>OZ024930.1:92847134-94099106 GCA_964017235.1 Sabellastarte sp. h YS-2021 | reverse complement strand
CACAATAGAGGAAGGGGGCGTGGAAACCCCCCTCCCCAATGACTCCTCCAAAGCCTCACTCAGTCCACCAGTAGGAGGGCGCCTCCGTTCTTTCAGGAGAGACTGGCTCACAAACAAATGTTCTCAAAACGTGTTAAACATTATCACCAATGGCTACGTTCTGCCATTCCGTTCAAAGCCAAACTTGATCAGATTTCCTCTGATTCTGTCAGAGTACAAGGCCCTACAAAAAGACCAAGCCTTGGCTACTTGTATCCAGTCTCTCCTGTCAAAGAACGCTATTGAAAGGGTAGACAATGTAAAATCTCTCGGGTTTTACAGTCGCCTGTTCCTAGTACCCAAGCCTCACCAAAGGTGGAGGCCAGTCATAGACTTAAGCAGGCTCAATACTTTTCTACACGTAGAAAAGTTCAAAATGGAAACTCCAGAGTCCATCAGGACCTCCCTGATTCCAGGGGAGTGGGTAGCGTCGATAGACCTGTCGGACGCCTACCTGCATATCCCCATCCACCCAAGCTCAAGGAAATACCTAAGGTTTTGGTACAAGGCTCAGGTGTTCCAGTTCACCTCCCTCCCGTTCGGACTAGCCACAGCCCCCCAGGTCTTTACCATGATCGTAAAGGAAGTGAAACTAATGGCCCTCTCAAGAGGACTCAGAATTCACCAATACCTGGACGACTGGCTGATCAGGTCCCAGTCTCAGGAGGAAGCCCAAGTGAACACTCAGGCAGTAGTAGAACTGACTCAGTCCTTGGGGTGGATAATAAATCAGGAAAAATCAGAACTGAAACCTACACAGGTGTTTTCGTTCGTGGGCTACGAATACCACCTAGATTCAGCCCTTGTAAAACCCACTCAAGAGAGATGGCTCAAACTTCAGGATTTGATCCTACGACTCAAGTCAAAACGTGTTTTGACTGCAAGATGTTTGATGTCTCTAATTGGGTTGCTAGCCTCAACGGAGAAAATGGTCCCGGAGGGACGCCTTCACATGAGGCCCTTTCAGTTTCACCTCAAGGAGCACTGGAGATATCCTCAGTCGCTGGACAACCTCCTTCCCTGGACAGAAGCCATTGCAGCCCACCTAGATTGGTGGCAAAATCCCTCCAATGTGATGAAAGGTGCAGACCTTCATCCCAAAGACCACAGTATCCAAATCTTTACCGACGCCTCAAACGAAGGTTGGGGCGCTCACTTAGACCAAAATTCTACAAAGGGTCTGTGGTCAGATCGGGAAAAAAGGCTACACATAAATGTCCTAGAATTGAAGACGGTCTCCCTGGCCCTTCGAGACTTCAAGGACCAGTGCCAGAACCAAACAGTGTTGGTTGCGACGGACAACTCAACAGTGGTAGCCTACATCAACAAACAAGGAGGAACACACTCGGCAGAGATGTGTGCTCTCCTGTGGAAGATCATGACCTGGTGCCATCACTATCACATAACATTGAAAGCCAGGCACATTCCAGGGTGCCTGAATGTGATGGCCGACCTGCTATCCAGGTCCAACCAAGTGCAGTCAACCGAATGGTCTCTGCACCCACAGGTCTTCAAACAGATCTGCCAGAAGTGGTTCACACCTCATGTAGACTTATTTGCCACTCACCTGAACCACAAGCTCCCTCTATACGTGTCTCCTATCCCAGACCCAAAGGCCTGGGACATAGATGCTCTGAACATAAACTGGACCAACCTCACGGCATATGCGTACCCTCCTACGGCTCTCCTTCACAAGGTGATCCAAAAGATCAGGCAATGCCAGTGCCTGATCATCGTAATAGCCCCAGGCTGGCCAGGGATGCCCTGGTTTTGGGACCTAGTGCAGCTCTCAACAGAGATCCCACTGCAACTCCCAGTGTCAACAACCCTACTCAAACAGTCCCACAAGCTGGTGTTCCACAACAACCCCCAGCACCTGAACCTCCACGCCTGGTGTCTAGGAGCGGACAACTCCAAGAGCAAGGCTTCTCTGTGGAGGTGGCAGAGAGAATTGCTGCCCCTCAGCGGTCATCAACAAGGACCATCTACAAGTCAAAGTGGGCCCTATTTGAAAAATGGTGCAGAGAAAATTCGGTGGATTTCTCCACTCCATCTGTGAAGCAAATCTCAGATTTCTTCATGTACCTGTACCAAGACCTAAACAGGCGCCCCTCGACCATTGATGGTTACAGGACTGCAATCGTTGACACTTTGGGCCCAACGGCCCAACATATCGCACACAATGCAGACCTTCATAGGTTACTCTCCAGTTTTCACAGGGATCGTCCTAAAAGTTCCAGAAACTTACCCAAGTGGAACCTTTCTGTTGTCCTTAACGAGCTCACCAAAGCACCTTTTGAGCCCATGAAAGACACAGACCTCAAACATCTCACTTTAAAAACTGCTTTCTTGCTAGCCTTGGCCTCCGGCAAGCGCTGCAGCGAAATCCATGCCTGGGTCGCAAACAAAGTATCTAATCTAGGCCAATGGGAAAAGGTTGCCTTGTTCCCTTCTTCTGATTTCATAGCCAAAAACCAACTAGCAAGAGAAGGTTCTCAAAGTGTGTCTCCGGTGACTATCCCTGCTCTGACTACCATTGTAGATAGACAGTTTAAAGAAGACAGGACCCTGTGTCCCGTGCGGGCCCTGAGGTTCTATATGGACCGAACTAAAGACCTCAGAGGGTCTCGTTCTCTCCTTTTCATCTCCTTTAAGAAAGGACATACCTCAGACATCAGACCCGCTACACTCTCTTCATGGTTGAAACAAACCATTTTACTTTGTTACAAACAAGCAGATCAACAAGCCTTGGACTTGGTCCAAGTCAAAGCGCATGACATCCGGGCCTTCGCGGCCTCTAAGGCCTTTTACGGTGGGGTATCGGTGGACCAAATCATGCAAGCCTGTCACTGGAAAGCTCACAACACATTTACAAATTTTTACCTAAAAGACCTTACTTGGTCGGACACCGACAACAATTTGTACCTGGGACCCGTAGTGGCTGCACAACAAGTCCTAGATCCTTCCCCTCAGACCAGTTGTCCTCGGAAAGAAAAAAGGGGGGGGGGCACATCCGCTACAACCAAGTCTTCAGGAGTCTTTCCCAGGATCTAGGTATTCCTTTACCTTCAAGATGTTACGGGTAAGGTCATTTTATCCTTTAATTATCAAGTAATTTCTATTAAGGACTTATTTAGTTGTCATTAATCTCATATTCAGGTTGTAAAAATTTTATGAGATGCCCAACCACTGGGTTGGTCAGTCATACGTGAAGGGCCCTTTTGGACCCTCAGACCTCGGAGTGAGCACTGCTGCACTTCCGTCCTACAATAAAACATCTAGACAGTTTTAGCACTGTCTCTCATTTACTTAGGTTTTTGGCTCGTTACAGGCCCGGCCTTCGGGATCGGGGCACTGTAAATGGGACTCAGACTGGTATTTCTGGCACTATTTTATACTTTTAACTCAAATCTTAGAAAAAAAAATTACATATCTTCCAGTCTCAGCTGTAATCCCGCCACCGGGCGGTTGAATTCAGCATTAAGTCCCACATGGTAAGCTATTGTAGCGTAATAAAATTGGAAATTTTAATTACTTAAATGTAGCTTTTATAAGCTACAAGCTTACCATGTGGATGTGGACTACGGTCCAGCACTCCCTCCTCTTCTTGTATCTACTCAAGCTTCCTCGGAACAGTACGTTGCCCCCTCTGAAGGTCATCCCGAAGAGGTCTCGTACTCTCACAAAAAGCAAAGCCATAGGCAGCCAGTTGACCCGAGCTCTGCCTCGGACCAACTAAATGAGGATTCCGATGAACCTCGGATCCCTTCTTCTAGATCCAAAAAACACTCTGACAAGAGCAAACATAAATCAAGATCTAGATATGTGTCATTTACCTCAGAGGAGGATCACTCCCCTGTAGCCAGACACAGGTCTTCTAAGCCCTCTAGGGCTCAGCCCTCAGGAGTAGCTTCTGATCAAGACCTCCCACAACATGATCCAGACCCCCCTTATTATAGGGAAGTAGCTTTGTCTGACATGCCCTCACAATACTCTGAAGAAGTGGACACCTTCAGGCGTATTTTGTCTCTCCCTGACCCCAGGGAATCTATGCCCAGGTCGTCCACCTCAGTGTTGGGTCTGGATGATGAAAAAGGCCGTCAAGAGCTCAGACCTAGAGGTCCCTCCTCTATTCTCCCACTTAGCTCAGTTATCAAGGATGCCTTTGATAAATTCCAACATGACTTTAAGGCTGCCAACTTATCTGAGGGAAAATATGTCAAGCCTCCTCCCTCAACCTCAAAGTGGTACAAGGTGGGACAACCAACTTTTCAGGACAAAATTCAGGAGTTGAATACGGACTTTGCTAAGATCTGTATTACTCCTAGACCTTCTGGGTCCCCAGTAGCCAGAGTTCCCCTACCAGTTCTCAAGGAGCTGGAACTTCAGGCTAGACAAAACATCTCTACCCTCAACTTCACCGCTGCATTTGCCAAAACCTCCTCTTCTTGCAATGCTTCATTGGAAAAATGCCAACATAGCATCAAGTCTACGGTCAAGAAGATAAAGTCTCAGATTCAGAAAGGTGCCAATCCTGAGAAAGCGGCAAAGCGCGGATATGAGGAAGTAGCTGACTACTTAGATTTTTGGAACAAGACAGTACTTGTTCAACACAGGGCCCTCACTTGTCTCAGCAAATCTCTAGCCCATATTTTGCAGAGGGAATTATACTCTATGGCTAATACCGGCTTGCTCAGGCGTGAAGCCGAAATGACTCTATTACATCCACAATTAGGAGAAACGAGACGTCAAGAACTCAGGAACTCGTCCTTTTGGGGCCCTTCCTTGTTCGAGTCTCAATTAGTGAAGGAAGGTGAGGACTTCCTTCTCAAAAAAGGCACCTCAAAAGATTCTCAGGGTTTTGCACCCTACCAGAATAAGCCCTTTCGTGGTCCCCACAAGAAAAGAGGCTCCTACAGTAAAAGCTCCTATGGGGGCAATACCTCTCAAAGCAGTAACCAGTCCTTTCCCTCGGGAAGAGGAAAATCCAACTTCAGAGGCTCCAGGGGTCGTTTTCGACCCCACAATAGAGGAAGGGGGCGTGGAAACCCCCCTCCCCAATGACTCCTCCAAAGCCTCACTCAGTCCACCAGTAGGAGGGCGCCTCCGTTCTTTCAGGAGAGACTGGCTCACAAACAAATGTTCTCAAAACGTGTTAAACATTATCACCAATGGCTACGTTCTGCCATTCCGTTCAAAGCCAAACTTGATCAGATTTCCTCTGATTCTGTCAGAGTACAAGGCCCTACAAAAAGACCAAGCCTTGGCTACTTGTATCCAGTCTCTCCTGTCAAAGAACGCTATCGAAAGGGTAGACAATGTAAAATCTCTCGGGTTTTACAGTCGCCTGTTCCTAGTACCCAAGCCTCACCAAAGGTGGAGGCCAGTCATAGACTTAAGCAGGCTCAATACTTTTCTACACGTAGAAAAGTTCAAAATGGAAACTCCAGAGTCCATCAGGACCTCCCTGATTCCAGGGGAGTGGGTAGCGTCGATAGACCTGTCGGACGCCTACCTGCATATCCCCATCCACCCAAGCTCAAGGAAATACCTAAGGTTTTGCTACAAGGCTCAGGTGTTCCAGTTCACCTCCCTCCCGTTCGGACTAGCCACAGCCCCCCAGGTCTTTACCATGATCGTAAAGGAAGTGAAACTAATGGCCCTCTCAAGAGGACTCAGAATTCACCAATACCTGGACGACTGGCTGATCAGGTCCCAGTCTCAGGAGGAAGCCCAAGTGAACACTCAGGCAGTAGTAGAACTGACTCAGTCCTTGGGGTGGATAATAAATCAGGAAAAATCAGAACTGAAACCTACACAGGTGTTTTCGTTCGTGGGCTACGAATACCACCTAGATTCAGCCCTTGTAAAACCCACTGAAGAGAGATGGCTCAAACTTCAGGATTTGATCCTACGACTCAAGTCAAAACGTGTTTTGACTGCAAGATGTTTGATGTCTCTAATTGGGTTGCTAGCCTCAATGGAGAAAATGGTCCCGGAGGGACGCCTTCACATGAGGCCCTTTCAGTTTCACCTCAAGGAGCACTGAAGATATCCTCAGTCGCTGGACAACAGCCATTGCAGCCCACCTAGATTGGTGGCAAAATCCCTCCAATGTGATGAAAGGTGCAGACCTTCATCCCAAAGACCACAGTATCCAACTCTTTACCGACGCCTCAAACGAAGGTTGGGGCGCTCACTTAGACCAAAATTCTACAAAGGGTCTGTGGTCAGATCGGGAAAAAAGGCTACACATAAATGTCCTAGAATTGAAGATGGTCTCCCTGGCCCTTCGAGACTTCAAGGACCAGTGCCAGAACCAAACAGTGTTGGTTGCGACGGACAACTCAACAGTGGTAGCCTACATCAACAAACAAGGAGGAACACACTCGGCAGAGATGTGTGCTCTCCTGTGGAAGATCATGACCTGGTGCCATCACTATCACATAACATTGAAAGCCAGGCACATTCCAGGGTGCCTGAATGTGATGGCCGACCTGCTATCCAGGTCCAACCAAGTGCAGTCAACCGAATGGTCTCTGCACCCACAGGTCTTCAAACAGATCTGCCAGAAGTGGTTCACACCTCATGTAGACTTATTTGCCACTCACCTGAACCACAAGCTCCCTCTATACGTGTCTCCTATCCCAGACCCAAAGGCCTGGGACATAGATGCACATGCTCTAAACATGGACCAACCTCACGGCATATGCGTACCCTCCTACGGCTCTCCTTCACAAGGTGATCCAAAATATCAGGCAATGCCAGTGCCTGATCATCGTAATAGCCCCAGGCTGGCCAGGGATGCCCTGGTTTTGGGACCTAGTGCAGCTCTCAACAGAGATCCCACTGCAACTCCCAGTGTCAACAACCCTACTCAAACAGTCCCACAAGCTGGTGTTCCACAACAACCCCCAGCACCTGAACCTCCACGCCTGGTGTCTAGGAGCGGACAACTCCAAGAGCAAGGCTTCTCTGTGGAGGTGGCAGAGAGAATTGCTGCCCCTCAGCGGTCATCAACAAGGACCATCTACAAGTCAAAGTGGGCCCTATTTGAAAAATGGTGCAGAGAAAATTCGGTGGATTTCTCCACTCCATCTGTGAAGCAAATCTCAGATTTCTTCATGTACCTGTACCAAGACCTAAACAGGCGCCCCTCGACCATTGATGGTTACAGGACTGCAATCGTTGACACTTTGGGCCCAACGGCCCAACATATCGCACACAATGCAGACCTTCATAGGTTACTCTCCAGTTTTCACAGGGATCGTCCTAAAAGTTCCAGAAACTTACCCAAGTGGAACCTTTCTGTTGTCCTTAACGAGCTCACCAAAGCACCTTTTGAGCCCATGAAAGACACAGACCTCAAACATCTCACTTTAAAAACTGCTTTCTTGCTAGCCTTGGCCTCCGGCAAGCGCCGCAGCGAAATCCATGCCTGGGTCGCAAACAAAGTATCTAATCTAGGCCAATGGGAAAAGGTTGCCTTGTTCCCTTCTTCTGATTTCATAGCCAAAAACCAACTAGCAAGAGAAGGTTCTCAAAGTGTGTCTCCGGTGACTATCCCTGCTCTGACTACCATTGTAGATAGACAGTTTAAAGAAGACAGGGCCCTGTGTCCCGTGCGGGCCCTGAGGTTCTATATGGACCGAACTAAAGACCTCAGAGGGTCTCGTTCTCTCCTTTTCATCTCCTTTAAGAAAGGACATACCTCAGACATCAGACCCGCTACACTCTCTTCATGGTTGAAACAAACCATTTTACTTTGTTACAAACAAGCAGATCAACAAGCCTTGGACTTGGTCCAAGTCAAAGCGCATGACATCCGGGCCTTCGCGGCCTCTAAGGCCTTTTACGGTGGGGTATCGGTGGACCAAATCATGCAAGCCTGTCACTGGAAAGCTCACAACACATTTACAAATTTTTACCTAAAAGACCTTACTTGGTCGGACACCGACAACAATTTGTACCTGGGACCCGTAGTGGCTGCACAACAAGTCCTAGATCCTTCCCCTCAGACCAGTTGTCCTCGGAAAGAAAAAAGGGGGGGGGGGCACATCCGCTACAACCAAGTCTTCAGGAGTCTTTCCCAGGATCTAGGTATTCCTTTACCTTCAAGATGTTACGGGTAAGGTCATTTTATCCTTTAATTATCAAGTAATTTCTATTAAGGACTTATTTAGTTGTCATTAATCTCATATTCAGGTTGTAAAAATTTTATGAGATGCCCAACCACTGGGTTGGTCAGTCATACGTGAAGGGCCCTTTTGGACCCTCAGACCTCGGAGTGAGCACTGCTGCACTTCCGTCCTACAATAAAACATCTAGACAGTTTTAGCACTGTCTCTCATTTACTTAGGTTTTTGGCTCGTTACAGGCCCGGCCTTCGGGATCGGGGCACTGTAAATGGGACTCAGACTGGTATTTCTGGCACTATTTTATACTTTTAACTCAAATCTTAGAAAAAAAAAATTACATATCTTCCAGTCTCAGCTGTAATCCCGCCACCGGGCGGTTGAATTCAGCATTAAGTCCCACATGGTAAGCTATTGTAGCGTAATAAAATTGGAAATTTTAATTACTTAAATGTAGCTTTTATAAGCTACAAGCTTACCATGTGGGACTTAGAAGAGTCCCACCCTGCCTCCCCGCTGTTTACAGCTGAGGGGTAGGTTTAAAAAATTTCAACGAGAAAGTAGGACGATTGGTCAGAAGTTATCACGTGACGACAACTGCCAGTATATCCGGTGGCTAACAAGAACGATCTTTTTTTCTAAGACGTTGGCCCCGGGTGTGGCAACCCGAGATCAGCATTAAGTCCCACATGGTAAGCTTGTAGCTTATAAAAGCTACATTTAAGTAATTAAAATTTCCAATTTTCTCATTTGTAGCTAAATAACAGAAGAAGTAAATGTCAAATATCTTCAAAAGTATTAAAGTTAGGGAAATCTTTTCAAATATGTTGTCCTTCTACTTTTTGGTAAGCTATGACATAGTAAAGTTTCAGACTTGTTGCACCTTGGATAGCGGAGTAATAGCTACTTTGAAATTCTGACTGTTGAGTAAAGCCATTGTAACTCCAAAACTATTGCACTTAGAGAGTGTTTTCCTAAAATGTGTTGTTCAGCTACTTTGTTCTTAGCTATAAGATGGTACATAGTTTGGGGTTCTGTTGCATGCCATAAGTGAGTAATAGCTATTTTCTCATTTGTAGCTAAATAACAGAAGAAGTAAATGTCAAATATCTTCAAAAGTATTAAAGTTAGGGAAATCTTTTCAAATATGTTGTCCATCTACTTTTTGGTAAGCTATGACATAGTAAAGTTTCAGACCTGTTGCACCTTGGATAGCTGAGTAATAGCTACTTTGAAATTCTGACTGTTGAGTAAAACTATTGTAACTAAAAAAGTATTGCAGTTAGAGTGTTTTTCTAAAATATGTTGTTCAGCTACTTTGTTCTTAGCTATAAGATGGTACATAGTTTGGGGTTCTATTGCTTGCCATAAGTGAGTAATAGCTATTTCCTCATTTGTAGCTAAATAACAGAAGAAGTAAATGTCAAATATCTTCAAAAGTATTAAAGTTAGGAAATCTTTTCAAATATGTTGTCCTTCTACTTTTTGGTAAGCTATGACATAGTAAAGTTTCAGACCTGTTGCACCTTGGATAGCTGAGTAATAGCTACTTTGAAATTCTGACTGTTGAGTAAAGCCATTGTAACTCCAAAACTATTGCAGTTGGAGTATTTTCCTAAAATATGTTGTTCAGCTACTTTGTTCTTAGCTGTAAGATGGTACATGTTTGGGGTTCTATTGCTTGCCATAAGTGAGTAATACCTATTTTCTCATTTGTAGCTAAATAACAGAAGAAGTAAATGTCAAATATCTTCAAAAGTATTGAAGTTAGGGAAATCTTTTCAAATATGTTATCCATCTACTTTTTCATAAGCTATCACATAGTAAAGTTTCAGATCTGTTGCACATTGGATAGCTGAGTAATAGCTACTTTGAAATTCTACAGTTGAGTAAATCCATTGTAACTCCAAAACTATTGCAGTTACAATATTTTCGTAAAATATGTTGTTCACCTACTTTGTCCTTAGCTATAAGCTGGCATGTAGTTTGGGGTTCTATTGCATGCCATAAGTGAGTAATAGCTATTTTCTTATTAGTAGCAAAACAATGACATAAGTAAATGTCAAATATCTTCAGAAGTATTAAAGTTACGGAATTCTTTTCAAATATGTCATTCATCTACTTTTTTGTAAGCTATCACATAGTAAAGTTTCAGACCTGTTGCACATTGCATAGCTAAGTAATAGCTACTTTGAAATTGTGACTGTTGAGTAAATCCATTGTAACTCCAAAATTATTGCAGTTACAGCTTTTTCTTCAAATATGTTGTTCAGCTACTTTGTCCTTAGCTATAAGCTGGCATGTAGTTTGGGGTTCTATTGCATCCCATAAGTGAGTAATAGCTATTTTCTTATTAGTAGCAAAATAATGACACAAGTAAATGTCAAATGTCTTCAGAAGTATTAAAGTTACGGAATTCTTTTCAAATATGTCATTCATCTACTTTTTTGTAAGCTATCACATAGTAAAGTTTCAGACTTGTTGCACCTTGGATAGCGGAGTAATAGCTACTTTGAAATTCTGACTGTTGAGTAAAGCCATTGTAACTCCAAAACTATTGCACTTAGAGAGTGTTTTCCTAAAATGTGTTGTTCAGCTACTTTGTTCTTAGCTATAAGATGGTACATAGTTTGGGGTTCTGTTGCATGCCATAAGTGAGTAATAGCTATTTTCTCATTTGTAGCTAAATAACAGAAAAAGTAAATGTCAAATATCTTCAAAAGTATTAAAGTTAGGGAAATCTTTTCAAATATGTTGTCCATCTACTTTTTGGTAAGCTATGACATAGTAAAGTTTCAGACCTGTTGCACCTTGGATAGCTGAGTAATAGCTACTTTGAAATTCTGACTGTTGAGTAAAACTATTGTAACTAAAAAAGTATTGCAGTTAGAGTGTTTTTCTAAAATATGTTGTTCAGCTACTTTGTTCTTAGCTATAAGATGGTACATAGTTTGGGGTTCTATTGCTTGCCATAAGTGAGTAATAGCTATTTCCTCATTTGTAGCTAAATAACAGAAGAAGTAAATGTCAAATATCTTCAAAAGTATTAAAGTTAGGAAATCTTTTCAAATATGTTGTCCTTCTACTTTTTGGTAAGCTATGACATAGTAAAGTTTCAGACCTGTTGCACCTTGGATAGCTGAGTAATAGCTACTTTGAAATTCTGACTGTTGAGTAAAGCCATTGTAACTCCAAAACTATTGCAGTTGGAGTATTTTCCTAAAATATGTTGTTCAGCTACTTTGTTCTTAGCTGTAAGATGGTACATGTTTGGGGTTCTATTGCTTGCCATAAGTGAGTAATACCTATTTTCTCATTTGTAGCTAAATAACAGAAGAAGTAAATGTCAAATATCTTCAAAAGTATTGAAGTTAGGGAAATCTTTTCAAATATGTTATCCATCTACTTTTTCATAAGCTATCACATAGTAAAGTTTCAGATCTGTTGCACATTGGATAGCTGAGTAATAGCTACTTTGAAATTCTACAGTTGAGTAAATCCATTGTAACTCCAAAACTATTGCAGTTACAATATTTTCGTAAAATATGTTGTTCACCTACTTTGTCCTTAGCTATAAGCTGGCATGTAGTTTGGGGTTCTATTGCATGCCATAAGTGAGTAATAGCTATTTTCTTATTAGTAGCAAAATAATGACATAAGTAAATGTCAAATATCTTCAGAAGTATTAAAGTTACGGAATTCTTTTCAAATATGTCATTCATCTACTTTTTTGTAAGCTATCACATAGTAAAGTTTCAGACCTGTTGCACATTGCATAGCTAAGTAATAGCTACTTTGAAATTGTGACTGTTGAGTAAATCCATTGTAACTCCAAAATTATTGCAGTTACAGCTTTTTCTTCAAATATGTTGTTCAGCTACTTTGTCCTTAGCTATAAGCTGGCATGTAGTTTGGGGTTCTATTGCATCCCATAAGTGAGTAATAGCTATTTTCTTATTAGTAGCAAAATAATGACACAAGTAAATGTCAAATGTCTTCAGAAGTATTAAAGTTACGGAATTCTTTTCAAATATGTCATTCATCTACTTTTTTGTAAGCTATCACATAGTAAAGTTTCAGACCTGTTGCACATTGCATAGCTAAGTAATAGCTACTTTGAAATTGTGACTGTTGAGTAAATCCATTGTAACTCCAAAACTATTGCAGTTACAGCTTTTTCTTCAAATATGTTGTTCAGCTACTTTGTCCTTAACTATAAGATGGTATATATTTTGGGGTTGTATTGCATGCCATAAGTGAGTAATAGCTATTTTCTTATTTGTAGCAAAATAACAACATAAGTAAATGTCAAATATCTTCAAAAGTATTAAAGTTAGGCAAATATTTTCAAATATGTTATTCATCTAGTTTTTGATAACCTATCACATAGTAAAGTTTCAGACCTGTTGCACATTGGATAGCCGAGTAATACCTACTTTGAAATTGTGACTGTAGGGTAAATACATATAGTTTGGGGTTCTATTGCATGCCATAAGTGAATAATAGCTATTTTCTTATTTGTGGCAAAATAATGACATAATTTTTCTCAAATAACTGCTTCATCTACTTTTGGGAGAGCTTTCACATGGTGAAGTTTCAGACCTGTAGCTAATTATTCACCTACACAAAATGAGTAAATGATAATTATCTCTAAAAGTATTGCGGATATCCAATTTTTATCAAATAACTCATTCATCTACTTTTGGGAGAGCTTTCACATGGTGAAGTTCCAGACCCGTAGCTAATTACTCACCTACTCAAAATGAGTAAATGTGAATTATCCCTAAAAGTATTGGGGATATCCAATTTTTCTTAAATAACTCATTCACCTACTTTTGGAAGAGCTTTCACTTGGTGAAGTTTCAGACCCGTAGCTAATTATTCACCTACTCAAAATGAGTAAATGCTAATTATCTCTAAAAGTATTGTGGATATCCAATTTTTATCAAATTACTCGTTCATCTACTTTTGGGAGAACTTTCACATGGTGAAGTTCCAGACCCGTAGCTAATTACTCACCTACTCAAATTGAGTAAATGTGAATTATCTGTAAAAGTATTGCAGATATCCAATTTTTCTTAAATAACTCATTCACCTACTTTTGGGAGAGCTTTTACTTGTTTGTATATGGGAGGAAATCAGGCTCCGCCGGCTCCGCATTTCATTTTCCTTATAACTCTGTGACTGTTGGGCAGATTCTTTTCAAATTTGGCAGGTCCTGGGGAATTTTTTTGAATATCCTGCAGTGACATTTTGACCAATCAGAGAGGTCACATGACCAGAAATGTCTTTTTTTCAATGGGTAAGCTTGTCTGGATGATAACTTGAAAGGGATTTTTTTTCTATTCACCTGAAACTTGGCAAATACATTCACTCTATTAAAATGTGGAAATCATTAGATTTTGGCATTGATTGGTTAAGAATTTTCCAAATAAGGAAAACACAAAAATGCCTGTATCTCGAAAACCGTGTGCGATAGAGCGATTTCGACGAAATTTTTTACCCACAGGGTATCTCTGCAGACTAGCCATCCCAATTTTTCAAAAAAAATTTTGTCTCGCCAAAAATAGCGGCCATTTTGAATTTTACACAAAAATTGCAAAACACAAAAAGGCTTATATCTAAAAAACCATGCTAGATAGAGCGATTGCAACAAAACTTTTTACCCACTGTGGAGTGGCGTTGAATATTTTATCACAATGGACATTTTATGGACAATGATAATTAACCCTTTCAACAAACAATTTTGCTTTTCAGTAGCTCAAGCATAATAACTATCATCCAGCCAAAAATATACGCAATAGTTTCCTCCCTACAAACCTCAGACACGATGTGGTATGTAATTGATCTCTATTACATGTCTGACATACAGGTGGCCATATATGAATATATGCTATTTTTGTGATTGCTCAATACCTAATAAACTGTTGGTTGCCACAACAGTATAAAGCTATCAGCAGAGCATTTTCTTAATACTTTAACACTCGCCTTTATATCCTTCTTGGGACTCTTTGTTTTTGCTGTTCAAAAACATTATCTTTTTTTTTACAAACGATCCTCTACTTTATTTAGCTATGGAGCTATAGTTATGAAAATATGTCATGAAACATATCACAAAGTAGGTGAACGACAGATTTGATAAAAAAATCCTCTAAATTCAAAAATGACGAAGTTAGAAGTGATTTAGTAGATGGCATAATGTCAAAGTCACTATTTTTCAGCTAGCTATGGTGCTACAGCGTTCAAAATTTGCTCGAAACAGAGCATCAAACATAGTATCAGAGTGTCTGGCTTTCAATGTTATGTGGTAGTGATGGCACCAGGTCATGATCTTCCACAGGAGAGCACACATCTCTGCTGAGTGAGTTCCTCCTTGTTTGTTTATGTAGGCTACCACTGTTGAGTTGTCCGTTGCAACTAGCACTGTTTGGTTCTGGCACTGGTCCTTGAAGCTTCGAAGGGCCAGGGAGACCGCCTTCAACTCCAGAACGTTTATGTGTAGCCTTTTTTCCTGGTCTGACCACAAACCCTTGGTAGAATTTTGATTTAAGTGAGCGCCCCAACCTTCGTTTGAGGCGTCTGTAAAGAGTTGGATACTGTGGACTTTGGGATTAAGGTCTGCACCTCTCATCATGTTTGCGGGATTTTACCACCAGTCTAGATGTGCTGAAATGGCTTCTTTCCACGGAAGGGGGCTGTCCAGCGACTGAGGATATCTTCAGTGCTCCTTGAGATGAAACTGAAAGGGCCTCATGTGAAGGCGTCCCTCCGGGACCATTTTCTCCGTTGAGGCAAGCAACCCAATTAGCGACATCAAACATCTTGCAGTCAAAACATGACTTGAGTCGTAAGATCAAATCCTGAAGTTTGAGCCATCTCTCTTGAGTGGGTTTTACAAGGGCTGAATCTAGATGGTATTTATAGCCCACGAACGAAAACACCTGAGTAGGAGTCAGTTCTGATTTTTCCTGATTTATTATCCAACCCAAGGACTGAGTTAGGTCTACCACTGCCTCAGTGTTCACTTGGGCTTCCTCCTGTGACTGGCACCTGATCAGCCAGTCGTCCAGGTATTGGTGAAGTCTGAGTCCTCTGGAGAGGGCCATTAGATTCACTTCCTTTACAATCATTGTAAAGACCTGGGGGGTTGTGGCTAGTCCGAAAGGGAGGGAGGTGAACTGGAACACCTGTGACCTGTGGCAAAACCTTAGGTGTTTCCTTGAGTTTGGATGGATGGGGATATGAAGGTAAGCATCTGACAGATCTATCGATGATACCCATTCCCCTGGAATCAGGGAGGTCCTGATGGACTCTGGAGTTTCCATTTTGAACTTTTCTACGTGTAGAAAAGTGTTGAGCCTGCTTAGGTCTATGACTGGCCTCCACCTTTGGTGAGGCTTGGGCTCTAGAAACAGGCAACTGTAAAACCCGAGAGATTTTACATTTTCCACCCTTTCGATTGCATTCTTTGACAGAAGAGACTGGATACAAGTGGCCAGAGCTTGGTCTTTTTGACGGGCCTTGTACTCTGACAGAATCAGAGGGAATCTGACCAAATTTGGTTTTGAAAGGAATGGCAGTATGTAGCCATTGGTGATAATGTTTTAACATGTTGGATGAACATTTGTTTGTTTGTCAGTCTCTTCTGAAAGAACAGAGGCGACCTCCTACTCGTGGACTGAGGGAGGCTTGTAAGGAGTCATGGGGGGGGGAGGGGTTTCCACGCCCTCGCCCTTTGTTGTGGGGTCGAAAACGACCCCTGGAGCCTCTGAAGTTCGGTTTCCCCCTACCTGAGGAAAACGATTGGTTATTGCTTTGTGAGGAGTTGCCCCCATAGGGGCGTTTGCTGTAGGAGCCTCTTTTCTTGTTGTGGGAACCACGAAAGAGCTTATAGGGTCCGAAACCCTGAGAGTCTTTAGAGGTGCCTTTTTAAGGAGGAAGTCTTCTCCCTCCGTTACAAGTTGAAACTTGAACAAGGAGGAATGCCAAAAGGACGAATTCCTGAGTTCTTGGTATCTCGTTTCCCCTAGTTGTGGTTGTAAAAGTGTCATTTCGGCTTCGCGCCTTAGCAAGCCGGTGATACCCATGGTATATAACTCCCTCTGGAGTATATGAGCCAAGGATTTGCTGAGGCAAGTGAGAGTCCTGTGTTGAATAAGAACAGTCTTATTCCATAGGTCTAAGTATTCACAGGCTTGTTCATATCCACGTTTGGCTGCTTTCTCAGGATTGGCACCTTTCTGAATTTGAGATTTGACTCTCTTGAAGGTTGACTTCAAGCTATGTTGACACTTCTCAAGAGTGGCATTGCAAGAAGATGAAGTCTTGGCAAAGGCAGCAATGAAGTTAAGAGTGGATATGTTTTGCCTAGCTTGATGTTCCAATTCCTTAAGAATTGGTAGGGGAACCTTGTCCATAGGAGCCCCAGGGGGTTTAGGAGTAATACAGATTTTTGCAAAATCTGTATTCAACTCCTGTATTTTCTCCTCATAACAGGGCTGTCCCACCTTGTACCACTTTGTAGTGGAAGGAGGAGGTTTGATGTATTTACCCTCAGGTAAATTAGCAGCCTGGAAATCATGTTCGAACTTATCAAAAGCATCTTTGATAACTGAGCTGAGAGGTAGCATAGAGGAAGGACCTCTAGGTCTGAGCTCTCGACGGCCTTTTTCATCATCCAGACCTATAACTGAAGTTGAGGACCTAGGCATAGACTCCCTGGGGTCAGGGAGGGAAAGGATGCGCCTGAAAGTGTCCACCTCTTCAGCATATTGGGAGGGAACGTCAGACAGAGCTACTTCCCTATAATAAGGGAGGTCTGGATCATGTTAAGGTTGGTCTTGGTCAGAGAGCCCCAGAGGGCTCGGCCCCAGAGGGCTTTGAAGACCTGTGTCTGACTACAGAGGACTGATCCTCCTCTGAGGAAGATGACACGTATCTGGACCTCACCTTATGTTTACTCTTGTCAGCATGTTTTTTGGATTTGGAAGATAAAATCCGAGGCAGACCTCGGGTCAACATCATGCTTTCTGTGAGTGTTTTTTAGGTCTATCCGAAGCCTCCTTAGAAGGCTCCTCGGATGGACTAGAAAGCTGATCCGATGCATTATGATGATCAGCACTGAGATGAGGTGGAAGTGCAGGACCATAGTCCACTTCCATTTGCTCAACATTTGAGGCAGTCCGAGGTTGTCTCGGAGGGGGTAGGTCCAGATTTACAGCAGCTTGAGAAGGTCCAGGCTTAGAAGCTGAAGCTGAGGTCTGATCCACCTTGACTTGTTTTTTAGAAGTTAGTTCGTCTTGGAGAGACTGGAAAGCTTCTAACATTGAAGCCTGAAAAGAACCCATTTGCTGCTGTAAATGGATGTTAAGTGAATCACCCAGGGATTTTTCTAAATTTCCTTCAATTTTATGCTGTAAGGCAGTACCTGGGGTGGGTGGGACAGTTTTGGCTGGTGTCTTGAGAGACAATGAACTGAAGGGTAGGGGCTGTGGACGCAGGGGTGAGGTAAATAAGTTATCAGCAGCACTTTCAAGGTATGCATTGCAGCCAGTAAAGAAATTCATGTCATCCCCTAGAAGATCTAATTCGTCTTTTGAAGTAGCAGTGAGGCCCTTTTGCTTTTTAATATAACGTTTTCTTTGTGAAATTTTCAACATTTGTTCTTCTGTGAAAGAACCACATATTTGACACGGATTTTCAATAGTGACACAGGGGTCATCACCCTTGCCAGATTCCCTACAGGTAGGGCAGTAATTATGTGTGTCAAATGGGAAGCAAAAGTGCCTACACTTGCCAGATCTCAGTTTGTCTTTATTCGTTTGGTGGGTAGACATTTTCAAATGCAATAAAATTCATTCAAATTTTTACATGTATATGCAACTGGCCATAGACAAGTGCATACATTAAGGTGACCTTAAACTCCCAGTAATAACACATTGTCAGTGTCATCGTCACACTTCCTTTACAGACAGTATCTCAAAAATGGCATGATGGATTAAATTCAAATTTGGCATGTGGATGTAACTGGTGATCAAGGGGTGCCCTGTTTTAAGGTGACCTTAAACTCCCACTAGTAACATACTTATATTGATTTTAAGTTTTTATGTTTCCAGACAGTATCTCGAAAATGGGTTGACGGATTCAATTCAAATTTGGCATGTGGTTGTAACTGGTATTCAAGGTGTGTCCTATTCTAAGGTGACCTTAAACTCCCATGTATAAAAAAATTATGTTGAGTTTCAGTTTTTTATTTTTCCATAGAGTATGCTGAAGATAACTTGAGAAATTTCATTCAAATTTTACATGTATATGTAACTGGCTATAGATAAGTGCCATACATTAAGGTGACCTTAAGCACATTGTTAGCATCGTCGTCACACTTCCTTTCCAGGCAGTATCGCAAAAATGACATGATGGATTAAATTCAAATTTGGCATGTGGATGTAACTGGTATTCAAGGTGTGTATTATTTTAAGGTGACCTTAAACTCCTATGTATAAAAGAATTATGTTGAGTTAAGATTTTAACTTTGATAACTATGATATTTTACATGCAACAGAGGATAAAAAATTACCAGGACTACTTATGTTAATAGATTTTGAGAAAGCGTTTGATTCGCTTTCATGGAAATTTCTGTATAGCGTTCTTGAGTTTTTTGGATATAGCAAAAACTTTATACAGTGGGTAAAACTTTTTAATACAGAAATAATAGCATATGTGGTGCAATGCGGTTTTTTGTCAAAACCAATAAACATTAACAGAGGCTGTCGACAAGGTGACCCAATTTTGGCATATCTATTTCTTATCGGAGCTGAGATTCTAGCTAGACTCATTCAATTCAACCCAAACATAATTGGCCTAAAAATAAAAAATGTTGAATTTAAACTGACACAGTTTGCGGACGACACCACTCTGATACTAGATGGTAGCCAGCACTCTTTACAATCGACATTAAATACTCTTGAAATATACGGAAATTGGTCAGGCTTAAAAATGAATAAGGAAAAAACCAAAGTAATCTGGATCGGGCTAAAGAAATTTTTCAAAGACAAACTAAAGGTTACTACAGAATTAGAATGGGGATGTACTAACTTTAACTTATTAGGCATAGAATTTTCAACAAATTTATCAGTAATAACAGAATGCAATTATACAAAGGCTTTAGAAAAAATTAAAAAGTTAGTAAAGACATGGAGCTACAGATATCTGACACCTCTAGGCAAGATTACAGTCATTAAGACTTATCTAATATCACAGTGTGTCCACCTATTATCTTCTATACCAAGATCAGAATCATTCCTTAAAGCACTGAATACTATTTTGTACAAATTCCTTTGGAGTGGGAAGCCAGATAAAATAAGAAGATCCACTACAGGTTTGAGTTATATGCAAGGAGGAATGAAAATGATCAACATTTACAATTTTGACAAGGCGCTTAAAACAAGCTGGATAAAAAGGCTAATTACTCAACCTAATTCACAATGGTATAAACTCATAACTGTATTGTACGAAAATATTGGCCAAATCATAAATTTCGGAGACCAATGGTGCAGTAAAGTGTTTCCGAAAGTGCACAATCAATTTTGGCAAGATGTACTTAAAGACTGGCAAACCCTAAATAAAATACAACAACCACAAAATAATTGTGAACTATTAAGAAATTGTATTTGGTACAATTCTCAAATATCTAAAAATATAATATTCTTTCCAGATTGGTACAAGAAAGGTATCTACCTGGTGGACGACATAATAAATTCAAATGGCAAACATGAGTATTAGAGACTTAAATAAAAAATATAACATAAATATCAATATTCTTAACTACTATACAATGAAAGCAAAAATCGAACTTTTCATGTCAAAATATAGACTCTTAGGTAATTCAGCCTTACAAAGACCTACTTATCCTTTTCACTTAGATGTACTCTTCAATTCCAGGAGTGGTTGTAGACATTACTACAATATATTTAATAATGCCGAAACTCAAAATGATAATCCAACATGTGAGATAATATGGACGAATATACAAAATTTGCTTCTATACAGTACGTGACAACAACGTCATTTGGTTTCAATACCGAATACTGAATAACATTTTAAGAACAAAAAATTACCTTAAAAAGGTAAAAATAAATACGAATAGTGCATGCTCATTTTGTAGGGAGTATGATGAAAATCTGGAGCACCTATTTTGTAAATGTAGAGAGGTGATGCAACTATGGGTCAATATTCAAGAATGGATCATTAACAAACTAGGAATAAATCTAATTCTAACAAATTTAATGAAATTACACGGCTATTTAATAAATGACCAGAAATTTTGGCCCTTAAATCTAATACTCATGATTACTAGGAAATATATCTTCTGGTGCGCAAAAAACGACTATAAACTAAATATCTTTTTCCTTCAAAAGGAAATAAAAAAAGCTTACGTGGAACAAGAAACATTAAGCCTGATAAATTCTCAATCAGACCAATTCCAACAAAAGTGGAACTTTTGGAAACATATATTTGATGGAATTGACATGTAAAAATATCCGGATAAGGTTACAACCAAAATTTAGAGACAAAACTTCTATATATCCTTTATTCTTAATGAATCAAACAGACACTCTTGGTTAATAATATCGTTCGAAGATAACAAAATGCACAAAATATCTGTAAATAAACAAGTATGTTATTGTATATCTTGTTAAAAACAAAATTAAAATAAAAAAAATTGTATTTAATTGTCATAAGTCATACTGCGTATGACATCTTTTGTAAGGCACCGATGGGAGGTTGTCCACTCTCGCCCCCCCGGATGTCACAAGTGCAATGGGAAAAAAGAGTGAATAAAGAATATGGTATATAAAAAAAAAAATAAAAAAAAAGATTTTAACTTTTCCGTAGAGTATACTGAATGCCCTTGTTCCACCAAAGGATTAAGCCCCGATCCTGTCGGCGACCCTTAATCGTGGACAGTCGGTGAAAAAAACCCAAAAATGGGCGGGAAAACTGGATCGGTTTCAAAGTCTGGGATTAAGTACAGATCGTCCTCAGGAAGCCTCAGGACGCCTCAGGCGGCCCCAGACAGTCCCTAACTGGTCTGGGACTAAGAACCGACTAAGCCATTTTTCTGGTCGGTTTGAACCACTATCCTGTCGTAGACAAACCGACTGGGTCCCAGGACGCCTCAGGCCTCCTGGGACTAAGCCCCGACTAACCCACAATTAAGTCCCGACCCCACAAGGTGTCCTGAGGCGTCCCCAATCGGTTTGGGTCGGGAGAAATATCAAACATGTTTGATTTTTCACACGGCCCCAACCGACCCTTACAGGACGCCTGGGACTAAGCAAATTTTTGAAACCGACCCTCAAAAACCCTTAATCGGGAGCCTTAGTCGTGTGGTGGAACACCTACATAAGATAACTCAAGAAACTTCATTCAAATTTTGCATGTATATGTAACTGGCCATAGATAAGTGCCACACATTAAGGTGACCTTAAACTCCCAGTAATAACACATTTTGAGTGTTGTCGTCACACTTCCTTTCCAGACAGTATCTCAAAAATGGCATGATGGATTAAATTCATATTTGGCATGTGGATGTAACTCGTACTCAAGGTGTGCCCTGTTTTTAGCCTGAACCAAGGAAAACTCAAAACATGCAAAAATAAAGAAAAATACTTATCCTGTCAAAACGGAAATTTTACAGAATAATCTATGATATATATTAAATGAAATGACCAAAAATCAACATCCAACAATACGTATGTGCTGAGAAATAGATGAAAATATCTGTGCAAACTACAGATGCTACCAATTCACGCGGCCAACGGGAAAGTAGGACGAGATCTCACAGTGTACCACAAGAGGGCAACTTGAGGCTACGGCCAACTATAAATGTTTATTTTTCTTAGAGGTTAGCCTGATGCCTTGCAGCCATCCAAGAACAGCATTCAGTCCCACATGGTAAGCTATTGTAGTGCAATAAAATATGTTATTCAGCTACTTTTTCCATAGCTACAACATGGGGAGTAACTTGGGTCTCTATTCCAATAGCTAAGTGAGTATTAGCTACTTTCTGATTTTTCAGTACCTTTCATAATGAGTAAAATCACTTGTAATTCAAAAACTATTGCATTTAGAGAATTTTGTATAAATATGTTATTCAGCTACTTTTGGGTCAGCTATAACATAGAAAAATTGCAGACCCGCAGCTCATTGCATAGCCGAGTAATAGCTACTTTGAGGTTACCACTGTTGAGTAAATTGCTTGTATCTTCAAAACTGTTGCATTTAGAGTATTTTGTTTTATATGTTTTTATGTACTTTTGGGTCAGCTATAACATTGTAAAATTGTAGACCTGTAACTCATGGCATAGCTGGATAATCGTTATTTTTAGGTTCTCACTGTCGAGTAAATCAGTTTTAACTTGAAAACTATAGCATTTAGAGTATTTTGTTTGAATATGTTGTTCACCTACTTTTGGGTCACCTATAACATAGTGAAATTGCAGACCTGTATGTCATGGCATAGCTGAGTAATAGCTACTTTCAGGTTCTCACTGTTATGTAAATCAGTTGTAACTTGAAAAAATATTGCATTTAGAGTATTTTCTTTAAATATGTTATTCACGTACTTTTGGATCAGCTATAACATAGTAAAGTTGCAGACCAGTAGCTCATCCCATAGGTGAGCTATAGCTACTTTGAGGTTTTCTCTGTTGAGTTAATGAGTTGTAACTTGAAAACTATTGCATTTAAAGAATTTTGCTTTAATATGTTATTCATCTACTTTTGAATTAGCTATAACATTGTAAAATTGGAGACTTGTAGCTCATGGCATAGTTGTGTAATAGCTATTCTCAGGTTCCCACTGTTGAGTGAATCAGTTGTAACTTGAAAAGTACTGTATTTAAAGTATTTTGTGTCAATATATTGTTCATCTAATTTTGGGTCAGCTATGGCATAGTGAAATTGCAGACCTACAGGTCATGGCATAACTCAGCAATAGCTACTTTCAGGTTCTCACTGTTGAGTCAATCATTTAGCTTGAAAACTATTGCATTTAGAGTATTTTCTTTATATATGTCATTCACCTACTTTTGGGTCAGGTATAACATAGCAAACATGCAGACCAGTAGCTCATTGCATAGCTGAGTAATAGCTACTTTGAGGTTTTCTCTGTTGAGTAAATCAGTTGTTACTTGAAAACTATTGCATTCAGAGAATTTTGTTCAAATATATTATTCATCTACTTTTGAATTAGCTAGAACATTGTAAAATTGTCGATGTGTAGCTCATGGCTCAGGTTTTCACTGTTGGGTAAATCAGTTGTAACTAGAAAACTATTACATTAAAAGTATTTTCTATAAATAAGTTGTTCATCTACTTTTGTGTCAACTATAACATAGTAAAATTGCAGACCTGTATGTCATGGCATAGCCAAGCAAGAGCTACTTTCCAGTTGTCACTGTTGAGTAAATCAGTTGTAACTTGAAAACTATTGCATTCAGAGGAAGGATTTGTTTAAATATGTTATTCATCTACTTTTGGATCAGCTATAACATAGTGAATTTGCAGACCTGTATTTCATGGCATAGCTGAGCAATAGCTACTTTCAGGTTCTCACTGTTGAGTAAATCAGTTGTAACTTGAAAACTATTGCATTTAGAGTACTTTGTTTAAATACGTTGTTCACCTACTAATGGGTCAGCTATAACATAGTAAGATTGCAGACGTGTAGCTCAACCCACAGCTGGGCTATAGCTACTTTGAGGTTTTCTCTGTTGAGTTAATCAGTTGTAACTCAAACATTATTGCATTTGTGGTGTTTTCTGTAAATATGTTAACCTACTTTTTACACCTACACAGTTACCTTGTTACTTTCCTTCTGAATACCATTTCCAGGGCACAACTTTTGTGTCCTTTTCTTCTGTCACTTCTACTCTGAAACTCAAAACATGGAGTCAGCTGACATAGAGCCCGTTCACGGGCACTGATTGCTTGTTTGATCATGTGACCTTGATAAAGATCAAATTTAAGCATGTGGAAAAATTTCCCTACGCCTAAGGTATATAACTGCCAAATATGGTTAAAAAGTTTCCAATAATAAGGGAGATATTCAAGGGAGACAATTATGCAGCAGCGAGGAAACTGTAGTGAAAATAAGTGCCCTTTTCAGCGATGCTTAATTATTTAAGTAAAAGACCCACAAACCCTTTACTTTAGAGAAAGCTGTGTGACACACACACATATAAGGCATTTTACAATTTCCTGCCAACAGGCCACCAGGAGATTATATTACTAAATTCAGATTTGCAGTTACCAATAAAAGAGTGTGAAGTTTTACATTAGTTCATATAAGAATGATGTTTATATTGTGAATAATATAAGACTGAACATGAATCAAACTTGAGTAAAAATCCCCAGGTTCTACACCCATAATATACAATCCTGTTAATGTAAGAAGTATCAGAGGAAACAGACACATAATTACAAAGTATTGCAATAATTATTTCACAGAATATCTCCAACCTCTTACTTGTATTCATGATTATTGGTATCTCGAAAAATGATAGAACACCCAAATTTTACCCCATTATAATTCTTACAAAACTTTGCCCTACAATGGAGCACTACATCATATTTACATCTGGCAAAATGCACAAGCTGGAATGACATATATTCACACAATATTATGTTCAAATTAAAGCCTCCAATTTTGGTTACCAGGTTGTTAAAAAAAATAGACTACCAACTGCATCAAACACTATATTTTTTAACTATTTGTAGTTGATGACTATGTGCCTCAAATTATGATCCTGCATGTTATGTGCAGTAAATGAAAATACCCATGCCACGCTCTGTATCACCCATGCTTTTGTAAGCGCCCCTCAATGATCTTGTGTTATCCCCAATAAGTTGATAATATGTCGTTTCAAGGTAAACTTTCTCCATAAAAACCCACTAATAGATGTCACTTGATTATTTTATAAACATTTTCAACTAAATTTTCCTTATTTTAGTAGTTATTTCACATTTTATTGCGAGGAAATTTTTAAAAATCATCCATATTTTACTTCCAGTTTGTGTATAAGACAAGAGTACCAAAACTCGGGTTATTTTTTTTGAACATTTGGCTGGTTTTCATTTTCTTAAACACCCATCACCAACTTTTGCAAATATGTGCTCACATTGCCCAAGCGCTTCAGACAGTGGATACGGTAAAAACATGTACAGCTTTGTTTACAATCCACTAGTGATTTACATGTCATTTATATAATGATTATATTTACTATTTAAACTAGACCTATCGCATCGGAGAACCGATGCAAATTGTATCCACCAGAAAGAAAACTCACCAAAGCCATTCAAACATCGCTTAACCTTGAAGGAGAAGCCCAAGGTGAAATCTGACCATATCAAAAGATTCTTAGCCCATGATTTCCTATAGGTTGGTGTGACATTGCAAACCTCTACGAACAGGAATAAGCAAGATATAAGCACTGTTAATTTTGGCTATCCTCATTTGACCTTGAAAGAGGGGCCAAAGGTCAAATCTGATCATATCAAAAGATTCCTAGCCCATGATTTCCTACAGGTTGATTTGACATTGCAAACCTCTAGAACCAATAATAAGCATGTTATCAGCACTTTTAAGTTTTGGTATCCTTGTTTGACCTTGAAGGAGGGGTCCAAGGTCAAAAGTGACCACACCAAAAGATTCCCAGCCCATGTTTTCCTATAGGTTGGTTTACCATCCCAAACCTCTAGGACCAATAATAAGCGAGTTCAGTGTTGATTCTAGATTCTAGGAATTTTAAAAAGTGGGGGTGATCCCCCACCACAACACAAAATGTGGGGGAGGGGCTAAAAATTCTGGGGGACCAATAATAAGCGAATTATAAGCCCTTTTACGTTTGGCTATCCTCGTTTGACCTTGAAGGAGGGGTTCAAGGTCAAATCTGACCACACCAATAGATTCCCAGCCCATGATTTCCTATAGGTTGGTTTACCATCCCAAACCTCTAGGACCAATAATAAGCAAGTTATAAGCACTTTTAAGTTTAGCTATCCTCGTTTGACCTTGAAGGAGGGGTCCAAGGTCAAATCTGACCACACGAAAAGAGCCCCAGCCCATGATTTACTATACGTTGGTTTACCATCCCACACTTCTAGGACTAATAATAAGCGAGTTATAAGCACTTTTAAGTTTGGCAATCCTCGTTTGACCTTGAAGGAGGGGTCTAAGGTCAAATCTGACCACATCAAAAGATTCCCAGCCCATGATTTCCTATAGGTTGGTTTACCATCCCAAACCTCTAGGACCAATAATAAGCAAGTTATAAGCAATTTTAGGTTTAGCTCTCCTCGCATGACCTTGAAGGAGGGGTCCAAGGTCAAATCTGACCAAACCAAAACATTCCAAGCCCATGATTTTCTATAGGTTGTTTACCATCCCAAACTTCTAGGACCAATAATAAGGGAGATATAAGCACTTTTCATCACTGAAAAAGAAACGCCCGTGGCAGCCATCTTGTTTTTCAAAATGAGGCCAAAAATATTCCCAGGCAACATTTTATGGTGATGAATATATCCTGCAAATTTGAGAAGGCTAGCGATAATACTTTTTTTGTTAGAGCTGTAACGGTGAAATCTCTCTACACACTGCAGCGGCGTGGGTGTAACGAAGCAAAATCCATAGTATCCACCGGATGCTATCCGGTGGATACAATGAAGCAATGTCAAACTAGGTTAATACCAATTTTTAAGAATACATGTATTTATCAATTCACTTTTATCATGGTATCACAAGAATGTGAGTACATATAGGAACAATTGTTTATACTTGAAAACCAAAATTTGTGAGCATTCACATCCAAGAATGAAATAACATTTTCTGCACAAACATATTCCAAGATTTACATTTAAAAGTGACTGAGTAACATAATGTAGAATACAAGAAATTCGGCTTACATTGATTTTTGCTCTTATCTACATAAAGCTCTTTGCATTACAGTGATCTCACAAAGTATCAAAAAGCACTTTCATAATATGTACACAAGTCTTATCTACATAAAGCTCTTTGCATTACAGTGATCTCACAAAGTATCAAAAAGCACTTTCATAATATGTACACAACTCTTATCTACATAAAGCTCTTTGCATTACAGTGATCTCACAAAGTATCAAAAAGCACTTTCATAATATGTACACAACTACAGCTTCTGAATGTTAACTTTGCAAAAATAAGTGACAGTACATTAAATCTTGTTAAAATCATGGTATTACAAGATTGTAACCCCATATGGCAAAAATATTCAGATTTGAAAAAAATACTCTGCCAAAATTTGACTGCATTCACTCATGCGAATGAAACACATTTTCTGTACAAAAATATTACATAATAGTTATAATTCAAAGTGATAGTTATAGTCACATAAGGTAGAATACAACAGATTCAGTTTACATTGATTTTTGCTGTTATCTACATAAAGCTCTTTGCATTACAGTGATCTCACAGAGTATCAAAAACCACTTTCATACTAGATATTGCGTCTCGACGCAGTGTATCCCCGGACGGGACATGGTTGGACAAGTAATTAAAATTTTCAATTTTATTGCACTACAATACTTTACAATATGAAACTGAAGGCTGATTCCAACACGCTAGGCAGAGGGGTTGCAGCTGAGACTGGAAATATTTTGTCAATTTTTCTTGGATTTTGAATTAATATATATATACCAAATTATTTTCCAAATTACCAGTCTGAGTCACGCTTACAGTGCCCCAGTTTCGGAAACTGGGCCTGTAAGAAGCCAAAAACCATAATTTTATCAAAGAACAGTACAAATACTGTAAGGATGTCTGGATTTTGAAGGGGAAAGTGCAGACATGCTCACTTAAATAGTATGTATTGCCCCCCAGGGTCTCACTACAACATTACAAGCCCTGGGCTTGAAGTCTCTATTACTTGAAACCAAGATAAGATAAGAATGAAAATAGCATCGGAGATGCCCATACCCCACAGCCTGGGGAAATAGTTTTCAACACCACGAGATATAGAAGTAGTGAAACAGTACACAGATTGGGATACTTTCAGAGCAGTGTCAGTGTCCAAATAATGTTTAAGTAGAGAAAATAACATCTAACAGAAAGAAACTGTATGTAAAGATTAAGTATTAAAACAGGACAATTCAGTTAAATAAAAATTATGAAGCTTTAAAACTTCTCCCATTTTGATATTCATTGGTATGGTTGAATTATGGTTTGCAAGTTTTGAATATTACCCATACATACAGATGTAGCAACACATGCTTTTGTGTGGAGTTCAGGCAAAACCTGTGGCTCACTTGATGCAATACCATCTGTTACAATGGGAAGTTGCAAAAGTAAAACACTTAATGAATTCTAATATAACTTTAACAGTGCTTAATCTACATCAAAAGACACCCAAAGGTGCAAAAACCAAGATTCAAGTAAAAGATATATAAGAGAGATATAAGAGAGATAAAATAGTATTAGATATCCCTGTAGAGAGATAAAATAGCATCAGATTTGCAAGATAAAAGGTCAAATCCAGGTCACACCATGACGTTGCACACCTACTACCCCCAACCAATGTCCTCCCCAAGTATCAGCTTCCTACACCTTACAGTTTCCGAAATATAGCCCAGACATGATTTTATAGGTCAAGGTGACTATGGCAAAGGTCAAATCAAGGTCACACTATGACATTGCACATCTACACCCCCTAACCAATGTCCCTACCAAGTATGAACTTCCTACACCTTACGGTTTCTGAGATACAGCCCGGACAAACTATTTCCCGCTGAAAGCCCGCCCGCCCATCTGGACACCATGGTGGAAACAATACCCCGACAGCGCTTAAGGGCTGTGGGGTAAAATCTGAGATTATCGGTCACCTAGTTTAAACACATAATATTTATACATAACACTATTTTAATATAAATAACAGATAAAAGACCTTAGTAAACATCCTGAGAAGGTATGCTTATACCTAGACCCTGGGTTTAGACTGCTGAAGACTTGGCTGCAGCGGAGGTGCCCCCCCCTCCCTTTCTTTTCCGAGCGTTCGGGTGGGGATCCGTGTGTTCGGATGTTGGGGACCCGAGTGTTCAGGTGGGGATATGAACCGGATGTTAAATCTCACAAGGACTGTAATTTTCCAAATTGAAGTCTGGAGAACCCCCATTTGTTGGAGTTGCATGTTAGAATTCACATGCAAGCTTTTCCTGTTTAATTTTATAGTCAGTTCTTCAATAAAGAACTACACAACTGGCATTACTTTTTCACAAGTGACACAAAGGTCATCTCCCCTACCTGCCTCACTGCAGGTAGGGCTAGTTGTGTGATAAGGAAAGCATTTAATACACGGAATATTAAATAACATAAAAGAGGACGACTTGCAAAAGCAAGGTCTCCCAAACCGTACAGGAGACCCTAGTTTTGCAAGCATCTGGTGTCTTGACAAAGTCGTCGACAAGGACTCAAAATTGTGCTTTATTTCATATTTGAACCCTATAAATGGTCAAATAATGTAGCTGATAGGGGTTAAATTATTTTATTTCGACAGGTACAGGTCCTGTATATAAGCTACATACACAGGTTTTGGTTGTCCATTTTTTTTTTCCACAACGAAGACGGTTCGGAAGAGTTTCCCAAACATCTCCCCAAACAAGGACTCGTTTTTGTGCTTTATTTCATATTTTAACCCTAAAAATGGTCAAATAATGTAGCAGATAGGGGTTAAATTATTTATTTTATTTCGACAGGCAAACATCCTGTATATAAGCTACATGTACGAGTCGTAGTCTTCAATTATTTATTCACAACTCGCACCTGTAAGTGGATTAAATTTGTAAAATATGTCAGATATACTTATCTATTCTGTAAATTGTCACAAAATAAGATTCTATTAACTACAATACAGAAACTGATGTAGTTTCAGTATCCAATGACAATTATATCCATATAAAATATTAAATTTCTTTCTTTGCAATAAAATGCATGTATATATATATACGCAGCCAACGAGAAAAGATAGGCAGCATACGGTATTTCACTAAGGGGTTCACCTACAGTATTAAGATAGCAAGCCATCATCATTCGTCCATTTTTCCTGGACGTTGGCCGTTGCCTTGTGACCACATCAAAAGATTCCCAGCCCATGATTTCCTATAGGTTGGTTACACATTGCAAACCTCTAGGACCAATAATAAGTGAGCTATAAGCACTTTTAAGTTTGGGTATCCTTGTTTGACCTTGAAGGAGGGGTCCAAGGTCAAATCTGACCATATAAAAAGATTCCCAGTCCATGATTTCCTATAAGTTGGTTTACATTGCAAACCTCTAGGACCAATAATAAGCAAGTTATATAAGCACTTTTAGGTTTGGCTATCTTCATTTGACATTGAAGGAGGGATCCTAGGTCAAATCTGACCGCACCAAGGGATTCCCAACCCATGATTTCCTATAGGTTGGTTTACCATCCCAAACCTACTAGGACCAATAATAAGCGAATTATAAGCACTTTTAGTTTAGCTATCCTCGCTTGACCTTGAAGGAGGGATCCAAGGTCAAATCTGACCACATCAAAAGATTCCCAGCCCATGATTTCCTATAAGTTGGTTTACCATACCAAACCTCTAGGACCAATAATAAGTGAGTAAAAGCACTTTTAAGTTTGGCTATCTTCATTTAACCTTGAAGGAGAGGTCCAAGGTCAAATCTGACCACACCAAAAGATTCCCAGCCCATGATTTCCTATAGGTTGGTTTACCATCCCAAACCTCTAGGACCAATAATGAGCGAGTTATAAGCACTTTTAAGTTCGGCTATCCTCGTTTGACCTTAAAGGAGGGGTCCAAGGTCAAATCTGACAAAACCAAAAGATTCCCAGCCCATGAGTTCCTATAAATTGGTTCACCATCCCAAACCTGTACGACCAATAATAAGCGAGTTATAAGTACGTTAAAGTTTGACTATCCTCGTTTGACCTTGAAGGAGGGGGTCCAAGGTTAAATCTGACCACATCAAAAGATTCCCAGCCCATGATTTCCTGTAAGTTGGTTTACCATCCCAAACCTCTAGGACCAATAATAAGCGAGTTAAGCACTTTTAGGTTTAGCTATCCTCGTATGACCTTGAAGGAGGGGTCCAAGGTCAAATCTGACAAAACCAAAAGATTCCCAACCCATGATTTACCATCCCAAACCTCTAGGACCAATAATAAGGGAGATATAAGGACTTTCCATGACTGACAAAGAAATGCCTTGTTTTTCAAAATGAGGCCAAAAATATTTCCAGTCAAGATTTTGTAATGCAGAACATATTCTGCGAATTTGAGATCTCTACCTATAATATCCTTTGCTCTAGAAGGCCAACAAAAGTCCTTGCTTTAAGTCAAATAAACGTCCCTGGCGGCCATCTTGTTTTTCAAAATGAGCCCAAAAATATTCCAAGGCAAGATTTTATGTTTATGAATATATCCTGCAAATTTGAGACGGCTAGCTATAATATTTTTTTTTGTTAGAGCGGTAAGAGCCAATAATAAAGGAGGTATATGGCCTCACAGTCTTATATAAGCATATATATGCAGTAAAAGGTACCATTTTGAGTCATTTTAGCAGGCCTAAGGTCACCTTGAAAACAATAGCCAAGGTCAACAAACTGGATGCTGGTACTCCATCATGTACTCAACCTTTAAAGCCATGTTCAATAGTTTCCATGCTAAATAGCATTAAGTGTTAAAATATCTCCAAAAAGGCCAAAAAATGGTCTTGGTGAGGTACTTTGGAGGTCTGTGGATGACCTTCAATGAAGAACTTCATGGTCAAATTTCTGCATGCTTACAGAGGACATACATATGTATTATATATACCACCCATAGGGTGGTCTAACTTTCTGTATATCAGAACTGGGCCAAAATGTGAAAAAAGGCCAAAATCTGACCTTTAAGAGGCCACCAGTGACCTTGAAATTGAAGGTCAAGCTCACAAAACAATAGCGTTCGTGGCATTGCCCATATATACCCACATACCAAATTTGAAAGGTCTAGCTAAAATATTTTTCAAGCTACTGAAAGGAAATCTCTGCAGCAGCGGTGGCGTGACTGTACTGAATCCTAAGTATCCCCGACTTTCGTCCGGGGATACAAATATGTACACATACACAGCTTCTGCATTTTCACTTTGCAAAAGTGACATTACATTAAACCTTGCTAAATTATGTAATAACAATAGGGAACAGCAAGATTCACGGATTCACTTTAGAGTAGACTTAGTAAAATATCCTGGAGTAGTGCCACCTCATAGTAGCCATTTAACAACATATCCTATTATTGTACTTTAAAGTGGATAGGCAAAGAAAATTGTTTTCCTGTATTGTAAAGTAGACGGTTTGTAAAGAATATTACAATTTACTCATAACACACACATCCTTGAATTCCTACTGCTATAAATTTCAATTAGTTATCATTATTTACCATTGTTAATGTTTTGGCACTGGAGTTAGAGAAAAATAGGAAAATAATGTATTTTTAATTACAAATTTGGCATGAAGTATATGAGATGGCCTGTTATTTTGTTCATTAACTTCACTCATGGAACTTTATCAGAAAAGTTTTAATTTAATTTTATTTTATTTACATTCACATAACATTGAGTGTCAAGTTTGCTTCTTTTTTGAAGAATTTTTGAGTTCATAATTTTTTTTTTCAAAATATCTTTGGAATAACAAGTTTTGTATTTTTTATATGCTTTTTCTTGGTATCAGGCCGCAAAAGTTTGTATATTAGAAAATATTCAAATATATTCAGAACTGTTTTACTTGAAATTTATTGTTGAAAATATTCCCATAGTTTTTCAACCTTATGCACTGATTGCATTCATAGAATAAATGTTCTGAGAACAAGAATTTTCGTTTACTAACAGAAGTTTCAAACTAAATTCACAAACAAGACTATTTGAATAAAATCATTGCTAAAAGTAAAATCTAATTCCTTGCAACCTCTCTGAGAATGGAATATGATATTCAACAGTGTCATTAATTTTGTTCAATGTATCAGAGGTATTCAAAACAATGACTGAAGTAAAATAAAGCAAACTGAAGTGAAATAAAGTGAACATATGAGATTTTGGGCGAATTTTTGATACTCCTGTGCTTAGGGGAAAAATTTCAATTTTCGATTTTAGCGGAAAATGAAAAAATGTGAATATCTCGGAAACGGTATTTCTTCCCCTGTAATACTCGGCGGGAGATATACACAGTGGCAGTGGTCTTGTTATATTAAGAGTAAGGGTGTATTTCTATAAAATTTGAGGAAAAATGAAATTTCTGTGCCTGTCCCCTTTAAGGAAAAAAATTAATAATTATAAAGTTAACATAGCAGATCTGCTTGTCTAAGTAGATTCTAAATAAAGTCACAAACACTGAAATTCATGTTCAATTATTATCTTTTGACCAGAGAGCGCACCTCCAATCCTTAATTGGCACCATATTTTACAGAAAACCATTTCCAGATTATTCATAATTCAGTAGGGAATGTGGGTATAAAGTGCACACCCATCCACACAAACCCATACAAAAAAAAGAGAGATAACCTAGGTAGTACAGAAAATATCCAAACAAATGTAATATATTTGTAAGCCAAAGTGTTTCCACAGTGGAAATAGTGGAATATGTGTGACCCATCAAAGTATTCGTGTGTGACAACAAAAAAAGAGACTGCAGGTTTCCAGTGAAATATGTAAAATCTGATTGCCTAGGTGTGTAGATTTTATCAATTATCCAAAGATCTAAATTAATATAAAGCTCTGAGAAAGCTTAAATATACACTTTCATGATATTTTTTCCACAAAAATTAGGTTAATGAGCTTCCATTGTTGATTTTGTAAAGAAACTAGTAGTATAAATTGGTCACATCATCTAGTCTTGATTTCGGAAGCTTAGGGAAAAAATATGTCTCAATATTGGATTCACACTTTTGAATTCTACAAGCTGTTGACTCGTAAACAAAGTGATAACGCAAGTGAATGATTGTTGTGAAGCCAATCTGCCACTTTGTTTATACATCAATGGTCTCCAGTTCGTAAGAAACATACAGGCTCATAGAGGACTTGCCTATTTTTTGTATAGATATTGCATAACATTGTAATGTGCTTCATGGATGAAGCTTTTAATGGCTGTGGAACCCATTGTAATTGACATCAGCCAAGTAAAAATCATACAGAAAAGGGTAGAAATTTGAAACCGTAAGAATAATAGTCACAACCGGAAGTACATCTATATCACAACTTTGTACTGTGCTTATGCAGTTGGATCATCTTCACTGGGTTGCAAGAGACCAACGTCTTTCTCCTGAAAATATAAAAATCTTTGTGTGATACTACTAATTAAACACCCATATTTAGTGTACTGAATATTACTGGGAGAGGTGCACACTAGTGGACACATAACTAGATTTTAAAACCCACAAAAACCCATTTCAGGAATAACTTTAAAACTACAGTCTAACCCACTTATCCCGATCTCTGAAATATCGACTTCCCGCTTATCTTGACACTGTATCTAAAGTCCAAGCTCATTTAAACTAAAAAACATAAAACAATTTGGGGATATTTCGATATAAAATCATGGTATTCGATGGTTATTTCAAGGAGTTTTCATTGGGATTTGTTTGTATAAGTTCGAGGATGAGGAGGGATTTTGGAGTTAAATAAACACACAAGCACATCTAGTCTTTGTTATAATAAAATACAATTTACATAAGGCTGAAAGTCAAATAAAATTGAAAATTTAATAAGTAAATTAAATTTTTACAAGTTAATACCCTACCCAATGGACAACTGCTGTACCGGTCGGTGCCGACAGGTCCTGCGAAAAAGCCAGAAAAAGGCGTCCTGTGTTATCCACTGGCAGGACCGGTCGAGTAGTGTACATCCGCGAGGTGGCGCATTGTACTTCCTTCCTGTCTAGACAACTTTACGTCATGGCATCTTTTTTGTTGTCTAAACCCAATGGACAATTGCTGAATAACTACTGCTTGGCCAGCGGGACTAGGGACTTAAAGTGAACTCACAGAAAATTTCCAGGCCCAGGTTGACACATAGTTAGGAAGACCTGTAGGCCCATCAGTCAGTTACTAGTCGCCCGGTTACCGGGGGTATTCCAACATTGCCCCCCTTTTTTACAGACCTGCTCTGAGCTAGGGGGAAGAGAGGTATGAGTTCAGTCCCAGGAAATAAACCTCCCGAAGGAAGCACTTCACAGATTTTTTTTTTTTTTTTTTTTTGCACGATATATACATATGTACAAATCTCTTCAATTAGTAAGGACTACTGGTGGATCTGCTAAGCAGTCACTACCAGGCCCAAAGGGAAAACTTCTGAATCAGCCCAAGCCACATCCTTTAGATTAAACAGTGTAAAGGTGTTATGTGATTTCCAATGGCAGGCTGTTCTAAGCAAAAAAAACTCCTGAATGGAAAGCTTTAGAAGCAGCAAAGGATGTAACATCATGGGCTTTAACCTGATGTAAGATGAGGGCCTCCTGACTACAGAGATCATATCACAGGATCACAGTCTGCGTGATCCATGAGGAGATAGTGGCAGGGAGATGTCTTTTCGAAACCTTTCTTGAAGGAGACAAGACCAGCTCCTTGGTCTGCCTGAAGGTCCTACCCAAATAGTAGCACAGGGCTCTGACTGGGCATATGGACCTGTCACCTTGAGTGAATTGTCCAAAGTTGGGGCCAGGGCTGGAATTACCACCGGGGCCACACGTCTGGATCCTCACTTGGCCAGCTGGTTCTTGGACTGAAAGCTGAGCGAGGGGTAAGGACACCTTGGACCAGTTTTACTGGTGGCTGGTGTTCTTACTCCGTCAAGCATGGATCTCACTCCTGTTTTGCCTGAACCCAAAGTTAAGAGGACAGTCGTAAAGGTTAAAAGCTTCAAGAGGCCTCTCTAAGGGGATCAAAAGGAGCCTCTGTCAGCTGGGGCAGGTTCCAGGTAGGGATGCCCCTCCGACTCTTGGGTCCGTCTCTGTGGAACTATCCAAGAGATGAGTGAGATTCTCATCTTGCTGAAAGTAGTGGGCGAATTTCCCAATTGTCTGCAATGGCTGATCTGTGGCCATCAATGGTGCTTGGCTGAAGCTTCCTGTCCTGGAACACACAGGAGGAAGTCTTCTACATAGACTGATCTGGTTGATACTCTTGAGGAGCTTCAATTTCTGCTTGCACTGCCTCAAAGAAGCCCTGCTCCTTGGTAGCTGAAGTTCTAGGAGCCAGGCATGGAGATTCCGGTTTGGCAGATTCGTGTGAAGAATCTGACTGAATGGGCTTTGAAGCGTCCGAGACAGCAGAAGGGTCAACTTTCTGGTCAGAAAACAGCCCGTACCACTTGGCTTGTGACTTTGCTGGCCTCAGGAACTGGTCTTTCAACAGGCCCCTGGCCTCTGAACTCCGGGAATGGTATCCTTCAACCAAAGTAAGGTTCAATTTGCTAAGCTTTCTACATAGCCAGTCTTCTGTTGGCACCTGAACTGACACTTTCCCGGGAACTGCAGTTTTAAGTCAGGCAAAGGAGTTGTCATCAGAAGGGTTGGTTGAACTGTCAATATCTGGGATGTGAGACCAGCCCGCGAAAGAGTGAATACTCTGTAGGTTTGCTCTTCAGAGATGGACTGGTCCTGTTCAGTAACAGTAACGTCCTGATCATCCGACAATTCCCCTTCCTCAACATACAGATCCAGTGGTGATCCAGATGTCACTATCTGCCTCAGAATCCAAGCTGGAAGAACTGTCTTTCCTCACCCTGTGTAACATGGGGTAGTCGGTGTTGGTCAGATCTGAGGACTTTGGTCGGTTGGTAAGAGGTTGGCTGGACTGGAGCTTACTGGTAGACTGATACTTTGCAGCAGAGAAGTCGGCAACAGTGCGGCCTGAAGTAGATCCTGGTCGATCCGCCTGAGTCGGTCGACTGATGCTTTGCAACAGAGAAGTCAGATCCAGGAAACTCTGAAGATGAAACAATGGCAGAGTCTGTAGGTCTGATGAAACGGTCGGTGGACTTGACAGCACCTGCAGGAGGTGAATGAGTAGGAGTTACCTGGACTGTTGAAGAAAAGGTTGGTTCCAAAGTTTTAGCCATGAGGAGTGCTTCAAGACGATTAAACCTGTCGGACCATTTCTAGTCAAGTTCTGCAATCTTCATCTCTGTGGCCGACTTGCTCCCACATTTCACAGACTTGTCAGAGCCGGACTTGGCTTTAGAGGGTAGGTTTGTCTTTCTCAGGTTTCTTACCCAAGGGCTCACTATCACTAGGGGATTGCAAGGTACCCTGTTCATTGACTGCCCCTATAACAGATACAGTGGCCGAATCAACAAGAGAAGCACTGCCTTTACTGGGAGTTGAGGAAGCTTCCAGCTTCTTAGCTCCTTCTTTAACTTGTAAGAGGGAGTGGCAAGTTGGATACGCTGATCCTCAGAGTTACAGAACTTAAAATCTGTAGTGTCTGGTTTCTCCACGAATGGGTCCTTGCCTTTCCCTTCGTCTCTACATCGCGCAAAGAAGGAGTGACAATCAAAACTCATCATAACATGGCCACATCCTCCTCGCTTCTGGGCAGGTGAAGACATTATGATCTATATGCTCTATAATACCCGTAAAATCAACAGAGAAATGAATTCCACAATAATTCCAACAATATTCCACAAAAAGTTGCTAACACAAAAATCTGCACAGTACATGTGCCAAATGAAAAAGATGCCATGATGTCATGCTGTCTAGACAGGAAGAAAGTACCATGCGCCACCTGGCGAGTGCACAATACTAGGCCGGCCTGGCCGGTGGAAACACAGGACGGCTTTTTTTGTCGTTTGGCGAGCCGGTCTGGCTGACCGGATTAGCAATTGTCCATTGGATAAGATGTATTAACGCAATAAATCCCAAGTTTCAGTCATGGTCTGTCCATTTGTGATGAACTCAGATTTTTGATTCAAGCAAGAAAAACAGTTTTCAACAGTATGAAAAGTTGGTTGACATGGAAAAATTTCTCAGGGCTGAAATGGACATTACTAAATCACAACCCAAAATTGACAAGTTCTTCATGCCTTCCAGTGATTAGAAGTGTGCCTCCTGCAGTTCAGACTCTTTTATAGCTAGATCGTAAATGGTTTGTGTACAAAGTTAAACTTGTTGTGTGTGTTTTATTGGATATTATTGAAGAAATAAAATATATTTCAGGTAAATACCCATTTATTTATGATATATTCCACAAATTTATTCCAAATGCATGAGTAAGGAATTTGGTTAAAAACCTTCATTATCGCCCACACACTTGATCTTTGGACCAGGTTTTCAGTCTCCCCAGTGCACAAACTGATATTTTGAGTTCTGGATATGTCAAAATAGTTGTTATGGTCTCTTAAATTTCGACATAACGAGGTTAGACTGTAGTTAAATACAAATACACCTTTACCTTCTACCTCCAAGTAAATACTCCCGATACAGCTGGGAAATATATTGTTGCTCTATAAACAATTGCTCAGATTAAACAAGTAGTCATTGATATGGAATATATAATAATACTGAATAAACATATAACGACAACTCAAGAGAACTTGCCTTTCTGCCACGAATCCAAATGCAACACACGATCATGCTGGCAAGTAATAAGAGACCTCCAACACCAAACAGCACCAACTGGATCACAAAACTGGCATTTATTGGAAGCAACACCTGAGATTTGAACTTGTCTGCAGACTTGTCATCTATGTGCACACTCTGTAACATCATCAACAGCATGATGAATGGGCACAACTTCATAAGTAATGGCTGAATGATTATCTAAAATGTGTAGCCACTGGGTGACTACCTCATATTATGTAACTAACAGATTTTGTCATTTACTGCAAAGTTTTGTATTCACATGTATTCTTTTCGCATTTTGTTCACAATAGATGAAAAAGATCTTATTTACAGTAAAAAATTGTGACATCAACAACTGTTCATCTGATCATCAAACATGTCAGGAAGTATGTGTTCCCATAATAGGAATCCACAAAGTAGAAGATGGTTGACTTACGAAATAAGAATAAGTAAAACTAGAAAAAGGACACACTGTAAACAATGAAAAGTAACAGGATCAGACAGAGGAAACACATTATCACGTGTAACATTCATGCTGTGAAAGTGGTGAAAAAAGTATGCCACATAAGTGCAAATATTAAAGTGTAAGATGACTATGAAATCTAAGTTGGAAGCCTAAACTTTCCTTAATAGACATAACATCTGCTTGAAACCCTTTCATTTTGTTCCATTTTTGAAATACCCCCATTTTTTGTGAAAATCAATTTTCGGGTCATATTGCAAAAATTCACAAAATTAGGCTATTTGACATATAGCAGATTCTGCATAGGCCTACAAGGCAAAAAAAAACCACTCAATTGCATAGCTATCTTTGTTCTTGAAACATCAACGGCCATATTTGCAATCCACATTGTTGAGAAAAATTGGTTTTGGGCTCGAAATCACTGTATCATACTCTGTTTCTGAGGTATTAGCCATTTTTCTAACAATTGTATGTCACCATGTGACCCAAAGTAGCAAAAATTGTCAAATTTGGTATTGATGTGCACAATAGATTGTAGTTCTCTAGTGGGCCAAAAATTTGTTGTAAATTGCACTTTCAGAAAATATTGGCCATTTTAGGAAAAATACTCTACCCAAGGAAAATCAATAAATTGCTCATTACTCGGCATTTTCATTCAAAGTGATGCCAAAAGTGACTGGACCTCGGTTTTTATTGCCAAAGTTTTAGGCAAGGCCTTTTGGTCTTTCTGACAAAAAGGGTGAAGACATTTTTTGAAGATTTTGCCATAGCAATACTAAAGTATTTGAAAAACATGGCAAGGTTGGCTGATACATGTTTCTGTAAATAAGTGGAAGTAAAGTGTGATGTAAGACACTAGTAAAAATAAGAGGTCACATTCAGAAAAATATGCAGTCACAAAACATTTGTTATATTCAATGTTCCCATTATACATATTCAACACATCCAAAGTTCGAATCCTGCCCTGACCTCATGTGGAAAAACTGGTAGCTGCGTGCTCTTTGTTGGCCTTTTACAGCACAGAACCTAGACCGACTGCCCTTCCAACTACCCATCACAATATAACCAATAAGGTACTAGGCATGACGTAAAACACTAAATAAACAAGCATTCTGATGCATGCAATTATCTCCCACCGTATTAATTAGATGTACTAAAGATAGTGGAACATAAATTTTCTTGTGAGATGGAGGCACATGTAGAAGTGACAACAAGCAAGAGGCACTTTAATGTTTGATTTCAATATTTTTAAAGATAAAAGGCATTTCCACCCAAAAGTAAGTGAATAACTTACTTATCACTGAAATTGCTCTATCTTGCATATCCTGAAAATTTCCTCAAAATCCGCCCATAAGTTTTTAAGTTATCTGTCTTTAAAAATTACATTTCATGGATCCAGAAGATCCAGATAGTGATCCGGATCACTCCCAAAATTGAAACATTTCTTCCTTTTACCTTTTCAGACATATCCTGAAAATTTCATCAAAATCCATCCATACTTTTTTGACTTATCTGTCTTTAAAAATTACATTTCACGGATCCAAAAGATCCAGACAGTGATCCGGATCACTCAAAAAATTAAATCATTTCTTCCTTTTACCTTTTCGGACATATCCTGAAAATTTCATCGAAACCTGTCCATAAGTTTTGAGTTATCTGTCTTTAAAAATTACATTTCATGATCCAGAAGATCCAGATAGTGATCTGGATCACTCCCAGAATGAATCATTTCTTCCTTTCACCTTTTCAGACATATCCTGAAAATTTCATCAAGATCCATCCATAAGTTTTTGAGTTATGTTTTTATAAATTACATTTCATGGATTCAGAAGATCCAGATAGTGATCCGGATCACTCCCAAAATTGTATCATTTCTTCCTTTTACCATTTAATACATATCCTCAAAATTTCATCAAAATCCGTCCACAGGTTTTTGAGTTATCTGTCTTTAAAAATTACATTTTATATATCCAGAAGATCCAGATAGTGATCCGGATCACTTCCAAAATTGAATCATTTCTTCCTTTCACCTTTTCAGACATATCCTGAAAATTTCATCGAAATTCGTCCATAAGTTTTTGAGTTATCTGTCTTTAAAATTACATTTCATGGATCCAGAAGGTCCAGCTAGTGATCCAGATCAATTCCAAAATTGTATCATTTCTTACTTTTACCTTTTCAGACATATCCTGAAAATTTCATTGAAATCCGTCCTTAAGTTTTGGAGTTATCTGTCTTTAAAAATTACATTTCATTGATCCAGAAGATCCAGATAGTGATCCAGAACACTCCAAACATTGAATCATTTCTTCCTTTTACCTTTTCAGACATATCCTGAAAATTTCATCGAAATTCATCCATAAGTTTTTGAGTTATCTGTCTTTAAAACTTACATTTCATGGATCCCGAAGATCCAGAGAGTGATCCGGATCACTCCAAAAATTAAATCATTTCTTCCTTTTACCTTTTCAGACATATGAACAACATACCTGAAAAGATTTGCCTAACTTTAATACTTCTTAAGATATTTCACATTTACCTCTGTCATTATTTTGCTACAAATAACAAAATAGCTATTACTCACTTTGGCATGCTCTGGAACTCCAAACTATATGTCATCTTATAGCTAAGGACAAAGTAGCTGAACAACATATTTTAGGAAAATACTCTAACTGCAATAGTTTTGGAGTTACAATGGCTTTACTCAACAGTCAGAATTTCAAAGTAGCTATTACTCAGCTATCCAAGGTGCAACAGGTCTGAAACTTTACCATGTGATAGCTTACCAAAAAGTAGATGGATAACATATTTGAAAAGATTTCCCTAACTTTAATACTTTTGATGATATTTGATATTTACTTCTTCTGTTATTTAGCTACAAATGAGAAAATAGCTATTACTCACTTATGGCATGCAATAGAACCCCAAACTATGTACCATCTTATAGCTAAGGACAAAGTAGCTGAACAACATATTTCAAGAAAAAACTCTAACTGCAATACTTTTTGAGTTATGAGTCCTTTACTCAAAGTAGCTAAAATTGCTATTACTCACTTATCTTTAGGCCCAAGTCCACAAAACCAAAAAAATGTTCAAGGACATGAAAATTCATTAGGACAATTAGCTGTAGCAGTTTTGGAGAAATCTGCATGACACACTAACGCACGCACGCACGCACCCACGCACGCACAGGATGCATTTTATAATCTCCCTCCCGGGCTAAAGCCCAGCGGGAGATAATAAACACATCCAAACATTTACACCTTCTTCTTATGGCCAACAACTGAATAAAGTCTGCTAAATTAATCTTCATCTAAGGCAATCAAAATAAATTTCAGGGTAAACCCAAAAGAAGTTTATTATTGTTACAGTGCAGCACAAATGGTGGAAACCTTGACACATACCTCATTCACCCACAGCACAGGGTAGATCATCTTCCTCAGATTCTTAAGCTCTCTGTGAAGTGTAAACATTTCAGTACAGATACACACAAATATACACAAGGAAAAATGGGTCATAAATTCAAAACTGTCACTGTGGCCTAGTGGGCTCAGACGACCACTGATAATGGTGGTCCTCTATCACTGGGTGCTATCCCCAGTGGCAGGCTAAAGAACCTTTGATTAATGGTCATCCCCGAGACTCTGTCTTTCAGTGTTAGGAACGTCAGTTGCCAGAGAGCCTGGCTGTATTTGTGCAGTAAATAAAATTTTTACAAGTTAATATCTTACAGACTAATGCTTCCAGTGGAACCGGCAATGGTGCCTGCCCCACTCGCTAGGGGACCTAGTTTCCCCTTCATTCACCAAGGGCTAGTGACATCACTTCCTCTTTTTTGTTTGAAAACTTAACCCTTGTGACCCCAGTAAGGTAGACTCGCGGGGTTGGAGGGTCGGACTTTCCCATCTGTTAGGTAAGATATTAACTTATAACAAGACCACTGCCACGGTGTGTATCTCCCGCCGAGCATTAAAGGGGAAGAAATACCTTTTCCGAGATATTCACAATGATTTTATAGGTCAAGGTCACTACAGCAAGGGCAATGGTCAATTCAAGGTCAGACCATGACGTCGCACACCTACACCCCCAACCAATGTCCCTACCAAGTATCAACTTCCTACACCTTACAGTTTCCGAGATATAGCCCGGACAAGATTTTATAGGCCAAGGTCACTACAGCAAGGTCAAAGGTCAAATCAAGGTCAGACCATGACGTCGCACACCTTCACTCCCTAACCAATGTCCCTACCAAGTATCAACTTCCTACACCTTACAGTTTCCGAGATATAGCCTGGACAATATTTTCTAGGTCAAGGTCGCTACAGCAAGGTCAAAGATCAAATCAAAGGTCAAATCAAGGTCAGACCATGACATTGCACACCTACACCCCCTAACCAATGTCCCGTCCAAGTATCAACTTCCTACACCTTACGGTTTCCGAGATATAGCCCAGACAAGATTTTATAGGTCAAGGTCACTACGGCCAGGTCAAGGGTCAAAATCAAGGTCAGACCATGACGCTGCACACCTACATCCCCTAACCAATGTTCCTACCAAGTATCAACTTCCTACACCTTACGGTTTCCGAGATATAGCTTGGACAAGATCTTCAAACTCAAGGTCACTGCGGCAAGGTCAAAGGTCAAATCAGGGTCAGACCATGACGGTGCACACCTACACATCCTAACGAATGTCCCTACCAAGTACCAACTCCCTACACCTTACGGTTTGTGGACAAACTTTTTCCCGCCGCCTGCCCGCCCATCCGGACACCATGGGCTGTCGGGTTAAAAATAGATGAACAACATATTTGAGAGAAATTATGTAGCTGCAATACTTTTGAAGATATAAGCCATTTACTCATTATGGTTATCATTAAAAATTGACAAAGTAGCTATTACTCACTTAGCTATGGAGATACACTTCCAAACTACTGACCATGTTGTAGCTGTGGAGAAAGTAGCTGTACAACATATTGGAACAAAAACTCTAAATGTAATAGTCTGGAAGTTATAAGCCATATAATTATATTAGGTAAAAGTGCTATTACTCACTCAAAAGTAGGCCAAAGTTCAGCAATCCCCTTAGCATAGGACATTGTTGTACCACCCTGTGGGTCAAAAATTCGCTCGAAATTGCTCTATCTCTTACGGTTTGCAAGATATTTGTGATTTTTCACATTTTCACTAAAAGTAGCACTAAAGTAGCCACTACTCACTTGTGCATTAAGCAACAGTTGTGAAACTTCAATATGTTACAGTTCACAAAAAAGTAGATGAACAACATATTTGAGAGAAATTATGTAGCTGCAATACTTTTGAAGATATAAGCCATTTACTCATTATGGTTATCATTAAAAAGTGACAAAGTAGCTATTACTCACTTAGCTATGGAGATACACTTCCAAACTACTGACCATGTTGTAGCTGTGGAGAAAGTAGGTGAACAACATATTGCAACAAAATACTCTAAATGCAATAGTTTGAGAGTTATAAGCCATATAATTATATTAGGTAAAAGTGCTATTACTCACTCAAAAGTAGGGCAAAGTTCACCAAACCAAAAAAATTTTGAAGAGCGTAAAAATTCATTAGGACAAGTAATTTACCAAAAATGTGTAACTGTAGTAGTTTCAGAGAAAACTGCGTGACCCACGCACGCACACACATGGTGCAATTCATAATCTCCCGCCGGCGAGCCGGGCGGGAGATAAAAATTTAATTTACTTTTACTAATTAAATTTTCCATTTTATTGTGTTAATATATCTTACCAAACGGATTAATGCCACAATAACTACTGCAAGGATGGTGGGTAGCTTACTGGAGGGACCAACTGTATGAGGAGTTTAGTCAGGAAAAAACCCTTATATTACGTCTGGGTCAGACCAGTTAACCGCTTTTACTGGAATGGACCAGCCCATCTCCCCCAAATGAGGAGAGTGGGGAGAAGGAGTTCAGTCCCTTGGGAGTCCCAGAGGAAGAACAGTGGAAAAACTGACAAAACTTCTAACTCTAGTGGAGCCAGGTGGAGAGGTTCTGTATATACACGATAACCCATAGACTAAACATTAATTTGCGAATTGCTGAGCTGCTACTATGGGGCCCAGATGGTATAGATCAGAGTCAGCCCAGGCAACATCCTTCAAGTAAAACTGTGTGAAGGCGTTGTGGGACTTCCAGTGACAAGCTGAGAGGATCTGCTCTAGGGAGACTCCTCCCTGGAAGACTTTGGAAGCAGGAAAGGCTCGAACATCGTGGACCTTCACCTGATGCGCTTGCAGTGCCTCTTGGTCCGATAACTTGTAACACAAAAGGTTTGACTGCTTAATCCAAGAAGAGATTGTGGCATAAGAGACAAAAACAAGCTGTTTGTTGTGTCTCAGGTCCTTAGTTCTGTCCAGATAATAGCAAAGTGCTCTAACTGGACAGAGTGACCTGTCTTCTTTGAGAGATTTGTCTAAGGTGGAAGCCAGGGCAGGGATAACCACCAGGGCCACACTATTTGTACCTTCCTGAGCCAATTGATTCTTAGAGAGGAAACTGGGGATGGGTAAAGGGAGATTTGAGACCAGTCCTCCCTGTGTCGAATGTTGACCCAGGCATGGATTTCATTTCTGCATTTACCAGATGCCAGAGCCAGCAGGAAGACAGTCATAAAAGTGAGGTGCTTAAGGGAAGCCTTTTTGAGCAGTTCGAAAGGCTCTTTAGTCAACTGATGTAAAACTAGAGATAGATTCCAAGGGGGAATGCCTCTGCAAGTCTACCTCTGTTGAAACTGTCTAGAAGTCTAATAAGGTTCTTGTCCTTACTGATCTTGACTGAGGAATTGCCCACTTTGTCAGCTATGGCAGTTCTGTAACCATCTATAGTGGATGGCTGAAGTTTCTTTTCCTGGAAGAGGTAAAGAAGAAAATCGGCTATTTGAGTTATAGATGGCGCTTTGAAGTCCACCTAATTCAATTTGTACCATTAAACAAAAATGGAGACTCAATTCGTTCTGCCACTTGACCAGAGAAACCTTGGACTCTGATGGTCGAAGCTCTAGGAGCCAAGCATGGAGGTTCAGATTGGGAAGGGCTCTGTGCAGGCTCCTATTGAATGGTTGAGTCAGAAGATTGGGTTGGCAAGGAAGGCACAGAGGGATCTGGGTTGATAGACTCACCAGATCCCAAAACCACGACATGTTGGACCACTCTGGGGCTATGACTATGATCCGGCGAGAGTCATGGCTGAGGATCTTGTTTATGACATTTGCTATCAGGGGAGTTAAGGGAAAGGCATATCTGTCCATGTCCTCCCATGATATGATCAGAGTGTCCACTGCCCAGGCTTCCTTGTCCGGGACTGGAGACACAAACTGGGGAAGCTTCTTGTTGAACCTGGTGGCGAACAGGTCTATTTGGGGTGTATGCCACCAGTGGCAAATCTGGTTGAATCTCCCCTGGTGGAGAGACCATTTCATCTGGATAACTTGGTTGTTCCGTAGGTTGTACCATGATAGGAGTTTCCAAGGCAGGGCACAAAGAGAGCCTGATTTCACACCTCCTTCCTTGTTGATGTAGACAACAGTGGTGTTGTCTGTGGCTATAAGGACAGTATGGTCCCGCAGAGGTGCTCAAAGCGTTTCAGAACTGCTTTCAACTCCAGGAGCTTGCTCTCCAGTATACACCACAGACATCTGGCTGTGAAGTCAGATGAGTGCCCCATCCTTTGTTTGATGTATCGATAAAGATTTGACATGCATGCTGGAGAGGATGAAGGGGTTGGCCTACTAGGATATTTTCTTCTTGTAGCCACCACTGTAGATGCCTGTAAAGGGACTTTGGAATCGGGATAAACTTTTCCAAGGACTGGCTTCGGCTTGGGAACTAAGAAGGGGCAATTGTAAAAAGCCAGAGAGGATTGAACCTTGACTGTTTCTATGGCTCGTTTCTCTAAGAGAGAATGGAAGGCCTCCTGAAAGAATTTGTTCCTGAGGGGGTTTGCATATCCGCTCCTGACTAGTGGGATTCTGGTTAGTGGGGTTTTACCTTGAAAGGAAGGTAATCATATTTCAGTATGGATACTACTTTTGGGCTTTCACCCTGAGAGGCCCATGTTTTCCAAAATTCTCTCAGATAACCTCCCACAGGTAGATTTTGTGCAACATTGTGAACATTTTCCACAGGAGGAACAGAAGACAAGTGATTTACAAAAGAAGCCTGTTTTACAGGCTTTATTTTGATCTCTGTCAATGCGGGGCTTACGTCTTTCTCTTTTGGATGCCCTCAAAAACCACAAAAAGTACATGAATTACAACATGAATGCACTTTACAATGTCTTTCTTGATCTATAGACTTACTAGTCTTAACTGAGTTTGCAGTCTGAAGAGTGTCAGAAATATTTTGCACTACTTAGAGAGTATCAACCAATTGCTCGCTTGTGAGGGTGGAGCAGTAGTAGGCCCAGTAGTAGGACCTGCAGAGAGCACCAGAGTAGGGTGCTTGGAAGATGCGGTTTGTGACATCTGATAAGGAGGTGCGGGGTCTGAAACACCTGTGTGGTGGAACTGGCAACCTGAGTGGTAGCCGGTGGAACCAGTTGTGGAACTGGCTGCGGGTGGTTAACCTAACGGGTAGCACTTGCAGCACCGGAGATGAATACAGGGTCCTGGAGTTGGTCAGATGAAGCAACTGAACTATATACTGGAACTGGTTAAAACACAGGGGCTTTTGTGCACCCTGAAATGAATCCAGGCCAACCGACGCGGTTGACCTAGGATCCTGAAGAGGGTGAAAAGCCGAAGAGTCAAAATTAGATTCATGCAAACTAACCTTGGCTGGGAAGGATTCCAGAGAAGTGAAGAGTTCATTAAACTTCTTAATAAGAGCTTCTGAAGGATCTGGTGTAGTGGAGGTCTACAGAGTAGACGTATCCATTTGCTCTACTTGGTCATCAGAAGTTGCTGGACCGAGAATAGAAACTGAAGAAGGATCCACAAGCTTATATGCCTTCTCAGTCTTTTCCAACTTGTCCATTTTCTTTTCCTTTCTCTGATTATATGAAGCAACACTCAGTTATGCCTTCTGTTCAGGGGTTAATGCTGCACATGCAGGACAGCACTCTCTTCACTAGACACACATGGATCATTTCTGACTCCTTTTTTCGCGGCAATGCGCGCACTTTCGGTGTGTATTGGTGTGTTTCCATTCATCAATTGGTAAAATAATTTATTGATAAACATGACTAAAAATTACAGTAATTGGTCAATTTAAAGCGATAACTTCACTATTTTAAGTCAGATACAAAAAAATCTGATCCGATCCCCTGGATCCCAGATCTGATCCTCAGGATCTGATCCTCAGGATTTGATCCTCAGGATCTGAGAGGATGCTATATTCACACTTCAGGTGATCCCCCTATCCCACTCACGGCCTCTGATGAGAACTGACATAATTCAGATCGAAATAGTCATACACATTAAACTGTGAATATAAGGCAGAGATTTAAAGTTTTGACCTACTCTTCACTGACTCAAGTACTTATTGTTTTATGTGTATCAAAGATGGCCATAATTTGGCCACAAGAACCTTTCTTTTGTCCAACAGAGGACATGATGGTCTATAGCACATATAGATATAAAACAACACTAGTTTATGTAGTCGCAAGTTAAATATAAAAGATATATATCCGAAAGAAAAGGCATACAAAGAAAACTGCTTCTTATTTGCCTGTGACAAACGAAAAAGAGGAAGTGACGTCACTAGCCCTTGGCGAGTGAAGGTGAAACTAGGCCCCCTAGTGAGTGGGGCAGGTACCATTGCCGGTTCCACTGGGGGAAACTCGGGACGTCTTTTTCTGGCGTTTGGGGGACTGGTTTGCGCCCGCACCAATGGCATTAGTCTGTTAGGTAAGATATATTAATGCAATAAAAATACAATACAAAACAAAAGCTTATGGATGTGTACTACTGAAGTCAACCGTAACTGACCCTTAACAACTCTAGGGTCAGTTAACTGAGTCAGGGATCAGGGACAAAAATCCAGGAAAAAGCGCAAGAAAAATCTGGGTCAGTTTCATCTGAGCAAGTGTATGTAGTATATCCTGGCTTGTCTGGAATCAGATCCTAACCTGACTATGTCACTTGGGGTTATGTTTTCTCCATGACCTGACAGGAAACTATCACGACAAGCCATAAAGCCCTAATCATATCAGGTTACGACAAGCCATAATGACAAACCCACAAGACTGGAGCAGTGTCCCGATCCACTTCAACTGGACAGATTAATTTCTGCATTTGGGATCATGAGTTAGGATCAAAGCAACACTACATAAACCCTTTGTTGCTGCCGTTCCTCATCATTTATCACTGCAAAGATTCCAGCTACACATCAGAGAGACTTTCTACAGAAGCTTAGGTCCTGTTGTTTTTGCCATCGAGTTAAATATTTTGATTTTCATTCTAATTTGCAGACACAGAAAGGACATATCTGAACCCAGGACCAGCACCTTCTTTTCAGCCAGCACCTTCACCACATCCCCCACCACCACCCAGGTGAAGAAGGAAGCTACAAAACCCCTGGGTCATGCCATGGATCCTTCACTTGCTTGTTGGCTGAAGCACCATATGTAAATTCATCCTTATTGTCTGCAGGGCCATCCTTGCTGAATTCTACAAAGAGTATTTGATCTGCACCACCACTCCAGAAGACTAGAAACAGATCGAGAAGTTCAGAACCAGATGGAATGTCTGCCACGCTCTTGAGGCACTAGACGGGAAACATATTGCCATGAAGAAGTCTGGGAGTTAATTATACCACTATAAGGGCTAATTTTCCCTGGTGACTATAGATTTCTCTGGGTAGATGTTGGGTCAAGTGGATCTTCATCAGATGCACAAATATTTAACTGAAGCAAGTTGAAGAAAAAGATCGAGGATGGCACCAGGGAAATGCCGCCATCTGAACCTCTGGGAGAGGTGGGGCCAGATTTGCGCTATTTTTTGCTGGGTGATGACACCTTCACCTTGATGCCATGGCTTGACAAACCCTACAGCAAAAGACAACTCGCAAGGGATGAGAGAACAGCAAACTACAAGAGGGTAGTGGAGAATGCCTTTGGAATCCTAGTAAGCAGATTCAGAGTCCTACTAGACACAATGGAGCAAAGGCCCAAGGTTGTCAGACACACTGCTTAGACATGTGTTGTGTTGCACAACATGCTGATGACACATAAGGGTGGAGTAGTGAGGGCACCCACCCCACCAGGGAAACTATCAGGACAAGCCGTAAAGTCCTAATCGTATGAGGTAACAACAAGCCATAATGATGATGCCTTCACCTTGATGGAGAAGTGAGGGCATCCATCCCACCAGATGACATAGCAGCCATAGCAAATGAATCACTAGTATATGTGCCTGATGAAAACTGCAGGAATCCTTCGAGGGAGGTAAAGCATCAGCATGAACTACAGAAGGATTACTTCAATCACACTGGTGCATTGGTTAGGCAGGACAGGATTTGAGATGTGACAAGGACTTACCCTGGTAGCAGAAGAGGCTGGCATTTGTCAGTCCTTTTCAGGATTACCAAAGTATTCCAAGAACGTTTATTTGAGCTAGTTTTACACCTATGTCCCCAAAATTTCCAACAATTTTACACAAAATGTCCAATAGATTCCCAACAATTTTACAAACAATTTCTCAAGACATCACAAGTCCTATTATAATCTTTAAGCTCCTCATGATCTTTGACAAAGTCTACTATAGCCTCCTCATCTGAGTCTGTTAAAAATAGCATCAGAGATGCCCCTACCCCACAGCCTGGGGAAATATTTTCAACACGATGAGATATAGAAGTAGTGAAACAGTACAAAGATCTGGATACTTTCAGAGCAGTGTCAGTTATATAAAGCTCCAACTAATGTTTAAGTAGAGAAAATAAGGTCTAAGAGAAAGAAAATTTATGTAAAGATGAAGTATTAAAACAAGATAATTCAATAGCAAGACTGACAGCATTAATCAGTAAACTAAAAATTATGATGCTGTAAAATTTATTTACTGGAGAATATATGTCAATGGAAATAGCACAATTATGTAAAACTATATATAATAATCAGTTGCAGCAACCCATATATCCTTGTCATAAGAGAAACATGTCTCAAATATGGCAGTGCACACACTTTGGCAGAGCCAAAGCTGAAGGTCACACCATGATGAACACCTACAATCCCTAACCAATGTCCCTACCAAGTATCAAACCTTCTACACCCTACAGAATTCAAGAGCCCGGACAAGATTTTAAAACTCATGGTCAATACAACAAGGTCAAAGGTTAAATCAAGATCACACCATGATGTTGTACACCTACAACCCCCAACTAATGTCTCTACCAAGTACCAACTTGCTACACCTTATGGTTTCCAAGATATAGCCCGGACAAGATTTTATAGGTCAAGGTCACTATGGCAAGGTTAAAGATCAAATCAAGGTCTCACCATAACATTGCACACCTACAACCCCCAAGCAATGGCCCTTCCAAATATCAACTTCCTACATCTTACGATTTCCGAGATATAGCCTGGACTAGACTTTATAGGTCAAGATCCTAACGATAACAAGGTCAAAGGTCAAATCAAGGTCAATCCATGATGTTGCACACCTACAACTCTCAACAAATGTCCCTAGCAAGTATAAACTTCCTACACCTTACAGTCTCTGAGATATAGCCCAAACAAGAATTTATAGGTCAAGGTCACTACGGCAAGGTCAAAGGTCAAATCAACGTCACACCATGACATTGCACACCTATACCCCTTAACCAATGTCCCTACCAAATATCAACTTCCTACACCTTATGATTTCCAAGATATAGCCCAGACAAGATTTTCAAACTCAAGGTCACTACAGCAAGGTCAAATCAAGGTCACACCATGACATTGCACACCTACACCTCCCAACCAATGCCCCTACCATGTATCACCTTCCTATACCTTATGGTTTCTGAGATACAGCCCGGACAAACTTTTTCCTGCCACTAAGGAAAGCTATGATAGAGCTTTTCTAACCGCAGCCAATATGTTAGTTTCACTGGGTAAGTGTACCACAAAAACTTAAAATTCACAACAGTAACTAATACCTATCAGAAGAAATATTATTTGTATGTATTTTTAACTAATTTTTTATATCTCCACTGACAGATATACCTTAATTAATAAAATTTACAGCTTCATAACTTTTAGTTTACCAATTATTTTTAAAACAATGCCAAGACCTTGTGTAGTTTTAACTTTGTTTCCTTAATAATAAAACACATATAAAACGAAAGAATTAGTTGTTTTTTTAATATTTTGTCAGCCCATACTAATTTTACTAGTATTGTAATGTGAAAATTAGCTACTGAAGTAAAAAGATAAAATCATATTTTAAGTTTATTCAGGATATATAAATATTCTTATACAGAATAAGTCCTTTTAATCAGTTATTTTTTTTCTATCACTCAAATTAGTTTAATTAGTAGGGCAGTCTTTTTTATATTTATTTTATGTTAACTATTTAGTTTTGTATTTTACATAACATTCACACTAAAATTTGTAGAGGCAGTATAATTATACACTATGTTTCAGCTGCCTCCTTGCCATCAAGCCTGTATTAATTGACTGTTTCTTTCATCTATAGCTAAGTATGAATGTATGATCTATACTTAGACTGTTAATGATTTGTAATGTATTGTACTGCTGTTCACTTGTCACTAATACATGGCTGAAATAAATATTTATATTTATTTAACAACCAAACTGCTCTCTAAAATAAAGCACCGCCAGTACTTACATAAATTTGTCGTTTGGTTCCACATGGACATTAATTTGTAGTCTCTTTGCTATCTGCATAACCAGGCCTGTATGCTACAAACACACATAATTCAATGACATCTTAAAAACTAAAAACACTAAACAGCCTAATCAAAAACAATTCTTGCTTTTATAAGAACACAAGATAATTTATCTAATATTTAATATTTCCAACTGTAAAAAAGCAATGTACAATTTTTTACAATACATCAACAAATATTTAAAGGAAGTAGCTGCTACAGTAAAACAAATGTATACAAAGGATGATTAAATAACGCTATCATAAAATATAAGGATCATTGTTATACCTTATAGCAACATAGAAATTCTTCAGTACATTTACTATATTTCACAACTCAAAAATTTTGAATTATTACAAATATGACAACCTACAGTTAAGCTATGTTAATTTTTTTCTGTAAAGTCTAAGTTACCGGCTCTATGTCAATATCTGTGGAGAGGTTGGGGAGACCAGGATTGAGGCCCTCAATGGCATCCTGATACTCTTGGGCTGCCATGAAGAAATGAGGGTAGGACACTACAATGGGCAGAGCTATTCCATTCACTGAAAAAATATCAAAATCAGCTTTGACTATTTTAGACATGCTCAACCAAATCTGGGAAGCTTTTCACTTTTGTCAGCCAATTCATCATGAGATATATATTCTGTAACATTAAATGTGTCACTAGAGAAAATACCATGGATGTTACTAAAACTCCAGGATCAAACCTGTGAATGTGACGAGAATCATATCCTAGTGCAAGTTACTCATCATAACTCAGATAAAGCAAGGAACTACTCTTAAAACTGAAACATGAAGAACTCTTTTGTAATCTTTCTTCACAGAACTTAAAAAACCACTACAGCAAATGCAAACTTAATACACAATACATTTGTTGACTAAAGAAACTTACAGGACTGACAAGTGGAAATATTGAGCACCCCAGTTCCCAAACAATTGCCTTCTGGTGTGCAGAATCCTGCATTATCTGGATTGAGTGTGAAATTTTCAAACACTTCTTTAGGGGCTGAATATCTGTACAAATTGATGCCTTGACTTGTCTCTACATCCTTTTGGTAAACACCATAAACAGACCTAAAAACACAAACTAGTGTGTGTACTGTGGAGGTTTCAGAAAATGTAACATATGTGTATGACTCTAAAGACTGTTAAATCATCAACTATAAATGACAAAATAAATCTTCCAGATTGGTTACTGGACTTTATTTTGGTAATCAAGCAGTATCAGCTGCATGAATTAGTTTAAGTTATGTATTAATGATGGAAGTTTTGTTGTTTCTCAAATAATAAAATAGAAGGTATGCAGAAGAGCAGATTTATCACTGACTGAGTGGCTAGAAAAGATGAAAATTAATGTACTTAATGAGTCAAAACTTAAACACAAATGCTAGTAGTCACACAAAGAATGGGGTTGGCAGCAAGAATAGAACAAGTTTCAGGTTTTTGACAATATTTATGACCATTGCAAATAAGGTCTACCTAGAAGCGCCCGGTTGTCCCTGTACAGAGACGGGCCATACCTGCAAACTTTAGTGTACATACAAGGTCTACACTGAACATACCCACAACGGTCAGTGTACACAGGACATAGCTGCAGATGTGGGTCCACATAATTGAGACATACTTGTGGATGTCCCTGCACACAGAAGGGACATACCCGCAGATGTCGGTGTACATTAGGGGGACATTCCTGCAGATGTCAGTGAACACAGAACAGACACATCCCTACAGATGTGTGTGCATATAGAATGGACATACCTTTAACCATCAGTGTATGCAAAAGGAACATACCTGCAGATATCTGTACTGAACAAATCTACTCTGAGGTTCTTGGAAACAATGAATGGAGGACAGAGAGTGCCATCACTTCCATTAATCATATTAGCCTGTGGAGAAGTCCAGTATTCCAGAGAGCTACAAATAGAATTGCCCTAGTAACAAAATGAAACATTGACAACATAAAACAGATATCTGATAGAAATCTCAGATGTGACCAAACTTCAACCCCAATCTGAGGTTTAGAATTACAAAGGCGAGGAGCAATACAAAACAATTATAGATCGATAAGTTAAGGTAAATGTGTTAGACATGTTAAGAAATGTAAAACTTGTAATCTAGGTCACATAATTGTATCTATGCTATAAACGGACAAACGAACACACAGAATTGTACCAATTTCAAAAGCAACTTAGCTATGATGGTGATTTATCTTCCTGCCAAGTTTGAATTCGATTAGACAAAGCGTTTTCGAGTTAGAGTCGGGAAACAGAAATGTTGAGAGACAAACATACGGACGAAAACCGGACAAACAGATTGAATTACACCAATCTCGAAAGGAACCTAGCTATGATGGTGATCTATCTCTCTGCCCAGCTTGAATTCGATTGGACAAAGCGTTTTCGTGTTAGAGTCCGGAAATGGAAATGTTGACGGACAAACAAACGGACAAAAACCAGACAAACAAACACACAGAATTACACTAATTTCGAAAGGAACCTAGCTATGATGGTGATCTATCTCCCTGTCAAGTTTGAATTCGATTTGAAAAAGCGTTTTCGAGTTAGAGTCCGGAAACAAAAATGTTGACAGACGGACGTCAGACACATCAATCTAATAGGCGAGTTGGTTACATGCAACCCACCTAAAAATAGCCAACCTTGGAAGACAAGAACCCCAGCCCACAGGTACAACTAAATGGGCAACAACATTGAGGTTTGGCAAAATCTCATTAACAACTTCAGTTGTAAGAAGTATACAGAATCTGCAAGATGTTATCATAAGTAAGAACTTTCATGTAGTTGAAGGGGGAAATCTTACATATTTTATTTATTCATGATGTGAGTTCCAAGCCCAAGGACCAATATATAAAAGAAATATGGTCATTTTAGTATGATGATCCCACATGACCTTGAAACAGGGGTCAAATGTCAAATTTGACACTTGCAAAGGATTCACAGGCCATGATTTTTATTTAAGTTGCTTTTCCATTCCAACCCCAATGATGAGGAAGATATTAGGCCTTTTTGATATGATGACCACCCCCCCCCCTCCCCCCGATTCTACATTAAAGAAGTGATATGGTGGCCATCTTGTTTCCAAAACAAGGCCACACTTACTCCCAGGCAAGCTTTCCTATCCATTTACATTTTGTGCATATCTGATGAAGCTATCTGCAATATTTTAAGTTTAAGAACATACTAATGATTTTTAAACAATCGTCAATGGCAGCAATGTTATTTTTTAAATGAGGACAAAATTTATTATAGACATGTTTTCACAGCCATAAACATTCTCTGCAAATGTGGTGCAGATATTGTCATGATTGAGATATAAAGGTTTGTGTAAAAATTAAAAATATAACAAACGCACACATGCATACATATACGAATCGAAGGTGTTTCATAATCTCCCAAACACAGCCTTTGGTTAACGGGAGATAAAAAATGCAACCATAGTAACTTTGGTTTAATAGCACCCCTTTTTCAATTAAAAAGTTTTAAATATCCTGAATATTTGGTAAAAATCCATGCGTTGATTGAAGCTGTGGAACATCCACAAACTTTAAGACCCAAAAATCTTAAAAAGTGTGGCCATGGCAATAGTTGCTGCTGGATACCCCCACAACCTAATCAGATCTAGACCCTCTTGAGCTAAACATATCCTGAAAATTTCTTCAAAATCTGTGTATAGGTTTAGGCTGTGGAATACCCACAAAAATTTAGACCTGATAATCTTGAAAGTGTTGCCATGGTTACACTTATTGTCGGATATCCTCCAAAACCTAATCAGCTCTAGACCCTCTTGGGATAAACACATCATTAAAAACTTGGTGAAAATCTGTACATGGGCTTAGGCTGTAGAACACGCACAAGCTTTATCTCCGCCGCCGCCACCCGGATGGCACTGGGGATAACTATAGCCCAAGCCTTTATGCACTGGGGTTAACAAAAACAGGTAACAATTGGAGTTTATTAAATCTCAATTTCTGAATGCTATCTTGTAATAACTAAAGTTTATGATTTTACTGGAAAGCTTCATTAAGTTGCATACAGCTAATTATAATGTAAATTTTATCTTACCTTTTACCATTGTACTTGTCAATCACACCCAATAGCGTTATGTTCTTTTCCCCAGTGAAGATAGTGTATTCTCCATCATTGGTATTGTTTCTGTTTGCAAATATTCCTACTTTTGTATCAGTAATGTGGAAAGGTATCAGAGGTATCTGGTGGTTCTTGAGAAATTCTAGGATATGATCATTGTAACCCCACACAATCTACATAAAGAAATAAAAGAGTGGAGACACCACTACTGGCAAAGCTAGCACACAGGGTCATACTTCTTGTAACAGGCCATTACACAAATGATAAACACATGTGCTGAATTATCTGGATAGATATGCCTCGGTGAGTTTACCTTTATGTTGGTAAAAAGGTAAGAAGATGAGCAAAATATTTCATTCCAACTTGCAACAAGCAGTCAGCACTTTTATCTTATCAAGGTTAAATACAGTAAAATTTCTTCTCACCTTTTTTGACAAATTTTAATATTTCGGTTTATATGATGAAATGACCCATCGGAAAACATATTTACAGTGTCAATCATACACACTATCATATCAGAACTCTCAGAACTAATGACAAAACTAAAAAAAATTAAAGATAATACTAGCTTACTAAATGAGGGTACTTGTATCTAAATTCACATATATGTTTTACAACTATTGGGCCCTTTCATTTCTTACATCAGAAGCAAAATCTTTACACTAGAAGATTTACTATCATTTGTAAAATGTTAAATAAAACACATAAATATCGAATAAGGAACACATATTTGTATGTTAAATCAGATGACTCGGTCATCCTATTCTATATTGGATTTTATAGCTCTTACTCTATGCATTGAATCAGTCTCTAAGGTGCAACAATCCAAGTAATATTGCAAAATTTATCAGTCATACATTGAAAAAGAAAGAAAAGTTTTCCCCACCACCCTCTGCTACGAGATACTATTCCTGCCTGCCCCTTACCCCTAGGGCAGGTTGTAAGACAAGGGGTTAACAGGCGGGTCAGAACTAAGTCCTGGCACCCCCTACTGGATTTTTAACTGTAATGATTGATCAACAATACAGTTTATTCTGATCCCTAGGAGCAAGATTATCCTCTCGGAGGTTTCCTTTGGACTTACTACTGCCTTGAATTTACCCTCACTTGTCTGGACCCCTTGGTCTGTCCCTCCCAAGGGAGTTCTCTTCAAGATTTGGACCTGTGAGCTACTGGGATAGGTAGGGCTAAGCTGACAATATTGCCTCCTCTGTAATTTGTCATTGGACTTTCAGTTTCTTTAAGCAGCATCTTGACGGTACAGGGGGCAACTTTAACCCCCATCCTTTATGGGCTGGGGTTAATAAACGAGATCTGGCGTCACTTACTTTCATTGTAACATATTACCATTATATTACTTTGACTTCATAATGCATTACATAACAACCATTACTACTTGAAGAATCTAGTTGTAATGCATTACTTTGTAAAATGTCACTTTCTACGAAAATACAGTGATATTAAAGCACTAATAAGTCATATCATTACCAGCAAATCAAAAACTATGACTACAATTATAATTACATGTTCTAAATTGTCCCTTAAAGTTTGTTAAAAAATATGATAAAAGTGTAAAATAAGCCCAAGCATATTGATCAGCACCTCCAAATCAAAAACTATGTGACTGTGATTATATTTACATGCTGTAAAATGTCACTTATTTATAATATAGAAGGATTAAATTGCCTTGCAAGTTGAAATGAGGTTTGTTTAAACTGTATATAAATATTAAAAAATCATCTTTTTTGTGCAAACAAATGAGACACAGTAGCTGCGACATATGAATAGAAACAGGATAGCATAGAAGAACACACATTATCATGTGTAATGTCCACCCCATGAACCTTTTGCCAGAATTGTACAGTAGTCTTACAAGACCCTTCTTCATTTGTGAAATATATCAATGATGGTTAAATATTTATTAGTGTACATGTAAATTATTTCATCTTCATGCCTTTTTGCATTGGTTGGGTCGAAAATTTTGACGAAATCACTCTATCTTGCACGGTTAAGAAGATAGAAGCAAATTTGAAAAATTTTGTTGTAATTTTAATTTTTATTAGATAAATACTTACCATTTCCTGACCATTGCTATATGTTGGTGCCATCCAACTCACTGGCCAACGTTGAGAAACGTTTTAAGAAACCTTAAGAGGCCAGTGAGTGAGTGTGAACTAGCATGTCCCCCTAGTGGTCATGTGACCACGCTAGTAAACAACCTTCATTATTTTTGTTGCAGAAAATACTCCCCTAGTACTGAATCTGCGGGGAGGCAGGGGGGGACTATCCTGGTCAGAAAATGGTAAGTATTTATCTAATAAAAATTAAAATTACAACAAAATTTTTCAATTTTATTGCAAAAAATACACTTACCATTTCCTGACCATTGCTGAATGCAGCCTTCATGGAAGGAGGGCAGTACTAGAATTTAAAGACCCAGTACACCACTCTGCACAGCTATCATACACAGCACAAACCTATAGGCATTCAGATCCAAACTAACCTCCCAGATGAGGCAGTGGAACTGTTGAGCACTACAAAACAACACAGCCTTGTTGCTGTTGTTGTTGCTGTTGTAGGAAGGAAGCAATCATAACAGAGACTCACTACCTAGCCTACAACTAAAACATTATGAGAAGTTTACATTGAAATTTACATGCATACCACAACATATAAACTTCCAACAGTCACCACATACCATACAGATCCCCTAAATCATAGTATGTAGTTGAAGTTCTCACAAACTGACAGTCACTGTCACAGTTGAATGCTGTATCTAGACAAACATCCAACACCCACACAGGTGACACAAATATTGGAAGTGTCATCAGCATATTGTGTAATTCCAAGCCTGAATGAAGTCAACAATTCTGCCTAATAAAAAGACAGATAGTATGACAGACATACAGATGCAAATGTATACTAAAGTATCAAAATGAGTATCACACATATACTTATAAGATAACAAACTGTAGGACACAATATCAAAGTCTGACCACAAGCAAACCAAGCAGGTGAGACTGAAAATTGGTGAAAAAGTTATGGTTTCCAGTAACTGGCATCTGAAAATTCATATACAGAAACACTATCCTAAAACCCAAAGATTCTTGCTTTGACTCGCTGCTGTTGAGAGTCAGAATTTGACTTCTCCTCAGTCAAAATGCTAGTCTGCCTACAGCAAGAAAAGATAGTTGACCTGAAAAAATCTGCTGTAAAGCCTTCTTAACTAGGCACAGACAAGACATAATAATTCCTCATTGAATCCTTAGTCCCAAGTAAAAGTATTTCAAAACCTCACAAGACAAAGAGATCTATCTTGAATAAAACTGCTGTCCCAGTGATTGAGAGCTGGCATATCGACCGGCTTAACTGAAGTAGGCCCATCCGAAGCCAACTGAATCTTGGCTAATAAATGGCCAGAGCCACTTGTGAGCAATACTTATTCAAAGTAAGGGAAGACAAAGCCAACGAGAATACCCTTCTTCCTTTGCCTAATGCCAAAGTCAAAAGAAAGACTGTCTTGAAAGTTAATAACCTCCAAGAAATCTTCCCCAAAGGCTCAAACGGCTGTCTGGTGAGACCAAACAAGACCAGAGACAAAAGGAAAAGAAGGCTTAACCTATTGGCTACTGGATTGTCTCTATAGAAATATGTCAACAATCTATACAGCTGAAGAGTTCTAGAGACTTATTCCCCTTCAAGGAAAGCAATCTACCATTGTTATTCTGTAACCAGCAATAGTAGATGGCTTAAGATTCCTTTCCTTAAAGAAATAATTAAGGAAATTTGCTACATCTAGAAAAGTAGTATCTGAGAAGTTCACCACCAAGAAGCCTCAGATGTGCATAGATTTACCAGGTCCCACAACCAAGAACATCCACCATGACCATCATGATTCAAACATGATGAATCTGCAACTGAAGGTGGTCATCTTCTAAATCACCTGAAGAATCTTGGCTATCCTGGTGCAATCATGATGATTCTGCACCTGTAGGTGATCATCTTGAGTCACCTGAGGAATGAGAGCCACTGGAACAAACACAAAGCTGTCCAGATCCTCCCAAGAAATGAGAATGGACCTGTTCCCCAAGCCCCACAGTCTAAGAAAGGAAACACATACACTGGAAGCTTAAGATTCAGGTTGTTGGATACCAATGGCATAATGATTGAACTCACCAGCAAGGGAAGCCTTAAAAGGAACCTTTGTGGAATAGATCCACCAGATCCCAAAGATAAGACATCCCTAGCCACTCTGATGCCATCCAGAGGATTCTGCACCTAAATCTTGGAGTAGCCCTTCTTACTAGGTACAAAAAGAATTTTCTTGCCTTTCCTGAGATCTTTGACTTATCCAGATAACCTCTCAAGGCTCTCCCTGGACAAAGAAACCTATCTTGACCAAAGCAAGATCTAAAGAAGGTTCCAAAGCAGGAATGACTACAGGTTGCAAACCAAAGAAGCCTTAGAAGCCAAATGATTCACCTGCATCACCTGAAGAATCAAGGTCAAAGGACCAAACAAACTGTCCAGTCCATCCCAAGAAAAGTTGAAAAAGACAAGCTTGTGGTTCAAACTAGTTGCAAAACAAACCCATCATTGGTGATTGTAATCAAAGACAGATTTGATTGAACACCTGAATCAGAATAGAAGATTCAAAAGTCATCCAAAACACATTCAATTTGAATCATCTTGACTTTCATGAACAAAGAATTTGTTGGAATATTTGTATACCCTGGGAAGTGATATGCCTGAATCTGAACCCATGGCATTCGTCCAAGGAATGATTCTTCAGATAAGGAAACAAATTCCTGAAAGTGGGTACCTCCCTACCTGTTCAGATAGGAAACCACTGAAGAAATATCTGGGGAAATCAACAGATTCAGAATCCGAATCAGACCTCCAAATGATTCTAAAGGTAGTAGCCCTGTTAATGTGGAGTCTTGACCCCTCATGATACAACAGACCACTGGCTGTTTGATGCCATAATTGTGCATCCCAACCCTTAAAGAAAGCATCTAATAACAGAAGGAGATTGTGCTCCTTCTGATGAAGTAATGGAAGCTCCTGCAAATTGAAAAGTCGTTCCACCACTGAAGATGGAACCTGAGAACAGAAAAACTGGTACATTATCTGTGTATTATGTGTGGTATCTGTGGTACATTAGCAGATAGCCTTGGGGTTACCTGATAAACAAATAACCCAATGGCACTGTTTTCTCCTATGAAGCCATACCGCCACCAAAGAAATGGCTTCCTTAGAAACCATTAGCCGGAGAAGATGCTTTGCTATGAGTAAAGATGTACCCTAAGGTGTAATCTGCAATCCAAACTAAAAATCCTGGTGTATTAGCCAAGAAGTTTTTTTTTTTTTTTTTTTTTTTTATATAAGCTGGTGAAACCCAATGCCTTCTACTGCAGCCATCAGGTTCACTATCCGTTAATACAATAGTAAAGTCGAAAATAAACCATTTCCAAGAGCAAAGCAATGAAATGGTCTATATACTGGTAAAGCATGATGCGTTCTTATAGATCCCACAACCTCACCATGGACTAACATAGTGAACCGGTGTGAACTGTCATCAACAGGGAAGTGAAGATAACAATTCGCGTGAATCTGGCTATGGAAGAATGCAACTGTAAGGAAACGCGTTAACACACCCATTCACTTACAAGTAACAACTCGCGAAAACCCAACAATATGAAAATAAGGTACTTAATTAGGCTTATTTACCTCAACTATTAGTGGTAGCCATCTCTTCCCAGCTTATCACAACCGATAAACTGTAAAATTGTAGCGATATCACCATCTTACTGGTGTTATCGCCCTTTTGTCGATCATTTCATACACAGCTTTTATGCAAACTGATGTCTCCCGCATTTTATTCATTTATTCTTAAAACACATGTCCACAACTGCTTTAGGAACATGAATAAGTACTGTTGCCTCTGTGAAAGGTAAAGAATGGTTGAAGATTATCCTCTTACTATGTTGAGATGTAAGGTGTAGTATATCTGCACTAGTGGACAAACACTACTCCTAAAGATTACTCCTAACCCCTCTAAATCTTCAGAGGAGAGTTTTGTAACAGAGTTGGAGGATAAAGTATCATAATGGGAAGAAAAGTGCCCTGGGCACTAATCCCCTTTCTAGCCATGTGTAGGAGTTTGCTCCTTCCCAAACAGAAGAAACACTATACACCTGAGATCACAAAATGAAGTTTCCCTGGACATCTGACCAAAAGTTCAGCAGGAGAAAACCTCATTAAAAGTGAAAAATGCACTCTTAATTCTACCAAACTCATCTAAGAGATAAGATAGAGAAAAGTACGACTTGTAACACTCCTGTTGAATAACAAGTTGGAGAACTGATCCCAGCACTGCCCAACAAAAAATTCCTGATCACTGAGGACTGTAATTGCAAAAAACTCTGCACACAGCCCAAGGCAAAAAAGAAACTCTGTGAGCTCCTGTTAATCCTTAGCTCCTTGAAGACGTCCTGCCAGAGGTCCTGCTAGACCACTTCAAAAAATTATCCAGGCCTTAACATGCTCTCTGTAGCAGAAACCAGAGAACCTGTACTCCTGAATAATAAATTGACAATGGTTACAAGTTCATATGTACCGGTGACAGTTTCAGACCAGCTGAAAAACCGGTAAAAAATCACAGAAACAAAAGCCAATTACTGAGATGAATCACAGCTCCGGGAAACTGACAAACCGATTTCTGACCTTTTGGGAGGTATGGAAACTCGATTGTCTTCGGATGACGTCATGCAGGTATTTTCCTCCGTGAAAAGTTCCGACTGAACCTGACGGAAGAATTAGAAGCTGTGACGATCGCTTCTGCATCCGGAACTTGTCCACGATGCAGCAACCAATGAGAAACTAAGATGTCTGCTCTCACCAGGGAATCCCACCGGACACCCATTCGAGTGAGATCGTCGCGGTGAGATGTTGACTACCACAAAACGCCTGGCTTTTAGAACCCGACGTGAGAATAGCCAATGACAATCGAATTGTCTCCTCTCTTCAGGTTGCCTCCATTAGTCGCCTAGCAACATATAAACATATAAACTGTCCCTGTCGGAGCTAGAATGACTGCCAACAGTTTCAGAATTAAAAAGTTGTAAATCTTCAATCAAGTGAAAAATAAAAAACTGGTCTCAAGAAACACGAGCCTTTTGAAGAATTCTGAGAAGAAGAAAGTCTTCATCCAACGACGATACATCCATGCCGCCATCTTAAAATAGTGGTCAAACATCCACCAAAAAATGGCCACAAAAGTCTTTTTCTCTGTCCTTTTGTCTTAAATTCGTCCTGAGAAGACATTGTCAACACAGATGCCTTACCACAGAACTCAAATTCCCACAAAAACTCCAAAAACTTTATAAAATCCAAATTAAAAAAACACATCCACACTCTAGGATGGCCAACAAAAATAATGAAGGTTGTTTACTAGCGTGGTCACATGACCACTAGGGGGACATGCTAGTTCACACTCACTCACTGGCCTCTTAAGGTTTCTTAAAACGTTTCTCAACGTTGGCCAGTGAGTTGGATGGCACCAACATATAGCAATGGTCAGGAAATGGTAAGTGTATTTTTCGCAATAAAATTGTGTTTTTCTATTTTTGGCAAAAATTTGAAAATTCAAAATGGCCGCCATTTTTGGGAAGAGGAAAATTTTTTGAAAATTGCCAAGAGCACATTTCTTAGATACCCTGTGGGTCGAATATTTCACCGAAATAACTCTACTTTGCACGGTTAAGGCAAATTTGTGTTTTTCCATTTTGGGCAAAAATTCGAAAATTCAAAATGGCCACCATATGTGGGGAGGAGAAAATTGTTTGAAAATTGCCAAGAGTACATGAAAATTTTGACGAAATCGCTCTATCTCGCACGGTTAAGCAGATAGAAGCAAATTTGTGTTTTGCCATTTTTGGCAAAAATTCGAAAATCAAAATGGCCGCCATTTTTGGGGAGGGGAAAATTTTTTAAAAATTGCCAAGAGTACAATGCTAAGATACCCTGTGGGTCGAAAATTTTGACAAAATCGCTCTATCTCGCACGGTTAAGGAGATAGAAGCAAATTTGTGTTTTGCCATTTTTGGCAAAAATTCGAAAAGGCCGCCATTTTTGGGGAGGGGAAATTTTGGGTAGGGGAAATTTTTTGAAAATTACAAAGATTACATTCCTTAGATATCCTGTGGGTCGAAAATTTCGACGAAATTGCTCTATCTCACACGGTTAAGGAGATAGAAGCAAATTTGTGTTTTGCCATTTTTGGCAAAAATTCGAAAATTCAAAATGGCCGCTATTTTTCGGGAGGGGAAAATTTTTTGAAATTGCAAAGAGTACATTCCTTAGATACCCTGTGGGTCGAAAATTTCGACGAAATTGCTCTATCTCGCACAGTTACGGAGATAGAAGCAAATTCATGTTTTGCCATTTTTGGCAAAAATTCGAAAATTCAAAATGGCCGCCATTTTTGGGGAGGGGAAATTTTTTTGAAAATTGCAGAGATTACATTCCTTAGATACCCCGTGGGTCGAAAATTTTGACGAAATCGCTCTATCTCGCACGGTTATGGAGATAGAAGCAAACTTGTGTTTTGCCAATTCAAAATGGCCGCCATTTTTGGGGAGGGGAAAATTTTTTAAAAATTGCTAAGAGTACGATGCTCAGATACCCTATGGGTTGAAGCTTTCGACGAAATCGCTCTATCTCGCACGGTTAAGGAGATAGAAGCAAATTTGTGTTTTGCCATTTTTGGCAAATATTCGAAAATTCAAAATGGCCGCCATTTTTGGGGAGGGGAAAATTTTTTGAAAACTGCAAAGATTACATTCCTTAGATACCCTATGGGCGAAAATTTTGACGAAATCACTCTATCTCACACGGTTAAGGAGATAGAAGGAAATTTGTGTTTTGCCATTTTTGGCAAAAATTCGAAAATTCAAAATGGCCGCCATTTTTGGGGAGGGGAAATTTTTTTGAAAATTGCAAAGAGTACATTCCTTAGATACCCTGTGGGTCGAAAATTTCGACGAAATCGCTCTATCTCGCACAGTTTAGGAGATATGAGCACATTTGCCTTTTTCAGTATTCAAAATAGCCAATTACTCATTTATTTAATTAATTACTCACTCATCTATGAAGCCATAACCCCCAAAAGCAATCCCATACAAGCTATTAACCCAATGAACCTCCATACCAAATTTCAGAAAGATAGGCTTAATAGCATTCCTTAAAATGTCTGGAAACCAAAGAGATACTCAAAAGTAGCAAAGTAGCTATTACTCAGTTAGCTATAGAGCTATCATCACCAAAAGCAATCCCATACAAGCTATTAACCCAATAAACCTGCATGCCAAATTTGGTAAAGATAGGATAAGAACTGTTGCCTAAAATGTCTGGAAACCAAGTGGGACGCCGGACGCCGGAAAAAGCAAAAATAATATGTCAACCCCCCAGTGGGTGGACATAATAATATGCTATTCTTCTTGTTTGATCATTTAATCATTAACTACTACTATTTTGTTACTTCTAACAAACATAAGTGGCCAGGTCAAATTTACATCATTATTGTATTATTTGCCATTAGAGTATCTCAGTTGACTGTAATTATTATTTTAATTGTGAAATAAATTCGTTAAGTAAAACTTTCCGTCTTTTCCTGTTACAATATGAAAGCAACTATGACCCTTGCTCTAATCATCCATAACATAAGTGCACAGAGTTAAGAACAAAGGTCACACCAAGGTCATGGTATGGCACTGCACAACTACATGAAACCTAAGAAACATCCCTGCCAAGTATGCTGATCTTCCACCTTACAATTGTGGCGATATGGCCCAGAGAAGAGTCAGAATTTTCTATGTCCGAGATCACAGAGTCCAAGGCAAACCTCATACCAATGTCACATGGTGACACTACACAACTACATGTTCCAAGAAACATAATACTCCATTCACACCACAGTTGGTATGCCCAGCGGTTATAGGTATACATGCGCAGATAAATTTCTTGCTACGGTAACTGAAGGTGTAGTCCACGGTGTCTATAAGGTTGTGACTCAGCTGTCTTTTGGTGTAATACGGTGACATAAGGCAAGTGGGGTTAAAAAGATGTTTCATCACTGTGTCACAAGGTCACAAACGAACCTTGGACTGAAGGTAGTTGGTAGTTGACGGACTGGGGCATTTCACCAAACCCCCCAAAAGCCTATAACCATGGGGTTATACCACCTGTAGTGTGAATGATACACCAAAGTTTGGAAGGTATGTGGCATCCTTGGAAGTGGTTCTGCCACTGAGAAAACCTCTAACTGCGGGACATAGTGTGAATGGGGCATAACAGCGGTAAAAGCCTAGTGTGAATTCCTTCCACCTTACATTTCTGGGGATCTACACATGACAAGTCTGGTAGCCACCCCTCCAACTAAACCAACCACTCTTCCAGCCAGACGACAAGGGCTAAAGCAATACCTACACGTCTCCAAAAGGCTGTGAGGCTAAAATGGGAAAAAGTTACTTCTGGATGTTTCATTTTAAAATTAAAATAGTTTGGGATGCACTTCTTGTTATGCAACTACATAAGTAAACATATTGACAAACCTCATGAACAGTTCGATTTATAAACACCAGTTCACCACTCAGAACCTGTATGAAGTTGTCAAGCCATCTAGGAAGTATGCTGATATGCTTCAATTGTTCTGCAAATACCTGCATGTAAGAAAACTTTGTTACATCAGCGAAACAGCTTTCATATGAAAAGTGTAATAGAACTTTTAATACTAAAGATTACTTTTGTTCAAAGAACAATTACTTATGAATAACAAGCAATAAGTGCCTGTGAACGGGCTCTGTGTCAGCTATGTGTTTTGAGTTTCAGAGTAGAAGTGAAAGAGGTTTTCGAAACACAACTGATTTACTCAACAGAGAGAATCTCAAAGTAGCTTTTGCTCAGCTATGCAATGAGTTAAAGGGTTTTAGAGACAATACTGTAAATGCAATAGTTATCAAGTTACAACTGATTTACTCAACAGTGATAACCTCAAAGTAGCTATTACACAGCTATGTAATGAGCTACAGGTCTGAAATTTTACAATGTTATAGCTGACCCAAAAGTAGGTGAACAACATATTTAAACAAAATACTGTAAATGCAATAGTTTTCAAGTTACAACTGATTTACTCAACAGTGAGAACTTGAAAATAGTTATTGCTCAGCTATATAATGAGCTACAGGTCTGTAATTTCACTATGTTATAGCTGACCCAAAAGTAGGTGAACAACATATTTAAACAAAATACTCCAAATGCAATACTTTTTAATTTACAACTATTTACTCAACAGTGATAACCTCAAAGTAGCTATTGCCCAGCTATGCCATGAATGACAGGTCTGCAGTTTCACTATCTTATAGCTGACCCAAAAGAAGGTGAACAACATATTTAAACAAAATACCGTAAATGGAAAAGTTTTCAAGTTACAACTGATTTACTCAACAGTGAGAACCCGAAAACAGCTATTGTTCAGCTATGTAATGAGCTACAAGTCTGCAATTTCACTATGTTATAGCTGACCAAAAATTAGGTGAATAACATATTTAAACAAAATACTCCAAATGCAATACCTTTCGAGTTACAAATGATTTACTCAACAGTGATAACCTCAAAATAGCTATTACTCAGCTATACAATGAGCTACAGGTCTGTAATTTCACTACATTATAGCTGACCCAGAAATAGGTGAACAACATATTTAAACAAAATACTGTAAATGGAATAGCTTTCAAGTTACAACTGATTTACTCAACAGTGATAAACTCAAAGTAGCTATTACTCAGCTATGCAATGAGCTACAGGTCTGAAATTTTACAATGTTGTAGCTGAGCCAAAAGTAGCTGAATAACATATTTACACATAATTCTGTGTATGCAATAATTTTCAAGTTATAGGTGATTTTACTCATTACGGGAGGTACTGAAAAGTCAAAAAGTAGCTATTACTCACTTAGCTATTGGGATACACACTCAATTTACTCACCATGTTGTAGCTATGGAAAAAGTAGCTGAATAACATATTTTGACAAAATGCTCTAAATGTAATACTTTTCAAGTTATAAGTGATTTAGTACATGATTTCATGAATTTTAATGCACTAAAGATTATTTTAAAATTTCATAAAAAAATAATTAAGCAAGATCCAGGCCTGATACTCACACAAGGTTATCTACTAGTGGCCTAGTACATTTATGCAATATAAGAGAAAAATCCCTGCAATAGTCAATGAGAAAATAAGTGATTTAGTGCATGATTTCATGAATTTTAATGCATTAAAACTAGACCTAGCGCATTGGAGAACCGATGCAAATTGTATCCACCGTAAAGGCAATGCACCAAAACCTCTAGGACCAATAATAAGCGAGTTATAAGCACTTTCAGTTTTGGCTATCCTCATTTGACCTTGAAGGAGGGGCCCAAGGTCAAATCCGACCACACCAGAAGATTCCCAGCCCATGATTTTCTATATGCTGGTTTACCATCCCAAACCTCTAGGACCAATGATAACCGAGTTATAAGCACTTTTAAGTTTGGCTGTCCTTGTTTGACCTTGAAGAAGGGGTCCAAGGTCAAATCCGACCACGCCAGATGATTCCCAGCCCAAGATTTCCTATATGTTGGGTTACCATCCCAAATCTCTAGGACCAATAATAAGCAAGTTATAAGCACTTTTAAGTTTGGCTATCCTCATTTGACCTTGAAGGAGTGGTCCAAGGTCAAATCCGACCACGCCAGAAGATTCCCAGCCCATGATTTCCTATAAGTTGGTTTACCATCCCAAACCTCTAGGACCAATAATAAGCAAGTTATAAGCACTTTTAAGTTTGGCTGTCCTCATTTGACCTTGAAGGAGGCATCCAAGGTCAAATCCGGCCACACCAGAAGATTCCAAGCGCATGATTCCCTATATGTTGGTTTACCATCCCAAACCTCTACGACCAATAATAAGTGAGTTATAAGCACTTTTGCCTTTGGCTGTCCTCGTTTGACCTTGAATGAGGGGCCCACGGTCAAATCCGACCACATCAGAAGATTCCCAGCCCATGATTTTCTATAGGTTGGTTTACCATCCCCAACCTCTAGGACCAATAATAAGCGAGTTATAGGCACTTTTACCTTTAGCTATCCTCGTTTGACCTTGAAAGAGGGGCCCAAGGTCAAATCCGACCACACCAGGAGATTCCCAGCCCATGATTTTCTATATGATGGTTTACCATCCCAAACCTCTAGCACCAATAATAAACGAGTTATAAGCACTTTTAAGTTTGGCTATCCTCATTTGACCTTGAAGGAGGGTCCCAAGGTCAAATCCGTCCACACCAGAAGATTCCCAGCGCATGATTTCCTGTATGTTGGTTTATCATCCCAAACCTCTAGGACCAATAATGAGCGAGTTATAAGCACTTTTAAGTTTGGCTGTCTTCCTTTGACCTTCAATGAGGGGCCCAAGGTCAAATCCGACCTCACCAGAAGATTCCCAGCCCATGATTTTCTATATGTTGGTTTGCCATCCCAAACCTCTACGACCAATAATAAGCGAGTTATAGGCACTTTTACCTTTGGCTATCCTCGTTTGACCTTGAAGGAGGGGCCCAAGGTCAAATGCGACCACACCAGAAGATTCCCAGCCCATGATTTTCTATATGCTGGTTTACCATCCCAAACCTCTAGGACCAATAATAAGCGAGTTATAAGCACTTTTAAGTTTGGCTGTCCTCGTTTGACCTTGAAGGAGGGGCCCAAGGTCAAATCCGACCACGGCAGAAGATTCCCAGCCCATGATTTCCTATATGTTGGTTTACCATCCCAAACATCTAGGACCAATAATAAGTGAGTTATAAGCACTTTTAAGTTTGGCTGTCCTCATTTGACCTTGAAGAAGGGGCCCAAGGTCAAATCCGACCAAGCCAGAAGATTCCCAGCCCATGATTTCCTATAGGTTGGTTTACCATCCCAAACCTCTAGGACCAATAATAAGCGAGTTATAGGCACTTTTACCTTTGGCTATCCTCGTTTGACATTGAAGGAGGGGCCCAAGGTCAAATCCGACCACACCAGAAGATTCCCAGCCCATGATTCCCTATATGCTGGTTTACCATCCCAAACCTCTAGGACCAATAATAAGAGGGTTATAGGCACTTTTACCTTTGGCTATCCTCGTTTGACCTTGAAGGAGGGGCCCAAGGTCAAATCCGACCACACCAGAAGATTCCTAGCCAATGATTTCCTATATGATGGTTTACCATCCCAAACCTCTAGGACCAATAATAAGCGAGTTATAAGCACTTTTAAGTTTGGCTGTCCTCGTTTGACCTTGAAGGAGGGGCCCAAGGTCAAATCCAACCACGCCAGAAGATTCCCAGCCAATGATTTCCTATATGTTGGTTTACCATCCCAAACCTCTAGGATCGATAATAAGCGAGTTATAAGCACTTTTAAGTTCTGCTATCCTCGTTTGACATTGAAGGAGGGGTCCAAGGTCAAATCTGACCACATCAGAAGATTCGCAGCACATGATTTCCTATAGCTTGGCTTCACATTGCAAACCTCTAGGACCAATAATAAGGGAGATATATGCACTTTTAAAGTCCGCTATGTTGGTGACTTCGGCACTCCGTGGATGACCTTGAATTAGGAGCTTCAAGGTCAAATGTGTGCAAGGTTGTAGAGGACATGTATATGTGTCATACATATCACCTATGAAGAGATTCAACCTTCTACCTATGAGGAACAGCCAGTAGAAAAATGTAGATTATTTTCAAAGAAATGCCCGTGGCGGCCATCTTGTTTTTCAGAATGAGGCTATTTTCCTTCCCAGAGAAGCTTACCCCCCGATGAAGATATCCTGCAAATTTCGTGAACCTAGCTGCTGTTGTTTTCCTCTTAGAGCGTTAACGCTGAAAATCTCTCTACGCGCGGCGGCGGCGTAGCGGACGCTAAACCAAAGTATCCACCGGATGCTTCCGGTGGATACAATTATTTAAAAAATTAATAAAAAAAAATTAACACAGATCCAGGTCTAATACTCACACAAGGTAATCTACTAGTGACCTAGTACATATATGCAAGATATAAGAAAAATCCCTGCAATAGTGAATGAGAAAATTGTGATTAAAGTGTTGAAATTTTCACACTTTGGGTGGGGGTACCTGACTTGTAATGGCTCTGGGGAACAGACGAACGAACAGATCTGCATGCCTTGAACAATTTTTCATCCTCGATAGTTAAGGTATCTTTTAAAAAAACAGCATGTCTCTGGGTCTTGTAGTTTAGGAGAAGTTGTTCATGCGGACGCGGACGCCCACGCCGCAGAGTGACAACATAATGTCAGCTCACTGACAAGTCAGCTGACATAAAAATAAACAAAAGTATACAAAGTTTTGATAATTTGTACATATGACAACCAGTTAGAAAGGCCTTACTTGGTCATTAAAGGCCATTTTGACAATAGTTTCTGTGCATTGGAATATGGAATTTAAAATAGTATATCCCAAACTACCTATTTTTCAAGGGCAGGAACACTAGCCATACAAGTGCTAAGGGAACCTCAAATATTGTTGGCATCATGTATCGATATTTCAATGTGGTTCTAAGTTTTATCATTCATGCATGATATATGAGGACTTTTAAATATATTGCACAACATGCTATGATATATTGGCAAATTAAGCACCAGTTTAGTTATAAATTTAGAAATTTTTGGCAAGATATGATATTTCAAAATCGACTGAGATGGAAGCCAAACTGAAGTTTGATATTGACATTCAGTACCAATATTATCCACCATGTGTTTTGTATTTGTTCTGCTATAAACTAGTTACATATGTTGTGACATTACATAAAACGGTTGCTATACGAGAGATTCCTAGTGTATTTCTCACCAGTAAAGGAATATTGATGGAGGTGACCCTAACGTCCTCAGACTCGGCAGACAGCTTCCTGTTGAAGCGATACGTGGTATTCTGTCTGTATGTTACCGTGCCATTCTCATGGTGAGTCAAACCAAGCTTCACCCTGAAAACACAGGTTGTACACCCAGTATTATTTAAAAGGTTGTGATGATTTTCTTGTATTTTCGTTTTACTTATTGACCTTTTCCATGCATTGTGATTCATTGATGGTGTATTTATTTTTATGCCAGGTGTGTTCATACAGATACTTGATCTCGTTTGCTGATATTACACTTTCATTTACCAATCATGTGATGTAACTTGCTTTGACATGTTTGGTGTTAGATAGGATGAGTTTGACAATGAGACTTGACAGAGTTAAATGATACTGGGTGTACAAAGCATCAGCATGCCATTTGTTTGAAGATTAGTTTGGAGTTCTGAAGTGACAAGAGCAATTTCTTAAACTTCAAAAGTGATGTAGTTACACATCTTCTTTCACACGTGTTATTCACCTACTACAAAATCCAGTATACAATTGGAATAGAAGAGAATTGAATTATGCTAATTGTTGAAGAGTGAGAAAGTTGCTATAATTCACTAGCTGTTGTGCTTCCAAACTAATGACCACACTGTGGCTATGGAGAAAGTAGATGAACAATATATGTCACCAAAATGCTCTAAATGCAAGAGTATTGAAATCATCCACTATGGCATACTATGGCAGTTTCACACCTATCCTTTTCATATGATTTAGGTGTAAAGTTTGTTGGATATTCCATAATCCTCAGTAATCAATTTATTATGTACTTCCCTTCTATAGTTCTACATGAGCAAATACTTTCCTCCATCAAGTTACATTTAATTCCTTGACCTAAACCATTATCGTTTACTAGAAATGAAAACTTTAACTAAATTGTGTACTTATTTTTTTTTTAAAGTTTATTTTGTTTTGGTTGTGCAGAGTTTTAAAATGTACATATCACGTGGAAAAATTTTACAATAGAAGCTTACCACTAACGACCTTCAAAAGTTCAACCAGTAATAAAAAAAATGAGGGTGTAATTTGTACTTGCTTGGTCACTCAGATGCATGTTTATAACTCTTGGTATGATTTGATGAAATGAAGCGTCAAATAACAACTTCTAGTATCAATGTCAGGGGGTTAACGGACCCAGTCAAAAGAAAAGATGTTTTAAACTGGCTAAAGGATAAGAAGTACTCAATATATTGTTTGCAGGATATTTATGTGGGTTGAAAAATTTAAAATTCTTCAAAGAAGATTGGGGATCGGAAGTATTAAACTCAGTAAATTCTTCTGAAAGCTGGGGAATAGAGATATTATTTGCAAAAAACCTTGATTATGAAATTGTTGATGTAGAAGAAATTGAATGTGGTAATGCATTAGTCGTAGAGTTATATATTGGTGAATTGAAGTTCCACCTTTGTGTACTGTATGGTGCAAATACTGACTCCGCAGATTTCTATATAAATCTCAAAAATAGGTTATTTCAAAAGGAAAATATTTCCATTATAATATGTGGAGACTGGAATGCTGTAATGGACTATAAACTAGATACTCCGGGGTACCTTAAGGAAACAATACAAAAGCAAAAAGGTAGATCCTTAATATGATTGAGGCTTTTGATCTGGTTGATACTTTGAGATCAGAAAATAATATAGCCAAAAGGTTCACATGGGTTAGTGGCAAAAGGCCAGTCAAAATGGCAAGACTGGATTTCTTTCTGGTAACCCCGGACATTCATGCTACTATAAGTAAGCATATACTTAGTTTCGGTTATAAGAGTGACCACTCACTGGTTGGTATTGAGCTTAATATTGAAAATTCAGAATGTGGAAAAGGTTTTTGGAAATTTAACTTAGCCCTTTTGAAAGAGAAAGAGTATGTAACACTGATGAAAAATGAAATCGATAACGTAATAACTGATTTAACAGAGGGTCAAGGCTCGCAAACTTTGACAACCTCTAAACAAATGTTCTTTGAAGTGCTAAAGCTTAGAATAAGGGGGGGGGGGGGGGGTCACTATTCCTTATTGTGCCAAGTGAAAGAAAAAACTGAATGAAAAGTAAAAAAGTATAGAAGCTGAAAGAGAAGGTTAGAAATATTAACAGTAAATAATCCAGAAGAAAATAGATTGCGCCGACTCAACGCCAACATATCCCCAGACAGGCCATCTCTCAAACCACATGCATTTGCTGGGTACTTTTTTCAGCACCCATTTTGTGTGATTCACAATTATTATTATAAACTATTTTTCATTTTTTTTTTGGCACCTGAAAAAAGAACATATTAATATATTCCCAGATGAGATTTCAGCTGTATCAGGCACATATTATGACAGTTATAGGGTTTAAAAGTGGTAAAAAGTCGATAAATTGGGGGTCTGTGGGTATTTAAGAGACCTTAAAATTAAAGTTACAGACTTAAAATTTTTCACAGACTTAGAGTACATATAGAACTTATATCTACTACAGTTACAGACTTGTCAGACCTACCACTTTTAAGTTGTAGGGGAAAATATGTGAAAAATATCGAAAAAAACGGCTAAGTATGGTCTTTATGGGCCTCAAAAACAATTTTAACCTTAACATAAAGTCTTGATTTTTGGTACATGTGAGAAGAATATAGTAATGTGTTCCCAAGTAAAATTTGAGCCAGATATGCCACATAATCTGTGACCTAGAGGGCATTAAGTGGCAAAAAGTCAAATTTCTGACCTTAAGGTGGCCATAAGTTCTTTATTATTGGGAGTTTAAGGTCACCTTAGAATAGGGTTCGTCTCCTGACCCAAATACATGTGTGTGGCAAGTTTGAATGAAATCCGTGAAAGCATTTTTGAGTTATTGCGCACACATGTCAAAACATACGGCAGTGGCGGCAGCGGCGGCGGAACGAACATGAAACCAATATATCCCCGACTTTCGTCTGGGGATATAAATATAATTGAGGACATACAAGTTTTAAAGGAAGAATTAAGGACCATAAGGGAGACTTATTTGATGGGGAACATGTTAAGGGCTAGAGCACAGAAGTACATTGATTTTGAGAAACCAACTAAATATTTCTGTAATTTAGAGAAACAGAATTATACCAGCAAGGTGGTAAACAAAGTCAGGACAAGTAATGGTATGATAACCAATCAACAAACTATCCTGAAAGAGTTAGAAAATTTTGACAAAACTCTCCTTCAGAGTAAACACAAAGATAATCAAAACCAAAGTAAATCCCATTTCTGGTCAAAGAAAATATTAAACCCTTGAGTATGTTGGAGCAAGCAAAATGCGAAGGCTTGATAACTGAAAAGGAGGTTCTAAAGGTATTAAAAAATATGAAAAATGGAATATCTCCAGGTACAGATGGTTATACTGCAGAATTTTATAATTTTTTTTTGGAAGGACATAGGGAATTTTGTTCTGGAGAGCCTGAACGAGTCTTTTACTAGTGGTGAACTATCTATTACACAAAAACAAGGTTTGGTAACTCTACTGCCAAAAGGCAACAAACCAAGAGAATTGATTAAAAAACACTTACAATTCCAATTACACTGCTAAATGTTGATTATAAATTATTGTCAGGAGTTCTAGCCTCCAGGATGAAGGAAGTGCTCCCCAGTATAATACAGAGTGAACAAAAAGGGTTTTTAAGAAATCGCTATATTGGGGAAAATATTCGGACAATAGCAGATTCTCTAGAGTATATACAACGTAAAAAAAATTACGGGTATGACACTTCTTATAGATTTTGAAAAAGCCTTCGACTCTCTTGAGTGGGACTATTTAGAACCAGTTCTAAAAGTATATAATTTTGGGGAAGACTTTAGAACATGGTTTTCTATGCTCTATAAAAATAGGAACAGTTGGTTATGAACAATAGTTTTTTACAGAGTTCTTTAAAATTGGAAGGTCACGTCGACAAGGAGACCCTTTAAGTCCCTACTTGTTTATATTGGCAGTGGAACCCCTAGCAAAAGCAATAGGAATAGTGACAAAGTAAAAGGTATCTCAGTAAAGAAAAAGAGTTAAAAATTGGGCAGTATGCTGATGACACTTTCCTCCTTCTTGAGGGCACAGTTTCATCTTTGAACGAGTCTCCATATTTAAATTCTTTTCAAAAATATTCAGGCCTCAAAATTAATGTGGAAAAATAGCATCAGAGATGCCCGTACCCCACAGCCTGGGGAAATATTTTTCAACACCATGAGATATAGAAGTAGTGTAACAGTACAAAGTTCAAGATACTTTCAGAGCAGTGTCAGTTATATTAAGGTCCAAATAATGCTTAAGTAGAGAAAATAATATCTAAGGTAAAGAAATGTATGTAAAGATGAAGTATTAAAACAAGATAATTCAATAATAAAATGACAGCATTTATCAGTAAACCAAAAATGGCCGAATTATGGTTTGGATGTTTTGAATATTACCCATGCATACAGAAGTGGCAATACATTCAATGAATGCTTATGTGTGGTGTTGGAGAAAAGCCTGTGGCTCACTTGATGAAATTCCATCTGTTACAATGGGAACTTGCAAAAGGAAATTCTTAATGAATTCTAATATGACTTTAACAGTGCTTAATCTGCATCAACAGACAGACCCAAAGATGCAACAAGATTTTAAAGGTCAATACAGCAAGGTCAAAGGTCAATCAGTGTCACACCATGACGTGGCACACCTAAAACCCTCAACCAATGTTCCTACCAAGTATAAACTTCCTACACGTTACAGTCTCTGACATTTAGCCTGGACAAGATTTTATAGGTCAAGGTCTCTACAGCAAGGTCAAAGGTCAAATCAAGGTCACACTATGACGTAGCACACCTACACCCCCTAACCAATGTCCCTACAAAGTATCAACTTCCTACACCTTACAGTTGCTGAGATATAGCCCGGACAAGGTTTTATAGGTCAAGGTCACTACGGCAAAGGTCAAATCATGGTCTGACCTTGACAAGATTATATAGGTCAAGGTCACTACAGCAAGGTCAAAGGTCAAATCACGGTCAGACCATGACGTTGCACACCTACACCCCCTAACCAATGTCCCTACCAAGTATCAACTTCCTACACCTTATGGTTGCCGAGATATAACCCGGACAAGATTTTGTAGGTCAAGGTCACTACAGCAAGGTCAAAGGTCAAATCAAGGTCAGACCATGACGTTGCACACCTACAACCCCTAACTAATGTCCCTGCCAAGTATCAACTTCCTACACCTTATGGTTTCCGAGATATAGCCCGGACAAGATTTTCAAACTCAAGGTCACTATGGCAAGGTCAAAGGTCAAATCAAGGTCAGACCATGACATTGCACACCTACACCCCCCAACCAATGTCCCTGCCAAGTATGAACTTCCTACACCTTACGGTTTCTGAGATACAGCCCAGACAAACTATTTCCCGCCGCCCGCCCGCCCATCCGGACACCATGGGTGAAAACAATAAACCCTAGCTATTTGGCTTGGGAGTGAAAAAGAGAGATTAAAGATACAAAATACTTATCAGCTAAACTGGGTAAACCAATTTGAGCTCCTCGGTATAACCTTTCATGTTACAATGTGTAGTAATAAGCTACTATGGTATGGTAAAAGGTTTTGCTGATAGATGGTCCCATATTGGAACACATGTCGAGTAGTAACTAAATAAAAAATAGCATCAGAGATGCCCGTACCCCACAGCCTAGGGAAATATTTTCAACACCATGAGATACAGAAGTACTATACCAGTACAAACTTCAGGATACTTTCAGAGCACTGTCAGTTATATAAAGGTCCAAACAATGTTTAAATGGAGAAATAATTTAAAAGAAAGATAATGCGTATAAAGATGAAGTATTAAAACAAGATAATTCAATGACAAGATGACAGCATTAATCAGCAAACTAAAATTCAACACTCTTTATATACATCTGCATTTCCGAATTATGGTTTAGATGGTTTGAATATTACCATGCATACAGAAGTGGTAATACATTTAATGAATGCTTATGTGTGGTGTTGGAGTAAAATCTGCGGCTCACTTGAGGAAATTCTATCTCTTACAATGGGAAGTTATGAAAGTAAAATTCTTAATAAATTCTAATATGACTTTTGCTTAACCCTTTTGCTACCATGTCTGTCGGCTAGCAGTCGACATCAATGTGTATTACAAGGGAGCATGTCTGTCGACCAAGGGTCGTCGGCAATAATATATATTTCTTCTTTCCCTTCAGTGTACTGTTATACGTTTTCTTTGGTGTATCAGTATTAAACCGATTTTTAAAGTATTTTATATGAAAGTTAAGCTATATTTTTTTTTAAAAATTCGCCATTTCACCTATTTTAACTGGTTTCTGTATATATTAGCGCATTTACCGCATATACCTGCATATTGTTGCATATTGTGTACTCGTGGTTATTTTTATTTAGGGAATTCCCACGAATTTTCCCATTCGACTTTCATCAATTCCTAATAAAATATGCCGAAAAATACAGCAAATAAAGTGTATAAGGTAGTGAGATATTACTTTACTTCATTGGCGTTTCTGACGTGATATGACGTCATATGGCTACAGTCCCTTGGAATAATGTTCCTTCAGTAGCGAAAGGGTTAATCTGCATCAAAAGACAGACCCAAAGGTGCAACAAGATTTTAAAGGTCAAGGTCACTACAGAAAGGTAAAAGGTCAAATTAAGGCCACACCATGATAATACACACCTATAGCCAATAACCAATGTCCCTACCAAGTATCAACTTCCTACACCTTACGGTTTCCGAGATACAGCCCTGACGATTTTATAGGTCAAGGTCACTATGGCAAGGTCAAAGGTCAAATCAAGGTCACACCATGATGCTGCACACCTACACCCCCTAGCCAATGTCTCTGCCAAATATCAACTTCCTGCACCTAACAGTTTCCGAGATAAAGCCTTGACAATATTTTATAGGTCAAGGTCACTACAGCAAGGTTAAAGGTCAAATCAAGGTCAGACCATGACGTTGCACACCTACACCCCCTAATCAATATCCCTACCAAGTATCAACTTCCTACACCTTACGGTTTCTGAGATATAGCTCAGACAACATTTTATAGGTCAAGGTCACTACGGCAAGGTCAAAGGTCAAATCAAGGTCAGACCATGACATTGCACACCTACACCCCCTAACCAACGTCCTTACCAAATATCAACTTCCCAAGCCTTACAGTTTCCGAGATATAGCCCGGACAGGATTTTATAGGTCAAGGTCACTACGGCAAGGTCAAAGGTCAAATCAAGGTCAGACTATGATGTTGCACAACTATACCCCCTAACCAATGTCCCTACCAAGTATCAACTTCCTACACCTTACAGTTTCCGAGATATAGCCCGGACAAGATTTTCAAACTCAAGGTCACTACGGCAAGGTCAAAGGTCAAATCAAGGTCAGACCATAACGTTGCACAGCTACACCCCCTAACCAATGTCCCTACCAAGTATCAACTTCCTACACCTTACGGTTTCTGAGATACAGCCCGGACAAACTATTTCCCACCGCCCGGACGCCCGCCCGCCCGACCATCCGGACACCATGGGTGAAAACAATACCCCAACAGCCATTAAGGGCTGTGGGGTAACCAGTATGGATAATATTATGTTTTGGGCATCAATGAAAAATGATAAGAGAGAAACTAAAGGCAGTTTGGTACAGATATTTATATTTATTTAAATTTTTATTCATTTATTTTTCTTTTTTTATTCTAGTTAAAAAAATATATTATATAGATATGTGCACAAATTTAAGAGCTGCAAATATTATTAGGTTATGTCTTCTTATTATTGGGTATCCTGTGAGATGCTCCCTTTTGTAAAGGTCCTGGTGAGTGGTTTCAGAACCCCATTTACACTTCACTGGGTTCCTGAAACCTTGTTTTTAAATGGGGGAATAAAAGAAAAAGAATTGTGTAAAATAAAAAAAAAATAAAAATGAAACTAGAGGATCGCTCGCAAAAAAAAAAAGATAATGTTTTTGCATAGCAAAAACAAAGCGTCCCAAAAAGGATATAAAGGTGAGTGCTAAAGTATTAAGAAAATGCTTCGTTTCTAGCCTTATACTGTTGTGGCAACCAAAGTCAGCGCAGTCTGCTCTATCTAGCACGGTTTTCAAGATATAAGCATTTTTGTGTTTTGCAAAAAATAAAAAAATTAAAAATGTCCGCTATATTTGGCGAGACAAAAATATTTTGAAAATTGGCATGGCTACTCTGCAGAGATACCCAGCAGGTCCAAAATTTTGTTGAGTTCGCTCCATATAGCACGGTTTTCGAGATATAAGCATTTTTGTGTTTTGCAAAAACTTTGAAAATTCAAAATGGCCACCATTTTTGGGGAGACAAAAATTTTTGTCAAGACCACTGCCGCGGTGTGTATCTCCCGCCGAGCATTAAAGCAAAAGAAATAGCTTTTCCAAGATATTCACAATTTTTCATTTTCGTGTGTGAAAGCTCTGCCAAAAGTAGGTGAATGAGTTATTTGAGAAAAATTGGCTATCTGCAATACTTTTAGAGATAATTCGCATTTACTCATTTTGAGTAGGTGAGTAATTAGCTATGGGTCTGAAACTTCACCATGTGAAAGCTCTCCCACAAGTAGATGAATGAGTATTTGATAAAAATTGGGTATCCGCAATACTTTTACAGATAATTAGCATTTACTCATTTTGAGTAGGTGAATAAATAGCTATGGGTCTGAAACTTCACAGAGTGAAAGCTCTCCCAAAAGTAGGTGAATGAGTTATTTGAGAAAAATTGGCTATCTGCAATACTTTTAGAGATAATTCACATTTACTCATTTTGAGTAGGTGAATAATTAGCTATGGGTCTGAAACTTCACCAAGTGAAAGCTCTGCCAAAAGTAGGTGAATGAGTTATTTGAGAAAAATTGGCTATCTGCAATACTTTTAGAGATAATTCGCATTTACTCATTTTGAGTAGGTGAATAAATAGCTATGGGTCTGAAACTTCACAGAGTGAAAGCTCTCCCAAAAGTAGGTGAATGAGTTATTTGAGAAAAATTGGCTATCTGCAATACTTTTAGAGATAATTCGCATTTACTCATTTTGAGTAGGTGAGTAATTAGCTATGGGTCTGAAACTTCACCAAGTGAAAGCTCTCCCAAAAGTAGGTGAATGATTAATTTGAGAAAAATTGGCTATCTGCAATACTTTTAGAGATAATTCGCATTTACTCATTTTGAGTAGGTGAGTAATTAGCTATGGGTCTGAAACTTCACAGAGTGAAAGCTCTCCCAAAAGTAGGTGAATGAGTTATTTGAGAAAAATTGGCTATCTGCAATACTTATAGAGATAATTCGCATTTACTCATTTTGAGTAGGTGAGTAATTAGCTATGGGTCTGAAACTTCACCAAGTGAAAGCTCTCCCAAAAGTAGGTGAATGAGTTATTTGAGAAAAATTGGCTATCTGCAATACTTTTAGAGATAATTCACATTTACTCATTTTGAGTAGGTGAGTAATTAGCTATGGGTCTGAAACTTCACCAAGTGAAAGCACTGCCAAAAGTAGGTGAATGGGTTATTTGAGAAAAATTGGCTATCTGCAATACTTTTAGAGATAATTCGCATTTGCTCATTTTGAGTAGGTGAGTAATTAGCTATGGGTCTGAAACTTCACCATGTGAAAGCTCTCCCACAAGTAGATGAATGAGTTATTTGAGAAAAATTGGCTATCTGCAATACTTTTAGAGATAATTCGCATTTACTCATTTTGAGTAGGTGAGTAATTAGCTATGGGTCTGAAACTTCACCAAGTGAAAGCTCTCCCAAAAGTAGGTGAATGAGTTATTTGAGAAAAATTGGCTATCTGCAATACTTTTAGAGATAATTAGCATTTACTCATTTTGAGTAGGTGAGTAATTAGCTATGGGTCTGAAACTTCACCAAGTGAAAGCTCTCCCAAAAGAGGTGAATGAGTTATTTGAGAAAAATTGGCTATCTGCAATACTTTTAGAGATAATTCGCATTTACTCATTTTGAGTAGGTGAGTAAATAGCTATGGGTCTGAAACTTCACCATGTGAAAGCTCTCCCACAAGTAGATGAATGAGTATTTGATAAAAATTGGGTATCCGCAATACTTTTACAGATAATTAGCATTTACTCATTTTGAGTAGGTGAATAAATAGCTATGGGTCTGAAACTTCACAGAGTGAAAGCTCTCCCAAAAGTAGGTGAATGAGTTATTTGAGAAAAATTGGCTATCTGCAATACTTTTAGAGATAATTCACATTTACTCATTTTGAGTAGGTGAATAATTAGCTATGGGTCTGAAACTTCACCAAGTGAAAGCTCTGCCAAAAGTAGGTGAATGAGTTATTTGAGAAAAATTGGCTATCTGCAATACTTTTAGAGATAATTCGCATTTACTCATTTTGAGTAGGTGAATAAATAGCTATGGGTCTGAAACTTCACAGAGTGAAAGCTCTCCCAAAAGTAGGTGAATGAGTTATTTGAGAAAAATTGGCTATCTGCAATACTTTTAGAGATAATTCGCATTTACTCATTTTGAGTAGGTGAGTAATTAGCTATGGGTCTGAAACTTCACCAAGTGAAAGCTCTCCCAAAAGTAGGTGAATGATTAATTTGAGAAAAATTGGCTATCTGCAATACTTTTAGAGATAATTCGCATTTACTCATTTTGAGTAGGTGAGTAATTAGCTATGGGTCTGAAACTTCACAGAGTGAAAGCTCTCCCAAAAGTAGGTGAATGAGTTATTTGAGAAAAATTGGCTATCTGCAATACTTATAGAGATAATTCGCATTTACTCATTTTGAGTAGGTGAGTAATTAGCTATGGGTCTGAAACTTCACCAAGTGAAAGCTCTCCCAAAAGTAGGTGAATGAGTTATTTGAGAAAAATTGGCTATCTGCAATACTTTTAGAGATAATTCACATTTACTCATTTTGAGTAGGTGAGTAATTAGCTATGGGTCTGAAACTTCACCAAGTGAAAGCACTGCCAAAAGTAGGTGAATGGGTTATTTGAGAAAAATTGGCTATCTGCAATACTTTTAGAGATAATTCGCATTTGCTCATTTTGAGTAGGTGAGTAATTAGCTATGGGTCTGAAACTTCACCATGTGAAAGCTCTCCCACAAGTAGATGAATGAGTTATTTGAGAAAAATTGGCTATCTGCAATACTTTTAGAGATAATTCGCATTTACTCATTTTGAGTAGGTGAGTAATTAGCTATGGGTCTGAAACTTCACCAAGTGAAAGCTCTCCCAAAAGTAGGTGAATGAGTTATTTGAGAAAAATTGGCTATCTGCAATACTTTTAGAGATAATTAGCATTTACTCATTTTGAGTAGGTGAGTAATTAGCTATGGGTCTGAAACTTCACCAAGTGAAAGCTCTCCCAAAAGAGGTGAATGAGTTATTTGAGAAAAATTGGCTATCTGCAATACTTTTAGAGATAATTCGCATTTACTCATTTTGAGTAGGTGAGTAAATAGCTATGGGTCTGAAACTTCACCATGTGAAAGCTCTCCCACAAGTAGATGAATGAGTTATTTGATAAAAATTTGGTATCCGCAATACTTTTAGAGATAATTAGCATTTACTCATTTTGAGTAGGTACATAATTAGCTATGGGTCTGAAACTTCACCATGTGAAAGCTCTCCCAAAAGTAGGTGAATGAGTTATTTGAGAAAAATTGGCTATCTGCAATACTTTTAGAGATAATTCGCATTTACTCATTTTGAGTAGGTGAGTAATTAGCTATGGGTCTGAAACTTCACAATGTGAAAGCTCTTCCAAAAGTAGGTGAATGAGTTATTTGAGAAAAATTGGCTATCTGCAATACTTTTAGAGATAATTCGCATTTACTCATTTTGAGTAGGTGAGTAATCATCTACGGGTCTGAAACTTCACCATGTGAAAGCTCTCCCAAAAGTACATGAATGAGTTATTTGATAAAAATTGGGTATCCGCAATAGTTTTTGATATAATTAGCATTTACTCATTTTGAATAGGTGAGTAATGAGCTACGGGTCTGAAACTTTACCAAGTGAAAGCTCTTCCAAAAGTAGGTGAATGAGTTATTTGAGAAAAATTGGCCATCTGCAATACTTTTAGAGGTAATTCGCATTTACTCTTTTTGAGTAGGTGAGCAATTAGCTATGGGTCTGAAACTTCACCAAGTGAAAGCTCTTTGGGATAGCTGCTCTGCAGAGATACCCTGAAGATAAAAAATTTCGTTGAAATCGCTCTATGTAGCACGGTTTTCGAAATATTAGCATTTTTGTGTTTTGCAATTTTTGCGCAAAAATTCGAAAATTCAAAATGGCCGCCATTTTTGGCAAGAGAAAATTTTTTTGAAAATTGGCATGGCTACTCTGCAAAGATACCCTGTAGGTCAAAAATTTCGTCGAAATCGCTCTATCTAGCAGGGTTTTCGAGATATAAGCATTTTTGTGTTTTGCAATTTTGCGAAAAATTCGAAAATTCAAAATGGCCGCCATTTTTGGCGAGACAAAATTTTTTTTGAAAATTGGCATGGCTACTCTGCAGATATACCCTGTGGGTCAAAAATTTCGTCGAAATCGCTCTATCTTGCAGGGTTTTCGAGGTATAAGCATTTTTATGTTTTGCAATTTTTGCGAAAAATTCGAAAATTCAAAATGGCCGCCATTTTTGGCGAGATAAAATTTTTTTCAAAATTGGGATAACTACTCTGCAGAGATACCCTGTGGGTCAAAAATTTCGTCGAAATCGCTCTATCTAGCACGGTTTTCGAGGAATAAGCATTTTTGTGTTTTGCAATTTTTGCGAAAATTTCGAAAATTCAAAATGGCCGCCATTTTTGGCGAGACAAAAATTTTTTGAAAATTGGGAAAAGTACTCCGCAGAGACATCGTGCGGGTCAAAAATTTTGTCGAAATTGCTCTATCTAGCACGGTTTTTGAGATATAAGCATTTTTGTGCTTTGCAATTTTTGCGAAAATTTCGAAAATTCAAAATGGCCGCCATTTTGGGCGAGAGAAAATTTTTTTGAAAATTGGGAAAACTACTCCGCAGAGATACCCTGGGGGTCAAAAATTTCGTCGAAATCGCTCTATCTAGCACGGTTTTCGAGATATAAGCATTTTTGTGTTTTCCTTATTTGGAAAATTCGTAATGATTAATTAATCATTAATTACTCGGCCATTTCTTGACCAATCAATGCCAAAATCTAATGATTTCCAGATTTTAATAGAATGAATGTATTTGCCAAGTTTCAGGTGAATTGATAAAATTCCTTTCAAGTTATCATCCGGACAAGCTTCCCCATCGAAAAAAGACATTATTGGTCATGTGACCTCTCTGATTGGTTGAAATGTCACTGCAGCATATTCAAAAAAATTCCCTAAGGCTACTGCCTAAACCTGCCAAATTTGAAAAGAATCCGCCTAACGGTTACAGAGTTATAAGGAAAACAAAATGCGGAGCCGGCGGAGCCGGCAGAGCCTGAAGCTCTCCCATACACAAACAAGCGTCCCTTGCGGGACGCTTAATCATCCAGTTAATTGTGCCCCCTGGGCAATAAGTCGAGAAAAATATAAAGTAGGGGAGGGGCATTTGTCTGAGCATGGGTGAAATTGAGGGCATGGGCACAAAAATAGTTTCAAGTTAAAATTTGTTTGTGAAATCCCAGTATTTTTCTTTTATAAAATAGATCCACAATCTCACAAATGCACACCCAATAAAATGCTTTGTACCTGCCAATTTAGTGCTCAGCCAATCAAAACCCAAGAAAATTTCTCTCTGTGGGGAATTCCCACTTTTATCAAGTGGTTATAGTTATACTTTTGCAATATGGCTAAATCATGTATTTTTGTGAAAGTAAGTGGATGAAACTTAAGCAAATATTTACAAGGTCCTTAATCAATTTAGACTTTGCACTTTGTGTGAAAGGGTGAACATTTATGCATTATTTACGTGTTTTAGGGATGCTCAATAATGAGGACATGTGCGGCATCACTGATGACTTCGGCATTTAAGTTAAAAGTAATTTAGTAACAAGGCTAAAATTGCTATAACACATATAGCTTTTGGCCTAAGACAATTAAAGTGGCAAAAATTGAAGCCAGAAACAAAGTCAGCACCATCATGACAATATGACCAAAAAGAAATCACATACTTGTGTTCATTGTATGTAAATGGGCCCCTCTGTATAACAATCGGCTTTGATCCTTTCTTCACTTCTTCTGGATTTTGCAAATCAAAAATATATACCTAAATAAAGAATATGTTATAAATAAATACATGATAACATCCACGATTTATTGAAGTATATACATTCCACATACATGTATACAATTGCATCTGCCAAGAAACTCATTGTGTCAAAAATCTATCATATTTATCTATCATATCTCCCAAAGTTGTCGTGCAAATTAAAACTAAAAGGCATTTTGTTGCCAAAATGATACATAAATATTTAGTTACAATCATAACAACGGATTAAAATAGAAATTCTATACCTTTTGAAATCACTGTATTCTGAGCAAAGCAAAAGTTTTTATACAAAAAGTGAATATTTTTAGACTTACATAACTCACTTTAACAGGGAGATAAATAGCAATGGAGCTTATTTTGTACTAGGAAGGAGTGCAGTCCACCACCAAGGCAGCCAAGTATCCCCTCATTGTAATTTAACCCAAGTATTGCTTTTTTATTTTAATCTTCATAAACAGATAGTATAACCATGTAATATAAAGAATAATGCAACTGTTGAAAACAAAAGCAAAGACATTGGAAATTCAGTAAAAAGGGGACTTTAGTACATTGTTGATTGTTTTTTGTTTTTTTGTTGGTTTGTTTCTTTTTATCGGACTATGATCCAAGTTTCAAAATACAATGAATTCTTCCTTCAATGATGTCATGTGCACATAAAATTTTTTAGAAAGATTTCTTCATTATTTTGGGATTGATGTCAACCACAAACCCATAATCATTGAAAGTGGGACTCATTTTATTTGGAGTCATTTTATATCCAGAGTATGATTCAGATCTTTCAATCCTTCCTTTGGTCAGGCCCTACCCACAGGAAAATATCATAAATCTACATTCATTAGTTTTTGATTAATCACAAACACAGACATGTGAATAAACAGAGAAATGCACCCAAAAACATAATCTCCTTGGCAAAATTAATCATTGGGTAATCATAACACAACATCTGGTAACAGGCTGTGCCAGGCACACTAAGATATTTCTTACACAGATGCCATCAACTTTTAAAGGACAAATAAGTCCAGTACCTGTAAATATACAGGGATGGTCGGCTCTTTCCATGTATCGTACAACTGGCTCCCATTTGTTAGGACCACTTGCTGAAATAAGGAATTGGAGATACAAAAATTAGGTGCTACTCTGTTAACAATCAGTAAAATAAAGAATGTTTAACACAGAAATAAAGAATGCTTTCATTCTGAAAATTTAGCACTGATGAAGTGAAGTTTATCATTTTTAAATATTTTTCCCAGAAATCTGTACCATCAGTCAAATTAGCAATTAAATAGCAAGCTTAACTAGAGGATCGCTCGCAAAAAAAAAGATAATGTTTTTGCATAGCAAAAACAAAGCGTCCCGAAAAGGATATAAAGGTGAGTGCTAAAGTATTAAGAAAATGCTTCGTTTCTAGCCTTATACTGTTGTGGCAACCAAAGTCAGCGCAGACTGCTCTATCTAGCATGGTTTTCAAGATACAAGCATTTTTATGTTTTGCAAAAAATAAAAAAATTAAAAATGTCTGCTATATTTGGCGAGACAAAAATATTTTGAAAATTGGCATGGCTACTCTGCAGAGATACCCAGCAGGTCAAAAATTTTGTTGAGTTCACTCCATATAGCACGGTTTTCGAGATATAAGCATTTTTGTGTTTTGCAAAAACTTTGAAAATTCAAAATGGGCACCATTTTTGGGGAGACAAAAATTTTTGTCAAGACCACTGCCGTGGTGTGTATCTCCCGCCGAGCATTAAAGCAGAAGAAATAGCTTTTCCGAGATATTCACAATTTTTTATTTTCGTGTGTGAAAGGTCTTCCAAAAGTAGGTGAATGAGTTATTTGAGAAAAATTGGCTATCTGCAATACTATTAAGAGATAATTCACATTTACTCATTTTGAGTAGGTGAATAATTATCTATGGGTCTGAAACTTCACCAAGTGAAAGCTCTCCCAAAAGTAGGTGAATGAGTTATTTGAGAAAAATTGGCTATCTGCAATACTTTTAGAGATAATTCGCATTTACTTATTTTGAGTAGGTGAGTAATTAGCTATGGGTCTGAAACTTCACCATGTGAAAGCTCTCCCACAAGTAGATGAATGAGTATTTGATAAAAATTGGGTATCCGCAATACTTTTACAGATAATTAGCATTTACTCATTTTGAGTAGGTGAATAAATAGCTATGGGTCTGAAACTTCACAGAGTGAAAGTTCTCCCAAAAGTAGGTGAATGAGTTATTTGAGAAAAATTGGCTATCTGCAATACTTTTAGAGATAATTCACATTTACTCATTTTGAGTAGGTGAATAATTAGCTATGGGTCTGAAACTTCACCAAGTGAAAGCTCTGCCAAAAGTAGGTGAATCAGTTATTTGAGAAAAATTGGCTATCTGCAATACTTTTAGAGATAATTCGCATTTACTCATTTTGAGTAGGTGAGTAATTTGCTATGGGTCTGAAACTTCACCAAGTGAAAGCTCTCCCAAAAGTAGGTGAATGAGTTATTTGAGAAAAATTGGCTATCTGCAATACTTTTAGAGATAATTCGCATTTACTCATTTTGAGTAGACGAGTAATTAGCTATGGGTCTGAAACTTCACCAAGTGAAAGCTCTCCCAAAAGTAGGTGAATGATTAATTTGAGAAAAATTGGCTATCTGCAATACTTTTAGAGATAATTCGCATTTACTCATTTTGAGTAGGTGAGTAATTAGCTATGGGTCTGAAACTTCACCAAGTGAAAGCTCTCCCAAAAGTAGGTGAATGAGTTATTTGAGAAAAATTGGCTATCTGCAATACTTTTAGAGATAATTCACATTTACTCATTTTGAGTAGGTGAGTAATTAGCTATGGGTCTGAAACTTCACCAAGTGAAAGCTCTCCCAAAAGTAGGTGAATGAGTTATTTGAGAAAAATTGGCTATCTGCAATACTTTTAGAGATAATTCACATTTACTCATTTTCAGTAGGTGAGTAATTAGCTATGGGTCTGAAACTTCACCAAGTGAAAGCTCTCCCAAAAGTAGGTGAATGAGTTATTTGAGAAAAATTGGCTATCTGCAATACTTTTAGAGATAATTCGCATTTACTCATTTTCAGTAGGTGAGTAATTAGCTATGGGTCTGAAACTTCACCAAGTGAAAGCTCTCCCACAAGTAGATGAATGAGTTATTTGATAAAAATTGGGTATCTGCAATACTTTTAGAGATAATTCACATTTACTCATTTTGAGTAGGTGAGTAATTAGCTATGGGTCTGAAACTTCACCAAGTGAAAGCTCTCCCAAAAGTAGGTGAATGAGTTATTTGAGAAAAATTGGCTATCTGCAATACTTTTAGAGATAATTCACATTTACTCATTTTCAGTAGGTGAGTAATTAGCTATGGGTCTGAAACTTCACCAAGTGAAAGCTCTCCCAAAAGTAGGTGAATGAGTTATTTGAGAAAAATTGGCTATCTGCAATACTTTTAGAGATAATTCGCATTTACTCATTTTCAGTAGGTGAGTAATTAGCTATGGGTCTGAAACTTCACCAAGTGAAAGCTCTCCCACAAGTAGATGAATGAGTTATTTGATAAAAATTGGGTATCCGCAATACTTTTACAGATAATTAGCATTTACTCATTTTGAGTAGGTAAATAATTAGCTATGGGTCTGAAACTTCACCAAGTGAAAGCTCTCCCAAAAGTAGGTGAATGAGTTATTTGAGAAAAATTGGCCATCTGCAATACTTTTAGAGGCAATTCGCATTTACTCTTTTAGAGTAGGTGAGCAATTAGCTATGGGTCTGAAACTTCACCAAGTGAAAGCTCTTTGGGATAGCTGCTCTGCAGAAATAACCTGAAGATAAAAAATTTCGTCGAAATCGCTCTATGTAGCACGGTTTTCGAAATATTAGCATTTTTGTGTTTTGCAATTTTTGCGCAAAAATTCGAAAATTCAAAATGGCTGCCATTTTTGGCAAGATAAAATTTTTTTGAAAATTGGCATGGCTACTCTGGAGAGATACCCACTGGGTCAAAAATTTCGTCAAAATCACTCTATCTAGCACGGTTTTTGAGATATAAGCATTTTTGTGTTTTGCAATTTTGCGAAAAATTCGAAAATTCAAAATGGCCGCCATTTTTGAGAGAATTTTTTTGTTTGAAAATTGGCATGGCTACTCTGCAGAGATACCCTTCGGGTCAAAAATTTCGTCGAAATCGCTCTATCTAGCAGGGTTTTCGAGATATAAGCATTTTTATGTTTTGCAATTTTTGCGAAAAATTCGAAAATTCAAATTGGCCGCCATTTTTGGCGAGACAAAAATTTTTTGAAAATTGGGAAAACTACTCCGCAGAGATATCCTGCGGGTCAAAAATTTTGTCGAAATTGCTCTATCTAGCACGGTTTTTGAGATATAAGCATTTTTGTGTTTTGCAATTTTTGCGAAAATTTCGAAAATTCAAAATGGCTGCCATTTTGGGCAAGACAAAAATTTTTTGAAAATTGGGAAAACTACTCCGCAGAGATACCCTGGGGGTCAAAAATTTCGTCGAAATCGCTGTATCTAGTACGGTTTTTGAGATATAAGCATTTTTGTGTTTTGCAATTTTTGCGAAAATTTCGAAAATTCAAAATGGCCGCCATTTTGGGCAAGATAAAAATTTTTTGAAAATTGGGAAAACTACTCCGCAGAGATACCCTGGGGGTCAAAAATTTCGTCGAAATCGCTCTATCTAGCACGGTTTTCGAGATATAAGCATTTTTGTGTTTTCCTTATTTGGAAAATTCATAATGATTAATTAATCATTAATTACTCGGCCATTTCTTGACCAATCAATACCAAAATCTAATGATTTCCAGATTTTAATAGAATGAATGTATTTGCCAAGTTTCAGGTGAATTGATAAAATTCCTTTCAAGTTATCATCCGGACAAGCTTCCCCATCGAAAAAAGACATTTTTGGTCATGTGACCTCTCTGATTGGTTGAAATGTCACTGCAGCATATTCAAAAAAATTCCCCAAGGCTACTGCCTAAACCTGCCAAATTTGAAAAGAATCCGCCTAACGGTTACAGAGTTATAAGGAAAACAAAATGCGGAGCCGGCGGAGCCGGAAGCTCTCCCATACACAAACAAGCGTCCCTTGTGGGACGCTTAATTATTACATATATGAAAACAAAAGATAAAGGAGAGAAAATTTGTTTTATGCAACTTTGTTGGGAAGTTTGGTATCACTATTTTATTTATGTATTTTTAAAATTTTTTTTTTTTTTGGGGGGGGTGGGGGTGGGGGGGGGGTGGAAGTATGGACCTTCAGCTGTGTGCAGTGACGGGAGTCTCCTGGATTAGAATTGGAGTGGCTTAAGTTTCATGTCTCAGCATGGGTCTGGCCTCCCTTTTAGAAAGGGATAGAACTGCAGGTTTCTTTGTTCATTTCTGTAGTAATGACTTCCAACTACCTTCTTGCCCTTCCCTTTTTTCATGCCATTTTGATTTAAATGTCTTTTGAGTTATCTCAAATTGTTCTTACTGTGTGCCTGTTAATCATGTGTAATTGTCCATCCTGAAATGAATTGCTTGTAGGAATTTGGGGGCTCATAAAGTCAGTCATGGTTGCTAAGTTAATCTGCACATTCGGGAGCACGTCCAATGTTTGGCAGTGGTACCTTACATTTAATTGGATTGACTTAGGAATCACTTACTAATGTCCCAAACTGGATATGAATGTGAACAGAAATTCAGAATAGAACAAGAATATGTTGAATCGGGAACTCTTAATGCAAATTATATGTTGCACCAAACTTTTGGGGATACAGTCGATTCACATGCCAAGTATCAGGAATACTCCACAATACTCCCAAATGTTCAGACATCATTCTACAACCAGATACAAATCTCTCTGAATGGAACAATTTTTAACTAGAGGATCGCTCGCAAAAAAAAAGATAATGTTTTTGCATAGCAAAAACAAAGCGTCCCGAAAAGGATATAAAGGTGAGTGCTAAAGTATTAAGAAAATGCTTCGTTTCTAGCCTTATACTGTTGTGGCAACCAAAGTCAGCGCAGTCTGCTCTATCTAGCACGGTTTTCAAGATATAAGCATTTTTGTGTTTTGCAAAAAATAAAAAAATTAAAAATGTCCGCTATATTTGGCGAGACAAAAATATTTTGAAAATTGGCATGGCTACTCTGCAGAGATACCCAGCAGGTCAAAAATTTTGTTGAGCTCGCTCCATATAGCACGGTTTTCGAGATATAAGCATTTTTGTGTTTTGCAAAAACTTTGAAAATTCAAAATGGCCACCATTTTTGGGGAGACAAATATTTTTGTCAAGACCACTGCCGCGGTGTGTATCTCCCGCCGAGCATTAAAGCAAAAGAAATAGCTTTTCCGAGTTATTCACAATTTTTCACTTTCGTGTGTGAAAGCTCTGCCAAAAGTAGGTGAATGAGTTATTTGAGAAAAATTGGCTATCTGCAATACTATTAAGAGATAATTCACATTTACTCATTTTGAGTAGGTGAATAATTAGCTATGGGTCTGAAACTTCACCAAGTGAAAGCTCTCCCAAAAGTAGGTGAATGAGTTATTTGAGAAAAATTGGCTATCTGCAATACTTTTAGAGATAATTCGCATTTACTCATTTTGAGTAGGTGAGTAATTAGCTATGGGTCTGAAACTTCACCATGTGAAAGCTCTCCCACAAGTAGATGAATGAGTATTTCATAAAAATTGGGTATCCGCAATACTTTTACAGATAATTAGCATTTACTCATTTTGAGTAGGTGAATAAATAGCTATGGGTCTGAAACTTCACAGAGTGAAAGCTCTCCCAAAAGTAGGTGAATGAGTTATTTGAGAAAAATTGGCTATCTGCAATACTTTTAGAGATAATTCACATTTACTCATTTTGAGTAGGTGAATAATTAGCTATGGGTCTGAAACTTCACCAAGTGAAAGCTCTGCCAAAAGTAGGTGAATGAGTTATTTGAGAAAAATTGGCTATCTGCAATACTTTTAGAGATAATTCGCATTTACTCATTTTGAGTAGGTGAGTAATTAGCTATGGGTCTGAAACTTCACCAAGTGAAAGCTCTCCCAAAAGTAGGTGAATGATTAATTTGAGAAAAATTGGCTATCTGCAATACTTTTAGAGATAATTCGCATTTACTCATTTTGAGTAGGTGAGTAATTAGCTATGGGTCTGAAACTTCACCAAGTGAAAGCTCTCACAAAAGTAGGTGAATGGGTTATTTGAGAAAAATTGGCTATCTGCAATACTTTTAGAGATAATTCGCATATACTCATTTTGAGTAGGTGAGTAATTAGCTATGGGTCTGAAACTTCACCAAGTGAAAGCTCTCCCAAAAGTAGGTGAATGAGTTATTTGAGAAAAATTGGCTATCTGCAATACTTTTAGAGATAATTCACATTTACTCATTTTGAGTAGTGAGTAATTGGCTATGGGTCTGAAACTTCACCATGTGAAAGCTCTTCCAAAAGTAGGTGAATGAGTTATTTGAGAAAAATTGGCCATCTGCAATACTTTTAGAGGTAATTCGCATTTACTCTTTTTGAGTAGGTGAGCAATTAGCTATGGGTCTGAAACTTCACCAAGTGAAAGCTCTTTGGGATAGCTGCTCTGCAGAGATAACCTGAAGATAAAAAATTTCGTCGAAATCGCTCTATGTAGCACGGTTTTCGAAATATTAGCATTTTTGTGTTTTGCAATTTTTGCGCAAAAATTCGAAAATTCAAAATGGCCGCCATTTTTGGCAAGATTAAATTTTTTTGAAAATTGGCATGGCTACCCTGGAGAGATACCCACTGGGTCAAAAATTTCGTCGAAATCGCTCTATCTAGCACGGTTTTTGAGATATAAGCATTTTTGTGTTTTGCAATTTTGCGAAAAATTCGAAAATTCAAAATGGCCGCCATTTTTTGCAAGAAATTTTTTGTTTGAAAATTGGCATGGCTACTCTGCAGAGATACCCTGCGGGTCAAAAATTTCGTCGAAATCGCTCTATCTAGCAGGGTTTTCGAGATATAAGCATTTTTATGTTTTGCAATTTTTGCGAAAAATTCGAAAATTCAAATTGGCCGCCATTTTTGGCGAGACAAAAATTTTTTGAAAATTGGGAAAACTACTCTGCAGAGATATCCTGCGGGTCAAAAATTTTGTCGAAATTGCTCTATCTAGCACGGTTTTTGAGATATAAGCATTTTTGTGTTTTGCAATTTTTGCGAAAATTTCGAAAATTCAAAATGGCCGCCATTTTGGGCAAGATAAAAATTTTTTGAAAATTGGGAAAACTACTCCGCAGAGATACCCTGGGGGTCAAAAATTTCGTCGAAATCGCTCTATCTAGCACGGTTTTTGAGATATAAGCATTTTTGTGTTTTGCAATTTTTGCGAAAATTTCGAAAATTCAAAATGGCCGCCATTTTGGGCAAGACAAAAATTTTTTGAAAATTGGGAAAACTACTCCGCAGAGATACCCTGCGGGTCAAAAATTTCGTCGAAATCGCTCTATCTAGCACGGTTTTCGAGATATAAGCATTTTTGTGTTTTCCTTATTTGGAAAATTCGTAATGATTAATTAATCATTAATTACTCGGCCATTTCTTGACCAATCAATACCAAAATCTAATGATTTCCAGATTTTAATAGAATGAATGTATTTGCCAAGTTTCAGGTGAATTGATAAAATTCCTTTCAAGTTATCATCCGGACAAGCTTCCCCATCGAAAAAAGACATTTTTGGTCATGTGACCTCTCTGATTGGTTGAAATGTCACTGCAGCATATTAAAAAAAATTCCCCAAGGCTACTGCCTAAACCTGCCAAATTTTAAAAGAATCCGCCTAACGGTTACAGAGTTATAAGGAAAACAAAATGCGGAGCCGGCGGAGCCGGAAGCTCTCCCATACACAAACAAGCGTCCCTTGTGGGACGCTTAATTATTACATATATGAAAACAAAAGATAAAGGAGAGAAAATTTGTTTTATGCAACTTTGTTGGGAAGTTTGGTATCACTATTTTATTTATGTATTTTTAAAATTTTTTTTTTTTTTTGGGGGGGTGGGGGGGGGGTGGGGGTGGTGGAAGTATGGACCTTCAGCTGTGTGCAGTGACGGGAGTCTCCTGGATTAGAATTGGAGTGGCTTAAGTTTCATGTCTCAGCATGGGTCTGGCCTCCCTTTTAGAAAGGGATAGAACTGCAGGTTTCTTTGTTCATTTCTGTAGTAATGACTTCCAACTACCTTCTTGCCCTTCCCTTTTTTCATGCCATTTTGATTTAAATGTCTTTTGAGTTATCTCAAATTGTTCTTACTGTGTGCCTGTTAATCATGTGTAATTGTCCATCCTGAAATGAATTGCTTGTAGGAATTTGGGGGCTCATAAAGTCAGTCATGGTTGCTAAATTAATCTGCACATTCGGGAGCATGTCCAATGTTTGGCAGTGGTACCTTACATTTAATTAGATTGACTTAGGAATCACTTACTAATGTCCCAAACTGGATATGAATGTGAACAGAAATTCAGAATAGAACAAGAATATGTTGAATCGGGAACTCTTAATGCAAATTATATGTTGCACCAAACTTTGGGGATACAGTCGATTCACATGCCAAGTATCAGGAATACTCCACAATACTCCCAAATGTTCAGACATCATTCTACAACCAGATACAAATCTCTCTGAATGGAACAATTTTTAACTAGAGGATCGCTCGCAAAAAAAAAGATAATGTTTTTGCATAGCAAAAACAAAGCGTCCCGAAAAGGATATAAAGGTGAGTGCTAAAGTATTAAGAAAATGCTTCGTTTCTAGCCTTATACTGTTGTGGCAACCAAAGTCAGCGCAGTCTGCTCTATCTAGCACGGTTTTCACGATATAAGCATTTTTGTGTTTTGCAAAAAATAAAAAAATTAAAAATGTCCGCTATATTTGGCGAGACAAAAATATTTTGAAAATTGGCATGGCTACTCTGCAGAGATACCCAGCAGGTCAAAAATTTTGTTGAGCTCGCTCCATATAGCACGGTTTTCGAGATATAAGCATTTTTGTGTTTTGCAAAAACTTTGAAAATTCAAAATGGCCACCATTTTTGGGGAGAAAAATATTTTTGTCAAGACCACTGCCGCGGTGTGTATCTCCCGCCGAGCATTAAAGCAAAAGAAATAGCTTTTCCGAGTTATTCACAATTTTTCATTTTCGTGTGTGAAAGCTCTGCCAAAAGTAGGTGAATGAGTTATTTGAGAAAAATTGGCTATCTGCAATACTATTAAGAGATAATTCACATTTACTCATTTTGAGTAGGTGAATAATTATCTATGGGTCTGAAACTTCACCAAGTGAAAGCTCTCCGAAAAGTAGGTGAATGAGTTATTTGAGAAAAATTGGCTATCTGCAATACTTTTAGAGATAATTCGCATTTACTCATTTTGAGTAGGTGAGTAATTAGCTATGGGTCTGAAACTTCACCATGTGAAAGCTCTCCCACAAGTAGATGAATGAGTATTTCATAAAAATTGGGTATCCGCAATACTTTTACAGATAATTAGCATTTACTCATTTTGAGTAGGTGAATAAATAGCTATGGGTCTGAAACTTCACAGAGTGAAAGCTCTCCCAAAAGTAGGTGAATGAGTTATTTGAGAAAAATTGGCTATCTGCAATACTTTTAGAGATAATTCACATTTACTCATTTTGAGTAGGTGAATAATTAGCTATGGGTCTGAAACTTCACCAAGTGAAAGCTCTGCCAAAAGTAGGTGAATGAGTTATTTGAGAAAAATTGGCTATCTGCAATACTTTTAGAGATAATTCGCATTTACTCATTTTGAGTAGGTGAGTAATTAGCTATGGGTCTGAAACTTCACCAAGTGAAAGCTCTCCCAAAAGTAGGTGAATGATTAATTTGAGAAAAATTGGCTATCTGCAATACTTTTAGAGATAATTCGCATTTACTCATTTTGAGTAGGTGAGTAATTAGCTATGGGTCTGAAACTTCACCAAGTGAAAGCTCTCACAAAAGTAGGTGAATGAGTTATTTGAGAAAAATTGGCTATCTGCAATACTTTTAGAGATAATTCGCATTTACTCATTTTGAGTAGGTGAGTAATTAGCTATGGGTCTGAAACTTCACCAAGTGAAAGCTCTCCCAAAAGTAGGTGAATGAGTTATTTGAGAAAATTTGGCTATCTGCAATACTTTTAGAGATAATTCGCATTTACTCATTTTGAGTAGGTGAGTAATTAGCTATGGGTCTGAAACTTCACCAAGTGAAAGCTCTCCCAAAAGTAGGTGAATGATTTATTTGAGAAAAATTGGCTATCTGCAATACTTTTAGAGATAATTCGCATTTACTCATTTTCAGTAGGTGAGTAATTAGCTATGGGTCTGAAACTTCACCAAGTGAAAGCTCTGCCAAAAGTAGGTGAATGATTAATTTGACAAAAATTGGCTATCTGCAATACTTTTAGAGATAATTCGCATTTACTCATTTTGAGTAGGTGAGTAATTAGCTATGGGTCTGAAACTTCACCAAGTGAAAGCTCTCCCAAAAGTAGGTGAATGATTAATTTGACAAAAATTGGCTATCTGCAATACTTTTAGAGATAATTCGCATTTACTCATTTTGAGTAGGTGAGTAATTAGCTATGGGTCTGAAACTTCACCATGTGAAAGCTCTCCCAAAAGTAGGTGAATGAGTTATTTGAGAAAAATTGGCTATCTGCAATACTTTTAGAGATAATTCGCATTTACTCATTTTGAGTAGGTGAGTAATTAGCTATGGGTCTGAAACTTCAAGTGAAAGCTCTCCCAAAAGTAGGTGAATGAGTTATTTGAGAAAAATTGGCTATCTGCAATACTTTTAGAGATAATTCGCATTTACTCATTTTAAGTAGGTGAGTAATTAGCTATGGGTCTGAAACTTCACCATGTGAAAGCTCTCCCACAAGTAGATGAATGAGTTATTTGATAAAAATTGGGTATCCGCAATACTTTTACAGATAATTAGCATTTACTCATTTTGAGTAGGTAAATAATTAGCTATGGGTCTGAAACTTCACAGAGTGAAAGCTCTCCCAAAAGTAGGTGAATGAGTTATTTGAGAAAAATTGGCTATCTGCAATACTTTTAGAGATAATTCACATTTACTCATTTTGAGTAGGTGAATAATTAGCTATGGGTCTGAAACTTCACCAAGTGAAAGCTCTGCCAAAAGTAGGTGAATGAGTTATTTGAGAAAAATTGGCTATCTGCAATACTTTTAGAGATAATTCGCATTTACTCATTTTGAGTAGGTGAGTAATTAGCTATGGGTCTGAAACTTCACCAAGTGAAAGCTCTCCCAAAAGTAGGTGAATGATTAATTTGAGAAAAATTGGCTATCTGCAATACTTTTAGAGATAATTCGCATTTACTCATTTTGAGTAGGTGAGTAATTAGCTATGGGTCTGAAACTTCACCAAGTGAAAGCTCTCCCAAAAGTAGGTGAATGAGTTATTTGAGAAAAATTGGCTATCTGCAATACTTTTAGAGATAATTCGCATTTACTCATTTTGAGTAGGTGAGTAATTAGCTATGGGTCTGAAACTTCACCAAGTGAAAGCTCTCCCAAAAGTAGGTGAATGAGTTATTTGAGAAAAATTGGCTATCTGCAATACTTTTAGAGATAATTCGCATTTACTCATTTTGAGTAGGTGAGTAATTAGCTATGGGTCTGAAACTTCACCAAGTGAAAGCTCTCCCAAAAGTAGGTGAATGATTTATTTGAGAAAAATTGGCTATCTGCAATACTTTTAGAGATAATTCGCATTTACTCATTTTCAGTAGGTGAGTAATTAGCTATGGGTCTGAAACTTCACCAAGTGAAAGCTCTGCCAAAAGTAGGTGAATGATTAATTTGACAAAAATTGGCTATCTGCAATACTTTTAGAGATAATTCGCATTTACTCATTTTGAGTAGGTGAGTAATTAGCTATGGGTCTGAAACTTCACCAAGTGAAAGCTCTCCCAAAAGTAGGTGAATGATTAATTTGACAAAAATTGGCTATCTGCAATACTTTTAGAGATAATTCGCATTTACTCATTTTGAGTAGGTGAGTAATTAGCTATGGGTCTGAAACTTCACCATGTGAAAGCTCTCCCAAAAGTAGGTGAATGAGTTATTTGAGAAAAATTGGCTATCTGCAATACTTTTAGAGATAATTCGCATTTACTCATTTTGAGTAGGTGAGTAATTAGCTATGGGTCTGAAACTTCAAGTGAAAGCTCTCCCAAAAGTAGGTGAATGAGTTATTTGAGAAAAATTGGCTATCTGCAATACTTTTAGAGATAATTCGCATTTACTCATTTTAAGTAGGTGAGTAATTAGCTATGGGTCTGAAACTTCACCATGTGAAAGCTCTCCCACAAGTAGATGAATGAGTTATTTGATAAAAATTGGGTATCCGCAATACTTTTACAGATAATTAGCATTTACTCATTTTGAGTAGGTAAATAATTAGCTATGGGTCTGAAACTTCACCATGTGAAAGCTCTCCCAAAAGTAGGTGAATGAGTTATTTGAGAAAAATTGGCTATCTGCAATACTTTTAGAGATAATTCGCATTTACTCATTTTGAGTAGGTGAGTAATTAGCTATAGGTCTGAAACTTCACCATGTGAAAGCTCTTCCAAAAGTAGGTGAATGAGTTATTTGAGAAAAATTGGCTATCTGCAATACTTTTAAGAGATAATTCGCATTTACTCATTTTGAGTAGGTGAGTAATCATCTACGGGTCTGAAACTTCACCATGTGAAAGCTCTCCCAAAAGTACATGAATGAGTTATTTGATAAAAATTGGGTATCCGCAATAGTTTTTGAGATAATTAGCATTTACTCATTTTGAGTAGGTGAGTAATTAGCTACGGGTCTGAAACTTTACCAAGTGAAAGCTCTTCCAAAAGTAGGTGAATGAGTTATTTGAGAAAAATTGGCCATCTGCAATACTTTTAGAGGTAATTCGCATTTACTCTTTTTGAGTAGGTGAGCAACTAGCTATGGGTCTGAAACTTCACCAAGTGAAACTCTTTGGGATAGCTGCTCTGCAGAGATACCCTGAAGATAAAATATTTTGTCGAAATCGCTCTATGTAGCACGGTTTTCGAAATATTAGCATTTTTGTGTTTTGCAATTTTTGCGCAAAAATTCGAAAATTCAAAATGGCCGCCATTTTTGGCAAGAGAAATTTTTTTTGAAAATTGGCATGGCTACTCTGCAGAGATACCCTGTGGGTCAAAAATTTCGTCAAAATCGCTCTATCTAGCACGGTTTTCGAGATATAAGCATTTTTGTGTTTTGCAATTTTGCGAAAAATTCGAAAATTCAAAATGGCCGCCATTTTTTGCGAGAAATTTTTTGTTTGAAATTTTTTTTGAAAATTGGCATGGCTACTCTGCAGAGATACCCTGTGGGTCAAAAATTTCGTCAAAATCGCTCTATCTAGCACGGTTTTCGAGATATAAGCATTTTTGTGTTTTGCAATTTTGCGAAAAATTCGAAAATTCAAAATGGCCGCCATTTTTTGCGAGAAATTTTTTGTTTGAAATTTTTTGTTTGAAAATTGGCATGGCTACTCTGCAGAGATACCCTGCGGGTCAAAAATTTCATCGAAATCGCTCTATCTAGCAGGGTTTTCGAGATATAAGCATTTTTATGTTTTGCAAGTTTTGCGAAAAATTCGAAAATTCAAAATGGCCGCCATTTTTGGCGAGATAAATTTTTTTTGAAAATTGGCATGGCTACTCTGCAGAGATACCCTGTGGGTCAAAAATTTCGTCGAAATCGCTCTATCTAGCACGGTTTTCGAGATATAAGCATTTTTGTGTTTTGCAATTTTGCGAAAAATTCGAAAATTCAAAATGGCTGCCATTTTTTGCAAGAAATTTTTTGTTTGAAAATTGGCATGGCTACTCTGCAGAGATACCCTGGGGGTCAAAAATTTCGTCGAAATCGCTCTATCTAGCAGGGTTTTCGAGATATAAGCATTTTTATGTTTTGCAATTTTTGCGAAAAATTCGAAAATTCAAAATGGCCGCCATTTTTGGCGAGACAAAAATTTTTTTGAAAATTGGCATGGCTACTCTGCAGATATACCCTGTGGGTCAAAAATTTCGTCGAAATCGCTCTATCATGCAGGGTTTTCGAGATATAAGCATTTTTATGTTTTGCAATTTTTGCGAAAAATTCGAAAATTCAAAATGGCCGCCATTTTTGGCGAGACAAATTTTTTTTCAAAATTGGGCTAACTACTCTGCAGAGATACCCTGCTGATCAAAAATTTCGTCGAAATCGCTCTATCTAGCACGGTTTTCGAGATATAAGCATTTTTGTGTTTTGCAATTTTTGCGAAAATTTCGAAAATTCAAAATGGCCGCCATTTTTGGCGAGATAAAAATTTTTTGAAAATTGGGAAAAGTACTCCACATAGATATCCTCTGTGTCAAAAATTTTGTCGAAATTGCTCTATCTAGCACGGTTTTTGAGATATAAGCATTTTTGTGTTTTGCAATTTTTGCGAAAATTTCGAAAATTCAAAATGGCCACCATTTTGGGCGAGACAAAAATTTTTTGAAAATTGGGTAAACTACACCGCAGAAATACCCTGCGGGTCAAAAATTTCGTCGAAATCGCTCTATCTAGCACGGTTTTCGAGATATAAGCATTTTTGTGTTTTCCTTATTTGGAAAATTCGTAATGATTAATTAATCATTAATTACTCGGCCATTTCTTGACCAATCAATGCCAAAATCTAATGATTTCCAGATTTTAATAGAATGAATGTATTTGCCAAGTTTCAGGTGAATTGATAAAATTCCTTTCAAGTTATCATCCGGACAAGCTTCCCCATCGAAAAAAGACATTTTTGGTCATGTGACCTCTCTGATTGGTTGAAATGTCACTGCAGCATATTCAAAAAAATTCCCTAAGGCTACTGCCTAAACCTGCCAAATTTGAAAAGAATCCGCCTAACGGTTACAGAGTTATAAAGAAAACAAAATGCGGAGCCGGCGGAGCCGGCAGAGCCTGAAGCTCTCCCATACACAAACAAGCGTCCCTTGCGGGACGCTTAATCATCCAGTTAATTGTGCCCCCTGGGCAATAAGTCGAGAAAAATATAAAGTAGGGGAGGGGCATTTGTCTGAGCATGGGTGAAATTGAGGGCATGGGCACAAAAATAGTTTCAAGTTAAAATTTGTTTGTGAAATCCCAGTATTTTTCTTTTATAAAATAGATCCACAATCTCACAAATGCACACCCAATAAAATGCTTTGTACCTGCCAATTTAGTGCTCAGCCAATCAAAACGGTTACAGAGTTATAAGGAAAACAAAATGCGGAGCCGGCGGAGCCTGAAGCTCTCCCATACACAAACAAGCGTCCCTTGCGGGACGCTTAATTAATACCTCATTCAGGACAGGTATTCAGGAATCTGGAAGAGGTATTACTGTTTTGTCTACTACTACACACACAAATGTTATAGATGGCAAAAAAACCAGCTTAAAATATCCATTTTTCAGAACATAAAACACTGAAACGAACTTATAAGAGTGACAATGACATATCTTACCTTTGTGATTGCATCTTTTATGACTTTGTCCAAAACTGGATACAACACTGCAGCCACAAGAATTGAGAGCACGCCAATTGTAACAGCTGAAACTAAGCAACACGTCCTTGGCCTACACAAAGCCATGAGTGCAAAACCACCTAAAACACACATTGACACTCCTCACACTGATTTTTATGTCAAAAATAACAACATACAAACTGTCAGGCTGAAGGTTTACAAAATAGAATCATTTTACTATTGAAAAGATTGATTGTGAGAATAATTTGAAATAAAAATTGTAAAATTTATTGCTTAACTAGAAATAGGATACCGTGTTATTAAGAGTACCTGCAACACAGGAAAAGAACAGGATAACATATAAGAAAACACATTATCATGTGAAATGTCCACCCCATGAATATTTTGCCAAATTTGGACAGATGTCTTTAACGATTCTGTTTTGTTTGTAAAATATATCAAAGAAGATTGGATAATTATTACATGTAAATTATTTCAGTTTCATGCCTTTTTGCATTGGTTCAAAATTTGCTCAAAATCACTGTATCTCGAATGGTTTTCGAGATAGAGGACATCTTCAATTTCCAGCAAAATTCAAGAGGTTTGCAAGAATTCAAACAAGCAATCAGTGCCCGTGAACGGGCTCTGTGTCAGCTGACTGTGTGTCTTGAGTTTTAGAGTAGAAGTGAAGGAAGAAGAGGACACAAAAACTGTACCCTGCAAATGGCACTCCAAAATAAAGTACCATGTTTGAGTAAAATGTAGGTGGAAAATATATTGAAACAAAATACTGCAATAGCATTTGGGTTACAACTGATTTATTTAACAGTGAGAACCGGATAATAGCTATTGCTCAGCTATGGCATGAGCTACACATCTCCAATTTAACTATGTTATAGCTGATTCAAAAGTAGATGAAAATGCATTTAAACAAAATTCTCCAAATGCAATAGTTTACAAGATACAACTAATTTACTCAACAGTGAAAACCTCAAAGTAGCTATTGCTCAGCTATGCAATGAGCTATAAATCTGCAATTTTACTATGTTATAGCTGACCTAAAAGTAGGTGAATAATATATTTAAACTAGACCAAGGATGCATCTGTGGCCAGATGCAAGATGTATCCACCGGCAAGGGCAAAAGTAGCTGTTACTCAGCTAGAGGTCTGAAATTTTACTATGTTATAGCTGACCCAAAAGTAGGTGAATAACAGATTTGCACAAAATTATTTAAATGCAATAGTTTTCAAGTTACAAGTGATTTTACTCATGATGGAAGTTAATGAAAAGTAAAAAAATAGCTATTACTCACTTAGCTATTGAGATAGACACTCAAGTTACTCACCATGTTGTAGCTACGGAAAAAGTAGCTGAATAACATATTTTAACAAAGTGCTCTAAATGCAATACTTTTCAAGTTATAATTGATTTAGTGCATGATTTCATTAATTTTAATGCATTAAAAATTATTTTAAAAAATTCATGCATGTGAAAGCTCTCCCAAAAGGAGGTGAATGAGTTATTAAGTCAATTTTTCGAGATACTAAGTCAATTTTTGAGATAGTTATCTCAATTTTTTGAGATATTAAGTCAATTTTTCGAGATATTACGTCAATTTCTTGAGATATTAAGTCAATTTTTCGAAATATTATGTCTCGAAAAATTGACATAATATCTTGAAAAATTGACTTAATATCTCAAGAAATTGACTTAGTATCTCGAAAAATTGACTTAATATCTCAAGAAACTATCTCAAGAAATTGACTTAGTATCTCAAAAAATTGACTTAATATCTCAAGAAATTGACATAATATCTCAAACAAGAGGAGAGTGCCTGTGAACGGGCACTGTGTCAGCTGACTGAGTGTTTTTGATTTGTGAAGGTGATTAGAGGACAGAATAATTATCAGGAAAAGGGCTGTACAGAAATACAGTAAATGGTAACTGAACAGCAAGTTCGAAAGAAATTCCGAAGCTGACAGAAGAAAAGGATAAAAAAGTTGTGCCCTGTAAATGGTATTATGAAGGAAAATAACAAGGTAATTGTTTAAGTGTAAAAAATAGGTTAAAACATATTTAAAGAAATACTACAAATGCAATATCCTCGTTCGACCTTGAAGAAGGGGTCCAAGGTCAAATCTAACCACACAAATACACTCCCAGCCCATGATTTCCTATGGTTTACCATTCCAAACCTCTAGGACCAATTATAAATGAGTTATAAGCACTTTTAAGCTTGGCTGTCCTCATTTGACCTTGAAGGAGGGGTCCAAAGGTCAAATCTGACCATACCAAAAGATTCCGAGCCAATGATTTCCTATGGGATGGTTTACCATCCCAAATCTCTGTCACCAATAATAAGCGAGTTGTAGGCACTTTCAATTTTCGCTATCCTCATTTGACCTTGAAGGAGGGTTCCAAGGTCAAATCGGACCATATCAACAGATTCACAGCCCATTATTTCCTGTCTGTTTACCATCCCAAACCTCTGGGACCAATAATAAGTGAGTTATAAGCACTTTTAAGTTTGGCTATCCTTGTTTGACCTTGAAGGAGGGGTCATTGAAGGTCAAATCTGACCACACCAAAAGATTCTCACCCCATGATTTCCTACAGGTTGGTTTATCATCCCAAACCTCTAGGATCAATAATAAGGGAGATATAAGCACTTTTCATGACTGACAAAAAACACCTGTGACGGCTATCTTGTTTCTCAAAATGAGGCCCAAAATATTCCCAGACAACATTTTATGGTTATTAATATATACTGCAAACTTAAGAAAGCTAGCTATAATATTTTTTTTTCATCAGAGCAGTAATGGTGAAATCTCTCTCTACACACTGCGGCTATCCAGTGGATACAATGATTTACTCAACAGTGAGAACCTGAAAGTAGCTATTGCTCAGCTATGCCATGACATAGAGGTCTGCAATTTCACTATGTTATAGCTGACCAAAAATTCTGTGAATAACATATTTAACAAATTACTCTAAATGTAATAGTTTTCAAGTTACAACTGATTTACTCAACAGTGAGAACCTCAAAGGAACTATTACTCAGCTATGCAATGAGCTACATGTCTGAAATTTTACTATGTTATAGCTAACCCAAAAGTAGGTGAACAACATATTTAAGCAAACTACTGTAAATGCAATAGTTTTCAAGCTACAACTGAATTACTCAATAGTGAGAACCTGAAAATAGCTATTGCTCCGCTATGCCATGAGCTATAGGTCTGTAATTTCACTATGTTATAGCTGACCCAAAAGTAGGTGAACAATATATTTTAACAAAATACTCCAAATGCAATATTTTTCAAGTTATAGCTGATTTACTCAACAGTCAGTACCTGAGAATAGCTATTGCTCAGTTGTGCCATGAGCTATAGGTCTATAATTTCACTATGTTATAGCTGACCCAAAAGTAGCTGAATAACATATTTGCACAAATTTCTGTAACTCCAATAGTTTTCCAATTATAACTGATTTACTCAACAGTGAGAACTTCAAAGTAGCTATTACTCAGCTATGAAATGAGCCACAGGTCTGAAACTTCACTATGTTATAGCTGACCCCAAAATAGGTGAATAACATATGAAACAAAATACTCTAAATGCAATAGTTTTCAAGTTATAAGTGATTTACTCAACAGTGATGGAAGTTACTGAAAAGCCCAAAAGTAGCTATTACTCACTTAGCTATTGAGACAGACACCCAACTTACTCACCATATTGTAGCTATGAAAAAAGTAGCTGAATAACATATTTTAACAAAATGCTCTAAATGCAACACTTTTCAAGTTATAAGTGATTTACTCAACAGTGATAACCTAAAAGTAGCTATTACTCAGCTATGCCATGAGCTACAGGTCTGAAATTTTACTATGTTATAGCTGACCCAAAAGTAGCTGAATAACATATTTATACGAAATTCTCTAAATGCAATAGTTTTCAAGTTATAAGCGATTTACTCAACAGTGATAACCTAAAAGTAGCTATTACTCAGCTATGCCATGAGCTACAGGTCTGAAATTTCACTATGTTATAGCTGACCCAAAAGTAGCTGAATAACATATTTATACGAAATTCTCTAAATGCAATAGTTTTTAAGTTACAAGTGATTTTACTCATAATGGAAGTTACTGAAAAGCCCAAAAGTAGCTATTACTCACTTAGCTATTGAGACAGACACCCAACTTAGTCACCATATTGTAGCTATGAAAAAAGTAGCTGAACAACATATTTTCACAAAATGCTGTAAATGCAACACCTTTGAAGTTATAAGTGATTTAGTGCATGATGTCATGAATTTTAATGCATTAAAAATTATTAAAAAAATTTATTAAAAAAAAAGTAAGACAGATCCAGGTCTTGTACTCACACAAGAGAATCTACCTCTGGCCTAGTACATATATGCAAGATATGAGAGAAATCCCTGCAATAGTCACTGAGAAAATTGTGATAAAAAGTTGAAATTTTCACACTTTTGGTGGGGTACCCCCCTTGTAATGTCTCTAGCAAACAGACAGATTTGCATGCCTTGAACAATTTTTCATCCTCGATAGATAAGGTATCTTTTAAAAAAAACAGCACGTCTCTAGGCCTTGTAGTTTTGGAGAAGAAGTTGTTCACGCAGACGCGGACGCCCACGCCGCAGAGTGATGACATAATGTCAGCTGACTGACAAGTCAGCTGACATAAAAAATGAGATAACTATCTCAAAAAATTGACTTAGTATCTCCAAAAATTGAGATACTTTCTCACTAAATTGAAAAAAAAATTTTTTTTACTTGGCCCTAATACTCTTCTGTAGTTTTCATTTCCACCAAAATTCAAGCTGGCAGCTGAAATTGCAAAATTTTTTATCAGGCTGGAAGAGAGTCCTATCTGGCACAATTTCTAATTCAACTAAATTTGAATTTCTACCAGGGTGGTAGAAAGTCAAATCTAGTATAAAGTCCAATTTGGGTTTTTACTAAGGTTAAACTTGGTAGAAAGTCCAATTGGAGTATCTGCCGGTAAAATTTCAAATTCTACCAGATTGGAGTTTCTATAATGACGTATGCATAAAAAATATGAGGTCAAGGAATTACATTGGCTTTCCTTAGAAAAATTTGCAACTAGAAGTGTTGCTTGAACATCAGGGCCGGGATTCACGAAAGGTTTTAAATCTTAGACAAAATTTTTGCTAAGGTCTTAAGACTTTTATCGTAACTTGGGATTGACAAAACATGTCTAGCAAAATCTTAGACTTTTGTCTAAGTTATTTTCATCACAAGTCATATACTAAGTAACCACATCAACGCACCACTACGTCAGTGAATCTGACTGGCTGAGAGCTATCCAAAGAGCTACAGTTCTGCAACTTCAATATGTGGTAAATCACCCAAAAGTAAGTGAATGACTTATTTAGAAGAAATTGCCTACCTGTAATACTTTTAGAGATAAAAGACATTTACTCATTTTAGTAGCTATTACTCAGCTATCCAAAGAGCTACAGTTCTGTAACTTCACTATGTGGTAGATCACACAAAAGTAGGTGAATGACTTATTTAGAAGAAATTGCCTACCTGTAATATTTTTAGAGATAAAAGACAATTACTCATTTTGGTAGCTATTACTCACCTATTCAAAGAGCTACAGCTCTGCAACTTCACTATGTGGTAGATCACCCAAAAGTAGGTGAATGACTTATTTAGAAGAAATTGCCTACCTGTAATACTTTTAGAGATAAAAGACATTTACTCATTTTAAAAGCTATTACTCAGCTATCCAAAGAGCTACAGTTCTGCAACTTCACTATGTAGTAGATCACCCAAAAGTAGGTGAATGACTTATTTAGAAGAAATTGCCTACCTGTAATACTTTTAGAGATAAAAGACATTTACTCATTGTAGTAGCTATTACTCAGCTATCCAAAGAGCTACAGTTCTGCAACTTCACTATGTGGTAGATCACCCAAAAGTAGGTGAATGACTTATTTAAAAGAAATTGCCTACCTGTAATACTTTTAGAGATAAAAGATATTTGCTCATTTTAGTAGCTATTACTCAGTTATCCAAAGAGCTACAGTTCTGCAACTTCACTATGTGGTAGATCACCCAAAAGTAGGTGAATGACTTATTTAGAAGAAATTGCCTACCTGTAATACTTTTAGAGATAAAAGACATTTACTCATTTTAGTAGCTATTACTCAGCTATCCAAAGAGCTACAGTTCTGCAACTTCACTATGTGGTAGATCACACAAAAGTAGGTGAATGACTTATTTAGAAGAAATTGCCTATGTGTAATATTTTTAGAGATAAAAGACAATTACTCATTTTGGTAGCTATTACTCAGCTATCCAAAGAGCTACAGTTGTGCAACTTCACTATGTGGTAGATCACCCAAAAGTAGGTGAATGACTTATTTAGAAGAAATTGCCTACCTATAATACTTTTAGAGATAAAAGACATTTACTCATTTTAGTAGTTCTTGCTCAGCTATCTACTCACTTAGCTATTGACCTACATCTGCAAAAGTAGTGTAGGGATCGAGTGCAATGTTGAGGATCGATATCGAATGAAAATTTAGGGTAGTGGATCGATCGATATTTCAATATCGGGACCATAAACGTAAGCCGTGGGCGATAATACAAGTTCTTTGAAAACCTGCACATATTAATTCAAGAAATAATTAAAACATGCTATTTATCCACCAAAAATACATTTCTGCAATAGAAAATATAAACAAAAGTAACAAAAGTTACATAAAAAACAACAGTTTTATCTTTCCTGTATATTGCTCTCAGGTTTTATATCTCTTCCGTGAAACCGGAAGTAGGTCACTGACAATGTAAACAAAGATGACGGCAGACTTGACCCCGTTTTGTGTTAGTTGAAACTGTGTCTTTTAAAGATTTTATGCAATAAATATACGTTTAAGCTGTAAAATTAGCATTTTTTTAAATGTTGTCTGTTTGGTGTATGTTATTTCGATATTGAAATACTGGTAGTATGTGTCGATATCGGCAGTTCCGTGGGATGATCGATCAATATTGAAAGATCGAGCACCAATCCCTATACTATGCAAAAGCAACAAAAATATAAAGGACACAGGAAAGTAAGCTTTTGAAAAACTAGATGAATAACAAATGAAAAGATTTGCCTAACTTTGATACTTGTGAAGGTATTTGACATTTATTTCCATCATAATTTTGCTAGAAATAAGAAAATAGCTATTGCTCACTTATGACATGCAATGGAACCCCAAACGATATGCCATCTTATAGTTAAGGAAAAAGTAGCTGAACAAATTATCTTAGGAAAATCCTGTAACTGCAGTAGTTTTTGAGTTACATTGGATTTACTCAACAGTCACAATTTCAAAGTAGCTATTACTCAGCTGTCCAGTGCACAACAGGTTTGCAGCTTTACTATCTGATAGCTCATCAAAAACTAGATGAATAACATATTTGAAAATATTTCCCTAACTTGAATACTTTTGAAGATATTTGAAATTTACTTATGTTGTTATTTTGCTACAAATAAGAAAATAGCTATTACTCACTTATGGCATGCAACAGAACCCCAAACTATATGCCATCTTATAGATAAGGACAAAGTAACTGAACAACATATTTTAGGAAAATACTCTAACTGCAATAGTTTTGGAGTTACAATGGATTTACTCAACAGTCACAATTTCAAAGTAGCTATTAGTCAGCTATCCAATGTGCAACAGGTCTGAAACTTTAGTATGTGATACCTTACCAAAAACTAGATGAATAACATATTTGAAAAGAATTCCCTAATTTTAATACTTTTGAAGATATTTGAAATTTACTCGTGTCGTTATTTTGCTTCAAATAAGGAAATAGCTATTACTCACTTATGGCATGCAATAGAACCCCAAACTATATGGCATCTTATAATTAAGGACAAAGTAGCTGAACAACATATTTTAGGAAAATACTCTAACTGCACTAGCTTTGGAGTTACAATGGATTTACTCAACTGTAGAATTTCAAAGTAGCTATTACTCAGCTATCCAATGTGCAACAGATCTGAAACTTTACTATGTGATAGCTTATCAAAAAGTAGATGAACAATATATTTAAAAAGAATTCCCTAACTTTAATACTTTTGAAGATATTTGACATTTACTTATGTCATTATTTTGCTACAAATAAAAAAATAGCTATTACTCACTTATGGCATGCAATGGGACCCCAAACTATGTACCATCTTATAGCTAAGGACAAAGTAACTGAACAACATATTTGAAGAAAAAGTTGTAACTGCAATAGTTTTTGAGTTATGAGCCCTTTACTCCAAGGAGCTAAGATTGCTATTACTCACATATCTTTAAGCCTAAGTCCATAAAACCCCAAAAAATTTAGAGGGCGTGAAAATTCATTGGGACAATTAATTTACAAAAAATCTGTAGCTGTAGTAGTTTTGGAGAAATCTGCGTGACTAACTAACGCAGGCATGCACGCTCGCACACACAGGCATCATTTCATAATCTCCTTCCCGGGCTAAAGCCCGGCGGGAGATAATAAATGCTGTTTTGAAATGGAAAACCTTGTTACCACATACAATCTTCACAAAGACTACTTTAGGGAAGTGGTTTACATATTTATACTTTATTTACAGCCATTTCAAATTTTGAAGTGGGGAGAAATTTATGGTGGCCATATATAAGTCTTTGTTTGCAAAAGATAAGCCCAGTCCGAGGTGGACTTAACTTTGAGCCCTAGACGTAGCCAAAGCTTAGAGTTTGCTGCTTTGTGAAATCCGCCAAGTCTAAGACCACATACTTAGCCTGAGTTAAAGACCAAAGTCTTAACCTTAAGTCTAAGTCCAGGCTAAGTCCTTTTGTGAAACCGGGCCCAGAACACATAAACATTGAAAAAATCCATATTATACATAATTATTCTATTTTTACATATTCAGTGTGTATTTTGCACTACACATAAACACTGACATGCTGTCCTTCATTAAATTTGGTTAGTATGATTGGTTTATGCCAGGGAATGTAAACAAAAGTGAGCTGTTGGTTTGGCTTTGATAAAAATCAATAAATGAAAAGTTTACTGAGCAAATCATGTCAGGTCAGTAAATAAAGCATATTTCTGAGGAAAAAGAACCAACTTTGAGTATATATATATATATACACGGTGTATATATTGTGAATATTTATATATTTTCATGCCAGTTACATGACCTATAGAGTAATGCAGTAAATTATTTTTTATAAAAAAAAAGTTTTTGAATCTTGTTATATATTTTGAATTATATTATATATATTTTGAATTATTAAGTCATATAAATAGTGATCCAAATAGACAAAAAAAATCTTGATGAAGTGATGTATAAAACTTTCACAGTGGAATATGTACTGTACATTAACCAGGGAGTTAATTATGGATATTTTAAATGTTTATGTATTTGTTATGTACAGCAAACTTGTGGATAGGTATTTCTCTGAATATGTGTTGATGTACCTGTAAACCTGTTCACTTACTGTTAATAAATGATCAGAAAGGGATACGTTTTGCAGTTGAAAACCTTTAAACTACTTTAAAACATAAAGTACTTCACAATAATGTGGTAAGTATTTTAAACTTAATTTTAGCCACATAAAGTTTTGAAGGGGGTGAAACATGGCATAGTAGCCATATTTAAGACTTTTTCCATTACTTTATGACTGCTATGTGTTGTGAATTGTGTGAGTGGTTTCGAGAAAAGTTCCCATCACTGAACCTAAAGATTGCCCTGGATCCGGAAAGCACTTTGACTGAAATCTACTTTCAGGATCCTCAGATGACTACAGCATTCCAGAGATTTCCTGAGGTGATCCTTGTTGATGCTACCAACAGCTGGCTGCCCACAAGACCAACAGCCAGGATATGCCATTGTACACAGTCCTCTGTGCTGATAGAAATGGGGAGAGCCAGGTGGTTGCAGCCTCAGTCCATAAGATGTGATGCCTGTCTTAATGGAATCATCTTGATTGTGTAACACTTAAGAAAGTCCAAAGGAATAAATACTGGTTTTGTCCAAAGTGTAAGTTAACTTCATCATATTCCCATTTCTGTTGTATTTTTAGACTATTTCAATGTGTTTTACTCTTTTTGTTTTGTTTGTAGACTATTTATTATGTTTTTAGTACATCAGTCACTTCTACATCATCATTAGATTACTTTGTAAACTTTGGAATATAAATTTTTTAACCAACTTTAAGCCTGTGTGTTATCCTCTGTGTTTTCCAACTCCACTGCTTTGAAAAAGAGCTAACTTCTGGCAAAAAAGAACCTTGTGTTGGCAATTACTATGTGGATAATCAATACATGTAACAACTGAGAGTGGTATTTATTTTAACACACATGGACATGTTTTATGCTTTACTGTCTGGTTTTCTTGCATATGTACATTAACTTATGCTTCGCACGTCCCACATATTTTAATCAAATGTGCTGCTTTATCACAATGGAAATGTGACTTTAGTCTCGCCAATTGTTAAAATATAAATTGTCCAGCTAAACACCGCAAAGACACAAACACCGCAAGGACAGCTTTGGTACCGCAGCGAGACAGTATAGCTCATTTATCAAAGGAAAAATATGTTAGCTGGCAGTTTTATGCGATTAAAATTTATCAGTGAGTAGGTTTTAAGGTTTATTTTACATGGTAGCAGATTTTATAAGTTATTTGTTGCTATCTCTCCTTGCTGTATTTAATCTAGTGTCCAAATAATCAATATATAGATATACTGAAAATAATATTTTGGTAATATTTATTTATTATAGTGAACACAACATAAGAAGGTGGCATAACATTAATATGTTGTTCAATACCTGATTGTATGACATATTTAAAAATATATAGTTGCTTCTGGTGTGATATATTTAAAAATAGTGAGTTAGTGACTTTCAGATACCAAACACTTGAAACAAATATTAAAACATAATATATTATCAACAAATTACCTCTATTCATTAATTCTCCCCCATGTAACTCTATTTTGTATGTTTCATTTTTGAGGTGTACATGGGGGTTGGTAACACATAAGACAGAGAGAGATTCCAGATAGTTTAATGCAACTTCAGTACACAAGTCACAGTCGCGGAGGAAGTACTCGAACAAGAAGAGTCTTTTTTATAAAACACGTAACATCCCCCAATTACCTGATCTGAGATCCACTTTTGAGAATACAGTGGACTGTGTTAGAGAGGGAAGAGTGCCCTCCAGTACAGGCAGAGTAAAGTGTTTCCCCGGAAGTACTTTGTTCAATTCCAGAGGGCTGATGCAGATGCGGAGGTCTCCATTTTTCTTGTGTACTATGGCAACCTGGCTTTCCCATGGAGTTGGAGTGTCCACTTTAGAAATCACCCCGAAGTCAGTCATACAATTCAATTCTGCCTTCAGCTTGTCCCTTGTAGAGTGTGGAGTATGCCAGTGTGGCATTACCATCAGAGTAGCATTCTCCTGAATGTGCAGTTACCTTGTTTGGGAGCATCCCTAGTTTCCTGTCAAAGACACTAGCATGGGCATTTAGTACGGAAGTAGTATTCAAGTTTCCCACACGTTCTATGTCATTGTCACATATGTGTACTAAGTCCATTAGTTCAGCTGCAGATAAACCATGCAATGGCATGAGTGAGTCATCCAAGACAAGAAACTCCAATGAATACTTCATGCTGTTTTGGGGGTTTACCACAGGGAGACGGCAAGAACCTCGAGTCTGAGTGGGGGATTCTTCCCACATCTAGTGGTGTCACCATCTGGGAAAACAAGGTCTTGATACCGTGAACAAAACTGTGAGTGATATCGCAGTGCAATTATTTCACTAATTAAACCTATATTTTCTCTTTAAATAAATGAGTATTAATAAATAAGTGTACAAAATTAGATTTTATGTTTCATTTGTGTTGACAGCTGTTAAAATGGTGAACATTTGAAGGAATAAAAAGTAAACAAAACTTAGGTTTTTTACTTCCTGTATGAAGTGGAACTACTCATCACCATAGTTACATCACAAATCAAAACAAAACTGCATGGAAGTTAAAATTATATGAATGTTTTCTCATATTTTTACTAAATACCTTATAAGCTAAAGCTAATGGTTAAATAAAATTTATAAGATGCCTCGCAGATGATCATTAATCCTCGATTATCATCCATTTTTTCCATCACTGGTGCATCTGCGATATTGCCACTCTTGATGACACCACTACCCACATCTTTAGTCACTTATTGCTAGGCTAGACGCCACTAGCATATTTGAGTTGTATAGTGTTTATGGATGTACCAGTATGCACAAGAAATATGACTTATGAATTTGCATCATTCAGCCTACATTTAACTTGCTTTTGGTCTGAGAGCCTCACAGTTTTTATCCATTCTTCTTTGGACAAATCTGTGATTTCTTGTACATGAAGCACTCTATTTTTTGTGGTGGGGCACTTTTTCGCAAAATGGTCAGGTTGTTTGCAGATGACATATCTTATCCCAAGTCGGACAGTCCTTCTTTTTCAAACCATGGCATTTACCACAAAATTTGCATTCCCGTGCACCAGCTGTGCCTGCAGTTTTGCTGAATTGTGTTAACCACATCTGAACAGATCGCATGGCCCTGAGTTTGTGCATTTTCAACTGCTTTGCAGATGACTACTGCATTGGCTTGTGATAACTTTTATTCTTTAAACAGTGCTCAATGGGTTTCAGAATCTTTTACCCTAATAAAACTCTATCCCTCACTAAGGATAGCCTGTGCAATAATTACATGTCTTTAAAAGGAAAAAAATGGAAGTGTAGAAGCATTTTAAAGATTCTCCTTCCTTTTGAGAACAGCTATTAAACACAAATTGTGAACAGGTCTCACTGACTTCACCGACTGCAAATTCCTCCAATTTTTGAGAATTTCCTCAAAGGTTCTCTCATTTTCAGGTGTTTCAAAATGGAAACCATTGTAGGTTTTCAGCACCTCATCCCCCAGACTATTAAGTAAGCAGGCTACCTGACATTGTCTGGATTGACCTCCCAGTCCTGGAATGACTGTGTAATTATTCCATTTTTGCTTAAAAAGCTTTCAGTTCTATGCAGTATTTCTATCTAATATAAGCTAAGAGGATGGCTTAACACCAGGCAAAGCTGATACTGAGTGAACACTATAACATCAGTTACATGTTATCGGGTGATCTGATTCAGGCATTGTAGTAGTAGAGTAGGTCAAGATTTGCACAAAAACACTATAACATCAGTTACATGTCCCATATAAACAAACACAGCAGTAGAAGTTGTGTAGTTTAGTTACTAGCATTACTGTGCACCACCGCTACCACCATGTTTTATTTTTGTGGCATATTTGGGGGTTGGTAACACATATAAAAAGACAGAGACAGATTCCAGACACCAGAGTTGGCAGGTTTTTGATGGACATGGGTTAAACCTATGGTTTAAACCGTCACATCAAAAACAGGTTTCTGATGCCCAAATGTCAAACATGTCAAGGGATTATTGTGACATTTGTTGAGGTAGTTTCTCAAACCATGGCTGAAGCAGGGATAATCTTACTCCAATCACTGGCAGTATAACTCATTAAAAGGTATTATTGTGACATCTTTTAATAAATAATAGTTTGTTTATTGTGTTTAAAAGTTAAGTAAATTTGCTTATTCGTTAGTTTTGATACATAAAGTTATGTAAATAAGAAGTACCATAATGTGAGGTAAATGTAATAAAACATGATATTTACAAAAATTGAATTGGATGTTTAACTCATCTTTACCCTCTCAGAGGTTTTGGCGGTTTATACCCTTGCTGAGGTTTATGACAGTTTTAACCAGTTTTTGACGGTTTAAACCAGTTTTTGACACTGTCACGTCAAAAACCCAACCCTGCCAGATACTTTATGCAACATGCAACATCAGTACACGAGGCATGATAGCGGAGGAAGTACTCAAACAAGAAGAGTCCTTTTTATAAAACACACAACATTGTATTCTTTGAATGAATGATGAACTGAGTAAATGTGGGGGCCTTATATACAGAAAAGTTAGCCTTAATTAGCCTACAATTACTAAAACTCAGTATCAATGACACATGCCAATTGGAAGTTCACAACATGTCCAATGTCACTGCAATTAGCAGTCCAACTGATCTTGTTTTTTGACATCTCTAACATAACAAAGGCAATGCGGCATAGTAGGCTAGAAAAGCAATTGAAGGTACCACAATAGAAAGACAATTGTCTTGATTGACTTAACCAATCAAAACAGATTAGGATGAAAGCATGTGTTACATATTTGTGTTCTTGCTTTGAAAAATGGGGCCTTGCAGTATACTTATAGTGTTTGTGTCCTTGCAGTGTTTAGCTTAGCCGAAATATAGGATGGACAGGTTTTCGATATGACAACGTAAACGGACAATGATGAATTAAAAAAACCTCAAACAAAATGATTAGACATGTAGCAACAAAGTTAAATCTCCCAAGTCTCTCCTTCCATGTGACGCCATATTTATTCTAAAATATAATAAAAACATTATCCAAAAATAGCATCAGAGATGCCCGTACCCCACAGCCTGGGGAAATAGTTTTCAACACCACGAGATATAGAAGTAGTGAAACAGTACAAAGATCGGGATACTTGCAGAGCAGTGTCAGTTATATTAAGGTCTAAATGATGTTTAAGTAGAGAAAATAACATCTAAGAGAAACAAAATGTATGCAAAGATAAAGTATTAAAACAAGACAATTCAATAGCAAGATGACAGCATTAATCAGTAAACTAAAAACTATGATGCACACCTACAACCCCCAAGCAATGTCCGTACTAAGTATCAACTTCCTACACCTTACGCTTTCTGAGATATAGCCCGGACCAGACTTTATAGGTCAAGGTCACTACGGCAAGCTCAAAGGTCAAATCAAGGTCACACCATGACGTTGCATACCTACACCCCCTAACCAATATCCCTACCAAGTATCAACTTCCTATACATTACGGTTTCCGAGATATAGCCCGGACAAGATTTTATAGGTCAAGGTCACTATGGCAAGGTTAAAGGTCAAATCAAGGTCAAACCATGACGTTGCACACCTACACCCCCTAACCAATATCCCTACCAAGTATCAACTTCCTATACATTACGGTTTCCGAGATATAGCCCGGACAAGATTTTATAGGTCAAGGTCACTATGGAAAGGTCACAGGTCAAATCAAAGTTAAACCATGACATTGCACACCTACACTCCCTAATCAATGTCCCTACCAAGTATCAACTTCCTACACCTTATGGTTTCCGAGATACAGGCCGGACAAACTTTTCCCACCAACCGCCCGCCCGCCCGAGGCCCGCCCGCCCATCTGGACACCATGGGTGAAAACAATACCCCAACAGCCCTTAAGGGCTGTGGGGTAAGAATGACACTCTGAGCTCTTAATTTAAGTGATTGAAAAAGTGAATGTATCGAAAACAGGGCCATACTGTAAAGCTTTAAAACAAATGTAACAACATGCACCTCAGTTATTAATTGTGGTGTAGAGTAAGAAATCTAAAATTCGCCACATATCTGAAATTCGCCACATGTTGAAATACTAATAAAATAAATTAATTGAGGTATGATTTGTTGAATGTACAGTAAATTAAGGCTTTTTGAACTGAAAATACCAATTTTAAGACAAAATATCATTTTCTTTGTAAAATTAACTGAGGTTTCAGAGGTGGCGAATTTTAGATTTCTTACTCTATATCATTTGACAATCTGTTGGAAGAATAAAATACAAAACTGCCAATGTAATTTAAATTCAATATAGAGTAGGGCTGGGATGAGTGCTTAAAAACAGGCCTGAGTAATCGCCCTCTGACAACCGGCCCGAATTTGAGTAACCGCGAGATTTAGTACCTACCATTAGAAGTCTTCTGTAAATAAATTATCGATTCTTAAAAGTAACAAAACTTTTGAAGAAAAACATCTTCTATTTAACCAGATATTATGGAATATGAAGTAAATTATACGTTTTTAAGCAGAAACCACAATTTTAATTGATATTATGTGACAAAAATGCAGAAATGAAGCATATTTTACACAAACATTTCATTATGCAGGCGATCATACAATACCTTGCGAGTAACCGAGTAGTGAAAAATGGACTCGGGTCCTATCAAAGCCCGACTCATCTATCGAGGCTCGAAAACCATTCACAGCCCTAGTATTATTATTATTATTATGTATTTATACTCAGCACAATATCTCCATATACTACAGGACTCAAAGCGCTATTTAACCAATCCGACTGTACAGGTACAGTCCCAACTCACAAGTAACTGACATTCCCCTAACTGGAAGATAGAGGCTCAAGGATGACCATTTATCAACGTCCTTGAGGTTCTTTAACCTGCCACTGGGGAAAGGACCCAATGACAGAGGACCGCCATTTTAAGTGGTCATCCGAGCCACTATGTATCTGCCTGTACCTGGGATTGAACCCATGTCCTCTGAGTTCCTAGACAAGTGGGTTACCCGCTAGGCCACAGTGGCAGATACTACTAGTAGTGGCTTTGTACCAGTAAACGTACCAGTAAACACCCGCCTTATATTTCTTTGATAAAGGTAAAGGAAAAATGCTTCTACTAGGATTGGGGTCAAATCCTTTGAGGGTTTGGATTTGAAGGATTTAAATCCTTTTTTTCAAAGGATTTGAAATCCTTTTGCAAAAAAAAAAAAGGATTTTGGATTTGGAATTGATTTAAATCCTTTTCTTTTGGGGCCAAACCCTTCTGCTTTTCAAAATCCTTTAAATTTTAATAGTGTAATGTGTGTCTGTTTTTAATATACAATGTATTAACAAATTCTAGTAATCTTGTGGGGGGTGCAAGTAACCAAACAAAATACAATGTATAATTTAATCTTTGTAGTTTACAGTGAGTAGGAAAGGGAGTACAGTTGAAAGAGGCCATAGTACTGACGCGTAATGACTGAAATATAAGATTCAGTGTTACACAGATTGCTTAAACAAGTATTTGTGATTTTAGGTAATCTGTGTAATCATCTTTTAAAGTATCTTTTTGATAGAATATGATTATTTCTTGCTATAAGCAATTCATAATGTAGTTTTAACTATATGAGAATTAATGAAGATATATTTTTATATATCTCATACATTTTTGCATAAATTAGTAAAGAAACAGTTATATAATCATTAATGATACATTTCATACTTACTCTCATTTTACTTGTAAGAAGGGTACTATGTTCAAATCATTTTTTTAGTTCTTACTATATCCTCTGATGTTATTATGTGGCTTCTTTAACTATATCAAATACTTAAACTTTGGTTTGAGTTTTCAATCAGTCTGTGTGACAATCTTTTTCAAAATTTTATTGATAGGATGTGTTATCTCTTGCCTAAGGAAGCAATTCAAGTTGTAGTTTTAACTTATGACATGTAATTAAGGTACATTTTAATATCTCTCGTACTTTTTTCGTATAAGTGCAAAAATAAATAAGTAGTTTTGAAATGTGATTGATAACAGTCATACATTCCATAACTCTTTAAATTTAGACTTCTACATATCTAGAAAATGGGCGTTCACTGGTATTTCAGGTTTGGGGTAAAAACAGCCAATAATAGAGATCAAATGTTAAAATATAAAGCTTTGAAACAAATACAACAAAATGTTATTACTTGTAGTGTATATCATTTGAGAATCTGGTGGTAAAAGAATAAAATATAAAGCTGTCAATATAATTTAAATTCAAAATATTAACTTAGCATGGGCGTTTACTGGCAGAAAGCCACTAAAGGGTAGAGGCAGCCAGAGCAGCGTTGTCCGGATTCCATTAACATAGTGCTAGAAAAACTTGAGATCTATATCATAAAGTATATAGTGGATGATCGTAAAGTTGATCACTTAAGGGAGACTTATAAAGAGTGATTGTTTTCACTTAATAAATTAAAATCAACCTCAAAATATAAAGGTACATTGAAAAATATGACTTCATAAAGCAAATGAACGAACACAAACTGCTGCAAGATTTCTAAGATTTTTTTCAACAGAAAGTTCAAACTTGGGTTTGAAAATGCAGAAAAAGGACTGTCATTTGTGAGATTGATCATTAAGTCAATCACCTATGTTCTATTATAAAGACCGGCCTACCTGGTAGTATCACAACTTTCATTGGGATCAGCAAGATGAAAGATTTGTTACAAGATGATCAATTATATCTATTGAACAAAGGTTTGTGCACAGATATTCGTTTTGTTATAATGAACAGGATGGCTTATTTCTGTATTTAGGTAATATTTAGGCAATTATTTTAGAAAATATGTAACTGCCTGGAACAGATTGCATGGACACTGTTGTAGTAGGTACCGCAGCCGTCACTAGATGGCGCTGGCGATTCACATTTGATTGTTTACCAAAAGTCAACCTCAGAACTGTGGTAAATACATGCACCTCAAAAAACGGCCTTTTTAGGCAATTGAACAGCCAAAAATATTCATTTTTAAGCTGGATTCAGTTAGTATACATCCATGCCTTCCAGTTTTGGTGCAGTTGAAGTGAATATGGCCTTCACACCGAGGTACGATTCAGTAATAAAATGTTTGTTAAAAAAATAAACAAGTAAACAAAGCATATTTTCGTTTTGTGTCATATAGTAAAGTATAAACATTATATTTTTCATACGACTAACCCAAAACACAGTAGATAGTGGGAAAATATGAATATTACTGTGATTTTAAGGACAGGTCCACAAAGATTTTGGGCTATTTTTATTTTTTTGCTGACTCATTAACTGTCAATTAACCCCCACAATATACTACATACCAAAATAAAAGTAGATGTCCAGAATAAACATAAGACGTTCTGTGTTTTTTTTTATGCATTTTGTTGTTGTTTAATACCATGTAGTGGATGTTTTAATGGTGGGATTAATTTATGTTTCACTTTGAACATTCAGTTTGATGCTTCAACATTGTTTGGTGTGATGAGTTTCATTCAGCCAGTAAATTTAATAAATTGTATTTATTTACACATCATTTAAAAGATTAATTACATTCATTGAGTTCTAGTGTTAAACAAGAGATTTGAAATTTTGTAAAAAAGATAGTAAAACTAGGGTGAAGTGGTTGGCAGAATGCCAACCACAGAGTCGAATCTTGGGACAGCAGTGGGTGTTGAAATCTATAAACTTGGTATTATCGCCCGCAACACAGAGTGAGGTACAGTGACAGTAAAATATTGCTGGATTATATATTTTGTAAAATGTTGTTAGAAACACCATTGTAGCCTCACGTTTTCATCACTCTGTGGGTGTACAACTACCAGCATTTGATATTTTATTTGTTTTAAATATTGCGAGAAGACAGAGTGAGGTGCGGTAAAATATTGCTGGATTATATATTTGTAAAATCTGTCACAAACCCCATCGTAGCCTCACGTTTTCATCACTCTGTGGGTGTAAAACTACCAGCATTTGATATTTTATTTGTTTTAAATATTGCGAGAAGACAGAGTGAGGTGCGGCGACAGTAAAATATTGCTGGATTATATATTTGTAAAATATTGTTAGAAACACGATTGTAGCCTCACGTTTTCATCACTCTGTGGGTGTAAAACTACCAGCATTTGATATTTTATTTGTTTTAAATATTGCGAGAAGACAGAGTGAGGTGCGGCGACAGTAAAATATTGCTGGATTATATATTTGTAAAATATTGTTAGAAACACCATTGTAGCCTCACGTTTTCATCACTCTGTGGGTGTACAACTACCAGCATTTGATATTTTATTTGTTTTAAATATTGCGAGAAGACAGAGTGAGGTGCGGTGACAGTAAAATATTGCTGGATTATATATTTGTAAAATGTTGTTAGAAACCCCATCGTAGCCTCACGTTTAGAAACCCCATCGTGAAAACTTCTAGGACATACAAAAGCGCCTTCTAGTGGTTGAATGTAGAACTACGGAGTTTGAATTTTCATTGTCTCTGCCAGAGGTGTCCTCGATTTTGATTGGCTGAATGACAAATGTGTAGTACTACCGTGACATCACTTCATTCATTAATTTCTTTGCGGTTTATTTGTTTGACAAATAATTGAGTACACGTAGATGGGCAGACAGCAATTTTACATTAACAGTGACTGCGTGATAAACCCTGCAGACAAATAAATTAATTGGGGTTTAAGGTCTAGAAACCAGCAGACGAAACCGTTAAAAAAGACTCGTTCGAGTAGACCATTACAATGGCAAACACAATAGTTTCTAGGACATACGGGTCCTTGGAGAAAGCCAGATGAAGTGCTAGACAAGCTTTTTACTTTATAAAATATAACTGAATAAAAGCATTAAAAATCTTCAAAATGGCAGAGTGTATAGTATAGACCTTAATGTACCGATATGTGAAGAAATATTATGCAGAATTTGATATTTAAGGGCTTAAACGGCCATTTGAAAATCGCGGCCGCAACTCAGTACATAACTCGAATCAAAGATTCGACTAATAAAAATTTTATTTCAGAAGCTTTCGGGCATCAGCCCTTCATTTTATCCATTAATAGCTAATGGATTAATACACTTGGTCATGGGTTTGAATCCAGCCCCTACCACAAGTGGCTCAGACAGGTCCTGATTGTGATATAGTGATTACACTGATGCGAACCTAGCTGTTGAAAGGAATTGAAACACCAGTTTAACCTTGATCCACTGATGATGATTAAAGTTGACTTTCTATGTCTGGACTGACGACTACCAGTTTTCCCTGAAGACAAGTTTAGATATGACTTTCTGTGATAAACTTAAGTCATTCTTTACTGGTGTTCTTACACTTTTTACACACTCATATTTATAGCATAATTTAGCTCAAAACATTCACAGAACTGAACCTACAGATGGTATTTTGTTGTTTGAATTTCATATTGTAGAAACCCACTTATTTCAAATATTTGCCATATTTTGATACTTTACGGTAATATTCAGGAAAAAATTATCACTTATTTCACCCAGCTTGCTTAGTCTAGTCATAAAACACTTTTATTTATAAAAATTTTGATAATTATCAAAATACCAGGATTAAAAACTCGGGTTAATTTTCCTGCTTTTTCTTTCACACCTGAAAAGACCTTGGTTCCCAGATAGCATTCCACCGTCGGACCAACGTTGGCCCAACGTCGGCACATCCGTCGGTCCGACGTTGGGCCAACGGCTTTTTGACCGTCAGGCCAACGTTGGCCCAACGTCGGCAAGCCACCGGTGAAAATTATATTCTATGTATAGCATCAGCCAATCAGATGATGGTCATTGATAACTTTTGTAGTGTGAAGTTTTAATGAGAATACTATTTTTATGTGTAAAATTGTTAAATGGTTAGTTAAAATTTGTGGGCTCACTGAAATATGATTTTTAGACATACCATAATAAATATTTTTTTCTAAGTTACCCCAAATCCCCTATTATTGCTTGCCGCCATCTTGAATAAAAATCTGCCGTTGGCCCAACGTTGGCAAAATATAGACATCTAACTTGAGTGTTGGTTGGCAAACCAACGTTGGCCCAACGTCAGCAAAATATAGAGACATCTAACCAGAGTGTTAGTTGGCAAGCCAACGTCGGCCCAACGTCGGCAAAATCTGCCGACCATGCGACCAATAGCCAACGTCGGTCCGATGGCGGAATGCTATCTGGGTTTGAGGCCCTCTAGGAGAATAAAACATTCAACCAGTGACTGAAAATTCCATTTAATTTGTAATAAGTATGTAATAAAGATGTGTTAGCCAAAGAAATAACTTTCATTTTTTAAAAATGCATCTGCCGTGCCTACTGCTTGGCGCCATATAATGGCACAAACCTTAAATTGGCACAAAACGGAAGTTAAAATATTAAAGAACTATTGTACTTTATCGCCCACACTTGCGCATTTTCACAAAACAAATAAGGAAGTGACGACAGAGATCATTTAGATATCTTCGGCAATTTCCGTATGCAAATTGTGCCAATTTGAGGCGCTGATTTCATGTAGAAATTATATTATCGCTTATTAAAAACGAATGTAAAAGGTTTATTCTTTTGGTTTTATATCAGCAAAATGCTTTTATAACTTGCGTTTGTGTCAATTCATATTTTAATAAAAAGAAATCCACGAAACTACACCCAAAACAATAAAAAATAAGGTTTTTGTGTCCAAGGTGTGCCAAGTTAAGGCGTGAAGCAGTATCGTCACACTTCCAATTATCATGCACTTCTTATTATCGTGCACCAGTCTAGTCTCTGTTTACCATGTATTAATGGACCAATTTTTGTCACAATCCGTGAAGTTCATGTGCCAAACATAAATCATGTTATTTTTTTCTGGTTTGTGTTGAGAAATCGGATAGAAACAGGTATTTTATAAAATTGGCTAAAATCTAGTAATATTTAGGCTATGTAGATCTTACAACCCCCAAAATCAAAGTTTTTCACACCTGATTTGTTATGGTCGATGGTCCAGTTTTCGTGCTAGCACTAGTTTTCGTGTGTTTGCAACATATTTAACAATATCTCAGCCAATATAAAACGAAATTTCTTCAAATAAAATCTGACAAAATCTACTGGTATTTTTCTTTAAAATGATACTTTTATCATTTCTGTAGTTGAATCAGGTACTTGGATATCACTTGTTAAACTCTTTTAGTCCTTATTTTGGGTTCATGCAATAGTTTGTTTGCCAATAAATTTTTATCAATGCAATGTGAAATTTTGTTAATCTTTAACTGCTTGTAAATCTGCCAATACATAACCAATTTTTACAATTAAAACACCATTGGAAACTTTATTGTGTAGAGTTCAACAGTTATGTCTTTGTTTTTGTATAATATTGTGCAAAAATTGTTTAATTTTAAAGTTTATGCAATAGCCAACAGATAGCATGAAAACTGGATCAGTAACCCTGTGATATATAACCTTTGACATTCAAAATTAAACGGAAAATTAAATGAATGCAACAAATATTTTTCAGCATTTTAGTGGATATTTTCTTCATAATTCAGCATAAATAATGCCTGAAGTATTTTATAGTTGTGGAGAACTTGGTGTAAACTTGTTTTATCACATACTTTATTGATATTTTTTATTAAGTAGCATGATTACTGGTGCAACTGACATATATTTTGAATTGATCCATAAAGTATTATACCTACTTATTTATTGTTTGCTTTGAAATTGGACTTTAAGGTAACCATAAATTAATATGAGAATAAAAATCTTCACGTGCACAGTAATAGGAAGTGCCCTCTATAGTGAAAACAGATATGGTCAATTTTGAGTATCCTAAAAAACAATTGAAATACTTTCTTTCAAGCACAAACTTAATAAGGTCTTAAAAGAGATGTATTGATAGTGTGTGGTACTTAAGCAAACTGAAGCATGTGGTGTCAATTCTTTGCTCAATATTACTTTTTCTGTTAGGTGCAAGGTAACCGGTGGTTCGAGGATACTGTAGTTGTAGAATACATAAAGACGGGGACGTTTGTTTATTTGCAATTTCAAATGAAGCTTGACATGCGTTGTAGCATCCCACGTTGTAAAGCTGTCAAGGCCGACCGATCGACTTAATGAGCATATCGACATTTACGATCATCTACTGTACATACTGATTGTCTTCACATCAAGGAAATGTTTGTTTACGAAATAGAGAGCACATGACCTATCTGTAAAAACCGGAAAACCCCCAAGTAATCTCTAAACGTCGGAAATCTGGTGCCTTATAAAACCCGGACTACCGGAGGTGCTACGGAGGGTTGCGATGGGTGCGATGAGGTGCGATGGGGTGCGATGAACAGCCATGGCACCCAAGTTATTAATATTCATGAGAAGATATGAGGACACAGATCTCCCCTGTAGATAGTTTCCTAACAATATTTTATAAAATAGAAGCATAGACGAAGATCAAATACTTTAAACTATTGAACTCACGGCCATAGCACCCAAGTCATTAATATGAAGATATGAGGACACAGATTTCCCCTGTAGTTTCTTAACAATATTTTATAAAATGGACGTCTCCACGAAGATAAAATGCTTTAAACTACTGAACTCACGACCATAGCACCCAAGTCATTAATATTCATGAGGAGATATGAGGACACAGATTTCCCCTGTAGTTTCCTAACAATATTTTATAAAATAGAAGCATAGACGAAGATCAAATACTTTGAACTACAGAACTCACGGCCATAGCACCCAAGTCATTAATATTAATGAGGAGATATGAGGACACAAATTTCCCCTGTAGTTTCCTAACAATATTTTATAAAATAGAAGCATAGATGAAGATCAAATACTTTCAACTACATAACCCACGGCCATAGCACCCAAGTTATTAATATTCATGACAAGATGTGAGGATACGGTTAAGCTGTTAGTTGAGTTAATTTTCTTCTAATGAACTGACTGTTAAACTCTAAGGTCATAGCACCCAAGTCATTCATAGAGTCATTGTGCACTCATCCAGGTCCCGGATCACTTGGGGTGCTACAGAACCACTGGTGCTACAGAGGTCTAGGTGAATGCTATTAATTATTACATACATATTAAATATGTTTTAGGTTTCTTTTGTTACACTACAGTAAACTTACACAGATTCAGTTAAGCTGTTAGTTGAGTTAATTTTCTTTTAATGAACTGACTGTTGAACTCTAAGGTCATAGCACCCAAGTCATTTATAGAGTCTTTATGCACTCATCCAAGTCCCGGATTTCTTGGGGTGCTACAGAACTATTGGTGCTACAGAGGTCTAAGTGAATACTATTAATTATTACATACATATTAAATATGTCCCAGGTTGCTATAGTTACACAGTAAACTTATACAGATACAGTTAAGCTGTTAGTTGAGTTAATTTTCTTTTAATGAATTGACTGTTGAACTCTGAGGTCATAGCACCCAAGTCATTTACAGAGTCATTATGCGTTCATCCAAGTCCCGGATCACTTGTGGTGCTACAGAGGTCTAGGTGAATGCTATTAATTATTATAGTTGAGTTTAGTGTTACAGTGGCCTAGATGTTGTAATGTTTTGACGTATTGCTATATTTTGCGGCCAAAAAAAATGAGAAAAAAAGTGTTGTTTTTTTTTTTTTTTTTTTTTTTTTGGGGGGGGGGGGGTGGGCAAATGTCATGTTTAAATACACACTGGTAAACAAAAAAGGTTATAAACAAAGTTATTCATAAAAGATGTAATCCCAAGTTTGTTTGAAGATGAGACCTAACATAGTACACAAACAAAAGAACCTAATCCCCTTTGATATTGGGGCAGGTATATTCTGAGGGTGGGGGATGGAGGGGGTGTGGGCAGGGATAAAAAGCCCCAGATACAGGTTTCAAACTCTGAAAGGGGGTAGGGGTGGGGTGGGGGACCAATCTGTGTCTTTATATCTTCTCATGAATATTAATGACTTGGGTGCTATGGCCATGAGTTCAGTAGTTTAAAGTATTTTATCTTCGTGGAGACGTCCATTTTATAAAATATTGTTAGGAAACTACAGAGGAAATCTGTGTCCTCATATCTCCTCATTAATATTAATGACTTGGGTGCTATGGCCGTGAGTTCTGTAGTTTAAAGTATTTGATTTTCGTCCATGCTTCTATTTTATAAAATATTGTTAGGAAACTACAGGGGAAATCTGTGTCCTCATATCTCCCCATGAATATTAATGACTTGGGTGCTATTGCCGTGAGTTAGGAAATCTGTGTACTTGTTTAAAGTATTGAATCTTCGTCTAGACATCTAGTGGTGCGATAAAGAGGTGCGATGAGAGGTGCGATCCGGGAAAAAATCCGGTTCCGAATCCGGTTCCAAGTTTTATAAACTACCCGGAAATCTTGCATTGTCATGTTGCATTCAGACGGAAATTCACGAGTGGTGCGTACCACCTGTGAGTACGTAGATCTATATAGCAGTGGAAAGCTTTGATCGTTCTTAACAAATCACCGCCTGTGTGTTTATGTGTGTATGTAAACAAACACAAATGACAGCACATGTATCTTCCATCTTTGTTGTGATTAGATGTGAAGGTCACAAATTGGAAAGTTTCTGGAGGCACCCAACTCAACAGTCGTAAATACGACCTGTGATCACATTGAAAAGATAAACATTCAACATCACCCACTATGGCAATTTTACAAAGGAAAAGAGCTGCCTATCCCACTGTGCACACACAAGGGCGAGAAAGGGCCGACCTATTTCACTGTGCACACTTTTAACTCTCCCCATCCCACTGTGGCCATTTTACGAATGAAAAGACCTGCCTATCCCACTGTGTACACACAAGGGCGAGGAAGAGCTGACCTATCCCACTGTGCACACTTTTAAGTCTCACCATCCCACTGTGGCCATTTTATAAATAAAAAGACCTGCCTATCTCAATGTGTACACACAAAGGCGAGGAAGGGATGACCAATACCACAGTGCACACTTTTAACTCTCACCATCCCACTATGGCCATTTTACAAATAAAAAGAGCTGCCTATCCCACTGTGCACCCACAAGGGCGAGAAAGGGCTGACCTATTTCACTGTGCACACTTTTAACTCTCACCATCCCACTGTGACCATTTTACGAATAAAAAGACCTGCCTATCCCACTGTGTACACACAAGGGCGAGGAAGAGCTGACCTATCCCACTGTGCACACTTTTAAGTCTCACCATCCCACTGTGGCCATTTTATAAATAAAAAGACCTGCCTATCCCAATGTGTACACACAAGGGCGAGGAAGGGATGACCAATACCACAGTGCACACTTTTAACTCTCACCATCCCACTATGGCCATTTTACAAATAAAAAGAGCTGCCTATCCCACTGTGCACACACAAGGGCGAGAAAGGGCTGACCTATTTCACTGTGCACACTTTTAACTCTCACCATCCCACTGTGGCCATTTTACGAATGAAAAGACCTGCCTATCCCACTGTGTACACACAAGGGCGAGGAAGAGCTGACCTATCCCACAGTGCACACTTTTAAGTCTCACCAGCCTACTGTGGCCATTTTATAAAGGAAAAGAGCTGTCTATCCCACTGTGTACAAACAAGCTCAAGGAAGGGCTGACCTATCCCACTGTGCACACTTTTAACTCTCACCATCCCACTGTGGCCATTTTATAAAAGGAAAAGAGCTGCCTATCCCACTGTGTACAAACAAGGGCGAGGAAGGGCTGACCTATCCCACAATGCACACTTTTAAGTCTCACCAACCCACTCTGACCATTTTACAAAGTATAAGAGCTGCCTATCCCACTGTGTACAAACAAGGGTGAGGAAGGGCTGACCTATCCCACTGTGCACACTTTTAACTCTCACCATCCCACTGTGGCCATTTTATAAATAAAAAGACCTGCCTATCCCAATGTGTACACACAAAGGCGAGGAAGGGATGACCAATACCACAGTGCACACTTTTAACTCTCACCATCCCACTATGGCCATTTTACAAATAAAAAGAGCTGCCTATCCCACTGTGCACACACAAGGGCGAGAAAGGGTCGACCTAATTCACTGTGCACACTTTTAACTCTCACCATCCCACTGTGGCCATTTTACGAATGAAAAGACCTGCCTATCCCACTGTGTACACACAAGGGCGAGGAAGAGCTGACCTATCCCACAGTGCACACTTTTAAGTCTCACCAGCCTACTGTGGCCATTTTATAAAGGAAAAGAGCTGTCTATCCCACTGTGTACAAACAAGCTCAAGGAAGGGCTGACCTATCCCACTGTGCACACTTTTAACTCTCACCATCCCACTGTGGCCATTTTATAAAAGGAAAAGAGCTGCCTATCCCACTGTGTACAAACAAGGGCGAGGAAGGGCTGACCTATCCCACAGTGCACACTTTTAAGTCTCACCAACCCACTCTGACCATTTTACAAAGTATAAGAGCTGCCTATCCCACTGTGTACAAACAAGGGTGAGGAAGGGCTGACCTATTCCACTGTGCACACTTTTAACTCTCACCATCCCACTGTGGCCATTTTATAAATAAAAAGACCTGCCTATCCCAATGTGTACACACAAAGGCGAGGAAGGGATGACCAATACCACAGTGCACACTTTTAACTCTCACCATCCCACTATGGCCATTTTACAAATAAAAAGAGCTGGCTATCCCATTGTGCACACACAAGGGCGAGAAAGGGTCGACCTAATTCACTGTGCACACTTTTAACTCTCACCATCCCACTGTGGCCATTTTACGAATGAAAAGACCTGCCTATCCCACTGTGTACACACAAGGGCGAGGAAGAGCTGACCTATCCCACAGTGCACACTTTTAAGTCTCACCTGCCCACTGAGGCCATTTTATAAATAAAAAGAGCTGCCTATCCCAATGTGTACACACAAAAGCAAGGAAGGGATGACCAATACCACAGTGCACACTTTTAACTCTCACCATCCCACTATGGCCATTTTACAAATAAAAAGAGCTGCCTATCCCACTGTGCACACACAAGGGCGAGAAAGGGCTGACCTATTTCACTGTGCACACTTTTAACTCTCACCATCCCACTGTGACCATTTTACGAATGAAAAGACCTGCCTATCCCACTGTGTACACACAAGGGCGAGGAAGAGCTGACCTATCCCACAGTGCACACTTTTAAGTCTCACCAGCCTACTGTGGCCATTTTATAAAGGAAAAGAGCTGTCTATCCCACTGTGTACAAACAAGCTCAAGGAAGGGCTGACCTATCCCACTGTGCACACTTTTAACTCTCACCATCCCACTGTGGCCATTTTATAAAAGGAAAAGAGCTGCCTATCCCACTGTGTACAAACAAGGGCGAGGAAGGGCTGACCTATCCCACAATGCACACTTTTAAGTCTCACCAACCCACTCTGACCATTTTACAAAGTATAAGAGCTGCCTATCCCACTGTGTACAAACAAGGGTGAGGAAGGGCTGACCTATCCCACTGTGCACACTTTTAACTCTCACCATCCCACTGTGGCCATTTTATAAATAAAAAGACCTGCCTATCCCAATGTGTACACACAAAGGCGAGGAAGGGATGACCAATACCACAGTGCACACTTTTAACTCTCACCATCCCACTATGGCCATTTTACAAATAAAAAGAGCTGCCTATCCCACTGTGCACACACAAGGGCGAGAAAGGGTCGACCTAATTCACTGTGCACACTTTTAACTCTCACCATCCCACTGTGGCCATTTTACGAATGAAAAGACCTGCCTATCCCACTGTGTACACACAAGGGCGAGGAAGAGCTGACCTATCCCACAGTGCACACTTTTAAGTCTCACCAGCCTACTGTGGCCATTTTATAAAGGAAAAGAGCTGTCTATCCCACTGTGTACAAACAAGCTCAAGGAAGGGCTGACCTATCCCACTGTGCACACTTTTAACTCTCACCATCCCACTGTGGCCATTTTATAAAAGGAAAAGAGCTGCCTATCCCACTGTGTACAAACAAGGGCGAGGAAGGGCTGACCTATCCCACAGTGCACACTTTTAAGTCTCACCAACCCACTCTGACCATTTTACAAAGTATAAGAGCTGCCTATCCCACTGTGTACAAACAAGGGTGAGGAAGGGCTGACCTATTCCACTGTGCACACTTTTAACTCTCACCATCCCACTGTGGCCATTTTATAAATAAAAAGACCTGCCTATCCCAATGTGTACACACAAAGGCGAGGAAGGGATGACCAATACCACAGTGCACACTTTTAACTCTCACCATCCCACTATGGCCATTTTACAAATAAAAAGAGCTGGCTATCCCATTGTGCACACACAAGGGCGAGAAAGGGTCGACCTAATTCACTGTGCACACTTTTAACTCTCACCATCCCACTGTGGCCATTTTACGAATGAAAAGACCTGCCTATCCCACTGTGTACACACAAGGGCGAGGAAGAGCTGACCTATCCCACAGTGCACACTTTTAAGTCTCACCTGCCCACTGAGGCCATTTTATAAATAAAAAGAGCTGCCTATCCCAATGTGTACACACAAAAGCAAGGAAGGGATGACCAATACCACAGTGCACACTTTTAACTCTCACCATCCCACTATGGCCATTTTACAAATAAAAAGAGCTGCCTATCCCACTGTGCACACACAAGGGCGAGAAAGGGCTGACTTATTTCACTGTGCACACTTTTAACTCTCACCATCCCACTGTGACCATTTTACGAATGAAAAGACCTGCCTATCCCACTGTGTACACACAAGGGCGAGGAAGAGCTGACCTATCCCACAGTGCACACTTTTAAGTCTCACCAGCCTACTGTGGCCATTTTATAAAGGAAAAGAGCTGTCTATCCCACTGTGTACAAACAAGCTCAAGGAAGGGCTGATCTATCCCACTGTGCACACTTTTAACTCTCACCATCCCACTGTGGCCATTTTATAAAAGGAAAAGAGCTGCCTATCCCACTGTGTACAAACAAGGGTGAGGAAGGGCAGACCTATCCCACAATGCACACTTTTAAGTCTCACCAACCCACTCTGACCATTTTACAAAGTATAAGAGCTGCCTATCCCACTGTGTACAAACAAGGGCGAGGAAGGGCTGACCTATCCCACTGTGCACACTTTTAACTCTCACCATCCCACTGTGACCATTTTACAAATGAAAAGACCTGCCTATCCCACTGTGTACACACAACGGCGAGGAAGAGCTGACCTATCCCACAGTGCACACTTTTAAGTCTCACCAGCCTACTGTGGCCATTTTATAAAGGAAAAGAGCTGTCTATCCCACTGTGTACAAACAAGCTCAAGGAAGGGCTGACCTATCCCACAGTGCACAATTTTAAGTCTCACCAGCCTACTGTGGCCATTTTATAAAGGAAAAGAGCTGTCTATCCCACTGTGTACAAACAAGCTCAAGGAAGGGCTGACCTATCCCACTGTGCACACTTTTAACTCTCACCATCCCACTGTGGCCATTTTATAAAAGGAAAAGAGCTGCCTATCCCACTGTGTACAAACAAGGGCGAGGAAGGGCTGACCTATCCCACAATGCACACTTTTAAGTCTCACCAACCCACTCTGACCATTTTACAAAGTATAAGAGTTGCCTATCCCACTGTGTACAAACAAGGGTGAGGAAGGGCTGACCTATCCCACTGTGCACACTTTTAACTCTCACCATCCCACTGTGGCCATTTTATAAAAGGACAAGACCTGCCTATCCCACTGTGCACAAAGAAGGGCGAGGAAGGGCTGACCTATCCCACTGTGCACACTTTTCAGGCTGAGCATCCCAATGTGACCATTTTACAAATGAGAAGAGCTGCCTATCCCACTGTGCACACACAATCGCTAGGAAGGGCTGACCTATCCCACTGTGCACACTTTTAACTCTCACCATCCCACTGTGACCATTTTACAAATGAAAAGACCTGCCTATCCCACTGTGTACACACAAGGGCGAGGAAGAGCTGACCTATCCCACAGTGCACACTTTTAAGTCTCACCAGCCTACTGTGGCCATTTTATAAAGGAAAAGAGCTGTCTATCCCACTGTGTACAAACAAGCTCAAGGAAGGGCTGACCTATCCCACAGTGCACACTTTTAAGTCTCACCAGCCTACTGTGGCCATTTTATAAAGGAAAAGAGCTGTCTATCCCACTGTGTACAAACAAGCTCAAGGAAGGGCTGACCTATCCCACTGTGCACACTTTTAACTCTCACCATCCCACTGTGGCCATTTTATAAAAGGAAAAGAGCTGCCTATCCCACTGTGTACAAACAAGGGCGAGGAAGGGCTGACCTATCCCACAATGCACACTTTTAAGTCTCACCAACCCACTCTGACCATTTTACAAAGTATAAGAGTTGCCTATCCCACTGTGTACAAACAAGGGTGAGGAAGGGCTGACCTATCCCACTGTGCACACTTTTAACTCTCACCATCCCACTGTGGCCATTTTATAAAAGGACAAGACCTGCCTATCCCACTGTGCACAAAGAAGGGCGAGGAAGGGCTGACCTATCCCACTGTGCACACTTTTCAGGCTGAGCATCCCAATGTGACCATTTTACAAATGAGAAGAGCTGCCTATCCCACTGTGCACACACAATCGCTAGGAAGGGCTGACCTATCCCACTGTGGCCACTTTTGAGGCTCAGCATCCCACTGCGGCCATTTTAAAAAGGACAAAAGCTGGCCCAAGATATAGTAACATCTGAGGTTGGCTACCCCTTTTTACTGCACAGCCCTTAAGAGCTGTTGGGGTATTGTTTTCATACATGGTGTCAAGATGAGAAGTGGGCAGGCATTCTGGTGGTTGGGTTGGTGGTCAGAGGTGTGGCTGGGTGGTGGGAAAAAGTTTGTCCAGGCTGTATCTCAGAAACTGTAAGATGTAGGAAGTTGATACTTGTTAGGGACATTGGTCAGGAATTGTAGGTGTGCAAAGTCATGGTTTGATCTTGATTTGACTTTTGACCTTATTGTAGTGACCTTGACCTATAAAATCCAGGCTCTATCTCAGAAACCGTAAGGTGTAGGAAGGTGATACTTGGTAGTGACATTGGTTGGGTGTTGTAGGTGTGTACCGTCAAGGTGTGACCTTGATTTGACCTTTGACCTTGCTGTAGTAACCTTGACATATATAATCTGGTCTGGGCTATATCTCAGAAATGGTAAGGTGTAGGTAGTTGATACTTGGTAAGGACATTGGTTGGGGGTTGTAGGTATGTAACGTCATGGTGTGAACTTTATTTGACCTTTGACATTTTTGTAGTGACCTTGACCTATAAAATCTTGTCCGGGCTGCATCTCAGAAATTGCAAGGTGTAGGAGTTGTTACTTGGTAGGGACATTGATTGGGGGTTGTAGGTGTGCAACGTCATGCTATGACCTTGCTTTGACCTTTGGTCTTGCCATAGTGACCATGATCCTAAAAATTTTGTCTGGGCTATATCTCTGAAGTGTAGGAAGTTGATATTTGGTAGGGTTGTTGCTTAGGGGTTGTAGGTGTGCAACATCATGGTGTAATCTTGATTTGACCTTTTCACAGTGACCATGAGTTTTAACATCTTGCCTGGGCTATTTCTTGGATTCTGTAAGGTGTAGAAAGTTTATTCTTGGATGGGTCATTGGTTGGGGGGTGTAGGTATGCAAAGTCATTGTGTGATCTTTAACCTTGGACCTGCTAAAGTGTGTTCACCTGCCATATCTGAGACATATTTCTCTTATGACAAAGATATATGGATTGCTGAAAGTGATTGTTATATGCACTTTTACATAATTGTGCCATTTCCATTGACAGCTGTTCTCCAATTAATAAATTTTACAGCTTCATCATTTTTAGTTTACTGATTAATGTTGTCATCGTGTTATTGAATTGTCTTGTATTAATATTTTATCTTAGCATGCATTTTCTTTCTTTTAGATGTCATTTTCTCTACTTAAACATTATTAGGAGCTTTATATTATTGACACAGCTCTGAAAGTGTGCTGATCTTTGTACTGTTTCACTACTTCTATATCTCATGGTGTTGAAAACTATTTCCCCAGGTTGTGGGATACGGGCATCTCTGATGCTATTTTCTATCTTGGAACGAGGTTCAAAGGTCAAATAATTTGAATACTTTGCAATAGATTAATTTGATATACCAAAGTTCTCAGACCAATAATTAGCAAGTTATCAGCACTTTTAATGTTCGCTACCCTCGTTTGACCTTAAATAAGAGGCCAAAGGTCAAATGTGACAACATCAACAGATTCCAAGCAAAGGATTTATTATAGGTTTCCTTAACATCCGAAATCTCTAGGCATAAAAGGCAAGTTATAAGCAGTCTTTAAACCTACCAAGAAAGACTGGGGTTATAGTCATACCCTGCGCCATCTGGGTGGCATTTGCAGCAGCAGCAGTGGCAGGTATCTGGCAAAAACTTTTACAATTTTTGTACCTTAAAGTCAAAGTCAAAGTTGGGGTTTAACATCCCGTTCAACAGCCAGGGTCATATTGGGACAGGTCCTCAGCATTGCCACTTGTGGGACTCGAACCCACAGAGGTGACAGCCTATGATTAGATGCCAAACTTGCTAACCACTAGGCCACCGAGGACCTCCTTTTTGTACCTTAAAAGGTTTAGGTATTCCAAAGCATAAACACATGCATGGATTTTCACCAAATTTTCAAGATATGCTTACCTCAAGAGGATCTAGAGCTGATTATGCTTTTGGGGGTATCCAGCAACAATTATTGCTATGGCAACACCTTTAGGATTTTTGGGTCTTAAAGTTTATGGGTGTTCCACAGCAAAAATCCATACATGGATTTTTAGGATGTGTTTATCACAAAAGGATTTAGAGCTGATTAGGCTTTGGAGGGTGTATGGCAATAGCCGTTACCATGGCAATACTTTGAATACTTTTCTGTCTTAAACTTCTAAATTAGAAAAGGTTTTTGGACCCAAAAACAGAGTGTCCCTTCAGCTTCCAATTTTACATGAAATGTTAAAGGATTGATGTGAAGAGGTAAATAAGGAGGGGCCCAAGGTCAAAACTGACTACATCAGAACATTCCCAGCCCATGATTACCTATAGGTTGGATTGACATTGTATACCTCTAGGACCAATAATAAGTCAGGTTTAAGCACTTGAAGTTTGGCTATCCTTGTTCTGACCATATCTGAAGCCTGTGGTTTTCCTGTTACCTCCCAAAACATTCTGAAGCTGTAAACCCTCTAATAAAGGAGATATTTTAACTATCTCTGCCATGTGAACACATCAGCGCCTGATTTGATTGATTTTGAGGTAGCCTTAACAAGAGGTTGCCTTTGTAAACCTATACACCCAAGTGTCATATTTCAATATGATATTGTTCGTTTTAGGCTCCTTAATTCCTGCAAAGAGACAGAACATGTGTCTGAAAGGCTTAATTTTTGCACATTTTTTACCCACCGATAATCAATCACTCATCCATCTGTCAATTATGGCCCATTTTTTCTCAAAATCAACTCTGGTCTAGATTTTGATATGAGGAACATGATTACCAAATTTGGTTGACCTATAACTTGTACTATCTGAAAAAAGTTGGAATGGAAGTACAAGAAAAAAATTGTTTTTGCTCATGTGACATTGATAAAGGTCAAAGGCCAAATCTATGCTGGTCAAAATTTTTTCCCATGCCTATAGAAGATAATTGCCAAATATATTTTTTGACAGGCCTAATATCAAGGGAGATATTCAAGTGAGATGATAATGTGGCAGGGGTGGCTCCCTGAAAATTGGGAGTGAAAACAAATAAGCATCCCCTTTTCAAGGAATGCTTAATTAGACAAGGGCACTTTTTTACCTGAAACTGTTATTACAGTTGCATTTGTATCTTCCACCTACCAAAGCCCGGATTGGGAGATTATAAAATGCCTTCCATGCATGTGTATATATGTGTACCCATTGATCATGTTTTTACATAAACCTTTATATCTCATTCATTTAGGAAAGTACGTTCACCACATTTGCAGAGAATGTTTATGGCTATGAAAACATGTCTACCAAAAGTTTTGTCGTCAATTAAAAAAATAAAATGGCCATCATAGCTGACTGTTTGAAAATAATTAAGATGTTCCAAAACTTAAAATATTGTAGCTAACTTCATCAGATTTATGAATATCATATCAAAAAAGCCTAATATTTTCCTTACCATTGTTTCTAGGGGTTTGCAATGAGAAAACAACTTATAGGAAATCTTTTAACTTTGACCCCAGCTTCTAGGTTAAGTGGGGTCATCATACTGAAACGGCCTTATATCTCTCTTGTTACTGCTTCTGTGGCTTGAAAATCTGAAACTAACCTATTGGAAATGGGCTTGGAAATCTTTAGCAAGTACCAAATTTGGCCTTTGATCCTTGTTTGAAAGGCTCTCATATCTCCCTTCTTATTGGTTGTAGAGCTTCCAAATATGAAACAACTTATGGGAAGTCATGGCCTGCAAATCTTTTGCAAGTGTCAAATTTGACCTTTGTCACCTGCATCAAGGCCATGCTGGGTCATCTTCAAATAAACGGCTTTATATTTCCCATATTATTGCCCCTATGGCTTGAACATGTGAAGTTAACCTGTTGCAAGTCATGGCCTGCAAATCTTTAGCAAATGCCAAATTTGGCCTTTTGACCCCTGATTGAAGGTCAGTTTAGGTCAACATACTAAAAGGCTCTAGTAGTTCTAGGGCTACTAAATCTGAAGCAACTTATAAGAAATCATGGCCTGCAAATCTTTTGAAGGTGTTGAATTGAAGCTTTGTCCCCTGCTTCAAAATCAAGTGGGGTCATCAAACAAAAACAGCTTTATATTTCCCTTATTATTGCTCCTTTTGCTTGAACATGTGAAACTAACCTCTTGGATGTCATGGCCTGCAAATCTTTAACAAGTGCCGAATTTGGCCTTTTATCACTGCTTCAAGGTCAATTTGGTCATCACACTAAAAGGCTCTTATATCTCCCTTATTATTGGTTCTAGGGTTTCCAAATGTAAAAGCAACTTATAGGAAATCATGAGCTTTGACCCCTGCTTCAAGGTCAAGTAGGGTCATCATACTAAAATTAGCATCGGAGATCCTCATACCCCACAGCCCACGAAAACACCATGTTTTTGACACTATGAGATATAGAAGAAATGAAACAGTAAAAAATCGGGAGACTTTTACAGCAATTGGTGTCATTTATTTAAAGGTCCAAATAATGTTAGTAGAACAAAATAGCATTTCAGAGAGAAAATGTCCATATGATGCTATAAAATTATAAACTGAAGTATACACTGAAAACCGCGGTCGAATTAATGTTTGTAATTTATTTGTCTCTCGAATTGTCACCGATTAATGTTTGTCATTATTTCATTTTTTAGTATTACCCACGTGGCATGGTTGAAGAAGTTTACAGAAGGGAGTTTATGAAGTAGGTATGTTTTAAACAAAATATTTGCATATACAGTAAAGTAATAGCTGATATTAATTGCTACTTGATGTATAGGTTGAATTGAAATGAATATTCGAAGCTGGAATTGAGAAATAGGCAATTTACAGACAGTTGTAAATGTGAGTTGGATAGAATCCTCTATTGTCACCTATCATAATAAAGTGACTTGCTGGTGATTGTTTTCCAAAAATTTGGAAAGAAATAGATGCATAGACTTATTTGGAATGGGTAGCATATCAATTTTTATCTTCTTTATGCTATATGTTTCAACTGTTAGTTTAATTTAGTGTTACTTTTGTAATTGACCATGTATGTATTTTAGTTGTCACAAATTAGTCGTGAAATAGAGCAAAGTTTGTCAATTGACTAACTTCCTGTGTCATTGTCATTCTACAGTCAAATCAATGTTCGTCAGAGATTTGTCATACTGTTAAAGGTTTGTCAGGTGACAAATTTCATTAAAATTATTGCCTTGGAAACATAATCAGTGGCTAATGGGTGCATACCAAACGTAGGTACCACACACCTATTGTAGTTGACCTACTTACAGTTACCTGCACTGAAAACCGCAGTCAAAGTATTTATCGTAGTTTGTTTTCGTTTTTCTCTTAGTCAATTTCTGAACGTTTGGTGATCACCTGATGCGCGCAGGAAAGTTGGGAAGTTCATGAAGTGGGCTGCAGGTTTTCAAGTAAAGATTTGGACAGAATTTACCCAAAAGTTTACCCAGAATGGGTAAGATAACAATATATATCTTCTTTATATTATTTATTTCAATTGTCGGTTTAATTTGGGGCAATTGTTGTAGTTGATTAGGCCACATGAATTTTAGTTGTCACAACTTAGTCACGGAAAAGACCAAAGTTTGTCAACTGACTATACCTTCCCCTGCCATTGTCAATCTGTGTCAAATTAATGTTTGTCAGATGTTCGTTATACTAGGCAAGGTTTGTCAGTTGACAAATTTCAATGAACTTATTGCTTTAAAATTATAATCAGCCATAAGCCAATTCACGGTCTCGCGAGAAAACTGCCTCTGTGAAAAATTCGGGATGAAAAGAAACAATATTTCCATTCTCAGAAACGTAAATTTTATTGCGCTACAATAGCTTACCATGTGGAACTGAATGCTTACTCGGGAGGCCGCAGGCATTCAGCCAACGTCCAAGAAAAATGGACCAATAATAGTGGCGAGATGCCTTGGAATCCAGGTGACCCCAGTAGTGACGTAGCCATCCACTTCCTCTGAGTTGGCTGCAAATAATGGAATATGTGCCTTTTATTGCAAGGAAAGAAAATTATTATTTCTGTGGATATACTTGTCATTGGATACTGAAACTACATCAGTTTCTTTATTTTATAGCATAGAATCTTATTTTGTGACAATTCACAGATCAGACGAGTATTTTTATCATATTTTACAACTTTAAGTCCACTTCTGGGTTCACGTTGTAAAGAATTAAGGACTCATGCTGTAGCTTATATACCATACAGGACATTGACCTGTCGAAATAAAATACTTAACCCTATCTGCTTCCATATTTGACCATTTTAAGGGTTAAAAATATAAATTAAAGCACAAAATGAGTTGTTGTTGAAAGAAGTCATCGGAAACAACTTCTGTCCTTGTGTACACAGCAATTGCTTGCAAACTAATGCACGATTCGTGCATGCAGCTTATATACAGGAATATATGCCTGGATTGATTGGAATCAAATAAAACTAAACCTACGCATCGGAGAACTGATGCAAATTTGTATCCACCAGAAAGACAACTCACCAAAGCCAGCGAACCATTGTTTGACCTTGAGGGCAAAAGATTCCTAGCCCATGATTTCCTATAGGTTGGTTTACCATCCCAAACCTCTTGGACCAGTAATAAGCAAGTTATAAGCACTTTTAAGCTTGGCTATCCTTGTTTGACCTTGACTAAGGGGCCCAAGGTCAAATCAGACCACACCTAAAGATTCCTAGCCCATGATTTCCTATAGGTTGGTTTACCATCCCAAACCTCTAGGACCAATAATAAGCGAGTAATAAACAGTTTCAGAATGTAAAAGTCATTCTAGTGATATGTTTTCTGTGTGTTGGTTTCTTGGGTAACTGGCTGAATGCTGACAGGAGTCAGAATTGTGGAAAGATTGACAGGAGTATCCCTTCTATTTTTCGGCTTTCTGTTTTGGTCCACAAATATTGTTACACTAGCGATACAAAACAAGTTCCTCCACAACTGAAATTAAATAACCTGCTACTACTCCTTTTGTTGTGTGGCGATGTTGCTTCAAACCCTGGCCCCACCAATTTTGGATTTGTCAATTGTAGATCTATTCGCAATAAAGGTCCTCTCCTGCATGATCTGATAAAATGTGGTGACCTAGATATCCTGGGTCTAGTCGAGACTCATATTAGACCAAATGATACTGATGGCCTCCTGAGTTCTCTTACACCGGCTGATTACAATCTCATCCAAAAACCAAGGTGTACTGGTCGGGGAGGTGGTGTTGGTTTTCTGTGTAGAAAAACCTTTTCTTCCAGTATTGTCTCATCACTGGTTTTCAGGTCATTTGAAATTATCATACTTTCGTTCAAGTCTGACTACAATAGCTTCGTTGCTGCTTGTGTGTACCGTCCTCCTGGTTCATGTACTACTCAGTTTCTGGAAGATTTTCTGGGTCATTCTGGCTTTCTGTCTTCGACTGGTTCCAGTTTCATCATTTGTGGCGATATAAATGTCCATCTGGATATTGAGTGTGGTGATAGGTCCAGGTTTAACGACATCCTTCAGTGTTGTGGTTTGGTACAAAGTGTCAGTGGCCCGACTCATTTACTGGGTCACACTCTGGATGTCTTGATATCTCCTTGCGACTCAGATTTTGTCTGCAATGTTAGTGTTGGAGATTTCATTTCTGACCATGCTGCCATAAGATGCCAACTGGATTTCTCCCGCCCATCTACCAGCATCGACAAATGGGTACCACAGGATTGATATCGACCAGTTCAGAAATGACCTTAATAATATACCGTTTGTACGGTCCCCTGAAGGTACTGCTGCAGAACTTTATGATCAGTACATAACTGGTGTTACACAGGTGCTTGATAAGCATGCTCCTATCATTTCACGCAAGGCTAAACACCAGTCTGATGAGTGGCTGTCTGATTCCTATCGCATAGCTCGATCTCTTAGGCGGCAATTTGAACGAAGGTGGAGAAAACATAACTCAGAGTTGAACAGGTCAGGACTCTGCAGGCAAATTGCCTGGTGTAACTGACTGGCCAATAAAGTTGCAAAGTTGGGGTTTTACGTCCCGTTCAACAGCCAGGGTCATATTGGGACAGGTCCTCAGAATTACCACTTGTGGGACTCGAACCCACAGAGGTGACAGCCTATGATTAGATGCCAAACTTGCTAACCACTAGGCCACTGAGGACTGGCCAATAAAGACAAGGGTTCATACTATACAAATCTCATAACTACAAATAGTCGTTACCCCAAGAAGCTATGGCAGTCATTGAGGAAGGTGTTGCATCGCACCTCTGAGATTGTCCTGCCTGCTCATAGCTCAGACAAAAGCCTCGCGGATATGTTTGCTTCTTTTTTCTCCAATAAAATAAGCAAAATCAGGGACACCTTTTCTACTTCTGGCTCTTTCAATGATGCACCAGATTCGGTGCCTCCTGCGTTCAATGCCTTTATGCCTGTCACTGAAGATGAGGTCTATAAGTGTATTAGTGAATCCCCCACTAAATCTTGCTCACTAGACCCTATACCAACATTCCTCCTTAAGGATTGTCTTGATATCCTCCTCTCTTCTATTACCAAGTTGGTAAATTATTCTCTCATTGAAGGATCTTTCTCAAATTCTTTCAAAAAGGCGGTTGTTACCCCCCTCATAAAAAAGGCTTCCCTTCCCAAGGACGAACTTAAGAATTATCGCCCAGTGTCTGGTCTTTGTTTCCTGTCAAAGTTGGTTGAGCGAGTCGTTGCCAGGCAGCTAAGGTCACACATTAATAACAACAAACTGGACAATCCTCATCAGTCAGCATATAAGCCAGGACATTCCATGGAAACTGCTTTGTTGTCTATAAAAAACGAGGTTCATCTCTCTCTGGCACACGGTGAACCCACAGCTCTAGTACTTCTTGACTTATCAGCCACATTTGACACTATAGATCATAATATTCTCCTTGGTTACCTTAAATCCTGGTTTGGTCTTGGTGGAACAGTTCTAAGGTGGTTTGCTTCCTACTTAAGAAATCGTTGCCAGGCCATTAAGATAGGCTCCACACTATCTGAATTAAGCAATCTCATCTATGGTGTTCCACAAGGTTCCGTTCTGGGTCCGTTACTGTTTTCACTCTATACAACACCACTTAGTAAAATTATTCGCCTCCACCCGCATATTAAATTCCATTTTTATGCGGATGATACTCAGTTATATATCCATCTCTCCCATAAGAATGCTTCTTCGGCTCTCGCCAAGCTAAATGCCTGCCTTTATGATGTACAAGAGTGGATGTCTCTCAGTAAATTGAAGCTCAACCCTGAAAAAACCGAGTTTATTGTCTTTGGTTCCAAGGCTCAATGTCAGAAGATTTCCTCTCACTTTCCTGTTAGGATTCTTGGTAGCCTTCTTCATCCGGTTGATTCTGTCAGAAATCTAGGTGTGTGGTTTGATGCAAATTTTTCATTCTCTGAGCATATCAAGAGGACCTGCAAAGCGTGCTTCCTTCAGATGTGTGACCTCAATAGAATTAGAAAGTATCTCACTCCTGAAGTGGCAGTCCTTGCTGCAAATGCCTTGGTTAGTAGTCGTTTGGACTATTGTAACTCTCTGTTCAGAGGTTTGTTCGGTTTCAATCAGCACAAATTGCAAAGTATTCAGAACACCCTTGCTCGTATTGTTACAAATCATAGAAAATATGTTCATGTGACACCCATTCTACAGAAACTCCACTGGTTGCCTGTTAAGAACCGTTGTATTTTCAAAACCGCAACACTTGTGTATAAATTTTTGCATAGTGGTTCTCCTTCTTATTTCGAACCGTTCTTTTCTTTTAGTAGTTGTCCCTATAGTACTAGGCATAGTCACCCAGATCGTCAATACCTTACAGTTCCCCCTTTCCATTCATCAGTTTTTAAGTCAGCCAAACATTTTGGCCATAGTTTTGCCTTTGATGCTCCCAAGATCTGGAATGACCTCCCTCAAGATGTTTGCAGTGCAACATCAGTTGTCTCCTTCAGGAAGAAGCTTAAAACATACCTGTTTGCAAAAGCCTACCCACTATAGCCTCCCCCATCACATCCGTGTCTCCTTGGTACGACCTGGCTATGTCCCTTGATTAACGCTAACTGCCTTTATGTTTAGATGCGCCTTAGAGTCCATCAGTGATGGAGATTAAGTGCTATAAAATTCCACATTAGATTAGATTAGATTTCAGGTTTGGCTATCCTTGTTTTACCTTGAAGGAGAGCCCAAGGTCAAATCTGTCCACACCCAAAGATTCCCAGCTCATGATTTCCTATAGGTTTTTTTACCATCCCAAACCTTTAGGACCAATAATAAGTGAGTTATAAGCACTTTTAAGTTTGGCTGTCCTCATTTGACCTTGAAGGAGGGGTCCAAGGTCAAATCCGACCACATCAGAAGATTCCCAGCCCATGATATTCTATATGTTGGTTTACGATCCCAAACCTCTAGGACCAATAATAAGTGAGTTATAAGCACTTTTTAGGTTGGCTATCCTCGTTTGACCTTGAAGGAGGGGTCCAAGGTCAAATCTGACCACATCAGAAGATTTGTAGCACATGATTTCCTACAGGTTGGTTTCACATTGCAAACCTCTGCAACCAATAATATGGGAGATATAGACATTTTTAAATTCCACTATGTGGGGTACTTTGGCACTCCGTGGATGACCTTGAATTTAGAACTCCAAGGTCAAATGTCTGCAAGGTTGTAGAGGACATGTATATCTGTTATAAATATCACCTATGAAGAGATTCAACCTTCTACCTATGAGAACCAGCCAGTAGAAAAATGTAGATAATTTTCAAAGTAATGCCCGCGGTGGCCATCTTGTTTTTCAGAATGAGGCTAATTTCAGTCCCAGAGAAGTTTACCCCCAATGAAGATATCCTGCAAATTTGGTGAACCTAGCTGGTGTAGTTTTTCTCAGAGAGCGTTAACGCCGAAAATCTCTACGCCCTGCGGTGGCAGCGTAACGAATGCTAAACCAAAGTATCCACCAGATGCCTCCTGTTGATACAATTATCCATTATTTGAGACATATTGCTCAAAGACAAAAATTTTTTTTAAAAGTCATGTCTGAATATTTTTTTGCCATTCTAATAACAAAAAATTGGACTGGGAGGCCTAGGTTTGATTCCCAGTGTTGTGGAACGAGACATCATAGCTCAGTGACAGAGACACTCACTCTGTTATTTTGTTGTTGCAATACTCCAACATAAAAAATTATAAAATTTGCTTCAATTGTTTAATATGTTGGGTGTTAAATTGTATAGGTACATATCTCTTACTGAGGATCAAATATGAGTTTAAAATACCCCTTTTAAACCCCAGCTACCCGTATTCTATTTTGAGTGTACTTAGCTTGTTACCTGGACTATAATCAGGGTTTCCAACAATTATTAAGCAGGTTTTGGGAGCGCTTATTTGTTTTCATGTTGGTTTGATTGATCGCTACCCCTGGATTATGTAGTAAGGACATTGGTTTGGGGTGTAGGTATGCAACATACTGTAACAGTTTACTCTGAGAGTCTCTCGATCTTTTTTATTATGTCCACCCCATTGGACATATTATTTTTGCTTTTTCCATCATCCGGCGTCCGCCGTCCGTCACGCTTGGTTTCCGGTCATTTCAAGGGAAAGTATTTATCCTATCTTTACCACATTTGGTATGGGTGTTTATTGGGTTAATAGCTTGCATGGGATTGCTTTTGGTGAAGATAGCTCTATAGCTAACTGATTAATAGCTACTTAGCCACTTTTGTGTACTTCTTTTGTTTCCGGGCATTTTAAGGAAAAATATTTGACATATTTTTACCAAATTTGGTATGAGCAATAGTTAGGTCAATAACTTGCTTGGGATTGCTTTTAGTGATAATAGCTATATAACTGACTGATTAATAGCTACTTAGCTACTTTGAGTAGCTTTTTTATTTTAAGCATTTTAAAGGAAAAGTATTTCACCTATGTTCACAAAATTTGGGATGGAGGATTATTGGATCAGTAGCTTGCTTGGGATTGCTTTTGGTGATAATACCTTTATAGCTAACTGAGTAATAGCTACTGTGCTATATAGCTATTGTACTATTTTGAGTTGATTTTTTTTCTGGACATTTTAATGAAGCAATGTTTTCTATCTTCACAAAAATTTATATGAAGGATAATCGGGTCAATAGTTTGGCCAGGGTAGCTTTTTGTTGATGATAGCTTTGTAGCTATCTGAGTAATAGTTGCTTTGCTACTTTAAGCCTACTCTGAATTGCATTTCTGTTTTCACTCTTTTAAAAGAAACAGATTTAACCCATCTTTGTAAAATTTGGTGTGAAGGTTAATAGGGTCAATTACGTGCTTGGTACTGTTGTTGATGGTAATAGCTTTAACCTCCTGAGTAATAGCTACATAGCAAAAACCATAAATATGTCTATCGCCTAAACTGTGTGTGATAAAGCAATTTTGTCGAAATTTTTCAAGTAATGTATTTTTGGCAATTTTCAAAAATTTTCCTCCCCACAAAAATGGCGGCCATTTTGAATTTTCGAATTTGCTCCAAAAATGCAAAAACAGTAATTTCCTCTAACCTTTTTACCATGCGAGATAGAGTGATTTTGTCAAAATTTTCAACCCACAGGTTATCTAAGAAATTTTCCTCTCCCCAAAACTGGCGGCCATTTTGAATTTTCCAATTTTTGCCAAAAAAGCAAAAACACAAATTTGCTTCTATCTCATTAACCATGCGAGATAGAGTGATTTCATCAAAATTTTCAACCCACAGGATAGCTTAGCAAACTACTCTTTGTGTTCTCAAAAGATTTTACTCTCTTCAAAAATGGCGGCCATTTTGAATTTTTGCTAAAACAGCAAAAACACGAATTTGCTTCTATCTCCTGAACTGTGCAAGATAGAGCGATTTCGACGAATCACAGGATATATGCAGAGTCTACTGGCAACTTTTTCACAAAAATCGCTTTCCCGCCACTTTTGGCAACCCTCTTGAATTTCTGCGTAAAAGAACATTCACCTTGGAAACGGTGTGAGATAGAGCGATTTCGACAAAAATTTTGGACCCACAGGGTATCTGCAGATTGTACTGGCCACATTTTGAAAAAATCACTTTCCCGTCATTTTTTGGCGGCCATCTTGAATTTCTGCGTAAAATGCAAAACACATTTATCTGGCAAGTCGTTCGAGATAGTGATTTCGATGAAATTTCTGACCTGCAGGGTATCTGCTGAGTCTACTGGTGGCTTTTCACAAAATCACTTTCCTGACATTTGGTGGCCATCTTGAATTTCTGCGTAAAATGCAAAAATGCATTTATCTTGGGAACTAGATTTTGGCTGCCACCTTGAATTTTGATGGAAATTGAAAGTGTCGTTTATCTCAAAAACCCTGAGAGATAAAGTGATTTCGAGCAATGTTTGGACTCTTTGGGTACTAGAGACCTTAGATTTAGTGCTTGTGAAAAGTTGAAATTCCAGAATTTTGTCGGCCATCTTGAATGTAGGCAGAAATTGAAAATGTCATTTATCTCGAAAACTGTAAGGGATAGAGCAATTTCAAAATAATTTTTGACCATTCGGATATTAGAGATCTTTGGTATTGTTTTCACCCATGATGTCTGGATGGGAAGGCGAGCAGGCGACGGGAAGAAGTTTGTCCAGCCTGTATCTCAGAAACCTTGGTAGTGATATTGGTTATGGGGTGTAGATGTGCAACATCATGGTGCGACCTTGATTTGACCTTTGACCTTGCTGTAGTGACCTTAAATTTAAAAATCTTGTCCGGGCTATATCTCGAAAACCGTAAGGTGTAGGAAGTTGATACTTGGTAGGGATATTGGCTAGGGGGTGTAGGTGTGCAACATCATGGTCTGACCTTGATTTGACCTTTGAACTTGCCGTAGTGACCTTGAGTTTAAAAATCTTGTCCGGGCTATATCTCAGAAACTGTAAGGTGTAGGAAGTTGATACTTGGAAGGGATATTGGTTAGGGGGTGTAGGGGTGCAACATCATGGTGTGACCTTGATTTGACCTTTGACCTTCCCATAGTGACCTTGACCTATAAAATCTTGTCCGGGGTATATTTCGGAAACCGTAAGGTGCAGGAAGTTGATACTGGATATCGACATTGGCTATGGTGTGTAGATGTAAAATATCATGGTGTGACCTTAATTTGACCTTTGACCTTGCCATAGTGACCTTGACCTATAAAATCTTGTCCGGGCCATATCTCGGAAACTGTATGGTGTAGGAAGTTGATACTTGGTAGGGACATTGATCGGGGGTTATATGTGTGCAACGTCATGGTGTGACCTGGATTTGACCTTTGATCTTGCATATCTGATGCTATTTATCTCTCTACGGAGATATGTGATACTATTTTATCTCTCTTATATCTCTCTTATATCTTTTTACTTGAATCTTGGTTGTTGCAACTTGGGGGTCTCTTGATAAAGATTAAGCACTGATAAAGTCATATTAGAATTCATTAACCATTTTACTTTTGCAACTTCCCACTGTAACAGATGGTATTGTATCAAGTGAGCCACAGGCTTTGACCCAATTCTACATAAAAGCATGTATTGCCATATCTGTATGTATGGGTGATATTCAAAACATACAAACCATAATTCGACCATACAAATGAATATCATAATGGCAGAAGTCTTAAAGATTCATAATTTTTAGTTTACTTCAATTGTCTTGTTTTAATACTTAATCTTTACATGCAGTTTCTTTCTGTTAGATGTTATTTTCTCTACTTAAAACATTATTTGGACGCTGACACTGATCTGAAAGTATCCCAATCTCTGTACTGTTTCACTACTTCTATATCTCATGGTGTTGAAAACTATTTCCCCAAACTTTGGGGTACAGGCATCTCTGAGGCTATTGTCAATCTGATTACTTTCACCACTATATAGTTGCTATCTAAACTATCTCAGGTTTTAGATGTGGTATATAAAATCTAACATATTATTATATCTACCGGAGGCATCCGGTGGATACTTTGATTTTTTTGCGTTCACTATGCGCTGCCCATAGAGATATTTTTGTATTAACCCTCTCAGAAGAAAACTACACTAAATTTGCAGGAAATCTTCATTGGGGGGTAAGATTCTCTGGGACTGAAATGGCCGCCGGGGGCATTTCTTTGAAAATTATATACCTTTTTCTACTGGCTGGTTGTCATAGGTACAAGGCTGAATCTCTTCATAGCTGATATGTAAAACAGATATACATGCCTTCTACAACCTTACAGACATTTGACCTTGAAGCTCTTAATTCAAGGTCATCCACGGAGTGCCAAAGTAACCCACATAGCGGACTTTAAAAGTGTCTATATCTCGCTTATTATTGGTCCTAGAGTTTTGCAATGTGAAACCAACCTACAGGAAATCATGTGCTGCGAATTTTCTTATGTTGTCCGATTTGACCTTGGACCCCTTCTTCAAGGTCAAACAAGGATAGCCAAACTTAAAAGTGCTTATAACTCACTTATATTGGTTCTTGAGGTTTGGGATGGTAAACCAACCAATAGGAAATCATGGTCTTGGAATGTTATGGTGTGGTCAGATTTAACCTTGGGCCCCTCCTTCAAGGTCAAAAGAGAATAGTCAAACTTAAAAAGTGCGTACAACTCACTGATTATTGGTCCTTCAGGTTTGGGATGGTAAACCAACATATAGGAAATCATGGGCTGGGAATCTTCTGGTGTGGAAAGATTTGACCTTGGACCCCTCCTTGAAGGATAGCAAAACCTAAAAGTGGTTATAACTGGCTTATTATTGGTCCTAGAGGTTTGCAATGTGAAACCAACCTACAGGAAATCATGTCCTGCGAATTTTCTGATGTTGTCAGATTTGACCTTGGACCCATCCTTCAAGGTCAAACAAGGATAGCCAAACTTGAAATTGCTTATAACTCGCTTATATTCGTCCTAGAGGTTTGGTATGGTAAACCAACATATAAGAAATCATGGGCTCGGAATCTTCTGGTGTGAACAGATTTGACCTTGGGCCACTCCTTCAAGGTCAAATGTGGATAGCCGAACTTAAAAGTCCCTTATTATTGGTTGTACAGGTTTGGGATGGTAAACCAACTTATAGGAAATCAGGGGCTGGGAATCTTCTGGTGTGGTCAGATTTAACCTTGGATCCCTCCTTCAAGGTCAAATGAGGATAGCCAAACCTAAAAATGCTTATAACTCCCTTATTATTGGTCCTAGAGGTTTGTAATATGAAACCAACCTACAGGAAATCATGTCCGAATTTTCTGATGTTGTCATATTTGACCTTGGACCCATCCTTCAAGGTCAAACAAGGATAGCCAAACTTAAAAGTGCTTATAACTCGCTTATATTTGTCCTAGAGCTTTGGGATGGTAAACCAACCAATGGGAAATCATGGGCTCGGAATCTTATGGTGTGGTCAGATTTGACCTGGGGCCCCTCCTTCAAGGTCAAACAAGGATAGCCAAACTTTAAAGTGCCTATAACTTGCTTATTATTGGTTCTAGAGGTTTGGGAATGTAAACCAACCTACAGGCAATCATGGGCTGGAAATCTTTTGGTGTCGACAGATTTGACCTTGGACCTCTCCTTCAAGGTCAAACGAGGATACCCAAACTTAAAAGTGCTTATAACTTGCTTATATTGGTCCCAGAGGTTTGGGATAGTAAACCAACCTTTTGGAAATCATGGGCTCAGAATCTTATGGTGTGGTCAGATTTGACCTTGGGCCCCTCCTTCAAGGTCAAAAGAGGATGACCAAACTTATAAGGGCTTATAACTCACTTATTATTGGTCCTTGAGGTCTGGGATGGTAAACAAACCTCTAGGAAATCATGGGCTGGAAATCTTCTGGTGTGGACAGATTTGACCTTGGGCCCCCTCTTCAAGGTCAAACAAGGATAGCCAAACTTAAAAGTGCTTATAACTCACTTATTGTTGGTCCTAGAGGTTTGCAATGTGAAACCAACCTACAGGAAATCATGTCCTGCGAATTTTCTGATGTTGTCGAATTTGACCTTAGACCCCTTCCTCGAGGTCAAAAGAGGATAGCGAAACTTATTATTGTTGGTTTCTGTGCATTTAAAAGAAAATGATTCAAGTTATTTTGCTAAAGTTAGGCATACATTTGGCTTGCTTGGTATTGCATTTGGTACTGTTAGCTCTGTGGGTAAGCAAGTAAGAGCTATTAAGGTACGCTCCAAAATTTTTGACCCAGAAGGTACTAGAGAAGTATTCTATTCAAAAGTGATTTTTGCCACTTTTGGAGGCCATCTTGTAGTTTAGTGGAAAAGAAAAAAAAGAAGAAAAAAATTGAACCATTGCTTAGATAGAGATCCATAGGGTAGTGGAAAAGTATCCTATACATAAGGCTAAAATTTCAATTTTCATAAATTTTGGCGGCCATTGTGGATTTTAGCTGAAAAGAAAAATTTAAAATATCTTGGAAACCGTATATAAGAGACCAATATCGAATGAATTTATGACCTGCCATGGAGGGTAGTAGTGAAGTAGCCTATACAAAAGGATAAAATTTTAATTTTTGCAAATTTTGGTGACCATCTTGGATTTTAGCTGAAAATAAAAAATTGGAAATATCTCCGTAACAGTAAAAAGATGGAGCAATTTCGAGTGAATTAGTGAGAAATTTACATACTAGCATACTAGCATACATTTACATGACTAGCATACACTTGCTAGTTGTTAGTCAGAGATGCCTATTTTCTGACTAATATATGACAAACATACACTTGTCACTGTGCCAAAGGTAGTCATTTCAGGAACAGTAAAAAGTTTGTCCAAAGATAGTCAAACATATTAGTCAATAGTATGTCATATATCAGTCACCACATAGTCACAAAATAGTCATCTCTGACTAGCTAATGATCAGTATATTTGACTATTTTATGACAAACTTTTTACTGTGCATGAAATGACTACCTTTTCCACATTGACAACTGTATGTCTGTCAAATATTAGTCACAAACTAGTCACCTCTGAAAAACTGAAGACAAATATATTTGACAATTTTATGACAAACTTTGTACCGTGCCTGAAACGACTACCTTTTACTTATTCACAAATGAATGTTTGTCATACATTAGTCACAAAGTAATCACATCTGATTGATGTACACTTGTTAGTTTTTTTCAGAGGTGACTCTTTTATGATTAATATATCACACTCATTTGTCAATAAGTAAAAGGTATAGTCTTTTCAGGCACGGTAACAAGTTTGTCATAAAATTGTCAAATATATTTGCCTTTAGTTAGCCAAAAGTGACTAGTTTATGACTAATGCATGCAAACATAGTTGTCACACAATATATAGGAAAAGTAGTCATTTCAGACAGAGTGAAAAGTTGTCATAAAAGTCAAATATACTGGTCAGTCAGGGGTCAGTATCTGAAAAGTAGTCCATAGGCACAGTAAAAGCTTGTCATAAAATTGCTAAATATAAAGTTATTTTGTCAGCTGTCATTTATGGAGTGATTATGCACTCGGTCAAGTCCAGGATCACTTGTGGTGCTACAGAACCACTGGTGCTACAGAGGTCTAGGTGAATGCTATTAATTATTAAATACATATTTAATATGTTCTAGCTCTCTATATTAACACTACAGTAAACATATACAGATTCAGCTAAGCTGTTAGTTGAGTTAATTTTCTTTTATTGAATTGACTGTTGAGCTCTTAGGTCATAGCACCCAAGTCATTTATAGAGTCATTATGCACTCATCCAAGTCCCGGATCACTTGTGGTGCTACAGAACCACTGGTGCTACAGAGGTCTAGGTGAATGCTATATATTATTACATGCATAATAATGACAGTTAATAACAGTGCTTATGATGTAATGTTTGTGATGTATTGCTATATTATGTTTTGTGTCAATCATTTTTTTTTGGGGGGGGGGGGGGGGTGCAAATGGCAGGTTTAAACACACACTGGTAAACAAAAAAAGTTTATAAACAAAGTTATCCATAAAAGGTGTAATCTCCAGTCTGTTTGAAGATGAGACCTAACATAGTACACAAACAAAAGAACCTAATCCCCTTTGATATTGGGGCAGGTATATTACCCTAGCAGAGGCAGATATAGGGGTAAGGGATGGAGGGGGGGTGTGGGCAGGGATAAAAAGCCACTGACATAGGTTTCAAACTCTGAAAGGGGGGTGCGTTCGCTCTTCACGCCCCCCGCCTCCCAGATCTGCCTGGGTGCCATGGCCATGAGTTCTGTAGTTTAAAGTATTTGATCTTCGTCTATGCTTCTATTTTATAAAATATTGCAAGGAAATCCCAGGGGAAATCTGTGTCCTCATATCTTCTCATGAATATTAATGTCTTGGGTGCTATGGCCGTGAATTCTGTAGTTTAAAGTATTTGATCTTCGTTGAGACGTCCATTTTATAAAATACTGCAAGGAAACTGTAAAGGGGAAATCTGTATCCTCTTGTCTTCTCATGAATATTAATGACTTGGGTGATATGGCCATGAGTTCTCGAGTTTACAATATTTGATCTCCAACCAGGCTTCTATTTATAAAATATTGTTAGAAAACTTCCGAAATCTGTGACCTCACATAGAGGTGCGATAAAGAGGTGCGACAAGAGGTGCAATCCGGGGAATAGTCCGGTTCCAAATCCGGTTCCGAGTTTTATAATCTACCCAGAATTCCATCCTCTTCTCCTTGATGGGCTGGGGCAGTGACCTAGTCTCCTTGATTGGCTGGGGCGGTGACCTCTTCTCCTTGATGGGCTGGGGCGGTGACCTCTTCTCTTTGATTGGCTGGGGCGGTGACCTCTTCTCCTTGATGGGCTGGGGCGGTGACCTCTTCTCTTTGATTGGCTGGGGCGGTGACCTCTTCTCCTTGATGGGCTGGGGCGGTGACCTAGTCTCTTTGATTGGCTGGGGCGGTGACCTCTTCTCCTTGATGGGCTGGGGTGGTGAGCTAGTCTCCTTGATGGGCTGGGGCAGTGGCCTACCCAGCAGGCACACGCCTTGAAATGTCGTTGATTTAGAGTTGAAAACAGGTCCTGACGTTGAAATGCACATTACCAACTACTAAATCTAAGTTAGTTTTCTGACATGAAAAAGTAGTCATATTTTGACCAGAAATCATGGTGATTTTTGGTTGAAAAACTGACACTGACACAATTTCAACACTATTTCAAAGCTGGATTTCTGAATGGAAAAAGTAGTGATACTTCATAAAAAATCACCACTAAATCAAGTTAGGTTTTTCGACATGAAATCTTGATCATGTTATTGAACAGAAAACAGGTTGAATATTGGGAAATGAATGACTGGTTGATTGAAAATTCACTTTCTAGACGGTGATATAGCGATTAAGTCTAACTTTTTGAAAGAACTATTATTGCAATTGTTTTTGAATTTGTAGGTATTTGTAAAGCAAAGACTAATTTTTAAAGATTATAAAGATGATAAAGATTATGTGTGCATGTACTTGTACATTTTTATCCATTCTTCTTATTAATTAACTGATGCATGCCAATATAATTTTTATAATTTATAATTAGATTTTGATTAATACAATTCCTGATAATTAAAAAAAACATTTGAAGTCAAACTTATTTTAAATAAAAAAAAGATAAATTCAAACTTATTCATCAAAACTTAGTAATTAGAATTTGTTTCTCAAAATTCTCCCATACACAAAGAACTAGTTTTCAGTTTGCAAGTTTACACTGAAAACTTCTCTATACAGAGAACCTAAGCTATAACATTTTATCACACAACAGTGAGGTTGGGGGGTTCCTGGTTTTTCTTATCTGTACCCTGCTACACAGAACACTGGACCTGTGACTAAAGTAATTAGATAACACAGCAGGGGTGGAGGTGGGGGTTTACCCTTGCTCAATAGCATGCATGGTGTTTACTTCTTTAAGTCTGTTTTTTGTGGTCAGCACTGACAACTAATTAAGGTGGGGAGTAATGGGTGGAGTTCTAATAATGTGTCTATTCTTGTGTTTTTTTCTCAGTTTATATGCTTAAGTTGTATGAGACACAAGCATCTGAACTGAGCATTGTGGCTTTGCTACATGATTATAGCTTCTTTATAATTACAATATAATTATAGCCAACTTAATAAAACATTTAACAGAAACTGATTGGATAAAATGCTGAAGATATAAATAATGTCACAATTGTTTGTTTTTTACAAAGAAAAAAAATATTTTAAAATTTTACACAAAGAATTTCAATTGAAGACATTGAATAATACTGGTCCTATTAAAACATAAAAATGGATATCTAGTTGGACAATATGGATTTACATATTTTGGGCAATTATAATTATATTTGATGCAAAATTATGTATCACTACAATGTCATCAGAAATAGAATATTGAATACACAAGGATTCATGAATACATGCCATCGTGGAAAGAATTAATTACTTTGAGTTGTATCCAAAGTGTAAAATATGCATATGGATAGTTATTGTATAATATTACTAAGAAGCTATAATTATGACACACAAGCTATAATGATTCAAATAAAGAAGACAATTAATGTAAATAACCTGATTTTACCCATTCAACTCGACCCTATTTCATACATTGGATCCAACCAAAACCTGTTTGCAAAATCTACATGTATTTCAACCAGATTTCACACATAAATACAACCAGATTTCAACAGTTGGTTTCAACATGATTTCACTAGTTGGATCCAACCAAAAATGGTTTGCAAAATCTACACGTATTTCAACCTGATTTCACACATAAATACAACCAGATTTCAACAGTTGGTTTCAACATGATTTCACTAGTTGGATCCAACCAAAAACGGTTTGCAAAATCTACACGTATTTCAACCTGATTTCACCAGTTGAATTCAACCAGATTTCAACAGTTGGTTTCAACATGATTTCACCGGTTGGATCCAACCAAAAACGGTTTGCAAAATCTACACGTATTTCAACCTGATTTCACCCATTGAATTCAACCAGATTTCAACTGTTGGTTTCAACATGATTTCACCGGTTGGATCCAACTAAAAACGGTTTGCAAAATCTACTCGTATTTCAACCAGATTCCACCACTGGATTCAACCTGATTTCAAAGTTGCGTGCCTGCTGGGTAGTCTCCTTGAGGGGCTGGGGCGGTAACCTAGTCTCCTTGATGGGCTGGTCTCTCTGAAGGGGGCATACTGTTCCATCTTCAACTGAAGGAAGTCATACAGAATGTCTTCCTTGACTTCATTCCAGCTGCTCCTCCTCCCTACTCACCGCCCAGCCAATCAGAAAACAGATACTGGTCCAAGTACAACTGCTACCCACCGCCCAACCGCCCTGGTCCGACCGCTCTTCCGGAAGTCCGGGTTTTATAATGCACCCACTTTTTGTGGTTTAGAAACCACCCATATTTTACGTCTTTCTTTCTAAAAACTAACCTTTTTATATTTGTTTCCCATTGTTTTATACCAGTACACAGTAAGTAATATTGCTTATTTGTTCCAATGGATAGTTCTTGTAGGTAAAATATTTGAACGAAAGGAAATTATGTCCTGGGACTGACTTTGTTGTTCTTAGTTACGCTGAGCGATAATTAGTTAAATTTCTTCGGCCCACTGTAGTGGTGGTGGACCAGTTCACGCCCGGGTACCAATTCACGCCCACCCCTAAATTTATCCAAAACAATCACAGTTAAACAATAAATTACAAATGTATATGATCAATTTGATGATTATCTACAATGTGGTAAACATATTCTCTAGCAAGAGTCTATCGACCCGGTCCCTGATCATTAGAAACGCTACCTATCGATCGGGTTCCTTGTATTATTTTACAAGTATTTAACCCCCCCCCCCCCAGTAATCATGTCAGAATGCAATTTACTACATTTTGTGTAGCAAGTATTCGTTAATTCAGATAATCCACCAATGAAATTAAAAGGCTAATTGAGAAACATACAGAGTTAGGGTAGCCTTACTGACGATTTCAGCAATTAGTACCCATTTAGCAAACCAATTAGGTAAGGAACCAATGAAATTAAAGGACGAGATGAAGAATGCTTACATACAGATCTGTACATAGACGGGAACCAGCCACATTTTAAACATTTATTATTGAAATTATAACATCAAATATTGTGGTGGGCGATACCTGACCCTATATTGCAGAGTAGGGTCGACGGAAACCAGACCAATCTGTACAAAGACTAAACGTGACCCGTTCGATAGTAACGTCTTCTATTGACCGGGTCCCTGTTCGTTAACCACTTCGTATTCTCTATGAAAAATTATAAGTCTTTAAGAAAATTGAGGGTGGGCGTGAATTGGTACCCGGGCGTGAACTGGTCCACCACTGCTATGGGTACTGCTTGGCGCCATATAATGGCACAAACCTTAAATTTGCACATAACGGAGGTTAAAATACTAAAGGACTGTTGTAATTTATCGCACACATTCGCGCATTTCCACTTAACAAATAAGGAAGTAGAAGTGACGACAGAAATAATTTAAATATCTTCGGCAATTTCCGTATGCAAATTGTGCCAATTTGAGGCGCTGATTTCATGTAGTGGTGATGGACCAATTCACGCCCATATATGTACCTATTCATGCCCACCCTCAGTTTTCTTGAAGATTTATAGATTTTAATACTGCATAGGTTTACAACAGCATAGACAATTATAAATTGATCACATACATTGGTAATTTATTGTCTAACAGTAATTGTCTTCAATTAATTAAGGGGTGGGCGTGAATAGGTACACGGGCATGAACTGGTCCACCACCACTAGAAATTATATAATTATCATTAAAAAAAGGATATTCTTTTGATTCTATATTGGTAAAATGTTTTTATATCTTGCGCTTATGTCAATTCATATTTTAATAAAAGGAAATCCACGAAACTACACTCAGAACAATCAAAAATAAGATTTTTGTGTGTAAGGTGTGCCAAGTTAAGGCGTGAGGCAGTAGCTGTGGTATTTTCATGTCATTGGAGTTTTCATGGTACCGTTGCTACTTTTGTATTTACCTAGGATTTGACACTGCCGGATTGTTGTATTTTTTATGAAATAATATGTTTTTTACCGGTAATTTAATTTTTATAAGCCTTATTGGAGTTTACGTTTTGATTTACTTTTAACTCGCGACCACAAATTCTGTTTGGGTTTCCTAGAAATATTATAAAATAAAATAGATTAAAATATATAAAGTCGCTGAAACTGGCAGTGCAAGGATATGTATTAATTGGTAGCGAGATGTGGTAGCAAGTTACTGTGAGTTCCCGTGGTCGCGAGTTCTACATCTTCCAGAGTTCCAAGTGCGCATATGCAGCAACACTTTTTTTGGTTGAAATGTGGAAAAGTAAAGAACGTGTGCGAACAAGAAAAATCACTAATTTGCTGGTTAAATACCAAAAAATATATTTTCTTTCTTTATTTCAGCACATTATTAAAGGAATTTGTTTTGTTTTGTGAAGGACATTGAAAATTGTAACTAAATTCACCACAATAGCATAAAATACTACGGAGAAATAATTTAAACATATTCCAAACAATAAAATAAAAAATTTTGATTACTTAAATGCAGCTTTTATAAGCTACAAGCTTACCATATGGGACTGAATGCTGTTCTTGGATGGCCGCCAGGCTCAGCCAACGTCTGAGAAAAACAGACATTTATTGTTGGCCGTAGCCTCAGGTTGTCGTCACGTGACCTACCCCATTTGTCCTCTTCTTTCTCATTGGCCGCCGTCATATTGAATCTTTTGTGAAGTTTTTCTGTCGTTTTCTACTTCTATCTCAGTTCATTTTGGTTGTTGTATGTCTATTTTCAGCCATTTTGTTTATTAACCTTTAAAGCACATATTACATAATTTTCCATCCAGTCGGATAAGTATTTTTTGTTTTATACCTGTTGTGAGTTTTCGCCTCGACTAGGCTTTTATGTGATCGGGTGTTACCTCTTTTATTGCGTTTGAACATGTCTTCACACCAATCCAATAAAGACAAACCCCGTGCATATAAATACCATCATTTTTGTTATGCTTTCGACACTCATACTTTCTGTCCTACCTGCATAGAAGCAGGTAAGGGAGATGATCCCTGTGTCACATCTCTCTCACTAATTGATATCTGTGCTTCCTTTTCGGAAGAACTAACCCAAGATCACTCATAGAAAGAGATATGTCAAGAAATCTGACAAAAAAGCTGACAAAAATGAGGAGGAATAAGATTTATTGGGCGATAATTCTGTAGAATCCTTTGCGGGCTCCCAAGCAGACCTCGAGAGTGCTGCTGACCATCTATTTACTTCCCCGCCTCGCCCTCAACCTCTTGCCTTCGAGGCTTTATCTTTAAGAACTCCAGCTAAAACTGTCCCACCAACTCCAGGTACTGCTTTACAGCAGAAATTAGAAACAAAGCTCGAGAAGTCCTTGGGATCTCTGTTAGACATTCAACTAGACCAAAAGATGGGTGCTTTTCAGGCCAATATTTTAGAGGTGATGAAGTCCCTTCGGAAAGATTTTCAGAAATCTCTCCATAAAACTTCTTCACAAGTGGAGGTAGATCAGACCTCCGCTTCTGCCTCAAAACCTGGCCCATCTAACACTCGTCTGGACCCCCCGAGTTCTAATCCTGTCGAGTCGATGGACGTTGATTATGGACCAGCCTTACCTGCAGGCCTCGACTCTCATTCTAGTCACGTCGATGTCGCCTCGGGTCAACATCTTTGTTCTGTCGAGGAACCCTCGAGGCTGTCCTCGAATAAACCAAAGAAGCCCTCTCACTCTCTCAAACAGTATGATGTGGTCCTGAGCTCTGCCTCGGACCACTACTCTGATCAATCTGACGATCCTCGGCCTGTCCCTAGCAGAGCCAAGAAACATACTGATAAAGCAAAATACAAATCTAGGTCCAGATATTTACCTTCTTCAGAGGAGGATCAGTCCTCTGAGCTCAGGTATAGGTCTCCTAAGCCTTCTAGGAAGACCCACCCTGATCAAGACCATCCTCACCATGGCCCAGATCCTCCTTACTACAGGGAAGTAGCTCTGTCTGACATCCCCTCTCAGTATGCAGAGGAGGTGGATACCTTCAGGCGTATCCTCAAACTTCCAGACCCTAGGGACTCTTTACCCAGGTCTTCTACTGCGGTCATGGGCCTTGATGATGAGAAAGGTAGACAGGAGCTCAGGCCAAGAGGCCCTTCCTCTATGCTGCCTCTGAATTCTACTATCAAAGAAGCTTTTGATAAATTTGACCAAGATTTTCAAGCAGCAAATTTACCTGAGGGTAAATACATGAATGCTCCTCCTTCCACTGCCAAGTGGTACAAGGTGGGACAGCCTTGTTATGAAGACAAGATACAAGATCTGAATACAGACTTTGCCAAGATCTGTATTTCTCCTAAGCCCTCTGGGGCCCCTATGGGCAAGGTTCCCCTACCAATTCTCAAGGAATTGGAACACCAAGCAAGGCAAAATATCTCCACTCTCAACTTTACTACCACCTTTGGCAAGACTTCTTCTTCCTGCAATTCCACTCTGGAAAAGTGCCAGCATAGTTTGAAGTCAACCTTCAAGAAGGTCAAATCTCAAATTAGAAAAGGTGCCGATCCTGAAAAGGCAGCAAAGCGTGGCTACGAGGAAGCCTGTGAATACCTGGATCTTTGGAACCAGACACTTCTTATCCAGCACAGGGCCTTGACTTGCCTCAGCAAATCCCTTGCTCATATACTCCAGAGGGAGTTATATTCCATGGGCATCACTGGCTTGCTAAGGTGCTAAGCCGAAATGACCCTGTTACAACCACACTTAGGGGAGACGAGACGTCAGAAACTCAGGTATGCGTCCTTTTGGCCATCTTCCTTGTTCAAGTCTCAATTAGTCAAGGAAGGTGAAGACTTCCTTCTTAAAAAAGGCACCTCAAAAGACTCTCAGGGTTTCGGACCCTACCAGAACAAGCCCTTTCGTGGTCCCCACAAGAAAGAAGGCTCCTACAGGAAACGTCCCTATGGGGCAACTCCTCTCACAGCAGTAACCAATCGTTTTCCTCCGGCAGGGGAAAACCAAACTTCAGAGGCTCCAGGGGTCGTTTTCGACCCCACAATAGGGGAAGAGGGCGTGGAAACCCCTCTTCCCAATGACTCCTCCAAAGCCTCACTCAGTCCACCAGTAGGAGATCGCCTCCGTTCTTTCAGGAGAGACTGGCAAACAAACAAATGTTCTCCAAACGTGTTAAACATTATCACCAATGGCTATGTACTGCCATTCCTTTCAAAGCCAAATTTGGTCAGATTCCCTCTGATCCTGTCAGAGTACAAGGCCCATCAAAAAGACCAAGCCCTGGCCTCTTGTATCCAGTCTCTTCTGTCAAAGAACGCAATTGAAAGGGTGGAAAATGTAAAATCTCTCGGGTTTTACAGTCGCCTGTTCCTAGTACCCAAGCCTCACCAAAGGTGGAGGCCAGTCATAGACCTAAGCAGGCTCAACACTTTTCTACATGTAGAAAAGTTCAAAATGGACATCCCTGATTCCAGGGGAGTGGGTATTGTCGATAGATCTGTCGGATGCTTACCTACACATCCCCATCCATCCAAACTCAAGGAAATACCAAAGGTTTTGCTACAAGTCACAGGTGTTCCAGTTCACCTCCCTCCCATTCAGATTAGCCACAGCCCTCCAGGTCTTTACAATGATTGTAAAGGAAGTGAAACTAATGGCCGTCTCCAGAGGACTCAGAGTTCATCAATACCTAGACGACTGGCTGATCAGGTCCCAGTCTCAGGAGGAAGCCCAAGTGAACACTCAGGCATAATAAATCAGGAAAAATCAGAACTGAAACCTACTCAGGTGTTTTCGTTCGTGGGCTACGAGTACCATCTAGATTCAGCCCTTGTAAAACCCACTCAAGAGAGATGGCTCAAACTCTAGGATTTGATCCTAAGACTCAAGTCAAAACATGTTTTGACTGCAAGATGTTTGATGTCGCTAATTGGGTTGCTTGCCTCAACGGAGAAAATGGTCCCAGAGGGACGCCTTCACATGAGACCCTTTCAGTTTCATCTCAAGGAGCACTGGAGATATCCACAGTCGCTGGACAGCCTCCTTCCTTGGACAGAAGCCATTGCAGCCCACCTAAACTGGTGGCAAAATCCCTCAAACGTGATGAAAGGTGCAGACCTTCATCCCAAGGACCACAGTATTCAACTCTTTACCGACGCCTCAAACGAAGGTTGGGGCGCTCACTTAGATCAAAATTCTACAAAGGGTCTGTGGTCAGATCGGGAAAAAAGGCTACACATAAACGTCCTAGAATTGAAGGCGGTCTCACTGGCCCTTCGAGACTTCAAGGACCAGTGCCAGAACCAAACAGTGCTAGTTGCTGCGGACAACTCAACAGTGGTAGCCTATGTCAACAAACAATGAGGAACTCACTCAGCAGAGATGTGTGCTCCTGTGGAAGATTATGACCTGGTGCCATCACTATCACATAACATTGAAAGCCAGGCACATTCCAGGGTGCCTGAATGTGATGGCCGACCTTCTGTCCAGGTCCAACCAAGTGCAATCAACAGAATGGTCTCTGCATCCGCAGGTGTTCAAACAGATCTGCCAAAAGTGGTTCACACCTCATGTAGACTTATTTGCCACTCATCTGAACCACAAACTTCCACTGTACGTATCTCCTGTCCCAGACCCAAAGGCTTGGGACATAGATGCTCTGAACATAAACTGGACGAGTCTCACTGCCTATGCTTACCCTCCTACGACTCATCTTCACAAGGTGATCCAAAAGATCAAGCAATGCCATTGCCTGATCATCGTAATAGCCCCAGGCTGGCCAGGGATGCCCTGGTTTTGGGACCTAGTGCAGCTCTCAACAGAGATCCCACTACAACTTCAAGTGTCAACGACCCTACTGAAACAGTCCCACAAGTATGTGTTCCACAACAACCCACAACAGCTGAACCTCCACGCCTGGTGTCTAGGAGCGGACAACTCCAAGAACAAGGCTTCTCTGTGGAGGTGGCAGAGAGAATTGCTGCTCCTCAGCGGTCATCAACAAGGATCATCTACAAGTCAAAGTGGGCCCTATTTGAAAAATGGTGCAGAGAAAATTTGGTGGATTTCTCCACTCCATCTGTGAAACAAATCTCAGATTTTTTCATGTACCTGTACCAAGACCTAAACAGGCGCCCCTGGACCATTGATGGTTACAGGACTGCAATCGTTGACACTTTGGGCCCAACGGCCCACCATATTGCACACAATGCAGACCTTCATAGGTTACTCTCCAGTTTCCACAGGGATCGTCCAAAAAGTTCCAGAAATCTTCCTAAGTGGAACCTTTCTGTTCTCAATGAGCTCACAAAAGCACCCTTTGAGCCTATGAAAGACACAGACCTCAAACATCTTACCCTCTAAACTGCTTTCTTGCTAGCTTTGGCCTCCGGGAAACGCCACAGCGAAATCCATGCCTCGGTTGCAAACAAAGTATCTAATCTAGGCCAATGGGAAAAGGTTGCCTTGTTCCCTTCTTCTGATTTCATAGCCAAAAACCAACCAGCAAGAGAAGGTTCTCAAAGTGTGTCTCCGGTGGCTATTCCTGCTTTGACTACCATTGTAGATAGAAAATTCAAAGAAGACAGGACCCTTTGTCCTGTGCGGACCCTGAGGTACTATTTGGATCGAACCAAAGACCTGAGGGGGTCTCGTTCCCTCCTTTTCATCTCCTTCAAGAAAGGACATACCTCAGACATCAGACCCGCTACTCTCTCTTCATGGTTGGAACAAACCATCCTACTTTGTTATAAACAAGCAGACCAACAAGCCTTGGACTTGGTCCAAGTTAAAGCACATGACATCCGGGCCTTCGCAGCCTCTAAGGCCTTTTACGGTGGGGTATTGGTGGACCAAATCATGCAAGCCTGTCACTGGAAAGCTCACAACACATTTACAAATTTTTACCTAAAAGACCTTACTTGGTCAGACAATGACAACAATATGTATCTGGGACTAGTGGCAGCACAACAAGCCCTAGATCCTTCCCCTCAGACCAGTTGTCCTCGGAAAGAAAAAAAGGGGGGGGGGGGGGGGGGCACATCCGCTACAACCAAGTCTTCAGGAGTCTAATCCCAGGATCTAGGTATTCTTTTGCCTTCAAGATGTTACGGGTAAGGTCATTTTTGTTTTTTAGTTTATCAAAGTAATTTGTATTAAGGACTTATTAAGTTGTCATTAATCTCATATTCAGGTGGCAAGAATTTTATGAGAATTCCAACCATTGGGCGGGTATGTCACTCGTGACGGGCCCCTAGGGACCCTTAGACCTCTAAGTGAGCACTGCTGCACTTCCGTCCTACAATCAAAACATCTTGATAGTTTTAGCACTGTCTTCTATTCTATATAGGTTTTTGGCTCCTTACAGGCCCAGTCTTCGGGATTGGGGCACTGTAAATGGGACTCAGACTGGTATTTCTAACACTATTCTAATATATGTATTACTTCAAATCCAAGAAAAATTGACATTCCTTCCAGTCTCAGCTGTAATCCCGCCACCGGGCAGTTGGATTCAGCATTGAGTCCCACATGGTAAGCTATTGTAGTGTAATAAAATTGAAAATTTTAATTACTTAAATGTAGCTTTTATAAGCTACAAGCTTACCATGTGGGACTCACAAGAGTCCCACCCTACCTCCCCGCTGTTTACAGCTGAGGGGTAGGTTTAAAAAATTTCAACGAGAAAGTAGGGCGATTGGTCAGAAGTTATCACGTGACGACAACGAGAGGCTACGGCCAACTATAAATGTCTATTTTTCTTAGACGTTGGGCATGATGCCTTGTGGCCATCCGAGTACAGCATTGAGTCCCACATGGTAAGCTTGTAGCTTATAAAAGCTACATTTAAGTAATTAAAATTTTCAATTTTGAGTTTTTGCCTTATATCTCCTTTATTGTTGCTTTTATACCTTCAGAATGTATTAAGAGGTATTGGGAAAGCATATATGGAGAGTCTAAATAGCCGGTCAGTTTTACCCCCCGACCCCCCTTATGGGCCAAACTGGGGTCATAAATAGCTGCTTTGGAGTTTTTGCCTTATATCTCCTTTATCGTTGCTTTTATAGCTTCAGAATGTATTAAGAGGTATTGGGAAAGCATACGTCACAGCTTTGTGCATTCTTAGCATTACAGCATGCTTATTAAAACCACAAAGCATTTTAAACTTTCAGGGATGCTTCGCTTTTGTTAGCAAAAGCATTCCTCTAGTTTTTCTCTAGTGTCCCCATTTTCATCAAAGTTAACTAGGAAAGTGTGGGGGCGGATAGTCACCAGTCAAAACCTTTTTACAATTAGCTTCTGAATTGCTCTGATGAAGCAATATTGAAGTGAATGACAGCTTAGGTACATAATTTTCAGTGCTTAGATAATGTATGTTACTTCAAAAGTTTCCTTCATATTTGACCAGGGAAATTGTACCAGGGTCCTGAAGAGATGAAAAATTTGGCATATATATAACCAAACTGTTTCAATTTTAAACCATTGGCTTTTAAATATACTATGAATTAGTAAATATTACATCTGCAACTTTAATATAGGTTTCACTCTTATCTTGTCAAAATATTTAGGCTGTCCACAGGTGCTCATTTTCAATAATATTCCAAAAACTACCATATTTTATGGAATGTGATTTTAACAATGCCTCTCCTCATTTTGTGGTATCAAAATCACATGAATAAAATTTAATCATTTAAAATTTTATTTTGTTCTGTAATGCCTTACTTTCCACAGGTGCTCAAAACAATAACATTTCTTATTAAATACACACCTAATTCTCTTAAATCAAAGGTAAAGTAACCCTACAATGAAAATTATATGAATATGATTTTACTTCACTCTAATTATTAATGTTATTTCATTGTAAAAATCGTTTTTCAATATCCAATTTTCAAAACTTTTAAAATTTGTCAACACCCTATGATTATGTTTAAATAAAAAGCACCACAAACTACAATAATTGTATCCCCGGACGAAAGTAGGATTCAGTATGGTCATGCTGCCGCCACCGCCACAAACATTGCCGCCACTGCCACAAACATTTCTTTTCGGACACGATAACATAAAAAATATATTAGTTAGACCTTTCAAATTTGGTGTGTGGGTATATATATGGGTAATGCCACAAACGCTATTGTTTTGTGACCTTCAATTTCAAGGTCAATGGTGGCCTCTTAAAGGTCAGATTTTGGCCATTTTTTCACATTTTGGCCCAGTTCTCATATACAGAAAGTTAGATCATCCTATGGTTGGTATATATAATACATATTTATGTCCTCTGTAAGCATGCAGAAATTTTACCTTGAAGCTCTTCATTGAAGGTCATCCACAGACCGTCAAAGTACGTCACCGGGGCCATTTTTTGGCCTTTTTGGAGATATTTTCACACTTAATGCTGACTATATTGCATGGAAACTATTGAAAATGGCTTTGGAGGTTGAGAACATGATGAAGTACCAGCATCCAGTTTGTTGACCTTGGCTATTGTTTTCAAGATCACCTCAGGCCTGCTAAAATGACTCAAAATGGTACCTTTTACTGCATATATATGCCTATATAAGACTGTGAGACATAAAGCTTGTGGGTGTTCCACAGCCTAAACCCATGCACGGATTTTCAGGGTATGTTTACTTTAAGAGGATCTAGAGCTGATAAGGATTTGGTGGGTATCCGGTTACTGCTATTGCCATGGCAAACACTTTTAAGATTTTCGGGTCTTAAAGTTTGTGGGTGTTCCACAGCCTAAACCCCTTTATGGATTTTTACTAAATTTTCAGGATATGTTTACCCCAAGTAGATCTAAAGCTGATTAGGTTTTGAGGGGTATCCAGCTACCACTCTTTTCATGGCAACACTTTTAAGATTTTCAGGTCTTAAAATTTGTGGGTGTTCCACGGCCTAAATCCCTGTATGTATTTTCACCAAATTTTCAGGATATGTTTACCCCAAGAGGATCTAGAGCTGATTAGGTTTTGGGGGGTATCCAGTGGCAACTGTTGCCATGGGAGCACTTGTAAAATTTTCGGGTCTTAAAGTTTGTTCTAAAATCTTTAATGTTTTCTGTAACCTAAAATATTTCAGGTAGCTTCATCAGATTTGCAAAAAATGTAAATGGATAGGAAAGCTTGCCCAAAAGTAATTGTGTCCTTGTTTTGAAAATAAAAAGGATGAAAACAACTTGTACGAAATCATGGCCTGTGAATCTTTTGTAGAATATCTGGTGGGTTCTCTATATTTCTAACAACAGAAGTTGCTCCTAAGAATTTCCCAAATTTCAATGTTGTTGGCCGTTTAGCTGTACCTGCGAGCTGGGGTTCTTACCTGCCGAGGCTGGCTATTTTTAACCATGACCAAAATGAGTAAATGATATTTTTCTTCATAACTGTTAGAGTTACAATAATTTTGTCAAATATGTTCAGTTGTTTAACTACTTTTTGATGTGCAGTGTCATGGCAAATTCCCAGAGCTGTAGGTCCATAGCTGAGTAATAGCTACCTTGACAGTTCACCATTGAGTAAATCACTTATATCTGCAAACGTGTTAAATTTAGAGGTTTTTTTGTCAAATGTGTTGTTCATGTACTTTTAAATGTACTTTGTCATGGCAAATTTTCTGAGCTCTATGCTGAGCTCTATGTTCATAGCTAACTGAGTAATAGCTACTTTGACAGTTCACCATTGAGTAAATCACTTATAGCTGGAAATCTGTTGCACCTATCCTTACCAAGGTTTCAAGATATCTTCCCTGCTATGAAATCTTGCCTGGCTAACATTTGGTCCAGTTTGTTCAATTTGGTTGGTAGCTATGGCAAGGAATTTGAAAATCTGAGGTGACCAAACTCAAAGGAGCCTATATCTCCCTTAATATTGGTCGTAGAGGTTTTGGATGTGAAGACAACTTCTAGGAAATCATGTGCCCCGAATCTTTTGCTGGTTTCATATTTGACCTTGAATCCCTCCTTCAAGGTCAAATGTGGTTCTTCATACCTATAATGACCTATATCTCCCTTGTTATTGTATCCACCGGATGCTATCCGGTGGATACTATGGATTACGCATGAGTACGCCACCGCCGCAGTGTGTAGAGATTTTCTCGTTACCCCTCTAGAGGCCAGGGTATTATAGGTAGACTTCTCAAATTTTCAGGTTATATTCATAACCATTAAATCTTGCCTGGGAATATTTTTGGCCTCATTTTGAAAAACTAGATGGCCGCCACAGGCGTTTTTCGACTTTCAGCAAGGAGTTTTGTTGGCCTTCTAGAACAAAGGGAATTATATGAAGAGATCTCAAATTCGTCATTACAAAATCTTGACTGAAAATATTTTTGGTCTCATTTTGAAAAACAAGATGGCCGCCACAGGTGTTTCTTTTCAGTCATGAAAAGTGCTTATATCTCTCTTATTATTGGTCCTAGAGGTTTGGAATGTCAAACCAACCTCTAGGAAATCATATACTGCGAATCTTCTGGTGTGGTCGGATTTGACCTTGGGATCCCTCCTTCAAGGTCAAACAAGGATAGCCAAACTTCAAAGTGCTTATAACTCGCTTATTATTAGTCCTAGAGATTTGGGATGGTAAACCAACCTATAGGAAATCATGGGCTGGGAATCGTGGTGTGGTCGGATTTGACCTTGGCCCTCCTTCAAGGTCAAACGAGGATAGCCAAAGTTAAAAGTGCTTATAAATCGCTTATTATTGGTCCTAGAGGTGTGGGATGGTAAACCAACATATAGGGAATCATGGGCTGGGAATCTTGTGGTGTGGTCGGATTTGACCTTGGGCCCCTCCTTCAAGGTCAAACGAGGATAGCCAAACTTAAAAGTGCTTATGACTCGCTTATTATTGGTCCTAGAGGTTTGCAATATGAAAATAACTTATCGGAAATCATGGGCTGTGAATCTTTTGATGTGCACGGTCAGATTGGACCTTGGGCCCCTCGTTCAAGGTCAAATGAGGGTAGCCAAACTTAAAAGTGCTTTCAACTTGCTTATTATTGAAAAATGCTGTTTATCTTCTAAACTATGTTAGTTGGCCTTTTCCGGTGGATACATCTTGCATCTGGCCACAGATGGGTCCTTGGTGTAGTTGATCATAGAGGTTTTGGATGTGAAATCATGTGCCCCAAATCTTTTGATGGGCTCGGATTTGACCTTAGCTTCCTCCTTCAAGGTCGAATGTTGTCCTTGATACCTCTAATGGTCGATATCTCCCTTATTATTGGTCGTAGAGGTTTTGCATGTGAAGACGAATCTTTTGGTGGGGTCATATTTGACATAATATTCTGTATGTCACGCTTCAACCATATCCTGTCCAGGGATACACTGCGTCGAGACACACTCTCTAGTTTCCTTTTACAAGTGGTAAATAATTTTTAAAGAAATAAAATATCGAGTCAAAATAGCCTGATGCAGCTCCAATAATCCCTATTTTCGCCCATGTTAGAAGACTTAAAACAATAGTTTTAAATATATTTTCCCATTGAAAAAACACAGTTTGTATGTATATTCTTTAAACAAATTAAGTATGATGTTTGTTAATGCATCGAGACACACTCTCTAGTTTCCTTTTACAAGTGGTAAATAATTTTTAAAGAAATAAAATATTGAGTCAAAATAGCCTGATGCAGCTCCAATAATTCCTATTTTCGCCCATGTTAGAAGACTTAAAACAATAGTTTTAAATATATTTTCCCATTGAAAAAACGCAGTTTGTATGTATATTCTTTAAACAAATTAAGTATGATGGTTGTTAATTATGCAATAAAATGGAATTATTTGGCATTTTTCATTTTCACCTCCTGGTTTTGATCTACGTAATATTTTTCACGAACGGTGTAAAATCAATGTACAAAGATGTGACAAACTACAAGTACATAAAATGTTTACTACGAGGAAAACCCCATGGATCATCCTACCTGTGTTGAAAATCAGGATGGTTTTTAACTCAGTACATCCATGTATACAAAGCCTGTAAAGCTTGATATAAAAAATTGCACCCCAAATGTATGAACATTGTACAAGTGCTTTTGTTATATACCACCATTTTATACATACAACTTTGGTGCATATACAACTTCAGCGTATTGCACGTTTGTGTACTTCTGTTGTATTTAGACAAATAAAAATATTGTTAAAGCATTTATAATGGCTAAAAATCATGGAATATTCTTAACATATTTGATAAATCCTTGTGATTCCAGTGGATTTCTACCAGTAAACGCCAATGCTTTAGATAATATTTGAAATTTATATTATATTAGCAGGTTTAGCTTGTAATCTTCTTACAAAATAAGCAAATGACATACAATACCATAAATGCTTTAATGTAACTGTTTTATATTGCCTTGAAAGTGTTATATAGGAAGGGATAGCATTTCTCAGTGGATAGTGTTTTGCCAAATTCTATTGTACTTCATTTAAAACTAATATCTACCATGATACTGGAGGAGCTGTAGAGCATAAAAAAAGTGTGCAATGTATTTTGATTCTTTTCTAAGATTTTAGAACTGGAAGTATGCAGGATTATAAAGATTAATAAAAAAGTTGATATGCCAGTGAAAAATATGCCAAATAAACTGCATCTGACTGATGCAAAGAGCTGTATGTTCTCTAAACTGTGTCTGGGGTAAAAAAAATACTATTCATAACTTCATGATATGCTAGAATACAATGACAAGAATCGATCTTTAGCTTTAATTATTGTATTGCAATATGGTTTAACAGTCTTTGTAACTTTTTGGGAATAGTATAAAGTAATTGGCGAAATGCGGTCCAATTGTGGACAGCCCTAATTTAATTGCCATAGGACAAGTTCTATGGATGTATTTTTTACTTATCGCAAAATATACTTTAGGATGCTACTATCATTTTTACCCCACAGCCCTTAAGGGGTGTCAGGGTATTGTTTTCACCCGTGGTGTCCAGATGGGCGGGCGGCGGGAAAAAGTTTGTCCGGCCTGTATCTCAGAAACCGTAATGTGTAGGAAGTTAATACTTGGTAGGGACATTGGTTAAGGGGTGTAGGTGTGCAACGTCATGGTATGACCTTGATTTTACCTTTGACCTTGCTGTAGTGACCTTGAGTTTGAAAATCTTGTCGGGGCTATATCTTGGAAACCGTAAGGTGTAGGACGTTGATACTTGGTAGGGACATTGGTTAGGGGGTGTAGGTGTGCAAACATCATGGTGTGACCTTGATTTGACCTTGCCATAGTGACCTTGACCTATAAAATCTTGTCCGGGCTATATCTCAGAAACTGTAAGGTGTAGGAAATTGATACTTGGTAGGGACATTGCTTAGGGGGTGTAGGTGTGCAACATCATGGTGTAACCTTGATTTGACCTTTCACCTTGCCGTAGTGACCTTGACCTATAAAATCTTGTCCGGGCTATATCTCTGAAACTGTAAGGTGTAGGAAGTTGATACTTGGTAGGGACATTGGCTATGGTGTGTAGATGTAAAACGTCATGGTGTGACATTGATTTGACCTTTGACCTTGCTGTAGTGATATTGACCTATAAAAGCTTGTCAGGGCTATATCTCAGAAACTGTAAGGTGTAGAAAGTTGATGCTTGGTAGGGACATTGGTTAGGGGGTGTAGGTGTGCAACATCATGATGTGACCTTGATTTAACCTTTGACCTTGCCGTAGTGACCTTGACCTATAAAATCTTGGTCGGGCTATATCTCAGAAAGCGTAAGGTGTAGGAAGTTGATACTTAGTAGGGACATTGGTTGGGGGTTGTAGGTGTGCAACGTCATGATGTGACCTTGATTTGACATTTGACCTTGCCGTAGTGACCTTGACCTTTAAAATTTTGCCCAGGCAAATGAGGCAATATCTCTGAAACTGTAAAGTGTAGGAAGTTGATAGTTGGTAGGGACATTGCTTAGGGGTTGTAGGTGTGCATCATAATTTTTAGTTTACTGATTAATGCTGTCATCTTACTATTGAATTGTCTTGTTTTAATACTTTACATCTTTACATACATTTTGTTTCTCTTAGATGTTATTTTCTCTACTTAAACATCATTTGGACCTTAATATAACTGACACTGCTCTAAAAGTATCCCGATCTTTGTACTGTTTCACTACTTCTATACCTCATGGTGTTGAAAACTATTTCCCCAGGCTGTGCGGAATGGGCATCTCTGATGCTATTTTTCTTAATTGGGCATATACAGTGAAATCTGCTTCTCTTGGTTACATGTAAAATATCAATATCATGACAGAATTTCTTCCTCAAGAATTCCTATCCACAGATAATGATTTTCAATTGGGCATATACAGAGAAATCTTATTCTCTTCATCACATATGTAAACAAGATGCACTCAGAGAGAGCAAAACGCTCAACTCCATGTGACCAGTTCATCAAGTGATATAAAGTATTGTAAGGAAGACAATAAAATAAAACCAAACATGTAAATTAATCTTCATAGAAATATCAAGTAGAAAGCTAGTCATTTAAAATACATTGAAATGGGACCTCTGAAAAATCATGAATTTTTTGTATCCAAATTAAGATCCTGATCTTTCTTTTAGTAACTACACCCCCCACCCCCCCACCCCCACACACACACAAAATAATAAATAAAATAAAATAAAAAAAATAAACAATAAGCACACAAAAACATTAAACTGCTGGTGGAGGTAAAAATATTGCTTAAAGGTCACTTGGTGAAAATCACACATGGTAATTTTTTGTGATGGACTGTCAAGGAATTGAAATAAAAAAAGAGAAAATAAAACAGAAATAAAATTAATAAACATGATGAATATACCACCTCCCTCTTTATTATGTTTATTAAAATGAGAAGAAATATTTTTACTTAAAGACAGCAAGTATCACAAGCTAGGTTTGTGACCTCACAATGACAGTTGCATTGTGACATCACGGAGTAATGTCATCATCAGAAAGCAAAATATTATAGAAATAGACAATGACGAGCGAGGTGTTATAGGAGATTTTACAACGATTAGCGATATTAGGATCACGAAGGCGAAGCCTGAGTGATTCTAATGCGCTAATCGTTGTAAAATCTCCTATAACACCGAGCTCGGAGTTGTCTATTTCTATTCTAACATGACATTTTAAAATTATCTCATAAAAATTAGTTTTGAAGCTATTTTGTACAAAAATATACGAATATTCTATAAAGATTATTTATCAAATGGTGCAGTTGAAATATTGGAAGAGCCACAAATAAAATAACCCTTTCTTTGTTAAACCTCCTTAAAATTTTGTACATTCATATCAGTATATTCTATTTTCAAATGTAAGAATCCATAAATGTCGTATTTACCATTATTTGTTTATTTAATAACAAAAATCCAAGCTGTTACTTGAAGTTTACTTTTTGCGGAGCGGCATTGTGAGCGATAAAATAGAACTAGGGATGTTATGCGGGGTTTTACAGAGCAACTTTTCACGTCTTAGCCAATCAGAATCGCGGACACAGCCGTGTCATGTTAGAATGATTTTTAACGCTCGACGATAAGAGAGGGTTATTGTGATCAGTTTGTTTCTGTCTGTCTGTCTGTCTGTCTGTCTGTCTGTGCACCGTTTCGCCCTTATAACTCAAAAACTATAACACCAATCAAGCTCAAATTTGGTGGGCAGATATTTCATGGGGTACAGACGGATTCTTGAAAATTTGGTGTAATTTGTGTGAAAATTAAAGCCAGGAGAGAGTTTTTCTAATTTGTAATTGGGCTTTTACAATGAAATCTGCTTCCCTGTCTGTGCACCGTTTTTCCCTTATAACTCAAAAACTACAACATCAATTAATCTCAAATTTGGTGGGAAGGTATTTCAAGGGGCACAGACAGATTCTGCCAAATTTGGTGTAATTTGCTTGAAAATTAAAGCCAGGAGAGAGTTTTTCTTATTTTTAATAGGGAATTCACAGTGAAACTGCTTCTCTTCATCACATACGTCAAAAATCAATATTTTATTTCTGATGATGTCATCACTCAGTGATGTCACAATGCAACTGTCATTGTGAGGTCACAAACCTAGCTTGTGATACTTGCTGACTTTAAGTAATAATATTTCTTCTCATTTTATGGCTTGAAATTGGCATAAACATAATAAAGAGGGAGGTGCTATATTCATTATTTTTATTAATTATTATTTCTGTTTTATTTTCTCTTTTTTCTTTCAATACCTTGACAGTCCATCACAAAAAATTACCATGCGTGATTTTCACCAAGAAGTGATCTTTAAGCAATATTTTTACCTCCACCAGCAGTTTATATTTTTGTGTGCTAATTGTTTGTCTCTTTGTTTTTTGTGGGTTTTTTTTTGTGTGTGTGTTTACATTACTCTAGAACTAATGAACAGATCTTTATTTAAAAATTTGTGGGTAGGACCTGACTGAAGGAAGAAGTTACTAAAAGAAAGATCTGAATCTTATTTTGGATACAAAAAAAATCATGATTTTTCAGCGGTCCCATTTCAATGTATTTTTAATGACTTTAGCTTTCTACTTGATATTTCTATGAAGATTAATTTACATGTTTGGTTTTATTTTATTGTCTTCCGTACAATACTTTATATCACTTGAGAGACTGGTCACTAAGAGTCGAGCGTTTTGCTCTCTCTGAGTGCATCTTGTTTTTACCTATGTGATGAAGAGAAGCAGTTTCACTGTGTATTCCCAATTAAAAATAAGAAAAACTCTCTCCTGGCTTTAATTTTCAAACAAATTACACCAAATTTGGAAGAATCCGTCTGTTCCCCATAAAATACATGCCCACTAAATTTGAGATTGATTGATGTTATAGTTTTTGAGTTATAAGGGCAAAACGGTGCACAGACAGAGAAGCAGAATTTTCATTGTAAAAGCCCAATTAAAAATTAAAAAAACTCTCTCCTGGCTTTAATTTTCACACAAATTACACCAAATTTGGAAGAATCCGTCTGTACCCCATAAAATACCTGCCCACCAAATTTGAGCTTGATTGGTGTTATAGTTTTTGAGTTATAAGAGCGAAACGGTGCACAGACAGACAGACAGACAGATGGACAGACAGAAACAAACTGATTACAATAACCCTCTCCTATCGTCGAGCGTTAAAAAAAAAAAAAAAAACATAAATAAATAAACATGACAAATACACCACTTCCCTCTCAATTGTATTTATGTCAATTTCAAGACATAAATTTAATGAGAAGAAATATATCACAAGTATCACAAGCTAGGTTTTGTGACCTCACAATGACAATTGCATTGTGACATCATTAAGTAATGACATCATCAGACAGCAAAATATTGATTTTTTTACTTATGCAATAAAGAAAATCATATTTCTCTGTATATGCCCAATTGAAAATTATTGTCCATCAAGTTGAACACTTTATCTTGGTTAAAGTTTTTTTTTGAACAGCAAAATTTTAGATGCTGTGTTTTTTTCTTTTCTTTTTAAAAGACCTTTAAAAAAATTGCTAAAAAAAAACTAAAAAAAAAAATTTAAAAGAAAAAAAAATTTAGAATTGACTGGTATTGAACCCCAACCATGAGATTACAAGTTCTACACATTACACTCACAGCCACAGAGGATACCTGATGAGGCTAGAATTCATGAGGAGGAAATCCTATCATGATATTGATTTTTGAAGACAAGTAGGTTTCACTGTATATGCCCAATTAAAAATTTAAAAACCTGTCTCCTGACTTTAATTTTCAAACAAATTACACCAAATTTGGAAGAATCCGTCTGTACCCCATGAAATATCTACCCACCAAATTTGAGCTCGATTGATGTTATAGTTTTTGAGTTATTTCTTCTCATTATATCCTCAGACGAAAGTCGGGGATATATTGGATTCCGGTCCGTCACGCCACCGCCACCATAGAAATTTCCTTGTGTACGCGATAACTCAACAACGGATTAGTATTTTTTTTCCAAACTTGGTACATATGTTTAGGGTGGTCAAAGGAAGATCCCTATTTTAAGGTGACCTTAAACTCCCAATAATAAAGAACTTATGGCCACCTTAAGGTCAGAAGTTTGACTTTTGGCCACTTAGGGCCCTCTAGGTCACAAACTATGAGGCTCATCTGGCTAAAATTTTACTTGAGAACACATTAATATATTCTTAGTATATGTGACGAAAATCAAGACTTTAAGTTGAGGATAATATTGTGTTTGAGGGCCATAAAGACCCCACTTAGGGGTTTTTCCTACATTTTTCACATATTTTCCCTCTAATTTGGAAGTGGTAATTCTGATGAGTTTCAAACTGCACAAGGTATAACTTTCATATGTAATCCTTGTCTGTGAAAAATTTAAAGGCTGTAGGTTCACCTATAAGGTCGACTTAAGGTCTCGAAATTGCCCACAGAGACCCAATTTATGCACTTTTTGCCACTTTCAAGCACTGTAGCTTTCAAACTATGTCTCTCATCTAAGTTAAATATCATCTGGAAATATATCAATTTGTTTTCTTATATGTGCCCCAAAATTTAGGCCTTTAATAGACATTTAACCTGTCTATGAGCACATAAGCACCCACCCGAGTAACCCATTTAAAACATTTTCCACATATTTTGCCCTGTAACTTGGAAATGGTAAGTCTGAGAAGTTTGAAACTGTATTAGATATACATTCTATGTGTAACCCTTTGATTGTGAAAGACTTTAAGTCTGAAGCTTTGATTTAAAGGTCACATTGAGGTCTTATAAGGCCCATATAGACCCAATATTTGGACTTTTTGCCATTTTTAAGCCCTGTGACTGTTAAACTATGTGACTGATGGAGCTGAAATCTCATCTGGGAATATATTATTATGTTCTTTTTACATATGCGAAAAACAAAGGCTTTAAGTAGACATTTAACCTGTGTATGAGGACCATAAACGCCCATCCGAGTGACCCTTTTTAGACATTTTTCACATATTTGGCCCTGTAACTTGGAATGGTAAGTCTGAGAAGTTTCAAACTGTATTAGATATACATTCTATGTATAATCTTTGATTGTGAAAGATTTTAAGTCTGAAGCTTCAAATTGAAGGTCACATTGAGGTCTCTAAAAGGCCCACAGGCACCCAATATTTGGACTTTTTGCCACTTTTAAGCTCTGTGACTGTTAAACTATGTGACTGATGGCCGTTGTAGCGCCAGATAATGTATCCCCCACAAAGTGTGTGAGGATACAAAATATGGCAAGGGGGGCTGCCACAAAGTGTATGGGGATACAAAATATGGCAAGGGGGCTGCCATATTTTGTATCCCCTGCTATATTCTGTATCCCCTTTGCCATATTTTGTACCCCCTAGTTATTTATGAGCTCATCATAAAAAATTTCCCTGTAGGCATTATAAATAAGCATTTGATAGCCCAATGTTTGTAATATAAATGCATTTTTAGGTTTCAAAACCTTTTAAAGACTACATTAGTACCTTAGAATATTATTATAGATAGATAAGGAGAACTGGCCAAATATAACTCTTTATTTTTGGTGATAATTAATCCTATTTAGTCATGACTCTCCCAAAAGTGAAATAAAGGAAGAACCTTAGTCTAATTTTGTAATTAATAATTGACAGTTGAATAATTGAAGACAAACAAATCAAGTACTGTGTTGTTGATTACACCTATGAAGTTTCCCCTTGTCTTCAAGTCAACAACATTGGCCTGTGCATTGAGGGATTAATTGAGTGACTGAGGGATTAATTGACTTACGACTAAGCTCTAATTTTGCATGTAGTGATTAAATAAATTTGGGTAAAGTATATTTTAAAAATAATTTCTAGTATGAATCTCTTTTTTAATTTTTATTTTTTCTTTCATAGCAGTACTTAAACAAAATACTTAGTCAAGACAAACATTGTATATACAAGATGTAGATACAGGGAAAAAAAACTTTTCCCAGGTTCTCAGTGAATCTATTCTATTGTTTGTGAGTTATGGATATTTTGTTTGTAGTATTTAAAGTATTTTCTCCATTAACATATCATTAGTACCAGCTATGGAGAACTAAATAAGACATTCAAAATAATTTGTATTAAATCTGGAAATTAAACCATTAGAAAACTTGATAGTGTAATCTTTTCCTTTTTATATGTAATTAATATACAGTGCTTGAGTAAATTTAACAAATGTGAATTATTTGTTCACTCCCCAGTTACAATCTTGTATCACTTGTGGGGAAGAATGTGTAAAAGATTATATGGAAAAATATATGTAAAGTCTCATAGTATAAGCTATTGTTTTGCTTAAAACTGACTGATCAGGCTTACAAGTATTAATTGCAATCAACTTATCACTTGTAAAGATAGTACTAATTCAACATGAAAAGAATTTCTCCCTATTAACATGGTCTTTTAGTAATTAGTTAACTGGATTGACTGTAGGCCATAAGGTGTCTATTGTTCAACCACTGCTTTCAACTTGATTTTTTTTCACTTGGGGAGTGATTAGGCAGCTGGATCAGACTGTAATATATCTATTGTTTCAACATTCTTTTTAAGGTTATCTGTTTGACTATGTGTGTGACTAAGTAACTGGATTAGTCTTAGATTTACCTTTTGTTCTAGCACCTTTTGAACTGTATTCCTTTCACCTGTGAATTGTTGTAAGACTCTTTTAAGGTGTTTTGGGGTGATACTATACATGTTTGTAAACAAACTGATCAATTTAATGAAAATTTTCAAATGTTTAATGATAAGTTCTTAAATGGACATTTACCCATATAACCTAAAAGGAAATACCAATTTTAGGCGCCAGTGTGTTTTGTCAATTTTATGCATTAATGTGTTGTTTGACTAAATTCATTAAATTAACTTGGTTGAAATACAGATGATGAGGTCTTTTGGCTCCAACAATTATATACCTTTATAACTCTGCCTTACTTCCAACCCTATTCACTCTTGAGCGAATCAAATCAAAAGTTGGTCAGAAAGAGACAACTGACTTGCTTTACTAAGACCAATTGAGCCAAACTATGTCAACTTAATCCTCTCCAGCTACGTTTGTTATTTATATCCCCACCCATTACACCTCCTAACTGAGAGGATACAGAATATGATGGGGATACAAAATGTGGCTGCCATATTTTGTATCCCCTTAATCCCCCTATTGTTGGGATACAAAATATGGCAGCCACATTCTGTATCCCCTAAAAGATCAAAGGGGGGATACAGAATATGGCAGGCATACAGAATATGGCGTTACACCGTGACTGATAGGGCTGAAATCTCAACTAGGGATACATTATTATATTCTTTTTACATGTGCCAAAAATCAAAGCCTTTAGTAGACATTGAACCTGTGTATGAGGACCATAGACACTCGCCCAAGTGACCTTTTTTGACATTTTTTTTTCTGTATTTTGCCCTGTAATTTGGAAATGCTAAGTGTGACAAGTCTCAAATTGTATTATATATAATTTTTGTTGTCCATGTCCCCAAAAAGTTTCAGATCTGTAGTTTAATTGCTAAGATCATTTTAACAATTCTAAAATGCCCACAGAGACCCAATTTATGGACATTGTGCCACTTTAAAGCCCTGTAACTGTCGAACTATGTGGCTTATAGAGCAGAAATCTTTGAATTTTTCAAAGGAAGTGCCTGTCTATTTAAATTTTGAATATTAATGATGTTATGGCTATGTTAGGCTTTTAAGAACTTATTTTTGTGTTTTTATCCCTCTGTTTGCTGAGTTTTTAACTTTTTAAAATGAAACTGGTTAATATATATTTAAGTAGGCAAAATGGACATTGTTATTAATGAAATTATAGCCTTATATAGTAAAAATAGGGGATTTTTATCCCTTAACTAGCCCAGTATTATTCAACTTGCCTCAGTTAATTTTGACACAGCTCCTGCAGTTATGAACCTATTTCAGTTGATAATCACACATTTATAATTCGTCATTCTGAATTATTATTATAAATCTGTTCTTGTGGTTTATTAATTTATATTTAAATCTGGAGGTATAATTTTCCTGTTGGACATTCCTTATTTATATATTTGATTTTTTTTTATCTGTCATAAGATTAACTGAACTTTTTGGGGGCAACCTTATAAAATAGATAGCCCAGACCATTGATGATTTCTGAGTATTTTATTACCCCTTTTATGTATACCAGAGTGTTTGTTACACTAAATAAACAAAGGTATTGATGATATCAGATGAGAAACAAAGAACCAGGCTGGTCAGTGGGGTTGCAGATCTGCTGTAATAGTGTTATTCATCTACTTTTGGGTCAGCTGTAACATAGTAAATTGCCGACCTGTAGCTCATTGCATAGCTAAACTATAGCTACTTTGAGGTTCTCACTTTTGAGTAAATCATTGTAACTTAAAAACTATGACATTTAGAGTATTTTGTTGAAATGTGTTATTTACCTACTTTTAGGTCAACTATAACATAGTAAAATTACAGGCCTGTAGATTATTGCACAGCTGAGCAAAAGCTACTTTGAGGTTCTCACTGTTGAGCTAGTCGCCTGTAACTTGAAAACTATTGCATTTAGAGTATTTTGTTTAAATTACGGATGTCGCTTGTCAAGACATACAATAGAAGGAAGTGTTAAATATTAGAAATATACCCAAAATGTGAAGAAATTTTAGGCTTTTATCCCATATTTTCGTGCATTTGCAGACTTTTGTAATGATTACTTTGAAAGAACTGCTATGTTTTTGTTACAACACTTTATAACACTTCCAAATTTTCTCACATCACTCCAACCTTAAAGTCTCTCTACTGGCTTCCTGTTATTACCAATGAATCATTTTCAAAATTCTGGTACTCATATATAAGTACCTTACCACTGGGAAGCCAAAATATTTTGCTCCGTATTTGTCTTTATATATATCTGCTGTTAAAACGAGACATACTAATCCAGAAAAGATGTTTCTCAAAGTTTCCTTCTACAGCTCTTCAGTTCATAAATCCAAAATTCATTTCAACAAGTGTTTCTCATATGATGCTCCAAAACTTTGGAATGATTTGCCGGTGGAAATTCGAACTGCTCCTACAGAAGTTTCAAAAGGCTACTTGAAACTTATCTGTTTCAGTCTTTTCCTCCCTAGGTCTTCTTACTACCGAACACTGATCGTCCCCAGGTGATGGCCTGATTATGTCTTACAACTTATGATTTATGCATTACGATTTGGATGTTGTGCCTTTGAATCCGCGAGATCGGAGATTAAGCACTTGGATACCTGATACCTTTATATCCTCAGTCTCGCTTGTTAACACATATAATTAAAGGAAAACTTAAAATTTTGGGAACAAACCAGAAATTTGAAGAAATTATACACATTTATCTCATATTTTGTGCATCTGGGGACTTTTATTGCCAAGTAGTCAAGAGAAAATATCCATGTTTGGTTGTGGTGTACTAAAATGTGGAGTCCCAAAATTCGTATAGTTTTGTATCAACAACCTTCCATTGTACACATTTTTGGTACCGACCCATCTCTAGTTTAAATATATTATATGTTAAATATATTATATATGTTATTCACCCATTTTTGGGTCAGCCATAACATAGTAAAATTGCAGACTGGTACCTCATTGCATAGCCAAGCAATAGCTGGTTTGAGATACATCCTTTTCTACTTTTACTTGTACTCTGAAGCTCAAAAGACAAAGTCAGCTGACACACAGCCCATTTACCGGCACTAATTGCTTGTTAATTAATATTTTAGATTATAGTTATTTGAGTACATACTGGAAGCCATTGATATTTGCATTAGTGCTTGACAAAACCATGAAGTATTGATATCCAGTACTTTGACCTAGAGTGCCGTTGTACATCTGATTTTTAACCCTCTTCATTAGTACTGCCACTAGGGTTTGGAATGGCAGAACAACCAACAGGAAAAGATGGGGTGTAAATCTTTTTGGAGTCAGATTTGACCTTTGACCAATGGTTCAAGGTTAAATACAATCAAAACAAATTCAAGTTAAAAGGAAATGAGGAGCTGCAATTTTTTTATGCATGTCAGATTTGACCTGTGAGGCTGTGGGACATCTCCTTCAAAGTCAAGTGATATTAATATACTAAGGAGCACCTGTACTTCACTTAGGGAATTCTGTGTGGCTTAATTTATGTTGATTAATAAATAATATCAATTTAAATCTGGATTTGAGATGGATCTGGTTGTGCAGTTTAAATTTTATGACACGATTGCTGTCTAGGTGGGCTTGAGAATGGAGTGTAAGATGTTTTGGTTCATTCTTTTATATGTCATATCTACAAGATAGCTAAAATTATGTTTCAACATTTACCTGTTGTTGAAGTGTGCCTGATGTTCATTTGTCCTGAATATTGTGTAGTGTGTACAAAATGTAAACTATCCTTAACATATAGAGTTGTACATATACGTAAGAAAAATAATGTTCAGGTTACTCAAACAGGCACTGTGTCAGTAAATGAGATATTCTATTCTGTTCTGTACTTTTATGTACTTTACTTAATCTCTGCCAGGCAGACTCTAAGGTGCAACACCAAATATCTCCGGTATTATAAACTCATGACGTACAGGGAAACAGAAACTAAATTTGAATTGTAATGGGAATTGTAAAATGTATGAAAGGCAAGGCAATGAGGGCATAGTGTAATAAGCCCAGATAAGCCACCCACAATATGAGTAGCTTGATTATTCAAACCTTAAATATAAGCAGCTAGTAACAGGGCCCAAGTTTTTCTGTCCATCCCTCCCCACAAAATCACCCAGCTCCAGGGTCATCTGGGTGTGTTGCCCTTGCATTACCTGTGATATTATTTACAGATCAGATGGATGGTATTGTGTGGAACTTATTTCATGTAAATTTTCCCTGTGCTGTGTATGTGATTTCTGTAAGAATGATAGAGGGGAAATTTTAAATTTGGCACATTAGAAGAGCTCATTCTAAATTGTTGTTATGCAGTTTATAGTTTTTTACTATGGCATTTTAATTTTTTTTTTGGTTCTAAATTAGTATAAATTGTTCAGAACAGTATTTGCATTTGTAAATAAATGCAAGTTATTACTGGTAGTTATTTCCTGTGTTTTAGAACTATGTTTGGCCCTATCTTTACTCCAAATAAGCATATAACAAAAGCAGCAGAAGAAATGTTTCACTAGTTCAGTAGTTACTGTTCAATTAGTGGGTAGCTGTTTTCTTATTGCTGTAGGTGGACAAATACGACACAGGTACTGCTTGCACAGGTATAAAACAATAAGTGTCATTCTTTTACTTGTGCCCTGCTTATTATTGAGTTGACAATATACACTGATATGCTGCAGCTTTGTTCATCATTTTTTTTTCTAACGTTTTTCGAGTATGGTCACACTGTATTTATTTTAGATCTAGTAAGCACAATAATATAATGAGTACTTAGCATTATTAGATGTGTGATTTTGAGCTCAACTTTTTAATTATAAATGGAATGGATATTAATTAATTAAGTGTTTGTGCGACACATGACAGGTGTGAGTTGACAATCTTTAACATTATTATGGAAATGTATTTGAGGAGATTGTTGATTCAGTTTAATATTTGGTTCTTAGAGCACCTACATGTAATATAACTAAGCAGGCCTAGGTTTTACCCTGTACAAATAATCAATAATTAGTATTAATTACCTTTTAGTCTAGAACCGTGTCTTTGTAAGCATTGTTAGATCGAAAATTTTGGACTTTCCTGTTATGAAGTAAAACTGTTTTAATTTGTACTTATGTTTCCTGTGTATTTGTTTTATGATATACACTTTTTTATTTTTCAGAACTCCCAGTCAAAAGTCTGCTGGACCAACAGTGGATTTTCCTTTCATGACATTGCTCCAAGAATGATCTAAATGCAATTGTGGCTGTTAAATTATATGTACAGAGTTTGAGCACTGAGGATATTTTGATTACCTACTGTACCTTCATAAGGATTAGCTACATTTGCAGTGAAATTATGAGAAGAGCTTTTTCTTAGCTTTGTATAAAGCAGTAGATAAATACATGGAATGTTTTTACCAAGGACAACATTCTGGTAAACAGTGAGCCTCTGTTATTGGATTCACACCGAGTGACAATTAAACATAGCTTGTGCGACACTTGGATATATGTACACACTTTGCATGGCATAATAGATTGAGTGTGGAATGGACTGTGTAACATTCAGAATATTTAACTGTATTGTTATCTAAGATACCTAACAATTCAGTGGTAGTTGTTTGACAGAGGAGTTACACGTGTGGGAAGAAAAAGGACTTAGTAATGGGTAATTCAGCGGGAGTAGAAGAGAGTCCGAGTAGTGTGAGAAGTGCACCAACAAGCCGCACAGTCTCACGCAATAACAACTCAGGCTTCCAGGATGTGGAGATCACACCAAGAGAAAGTGTCAACACCAGGAGCAGCAGCAATGTGGAGAACAAGAGGAGAGGTAAGCTCACTGTGTGGTAACTTGTTAATTGTCCTGAATAAATTCTGCTATTCCAAGCAGTAGTGCTTGTTTGCTAAGTATATCAATTATGAGTCAGTTATCAGGTATGTCTCAGGATATTTCATGCAGCACCACACATATTCCTCCCAAGATTAAAATTTAACTTTTTCTGCGTTCATAAGTGTTATCTACAAAAGATCAACAAGGCCAACTGCCTGCTAAGGTACATGTATTTTTAGCAGTGAAATCCTGATAAATATTTCTTTTCAGTGTGGTAATACTTTTTTCAATTGTGTATTAATTATAATGTATTGTGTGTATATCTGGGGACATTTATTTCTGTATTACATTTGACACAGGAATGAGTGGCTGAGTAATTTTGAAGCACTCTGCTTTTGGGTGTAAGTGAAGAAAAAAAATTCAATCTAGAGGGTATGATAGTGCCATTAATTACATACATACATTGTGTATCCTAATCCTATATTGGTACACTTACATTTGGACAGCATTCATACCATTACTTATGCAGGATCTATGTGTGACATTTATTTGTTGAAGCAGTGCACAGTCTATTGATTCTTTCATAGCTGGCTACAAGCTGAAGGCTATGAGGTTAAATTCACATTCATTTATCTCATTGTCAGCAAATTAGGTTATTGCTAAAATTCCATTTACACTTTGGGTGTTATTTCTGCTGTCGTCAGTTAAACCCATTCAGACCTCCATAGACACATGTATATTTTATTACGCTGCAATAGCTTACCATGTGGGACTTAATGCTGTTCTCGGGTTGCCACACCCGGGGCCAACGTCTTAGAAAAAAAGATCGTTCTTGTTAGCCACCGGATATACTGGTAGTTGTCGTCACGTGATATCTTCTGACCAATCGCCCTACTTTCTCGTTGGCCACGAAGACTGGTAGCAGTTTGTAAATATACAGACATTTTCATTTATTTCTCAGTATCCACGTATTGTTGGAGGCTAATATTTGGACATTTCCTTAAATATATTTCATAGATTATTCTGTGAAAATTTTAATTTCACAACTTAAGTAGTTTCCTTACAATCCGCGTGTTCTGAGTTTTCTCGGTTCAGGCAATCTTAATTGTACGTCTTTTTATTGCGTTAAAATGTCCCTTCATCAAGCAAACAAAGACAAACCGAGAGCTCAGAAATGCCGCCATTTTTGCTTCAGTTTTGATACTCATAATTATTGCCCTACCTGTAGGGAGGCTGGCAAGGGAGATGACCCCTGTGTCACTTTTGAAGCACCCTGCCATATTTGCACGTCTCTCTCTGATGAACAATTGCAAAAAATTCAAAACAGGAAGCGGTACTTAAAAAAGCAAAAAGCGGAAACTAGTTCCAAAGATGAACTAGATCTCTTGGGTGAAGGCGATGGGGACTCTTTTAATGGTTCTAATGCAGACCTTGAGAGTGCTGCCGATAACCTCTTTACCTCACCCCCCCGTCCTCAACCTCTCGCCTTCAGTTCTTTATCACTAAAGACCCCAGCAAAAGCTGTTCCACCCACCCCAGGTACTGTTTTGCAAAATAAAATTCAAAGAAATCTAGAGAAATATACATATACAGCAGCAAATGGGTTCCTTCCAGGCATCCATGTTAGAAGCATTTCAATCACTCGGAGAGGAGTTGGCAGTTAAAAAGCCTGCCGAGGTTGATCCCTCGCCTCATGCTTCAAAAGCTGGTCCATCCAGCAAGTCTGCTGCTAATCTGGACCTACCCCCTCCGAGGTCAAGTACTAATGCACAGTCCGAGGCAATGGATGTGGACGTTGGTCCAGCACTCCCTCCTCGTCTAGTACTCAACCAAACTTCCTCGGATCAGTACGTTGCCCCTTCTGAAGCAATACCGAAGGATTCCTCGTACTCACATAAAAAACAAAGCCACAGGCAAACAGTAACACCGAGCTCTGCCTCGGATCATCTGGATGAGGATTCCGACGAATCTCGGATCCATCCTAGACCTAAGAAACACTCTGACAAGAGCAAGCATAAATCTAGGTCCAGATATGTGTCATCTTCAGAGGAAGATCACTCCCCTGTGGCTAGACACAGGTCTTCTAAGCCCTCTAGGGCTCAGCCCTCAGGCGCAGCTTCTGATCAAGACCTCCCACAACATGATCCAGAACCCCCTTATTATAGGGAAGTAGCCCTGTCTGACATTCCCTCCCAATACTCTGAAGAGGTAGACACCTTCAGGCGCATTCTTTCTCTCCCTGACCCCAGGGACTCTATGCCTAGGTCGTCAACTTCAGTGTTGGGTCTGGATGACGAAAAAGGCCGTCAAGAGCTCAGACCTAGAGGTCCTTCCTCTATCTTACCACTTAGCTCAGTTATCAAGGACGCCTTTGATAAATTTCAACATGATTTCAAAGCTGCCAATTTATCTGAGGGAAAATATGTTAAGCCTCCTCCATCCACTTCCAAGTGGTATAAGGTGGGACAGCCCACTTTTCAAGACAAAATCCAGGAGTTGAATACGGACTTTGCTAAGATCTGTATTACTCCTAGACCTCCTGGGGCACCAGTAGCCAAAGTCCCTATGCCAGTCCTTAAGGAGCTGGAACATCAGGCTAGACAGAATATTTCAACCCTCAATTTCACCGCTGCCTTTGCCAAAACCTCTTCTTCTTGCAATGCTTCTTTGGAAAAGTGCCAACATAGCATCAAGTCAACTGTCAAGAAGATAAAGTCTCAGATCCAGAAAGGTGCCAATCCTGAGAAAGCAGCAAAGCGCGGATATGAGGAAGTTGCTGAGTACTTGGATTTTTGGAACAAGACGGTTCTTGTCCAACATAGAGCTCTTACCTGTCTCAGCAAATCGCTAGCCCATATTCTCCAGAGGGAATTATATTCTATGGCTAACACCGGCTTGCTTAGGCGCGAAGCCGAAATGACTCTATTGCATCCCCAGCTAGGGGAAACGAGACGCCAAGAACTTAGGAACTCGTCCTTCTGGGACTCCTCCTTGTTCGAGTCTCAACTTGTTAAGGAAGGTGAGGACTTCCTTCTCAAAAAAGGCACCTCAAAAGATTCTCAGGGTTTTGCACCCTACCAGAATAAGCCCTTTCGTGGCCCCCACAAGAAAAGAGGCTCCTACAGGAAACGCCCTTATGGGGGCAATTCCTCTCAAAGCAGTAACCAATCCTTTCCCTCGGGAAGAGGAAAATCCAACTTCAGAGGCTCCAGGGGTCGTTTTCGACCCCACAATAGGGGAAGGGGGCGTGGAAACCCCCCTTCACAATGACTCCTCCAAAGCCTCATTCAGTCCACCAGTAGGAAGTCGCCTCCGTTCTTTCAAGAGAGACTGGCTAACAAACAAATGTTCTCAAAACGTGTTAAACATTATCACCAATGGCTACGTTCTGCCATTCCGTTCAAAGCCAAACTTGATCAGATTTCCTCTGATTCTATCAGAGTACAAGGCCCAACAAAAAGACCAAGCCTTGGCCACTTGTATCCAGTCCCTCTTGTCAAAGAACGCCATCGAAAGGGTGGAAAACGTAAAATCTCTCAGGTTTTACAGTCGCCTGTTCCTAGTACCCAAGCCTCACCAAAGGTGGAGGCCAGTCATAGACTTAAGCAGGCTCAACACTTTTCTACATGTAGAAAAGTTCAAAATGGAAACCCCGGAGTCCATCAGGACTTCCCTGGTCCCAGGGGAGTGGGTATCGTCGATAGACCTGTCGGACGCATACCTTCACATCCCCATCCATCCAAACTCAAGGAAGTACCTAAGGTTTTGCTACAAGGCCCAGGTGTTCCAGTTCACCTCCTTACCTTTCGGGCTGGCCACAGCCCATCAGGTCTTTACGATGATCGTAAAGGAAGTGAAACTAATGGTCCTCTCAAGAGGACTCAGAATTCACCAATACCTGGACGACTGGCTGATCAGGTCCCAGTCCCAGGAGGAATCTCAAAGGGACACACAGGCAGTGGTAGACCTAACCCAATCCTTGGGTTGGATAATCAACCAGGAAAAATCAGAACTGAAACCTACTCAGGTGTTTTCGTTCGTGGGCTACGAATACCACCTAGATTCAGCCCTTGTAAGACCCACTCACGAGAGATGGCTCAAACTCCAGGATTTGATCCTACGACTCAAGTCAAAACGTGTTTTGACTGCAAGATGTTTGATGTCTCTAATTGGGTTGCTAGCCTCAACGGAGAAAATGGTCCCGGAGGGATGCCTTCACATGAGGCTCTTTCAGTTTCATCTCAAGGAGCACTGGAGATATCCTCAGTCGCTGGACAACCTCCTTCCTTGGACAGAAGCCATTGTAGCCCACCTAGATTGGTGGCAAAACCCCTCAAATGTGATGAAAGGCACAGACCTTCATCCCAAGGACCACAGTATCCAACTCTTTACCGACGCCTCAAACAAAGGTTGGGGCGCTCACTTAGATCAAAATTCTACAAAAGGACTGTGGTCAGAGCGGGAAAGAAGGCTACACATAAATGTCCTAGAATTGAAGGCGGTCTCCCTGGCCCTTCGAGACTTCAAGGACCAGTGCCAGAATCAAACAGTGTTAGTTGCGACGGACAACTCAACAGTGGTAGCCTACATCAACAAGCAAGGGGGAACTCACTCAGCAGAGATGTGCGCTCTCCTGTGGAAAATCATGACCTGGTGCCATCACTACCATATAACATTGAAAGCCAGGCACATTCCAGGGTGTCTGAATGTGATGGCCGACCTCCTATCCAGGTCCAACCAAGTGCAGTCAACAGAATGGTCTCTGCACCCTCAGGTCTTCAAGCAAATCTGCCGAAAGTGGTTCACCCCTCATGTAGACTTATTCGCCACTCACCTGAATCACAAACTGCCTCTATATGTGTCTCCTATCCCAGACCCAAGGGCCTGGAACATAGATGCTCTGAATATAAACTGGACCAACCTCACTGCCTACGCCTACCCTCCTACGGCTCTCCTTCACAAGGTGATCCAAAAGATCAAGCAATGCCATTGCCTGATCATCGTGATAGCCCCAGGCTGGCCAGGGATGCCCTGGTTTTGGGACCTAGTGCAGCTCTCAACAGAGATCCCACTACAACTCCCAGTGTCAACAACCCTACTCAAACAGTCCCACAACTATGTGTTCCACAACAACCCACAACAGCTGAACCTCCACGCCTGGTGTCTAGGAGCGGACAACTCCAAGAACAAGGCTTCTCTGTGGAGGTGGCAGAGAGAATTGCTGCCCCTCAGCGGTCATCAACAAGGACCATCTACAGGTCAAAGTGGGCCCTATTTGAAAAATGGTGCAGAGAAAATTCGGTGGATTTCTCCACTCCATCTGTGAAACAAATCTCAGATTTTTTCATGTACCTGTACCAAGACCTAAACAGGCGCCCCTCGACCATTGATGGCTACAGGACTGCTATCGTTGACACTCTGGGCCCAACGGCCCAACACATTGCGCACAATGCAGACCTTCATAGGTTACTCTCCAGTTTTCACAGGGATCGTCCTAAAAGTTCCAGAAATTTACCCAAGTGGAACCTTTCTGTTGTCCTTAACGAGCTCACCAAAGCACCATTTGAGCCCATGAAAGACTCAGACCTCAAACATCTTACTCTTAAAACTGCTTTCTTGCTAGCCTTGGCCTCCGGCAAGCGCCGCAGCGAAATCCATGCCTGGGTCGCTAACAAAGTAGCTAATTTAGGCCAATGGGAAAAGGTAGCCTTGTTCCCTTCTTCTGATTTCATAGCCAAAAACCAACTAGCAAGAGAAGGTTCTCAAAGTGTGTCACCAGTGACTATCCCTGCTTTGACTACCATTGTAGATAGACAGTTTAAGGAAGACAGGACCCTGTGTCCCGTGCGGGCCCTGAGGTTTTATTTGGACCGAACTAAAGACCTGAGAGGGTCTCGTTCTCTCCTTTTCACCTCGTTTAAGAAAGGACATACCTCAGACATCAGACCCGCTACACTCTCCTCATGGTTGAAACAAACCATCCTACTTTGTTACAAACAAGCAGATCAACAAGCCTTGGACTTGGTCCAAGTCAAAGCGCATGACATCCGGGCCTTCGCGGCCTCTAAGGCCTTTTACGGTGGAGTATCGGTGGACCAAATCATGCAAGCCTGTCACTGGAAAGCTCACAACACATTCACAAATTTTTACCTAAAAGACCTTACTTGGTCGGACACCGACAACAATATGTATCTGGGACCCGTAGTGGCGGCACAACAAGTCCTAGATCCTTCCCCTCAGACCAGTTGTCCTCGGAAAGAAAAAAGAGGGGGGGGGGCACATCCGCTACAACCAAGTCTTCAGGAGTCTCTCCCAGGATCTAGGTATTCCTTTACCTTCAAGATGTTACGGGTAAGGTCATTTTATTTTTTAATTATCAGGTAATTTCGATTAAGGACTTAGTCAGTTGTCGTTAATCTCATATTTCAGGTTAAAAATTTCATGAGATGCCCAACCACTGGGTTGGTCAGTCACACGTGAAGGTCTACTAGGGACCCTTAGACCTCGAAGTGAGCACCGCTGCACTTCCGTCCTACTACCAAACATCTGGACAGTTTTAGCACTGTCCCTTTTTTACTCAGGCTTTTGGCTCGTTACAGGCCCGATCTTCGGGATCGGGGCTCTGTAAAAGGGACTCAGACTGGCATTTCTGGCACTATTCTGTATATATATTAATTCAAATCTTAGAAAAAATTACATATCTTCCAGTCTCAGCTGTAATCCCGCCACCGGGCGGTTGAATTCAGCATTAAGTCCCACATGGTAAGCTATTGTAGCGTAATAAAATTGAAAATTTTAATTACTTAAATGTAGCTTTTATAAGCTACAAGCTTACCATGTGGGACTTAGAAGAGTCCCACCCTGCCTCCCCGCTGTTTACAGCTGAGGGGTAGGTTTAATAAAAAATTTCAACGAGAAAGTAGGGCGATTGGTCAGAAGATATCACGTGACGACAACTACCAGTATATCCGGTGGCTAACAAGAACGATCTTTTTTTCTAAGACGTTGGCCCCGGGTGTGGCAACCCGAGAACAGCATTAAGTCCCACATGGTAAGCTTGTAGCTTATAAAAGCTACATTTAAGTAATTAAAATTTTCAAATTTATGGGATTGTCATTTAGGTCAGGATATGGCCACATCAAAGTCTCTTAGAATGTCCTTTCACCACTTTCAAGGTTTTTAACTTGGACCGGGGTTATATGTATACCATGCAATATCTGGGCATTATTTGCAGTGGTCCCAGTAAACATTTTTGGATTATGGAAACCTTTAACAGGAAATGTTTGGCAAAGGTTAAAAAATGATGGGTACGAAAAACATTTATAAATTATAATAGAATGTTTTAAAAACGTTTTTAGGTGGGTTGCGTGTAACCAACCCGCCTATTAGATTATTGTGTCTGACGTCCGTCTGTCTGTCCATCATCTCTTTTTTTCCAGACTCTAACTCAAAAACGCTTTGTCTAATTGAATTTAAACTTGACAGGGAGATAGATCACCATGATCATAGTTAGGTTGCTTTCGAAATTGGTCTAATTCTGTTTCTTTGTTTTTCTGTTTTTGTCCGTTTGTCTGTCTGTCAACATTTTAGTTTCCGGAATCTAATTCAAAAATGCTTGGTTCAGTCGAATTCAAAGGAGATAGGTCACCATCATAGCTAGGTTTCTTTCGAAATTGGTGTAATTCCATCCGTTCATTTGTCCATTTTTTGTCTGTTTGTCTTTCCATCAACATTTTCGTTTCTGGAATCTAACTCGAAAATGCTTTGTCCAATCGAATTCAAACTTGACAGGGAGATAGATCACCATCATAGCTAGTTCCTTTCCTTTCCGCTTGTCTGTCAGTCAACATTTCCGTTTCCGGACTCTAACTCAAAAACGTTTTGTCCAATCAAATTCAAGGGAGATAGATCACCATCTTAGCTAAGTTGCTTTCAAAATTGGTGTAATTCCGTCTGTTTGTTTGTCCATTTGTCTGTCCGTCAACATTTCCGGACTCTAACTTGAAAATGCTTTGTCTAATCGAATTCAAACTTAACAGGGAGTTAGATCACCAGCATAGCTAAGTTGCTTTTGAAATTGGTATAATTCTGTCCATTCGTGTGTCCATTTTTAGGCAGGTTGCGTGTAACCAACCCGCCTATTAGATTGAATTGTCCGATGTCCGTCTGTCCGTCCATATTTTCGTTTCCGGACTCTAACTCAAAAACGCTTTGTCCAATTGAATTCAAACTTGACAGGGAGATAGATCACCATCATAGCTAGGTTCCTTTCGAAATTGGTGTATTTCCGTTTGTTCGTTTGTCCGCCAACATTTCCGTTTCCAGACTCTAACTCGAAAACACTTTGTCCAATTGAATTCAAACTTGACTGGGAGATAGATCACCATCATAGCTAGGCTCCTTTCGAAATTGGTGTTAGTCCGTCCGTTCGTCTGTTTTTTTCCATTTGTCTGTCCGCCAACATTTTCATTTCTGGACTCTAACTTGAAAACACTTTGTCCAAACGAATTCAGACTTGACTCGGAGATAGATCACCATCATAGCTAGGCTCCTTTCGAAATTGGTGTAACTCTGTCGGTTCGTCCGTTTTTTTCTGTTCGTTTGTCTGTCAACATTTCCGGACTCTAACTTAAAAACGTTTTGTCCAATCGAAATTTAAACTTGACAGGGAGATAGGTAACCATCATAGCTAAGTTGCTTTTGAAATTGGTGTAATCCCGTCTGTTCGTTTGTCTGTTTGTCTCTCCATCAACATTTCCGTTTTAGGACTCTAACTCGAAAACGCTTGTCCAATCGAATTCAAACTTGACAGGGAGATAGATCATCACCATAGCTAGGTTCCTTTCGAAATTGGTGTAATTCTGTCTGTTCATTTGTCCGTTTATAGCATAGATACATTTATGTAACCTAGATTACAAATTTTACATTTCTTAGCACATCTAACACATTTACCTTAACTGGGTGACCTAGCATTTCTTTCCTTGTTTCTAAATTTAATTATAGCAGTCACTAATCTTATTGCTGCCTGCACAACCCGCCTTTTGGGGCATTTCTGATCCTCTTGTTGTCTGTTTGTCCGTCAACATGTCTGCTTCCGGACTCTAACTCGAAAACCTTTTGTCCAATCGAATTCAAACTTGACAGGGAGATAGATCACCATCATAGCTAAGTTGCTTTCGAAATTGGTGTAATTCCGTCCCTTTGATTGTCCGTTTATAGCATAGATATAATTATGTAACCTAGATTACAAGTTTTACATTTCTTAGCACGTCTAACACCTTTACCTTAACTGGGTGACCTAACATTTCTTTCCCTGTTTCTGAATTTAATTACAGGAGTCGCTAGCCTTATTGCTGCATGCGGAACCCACCTTTCAGGGCATCTCTGACCGTCTTGTTTGTATAACGTTTATTAAACGTTTAATGTTAGAAAAACCTTACAACTGAACATAATAATGTCTGAATAATAATGGGGTCAGAGGTCAAATTCAATATCTTTTTAAGGTTGCTCATGAATGAAAATATTATTTTTATATCTTAAGTTGTAAGATACTGGCTTAAAAATTGTGCCCCCATTCAATTCTAACTTTTAGGGATTACATGTGGGGCAATTTTTGACAAAGTCCTCTAAAATCCCATATTATTGCTCAACGACATCTTTGGACATGTTTGAAGGTGAAGGTTTAATAAACATTCTGAAAATATGATTTTCAGAAGGTTTTTGATAGAATGTTTTTAAAACATTTGACATTGCATACTAAATCAAACATAAATGTTTAATAAACGTTTTCAATAGAAACATTTGTATATACAATGTCTGTAAAATGTTTTTTAAATAGTACAGCGTAAACATTTACTTGGCAGTGTTAAGAAAACCATAAAATAGGGTTTAAATAGGTTTTGTAAACGTTCAAACTATTTTAAAACTTTTCTAATGTTTACTGGGGTGGGAATAAGTTTTGTGGGTGCACTAACAGACCAAATCACTGCACCAAGTTTTCAGGTTATGTTCATCTTATTTTCAGGTAATTCTGTGAACAATTCTGAATTTCTGATTAACATTTGCAAATATTTATGAATAAAAAGTATGGTTGCAAAATGTTGATCAGTATAATAAAAGTGTTGTCAGGACAAATCTTCTGTAGTAGTGTTAAAGCTAAACCCCATTACTTTATGCTCAAACCCTTAAGTGTAAAAGAATATTTTTGTCATCACTGCCTTAAAGTCAACAATTTAAATAATATTTCACACAATTAACTTGAATTAAGTACACGAAATCAGACATGTACACACAGTGTCATCTGTGGTACATGATGTTTCGTTTAAGCAATTAATTGAACTTTTGATTTAGTATGCAAACTATGCATAGAACTGCCTTCAGTAATATATTACCATAAATAGAAGTAATATCATAGTCTGAACAATTTTTTAATACAAAATATCAAATTAACTAGAAATTTGAGAAATTAAAGAATGTATCCATAACTAGAATTTACTTTGATGCACTAAGTAGTTCACTTTTGAATAGAAATAAATGTGTATAAGTAAACCAAAAAAGCTCAATGTGCGCAGTGAAGTATCAAAACTCTAGAACGAGATAACACAATAGCACATTGTGATTTTCCACCAATGATTGCTTATTTAACAATAGCTTGTCCAAGAATATTGTCTTATCAAGTCCCCCCAAAACAATAAATTACCCAGTAGAGTGATTACACAAGGATGAAATCTTGCAAAAGAATTAAATTACTTGTTTACTATTTTTAGATAAAACAGAGTGACACTGACATACTCTAATATAAAATATCATACTCCTGCAGTATGTTATAAAACAGACAGAGATTTCTCCCCCAAAATTACCATGATATCCTCAGAAATTCAGAACTTAATATTTCTCTTAGTGGATATTTCTAGAAATTGCAATAAATGGAAGTACATGATGACATTTGCATCTGTAAGTCAGGCCAAATCCATTGCATAGCCACTATTTAAGAAATACATAATAAGGTTCTGACAATATTATGAGTGTAACTTGGATAAAGCAACACTAATTCCACAGTGACTATCTCACGCCTTGGGACCAGTAATAATGGAGAACTAAGGAAGATATAATGTCTTTGTAATGAGATGACTCTACTTGACATTGAAGAAGGTGTCAAAGGTCAAAGTCAGCATTTGGAAAAGATTCTCAGGCCATGAATTCCTATAAGTTTTTTTTTTCACATTTGGAACCCCATGGAGCAATGAAATGGGAGATATAAGGCCTTTTTAATAAGAAAACCCCATGTGATATGAAACGTGATATTATGGCCATTTTGTTTTCGAAACTAGATCGAATTACTCGTGCTAGCTTTCCTAGCCATGTATCTTATGTGCAGATTTGAGAATGCTAGCTGCAATATATCAAGATAGAGAGCATCTTAATGATTTTCAAGCAATTGGCTATGGTTGCCATTTTGGTTTTCAAAATGAGGCCAAAATTTTTCACTGGCAAAACATTTGCAGGTCAGGACTTCCCATGGGCATTTTTTACATTCTGATGCCGAAGGACCAATAAGGGATATATCAGGACATTTTAGTGAGTTGACCCCATTTGGCTTTCAAGCAGGGGTCAAAGTCAAATTTAACATTTGGAAAAAATTCCCAGGCCATGACTTCCTATAAGTTGTTTTGACATTCGCAATCCTAGTAGCAATGATAAGGGAGATATAAGGCCTTTTTAACAGGATAATCCCATTTGACATTAAACATGTGATATGGCGGCCATTTTGATTTCGAAACTAGGCCAAATTACTATCAGACTAACCTTCCTAGCTATATATGGCCTGAGACTCTTTTCCAATTTTTGCTGACTTTTACCTTTGACCCCTTTTTACAAAGGCCTTATATCTCCTTTAGTTCTCCATCATTACTTATTCTAAGGCAGGAGTAACTGCTGCAGCAGTGGCCTTGCTTATAAATGAGGTGCCACTAGTTGTCAAATAATGCCTTTTACAGTTTGAAGTAATATTTCATAAGAAAGACCGGAAATGCACAGTGAACAAAAACTCGTCGCTGTGCATCGTTGCTAGCGTACATTATAATGCGAGGGATATAATATTGTAAAAGTAGTCCAAATGGCTGTAATTCAGCAAAGCTATAGTTCCTAAACAACTACATTTCCTGACTGAGTAAATAGACGTTTTTGTGTTAAAATCATACCGGTCTTTATAATAGCCATCCGGCCATAATGGGCTCAGCCCTATTGGGTTTCGTCCATTATTCCGCCAGGAAGTTTGTGATTTATTCGCCGATACAGTACTCAAACCTCGCCCTTTATTGCTATAATGTAGAACACTCTGCAAAATCAAGTTAGAGATTGATATTAGTTTTGAAACTGCACTTCAGTCCCTATATCATTGAGTAATCTACAATTTAGCTTGATAAGCATTTTACAGTTAAGCTTTTCTCTGTTTGTTCAAGCTGATCGCACTAATTATTTCAATCAGTTCACAGTAACTGTGACTGTTTCAGTACGGGTATCTGACACCAGTGGGGGGAGTAAAGCAGGGACGAGTAGCAGCTCCCAGCAGCAGTCAGGTTCCCCAAGCAAGAAGCAGTACAAAAGCAGCAAGGAGGCCCCCACCTCTAAGGGAGAGAAGGATATCCACACCATTATCGGTGGCATGATGATCCGAGAGAAGACCATGCTGCAGAAGAAGACTGATCAACCCAAGTATGAGGTGAGGACCATGGTTATATACTTACATACTGGCAGTATATGGTGTCTTTACTGCCCTTCCCTGAAAACATGTGAAATATGTGTAAACGCCTACCCTCTCCAAGAAAATTTTACACAGTTTTCATCTGCTTACTAAAATGCATAATTTTAAGCATGGGAAAACATAAATATAACCACGTAATAAAAGTGGGAATTCGATCCCATACAGAGAAGTTTCAAGGGTTTTGAATGGCTGAGCTGTGGCAGGTACAATGTATTTGTTTGGGTCTATGTGAGCAAACACACCTATTTTATAAAGACAGATACTTGGATTTTAGATATATGGATTGAATTAAATGCACTATTTTGTAATATTGTTAGTTGTAATGTTTAATCTATTTATATGTGGTGGCTTTCATCATGTTTATGGGTGTGAACAGGTTTTTTGATTACGTTCAGCTATACTCCCATGCTCGCTTTATCACCCATCCCTGTCTTTCCAGCGAAGGGCCATGGGCACTGCTTTGGACAATTTCGGTAAAATTGGAGCTCTTGGGAAACTGGTCTTTTTATTTAGATTCCTGCAGTAATTTGAGAAATACTTGATTATACACTACTATGAACGACTCAACGGAATAACTCTGAATTGTTATTCCTCTCCTTCACTGTTGCAAGGTTGTTTCAAAGGACCCGATTACGATGTCAGAACCAAAGTCTTCTGGGTCATGGTACCTATCATTTTACTCATAAAGGTTGTGGGTAGTACTGAAACGAGTTGGCCATAACTCAAAGCATTACTTGATGGGTGATATAAGGAGATCACATTGATTTGCACTATTTAAACTGGAGGTTTTTTTAAGAAGATGGTAAATGCTTAGACATGGTCTTATCTTTTTTTGAATTTTGTCATTTAATCAAGTTGAACTTGAGTTCAAATCACAAACAATCCCAGTTCTCTTGCATGAGACCCAGACTTTCCCAGTTAACTAATTAACATGTGGTTTGGAGGCTGGAGCACAGTCATATCTTATTTGACCTATCTTTTCACTTCTGAAGATCCCAGTAGACCGTAATCTTTGTATAATCCTGTTATGTGTAGCATCTATATGACTTCTCTTGTCTTGGTGTCAGGAGTTATCTTTGTGAATTGTAGTGGTCAGGTGATATTTCAAAAGTAATTAGTCACGTAATTGTTGTCGACTTACTGAACTTGTTGGTGGCCATAAAGTTCATATTTAATTGGTATGTCACATTTTTCCCACTATTTTAACAAGATCAGTTGTACCAGTGCCCCAAGTTTAATATCAGCTGGAACAGCACCCTTAAAATAAGGCCACTGAACTGTCACTATAACCTTGCCTGAGGGTAAAGTCACTTTCCCAGTGTTGTCCAACCAATTCATGATGTTTAGTGATTATAACAGGGAGAGCTGACTACATAGTGCCTTGTCCTAGTTCATTAATGTGTAATATGATATACTACAGAGTACAGATATGTTCTACTTTTTGTGATTCAAGCAAATATTACATCTGTGAAATATTTTTTTCTTTAATCTTGTTGATTTTGTGCAATAGATTTAGTTGGTTGGCTTAAATATATGTGACATTCAACAACCAAAGAAAGAATAAATAAAATAAAGAAATAAAGAATGAAAGCAGAATTATTTCCCACCCACAATTTGTATTGCTGCCTATGAAATAACTCACAATATTCAGTTTAATGTTTGGTAATTCTATACACTAGCAAACTTTGGTGTGGTTGGATCATGTGAATGAATCTTTTAAAATTGAATAAAAGCATAGAAGCCTATTGTAAAATCTTGTTACAATATTACAAATACGGTAATGTAAAAATGTAATATCTACTACATTTTGGATAAATTTTAAAATATTCTCAACAAAATGTTTTTCTAATTGGGCAAAAGCAGCATGTTAGAGATTTTTAAATGCTTTGTTGAGTCCGAATTTGAATTGTTTGAAACACACTTCATTTTTGGGACAGTTTTGGAGCAAACAACTTAACTTCTACAAATATCGTTGTAACACTTATTGTTTTGATGTACAAATTAAGTGTACTGTGCTTGTCACAACATTTCAGTTAAGGCCTAGGTCTCATTATCAAAGTATTGTTTCTTTCCCAGCCCAAGCCATGGGCCTGATTAAGTGTCAGTTTAATTCCTGTCATAACATAAAGTCAGAACACTGTAAATGCCAGGGTCAAACCAATGGCCGGGACAAGTGTCAACTTCTGGCAGAGCAGTATTCACCCACACATTTTCCCGACACTGTAATTTACTGTCTTATCTTCAGTAGCTATGTTTTCAATATTGTTCTAAACTCATTGGGGTGTACACGCACCCACCCACCTCCCCTGCAACACCTGCACTACACCTTAGCCTGGTCATGTGCACCTTTCATCAACACTACACTGCTCCACCTGTCATGTGGTTATCTCATGTCATCAACTACACCATTGTGCTTCATGTTATACTTAAGCTCACTAGCTTAATAAATATGTTCTATGTGGGCCTTTTAAAGTCTTTTAGTTTTAACATTATAGTTATATTTATGTGTGTGTCAATTATGCTATATATTTAATATGTTGTGGTTTTTGTGGTTTATATATATATTGTTGTTTCACAACTCTATCTTAACTTATCTTGGACCTTGACTATCTGAATGTGTGCTAAGTACCGATGACGTGCTCTGTATTGCTCATACTTTTGTAATGCCCCTCCACAATCTTACATTATCGCCCATAAATTGCTAACATGTCCTTTCAATGTAAACTATCTCCATAAAAACCCAATAAGTGGTCAAATTTGATTAATTTATATCCATGTTCAACCAAATTTTCCTTATTTTAGTGATTATGTCACCTTTTGTTGTGCCGAGATTTGTTTACCAACCACATATTTTGTATATGTGCTAAAACGCGGTTTCCCCAAATTCGGGTTATTTTTTTTCGAAACACATTGTTGTAAATGCCATCCCCAACTTTTAAAAATATTTGGTCACATTGCCCATGTGCGCTACAGAGAGTGGGGGTTGTGCCTAAGCCTTTCTGACCTTTACTAACAACTTTGCTCTTTGTTTGTGCAGGATGATGACCTGGTGATGGAGACCTTCTACCACAAGTCAGGAACCACTTACACCTGTATCTACCAGGCAGGCCAGAGGCTCTACATGGACTCTTGGGAAACTCAGGTTCTGTGTGCCAGTGTTCTACATTTTATTGCTAAAAAGTGAAAACATTTCACTGTGTTTCATTCTTGGAATGGGTTGGTGATTAAACAGATTTCCGGTATGAAGAGCATATTTCTGAAATCCTGTGATAAAATATTGTAACCAGCTTAACTTGATTACCAGTAACATAATGCTGGAAAAACTTAAATTATTTGAGCTGAAGGACAAATCTGCAGAGATTATAAGCTTTAGCCGATATTTTTGTAGAGTTTTAGCCAGTGCTGACTGGGTAGGCTGTCTGGTGGTTGGGCAAGTTGCAGAAAAAATCTTGTAAACCATGAGCTGAAGTTGACACATGCCAGGGTGATTAGTTTGGAGAATGTGGTTATACAATGTCATGGTGTGGCCTTGATTTAACCTCTGACATTGCTTTTTGCAACCTTGACATTTTAAGTCTTGTCTGCTGTATCTTGGAAACCGTAAGTGGAAGGAAGTTACTTGGTAAGAATATTGGATGGAGGGTGTAGGTGTGCAACATCATGGTGTGAAATCTGTGTGACCTTTAACCTTGTCTCGGACAGAATACTTCCTACTGTCCCACATTTGAAACATATTTCTCATTCATAAAGCTATTCAGATTATTGATTATTATACATACATTTATCTAATTGTTATCTCTATTGACATTTCAAAAGCTGCACTAAGTCTTGAATCTATAAATATGTATTATGTAGAATTAAATAGTAACTTTTACAGCTTTGTAACTTGCAGTTTACAAATCAGTGGTATCATCTTGGTATTAAATTGTGTTGTGTTGTTTGTTTTACATACATTTTGACTTTCCTTTAGTGTTATATATCTGGCACTTTTATGTAACTCACACTGTTCTGAAAGACTCCTTATTATCTTTGTAATTTTTCATCTCTTGTATATTTTATGGTGGCCAACACTATTTCCTCAGACTGTTTGGGCTTTTCGGGTGCTAATCTTTTGGCTTTCATAACAATTTGTGCAGATGCACCATGTTTTGTTTTTATTAACTTTACTTACAGTTAGCGGGCTAATTAAGCATCCCTGAAAGGGCGCTTATTTGTTTTTGCCTCAGTTTCCTCGCCGCCGCATTTTGGTCTCCCTTGAATATCTCCCTTATTATTAGAAGGTTTCAAACCATATTTGGCAGTTATATACCTTAGGCGTGGGAAAATTTTTCTGCATGCTTAAATTTGACCTTTGACCTTTATGAAGGTCACATGATAAAAAACAATTTTTTGAAATACACCCCCCCCCCCCGTCATCGCAGTTCAGGAAAAACTACTTACTACACAGCCTTATAATTTGACACACCTGTTCATACTATCGAAAACACGAGCTGATTAGATTTTGGGAGCAATCCCTTGAAAAATGTCTCATTTATGAGTGATTTTCTGACACCTTCCAATCTGAAAGCCTTAAATTTAGGTCAACCCCCCTATTATCTTCTTAAGTATTGCATTTAGAGCTATAAAATGTACTGGGAGGTAATAGGAAACCATATGTGGAGAGTCTAAATAGCCGGTCAGTTTTACCCCACGGCCCTCCCTTATGAGTCAAACTGGGGTCATAAAATAGCTGATTTTGAGTTTTTGCCTTATATCTCCTTTATTGTTGCTTTTATAGCTTCAGAATGTATTAAGAGGTATTGGGAAAGCATATATGGAGAGTCTAAATAGCCAGTCAGTTTTATCCCCCGAACCCCCCTTATGGGTCAAAGTGGGGTCATAAAATAGCCGATTTTGAGTTTTTGCCTTATATCTCCTTTATTGTTGCTTTTATAGCTTCAGAATGTATTAAGAGGTATTGGGAAAACATATATGGAGAGTCTAAATAGCCGGTCAGTTTTACCCCCCCCCCCCCCCCCCTTATGGGTCAAAGTGGGGTCAAAAATAGCCGATTTTGAGTTTTTGCCTTTATCTCCTTTATTGTTGCTTTTATAGCTTCAGAATATATTAAGAGGTATTGGGAAAGCACATGTGGAGAGTCTAAATAGCCGGTCAGTTTTACCCCCTTTCCCCCCCTTGTGGGTCAAACTGGGGTCATAAAATAGCTGTTTTTGAGTTTTTGCCTTATATCTCCTTTATTGTTGCTTTTATACCTTCAGAATGTATTAAGAGGTATTGGGAAAGCATATGTGGAGAATCTAAATAGCCGGTCAATTTTATCCCCCGACTCCCCTTTATGGGTCAAACTGGGGTCATAAAATAGTTGCTTTGGAGTTTTGTCTTATATCTCCTTTATTGTTGCTTTTAGACCTTCAGAATGTATTAAGAGGTATTGGGAAAGCATATGTGGAGAGTCTAAATAGCCGGTCAGTTTTACCCCCCCCGACCCTGCCTTATGGGCCAAACTGGGGTCATAAATAGCTGCTTTGGAGTTTTTGCCTTATATCTCCTTTATTGTTGCTTTTATAGCTTCAGAATGTATTAAGAGGTATTGGGAAAGCATACGGTGCAGCTTTGTGCATTCTTAGCTTTACAGCATGCTTATTAAAACCACAAAGCATTTTAAACTTTAAGGGATGCTTCGCTTTTGTTAGCAAAAGCATTCCTCTAGTTGATTTGGTTTATCGCATTATGCTAGAACACATTTTTTTTTTAAATCACTGAAAGGACAATTTTCAGTTGCTGGGATATTAATACAGAAAATTCTGGCCCAGTCGTGATACTCTGCAGCACAGTCATGTAGGTTTACCATCACTTTCAATGAACTGTTTTGATCTATAACACAGGGTAATGGTGAAAGAAACCAGTATATTCTAGTCAGTCTTGATTCTTCACTGTAAACCATGGAGTATAGACAGGCAACTACCAGTGAAATCAGTGACATTAGACATGAGACATTAGTGTGTTAATTTGACATCATTGTGTTAACCATTTTAAGGTTGTGGATATATTGTGTCAGTGGATATGTCCACTTGCCCAAGAATCTAGTTTTCTTTGCATTTTGATGTGTTTGTCCCCCAGAAGCTTTCAAAGTAAGATACCCCTTTGTTGAGTATACATGTGTTTAAACCTTTTCTTTGAATGACTTGTACAGTTACATTCATGCAACTACAACACTCAGCCACCTGACTCAGTCTTATCTCTGGAACTGTTAAAGATACAGACAATCTAGAAATAATCACAGTTATTGTAGTTGTGCCTCAGAAGGCATATTACGTAGCTGTTTCTAGAATGGACTATTGGTGTTGGGTCAAAGGTCTCACAGCAGTAAAAAAAAATTATACTTTAATATGGTGATTTAGTTAAATAACTACTGATACTATAGTCACAAACTGAAGTGTTGTTGGAGGTGGATATTTGAAGATATGTCTCTGTAATTGTACAGGACTGGCAACCGTTTCCTGAGGAGTGGCTTTCTGAAGGTGTTCTTGTGACTGAGAAGGTGGTTGATAAATCTGATCAGGTAAAAAGTTTATTCACTTTTTTGGTTTGAGGGTCACTCGGAATGTATGGTTTATTGTGTCTACTTTAACAGCCAGTCTATTATGTATTATTTCTGTTATATGATTTAATCCTCGTATGAAGAAGATTATTAAGTAGATTTTACTCAAGTGAGACATATACAAATACCTTGGAGGGTCTCTTCCACTGAAATTTTTCCTGTATTCTGGAATTTCTGGTTAAATAGAAGCTTTTTTTCTTGTGACAAGTGGACTTAGCAGGGTTCCTCAGTAAATTTGGGAAATTAACAATAAAACTATTTATAATTTTATCATTACAATACACTTTAAACTCAAAGCTTGAGGAAATAGGTATCCACCTAGATCCAGTTTAGGACCTGTGTTTGTCTCAGCGTATTACTCAGTCACACTGATCACAATGTAGAGTTTGTATTTGCAGGACAATCCTGAGGCTAATGAAGGGATTCCAGCTCCTGCCACTACAACCACAGACGACAGGGAGGGCACTCTGGAGCACCCCACCAAGGGCAAGATTCAGACTTACATGTTTGAGGTGAGACCTTAGGATTTTGGTGTTTAATGAAAGAGCAGTTTTGGAGATTGGAGTCATCATTTTGGTGATTGAAAGAGTCAGTCTGGTAACTGGTGATTGAAAAGGTCAGTATGTTGATTTGGGAGAGATTGTATGTGGATATGGGGAATAAGTCTGGTGAATGGGGAATTGACAGTTGTAAATTGAGAATTTAGTCTGGTGAATTGAGGATATGGTCTGGTGAATTTGATGTTTGTAGGAGTTGGTCTGGTGTCAGAGGGAATTAGTCTAGTTTAAATGGTGCAAAGCTAACAACATCAGGGCAGTAAATGTGAGAACTAACACGGTGTTGGTTTGTGTCTATGACTGGTTGAAGAGCCAAGAAAAGATGAAGAAAAATCATTTTTGAGTGTGTTGAGAGAGAGGTCAGTGTGTGGAATAGGCTATGCAGTGCTAATGTGGTGATCCCTGATAATGGGAATGTTTTTGTAATTGAGGGTAACACAAGAATGTGTTGATATTGAACCAAAACCAGAGTATTGTGTTTAGGGGAGCTAGTCTGGTGATTGCACAATTAGGTCTTGTGAAAGGACAACTTCATCTGATGAACAGGGAGTTAGTTTGGTGAGTGAAGGAATTTGTTGATTGTAGAAGATGGTTTGGTGATTGTGGAAGCTAGACTAAGTGTGGTAATTGTAGAAGTTAGTTTGGTGATAGAAGAGTTGGTCCGATGAATTGAAGACTTATCCTGCTCTGCTGACAGTTGTCTGTCTAGCTTGTACTTACTGTAGAATCATGTTGAGGTTTACACTTTGACTTTAAGTCATTTTCTATGTTCACCAGGAGGTTCAACCCAAGTTTGTTCCCAATGTGTAAACATTGAGTTAGATGTTATGATGACCTGGCTGAGATGCTTGCTAATTCTTCTTTTCAAACCATTTCTTTATGAACCAATTTAGAAGCTCCGTAAAGATCAATACATCAAGCTTAATTCTTTTGCCAAGGTTGGTACACATTGTATAGGTAGTAAGGGGCTTATAGATCGGGCAGTTATTAAAGTTAAATGAAAGGTTTCATATTTTGTCAGTTTTATGCATCATAACAGGAATTTCCAGATATAAAGTACATATAGTGAAATTAGAGTGACTTTGTGTGAAGATATGTTAGCAGAAGATGAACAAAAGTTTTTACACACAAGATTCCTGAGTATTATAAACATATATATTTTATTTATTCAAGTGACAAGTGTTATATGATTACAAAAATATCACAAAAATGAAACGTCTTCTACAAAAAGCACCCAGCTTGGATGGCTTAGTAGCTACTAAGGGTAAAACAGAAATACTTTTATATGTGGTGACATGATTTTGAAGTTAAATATTTTTAAAGCAACATTCCCTAAAGGGCTTTGTACATAATAATTTTTCATATAACAAATGTTGACGCTGTGAGAAAGCTTTTTGAATATAATTTCCCAAAAGTATTGAATATGTTGTTGCAAAATTCAGAGAGCAGAAAGGTTACATAAGGATATTGATTATCAGGGTGAAACTGAATTATATATTGTCTTGATAGATTTTGTTCCAAAAGTGATACTGTTCATTGTTGAGTTTGGAACATTGAATATACTGAGCAGGGCCTCTGAATTCAAGGTATTCTCCTGATGCATTATACTTTGGCCACAGGATCTCACTCCCTGGAAAGTTTGGGTTTCTGCAAGAAAAGAACAATCGAGTTACTACAGTAACAGCATTCTTACTGTTGAATACTTGTGACAACATAAGTGGCAGTGCCTGGAATATATCTTGTTTTAGATCTCATGAAATTTATGACATAAATAATGTTTCATAAAATATGTGTTGATAAAAGTAACATTGTTTGCTTTTAAAACCACCAATTTAATGAGTTAGAATTAATGAATATATCCAGCAAAATTTTAGTTTTTTTTTAAAGTTTCAAAACAAATAAAAATATACCCTGTTTTAGCAAACTGTGTGAACCCGGTTATGATTGTCTTTGAAAACTGGAGCTCATCCTCTGTGTAAGCCTCTGGTGATTGTAATGGCAGGCCAAATATCCACTGCAAAGAACGAAAATCTGTATTTAGCTGTTACAAATCTTTGCCGTATTGTATGACACACAGCAATCAGCTAGTGTTATGTCCAGATGCATACAGATGTGATGGATACATTAACCTTCCACTGTCCAATATTATGAACACACGCAAGTTTATTCTGCTAAATTTACTATTTTGTAGAATTTTGCAAATATTCTACAATAAACATCTTTTCTCTTGTATAAACATTCGATTACAAAAAATTGTGTTGACTTGTCAAAGTTACATAGACTGCTTTTCTCTATCATCTATATCACTGAAACTGCCAGTTGTACAATGGTCAGTGTATTGAAAATGATAATAAAAGTTTTAAGACCAAAAATAAATGAAATTAAATTGTAGCCATCAATCATACCAGATGTTAACAGTATGTGAAAACCACAAAACATGAAAGTTATGGATCAAAGTAGGCATTGCAATAAATTACTGAAAATCTGTATGCTATAATTAAAACATACATGTATTGTGTAAGCAGTTAGGCAACAAATTTATACTCAGAATAGCTTATTATTCTTTTCTTTAATGAGTATTCAGGTAATATGTTAAGAACTGATCTCAGAAGATGTTAGAGTACAAGGAATAAAAGAGGAAGCCTGTATTGTGATAGGCACAAGATGTGTCATCTGAATATGAAAATTCTGTTTAGCTTACTGCTATCAAATCTAAAGGAAGTATGATGAATGTAGGCAGATCAGGCTCAAAAAGTACAATTTTTTTATTATTTTTTCAGCAATAAAATTGTGACGATACATCTTAAATAGTGATTTTGAAAGAGTAACCAATATGGCCTCATGGCCTCAGCTATTCCATAGAGATTAAGAGCCCCAAGGATTGGACCTACCACAGGAAAGGGTGGTCAGTTGTCTTTCCTCTTGGAGTAGGATAAGCTCCAACTTAAAGTATTGTAAGTCCCCACCTTTGTAAATTAGGGGAGGTATCTTCAATCTGAGGTGAAAGAATATCAAAGAGGTACAATGAGATGATATTTGTTCTCTCTTTTGGATAGTACCTGGCCCCCATTTTCCTTGTATAAGCTTGCAATATTAGATCTTGCAAGAGCTCGATCCTGTCATTTGTCCCATTGCTTCAAAAAATATGTGATATAACTTGGCAAGCAGTTTAAGTGTCACTACAGAACAAACAAAGTCTGTATATTCCATTGTGGGTCTAATATATAAGAACAACAAAAAAATCCTCTGAGGAAATACAATAACTAGGCAATTATTGTAGAAGATAAGTCACAGTTTTTGTGACAGTTTGGCGTTGAAGAGATAACTGCCTATTCAGTTTTTCAAGGACTTTGCTTTGTAAGTTCTTGTAAATGTTAACACATGTTATTGCTGCTTTTCACTTTTAAGAAAAGGTAAATAGTGTTGGCAGATATTGTAATGTTGTAATACTGAATAATTTAGCAGATATAATTGATAAATACTAGAAAAAGCATTTATTGATCCAAACGAAAACTTTGAGTAACTCTGCATTACATTATAACCACAGCATTGCCCATGAATTATAGCTCTCAAGTGGTCACACATAGTATGAAACCCATGTGAACACATTTCCAGCAATAACAGATTACTGTAACTGCAAAAACAGTCCTATATGTCTTACTTGGTCAAGTGTTTTGATATGTGAAGATGAATAATCTTTTGATCCTTGCCTTGCTTGATAACACAGTAAAATATTGGGGATACATTTCCAAATACTGGGCTATACTTGAAGATCCTATAACATGTTGTCACCACAGTTATTTATTAAAACAGTCTGTATTTGTGCTGATGCAAACATGGAATTAGGTGAATGACTTCTGTTTATCAAGATAAATTACAGTGAGTAATCCACAGTTTACTTGACAGTGATCAATTTTTTATGTATTATGCTATTAATGACTGGAAATGAACTCATAAGTTGTACCTGTAAATCAGCTCCATGAATGACACCAGTCCAGGTGGGCCACACCTCATTGGAGGCCCTGTAGGTGAGGTAGTAGAAATAGGCCTGTGACCCTGCAGTGCGCAGCACTCGTCCCAGCTCTAGTGTAGGCCACACAAAGTCCCTATCCCCCGTCAGGGCACTGAAGGCTTGTGTGCAATCCTCAGACACCACAGAGCAATCCCTGATGTAATGCTTGCTGTAGAAAGACTGTACCTGCTGTTTTGCTTCTTGAGACAGGTCCCAGTCAAACTTGTCCTCACACTTGATGAAATCCTCATATGACATGGCATGTGAGTCTTTGTCTTTTGAATGGTCAAAGAAGTAGACTCCAGTGAGACTGCCCTCATCCTTATTGCAGCCCAAGATGCAGTTGACTGGGTTGATGTGGCCCTTTCTGAGCAATGTCTGCGGGTGGTTCAGAATGAAGTCTCCATCCACTGTGGGCACCCAGGGATATGCCGCCACTTCAGAACTGTTAGGCCAGTCATTCTCCAGCAATAACCTGGTGTCTAGACTCTGCAGGTACTCCAGCACCTCATTGTTATTGTTCTCTGTGTAGCCCACAGACTTGAGGAACTCCTCACATCTGTCAAAGGCTTGCTGCTGTGACATGTATGCCCACCGACTGCAGGCTGCTCCACTCTGGAAGATGGCCTTGTGAAACAAGCCCTTGTAGAAGTATGGAGACAGCAGGTGGTAGACGATACTAGCTGAACCAGCACTTTCTCCAAAAACTGTAATGTTGTCAGGATCACCTCCAAAACTTGAAATATTTTCCTTCACCCACTGAAGTGCAAGCATCTGATCTTTGAGCCCAAAGTTACCTGCAAGTGACAAGAATACAGTGAGTTCAGATACAAACATGACTGCCCAATAGACTATGGGTTATGGGAAAAAACTGCCCCATTGATGATGACCCACCCAGAATATTTGAGTGGGATACTTTGACATTCAGTATATTGACCATTACTAATGATTAGTCCATTATTTCAACACCTTTATCCATCCACTCTTACAGGGGTACTTTAGTCATTCATATTACCTGTTACAAATGTTATATTGAATTGTTTAAAACTTATCTGAAATATTCACTGTTCTCCTTGTATGTGAAATAAATTCAGATAAATATATAAAGATCCAGTCTCTCAAGAAAATAATGTTTATGAGTTGTTGTCACAGAGTATCAGATAACATGTCTCAAACTGTGAATTTCAGAAGAAAATAAACAGATGAAGTACCTTTTATTTTTCCATCACCCGTAGAAAGAAATCCAAACACACTTGTTCTGTAGTTAAATGAAACTATTATGACTTTTCCATGGGATGCCATGGTTGCACCATTGTAAATGGAAAGTGAGCTGCATCCATTATAAAATCCACCTCCATAGATCCAGACCTGCAAGACATTTATTCAGGTATTAAATTAACAACAGCTTGCAATCCTGTAGGCAGGCTAAGCTTCACAGTGATATTAGTTACATTTTTGGTTAAATAGTGTATTACTTTTACAAATGATAAAAAGAACCTACAGCTAAAATAGAATAAAGTGCTGTAAAATAGTGTAACATATTGTGAAAATAAGACGTTTGTGAACATCTCATTGTTTATGTGTGATATGTTCATATAAAATATATTAAAAAAATTAAGTTTACTTTGTTGAACTTAAAACCACACACAAAAAGAGAGAAAATTCCCTACCATGACTGGCAAGGTGTTTGGAGTGACAGGTCGCCATAGGTTGAGGTAGAGACAGTCCTCTGAGGTAGTGTTTGTCGTGTTCCACATTGCTGAGCCTGGAAAACTGCCAAATGTATCATCTGGGTTCTGGGAGCAGGACGGGCCATAAGTGTCAGCCTGGTAGGGATCTGAAATAGGCTGTGATTAAAGGCTGAATGCTCATCATTCAGATACATTTCAAAATGTATTTTATTAAGTGCTTTCTAGTATCTAGTACTATCTACACATAATTTCTTTACTGTAAGTGTATGATTTTACCCCACAGCCTTGTATTGGGTATTGATGGGTGGTTGGATGGGCTGCAGGAAAAAGCTTGTCTGGGCTGTATCTCAGAAACCAAGGTGTAGCAAGTTGATACTCTGTGGGGACATTGGTTGAGGGGTGTAGGTGTGCATTGTCATAGTGTAACCTTGATTTGACCTGTGACCTTTTTGTAGTGACCGTGACCTATAAAATCTTGTCAGGGCTCTATCTCTGAAACTGTATTGTGCAGGAAGTTGATGCTTGGTAGGGACATTGGTTGGGTGTGTAGGTGTGCAGTGTCAGTGTGACCTTGATTTGACCTTTGATCTTACCATAGTGAGCTTGACCTTTATAATTTTGTTGGGCGATATCTCGGCAACTGTAAGATGAAGTTGATACTTGGTACAGATGATGGTTGGGTGGTGCAGGTGTACAGCGTCATGGTGTGACCTTGGTGTTACCTTGGTGTAACCTTTGACTTCTGTTCTGCCAGAATGTTTCTACTGCCATGTTTGAGACATATTTCTCCAATCACAAAGATATATTGATTGTTGATTATATGTACTTTTACCTTATATTGTTATCTCCATTGACAGCTATACTTCAATTTGTAAATTTTATATATATATAGCTTCACAGCATTTAATTTACTTATTAATGGTGCAATTGTTTTATTGAATTACCTTGTTTTAATACTTTGTTTTTGCATACGTTTTGTCTCTCTCAAGTGTTATTGCTCCTGTACCTTTGCATAACATACTGTAAAATTCTATATGTAAAGGTGTCCAGTGTTATTTCCCCGGGCTTTGGGGTATGGGTGTCTCTGATGCTACTTTTTATTAACTCTTTTATTGAACTGTGGGATTGTAGCATAAACATATAGATGTAAATTTAAAATATTAACACTTCAGACATGAGGTATTGCAGAAAGCCCCATATTCTTTATAAACATATATATTTAATGTACACCATATCATTGTTAATTTTCGTTCTCCTGGTTAAAACAACAACAAAAAAAAACAAAAAAAAAAAAAAAAAAAAAACCTATTGAAAAATATCTGTTGCTGTTGTGGTGCTTGTCCAAGCTGTTTAGACTTACCTGCATATTGGGATTTGCAACAGCATAATCAAGAGTAATTATATGAGTATCAAAAAAATAAACTTTTTAGCAGTATACACATTGATATTCTATGGTACAGTAGTAGCTTTTTTGTAAAAAAAAAAAAAAAAAAAAAAACTACAGTTAAAAACAAAAGATCATATATCCATTCACATTGAAGATCTGAAGTCTACAGGTAAGACACCATTAATTATTCAATGGCAAAGTATTGTAAATTGATTAAACATCGAGTCTCACCTTTTGGCAGCTTTATCAAAGGCTGTGGGTCCTTGAAGCGTAACTTGTGTACTGGTGGCTGAGCATATGGAATCCCAAGGTATTCCTCCACAGCACAACCATTTTCACATGAAACAATGTGCCCCTGAATGGCACCCAACTTAGTCTTTACCAGCAGTGTATCCATCCAACTTGTCCTACTTGAATTCCTTGTGTGTGTCCAGATATAGCTGACTTTAGCCCTGGAGTTAACATACAGGAACTATTAGTGTGGACTATTGCATAGAGTACAAGCCGCGAGTTTATTCCTCAGTTTATGTGAATACAGATAGACTTTTGCATATAAATGAATATGTGTCTTAAAATAGTACACAATATATACAGAGTACACAGCAACTTTGTAATGTATGCTCTTGTACACTGAAATGTTTATGAACCAATTTTTACTGGATATGTTTTATGCTGAATGTTATATGTATTGATTTCAGAGGTAGCCTTGATTTTAGTGATATCAGAACTCTACTTATTTGTAGGAGGAAGAGTGCATAATCTTATATCTTGCTTTATATTTATTAGTAAAGTAGTTTCTATTGTCATTTGAGTTCTCTGCCACTCTTTTTTTTTTTTTTTTTTTTTTTTGGTCTTTGGTTACTGCAGTGTTTTATAACCAACTCTTTATATTTTTTCTCCTTGCCAATTAAAACTGGAAACTGATAGCTTCAACACCTTATATTTAAAATACATATTACAAAGTTCAGCTAACAAGGCGTGTATAATCAGTGCATAATGTTAAATTTAGCATTCAATGGTGTCTTAAATTTAGTGTTCCTTATCCAATTCAAGTAGACATTTGCACTCACAAACTGGTGGGTGCTTTCTGCATGAATAAATTCTGGCTTTCTAATGTGAGAAGCTGTCTGCATAATTTATATATTGGCACTCAGTTTTAATTTCCAAACTTGAATAGCCACAGAATCAGTCAGAATATGGACAGGTAAACATATGTAATCCTCTGTCAATATTTTTTATGTTTACCTTATGTGTTATATTGTATATAGTAGTTTTTTTTCACTCACCGTAGGATTTTATTCAGAACCACAACTCCAAGCTGCATGTTCAGCCCAGTGTTTTATCCCGGTTGGTGCATAGATTCTATAGAAATGCTCTCTGTTGATTCTAATCAGGGTGACAGTCTGTAACTTCAGACTTGAATGTCTGTCTGTTAATTAACTCCACAGAAACAAACAGGCGCAGCCCCTTTTGCAATATTTATTATTGGTAGTAGTCTTGGCTTTATGAGCATACAATTAAAGCACAGCATTATCCATTCAGTAACTAGTTACTGTATGACCTCAGCAGAAATTCAGACCATTAAACATGAATAGAACCAAATCTGACTGTTGTCAACAAGTGCCCTAAGCATAAAAGATTGAGCACAGTGGAGGCAGGAACACATTTTGGTGAACACAAATTAATGAAGCACTTCTATGCCATATAGAGATAAGTTTTCAAAGACACTTAGTAAGACTGTCCCTATTTATGGCCCATTCACACTGTTTTGTGATGTCATTTAATATCAACACATATTTAAATTTTGCTTTAAATATGGCCTCATATGGGCCTCATATGGGAGGTACATGTTCAAAAATGAGCCGCCTCTGTACCTCTTAAAACAATGTGCCTGGTCCCTCTTCACCCCTCTAGTGTGTACATTTTGATTTAGTATGTGAGAGGTTGTGGCAGGTTTTTCAAACATTTTAAAAAGCCATCATATCCTGAAATTACTGTCCATATTGTGTTGATCACATCCCACTAAAACATGGATCTCAACTTATTAAACTGTTAAACCTGAAGGATACTTATTTACCAAAACATAAATGCATAAAGCAACAACCAAGCCCTGATGAGTTAAATATTTTGCGCTCCTGTGTAGCTCATGAGACCAGCACAGAATAGCTGGTGTGATCTCTGTAGTAGTTAGTAAATAAATTTAAATGGTAGATTATAGAAGTCTTGTTTTATATATAATGTGAAAAGACAAACTTGTCCTCAAAGCATGACAACTTCTTTTTTGTCTTGGAGACAGTATGAAAATATGCCTTTTTTATTGCGCTACAATAGCTTACCATCATACCATGTGGAACTGAATGCTGATCTTGGATGGCCGCAGGCATCGAGCCAATGTCTAAGAGAAATAGACATTTATAGTTGGTCATAGCCTCAGGTTGTACTCTCGTGGAACTCTTCACGACTCTTCCTTCTATTCTTCTTTTCCACGTGATTTGGAAGCGTTTGATTTTTTGCTTCTAAATTCCTTCATATCTCAGTGTATACGTATTGTTGGATGTTGTTATTCTGCCAGTTTTTGTAATTTAGTTTGTAGTATATTCTGTGAAAGTCTGACTTCGACAGGATAAGTATTTCTTAACTTTTCTACCTTTGCACAGTCCTTTTATTGCTGTAAAAATGTCCCACCAAGCAAGCAAAGACAACCCAGATCTAGCAAATGCCATCATTTCTGTTTGTCTTTTGATTGTCATAATTACTGCCCTGCCTGTAGGGAATCCAACAAGGGAGATGATCCCTGTGTTACCCTAGAAAAGCCATGTGAAATCTGTTCGGGTTTCTCTGAGGAACAGTTGCTTAAAATCGGAAACCAAAGGCTACAGACACGATCAAAGACGACGATTTAGATCTTTTGGGTGATGAGGACGTGGAGTCCTTTTCTGGCTCTCATGCAGACCTTGAAGGTGCTGCTGAACAATTATTTGGAGTTGGACGTGTATGGTCCTTCTCTTCCTCCACAGTTCGGAGATGCTCAGTCCGAACATGGCTCTGATCCAAACCACGGTTCAGATCACCACTCAGACATATCCGAACAACCCAAACAGATGTGTTCATCCAGAGCCAAAAAGCATTCGGATAAATGTAAACACAAGGTTCGGGCCAAGTATATCTCTCAGTTGTCATCCTCAGAGGAGGATCAGTCCTCTGCTCACAGGAAAAGGTCTTCTCAGCCCCCTAGGGCTCCTTCTGAATTAGACCAACCTCAACATGACCCATATCCCTTTTCTACAAGGAAGTAGCCATGGCTGACTTACCCTCCCAATATGCTGAAGAAGTAGAAACCTTCAGGCATATTTTAAATCTCCCTGACCCCAGGGAAACTATGCCTAGGTCTTCCACTTCAGTTCTGGGCCTGGATGACCAAAAAGGCCAACAGGAGCTTAGGCCAACAGGCCCTTCAGCTATGCTCCCTCTCAGTTCTCATATCAAAGATGCTTTTGATAAATTTGAGCAGGACTTCCTGGCCTCTAATTTACCTAAGGGAAAGTACATAAAACCCCCTCCCTCCACTGCAAAGTGGTACAAGGTGGGACAGCCTTGCTTTGAAGACAAAATGCAAGAGTTAAATACAGATTTTTCTAAAATCTGTATCTCTCCCAAGCCCTCTGGAGCCCCTATAGGTAAAGTTCCACTACCAATTCTTAAGGAACTGGAACATCAGGCTAGGCAGAACCTCTCTACTATCAACTTCACAGCTGTTTTTGCCAAAACCAACCATAGAGAAGTGTCAGCACAGTTTGAAATCAACCTTCAAAAAGGTCAAAACTCAGATTCAAAAAGGTGCCACTCCTGAGAAAACAGCCAGGCGTGGTTATGACAACGCCTGTGATTATTTTGAAGTCCTGAATAAGACTATTCTTATTCAACAAAGAGCTCTTGCCTGTCTAAGTAAATCTCTATGGGGGCAAATCCTCCCAAAGCAGTAACCAATCGTTTTCCTCAATCAGGGGGTAACCGAACAATAGAGGCTCCAGGGGTCGTTTTCGACCTCACCCCAGGGGGTGAGGGCATGGAAACCCCTCCCCCCCAATGACTCCTCAATAGCCTCCCTCAGTCCACCAGTAGGAGGTCGCCTCCGTTCTTTCAGAAGAGACTGGCACATAAACAAATGTTCAGACAGCGTATTAAACATTATCACCAATGGCTACGTTCTGCCATTCATCTCAAAACCGAAATTGGTCAGAGCTCCCCTGATTCATTCAGGATACAAGGCCCTTCACAAAGAACAAGCTCTGACCTCTTGCATCCAGTCTCTTCTGTCAAAGAACGCAATAGAAAGGGTGGAAAATGTAAAATCTCTCGGGTTTTACAGTCGCCTGTTTCTAGTCTCCAAGCCTCACCAAAGGTGGGGCCAGTGATATACCTAAGCAGGCTCAACGCATTCCTTCTTGTAGAAAGGTTAAAAATGGAAACTCCAGAGTCCATCAGGGCCTCTCTGATTCCAGGGGAATGGGTGTCGTTGATAGACTTATCACACACTTACCTTCACATCCCCATCCACCCAAACTCAAGGAAGTACCTACGGTTTTGCCACAGGTCACAGGTGTTCCAGTTCACCTCCCTTCCTTTCAGACTGGCCACAGCCGTGTCTTTACAATGCTTGTAAAGGAAGTGAAGTTGATGGCCCTCGCAAGGGGCATCAGGCTTCACCAGTACCTGGACGACTGGCTGATTAGGGCCCAGTCTCAGGAAGAAGCCCAAGTGAACACTCAGACAGTGGTAGAACTGACTCAGTCCCTAGCGTGGATAATAAATCAGGAGAAATCAGAACTAAAACCTGCTCAAGTGTTTTCGTTCGTGGGCTATGAATACCATCTAGAATTAGCCCTTGTAAAACCCACTCAAGAGAGATGGCTCAAACTCCAGGATTTGAACCTACACCTCAAGTCAAAAGTATGTTTGATGTCGCTAATTGGGTTGCTTGCCTCAACGGAGAAAAAGGTCCCTGAGGGACGCCTTCACATGAGGCCCTTTCAGTTTCACCTCAAGGAGCACTGGAGATATCCTCAGTCGTTGGACAATCTCCTTCCATGGACAAAAACCATTTCAGCACACCTAGACTGGTGGCAAAATCCCACAAACGTGATGAAAGGCGCACACCTTCATCCCAAAGACCACAGTATCCAACTCTTTACAGACGCCTCAAACGAAGGCTGGGGCGCTCACTTAGAGCAAACCTCCACACAGGGTCTGTGGTCAGACAGGGCAAAAAAGGCTACACATAAATGTTCTAAAGCTGAAGGCGGTTTCTCTGGCTTCAAGGACCAGTGTCAAAACCAAACAGTGTTGGTTGCTACAGACAACTCAACAGTAGTAGCCTACATAAACAAACAAGGAGGAACCCACTCGGCGGAGATGTGTTCTCGCCTGGTGCCATCATTACAAAATAACATTAAGAGCCAGACACATTCCAGGGTGTCTGAATGTGATGGCCAACCTACTTTCCAGGTCAAACCAAGTCCAGTCAACAGAATGGTCACTGCATCCGCAGGTGTTCAAACAGATCTGTCAGAATTGGTTCACCCCTCATGTAGATCTATTTACCACTCGGCTGAACCACAAACTGCCACTGTACGTGTCTCCAGTCCCAGACCAGAATGCTTGGGACATAGATGCTCTAAACATAAACTGGTCGGGTCTCACAGCTTATGCTTACCCTCCGACGGCTCTCCTTCATAGGGTGATCCAAAAGATCAGACAATGCAACTGCCTGATCATTGTAATAGCCCCAGGCTGGCCAGGGATGCCCTGGTTTTGGGACCTAGTGCGGCTCTCAACAGAGATCCCACTTCAGGTACCAGTGTCAACAACTCTTCTCAAACAGTCCCACAGCAATCCACAACATCTCAACCTCCATGCCTGGTGTCTAGGAGTGGAGAACTCCAAGAACAAGGCTTCTCTGTGGAGGTGGCAGAGAAAACCATCTATAAGTCAAAATGGGCCCTATTTGAAAAATGGTGCAGAGAAAGTTCGGTGGACTTCTCCACTCCCTCTGTGAAACAAGTCTCAGACTTTTTCATGTACCTGTACCAAGACCTAAACAGGCGCCCTTCGACCATTGATGGTTATAGGACTGCTATTGTTGACACCCTGGGCCCGGCTGGGCACCATATCTCTAAAGTTCAGACCTCAACAGGTTACTCTCCAGTTATCTTCCTAAGTGGAACCTTTCTGTTGTTCTTAACAAGCTCACCAAAGCGCCCTTTGAGCCTATGAAAGACACAGACCTCAAACATCTTACTCTCAAAACTACTTTCTTGCTAGCTTTGGCCTCCGACAAGCGCCGCAGCGAAATTCATGCCTGGGTTGCAAACAAAGTATCTAATCTAGGCCAATGGGAAAAGGTTGCCTTGTTCCCTTCTTCTGATTTCATAGCCAAAAACCAACTAGCAAGAGAAGGTTCTCAAAGTGTGTCTCTGGTGACTATTCCTGCTTTGACTACCATTGTAGATAGACAATTCAAATAAGACAGGACCTTGTGTCCGGTACGGGCCCTGAGGTATTACTTGGATCAAAACAAAGACCTGAGAGGGTCTTGATCCCTACTTTTCATTTCCTTCAAAAAAAGGACATACCTCAGACATCAGACCTGCTACTCTCTCTTCTTGGCTAAAACAAACCATTCTACTTTATTACAAACAAGCAGACCAACAAGCCTTGGACTTGGTCCAAGTTAAAGCGCATGACATTAGCCCCTTCACGGCCTCTTAGGCCTTTTACGGTGGGGTTATCGGTGGACCAGATCATGCAAGCCTGTTACTGGAAAGCTCACAACACATTTGCAAATTTTTACTTAAAAGACCTTACTTGGTCAGACAATGACAACAATATGTATCTGGGACTAGAAGTAGCAGCACAACAAGTCTTAGACCCTTCCCCTCAGACCAGTTATCCTCGGAAAGAAAAGAAGAGGTGGGGGGGGGGGGGGGGGGGGGGGGGGGGGGGACACACCTGCTACAACCAAGTCTTCAGGAGTCTAAATCCCAGGGTCTAGGTATAAGGTACCTCATCAGGATGTTTGGGTAAGGTCTTTTTATTTTTTCAGTATATATATGGTATTATGTATTAAGGATTTATTAAGGTTGTCATTAATCTCATTTTAGGGTGGCAAAAAATTATGAGATTCCCAAGCCTAGGGCTTGTTTTCATTGTGGCTTACCTCTAGGGGGTTTACTCTTCAAGTGAGCATAAGCTGCACTTCTCTCCTCCAATCAAAACATCCAGACAGTTTTTTAGCACTGTCAGTGATTATTTTTGGTTTTTGGCTTATTACAGACTCAGTCCCGTGACTGGTCTCTGTTAAAAAAAAAAAATTCTCTGTTTCTAAAAAAAATTCATTCTATCTATTTATTCAAATCTAAGAAAAATTGACAACTTCTTCCAGTCTCAGCTGTAATCTCTCCACCGGACGGTTGGATTCAGCATTCAGTTCCACATGGTAAGCTGTTGTAGTGCAATAAAATTGAAAATTTTAATTACTTAAATGCAGCTTTTATAAGCTACAAGCTTACCATGTGGAACTGAAGAGAGTCCCACCCTGCCTCCCCGCTGTATTACAGCTGAGGGGTATGGTTCAAAATTCCAACGAGAAAAGGAGGAATAGTCGTGAAGAGTTCCACAAGAGTACAACCTGAGGCTACGGCCAACTGTAAATGTTTATTTCTCTTAGACGTTGGCCGGATGCCTGCGGCCATCCGACATCAGCATTCAGTTCCACATGGTAAGCTTGTAGCTTATAAGCTACATTTAAGTAATTAAAATTTTCAATATTGTTTTTACTTCACCCATGGTGTCCGGCTGGGCACACAGGCTGTGGAAAAAGTTTGTCTGGCCTGTATCTCAGAAACTGTAAGGTGTAGGAAGTTGATACTTGGTAGGGACATTGGTTAGGGGGTGTAGGTGTTCAACGTCTTGGTGTGACCTTGATTTGACCTTTGACCTTGACACAGTGACCTTGAGTTTGAAAATCTTGTCCGGGCTATATCTCGGAAACCATAAGGTGTAGGAAGTTGATACTTGGTAGGGACATTGGTTAGGGGGTGTAGGTGTGCAACGTCATGGTGTGACCTTGATTTGACCTTTGACCTTGCCATAGTGACCTTGACTTATAAAATCTTGTCCGGGCTATATCTTGGAAACTGTAAGGTGTAGGAAGTTGATACTTGATAGGGACATTGGTTAGGGGGTGTAGGTGTGCAACGTCATGGTGTGACCTTGATTTGACCTTTGACCTTGCTGTAGTGACCTTGACCTATAAAATCTTGTTTGGGCTATATCTCGAAAACTGTAAGGTGTAGGAAGTTGATACTTGGTAGGGACATTGGTTAGAGGGTGTAGGTGTGCAACGTCATGGTGTGACCTTGATTTGACCTTTGACCGTGCCGTAGTGACCTTGACCTATAAAATTTTGTCCGGGCTATATCTCTGAAAGTGTAAGGTGTAGGAATTTGATACTTGGTAGGGACATTGGTTGGGTGTTGTAGGTGTGCATCGTCATGATGTGACCTTGATTGGACCTTTGACCTTGCCATAATGACCTTGACCTATAAAATCTTGTCCGGCCCATATCTCAGAAAGCGTAAGGTATAGGAAGTTGATACTTAGTAGGGACATTGGTTGGGGGTTGTAGGTGTGCAATGTCATGGTGTGACCTTGATTTCACATTTGACCTTGCTGTAGTGACCTTGACCTTGAAAATTTTGTACAGGCAATATCTCGGAAACTGTAAAGTGTAGGAAGTTGATAGTTGGTAGGGACATTGGTTAGGGGTTGTAGGTGTGCATCATAGTTTTTAGTTTACTGATTAATGCTGTCATCTTGCTACTGAATTGTCTTGTTTTAATACTTTATCTTTGCATACATTTTGTTTCTCTTAGATGTTATTTTCTCTACTTATACATCATTCAGACCTTGATATAACTGACACTGCTCTGAAAGTATCCCAATCTTTGTACTGTTTCACTACTTCTATATCTGATGGTGTTCAAAACTATTTCCCCAGGCTGTGGGGCACGGGCATCTCTGATGCTATTTTTTAAAAGTGACATTTCTCTTTAACCCCAAATAAACTCTGAAGCTTATTTTATTGTTCCACAGTCTTTAATGTATAAAACACCCATATTTGTATTTAGACAGGATTATGTTCACCCCACTTAACCCATTACACTTCACTTACACTCATTTAAAGGAAAAGTATTTTATGTAGAACTATCTCCCGGTATGGAGACTTATTGGACTGATCGCTTGTAAGGAATTGCTTTTCAGTCACATCAGGGACAGTATTCATGACTGGCTTAAGTTGCCTACATTTGTGTACAAAAGTTAAGCCCAAGACTTGGCTAAGACCTTTTGCTAACATGTCCCTTGAACATTATGCCCCACGTAAATAATTGTACCTGCAGTTTTTGTTCCATTTAAAAGCTTAGCAAAAATGTTTGCAGATAAGGCTTGATTGCTGATCTTGTATACCATGGTGAAAAATGAGAAGGTAATATTCTTATTTATGATTTTCATAAAAGGGAATATATCATTGCAAACATCTAAAGCATGTGTAGGTCTCCATATAATTGTGCAATCACATTGTGTGACTCCATTGTGATGTTTGACCTTGTGTATGTGACCTTTAACATGTAAAATTTCTGACTTTGGATTTGATAATCTTGTGTGGCCTGGGCCCAGACTCCAGGACCTTCAGGTGGAAGTGTTCAATTTTTGCAGTGATTTTCCTCGAGGGATGTTTTTATGGAACTTTGTGCAATGGTGTGACTTAAAAATCTTGTCTGTTCCAATCCCAGAACCTTTTGGTAGGAGAAGTTCAGATTGACAGAGATGTTCCTGATATAGTTTTGCATTGTCATGGTGTGACGTTGTTTGACCTTGGCTCTGTGAACTGATACACAGAAAATTCTGATTTTGTACATAAGAATCCAGGCCATATATAGATTCTGCGAGGTGGAAGAAGTTCAAACTTGGCAGGGTTGTTCCTGATTATTAGGGAATTTAGATGTGCAACTTTACAGTTTCACCTTAATCTGACCCTCAGCCTTGGCAATATGAACTTGGACTTGAAAGTTTCTGACTTTGAATTTGAACATTGTGTGAAACTTTTTTTTTTTTTTTTTTGGGGGGGGGGGGGGGGGGGGGGGGGGGGGAGGCTTTTGTGCCCCTTTCTTAGTGTCTCACACTTTGTCTTCATATAAGTTTTTATGTCGTCACTCTGCAGCGTGGGCATCCGCGTCCGCGTGAAGAACTTCTCCAAAACTACAAGGCCTAGAGACATGCTGCTACTTTTAAAAGATACCTTATCTATCGAGGATGAAAAATTGTTCAAGGCATGCAAATCTGTCTGCCTGTTTGCTAGAGACATTATAAGGGAGGTACCCCCACCAAAAGTGTGAAAATTTCAACACTTTATCACAATTTTCTCAGTGACTATTGCAGGGATTTCTCTCATATCTTGCATATATGTACTAGGCCAGAGGTAGATTCTCTTGTGTGAGTGTGAGACCTGGATCTGTCTTATTATTTTTTTTAATAAATTTTTTAAATAATTTTTAATGCATTAAAATTCATGAAATCATGCACTAAATCACTTATAACTTGAAAAGTGTTGCATTTAGAGCATTTTGTTAAAATATGTTATTCAGCTACTTTTTTCAGAGCTACAACATGGTGAGTAACTTGGGTGTCTATCTCAATAGCTAAGTGAGTAATAGCTACTTTTGGTCTTTTCAGTAACTTCCATCATGAGTAAAATCACTTGTAACTTGAAAACTATTGCATTTAGAGAATTTTGTATAAATATGTTATTCAGCTACTTTTGGGTCAGCTATAACATAGTAAAATTTCAGACCTGTAGCTCATGGCATAGCTGAGTAATAGCTACTTTTAGGTTATCACTGTTGAGTAAATCACTTATAACTTGAAAACTATTGCATTTAGAGTATTTTGTTTCAATATGTTATTCACCTATTTTGGGGTCAGCTATAACATAGTGAAGTTCCAGACCTGTGGCTCATTGCATAGCTGAGTAATAGCTACTTTGAAGTTCTCACTGTTGAGTAAATCAGTTGTAATTGGAAAACTATTGCATTTACAAAAATTTATGTAAATATGTTACTCAGCTACTTTTGGGTCAGCTATAACATAGTGAAATTACAGACCTGTAGCTCATGGCACAACTGAGCAATAGCTATTTTCAGGTACTGACTGTTGAGTAAATCAGTTGTAACTTGAAAAATATTGCATTTGGAGTATTTTGTTAAAATATGTTGTTCACCTACTTTTGGGTCAGCTGTAACATAGTGAAATTACAGACCTATAACTCATGGCATAGCTGAGCAATAGCTATTTTCAGGTTCTCACTATTGAGTAAATCAGTTGTAACTTGAAAACTATTGCATTTACAGTATTTTGCTTAAATATGTTGTTCACCTACTTTTGGGTCAGCTATAACATAGTAAAAATGCAGACATGTAGCTCATTGCATAGCTGAGTAATAGCTACTTTGAGGTTATCACTATTGAGTAAATCAGTTGTAACTTGAAAACTATTGCATTTAGAGTATTTTGTTTAAATATGTTATTCATATAATTTTTGGTCAGCTATAACATAGTGAAATTCCAGACCTGTATGTCATGGCATAGCTGAGCAATAGCTACTTTCAGGTTCTCACTGTTGAGTAAATCATTGTATCCACTGGATAGCCGCAGTGTGTAGAGAGATTTCACCATTACCGCTCTAACGAAAAAAATATTATAGCTAGCCTTCTCAAGTTTGCAGGATATATTAATAACCATAAAATGTTGCCTGGGAATATTTTTGGCCTCATTTTGAAAAACAAGATGGCCACCACAGGTGTTTCTTTGTCAGTCAAAAAGTGCTTATATCTCCCTTATTATTGGTCCTAAAGGTTTGGGATGGTAAACCAACCTGTAGGAAATCATGGGCTGTAAATCTTTTGGTGTGGTCAGATTTGACCTTTGACCCCTCCTTCAAGGTCAAACAAGGATAGCCAAACTTAAAAGTGCTAATAACCCGCTTCTTATTGGTCCTAGAGGTTTGGGATGGTAAACAGACATATAGGAAATCATCGGCTTGGAATCTTTTGGTGTGGTCGGATTTGACCTTGGACCCTGCCTTCAAGGTCAAATGAGGATAGCCAAACTTAAAAGTGCTTATAACTCGCTTATTAATGGTCCTAGAAGTTTGGGATGGTAAACCAACATATAGGAAATCATGGGCTGGGATTCTTTTGGTGCGGTCAGATTTGACCTTGGACTCCTCCTTCAAGGTCAATTGGGGATAGCCAAATTTAAAATTGCTTATAACTCGCTTATTATTGGTCCTAGAGGTTTGGGATGGTAAACCAACCTACAGGAAATCATGGACTGGGAATCTTTTGGTGTGGTCGGATTTGACCTTGGACCCCTCCTTCAAGGTCAAACAAGGATAGCGACACTTAAAAGTGCCTGTAACTCGCTTATTATTGGTCCTAGAGGTTTGGGATGGTAAACCATCCTATAGGAAACCATCGGCTGGGAATCTTTTGGTGTGGTCGGATTTGACCTTGGACCCTGCCTTCAAGGTCAAACGAGGATAGCCAAACTTAAAAGTGCTTATAACTCGCTTATTAATGGTCCTAGAAGTTTCGGATGGTAAACCAACATATAGGAAATCATGGGCTGGGATTCTTTTGGTGTGGTCAGATTTGACCTTTGGACCCCTCCTTCTAGGTCAAATGAGGACAGCCAAACTTAAAAGCGCTTATAACTCGCTTATTATTGGTCCTATAGGTTTGGGATGGTAAACCAACCTATTGGAAATCATGGGCTGGGAATGTTTTTGTGTGGTTGGATTTGACCTTGGACTCCTTCTTCAAGGTGGAACGAGGATATTGCATTTGCAGTATTTCTTTAAATATGTTTTAACCTACTTTTTACACTTAAGCAGTTACCTTGTTACTTTCCTTCATAATACCATTTGCAGGGCACAACTTTTTTGTCCTTTTCTTCTGTCAGCTTCGGAATTTCTTTCGAACATGCTGTTCAATTACTATTTACTGTACTTCTGTACAGCATTTTCCCTGATAATTATTATGCTTTCCTCTCATTATCACCTTCACAAATCAAAAACACTCAGTTAGCTAACACAGTGCCCGTTCACGGGCACTCTCCTCTTGTTTTTCTTTCTCCGGTAAATTTTTTGTGTACTTTATGTTACTTACACTATCTGTTCTGGAAGACACCTTACCAGCTGTATTTTTTTAACCTCCCATGTATCTACATCTGGTATACATGTACTTGTGTCTATTATATACAAGTACAGCTCTGTTAATTGTTTATTTATTTTAAATAAAAATACATATATATTTTTTTGAAGTCCCAGGCTGCCAGACTAACTTTCCTGAATAACTGTGTGAATAGCAGAGCTGTAAAAAAAATTTACCTTTGATAATGACATAGTGACCTTATTGTGTTTTACACCACAGCCTTTATAGGTGGACCAGCTGTGGGAAAAATCTTGTCCAGGCTGTATCTCAGAGACTGTGAGGTGTAAGAAGTTCATACCTGATGGGGACATTGGTTGAGGAGGTGAAGGTGTGCAACATTATGGTGTTACCTTGATGCAGCCTTTGACCTTGCTGTGGTGACTGACCATTAAAATTTTGCTTGGGCTATATCTTAGAAACCATAAAGTAAAGGAAGTTGCTACATGGTAGGGACATCCGTAGGGATTTAGGTGAGCACTGTCACAGTGTTATCTTGATTTGACCTTTTACTTTGCCATTGTAACCCTGACAGAAACCTTAATGTGTAGAATATTGGCAGGGATAATGGTTTGGGGATGTAGTTCTGCAATGGCATGTTGTGACCTTGATTTGACCTTTGACCTTGGTGGAGTGATCCTGAATATTTAAAAATTTTGTGTGTGCTGTATCTTGGAAACCTTAAGCAGGTGTAGAAGTTAATATTGTCAGGTATATTGGTTGGGGGTTATCTTGTCTACCAAATAGTCCGAATCTGTTATACCGAAAACACTTTTGTTTTGGCATATCCCCTACCGCTCACAGGAAGTAAAATTTACCAAAACAAACATGGCAGTTTTCATTAATAATGGATAAAAAAACTACAAAAACACGAGATAAAAGTGTACAATTTTTTTTCCGATTTAGGCTTTATCTCAAATATTTGCAGTGTAAGTTTACAGTTTTACCTAAAATGGTGATATTGATATACATGTACATCTTTAGGCATTGATATCGGCAATCCTGTCCCAAAGCAACAAATGTTGCTAATATTGATAAATGATGTACCCACTAGTCATAGTGTAACCTTGACCTTGGACCTGCAAGAATGTTTTATGTTGCCATAGTTGAGACATATCTCCCGTCACAAATTATACAGATTGCTGCAATTGATTATTACATGTTCTTTCATCAAGTTGTGCTATCTCCTTTGACAGCTGTACTTCAGTTAATAAATTTCACAATGTTTACTAATTAATGCTGTCATCTTACTATTGACTTGTCTTGTTTTGATATTTCATCTTTACATACACTTTCTCTCTTAAGTGTTATTTCTCTTGCTCCTTTATATAACTTATGCTGTCTGTTCTGAAAGTCTCATAATCTTTGTACTGTTTCACTTTTATAATCCATGGTGTTCAATGCTATTTTCCCAGGCTCTGGCATGGGCATCACTGATGCTATTTAATCTAATTGTGCTATCTCCAATGACAGCTATACTTCGATCAATCAATTTTACAGCCTAAAAACTATTACTTTTCAAATTAATACTGTCAACCTGCCATTAAATTGTCTTGTTTTGATATTTTGTTTTCATACATTTTCTCTTTCTTAAGTGTTATTTGTCTTGTACCTTTACATAAATTACACTCTCAGCAACACTCCTTTTTTGCAAGTTTCACCTTTTTACCTTGGAGGGTCATTGGTTAGGGTGTGTAGGTGTGCACTATCCTTGTATCTTGTATTTGAAAATCTTTTCCAGGCTATATCTCATAAACCATAAGGTGTAGGAAGTTGATACTTGGTAGGGACATTGGTTACGGGGTGTAGGAGTGCAGCATTATAGTGTGATCTTGATTTGACCTTTGACCTTGCTTAAGTTATCTTGGAAACTTAAAGGTGAAGGAAGTTGATACTTGACAGGGACATAAGTTAGGGGTTTTAGGTGTGCAACATCAGATGTGGCCTTGATTTGACCTTTAACCTTGCCGTAGTGACTTTGATTTTTTAATCTAGTCCAGACTTTATCTCAGAAACCATAAGATGTAGAAAGTTCATACTTGGTAGGGACATTGATTAGGGGGTGTAGGTGCAACATCATGTCACACTTTTCGCTCTGTAAATCTCCTGATCTTTGTATACTGATATCTTATGGTGTGGGGTATGGGCACCTCTGATGCTGTTTTCTTTTCTATGGTGTTCAATGCTATTTCCCCAGGCTGTGAGGTGCTGTCATCTCAGATGCTATTTTTTCCCAGTGATAATGTTGGCTTAATGTTTAACCTGTGACTCTTCCAAAGCTATATTCTTATCTTGCATCTTGCAGGTTAATGTATGATTAACCAAAAGACAAAATTGTTGCACAAAAAGGTGTCTGTGATGGCATTCCTAAAATACATTTCACTCATGATTTTTAGGCAGGTTGCATGTAACCAACCCCACCTATTAGATGGAAGTGAACATTTTCGTTTCCAGACTCTAATTCGACAACGCTTTGTCCAATTGAATTCAAACTTGACAGGGAGATAGATCACCATCATAGCTAGGTTCGAAATTGGTTTAATTTCGCATGTTCGTTTATCTGTCCATCAACATTTCCGTTTCCGGACTCTAACTCGAAAACATTTCTTTCCATGTTTCTAAATTTAATTACAGCAGTCTCTAACCTTATTGCTGCCTGCTTAACCTGCCTTTTGGGGCATCTTTGACCCTCTTGTTTTCTTTTTTTTTCTTGAAATAGGAGATATTGTTTAACAGACTTTTAAATGGACAATGGCTTTCGATATTACCAGTGTAATAACCGAGTTAATCACAAAAACATATCTCATTGCAGTGTTTGCTTTTCAGGAGAGGAGAAATGTGCACTATTACTTTGAAAAGGATACAGGTCTCTGGATCAGAATTCCTATTGCATGGGAGCTGAAGCATGACCTGGTAAAACAACTCTTATCACCAATGGAGGTAAGTAAGCATATTATGCACTGGCGTGATTTGATGTAAACCAAGTGTAATTCATATCAGATTATTGTAATTGAATATTATATGAAATATATACTAATTGTATGTATTTTCAAACATAAAATTCAACATCCAATTCAGTAAGTTCTGGGTTACGATAGCTTTCAACATTGTCACAATGAGAGAAAGACCTGGTGGTTTTGAAGTGGTCATACTTTAAGTGTTTGGTTTGATGAATCATTCCTTGGAGATCCCTGTTGATTGTGTTGACAGGAGGCATTACCAGACTGGAAGGACAAGTATGATATGCTTGCTGCACTGAGAGCTTCAAACTATGACCCTCATGACACCATTGCCACCTACCTGTCACACCAGGACTATGGTGAGCATAAACAGCCAGACATAAAACTTTTATGGGCTAACTTCTGGTGATTTAAAGCCAGTGGTCTACTAATCAGTGAATTTAATTTTCAGTGAATTATTTGTCTGTCATTTGAATATGCATGACTGTTGATTTCTGAAGAAATGAATTTCTCAGCAGCTTGCCACAAAGTGTGTGTGTGGGGTGGGGGGTGGGGTTGGGGGGGTTGGGAGGGGTGTGTGCTCTGAGTTGCCCCTGTAGCCAACCATTGGAACCCATACAGCACTGCAGTGTGTATAGGGATTTTCTTGTTACTGCTCTTTAACACCTAGGCTTGTCAAATCTACAGCATATGTTGGAACTGTTGTTGGTTCTCTGCTGCATAATGTTAATATCTGTACATGTTAAAGAAATGGGTGATATGTTGGTAAACGGGTATGTGTATATCCTCAACATGAACATGACTTGACCTTGAGGCTTTTCATTCTAGGTCATTCATGTGGTACCAAAGTTCAATTTTTATTGCGCTACAATAGCTTACCATGTGGGACTGAATGCTAACTCGGGAGGCCGCGGGACTCCAGCCAACGACCAAGAAAAATGGACGTTTGGATTTGACCGAGTCCGTGGTTTAGTATGTACCATAGCAGTGTCGTTTGGTAATTCGTCCTTCTTCTTCTCTTGTTGGCCACCATCTTATAAAGCGTTTGAAATAAATTCGTAATATTTTACTGTTTTCTCAAGATATACTGGTCGTCGCATACTGAAACTACATCAATTTCTTTATATACATATATAGAATCGTATTTTTGTGACAAATCACAGAACAGATAAGTATATCATCCATATTTTACAATTTAATCCACTTCCAGGTCAAGTTGTGAAGAAAGAGTTGAACTTCCAACTTGTACATGTAGCTTATATACAGGATCAGTACCTGTTGAAATAAAATAAAATATTTTGAGGGTTTATTCCCTATCTGTTACATTATTGGACCATTTAAAGGGTTGAGATTTCAAATAAAGCACAAATTCGAGTGTTTGATGTCAGAATTTCTTTTCCAAACTTCCGATGAATTCCCTTCCGATTCGTCTTTGTTTTGAAGAAAACATTAGACGTCCAACTTGTGTATGTAGCTAATATGCAGGGCCTGTACCTGTCGAAATAAAATAAATAATGTAACCCCTATCTGGTACATGATTGGTCCATTTATAGGGTTTAAATATGAAATAAAGCACAAATACGAGTCTTTGTTCTCAACGTCTTCTTCTGCACACAGGTCCTTGCCATTCTAGGGTCACCAACTCTGGTTGGGTGACGTTGGTTAGGCAATAGTAAGTCCTTTTCCTTGTGCAGTTTTATAAGTTATTTTAATCTAAATATCTAGAATATTGTATGTACAATTCTTGGTGAGAAGACATATATTTTATTATGTTATATTAATGCACTCTTTCTTTTCAGGAAGTGTCATTCTTTTGCATTGTACTTCTGTTATCTTTTAACTTATTCTCTGCATTAGTTCAGAGTTTCGAACCCTAATCCTGGCTAAGTCAATCTTTGACTTGGAAGGGAGGTGGATCAGATCTCCCTTCCAATATGATGCCTGGTTTAATTTCCGATTGCGTCCGATCACTCATCTCAATCCAACCATGGCTCCAAGCACTCGGATCCTGATTCCAATCACTCGGATGATCAGATCCAACTTGGAACCTTACTTACATATCACCCACAGTGTTCAGTCCGACCATGGCTCCAAGCACCCGGATCCTGAATCCAATCACTCGGATGGTCGGATGTCTCCAAGCACTCGGATCCTGAATCCAATCACTCAGATGTTCGGATCCAACTTGGAACCTTACTTGCATATCACCCAGAGTGTTCAGTCCAACCATGGCTCCAAGGACTCGGATCCTGAATCCAAGCACTTGGATGGTCGGACCCAATCCGATTACTCGGAATGACCTCAAGGGGTGCATTCCTCTACAGCCTCAACAGACTCCTGCTGAACATGACCAGCAACAGGGAGGTAGATATATCTGACCTCCCTTCATAGCATACAGAAGTAGACCTTCGGCACGTTCTTCCTTTTCCTGACACAGGAAAACTTGCCTAGGTCCTCGTCTACCGTGCTGGTCCTGGATGACAAAAGGCCAACAGGAGCTCAGGCCAAGAGGCCCTTTAGCTATGCTCCCTCAAAGTCCATACCTCAAAGATATCTTTAACATATTTGAATAGGACTCCCTGGCCTCCAATTTACCTGAGGGTACATTTATAAACCCCTACTTCAACAGCAAATTATTACAAGGTCAGACAACCTTGTTTTTTGAGGACAATCTTCAGGAGCTCAATATAGATTTTGCCAAGATCTGTATCTCTCCTAAACCCTCTGGAGCCCCTATGGACAAATTCCCCTATAAGTTCTAAGGAACTTGAGGACCAAACTAGTGGAGCTGAAAGGGATATTCGCATTATTCGTTTTCCAGTCCGCATTTTCCAGATTCGACTTTCATCATAATCAAACAAATATTCAGTATGAATATGGAAATTAGGCTTGGTATATGTAAATATTGCAAATAACACTCATTTTGTGTAATGTTTTACTAAATAATTGAGCAAAAAGTGAACTTACTTGTTTTTCTTCCAGTGGCTGACTGAAAACCTAAATGTCCGTGATTTTACCTAAATTTTGGAACACATTAAAACTAGAAAATTCCCAGAAACAAATTTATTCTAAGATTTATTACTATTGTTAGCTTTATTTATGTGCTATGTTTGCTTTTTCAGGCTTTTTGTATGCTTCTATCATATTTATAACGAATTTTCGGAAAATATCGGAAAATACGTAACGAATATTCGACCGCAATTTTTGTCTCCGCTTTCAGCACTACAAACTAGGCAGAACCTCTCCACCGTCATTCAACAGTTACTTTTACAAGACTACTTCCTCCTGTAACACTCCTTGGGTAAAGTGTCACTCTATTAAGGCCACCCTTAGGGGGTTAAAAGCCAGATTCAGAAGGGTGCCTAATCCTTATCCTGCCTAAACAAGCTGTAGCCCATATCCTCCAGAGGGAATTGTATACAATGGGCAAACTCTGGCCTGCTGGGACGCCAACCCGACCCTCCTTCAATCACCTCTATGGGATTCTAGATATCAAGAACTCAGGAAAGCGCCCTTTTTGGCCTTCTCCTCTGTTCAAGTCACAATTAGTCAAGGATGGAGAAGACTTCCTCCTTAAGGCACCCCAAAGACCCACAGGGTTTTTAGACCCTATCAAATTCCCCTTTCGTGTTTCCCACCACAATAGAATGAGGCTCCTACGGAAGCGCTCCTATGGGGGCAAATTCCTCTCAAGCAGTAACCAATCGTTTTCCTCAGGTAGGGGGAAATCAAACTTAAGAGGCTTCAGGGGTCTCTTTCGACCCCATTCAAGGGACAAGGGCGTGGAAACCCCTCCTCCTTTGACTCCTTTAAAGCCTCCCTCAGTCCACCAGTAGGTCGCCTCTGACAATGCTTACATTCTTCTATTCATCTCAAACCAAATTGGTCAGAGCTTCACTGATTCTATCAGGTTGCAAGGCCCTTCAAAGAACAAGCTCTGACCTCTTGTATCCAGTCTCTTCTGTCAAAGAACACAATAGAAAGGGTGGAAAATCTAAATCTCTCGGGTTTTACAGTCGCCTGTTTCTTGTACCCAAGCCTGACCAAGGTGGAGGCCAGTAATAGACCTAAGCAGGCTCAACACCTTCATTCTTGTGGAAAGGTTCAAAATTGAAACACCAGAGTCCTTCAGGGCCTCTCTGATTCTAGGGGAATGGGTGTCGTCAATAGACCTATCAGACGCCTACCTTCACATCTCCATTCTCCCAAACTCAAGGAAATACCTAAGGTTTTGCCATAGGTCACAAGTTTTCAGTTCACCCCCCTTCTTTACAATGATTATAAAAGTGAAGTTGATGGCCCTGACAAGGCCCACTGGCCCTGACAAGGGGAATCAGACTTCACCAGTACCTGGACGACTGGCTGATAGGACCCAGTCTCAGGAAGAAGCACAATAAACACTCAGACAGTGGTAGACCTAACCAGTCCTTAGACTGGATAATAAATCAAGAGAAGTCCGAACTAAACCTACTCAAGTTTTTGCGTTCGTGGTCTACGAATGCCATCTAGATTCAGCCCTTGTAAAACCCTCTCAAGAGAGATGGCTCAAATTTCAGGATTTGTTCCTACGGCTCAAGTCAAAACATGTTTTTGACTACAAGATGTTTGATGTCACTAATTGGGTTGCTTGCCTCAACGGAGAAAATGGTCCCGGAGGGATGCCTTCACATGAGGCCCTTTCAATTTCACCTCAAGGAGCACTGGAGATTTCCTCAGTCGTTGAATAGCCTCCTTCCTTGGACAGAAACCTTTCAGCACACCTAGAATGGTGGCAGAATCCCACAAACGTGATGAAAGGCACAGACCTTCATCCCAAGACCACAGTATCCAACTCTTTACAGACGCCTCAAACGAAGGCTGGGGCGCTCACTTAGAGCAAACCTCTACAAGGATCTGTGGTCAGACCAGGGAATAAGGCTACCCATAAATGTTCTAGAGCTGAAGGCTTTTTCTCTGGTCCTTCAAAGGTTCAAGGACCAGTGCTTAAACAAAACAGTGTTGGTTGCTACAGACAACTCAACAATAGTAGCCTACATAAATAAATAAGGAGAAACCCACTTGGCGGAGATGTGCGCTCTGCTGTGGAAGATCATGACCTGGTGCCATCATCATTTCCAGATAACCTTAAAAGACAGACACATTCCAGGGTGTCTGAATGTGATGGCCAACCTTCTGTCCAGGTCGAACCAAGTCCAATCAATAGAATGGTCACTGGATCCATCTCAAGTGGTTCACTCCTCATGTAGATCTTATGCCACTCACCTGAACCACAAAGTTCCACTATACATGTCTCCAGTCCCAGACCAAAATGCTTGGGACATAGATGCTCTGAACATAAACTGGTCGGGTCTCACTGCTTATGCTTACCCTCCCACGGTTCTCCTTCACAGGGTGATCCAAATCAGGCAATCCAGTTGCCTAATCACTGTAATAACCCCAGGCTGGCCAGGAATGCCCTGGTTTTGGGACCTAGTGCAGCTCTCAACAGAGATCCCACTTCAACTTCCAGTGTCAAGAACTCTTCTCAAACAGTCCCACAATCATGTGTTCCACAACAATCCACAGCATCTCAACCTCCACCCCTGGTGCCTAGGAGTGGACAGATCTTAAACAAGGCTTCGTTATGTAGGTGGCAGAGAGAATTGCTGCCCCTCAGATATCCTCAACAAGGACCATCTACAAGTCAAGTGGGCCCTATTTGAGAAATGGTGCAGAGAAAATTTGGTGGATTTCTCCACTCCCTCTGTAAAGCAAGTCTCAGACTTCTTTATGTACCTGTACCAAGATCTAAACAGGCGCCCATCGACCATTGATGGTTATAGGACAGCCATTAATGACACCCTGGCCCCAACAGGGCTCCATATCTCTCAGAGTTCAGACCTCAACAGGTTACTCTCCAGTTTCACCGGGATCGTCCCAAAAGTTCCAGGAATCTTCCTAAATGGAACCTTTCTGTTGTTCTCAATGAGCTCACAAAGCACCCTTTGAGCCTATGAAAGACACAGACCTCAAACATCTTACTCTCAAAACTGCTTTCTTGCTAGCCTTGGCCTCCGACAAGCGCCGCAGCGAAATCCATGCCTGGGTTGCAGACAAAGTATCTAATCTAGGCCAATGGGAAAAGGTAACCTTGTTCCCATCTTCAGATTCCATAGCCAAAAACCAACTAGCAAGAGAAGGTTCTCAAGTGTGTTCCGGTGACTATTCCTTCTCTAACTACCATTGTAGATAGACAATTCAGGGAAGACAGGACCTTATGTCCGGTACGGGCCCTGAGGTACTATTTGGATCGAACCAAAGACCTAAGAGGGTCTCGATCCCTTCTTTCCATCTCCTTTAAGAAAGACATACCTCAGACATCAGACCCGCTACACTCTCTTCCTATCTAAACAAACTATCCTACTTTGTTATAAACAAGCAGACCTGCTGCAGCCAAGTCTTCAGGAGCCTATCCCAGGGTCCAGGTATTGGTTACCTCTCCAAATGTTTACAGTAAGGTCTCTTATATTTTTAACTGTATAATGTATTTAGTGTTTACCAATGTACCATAATCTCATATTTAGGGTGACAAAATTGATGAGATTCAAGCCTAGGGCTGTATTATTATAGCAGTGATGCCCTTAGGGGCTACTACCTTGAGTGAGCATGGCTGCACTCTCTTCTCTCAAAACATCCAGACAGTACCCGTACTGTCATTCATTAAATTTCGGTTTTTGGCTACTTACAGACCCGACTTTAGAACTGGGGCTCTGTAACTGGGACTTAGACTGGTAATTTGGCAATTCTTTGGTATATTTTTAAATTCTAAATTCAAGAAAAATGGAAAACATTCTTCCAGTCTCCGCTGTAATCCCGCCACCGGGTGGTTGAATTCAGCATTCAGTCCCACATGGTAAGCTATTGTAGCGCAATAAAATTGAAAATTTTAATTACTTAAATGTAGCTTTTATAAGCTACAAGCTTACTATTTGGGACTGAGGAAAGTCGACTGAGGAAAGTCCCACCCTGCCTCCCCGCTATATTTCAGCTGAGGGGGTATGGGCTAAATTTACCATGAGAGAAGAAGGACGAATTACCAAACGACACTGCTATGGTACATACTAAACCACGGACTTGGTCAAATCCAAACATCCATTTTTCATGGTTGTTGGCTGGAGTCCCATGGCCTCCCGAGTTAGCATTCAGTCCTACATGGTAAGCTTGTAGCTTATAAAAGCTACATTTAAGCAATTAAAATTTTCAATTTTGTCAAATTTAAAAGTGCCTATATTTCACTTATTGTTGGTCCTACAGGTATGAAACCTCAACAAATCATGTGCTGGTATTCTTCTGATGTGGTCAGACTTGACCTTGGACCCCTCATTCAAGGTCAAACAGTAGTAGCCAAACTTATCATTGTTTATAGCTCCTATTTTATAAGTCATAGAGGTTGGGGATGTGAGATGTTAAAACAGCCTACAGGCACTCATGGACTGAAAATCCCTTTAATGTATTCAGATTTTACCTTGGATCCCTAGTTGAGGGTGAAAACCTATATAATTAACATACTAATACAATTATTATTAATTCTAGCATGAGTGCTAGGTAAACTGTTTGCAAATTGTTTTTTTTTTAACTTCTGGTGGATCCTCCTGATATACTAGGTCAAGTTAATATCTTGTTAAAGTTTGATATTGTCACTAGCTAATAGCATACAGGTATTAAAGTATCTGAGGTAAGACTCAAATTTTATCCAATAATATCATCTATATTGAACAATAGGAATGGTAAATATTGTTTTTCAGTTTATACATGTTGTATTTTATATGTATAATGGATGTGTTTAAATAATTCCAATGAGGTGTCATTATGATGTTGATTTAAACATAATTGTGTTTTGAAATAATGAGTATTAACTGTGTCTGATTTAACAACTTTAAGTTATTTTAGTTCACCAATGTCTTTCTTTTCATTGGTAATTATGCTTTCCCTTATTTCTGATTTGTTTTGGCAGGTTTGGGTAATGTATTAAGTGTTTGCTCTATATGTTATAATCTTTGATGTAGTAATTCTTTATTCAATGGACAGTTGTTTGTTTTTCACAATGTTTTTTTTTCAACATTTTTGTCAGCCTACAAAGTCAATGACATATTTTTTTTACCCTTCAGTACTTGTCAGGAGATAATTTATTATCTTTTAATGTGAGTTTCAGTACCACATATTTGTTGCTCTTCACTTTGGGCAATTATTTATTTTGTTTTTTTTGTTCAACGTTATTCTGCACATATGAGTAGTCTCAGCTTATCTCTGTTTTACGTGCCATAACTCACACGGGCATTCAGTTCTTGTTCTCACTGCTGAGTGCTGACTGTATATTACCTCTCAGTAGCTCCCAAACTTTTACAGAACAGTGAAGTAGAGCACATTTGGTTGTGAACATGGCAATCAATTTTGAGCCATAAAACATTAATTCAATAACAGCTAAATATAAGCCAAAAAAAACAAGTAACTTTTCAGTTCAGCAGTGATATTCAAGTGCTTCAGCTGTACAAATGGGATCATATATGTATGTTAATACATACAGCACATAGCTATGATTTGAAGACTTGTGCAACGATTTCAGTGTTATGAATAAAGTTTTGTAATGTCAGCATATGGTTTTCCTTTCATTGGTCTTTGAGTGTAGTTGGGGATGTTTTATTTTAGTGCTCCAAATGTTTCACTCTGCTCATAGCTTTTGTTTGTTAGGTTTGCATATTTTTTCCAAATTTAATTATTTATGTATTGGTTGAATAATAGATTCCACTTAAGAAACTGTTGGTTTAGCAGTGAAGATCACAAACTGGGACTATTTAGGTGTTTCGTTATTTCCATTAAAGTTTGCTGCAGCCATATTTTCAATGAATTAGCCTATGATTTAGATCAATACTGAAGAATACAATGTGAGGTTTGACCCACAGGGAATCACAGAATGTGCCTGGCCGTTACAACAGTGATCCTAACTAATTTTGTGGTCCTTACGAGTCACTGATTTTCCTTTAGTTGTTAAATGGCCATTTCGTTTCCAGTTTCCTGACCACTGTCGGAGTTTGGTCTCTCTTGAATATCTGTTACTTTATTGTAGTTATCCAGATGAATTTGACAGTCATTGTTAGTGACACTGGGAAAAATTAGAAACACCAAGATGTGGATTTTGCTCACATTGAGGTCATACAACTACTGGGGTCAAAAGTGCTTGTTAAAATGTTTCAACAAAAAGTACTTGTGTTAAAATATTTGGAATAGACTTAAAGGCAGACAGAATCTGTTTTCACCCAGCAGGGTGTAAACTTTAAAGTGTAAGAATGTATACTTGGAGGAATATTGATTTTGGGGTATAGGTTTCGAACATTTGGTTGTGACCTTGATTTGACATTTGACCTTACTGTATTGGCCCTGACTGTATAAGTGCAAAATGGATTGTCACACACATTGGGCTATTTCCTGTACCAACATATACAAGCACTGTATGGGCTGTGGGCATCTCTGATGCTATTTTATATTTTATTTAACATGCCAGAATTTCTGAACTATACTTAAGGGGTATACTAAGCAGAATAGGCAACAACTTTTCCCATCTCTTTCAGTATGTTAAGGCTGTTATCTCAAAAACATCAATGATCTTATATTTTTCTTGAGTAATTCACCTTCACATGAGTTTGCTGTAGTGGGTAAATTGTTTATCGATATTGCCGATATTTATTGTTTTGGAACTGGACTCCCGATATCGAGATCTAAACACGTATTTCAATATCGCCATTTTAAGTAAAACTGTAAACTTACACTGTTAATATCCGAAATAAAGCAAAAATCTTAAGACATTGTACACTTTTATCTCACATTTTTGAAGTTTTCAATGCGTTTTTGATGAAAACTGCATTGTTTTGTTTTGATACATTTCGCTTCCTGTTAGCGGTTCGGGAAACACTAAAATAAAACGTTTTCAGTTTCCCGAATTCGGACTATTTGGTAGACAATATGAACCCCCCGATATCGCCCGATATTGAAATATTTTTACATTCAATATCGATACCCACAAGGCCAAACGATTTACCCACTAGTTTGCTGTATTATTTAAATATTTCAGAGCCACATTTTTCAGTACTTGTATTGTACAAACCTGTATTTGCTAATGTGATAGATTTTAGTAAAAGTAATTTTTCCCAACTATCATTGTGTTATCTTGTTCATGAGATTTATACATCCCATCCCTCCCTCACAAGATTTACAAGACATAATTGTGTTATCTTGTGCATGAGATAACACTATTTGTCTTTTTCCTTCCTGCGACACCAGTAATGACTGTTGTTTAGGGCTGCCACAGGTTGAAATTCCTATATTCTTTAGCCATTCCTATTTAAAGGTATTCTTTTATATGATCACATCAATAGAGGTTCCAGAAATTTAAAACTGTGAATTTGAATAACTCCTGTGACTGTTTCTGCAACATGTTACAATTAGAATTAGATACATATATTTTCAGCTGCAATACCGAAAGAGTACCTAGAACTGTATATCAGGATTTTACTCAGTTTTACAATGTTATGAATGCTCTTCCGAAAAGTATGTACATTTGGTTTTTGCAAGGATAACGCCACAGGCTAATTATTTACCAAGTACTCCTTTATTTTATGCAATACATCTGTGTTTTTAGATATGTAATACTGAACATTAGTACTTTGGCAATTAAAATAGTACTTGCCTTTTTTACTTTAAAACTGTAATGAATTTGGGTCATAGTCACAGAATAAGTTATTCAGCTACTTTTTTATGTGTAGTATTGTTTGCAAGTTTCAAATCGCCGACTGCAGTATTTTGCTTATAACTTAGAAACTGTAAAGAATTTGACTTTTTGACAGAATGATTAATCAGCTACTTTTAAATTTTAATGTATATTATTGGTTTCAGAAATCTTACTGCAGTACTGAATAAATATAAGGGGACTTAAGACAGTACTTAAAGCTTGGAAACTGTGAGGAATCTTGCCTTTTCATTAAATAAGTTGTTCAGCTACCTTTTCAAGAAAATAATTGTAATTCAGATTTCTAGCCATATTACTCAATAGAATTTTATTTAAAATATTAGTTAGAGTACAACATAGGAACTACAAGAAATTCAAATTTTCTATTGAAATATTTAAGTTTTTAGCTATTTTTTTTGTATACAATGTATTTTTTAATATTTTTAGTTCTTTATCTCTAGGGTCACTTTGTTATGTTTTAAGAAAACTTCAGTTTTCTTTTTGACATTTTGTAATTCAGGTTTATTTTTTAGTTTCTTTCACAGAGACATCTTGCTCATTAAACACAGATTTACTCCACTTTAATATCTCATGATGTTGCTTGCACTTTACTCTTATCTGTTACTTCAATAATTGTATATTTAGATAAATACAATTTTTATTTGAAGCATTTGAAAGCTACACTTTGTGTTAAAAATGGATTTCAATTTTAAATATTTTTTGATGAACTTAATTATCAGGTGAGTGTGTGTGGGAATCCATTATTCATTTGTTCATTGTATATTGATTCTAGAATAAGCTTTCTTAGTTGCATACACCTTCAAATTTTTTTTCTGCCTCTGTGTTTTCAAAAGTCACTGATATTTAGAAATCTGTATCTTAGCTTTTCCATTGCACAGAAGTAGGTTATCTCCAGACATAAAAACATAGCTGGCAATAAGCTTTTAATTGTTTAATTATTGTGTTTGTGAAATGTTTACATGTTGCTGTATCCCTGCCTGTAGAATTTAGTAATGTTGCATCAGTTTATGATTGTACCCTTTGAAAAAAGTCTTAAGTATACTCTGCTATTATTAGCATCATCCCACTGCTAAGGCATCATTCAAAGTGACCTTTCAGACATACACCCGTGGACGGTGAATCGGACAGGAGAGTGGAGTCGGACACCAATATAAATTGTACTAGAAAAAAGCACAAATACATATGTGAACACATTCATACTTCTAGTGTTTTATATTGTTGCTTTATGTCTCTATTTCTTTTCAACACTAATATTCAATTAAAGTTTATCTGACACTATTTACTTTGGTGTCTGTCAGGACTGTCCTGTCTGATTCACTGTCCACGGGTGTATATGACCACAAAAATGTTGTTTTTTTCTGCTAAGTTGGAAAAGTCTTGCATATAGCTTGAAAGTGTAATTGAAGAATTCTTTACCTCTATACCCAGAGATGGTACACAGTGTCATTTGATTTCTATAAGTACAACAGACTTCAACTTATAAAGTTGACCATGGAGCAGGCAATTCATTCAATATTGCTGTGGATGTTGTGATCAGTACTGTGTTATATAGCTTATCTTATTTCCTGGAATTCAGTTTTCTTTCTTTCTTTGTTTTTCTTTTTTTGTCACAAAAGCCACTTTAGAATGAAATGGTTAAAAATTATTTAGGGATTTGCTTCAAGGAATTTTGATAATGGAAAACACTGTACCATTGCCACAGCTATATATTTAATGCTAATGGTTAGATAAAGCAAAATTACAAGTATGTGGTCAGTTGTACAGTGTCAGCCACACTGGTCACTTGTTTTATGTTAATACTGCACTATGTCATGGTGAATGTGAGTATTCTTCAGTGTTTTATAGTACTTGTCAGATTAGTTTGTCATGCAACATTTGTTATTATTGTATCCTGTTTTTGCCTTTAAACTGCTTTTAATGTGCACAAAGATTTTTCGACACATTTGTTTGCTTCACTGAAAGATGGGTACACATATATATTGCTTCTTTTTTTCTGAAAAACATTACAGTTTTCAAACATTCTTATTATTAACGTAATGCCAATGTTTTACTCTCACAATTTTTCATTTTAAACACTGGTACCTTATCGTATGTTTTATCTGCTCTGTTTTATTATTAAGTGTCAGCGGTGACAACTGAGTAACTGGACATATACAACAAGATATCTCTGGTAAAGTTTATTTTTAAAGTTTATTATTTAGATAAACAAAAATCTTAATCCTTTTCAAACTGACTCAGAGGCCATATTATGCCAATACATTTGCAGTCCTTGCAGTAAAATTAAGTTCTTTTCAGATACAAAACTTGTGGTTTGTTTTCAGCCTCCATGTCCACAGCCAGAAACCCCCAAGATGCCAAGCTGTTAGAGAAGAAAGAAGACCAGATTCATGACCTGGATGATAATGTCAAAAAACTGGTGCGTGCATAACTCAGTATTGCATGTTATAATGTTCAGAGCATCTATAAATCATTCTGCTGTTCCTGATTTTATCCATGGAAATTGATAAGCAATGATTAGTGAACTCCCTGAAATACATGGAGGAAAGTTTTGCAATAAGATGTTTGGTGCAAAATGCTTGATGCAGTATAAGATTATAAGTATTACAACAACCCAGAAAAAAAAATGTCTCAGTGTTATGTTGTCTTAATTACACAAGTAAATTTTGTTTTTGTGTGGAGAGTACATAATACTGATCTTTGTTTATAGGAAGTAAGTCTCAATGATGCAAGAAAGACTGCAGAGAATGAAGCCAGTGAAAAGCAGCGACTACAGAAAGAACTTGCAGAGTTAAGGGATCGTGTCAGTGACCTTGAATCTGACCTGGGTCAAGCTCAGGCACAGATAGAGGCCTATCACAGGGAACGACCAAAAACTGCAAAGAAGAAAGAGGTGATTTTACGGAGTCTTGTTGTATTGTGTGAAAGCTTCTCAAATGTGTACATTATTGAGTGTGTGTCTACATCAGTATGATTTCCAAAACCACAGTGTAGAGTACCTTATTTTACCAAAACACTGCAGTCGAAGATTTGGGAATTCTCATTATTTTGGCTTTTTGAAAAGCTTTGAATGTTCTCTTTTTTAATTTCCCCTTTTGAAGTTATGCTATGAAAGCAGTATACCCTTTGTTAATATCTTCTTTGGAATCACTGAAGGAATTTTTGTGAAGTACACCCAGGTCCGTTTTTAGTACACCTTTACTGAACAGGCTCCTTTTTTTACCCCACAGCCCTTAAAGGCTGTCGGGGTATTGTTTTCACCCATGGTGTCCGGATGGGCGGGCCGGCGCCGGGAAAAAGTTTGTCCGGGCTGTATCTCAGAAACCGTAAGGTGTAGGAAGTTGATACTTGGTAGGGACATTGGTTAGGGGGTGTAGGTGTGCAACGTCATGGTCTGACCTTGATTTGACCTTTGACCTTGCCATAGTGACCTTGACTTATAAAATCTTGTCCGGGCTATATCTCAGAAACCGTAAGGTGTAGGAAGTTGATACTTGGTAGGGACATTGGTTAGGGGGTGTAGTTGTGCAACGTCATGGTCTGATCTAGGTTTAACCTTTGACCTTGCCATAGTGACCTTGACCTATAAAATCTTGTCCGGGCTATATCTCGGAAACCGTAAGGTGTAGGAAGTTGATACTTGGTAGGGATATTGGTTTAGGGGGTGTAGGTGTGCAACGTCATGGTCTGACCTTGATTTGACCTTTGACCTTGCCATAGTGACGTTGACCTATAAAATCTTGTCCGGGCTATATCTCGGAAACCGTGAGGTGTAGGAAGTTGATACTTACTAGGGACATTGGTTAGGGGGTGTAGGTGTGCAACGTCATGGTCTGACCTTGATTTGACCTTTGACCTTGCCGTAGTGACCTTGACCTATAAAATCTTGTCTGGGATATATCTCGGAAACTGTAAGGTGTAGAAAGTTGATACTTGGTAGGGACATTGGCTAGGGGTTATAGGTGTGCATTATCATGGTGTGACCTTAATTTGACCGTTGACCTTGTCGTAGTGACCTTGACCTTTAAAATCTTGTTGCACCTTTGGGTCTGTCTTTTGATGCAGATTAAGCACTGTTAAAGTCATATTAGAATTTATTAAGAATTTTACTTTTATAACTTCCCATTGTAAAAGATGGAATTTCATCAAGTGAGCCACAGATTTTGCTCCAACACCATACATAAGCATTCATTGAATGTATTACCACTTCTGTATGCATGGTAATATTCAAAACATCTAAACCATAATTTGGCCATGCAGATGTAGATAAAGAGTGTTGTAATTTTAGTTTACTGATTAATGCTTATCTTTCTTTTAGACATTATTTTCTCCATTTAAACATTGTTTGGACCTTTATATAACTGACAGTGCTCTGGAAGTATCCTGAACTTTGTACTGATACAGTACTTCTATATCTCATGGTGTTAAAAATGTTTCCCTAGGCTGTGGGGTACGGGCATCTCTGATGCTATTTTTAATGACAGATAAATATGAGACCCTTTGAGTACATTTTTACCCCACAGTCTTTAAGGGCTCTGGGGGTATTGTTGTGCATTGTCATGGTGTGACCTTGATTTGACCTTTGACCTTGCTGTAGTGAGCTTGAACTATAAAATATTGTCTGGGCTACATCTTGGAATCCACATGGTAGAGAAGGTTGAAACTTGGAAGAGACATTGGTTGAGGGGTGTAGGTGTGCAACGTAATGTGACCTTAATTTGGCCTTGCACCTTGCCGTAGTGATCTTCACCTTTAAAATCTTGTGCGGGCTGTATCTCTGAAACTGTAATGTATAGGAAGTTGACACTTGGTAGGGACATTGGTTAGGGAGTGTAGGTGTCTGTGACCTTGATTTAACCTTGCTGCAATGACCTTGACCTTTAAAATCTTGTCTGGGCCATGGGGAAGTTGATTCTTGGATGGGTCATGGATTAGGGAATTTAGGTATTGCCCCTTTCCAACTACAGGTGGTTGTCCCTCGGTAACAAGTTTTTTTCGGCGGCGGAACCGCCCACCAGGTCACCCCATTTCATCCGAGTTGTTCACACTACTGGCAGATGGCCACTGATTGGACACGGTGTTTTAACCATCAGCAACAGTAGAATGACAGTACTACAAACGTTGGTCACTGTGAAGCAACCGCAACCACCTTCGGTAGCCATCGGATGAAACGACCAATACCTTGACTCACCTTATGTCACCATATTACACCGAAAGATGACCGAATCACAACTTATGTACACCGTGGACCACAGCTTCAGTTACCGTAATCAGAAATTCATAAGTGCATGCACGAAATCGTCTGTGGGACCCCATGGTACCTTAATCAGAGGTAGAAATTTTAAACAGTCTAAAACTTCCATAGGACTTGCAAGGTAATGGACGATTCACCACTGACTCATACGGTTGCACACGGATGTCAGACGGCGATCCAAGGACTGGTACGTTTCCCCAAACGCGGGTTACCATGGGTGATACCGCCTGTAGAGTGAAAGGGGTATATGCTAAATCATGGTGTGACCTTTAACCTTAGCTCTGCCAAAGTGTGTTCACATGCTATATTTGAGACATATTTCTCTTGTAAACTGATAACTGATTATTATATGTACCTTTACTTAATTGTGCTATTTCCATTGACAGCTGTATTTCAATTAATTGTATCCCCGGATGAAAGTCCTGGATACTTATGATTCAGTACGGTCACGCCGCTGCCGCCGTCACAGAGATTTCCTTTTGGATGTTATAACTTAAAAAATATTTTAGTTAGACCTTTCAGATTTGGTATGTGGGTATATATGGGCAATGCCACAAACGCTATTCTTTTGTGACCTTGACCTTCAATTTCAAGGTCACTGATGGCCTCTTAAAGGTCAGATTTTGGCCATTTTTTACATTTTGGCCCAGTTCTCACATACAGAAAGTTGGATCATCCTATGGCTGGTATATATAATACCATATATGTGTCCTCTGTAAGCATGGAGAAATTTGACCTTGAAGCACTTCATTGAAGGTCATCCACAGACCGCCAAAGTACCTCACCAAGGCCATTTTTGGCTTTCATATTATAGCTACCCTTCTCAAATTTCAGGATATATTCATAACCATAAAATCTTGCCTGGGGATATTTTTGGCCTCATTTTGAAAAACAAGATGGCTGTCACGGGCGTTTTTTTTACTTTCAGCAAGGACTTTTGTTGCCCTCTAGAGCAAAGGGTATTATAGGTAGAGATCTCAAATTCGCAGGATATGTTCCTCATTACAAAATCTTGACTGGGAGTATTTTTGGCCTCATTTGGAAAAAACAAGATTGCCGCCATGGGTGTTTTTTGTTCATCATGAAACATGCTTATATCACCCTTATGGTCCTAGAGGCTTGGTATGTCAAGCCATCCTATAGCAAATCATGGGCTGGGAATCTTTTGGTGTGGTCAGATTTGACCTTGAACCCTCGTTCAAGGTCAAACGAGGATAGTCAAACCTAAAAGTGCTTATAACTCACTTATTATTGGTCCTAGAGGTTTGGGATGGTAAACCAACCTATAGGAAATCATGGGCTGGGAATCTTTTGGTGTGGTAAAATTTGACCTTGGGCCCCTCCTTCAAGATTAAATGAGGATAGAAAAATCTAAAAGTGCTTATAAATCGCTTTTTCTTGGTCCTAGAGGTTTGTAATGTGAAACCATCCTGTAGGAAATCATGGGCTGGGAATCTTTTGATGTGAACAGATTCGACCTTTGACCCCTCCTTCAAGGTCAAATGAGGATAGCCAAAATTAAAAGTGCTTATAACTCACTTATTCTTGTTCCTAGAGGTCACATCAACCTATAGGAAATCATCGGCTAAGAATCTTTTGATGTGGTCAGATTTCATCTTGGGCTCCTCCTTCAAGGTTAAGCGATGGTTGATTGGCTTTGGTGAGTTTTCTTTCTGGTGGATACAATTTGCATCAGTTCTCTGATGCGCTAGGTCTAGTTATTGGCTGTATAACTTACTGGCTCATGTTGATTATCTCTAGATGGCCCGCTGCTCAGGAGATTATGTATGGCATAGGTCCATAGCTAAGTGAGTAATAGCACTGGTAGCTACTTTGAGTAAAGTGCTTATAACTCACAAATGACTATGTTTACAACATTTTGGTAAAATATGTTGTTCAGCTACTTTCTCCATGCCTACAAGGTGGTAACTTTTTCAGAGGTCTGTCTCAATAGCTATGTGAGCAATACCTATATTCAGTTTTTAACCATGACCAAAATGAGTAAATGATATTTTTCTTCATAACTGCTACAGTTACAACAGTTTTGTCAAATATGTTGTTCAGCTACTTTTTGATGCACAGTGTCATGGCAAATTCCAGAGCTGTAGGTCCATAGCTAACTGAGTACTAACTACCTTGACCGTTCACCATTGAGTAAATCACTTATATCTGCAAACCTATTAAATTTAGAGGTTTTTTGTCCAATATGTTGTTCATGTACTTTAAAATGTACTCTGTAATGGCAAATTTTCAGAGCTGTAGGTCCATAGCTAACTGAGTAATAGCTACTTTGACAGTTCACCATTGAGTAAATCACTTATTGCTGGAAATCTGTTGCACCTATCCTTACCAAGGTTTTCAAGATATCTTCCCTGCTATGAAATCTTGCCTGGCTAACATTTGGTCCAGTTTCAATTTGGTTGGTTGCTATGGCAACGAATTTGAAAATCTGAGGTGACCAAACTTAAAGGAGCCTATATCTCCCTTAGTATTAGTCGTAGAGGTTTTGGATGTGAATACAACTTCTAGGAAATCATGTGCCCCGAATCTTTTGGTGGGGTCAGATTTGACCTTGGATCCCTCCTTCAAGGTCGAATGTGGTACTTGATACCTATGATGGACTATATCTCCCCTATTATTGGTCATAGAGATTTTCTATGTGAAGACAACTTATAGGAAATCATGTGCCCCGAATCTTTTGGTGGGGTCAGATTTGACATAATACTCTGTATGTCACGCTTCAACCATGTCCCGTCTGGGGATACACTGCATCGAGACGCAATCTCTAGTTAATGTAACAGTTTCATAATTTTTAGTTTACTGATTACTGCTGTAATCTATATTTATATAACTGGCAATGTTTGTTCTGAAATGTAATGTAATGTGTATTTATATTCAGTGCAATATCTCCATATACTACAGGACTCAAAGCGCTATTAAACCCATCCGACTGCACAGGTACAGCCCCAACTCACAAGTAACTGAAACTCTTCTGATCTTTTTCTGTTTCACTTCTTGATACGAATGCTATTTTTCTGACATTAAAATGTGTAGTTACCTTCAAGTCATGTTTTAATGCTTAACTTCATGTCACAGTCTGTACCCCAGCAATGATCTTTTCACAATTATCTCTGCTTATTAATCAGTTTTCTGACTGACCTGATGTGTGGGATGGTTTGTTTACAGCCGGAGCCTCCTAAGACTGTGATAGATCCAGCCATGGCACGGGCATTGCAGGATGACGCACGTGGCCTGCACAAGCAGTATGCTCAGCTCAAGATGATCACACAGGCCCAGTTTGAGGAGCTGCGGGGTATGCACAAACAGGTAAGACTACACAGCAATGGCCACAATGTGACCAGATAAGCTTTTAATGCACAATGTCACGAGATAAGCTTTTAATGCTTGCCTCTGTTTTCTTTCTCTACCTTGCATTCCTGACATTTTCACCCCCATTGTTAAGCCTGTACATTCACAGGAATGCACACTGTTAGAAGTTACTCCTGTTACAAGTTATATGTCAATTAATTTAGGTTTAAACTTTCACCATCAGTGAAAACATTTCATGAAAATAAGATTTTTATTGTGTTAAGACATCTTACCTAATGGGCAATTAGCTATATTGCAGGTGCCAGCCGGCCTCGCCAAACATTAGAAAAAGATGTTCTGTGCTTCCACCATTCGCTAGTACTTCCTTCCTGGCTAGAGAATGTGATGTCATTGCATCTTTTTTGTTTGGCAAGTGTTCAAACAAGACATGTTTTGAAGAACTCTCTAGTTTCAAGATTTTTCTATTTTACAAAGGAAAATCAGTTATTTTTAGGAAAAGCATCAGTACTGCTTTATATTGCGTATTGCCACCCCCTTTTTGTGGCTTTCTAAAAAGAACAACTTTTTTCCTCACTACTCACAACTTCCATATAAAGACCTTTCAGAAGAGTTTCCTTCATATCTACAGATAAATACATCGTCTTTGTCTGATGTCATTATCTCTAGCCAGTGCTGTAAGCATCAAGTCGCTTGCAAGATATAAATAGATCTCCTGTCTTCACCTGTTTACCAGCAAATACTATCACTTATGAGAAATGGAGGAATTATGGAAGAGTTTAATTGATGAAGGAAACTTAGAACATGCTGGCCTCATCACAAGGTGACTCTTTTCTTCAAGGTGAAGATTTTCTTTATGGGAGATTCTTCATCCTTACCTAGTAAATGTATAGATATCTTATTGCTTCAGCAACACTGACCCTACATTAAACAACAACCATACAAGGGTTACAGACCCTACTGGTCTGGTACCGGCTACCCATCCTTCACAGAGGAAGTTGCTTCCCCACACCAGTGCTGGTCTACTGACCAGGTCCGTTTTTGTTACAGAAGCAGTTTCCATCTACACCAATGCTGGTTTTATGACCAGACCGGACTGACCGACCAGGCCTACACCGACAGGCACCTGTTGTTACAAAAGCAGTCTACATTAGCACCAGTGCTGGTCTGGTGACTGGACTGACCGACCAGGCCTACACCGACCAGGCACCTTTTTTACAGAGGCAGTTTCTATCTATGTCAGCGAACAGGCCGACCAACCAGATCGACACCAACTAGGTTCTTGTTAGTCGAATCTTTGATTCGAGTAATGTACTGAGTTGCGGCCACGATTTTAAATTGGCCGTTTAAACCCCTAAATACCAAATTCTGCATAATATTTCTTCACATATCTGTACATTAAGGTGTATATTATACACTCTGCCATTTTGAAGATTTTTAATGCCTTTATTAAGTTATAGTTTATGAAGTAAAAAGCATGTCTGGCACTTCGTCTGGCTTTCTCCAAGGACCCGTATGTCCTAGAAACTATTGTTTTCCCCATTGTAATGGTCTACTCGAACGAGTCTTTTTTAACGGTTTTGTCTGCTGGTTTCTAGAGGTGAAACCCCAATTAATTTATTTGTCTGCAGGGTTTACCACGCAGTCACTGTTAATGTAAAATTGTTGTCTGCGCATCTACAGCCTATTACTAATTTGTCAAACAAATAAACCGCAAAGAAATTAATGAATGAAGTGACATCACGGTAGTACTACACCTTTGTCGTTCAGCCAATCAGAATCGACAAAGAAAATATTCAAACTCCGTAGGTCTACATTCAACCACTTGAAGGCGCTTTTGCATGTCCTAGAAGTTATCACGCCATTTCGACATCGGTAAAATACAGCATAATCTATGGTTCCCTATTTTCGCTCATTGTGGCTTTTCGTAGAAACAACACACGAATATTTTATTTGAATACTTACAATTTGCTTCTGTAAAATATCCAGGGACAAAGCACCTCTTTCTTCACTTGATCCAATATCCTCGTCCTTTATTTGAGGTTATTTTTGTGATTGAATCGCCAATAAAGTCCGCGCATATGTAGTTTATTTCTACAACATGCTGGTAGTTTTCATCTTAAACCAGCCTTGTAAAATATATTGTCAGGAAATATCCACAAAGAACTGCCGTGACTGCGCATATTTGCTCATTAATATTAATGAGGCAAAGTCTGTGAACAGGAAATATGCTGGTAGTTTTCATCTTAAACCAGCCTTCATTAATATTAATGAGGCAAGTCCATTGACAGGAAATATGCTTGTGGTTTTCATCTTAAACCAGCTTTGTAAAACTGCGCATCTACAGACCCTTTATATTTGTAAACAAATACCCATCTCGAGACACAGATCTGAAAACTTCCGTGAAAGCGGTTTCCAATGTGGGCGATAATACAGAGTTTACAGATTTCAACACCCAGTCCTGTCCTAAGATTCGACTCTGTGGTTGGGTGAAAGCCAGCCACTTTACTCTAGTTTTACAGAAGCAGTTGGCTACCTACACTGACCAAGCTCCTGTTTTTATAGAAGCAGTTTCATCTATCTTGGCGAACAGGCTGACACAAACCAGGCTCCTTTTTTACAGAAGCAGTTGACTACCTACACCAACCAGGCTCCTGTTTTTACAGAAGCAGTTTTGGTCTATGCCAGCGAATAGGCCGACTGACCAGACCAACACTAACCAGACTTCTGTTTTACAGAAGCAGTTGGTTACCTACATCAACCAGGCTCCTGTTTTTACAGACGCATTTTTCATTTATGACGGCAAAGAGGCCGACCGACCAGGTCAACACCACCTAGGCTGCGGTTTTACAGAAGCAGTTGGCTACCTACACTGACCAAGCACCTGTCATTACAGAAGCAGTCTCCATCTGTCAGTGAGCAGACCGGCCAGCCAGACCTACACCAACTGACCAGACTGATACCCACCAGGCACCTGTTTTCCAGAAGCAGTTGGCCAGCCTAAAGGTCATAAGAATCCTCAAGGAAGATTATGTCGACCTTAGGGAGAGCAAGGTCAGACAAGCCCTGGAACATTGGCAGACTTGATCTTGAGACTGCTCGCCAAACCGACCTGTCTGGGCAGACAGCTCACGTCCCTAATGGGACTGTTAACAATTACAGAAAAACAGGTCCCCCTAGGTCTGCAACATATGAGACTGATACAATGGCACTTAAAATATAATTGGAAGGTTCCAGAATCACTAGAAAAGGTTATCCCTATCCCTAGGTTACTCCATTCTCACTTAAGAGTCTGTGTATGTTGGAGACAGTTTGGGTGGGATGTGGCTCTGAGCAACCAGTCATCTAGGTGGTGGCTTCAGGAAAGAAATGTCCTTCAAGGTCAACCACTACACCCCCTCAGCCATGCTCTGCAAATTTTTACAGACTCATCAAAAGAAGGATGGGGCACTCACTTAGGGGAGTATACTGCCAAAGGAACTTGGTCCTCCCAGAAAGAAAGTTACACTATCTGGAACTAAAGGCAGTCTTCTTGGCCCAAAAAGAGTTTCAAGACCTCTGCTCAAACAAGATAGTACTCTTTGCAACAGACAACACCACAGTAGTTGCTTTTGTAAACAAGGAAGGAGACATAAAGTCGGGCTTACTGTGTGCCCTATTGTGCAGAATCCTGACCTGGTGCTCCAGGAAGCAGGTATCTCTCAAGGCCCGACACATTCCAGGCCAGCTGAATGTGGTAGCAGACAAACTTTTCAAGCTGGGCCAAACCATCCAGTGGTCTCCTTCCAGAGGCCTTCATTTGATATCCACTCGATGGCACCAACCTCAAATAAACCTGTTTGCAACAAGGGTCAACAACAAATTACCACAGTTTGTGTCACCAGACCCTTGAGCATGGACAGTGGATGCACTCAGCCTGCCTTGGGAGGATGTGGGCCCACCCGTAGCTATTCTGGGCAAAGTGGTGGCAAAATTGAAGACAACCCCTGCAGGAGAATCATTCTGGGCAAAGTGGTGGCAAAATTGAAGACAACCCCTGCAGGAGAATCATTCTGATTGCACTGGGCTGGCCAAACATGCTCTGGTGGCAATGTCAAGCCAAATCCCTCTGTACCTTCCAAACCTGCCCTGTCTTGGAACCTTTCTGTGATACTTCACCAGTTTAAAATTGCTGCCTTTGAACCCCTGGCCACTGCAGGAGTGAGATCCATGCTTGGCTGAACAAAAACTTCAGACACCAGACCAGTGTGAGAAATTCGTTGCAAAGCAGTGGTAGCCCCATAGGGCCACTAGGTTCTGAAGTTCAGTGGCCCCTATTAAAACTTGATGGCCCAAACTTTTTAAAAACTTTTTTCTAACAAATTGTCTTTTTATTGCTTTAATACATCCTATCCAATGGACAATATGCTAAACCGGTCGGCGCAGACCGGCCCGCCAAACGTCAGAAAAAGACGTCCTGTGTTGCCACCGGCTGGCCGGTCCATAGTACTGTGCACTCCCCAGATGGCGCCTCGTACTTCCTTCCTGTCTAGACAACCTGACGTCATAGCATCTTTTTCGTTTGGCGCGTGTACTGTGCAGACGTGTTTTCAACATCTCCAGATTTTTCAAGGAAAAGTGTGCTTTATGATGGATTTTCAACCTTATATGTGGAGAGTTTCTTTGTAAAGTGTTACCAACTGGTCAAGCACGGATATACATTTAGAAATCTGCTGGAGACGTTCCCTAGTTGACTCAATTTAGTATTGATGATAGGGCAGTAATCGACGAGATATATGAAGGCAGCCATTTTGCTAGTTTCCTCCCATTCAACCTTTGTGTTGTTATGGGCAGATCGACAATATTGAGGAATTATGGATATACTTCTAACAGGTATTTTTATCCGTGTCTTTTGTTTGAATGTTCCATCTATAACCTTCCAGCTACAGTCACCATAGAAACGTCTCCTAGTACTACAATAGAAATCACGGGAACTTCAGTCTACGTAGTTTTTAACACTGTGAATGGAAGGAATTCCCCATCACAGATGCATTCTTTCAGTGCGCACGAGTATTTGGTGTTTTTTAATCAGAAGCATGAGATGAATTCTTCAGATTTCTTCCGAGCGCACTGGTACCGACTTCTCTGCTGTAAAGCATCAGTCACACCAGCCTAGCTCGAGTATTTTTTCATCAGAAACAAGAGGTGAATTCTTCAGATTTCTTCAACCGACCTCTCAAGTATTTACTACATAGAAGGAACTTTTGTCACTCTCAGTCCCACCCTTGTGGACCCGGCCCTTGTGTCGGTAGTAAGGGCAGTGGATGGCCAGGAAACTGGTTTGAGTGTACAGCCGGCTGAGAAGAAGAACCGACTTCAGACCGACCAGGACTTTCATCAACAGAGCGCACTGGTCCAGGCTTCTCTGCATTTAAAGCATCAGCCGACCGGCCAGCAAAAAAGAACGCGACCTCTGACGTCATATCCAGTCAGCCAATCGTGTGTCCTTCCTACCAATTCACGAAGCTGGTCACGTGATTCACCGACTAGGTCACGAAGTTAATCACGTAATTCACCGAACTAGAAGGTCGGAAGGGCATTCTTTGCACTCACGTCTACTGTGACTTCAGTTATTAGTTCCTGAAATTTACCTCCAGCGCACTGGTACAGACTTCTCTGCTACAGGCATCAGTCGACCAGTCAGCTCGCGTTTACTGTGATATAAGGAAAGAACGCGTCCAGTGAGAGCATCTCCCCGAAGTTGGTTTCGTGATTCACTGACCAGGTCATGAAGCTGATCGTCATCTCAGGTCACGTGTTTTCACCGACCAGGAAGGTCGGAAGTGCGTTCTTCAGAAATCACGTCTACTGTGATTCCAGTCCCTGCCTTGCAGGCCCGGCTTCGTTGTCGGTAGTGGGGTTTGTGGATTAGCAGAATACTGCGCATTTGCATGTTTAAGTATCACAAAAGAACGCCACAACTGACGAGCTCCAATCAGCCAATCGCGTGTCTTTCCGACCAGCAAGCTGGTCACGTGACACACCGAACACCAAGTGTTTCTAAAAATAGATCACAGGGGCTTTCCCAGCAACTGTCAAATCTACAAATTAGACGTGCGATTAAAGGGATACCTTAATTAATGGAGGAAGCCTACAGCAATCTGAGTTCAACACATAAGATAGTTGTAACATTGCTTTAGCAAATGTTTTGTACTGGCTACACAGCCTTTTACACTTGCTTCAACAACTGGTTAGAGTGTACCGGCTGGTACTGGCTACACAGCCTTGTACACTTGCTTCAACCTAGCGGTTACAAGTCTACAAACAGGGTGCTGGCTACACAGTCCTTACTGTACAGGACTTCACCCCAACTGGTTACATTAAAAAAAAAAAAAAAGCTGGCTAAATATAGACCGGTAGCTGTCTAAATTCATTTGTTACCCCAACCTGCCAGTTTTTTTTGTGCCAGTTACAGAGACTTAACTGTTTACAGTGAATTACCGGTTATGGAATCTTGGTACCGGACAGAATTGCCTTGGTAGATTTGGTTACAGAAAATTCTTAGACCAATCAGTGGCCTTGGTGATATGACAGTGTCCCCAGCTACTGCCAGGCAACCTTCCCTTATCACACCTCTCAATAGCCTGTTATCGGTGCTGGACTTGACTGGACAGATAATAGATTTCACCTTGACAAATAGATAGTCAGACAAGTTCTTCATCATGGGTCAGCCATCTCAATCTCTTGTAAATGCTGCACCTTGCAGGATGCTGGCCTGGGGCAAGAGTCTTTTAAATGTGAAAAGTTGTGTCAGCCCCACTGGACCGGACCACAGCAAGAACAGAGAGTCTGTTTTCTCGGATCATTGTCACCAGACCGGACCAGTATCCGGAAGCCGGAGGGATAGAAATGTTTGTCAGACTAGCAAATGTCCCGAATGTGGCACACATTTGCCTGTAGGGTCCAGACTAACCCCGTTTCGGGACTTAGGAAGCTTGGGCGGGGGGGGCTGGACCCTAGGTAGTACAATGTTGAAGGAGGGCTGCACTCTCCCTTTCCAGTCAAGACCAAGCTTAACAAGGTCACCAAAATTATCAAATGCTACACACATCTTCACAAGAACCTATATTGGTTAGAAGCATTACATCAGCTTATGGACAAGGAATGGTGCAGTCGAGCCAGTTCAAAATCTCTGAGCTTCTTCAACCTTGCTTGGTTCCAAAACCACACAACCATTGGAGACCTATTCTAGGTCTGAGCAAACCAAACCTTTCGCAGACCATCAGGACCACCCTCCAACAATGGGAGTGTGTTACCTCAATAGATTTCAAGGACGCCTACTTCCATATACCTATACAGGAACAGTCCAGGACATATCAAATGTCATGTCCAGGGTCGGACATACCAGTTCAAAGCACTGTCTTTCGGTCTGTCCACTGCACCCATGGAGCTCACTGTAGTAAAGGAGGTGAAACTGATGGCTATACACAAGGGTATAATAATCCACCAGTACTTAGACGACTGATTGGTGAAAGCCACATCCCACCGCGGTTTGTCTCCGGCATACACTAGATCTAGTGAAAATATGCCCAAGTTCAGGTTACCAGTTCGACCTCATGGTCGGTCGGGTCCGACCTATACCGGACCATTGGCAGAACCTTCAGGACAAATACTAGAAATACTGTCACTACCGGTTTGTCCGGTCCAGCAGTTCATGTCTGATAGGTTTACTAACAGCCACAGGAAAGCAATTTCACCTGGGCCGATTTTATAGGAGACCCATACAGTGGCATCTCAAAAACAACTGGAGGGTACCAGAGTCACTAGAAAAGGTGATTCCAATACCAAGGTATTGCACCCACATTTACAAGGGTGGTTGCAAGAGGACAATGTCCTTACAGGCCAACCATTACACCCAAATAAAACATGATCTGCAAATTTTACAGATTCATCAAATGCAGGGTGGGGTGCTCACTTAAACGAACACACTGCAGGTGGCACCTAGTCCCTCCTGGAAAGCAAGTTGCATATCAATTACCTAGAACTCCAGGCAGTTCCAAGACCCCTGTGTGCACAAGATAGTACTTTTAGAGACAAACAACACCACAGTGGTGTCATACATAAACAGGGAAGGAGGCATGAGGTCGGGCCCACCTTTTTCTATTCTATTCTATTCTGTACTTTTATAGCGCTTAATCTCTGCTAGGCAGACTCTAAGGCGCAACACCAAAAATCAAGTTTAAGAAATCATCTGTCCATAGTCGTTGCCAAGTCCAGTACCACGGAGACGCCGGATAGAGTGTAAGCTAAGGTGGGAATGCCTTGTGGAAGAGATATGATTTTAACCTTTTCCTGAAACAGGTGAGAGTTGGGGCAGAACGTACCTCATTAGGCAAATGATTCCAGACTGTGGGGGCATCAAAAGCAAAGCTGTGGCCAAAGTGATTTTTGGATTTATGTACAGATGGACAGAATTGAGGAACCTCCAGGAACCTTTTATCTGGATGGTTGTATCTTGTACTATATCTTCCGCAACGAGTGGGCAGAAGAGGACCAAAGTAACTGGGATGGCCACTGTGAAGAAACTTATAAACTAGAGTGGCAGTTTTGAAGATACAGCGAGATTCAACTGGGAGCCAATGGAGTCGTTTGAGAATAGGAGATGCCCACGTGTATTTGTTACAGTTTGTGACAATCCTGGCAAGTGTATTTTGAATACACTGTAGTTTACGCATATTGAGACTGGACAGACTCCTGAAGAGAGAGTTGCAGTAATCAAGGCGACTGCTCACCAAGGCATTAGCTGCCAGGATAGCAGCCTCATCAGTCAAGTGCTTTCTAACCCGCCTGAGATCACGAATTTGAATGAAGCATGTCTTACAAATATTGCGGACATGGTTAGCAAAGGAAAAATTAGCATCAAACCAGACACCAAGGTTCTTAACAACAACTGCAGGATGCATGAAATTACCAAATATCTTAACTGGGAGATAGGGATCTAATTTCTTGAGTTGTGCATGGGATCCAAAGATGATAAACTCTGTTTTGTCAGGATTAAGTTTGAGCATACTTGACGACATCCATTTTTGAACATCCAGAAGACAAGAATTCAGTTTGTTAAAAGCCAGGGCTGCATTTTTGTGAGAGATATGAATAAACAACTGCGTGTCGTCTGCATAAAAGTGGTATTTGATGTCAGGATGCGTTCCAATAACCTTACTCAAAGGAGTGGTGTATAAGGAGAACAGCAGAGGACCAAGGACGGAGCCTTGTGGTACTCCAAACAACAGCTCATGCAAATCAGAGAGGGTTGACCCAATTTTAATTGCCTGGAAACGGTGGCTGAGATAGGACGTGAACCACTTCAAGGCTGTGCCAGACACACCAAACCATGCTTTTAAGACAATTAAGAAGAGTCGGGTGGTCAATTGTGTCGAACGCAGCTGACAGATCCAGTAAGACCAATGCAGTAGGCTCGCCCCGTGATAGTGAGAGATGGATCTCATTTTTGATAAGCAGCAGGGCGGTTTCTGTGGAGTGACCACTTTTGTATGCAGATTGCCTAGGATTATCAAGATTGTTACTATTGATATGTTGCATGAGCTGTTTAACAACTACACGCTCCACCAATTTTGACATGAAACATAGTCCTGATACCGGTCGATAATTTTGCAAATCCTCATTTGGAAGTGATGCTTTCTTAATGAGAGGAGTGACAACTGCCTTCTTGAATTTTTGAGGAAATACACCCTCAGCCAATGACAGATTGACAAGTTTTGTAATTGACGGGAGTAAAATTTCCACACAATCTTTCAAAAGAAAAGTAGGGACTGGATCTAAAAGACATGATTTTGTAGGGGAATTTTTGATGATTTTTAGTACCTCGTCCTCCGAGACCTCATTGAAGGAAGGTAGGTTGGGAGGTGTACACATGGGTGATATGACTGTTGCCGAAGAGGCTGTGAACATGTCACGAATCCTTTTGATTTTTTTATGAAAGAAGGAAGCAAATTTGTTTGCCAAGGATTTCTCAGACTGATGAGGAGGGAGAGTACTCTCTTGACCACTATTGAGGACTTGACGAAGTGTATGCCATAACTTCTTTGGGTCACGGCTGTTATCACTAATGATGGTGCTATAGTATTCAGCCTTGTCTCTATTTATGATTGCATTGCACCGGGCAATCTGTCTGCGCAATCTACTTCTACTCAACTGTGACCTATCCCTACGCCACATGCGCTCAAATTGACGCCTGATAGATTTGGCCCTACGGTAAGAATCAGACAGCCATCCAGCTGGTGTTTTCTTAGCTCTTCGACAAATCAATGGTGCATGCCTGTCCAACACACCACCAAGGTCACGAATATACTGGTCATACAGGTCTGCAGCCACTGTAGCAGGAGATGTGACAAAGGATGTGTTTGCAAGATCCTCACAAAAGCTCTTCATATTGATTTTATGGTACCTGCGGTAAGAAATACTGTCAACCTTCGGTACTGCAGGGCATGCAAAATCCAAATGACATTTCACCAGTGCATGATCTGAGACCATTTCCCCAACTGTCACATTACTGACAAAGGAGGAATCACTTGGGCTAAGTATCAGATCCAGTGTATGACCATGCAAGGGGGTAGCTTTATTAACATTTTGGGCAAGATTAGAGGTATCTAATAGATTGAGAAATTTTCTTTGGTCAATACAATCTGTGTCCACATGGCCATTGAAGTCACCACAGATGATGAAGGAGGAAGTGAGAGATGACAGAAAACCACAGAAATGCAGGAAATCATCAAGAAAGGCAGAGGAACATGAACATGGGGTGCGATAGACACAAGCCATAACAAATGATTTTGAGTTAGTGACAATTGATATGACGATGTTTTCGAAAGTGGAATGTGTTGGTGCGTCAACAGTCTTGGCAGGTAAGTTTTTCTTGGAAAGGAAGCCCACTCCGCCACCGCGACCAATCGTCCGGGGCCTATGAGTGAGTTGAAATCCAGGCGGAGTTACTGACTTCAGTAGGCTGTTGGTATCAGAAATGTGAATGTGAGTTTCTGCAAGTGCCAAAATATCAAGATTATTCGAGACAATTGTGTCACAGATCAAGGGACCCTTATTCCTGATGGAACGGCACCTTGTGCTTTACTATAGAGAATCTTGACCTGGTGCGCCAGAAATCAAGTAATTCTAAAAGCCCGACACAGGCTGGCTGAGTGTGGTCGCAGACAAGCTATCCAGGCTAGGCCAAACCACTCGAACAGAGTGGTCTCTCCTTCAGGAGCTCTTCCAAGCAATATGCAACAGGTGGCGCCGGCCTCAACTAGATCTATTTGCCACGAGGTTCAACAACAAGTTGCCCTTGTTTGTGTCACCGGTACCGGATCCCCTGTATACAGCAGTGAATGCGCTCAGTTTGTCAGGGTAGGATCAGGAAGCATACACCTTCCCACTGTCAGCCATATTGGGCAAAGCGGTGATGTTGCAGGGCTCCCCATACAAGAGAATCATTCTGATTGCTCTGGGGTGGCCCATCATGCCTTGGTTTTGGGATACAGTGGCCATGTCCAGCCTGCCCAATCTGCCCAACCTGTTGACACAACCATTCAATCAGATCCCTCACAGAAATCTGACAAATCTTAATCTCGATGCTCGGCTCCTGGAGCTTCAGCATTTGAGGAGCAGGGCTTCGCTGAGGCGGTGGCAGCAAGAATTGAGGCTCCTAAAAAGGGATCAACCAGATCAGGCTATGAGGCAAAGTGAACCATTGTTACAAGTGGTGCGTCACTAATCAGGTGGACCTCAGGGTACCCCTGTAAAGTCAGTTGCTGACTTCCTTATGTACCTTATAAGGACAGGATGATTCAGCCCAGCACCATTGATGGTTACAGTTCAGCCATTGCTGATAAACTGGGAAATCCCCCCTTCAACATCAGCAAGGACAAAAATCTTGCTCGTCTCCTGGATAGTTTCCACAGAGACAGACCCAAAGGCAGGAGGGACATCCCCTCCTGGAACCTCTCACTGGTTTTGCACCAACTGAATAAGGCTCCGTTTGAACCAATCAAGGAGGCCTCCTTGAAGTATTTGACCTTCAAGACGGTATTCTTCTTGGCCCTTGGGTCGGGTAAACGCAGAAGTGAGATTCATGCTTGGCAAAGCAAAAATATTAGACACCAATCCATGAATCCAATTGGTCAACGGTGTCCCTGTATCCATTACCCAGCTTTCTATCCAAGAGTCAGCTGGTCAGGAGGGTCCAGACAGTGTGCCCCCAGTGGTTATAACAACCCTGGCCCCCTTCTGTGGATAGATCCCTCTAGTCTGACTGGTCCCCTTGTTTTCCGGTTAGAGCATTGCTCTACTATTTGGACACGACCTCAGACCTCAAGTAGAATAAGGAGGTGGTTGTTTTGTCTCCTTTAAGAAAGGTTCGACAAGACATCTGCCTCTATCTCCTCTTAGATCAAGCAGACTGTGATCCTATGTTATGAGCTCTCTGACCAGGAGGCCCACTCTTTACATCAGGTTAAAACCCATGATGTCAGGGCCTTGGCTGCTCCTAAGGTCTTCCAGTCGGGAGTCTCCTTAGATCCAATCTTGTCAGCCTGCCACTGAAGTCACATAATACCCTCACACAGTTCTATCTGAGGGGTGTGGCTTGGGCTGACTCAGAGCTTTACCAATTGGGCTCGGTAGTGGCTGCTCAGCAGATCCACAGGTGGCCCTTAGATTGAGGAGATTTGTATATATGTACAGAGTATAAACATTTGCTAATTGTACATAGTAAAAATGTGATGTACTTCCTTTGGGAGGTTTATTGACATTCTGGGACTGAACTCATCCCTCTCTTCCCCCTACCTCAGAGCAGGTCTGTTAAAAAGGGGGGGGGGGGGGCGACGTCGGTATAGCCCCGGGTAACCGGCTGTTGGCAACCGACCAAGGCCTTATAGGGTTTCCTGACCTTAAGGTCAATCCAGGCCTGGGCCTATAGGTCTCCTGACAAAGTCAGCCTAGACCGTAGGTTAAAATTTATTATCATTTGTGAGTTCACATAGTTCTCTAGTAACTTACCCGCCGACCAAGCGGTAGTTATTCAGCATATTGTCCATTGGATAGGATGTATTAACGCAATAAAATTGCAAATTTAATAAGTAAATTAAATTTTTAAAAGTTAATACCCTATCCAATGGACACACAAGACCCTCCCACCGACCCCGCTATCAGCTTACTAGGGGTCGAAGAGGTTTAGACAACGAAAAAGATGCTATGACGTCAGGTTGTCTAGACAGGAAGGAAGTACGAGGCGCCATCTGGGGAGTGCACAGTACTATGGACCGGCCAGCCGGTGGCAACACAGGACGTCTTTTTCTGACGTTTGGCGGGCCGGTCTGCGCCGACCGGTTTAGCATATTGTCCATTGGATAGGGTATTAACTTATAAAAATTTAATTTACTTATTAAATTTGCAATTTTAATTTATTAAAAGTGACAAGTCAAAAAGATAAAAAAATGATTTATGTTAAAAATTTAACTTCAAGTTTGAATACAAATTATACAAGATGCACTCCGAGAGAGCAAAACGCTGGACTCCATGTGACCAGTCTCTCAAGTGATATAAAGTATTGTAAGGAAGACTATAAAATTAAACCAAACATGTAAATTAATTTTTGAAGAAATATCAAGCAGAAAGCTAAAATAATTAAAAATGCATTTAAATGGGACCCCTGAAAACTCATGATTATTTTGTATCCAAAAAAAGATCTAGATTTTTCTTTTTTAGTAACTTCTTCCTTTGGCCAGGTCCTACCCACATTTTAATAAACATCTGTTCATTAGTTCTGGAGTAATCTAAACACACACAAACACAAAAAAAACACAAAAAAAGACAACCCAGAGACAGACAAATAGACAATTAGCACACAAGAACATAAACTGCTGGGTGAGGTAAAAAATATTGCTTAAAAGTCACTTCTTGGTAAAAATCACTCATGGTAATTCTTTTTTTTTTTTTGATGGCCTGTCAAGGAATTGAAAGAAAAAAGAGAACATAACAACAGAAATAATAATTAATAAAAATGATGAATACTCCACCCCCTCTTTATTATCTTTATGTCAATTTCAAGACAAAAAAAAACGGGAAGAAATATTTTTCCTTAAAGACAACAAGTATCACACCCTAGGCTTGTGACCTCACAATAACAATTGCATTGTGACATCATTAAGTAATGACATCACTAGAAAGCAAAATATTGATTTTTACATATGTGAGAAGAGAAGCAGATTTCACTGTAAAAGCCCTATTAAAATAAGAAAAACTCTCTCCTGGCTTTAATTTTCAAACAAAATACACCAAATTTAGAAGAATTCATCTGTACCCCATGAAATATCTACCCACCAAATTTAAGCTTGATCGGTGTTACAGTTTTCGAGTTTTAAGGGCGAAACGGTGCACAGACAGACAGACAGACAGACAGACAGAAACAAGCTGATCACAATAACCCTCTCCTAACAATGCTAATGTCAAGCGTTAAAAATGAAACTTAGGTCTTTTTTATGATCATCCCAATGAATTTTACACAAAACATTTTGCAAGTTTTATGATTACTTTAAACTTCAAAGAAATAATGTTTTTCTTTTCATACAATTTAGACAGAGCATCTGCAGCTAAACAAGCCTTTTAAACATTGACTTGTGGATAAGTGGAACAACTATGCTTCTGTGAAGGGAGGGGGATGTGTCACATATACTTGTACCTGTATTCAGTCCACTTTCCCAGCATGTTCAAGCTAGGCAGTGAGTGTGTGTATGTGTGGCTGTCTGGCTGAATGAACTAATCCACTGGCAGTTTTGTGTGAGTGAGGGGGGGACTTGTCTGGTTATAAAGCATATGCATTGATCGGTTTTTCTGCAGTCTTCCCAGTGAAGGGGAGAGGGGGAGAACCACTTGGTGTACTAACTTTTGGAAGAGTGAGAGAAACAGTATCAGAGTTTAACTCCTAATTAAGAGTGAACTCAATCTGGAATATGCAAAACACAATGCATATTTAAGGACTTAGCCATGGGGAAAGAAAACCAATTTAAAAAAATGAGAGCTGTGCTGGATTGTATTACCACACGAGACATGTTGTAATCAATGTGGTGACCCATTGGGGCCCATGAAAGTCAAGTTGTGGTGGCCCTAACTTAAAAAGGGGGGCCCCGGGCCACGGGGCCATCCTGAATTTCGCACACTGCACCAGACAGACTGGTCCAAGGTGTCTCTCTACCCCTCACCCCACTTTCTTTGAAAGAATCAGCTAGCCAAAGAGGGTCCAGATAGTGTGGACCCAGTGGTTTTTTCTGCCCTGGTCCCAACTCTGGATAAATAACTGAAGGCTGATAGGTCATTATGCCCAGTTAGAGCCTTGCACTACTATTTGGAGTTATTAACATACTTATTGACAGTATTTTGGCATGCATGGGCTTTTATAACTCCACCATTTTATCCTTTAGAGTGCGTGCTGGACTTTGGTGTCAGTAAAAATGTGTAATTTCTTGTCTACTTTTTAGGTTCTGTGAAGTGCAAACTAGATTTCAGTGTTAAACAGCAAAAGTTTAATTTAGTGCCAATAATTTCATTTCTCAAAACACAATTTGTTCAAATGCGTAATTTTGCATTTATTTTGTTCAGAAAAGACTTCATTTTTATGCAAATGCTTTGTCATGGTTAATTGGGTTTCCACACATTTTTACATTTTTGCAGTTTAGCGCATCACACTATTTTCTGTAATATTTTTGTACAGATAAGAATGTGTTTATCCCTCATGACATATAGTACTTCTCAACACATTTTTTACACTTTTACAGCCCTACAGTATAAATCTGTAAAAATGCTGAAATTTATGTTAATGATTTCATGCAAAGTTTAAAAAATCTAGTGAAGATATTAATGTTTCTTACAAATTAAATTTTAAGTCAGCTGACTTGTCAGTCAGCTGACATTATGGCATCTCTCTGCGACATCCTCATCCGAGTTGGCGTCCGCGTGAACAACTTCTTCTCCAAAAGTACAAGTCCCAGAGACATGCTGTTTTTTTTAAAAGATACGAGGATGAAAAATTTTTCAAGGCAAGCAGATCTGTTTGTTCGTTTGTTCCCCAGAGCCATTACACGTGAGATACCCCCACCCTAAGTGTGAAAATTTCAACACTTTATCACAATTTTTTCTTTGATTATTGCAGAGATTTCTCTGTTATCTTGCATACATGTACTATCCCACTAGTAGATTCCCTTGTGTGAGTATCAGGCCTGGATCTCTCTTATTTTTTTTTTTTTATGAATTTTTTAAATAATTTTTTTTATACATTAAAATTCCTGAAATCATACACTAAATCACTTATAACTTGAAAAGTATTGCATTTAGAGCATTTTCTTAAAATATGTTATTCAGCTACTTTTTCCAAAGCTACAACGTGGTGAGTAACATGGGAGTCTATCCCAATAGCTAAGTGAGTAATAGCTACTTTTTACCCCACAGCCCTTAAGGGCTGTCGGAGTATTGTTTTCACCCATGGTGTCCGGATGGGCGGGCGGGCAGCTGGGCAGGCGGCGGGAAGAAGTTTGTCCGGCCTGTATCTCAGAAACCATAAGGTGTAGGAAGTTGATACATGGTAGGGACATTGGTTAGGGGGTGTAGGTGTGCAACGTCATGGTCTGACCTTGATTTGACCTTTGACGTTTCCGTAGTGACCTTGACCTATAAAATCTTGTCCAGGCTATATCTCGGAAACCAGAAGGTGTAGGAAGTTGATACTTGGTAGGGAATTTGTTTAAGGGGTGTAGGTGTGCAATGTCATGGTCTGACCTTGATTTGATCTTTGACCTTGCCGTAGTGACCTTGACCTATAAAATCATGTCTGGGCTATATCTCGGAACCGTAAGGTGCAGGAAGTTGATACTTGGTAGGGACATTGGTTAGGGGGTGTAGGTGTGCAACGTCATGGTCTGACCTTGATTTGACCTTTCTGTAGTGACCTTGACCTTTAAAATATTGTCCGGGCTATATCTCTATTTTATTGCGTTAATACATCCTATCCAATGGACAATAGCTTATCCGGTCGGCGCAGACCGGCCCGCCAAACGTCAGAAAAAGACGTCCTGTGTCTCCACCAGCAGGTCGGTCCGGAGTACCAGTGCACTCGCCAGGTGGCGTGTCGTACTTCCTTCCTGTCTAGACAGAGTGACGTCATAGCATCTTTTTTCGTTTGGCGCGAACCAGTGCACAGTGGAAAATTTATATCTGCCAGAATTTGTGTTTTTATCAGTTTTAAGTGTGAAGAACGATCTTGGATTCTATTTTATTGTTATCTTCTGTGTTCCTACAATACTATGTCGTCTCCTGGCCAGAAGAGAGGGAGTTGTGGTCATGCAATGGCCATTTTCGATGGACATGCGTTTTGCGCACGTTGTAGGGAAAAAGGAAAAGGGGAGGAACCTTGTGTTAAGGACAAGGACTCTGTTGACTGTTCTCTGTGTAATTCCTTCACCCCGGAGCAACGTGCCCAGATCTCAACACCGTCTTATAAAATTAAGAAGGAAAAGCGGGAGGCTAAACGTGCTGACATTTCCCAACCCACGGATGAGCTTATAGACCCGTCAAGTGTTTCCGTTATTGGGGTTGTGGCTGGACCTAGTGCTGATAAGTCTCCAGTTCCTCCTGAGAAAAAGACCAAAAAGGACAAATCTTCAGTTAAACCCAAGAAAACTGCTACTACAACTCTCTCTTCTGCTTCAGACGACAAGCTCACAGCTTTAGAAGATAAGTGGTCCGACTTTAACAGGTTAGAGGCGTTACTGTTAGCCAAGTCTATGGAACCTGCCTTTTCGTCGGATGTCAGAGTTGCCCCTACTCATTCTGCACCACCTAATGTGAATCGGGACTCTGAACCCTTTTTTCAACCATCTAACCCTTCAGATGACGTATCTCAGCGCACTGGCCCAGACTCTAGTGCTGCTTTGCAGCCGTCGGCCGGTAAGCTTGTCAGAGACTCTTCATTACTTGGATCTTCATCATCTGAGCGCACTGGCCCAGACAATATTGCTTCACAGCAAAAGTCGGCTGGTAAGCTTAAAGGTCAGAGCACTTCTCAAGGGCGCACTGGTCCAGACACCGCTTCTCAGAAGCATAAGTCGACCGGTAAGCCTAGTGCTGGTTGTCACCGACCCACTACAGTTACTTCTGAGATTGTCAAACAACCGACCACCGACCATCCTCCCTCCGACCGACCTCTTGGCTCCACCGGCTCTGCTTCACCGACCCTTCAGAAGGGCAGAAAGGACAGCATTTCTAGCTTAGATTCAGATACTGATAGTCAAATCTCGGATACCCCTCCGGTGGAACTTTTTGCAGAGGAAGGGGACTTTTCGGAAGATCCAGAATTTGAACAGGAACTACCGACATCAGAAGAACAAACTTACAGGGAGACCATGCGCGGCATACGATCCTTCATGGGGTGGTCGCATATCCCTGACATGGATAGCTCAAACCCATCTGACGACAACCCTTTCGCTGGGCCTAAAGCTCCCCTTCCCAGCAAAGTCTCAGTCCAGATGCCTACCGAAGATTATCTTTGTCGCAAGCTATCTAAACTCAATCTCACCATGATGGAGGGATACCCGTCCAGAACTACAGAAGCCGGCAGCCTGCCAATGGACCACTTTCTCAGACCCCCTAAGCCGCAAACAAAGTGGTATGGACTATTTTCTGATCAACAATTGGACCCGGCCACTGTCACCAGTTGGAATACAGGCCCGTCTAAATTGAACAATAGTTTTGGTCGTATAGCCAGAAGAGCAGCCTTGGCAGCCACCCCTCCGGGTTCCCGTAGAATTTCACAAGATACCCTGCGTCGTTGGGAAAGGACGGCTAGAGAAGCCTCAGTGGTGTGTAACCAGACGGCTAGCTTTAACAGGTGTTTGTTTAAAGTTCAAGGAGAAATGAATGCCCATTTGAAAGTTATAAGAAATGAAAACAAGGGCAAAGTGTCAAACAAGTTATCTGAGGCGGCCGAAGAACTTCAATTCCTTATGGAATTCAATTCCAGTATTACACAGGCGGCTGCGAAGGCCATGGAGCATTTAACAGACTTTGTTTTTCTTACCATGGGGAATATTACCTTGACCCGTAGAGACTCTTACCTTAGCCATTTAAAGAATGGAATCAAGCCCGACACCTTCGCAGCTCTCAGAACAGGCCCCTTGCACATTGCCACTCTGTTTGCAGAGCCTGTGGTTAAGAAAGCGGAAGAAGAAATTGCTCTGTATGACAGCAAGAGTCATCCCGCACCTGCTACTACTGCACGGGCTAACAACCGTTATCACCCATATGAGAAGAATGATAGGAAGCAAGAGGGCCGGTCGGAAGGGAAACAGGACAGGCCAGCCTGGAAGAACATTAACCGCCAACAATTCAAAAGAGGCAGAGGCAAGGCCTCTAGTTTTTCATCCCGACCTGCACGTGGGCAACAGCAGTATAAATGACAGTTATTGTTCAAACAGGGTTTCCAATCAGCTGCTGACCCAGAATTTTTTCACAGATCAGACACTGAACAATTCTTTAAGTTCAAATGTAAAATATCATGTTGTACAGTATGTTCCTTCTGCACCCGGGCTTCCGCAAAGGAAAGGTTTAAGTCACGGAGTGTCAGACTGTCACCAAACAAAATCTCAATTAAAATCTGTGAAAGGTGCTTCTTGTGTCACTCAGTTGTTGTTTGCCAATCCTGTCTCAAATGTCCCAAATGCTGTTCCCAATCTGCCTGTAGGGGCCCGACTTCAAAAATTTTGGGAAAGTTGGTTGAATCTGGGTGCCGGCCCGAAGGTAGTTCAGATCTTAAAAGAGGGCTACACCCTCCCCTTCCGGGTCCGGCCAAAACTCACAAGGTCTCCGACTGTCATAAGTTGCTATGTCAATCCCCAGAGGAACAGCTACCTACTGGAGGCATTACATCAGCTTATAGACAAAAATGCGGTAGAACAGGTCATGAACAAAACATCTCTGAGCTTTTTCAACAGACTTTTCCTCGTCCCAAAACCAAACAACAAGTGGCGCCCTATTCTAGACCTCAGCAATCTAAATCCATTTCTCAAGACGGAGAAATTCAAGATGGAGACACCAGAAACCATCAGGACATCCCTCCAAGGAGGGGAGTGGGTAACCTCTATAGATTTCAAAGACGCCTACTTCCACATCCCAATTCAAGAACAATCCAGGAAGTATCTGAGGTTTCATGTCCAGGGACAGACATACCAGTTCAAAGCCTTACCTTTCGGCCTGTCCACAGCACCCTTAGAGTTCACTGTAATAGCAAAGGAGGTAAAGCTGATGGCCACCTGCCAGGGTATAAGGATCCACCAATACCTAGACGATTGGTTGGTCCGGGCTGGATCCCACCAAGTCTGTCTCCGGCATACCCAACATCTAGTGAAGATATGTCAAGATTTAGGTTGGCTAGTAAATTTGGACAAGTCGGAGCTGGAACCCAAGCAAATCTTCGACTTTGTCGGTTACCAGTTCGACCTCAAAGTAGGTCGGGTCCGGCCGACTCCGGACCGGTGGCAAAGTCTTCAAGAAAAGATTCTAGAGATTTTAGACCAACCGACCTGTCCGGTCCGGCAGTTCATGTCCCTCATTGGCCTGTTAACGGCCACAGAGAAGCAAGTTCACCTAGGTCGGCTACACATGAGACCTATACAGTGGCACCTCAAGAACAGCTGGCACGTACCGGAATCACTAGAAAAAGTGATTCCCATCCCCAAATCCTTGCACCCTCACCTGCGGTGGTGGTTACTGGAAGAAAACGTGCTATCCGGCCAACCTTTACACCCAATCAGACATGCTCTGCAGCTCTTTACAGACGCATCAAAAGAAGGCTGGGGCGCTCACTTAAACGACCGCACTGCAAGAGGCTCCTGGTCCTTGCCAGAAAGCAGACTACATATCAATTACTTGGAGCTAAAGGCAGTTCTTCTTGCTCTCAAAGAGTTCACAGATCTCTGTACCGGTCAAATAGTACTTGTGGCAACAGACAACACCACAGTAGTTTCCTACATAAACAAAGAAGGAGGCATGAGGTCAGGCCCCCTGTGTGCCCTTCTCTGGAGGATCCTGACCTGGTGTTCCCAGCGGCAGGTAACCCTGAAAGCCCGGCACATTCCAGGCCGGCTAAATGTAATAGCGGACAAGCTATCCCGTCTGGGTCAGACCATTCAGACAGAGTGGTCCCTCCTGCCGGAAGTTTTTCAGACTTTATGCCAAAGGTGGCACCGACCTCAGATAGACCTCTTCGCGACGAGGTTCAATCACAAGCTGCCCCAGTTTGTATCTCCAGTACCGGACTCCCTAGCGGTAGCAGTGGACGCTCTCACTCTACCATGGGAGGACCTGGATGCCTATGCCTTCCCACCAACAGCCATATTGGGCAAAGTAGTGGAGGAGTTAATACACTCCCCGTGCAAGAGAATTATTCTGATTGCCCCGGGTTGGCCCAACATGGCTTGGTTTTGGGACTTGGTGAACATGTCCAGCCAAATCCCCCTCAGCCTGCCCAACCTGCCAAACCTGTTAACTCAACCCTTCAATCAGACCCATCACAGGAATCTGACAAATCTGAATCTGCATGCATGGCTCCTAGAGCCACAGCAATTAAACAACAGGGCTTCTCTGAGGCAGTGGCAGCGAGGATTGAGGCTCCTCAAAGAAGGTCAACCAGATCAGTCTATGAGGCGAAGTGGGCCATTTTTACAAAGTGGTGCATCGCTAATCAGGTGGACTTCAGATCTCCGCCTGTAAAGTCAGTCGCTGAATTTCTGCTGTACCTCTTTGAGGACAAGAAGTTACAGCCCAGCACCATTGATGGATACAGATCTGCTATCGCTGATAAACTGGGTAGTACAACAGTCAATATCAGCAAAGATGATAATCTCACCCGTCTCCTGGAAAGTTTTCACCGAGACAGACCCAAGGGGAGGAGGGGAATCCCCTCCTGGAACCTTTCCCTGGTCCTACACCAGTTGACAAAGCCCCCTTTCGAACCTCTTAGGGACGCGTCCCTGAAACACTTAACTTTCAAGACGGTTTTCCTTTTGGCCCTGGGTTCGGGCAAAAGAAGAAGTGAGATCCATGCATGGCAGCACAAAAACATCAGACATCAAGCCGATTGGTCCAAGGTGTCTCTATATCCATCACCCAGTTTTCTCTCCAAGAACCAGCTGGCTAAGGAAGGTCCAGAGAGTATAGCCCCAGTGGTCATACCAGCCCTGGCTCCTACTCTGGACAGATCCCTCAAGTCTGATAGGTCTCTTTGCCCAGTCAGAGCCTTGCGCTACTACTTGGACAGGACTTCAGACATTAGGCAGGACAAAGAATTGGTCTTTGTCTCTTTCAAGAAAGGTTTTGACCAGGACATTTCACCTGCCACTATCTCATCATGGATCAAACAGACTGTGATCCTATGCTACGAGCTCTCTGATCATCATGCCCACACCCTACATCAGGTCAAAGCTCATGATGTCAGGGCCTTTGCTGCCTCTAAGGCCTTCCAGTCAGGAGTCTCCTTGGAGCAGATCCTATCAGCTTGCCACTGGAAATCCCATAATACCTTCACTCAATTCTACTTGAAGGATGTGGCTTGGGCTGATTCAGAGCTCTTCCATCTTGGTCCAGTCGTGGCTGCCCAACAGATCCACCAACAGACTGGTACCTAGAGGAGATCAGAGCCTATGTAAATAGTTGTACATATTGTATATATATGACACATATATTTAAGCAGCACTATATATAAAAAAAAAAAAAAAAAAATCTCACGTACTTCCTCAGGGAGAATTAACTTCATGGGATTGAACTCATCCCTCTCTTCCCCTACCTCAGAGCAGGTATGATAGCAAAAGGGAAGGGGGGGGGGGGACAAGGTCGACTCTGACGGTTCCACTCCGGTTAACCGGATGATGATATTCGACCATAGCCTTAAGGGTTGTGACTTCAATATCTACCCAGGCTTTAAGAAGGAATCTTCATTATCCCTAACATGAGTTCACGCAAATCCCTAGTAACTTACCCGCCGGCCAAGCGGTAGTTATTCAGCTATTGTCCATTGGATAGGATGTATTAACGCAATAAAATTGCAAATTTAATAAGTAAATTAAATTTTTATAAGTTAATACCCTATCCAATGGACACACAAGACCCTCCCACCGACCCCGCTCTCAGTCTACTAGGGGCCTAATAAGTTTAGACAACAAAAAAAGATGCTATGACGTCACTCTGTCTAGACAGGAAGGAAGTACGACACGCCACCTGGCGAGTGCACTGGTACTCCGGACCGACCTGCTGGTGGAGACACAGGACGTCTTTTTCTGACGTTTGGCGGGCCGGTCTGCGCCGACCGGATAAGCTATTGTCCATTGGATAGGGTATTAACTTATAAAAATTTAATTTACTTATTAAATTTGCAATTTTATCTCTCAACAGGGATATCTAATACTATTTTATCTCTCTTATTTCTTGATCTTTTACTTGAATCTTGGTTGTTGCACCTTTAGCTGTCTTTTGATGTAGATTAAGCACTGTTAAACACATATTAGAATTCATTAACTGTTTTAATTTTGCAACTTCCCATTGTAACAGATAGTATTGCATCAAGTGAGCCACAGGTTTTGCCCGAACTCCACACAAAAGCATGTGTTGCCACATCTGTATGTATGGGTAATATTCAAAACTTGCAAACCATAATTCGACCATACAAATGAATATCAAAAGTCTTAAAGCTTCATAATTTTTAGTTAACTGAATTGTCCTGTTTTAATACTTAATCTTTACATGCAGTTTCTTTCTCTTAGATGTTATTTTCTCTACTTAAACATTATTTGGACACTGACACTGCTCTGAAAGTGTCCCAATCTGTGTACTGTTTCACTACTTCTATATGTCATGATGTTGAAAACTATTTCCCCAGGCTGTGGGGTACGGGCATCTCTGATGCTATTTTTGACTTTTCAGTAACTTCCATGATGAGTAAAATCACTTGTAACTTGAAAATTATTGCATTTAGAGAATTTTGTATAAATATGTTATTCAGCTACTTTTGGATCATCTATAACATAGTAAAATTGCAGACATGTATCTCATTGCATAGCTGAGTAATAGATACTTTGAGGTTATCAGTATTGAGTAAACCAGTTAGAACTTGAAAACTATTGCATTTAGAGTATTTTCTTTAAATATGTTATTTACCTACTTTTGGATCAGCTATAACATAGTGAAATTGCAGACCTGTAGCTTACTTCATAGTTGAGCAATAACTACTCTGAGGTTCTCACTGTTGAGTATATCAGTTATAACTTGAAAACTGTTGCATTTAGAGTATTTTCTTTTAATATGTCAGCTACTTTTGGGTCTGCTATAACTAGTGCTGGGAGCTCACTTGGATTTTCCCTGTCGATGTTCGTATCAGACATTTGTAACCAAACTTCGAACATTTCCGATTATGGAGTCGAGGTGTAAAAAAGACAGATAAAATCAAATATTAAACTATATCAAGTAAAATACACACAAATTACCACAAATATGACCAAAATATAATCTAAAAGCCATTCACAGACGTCTCCTTCACTAACAGACCATGCTTGATGTATTCTCACTTGTGATTGGCTGATTTTATGATTACCTTGATAACAGTTGGAAAACCCCAAGGTGTTTCTATTTACGTTATTTTTATTGCATTCACGGCTAGTTTTGTGATTTTAACTGATAGATATTTCAGATTTGTACAAAATATTATTAAGGTTAGCATTTTATTGTGACCAAAAGGCTGCAAAGAAGTGGATTTAGCAAATATTGGTTTTACTTAAATTTTACCAATCATTGATTGGCAATGAGCCAGCGAGCGATAATACCGAAGTTTGCGAACATCATCCCAGCACTAGCTATAACATAGTAAAATTGCAGACCTGTAGCTGATAGCATAGCTGAGTAATAGCTACTTTGAGGTTATCACTGTTGAGTGAATCAGTTAGAACTTGAAAACAATTGCATTTATAGTATTTTTTTCAAGACCCCAGTTACACATAGCCGGATGTACCACCGGATCATGGCAGGTTACCCAATTTGGAAAATGTTGAAAAATGTTGAGTGATTTACGGATCATATTTTCCGTCCTTCTGAGACCCTAACGGAATGTTGCGATCCGTAGTGGCATGCCAAAAATCAGATAAGATCTTTAGGCCATTACAGAAAAATCAAACCTGCTTGATTTTTCCGGGAAGTCCATACAGGCGCAGTATCCGTAGCTCTTCCGTAGTTCATCCGTTAGTGTCCTTATTGTACGTAAACCCATCCTGGATGTCCTTGTGGCATCCCTTGGGATGCAGGGTATATGCAGAGTCTACTGGCGACTTTTCCCAAAAATTGTTTTCCCGCCACTTTTGGCGGCCATCTTGAATTTCTGCGTAAAATGCAAAAACGTGTTTATCTCGGAAATGAAGCGAGCTAGAGCAATATTCATCTACGAAACCTTGTTTTTATTGCGTTAATACATCCTATCCAATGGACGACCGGTCCTGCCAAATGACAGAAAAAGTCATCCTGTATAAACTACCGGCTAGGTGGCACCTCGTGCATACTTCCTGTCTAGACAGGATGATGTCATCGTATCTTTTTCTAAGAAGAAAGCCGGCAAAACTTCAGTAGACTTTCAAGCTGATCTGAAATCAATGGATGACGAGTGGTCAGGGCATTTTGCCCGGCTGGAAGCCATGTTTCTGTCCAAGAGTTTCCAGGTTCCTGTGGAACCGGTGAAGACTTCAGATGTGGTGGTGACTGACAGGCCCTTTATCCCACCAAAACAGCAGTCTACTGGTGTTACCTGTCTGAACTAGTCTTCCGGTGCAGCCAGCCAGAGAGAAGTGCAGAAAGCCACCCAACCTGTTGAGGTTCCCGGTGCTGCAGTGATGACTGGTGTCACTGATCAGGAAGCCTACCTACCTGCTGATGCTGTCAGACCAGAGGTTCAGCCCCCAGGTCCTGCTGCCCAACCAGCTCCTGTCTCCAAACAGAGTACCACGTCTCTTTTCGGTTCTGTAGTCCCTGTTGAGGAACCGGCAGCTGAGTCAGACCAGTTCAGTGACCGGGCTTCAAGTGTTGCTGATGAGGGTCAGATCTCTGACATAGATTCTACTGGTCTGGATCATGAGGAACCTTTGGAAGCTGACCAAGAACTCACTGCTGAACAAACTTACAGGGAGACATTGAGGGGTGTCAGGTTCTTTATGGCCTGGAATGACATTCCGGAGTTTGACTCCTCATCAAGTTCACAAGATGACAACCCCTTCACCGGTTCAAGAGGCTCTCACACCAGGAAAGTTTCAGTTAAAGTTCCTGTAGATGAATGGCTGTGCAGGAAATTTGAGAAACTCAATATCTCTGTGCAAGAGGGCTACCCATCCCGTACGTCAGAAACTGCAGGTCTAAATAGGGACCAATTCATCAAGCTCCCAAAGACTTTGAAATGGTACGGGATGCTCTGTGAAAAGAAAGCCTTCTCACATTCAAAGGTACACACTTGGACTAATGAACCGGCTAGAATGAACAATACTTTCCCTAGAATAGCAAACAGGTCTCTACCATCGTCCCCTGCCTCCAGACCCGTATCACAGGACACTTTGAGGAAGTGGGAACGGGCAGCACGTGATGAGACCTACATGTGCAACCAGGCTGCAGCTTTCAGTCGGTGCCTTACCAAAGTGCAAGAAAATATGGCTTCTCCACTTAAGATAATTTAAAATGTTTCTGCCAAGGGAAAGTTAGCCACCAAGGTTAGCCAGGCTGCAGATGAGTTGGACTTTCTTGTGACTTTTAACCGCAGCATCACACAAGCAATGGCCCGTACCATGCAGGACCTTTCTGAAAGGGGATTTATCAATGTGGCCAATTTGACTCTTGCATGCCGGGATAGTTATTTAGAGTACATCAAGGCCGGAATCAAGTAGGATACATTGATGTCCCTCAGAACTGCTCCACTTCATCTCAGTGCACTTTTTCCTGACCACATTATTGCTAAAGCAGAGGAGGAAATATGTCACCATGAGGACAAACGTACTTCTAGACCTTCTCAAAGAAAACCTCAATGCTTCCATCCCTATTCTCAACCTCCCAGGCAACAACAGGATACGGACCGGAAAACCAGGTCTCCCAGCTTGGAAGCAACTTAGAAGACGTGGTCAGAGATCTCACTGGGAATAAAGCATGTGAAAGGTTTTTCTTGTGTAGATCAGTCGAGTTCTGTACAAAATGTCACAAATGCCCCACCTGTTGTACCAAATCTACCTGTAGGGGCCAGATTACACCAGTTTTGTGAAAAATGGGCAGCCTTAGGGGTCAGTCCCAAAGTACTAGCAGTCCTCAAAGAAGGTTACATCCTCCCTTTCCAGTTCCGGCCAAATTTGACAAGGGCACCCACAGTAACAAGCTGCTATATAAATCCCCACAGGAACAGCTACCTGTTGGAGGCATAACATCAGCTGGTAGACAAAAATGCAGTAGAGTTGGTCCAGAACCAACAGTCCCTGGGGTTTTACAACCGGTTATTTTTAGTACCCAAACCAAACAACCAGTGGAGACCTATCTTGGATCTGAGCAAACTCAACACATTTCTGAAAACACAGTCCTTCAAAATGGAGACCCCAGAGACTATAAGAACCTCCCTCCAGACCGGGGAGTGGCTTACTTCCATAGATTTCAGGGATGCTTACTTCCACATACCCATCAACAGCGAATCCAGGAAGTACATGCGTTTTCACATCCAGGGCAAATCGTACCAATTCAAAGCATTACCTTTTGGTCTCTCCCCAGCCCCAATGGATTTCACAGTAGTGGTCAAAGAAATCAAATTCCTAGCAATGCAAAAGGGTATAAGAATCCACCAGTACCTAGACGACTGGTTGGTCAGAGCCAGATCCCAACAAACCTGTCTCCAGCATACACAGACCCTAGTATCCCTCTGTCAAGAATTGGGCTGGCTAGTGAACAAGGAAAAATCAGAACTGGGATCCAAACAAGTTTTCAATTTCGTAGGTTACCAGTTCAACTTGATGGAGGGGATGGAGGGGAGGGTCAGACCCACACCAGAGCGTTGGCAGACCCTACAAACAAAAATACAGGAACTCATATCCAGTCCAATATGCCCGGTCCGGAAATTAATGTCCCTTATCGGGCTATTGACGGCCACAGAAAAACAGGTACACTTAGGCCGGTTACACATGAGACCCATACAGTGGCATCTCAAGAACAATTGGACGGTCCCAGAGACAATGGAAAAGGTCATTCCCATTCCAAAGTCACTCCACCCACATCTGAAATGGTGGCTGGAGGAAAAGAATGTTCTTACAGGTCAACCATTACACCCACTAAAACATGCTGTACAGATCTTTACAGACGCATCAAAAGAAGGGTGGGGCGGTCTTTCTGGCCCTAAAAGAGTTCCAAGACCTCTGTTCAAACAACATAGTTCTGGTAGCCACAGACAACACAACAGTGGTTGCCTATATCAACAAAGAGGGGGGGGATGAAATCGGGCTCTCTGTGTGCCCTACTGTGGAGAATCCTGTCCTGGTGCACCAGAAAACAGGTAACTCTCAAGGCACGTCACATCCCTGGCCGGCTGAACGTGATAGCAGACAAACTGTCCACACTTGGCCAGACCATTCAAACGGAGTGGTCCCTTCATCCAGAGGTTTTCAGAGCTATATGCAACAGGTGGCACCAGCCCAAAGTGGACCTGTTTGCCACCAGATTCAACAACAAACTACCACAGTTTGTGTCACCGGTCCCAGACCCCCAGGCATGGGCAGTGGATGCACTCAGTCTGCCATGGGAGGATCTGAACCTGTATGCCTTCCCACCAGCAGCTATCTTGGGCAAAGTGGTGGAGAAGTTACAAGACTACCCCTGCAACAGAGTAATTCTGATTGCACTGGGTTGGCCCAACATGCCCTGGTTCTGGGATCTTGAGGCAATGTCCAGTCAGATCCCACTGTGTCTACCCAGCCTGCCCAATGTGGTTTCTCAACCATTCAACCAGACCCTGCATAGGAACCTGTCAAACCTGAACCTACATGCCTGGCTCCTAGGGCCACAGCAATCAAGGAGCAGGGCTTCTCTGAGGCAGTGGCAGCATGAATTGAGGCTCCTCAAAGAGGATCAACCAGATCCGTCTATGAGGCAAAGTGGACCATTTTTACAAAGCGGTGCCTCAGTAATCAGGTGGACTTCAGGTCACCCCATCTGAAGGCCATAGCCGATTTCCTTTTGCACCTGTTTCAGGACAGGAAGTTACAACCAGGTGCTATTGATGGGTACAGGTCAGCCATTGCTGATAACTGGGCAATTTTCCCCTTAATGTCAGCAAAGATGAGAATCTCACTCGTCTCCTGGATAGTTTCCATAGAGACAGACCCAAGGGCAGGAGGGGTATACCCTCCTGGAACCTTTCCCTGGTCTTACACCAGCTGACTAAGGCTCCTTTTGAACCTTTAAAAGAGGCCTCACTAAAACACTTGACCTTCAAGACTGTTTTTCTGCTGGCCCTGGTTTCTGGTAAACGCAGGAGTGAGATCCATGCTTGGCTACATAAGAATATCAGACACCAGTCAGACCGGTCTAAGGTGTCCTTGTACCCTTCACCCAGCTTTCTATCCAAGAACCAGCTGGCTAAGGAAGGTCCAGACAGTGTGGCCCCAGTAGTCATACCAGCACTGGTCCCCACTCTGGATAAGTCACTCAAGGGTGACAGGTCCTTGTGTCCAGTTAGAGCTCTTTGTTACTACTTGGACAGGACCTCAGATCTTAGGCAGAACAAGGAGTTAGTCTTTGTCTCCTTCAAGAAAGGCTTTGATAAGATATCTCACCTGCCACCGTCTCCTCATGGATCAAACAGACTGTGATCCTATGTTATGAGCTCTCAGACCAACAAGCCCTCACCTTGCATCAAATCAAAGCCCATGATGTTAGGGCCTTTGCATCTAAGGCATTCCAGATTCTGGTGACCAGATTCTGGTAACCGGATTCTGGTAACCGACCTTGGCCTCATAGGGTTCTCTGTCTTAAGGGTAACCCAGGCCTGCAGAAATTTTGTTCTTTTATGAGTTCACTCAAGTCCCTAGTAACTTACCCACCTACCAATCTTTCTGTGTTTAATATGTTTTGTCATTTATCCCCAAATTTGCAAATTTAATAAGTAAATTAAATTTTTATAAATTAATACCCTATCCAATGGACAGACAAGGCCCTCCCAACCAGCCCCGTTTTCAGTTTACTAGGGGTCTAATAGGTTTAGACAACGAAAAAGACGCGATGACGTTATCCTGTCTAGACAGGAAGTATGCACGAGGTGACACCTGGCAAATGTACACTCCGTGACCGGTCCTGCCAGTAGTTTATACAGGATGACTTTTTCTGTCATTTGGCGGGACCGGTCGTGCCGACTGGTAAAGCAATTGTCCATTGGATAGGGTATTAACTTATAAAAATTTAATTTACTTATTAAATTTGCAAATTTGGGGATAAATGACAAAACATATTAAACACAGAAAGATTGTCATTTCTACAAAATCATTAATACTCATTGGAATGCTTTATTTTTGCTATGCAAAAACAATTTCTTTTCCTCTTGCAAAGCAATATTCTAGTTTTGTTTAAATTTGTTATCCACCTACTTTTGGGTCAGCTATACCGTACCTGTAGCTCATTCCATAGCTGAGCAAAAGCTGCTTTAAGATTCTCACTGTTGAGTATAATTTGCATTTGCAGTATTTCTTCTTTCACTTCTACTCTAAAACTCAAAACACACAGTCAGCTGAGACAGAGCCCATTCACTGATTGCTTGTTATATAATGCCATGAAGTTTTAATAATTATTATTCAGATTGAAATATGCAGAAACAACAAACTATGTTAAATTTCCATTCTTGCACTAGGAATCTCTGATTTCTGGTTTACACAAAGGCACAAAGTTTTGAAGAAATAGAAATAAAGAGAAACTTACTCTGAAATATTACAAAATCACCATGTCAAAAACAACGCAATATGCATTTAAGCAGTAAATTCCTGCTGGCTTTACAGGAAATTACAGCCACAAATTACACTTTTGCTGTGTAACAGTAAACTCCAGTTTGCATTTCAAAGACCCTAAAAATAGATGCAAATTACGCATTTGGACTCTAAAGAGTATGGGATACTGCTGTGTAGAGCATCAAACATTGAATGAACCTAATTATTTACCCTTGTACTCTCTATTTCAGATGGCTGTAGGACTCAGTCGGATGCACCTCACTAACAAGGACAGTTCCAGAGAGTTGAATGAGGTCAGAGAGTTGTACAGGCGAGAAGCCCTGCAGAGAAAACTGCTCTACAACAAGGTCTCAAGTTTTGCTAAGTTTTACACGTTTTCTTCCATTACTTGTAGGCATCTTGTATTCAGAATTAATAGTTAACTATTGATATCAGGTCTGGATTCATGAGAATGGTAGGCTGACCATACTAGTCTGATGAACCCGTTTATGAAAGCATAGGTTTACCTGTAGTGGTGTTGAAATGAACAACTTCTTTTCTCTGTGATTAGTTTCTGATTCATCATTAGCTGAGCAAGTAGTGACAGATATTAAGCTATATGAAAGGAAGGCTTTACTTACCTGTTTTTCATCCCTGTCATCACAGTTACAAGAGCTGCGTGGCAATATCCGTGTGTTTGCACGGTGTCGACTGGACACCCGAGTGAAGTGTTGTCTCACATTCCCCAATGACCAGTCCATTTTGGCTCCAGGAAACAACAAGCCCTACAAGTTTGACAAGGTGTTCACACCTACATCAACACAGGAGGAGGTATACTTGTATTTATATTTTTTTACATTATATAATTAGAGTTGAATTGATACACAAACTTTAAGTAAGTTAATACTTGGCCCCTTTTCAGTATTACATCCATTTTGAGTCTGCCATTACTGCCATATTATTAGATATTAGAAGTGCAAAATGACATATATTGTTCTGCATCTTTTTCATTGGCTGCTAAGTTTGTTGGTGCATGTGAGGATTAAAATCATGAAAAAAACAGGTAAATTTGGGCAGTTATTTTTACCTTTTGCTAAATATTTACTAAAATTTTGGCGTTGTCACCATTTCATTGGTTTGTTTGTCGGCTTGTAAGACAACTGGTGGCACCATAAAATAAACTTCCGAAAAGCAAAGCATATGGAAAGGTACATCAGTCTGCACATCACACATTTTCCTTACGGAAAAAAAAAATGAAAGATCACCATAAGTATTAAATGTGTTGCTGTCAAACATTATTTTACAAAATAATCAACAGAAAAATGTGTAGTTCGGGAGGTTGCCAGTGCAAAACCTCATTTAAGTACAACCCAGTAATTAAAATATGGATGTTGGCTGTCAAGAAATCGCAATAAATGTCTAACTTATTTATCAAAACATGGCAGTTCTTTCCAATGAAATCACAAGAAAAATCCCCAAATATACAAAAATATTCAATAAAAGTCTGGAATTTCTTCATACTTGGGATTGGTGTCCAATATTTTAATTATTTTGTAAGTTATAAGCATTGACAAGCGAAGCGGCGGTTTTAAAATCTTATCGTGGTAATTAAGTAAAACACACTTGATACCGAGACACTGGACTTACTGGCCCATCCCTACACAGCACCACAGTTTACCATACTTAGATACGCTGTGGCTTCTGCCATGGCTACATGATTACTTGTTTTGAAGATTACTTTGAATTTTTATCATCTGCCACTCCTATACAAGTTACTGTTTGAGATGCATTAAGATCATCCAGAAGTAACAGAGAAATGTTAAAGTTAAAAGTTATAGTTATTATATTCACTAGTACCTCGTACTAATATATTAAGGATGAGTAAAAAATCCAATGGAAGTGCATATTTTTTGGTAAATATCGATTGGTTGAACTATGATTCATGCAAAGTGGTGGATAACTAAAGCATCCCTTGTAGTGCATATCTTTAAAGTCTGTCACACAATCCTTGTATTTCAGACTCAGGTCATATTGATTTGTCTTATAATAAAAACTAATGCCATACTTCGGTCTGCTCATTTTCCTATGATGTGTTTTCAGTTATACAAGGACACGGAACCCATTATAACATCCTGTGTGGATGGCTACAATGTCACCATCATGGCATACGGACAAACAGGTATTGTGGAGATGCACCTGGTGAGAGGTGCTGCACTCAGTAACTCATTTGAGCACATGATGGATGGGTCAAAGTGTTAATGATCACAGCAATTTGGTTAAAGAACAGTCTCCTCAGGAACTCTCACATATGACATTAAATTGTCTGAATAAAATATTTTAGCACTTCTGATTATGCTTGAGCAGTATATATTAGTACATCTGCATAATTCAGGCTGACTGCGGTGCAGGAGAATTGAGTATTCAGTCCATTTAATGTAGCAAGTATGTTTTCATGTAACATTGAATCTCACTTGAGCTCAAATCTGCATGTATATTTTCCTCTTAAGTGAATGGAAAATGTGTGGTTGCAATGTAGATTTGCATCTGTTAAACAAGACTAATGTATTTTCTGAGTTTAAGCTTAACATAATTCCACTGGTCATTGTTGATCACAGAGCTTTCTTGTATTATGCATATAATACAGAGTAGCTCTATCGTTTTTGACAAGGTAACATCTTATCATAATGAAGGCTTTTGTGTTGTGCAGGCAGTGGTAAAACCCACACTATGCAAGGGCCAAAGGATGATCCCGGAGTCAACACACGGTACGTCAGGACAATACACTCTATTAAGCACTTTATTTTGTGTCAAAATTTCCAGTTTCTGGAAATAATTAGCACAGAATCCAATCCACAAGTTAATAAAACTTTTCTGATTTTTTTTGTGGAAATATTACTGTCTACTGTCTTGATGAGTCTTTGTGTTTTCTTATTTATAAATTATTTTTGACATTAATTGTTGAAACCTGATTTCCCACTCACTATATGAATGACATACCAGACTGATGTAACGATATGTTGTGCTTGTGTAATTTGCATCTACATTTTATTTTCCTCTTCCATTAAAATTAGTATTAAACAATTGACATAGATTCTGAATGGTATTCCATGTGTTTGAATACATTATGATTTTGTAGGTCACTGACAGAATTATTGAGAATATGTAAAGAAAGAGACAATATAAACTACACATTATATGTAAGTATGACTTATTCTGCGAGATATTTGTGGTCTACTGAAATAAAACTGTTCATTCATCTGCCTACAGCTAATACAAAACCACATAAAAGATGAATGTTTACCCCTGAAATCTCAAACTTAATGTTACCATTTTGACATAAAGTTGAATGAAGCTGTGATTTGGAGAAACATAGTGTGGTTGAAAGTATCTGAATTATATGACAGGAATGTAATTTTACAATCACTAATTTAAAAGTGGTCCTTTTCACAAAAGAGATCGGTGAATGACAAGTCAACATTCTGCTTAAGTTTTGTAAAAAAAAGTGAAGGTTTGAGCCAGATTTTTGGGGGGAAATTATTCCAGTTTGAAGCTATAGTTTTTACCCCACAGGCCTTAAGGGCTGTCGGGGTATTGTTTTCAGCCATGGTGTCCAGATGGGCGGGCGGGTGGATGGGCGACGGGAAAAAGTGTGTCCAGGCTGTATCTCAGAAACCCTAAGGTGTAGGAAGTTGATACTTGAGAGGGACATTGGTTAGGGGGTGTAGGTGTGCAATGTCATGGTGTGACCTTTGACCTTGCTGTAGTGACCTTGACCTATAAAATCTTGTCCAGGTTATATATATTGGAAACTGTAAGGTGTAGGAAGTTGATACTTGGTAGGGACATTGGTTAGGGGTGTAGGTATGCAACGTCATGGTATGACCTTGATTTGACCTTTAACCTTGCCGCAGTGACCTTGAGTTTAAAATCTTGTCCGGGCTATATCTCAGAGACTGTAAGGTATATGAAGTTGCCACTTCTGTATGTATGTGTAATATTCAGAAAATTCCAACCATAATTTGACCATGCAAACATGTATAAAGGTGGGAGAAGTTTTTTTGTGTTAGGTCACTTTGGTATGTTTGGACAATATTCAAAACATCCCAACCATAATTCCACTGTGCAAGATTTGTGTATGTTAACAGCTTGCACAATTTGGTCTGGACTGGCAGAATTTTATTAATTTCGAACCCTGTTAGGGGGTGTACGTGTGCATCATGGTGTGATCTTTAGCTTTGGCTCTGCCAAAGTGTGTTCACTGTCATATTTGAGACATTTTTCTCATATGACAAAGCTATATGGATTGCTGCAACATATTATTATATGTACTTTTACATAATTGTGCTATTTTCCATTGACATGTATTCTCCAGTTAATAAATTTTACAGCGTCATAGTTTTTAGTTTACTGATTAATGCTGTCATCCTGCTATTAAATTGTCTTGTTTTAATACTTCATCTTTACATACATTTTCTTTCTCTTAGATGTTATTTTCCCTATGTAAACATTATTTGGACCTTAATATAACTGACACTGCTCTGAAAGTATCCCGATCTTTGTACAGTTTCACTACTTCTATATCTCATCGTATTGAAAATTATTTCCCCAGGCTGTGGGATACGGGCATCTCTGATGCTATTTTATTCTTTGGTTAAAGTAAACTGCTTTGTGTGAACATTTGGAACAAATGTGGAGCATAATGGTGAACTTTGTTTTACTTACTGCACTACTATGAGAAAGTAAAGGCGGAAAATACTGAAGTAAACCTGTGTTGAATTGTAGGGACCAAATACAAAGCTCAAATCATCTGTTTTCCCTAACCAAACAATGAAATAATTTAAGTACAGATGTGATCTGTGAGCATGTGGATATGTCAGCCTGTGTGATAGTATAATGTGAAAACTGAAGTTTAGATGGGATCTAAATGAGAGAAATTTTTAACGATAACTAAGAGTTACCCAGGCAACTGCCAACAAGAGTATCGGTAATTCATGTAAAATTTACCTTTTTCATTGAAATAGCTCCTGGCCATTCTCAAACCCCTCATTATTTAGGGTTTTTGGTTTTTATGTTGAAGGTCTATGTTAAGTATATTTGCTTCTCTCTAATACCAGTGTACCTTGCAAGAGTGTGTACTTTTTAGGCCTCCATGGTAGAGATCTACAACGAGACTATAGTGGACTTGTTGACCCCCTCCACATCTGTGCTAGACCTGAAGGCTCAGGGTAATAAGATTGTTCTTCCTGGCATCACAGAGCTGACTGTGGAAAACCTAGATGACATTGATAACATATTGAGCATGGGACAGAAGAATCGCTCCGTGGCATCCACCAAGATGAATTCTACAAGGTACAGCACAAAGACAGCAGGGTCATTCTGTGTAGTATTAGTAGAAATTAAGGCTAGTATGTAATACTACTAGCATAAGTCCTGTGTGCCTACAGGCTCAAGGAGTAGAAACTTGTCCCGTAATATATCCACCAGATATGTCCATTTGATACATTAGATTATGTCACTGTCTCAGTGAATAGATAGATTTTCTCCTAACAGCTCTCAGAAAATGTTTTATGCCTAAGGCTGTGTATATTTACAGGATAAATTCTTCGTCACAAAAGCTTGTATGGGAATACATTTGACCTCATGTTGAAAACAATGGTTTTTGTTTGTCTGTTTTTTATATCAACCCTTTGCAGTGATTAACTGTGGGAAATGTTTCTCAAGTATGGACGGTTGAATGTGTTTATGGCTAATATCTCAAGTGAACATATATATGATCTCTGTAAGCATGTAAACATTTGATCTTTAAGTTCTCCATTCATCCACCCAGTGGATATCTTACTTATTATTGGTTCGAAAGGTTTTGAATCCAAACAGACCTTGGGTTTGACCTTGATTCATCCCTCCATGTATTCAGCACATGATGTTTTTCTGATTAGAAATATATTGTAGGAATTGAGATTGAGAAGCAAATTCACATGTTGCAAAGAATGTTCAAATAATGTTATACACACATTATTTTTGCTGTTTTTTCTGCTTTAGTTAAAAAAAATGAATTCTGACATTTTTATATAACTGTTATTTAAAAAAAAAAACATATACCTTCTGTCTTGTAGTTCTCGGTCTCATTTGCTGTTTATGATCAAAGTGGAGGGGGTGGACAAGAAGTCCAATGCGATCACCACAGGGACCTTGACCTTGTGTGACCTTGCGGGGTCAGAGAGGGTTGGTAAAACTGAGGCCACTGGTCAGAGACTGGTGGAGGCTGCTGCGATCAACAAATCCCTGTCCTCATTGGGTCAGGTTGGTGAACATGACATACAAGCAAAGCATAACCAGTCCTAATCTCTTGGTTGAATTTCTACTTGTTGTGCTGTCCTCTTTGTGATAACACTTATTTTCACTTTCTCAGTTTTTCCCTGGCATAAAGCATATTTTAAAATGGTATTTCTTTTGACAGTTAAAGCCGTATGTTTACTATACTTATATCAAAACATACCAATGGTTTTTAGTTATTCCTCTATGAGTAATATAAATGGTATACGAGCATCTCGTGACCACGGCAGCTCGTGACCAACAACTCGTACCCACAACTCGTACACAAAATTTTCTTTTTAAATATTGCAGGAAACCCCCACCAACTTATGTCTGTTCACGTTTTTTTTTTCCAATTTGCATATTTTATTTTAAAATATTTAAGTAAGCTCCATGAACTTCTGTCTCCCCACGTTTTTTTTCTAATTTGCATAATTTATTTTACCGTAAAATATTGCAGGAAAATCCACAGACTTCTGTCTCCTCACGTTTTTTTTTTGCTAATTTTCATAATTTATTTTATAATAGTTCTAGGAAGCCCTCTGAAGCCCCACGGAAGTACGATAATTTGAAGTATTTGATCTCTAACTGAACAGACGTTCTTACATAAAATACTCGCTCTTCAAACAGCATTCCTATTTATTAAATATAAAATATTGTTAGAAAACCCCACATAATTGGGTGATCTCATATTTCTTCACAAATATTATGAGTTGCATATACAAGTAATCAGTATTTGATATTCAAGCAGAAATAATGTTTGTGTACGAGTTGTGGGTACGAGTTGTTGGTCACGAGATGCCGTGGTCACGAGTTGCATGCAAATCATATAAATACATACATATGTGTGATTTGTTTTTATATGTATTTATATTTACTGAACTATAAATAAAAGTTACATCTGTGAATATTGTAGATATTTCTGTTCTTTTTATAGTTTCTCTTTTATTACTGTTGAAGTTTGTACTATCAAGTTAAACTTGTCAATCAGTTACTTTATGTGTGCTGTGCAGTTATATACATGTGTGTTTAGGTGTTCACTGCTCTGAGGACGGGACAGCTTCATGTGCCTTACAGAAACTCCAAACTCACCCACATCCTGCAGCCAAGCCTTGGGGGAGATGCCAAGGTAAATCACAAACGCCTTTCTTCAGCAGTAAACGCAAGCATGCACTGATAATAGTTAATGAGCCTTGTCATCATTAAAACATGCAAGACCTAGCTAACCCTACCCTTAAGCCAAATCCAATTAGTGTGAGGTTTATCACTTGTAATTAACTGTGCAAAAGTGTCAAAAATGTAAACTTTCACTGATGTATCAGGTGGTGCTTGCGGATTCTTCCACATATCAACTAATACTTCTTTAAACATTTAGACCACTTGTTTGCAGGCTTCTTCACATTAATATGTGTTATCTTCAATGAATAAATCTGACTACTATGTATAGAGTAACAAATCAAAATTTCGCCACATATCTGAAATTTGCCACATGTGGAAATGCTGATAAAATAAACAGATCGAGGTGAGATTTGTTGAGTGTATAGTAAATTAAGGTTTGTTTAAATACCAAGTTTAAGTTAAACAAGTTTAAGAGAAAACATTAATTGTATCCCCGGACGAACGTCGGGGATACTTAGGATTCAGTACGGTCACGCCGCCGCTGCCGCCGCCGCCACAGAGATTTCCTTTTGGACGCGATAACTTAAAAAATATTTTAGTTAGAACTTTCAAATTTGGTATGTGGGTATATATGGGCAATGCCACGAACGCTATTGTTTTGTGACCTTGACCTTCTATCTCAAGGTCACTGGTGGCCTCTTAAAGGTCAGATTTTGGCCATTTTTCACTTTTTGGCCCAGTTCTCCTATACAGAAAGTCAGATCATCCTATGGCTGGTATATATAATACATATATATGTCCTCTGTAAGCATGCAGAAATTTGACCTTGAAGCTCTTCATTGAAGGTCATCCACAGACCGCCAAAGTACCTGACCGAGGGTCATTTTTGGCCTTTTTGGAGATATTTTCACACTTAATGGTGACTATATTGCATGGAAACTATTGAAAATGGCTTTGGAGGTTCAGTACATGATGGACTTCTACCATCCAGGCTTACTGGTTACAGATCTTCATTTAAGGTCATCCACTGACCGCCAAAGTACCTGACCGAGGGTCATTTTTGGCAAATTTGGAGATATTTTCACACTTAATGCTGACTACATTGCATGGAAACTATTGAAAATGGCTTTGGAGGTTGAGTACATGACGGAGTACCAGCATCCAGGCTTACCGGTTACAGATCTTCATTTAAGGTCATCCACTGACCGCCAAAGTACCTGACTGAGGGTCATTTTTGGCCCTCTATTTGTTTGTTTGTTTGTGAACAAGATAACTCAAAAACTGACAGATTGATTTTGATAAAATTTTCAGGATATGTCCAAAATGGTAAAAGGAAGATATGATTACATTTTGGGAGTGATGCGGATCACTGTCTGGATCTTCTGGATCCATGAAATTTAATTTTTAAAGACAGATAACTCAAAAACTTATGCGTGTATTTTGATGAAATTTTCAGGAAATGTCCTTAATGGGACGAGGAACAAGTGATTAGATTTTGGGAGTGATCTGGATCACTGTCTGGATCATCCGGATCCAGGCTGCCAGATGTGTTTGTGCACAATATAGCTCAAAAACTTATGGATGGATTTTGATGAAATTTTCAGGATATGTCTGAAAAGGTAAAAGGATGAAATGGTTGAATTTTGCAAGTGATCCGGATCACTATATGGATCTTCTGGATCCATGAAATGTAATTTTGAAAGACAGATACCTCAAAAAGTTATGGATGGATTGTGATGCATTTTCAGCAAATGACCTAAATGGTACAAGGAACAAGTGATTACATTTTTGGAGTGATCTGGATCATCTGGATCCAGGCTGCCACATAATTTTAGGATGAATTTTGATTGTATTTTTAGGATATGTTACAAATGGTAAAAGGAAGAAGTGGTAAAAGGAAGAAATGGTTCAATTTTGCGAGTGACCTGGACCACTATCTGGATCTTCTGGATCCATGAAATATAATTTTTAAAGACAAATAGCTCAAAAAGTCATGGGTGGATTTTGATGAAATTTTCAGGAAATGTCCTAAATGGGACAAGGAACAAGTGATTAGATTTTGGGAGTGATCTGGATCATCTGGATCCAGGCTGCCAGATGTGTTTGTGTACAAGATAAATTAAAAACTTAAGGACGGATTTTGATGAAATTTTCAGGATATGTCTGAAAAGGTAAAAGGATGAAATGGCTGAATTTTGGAAGTGATCCGGATCACTATATGGATCTTCTGGATCCATGAAATGTAATTTTTAAAGACAGATACCTCAAAAAGTTATGGATGGATTGTGATGACATTTTCAACAAATGACCTAAATGGGGCAAGGAACAAGTGATTACATTTTTGGAGTGATCTGGATCATCTGGATCCAGGCTGCCACATAATCTTGGGATGGACTTTAATATTTTTAGGATATGTTACAAATGGTAAAAGGAAGAAGTGGTAAAAGGAAGAAATGATTCAATTTTGCGAGTGATCTGGACCACTGTCTGGATCTTCTGGATCCAAGAAATGTAATTTTTAAAGACAAATAGCTCAAAAAGTCATGGGTGGATTTTTATGAAACTTTCAGGAAATGTCTTAAATGGGACAAAGAACAAGTGATTAGTTTTTGGAAGTAATCTGGATCACTGTCTGGATCATGTGGATCCAGGCTGCCAGATGTGTTTGTGTACAAGATAACTAAAAAACTTATGGACGGATTTTGATGAAATTTTTAGAATATGTCTGAAAAGGTAAAAGGATTAAATGAGAATCCTGACCTGGTGCTCCAGGAAACAGGCTCAAGACCGACATATTCACGCCTTAACTATGTCCCGTCCGGGGATACACTGTGGCGAGCCGCAGTCTCTAGTTTCTTCATAGAATAAACTACGGTTTTAAAGGTGCTATATTTTAGATTTCTGACAAATTTTAGATTTATTGTTCTACCATCAGCGCGTCAATCTGTATTTGGGACCCCAACCTTGGTAGTTAAGTATCCAGAGGTATGTTATACTGTCCTTACCTACATGCAAATAATGTACCACTATATTCACCTGTAGCACTTTACATATTAATCTATGCTGTAGGCCAATGTTTAACTATTTGTGAACGTTTAGTGACAGTATTCACCTTATGTGTTCTGTAGGCCTGTCTGTTTGTGGCTCTAAGTCCTGATGAGAACAACCTGTCTGAGAGTGTGAGTTCCATGCAGTTTGGCTCTAATGCTCGCCAGGTGGCATTGGGACAGGCCAAGAAAAATGTGCGTGGACCGTCAGGTCCAGGGGATGACATGTGAGGGTCATTACAGCTGAATGTTAAATTGTCTAATAATCTATATGTAAACTATGCTGGGGTAAAATATGAATATATCTGATATGGTTTAGATCAATTAAGAAAGTATTCAATGCATTTATTTTGTGAAAGAGCTTGACTTTGTCTGCATGCAAGTAGACAGATTTGGATGTTTCTAAAGGCTAAAAGTTTTACACTGTTAATTAATTGTAACTGTTTGTCAAGTGTTTGTATAATTCTGTTCATATTGTAGTGCTGTAATACTTCACTCATGGCACATGTTAAACTTGTTAAAGTTATATTTGATACAGATTCATTTGTTCTGAGCATGAACTTAAATTTAAAAGCTTTTGTCTTTACAATTGCAGTATTTATCCCACTTGTCATCAAGGGTATCAAATATTGTCAAAATAAAAACAGTGTGAAAGCAGCAGATGTGAGACTGATATATTGAAACAGCCCCAAAGCATCGGTTAAACACCTTCCCTATATATTCTAGTAATATGCAAATTATGTGAAGTATCAGACCTCATCAGATTTTGTAAATGTGTGCCAATTTATGCTTTGTTGTTAAAGGGGCATATTTATTATTGTAAACTTGTCAGATATATTTATTTGTATTATATTTATGTAATATATAGACCTTCATTTGTTCGGGACTTCACATTTTTTAGGTCAGTTCAGAAATTCACCCTCTCATGCAAGGTTATTCATAGGAAAAATAAATAGATTTCAGAACTCCAAGAGACTCAGTAATGTGTTGTCAATTTGACATTTGTCACATTATCAAAATGATTATGTCTTTGAATTTTTGTTTCTGGTGAAAAATTTGTCAAACTTTTCAAAACATCACGAAAAGTATTGTATCCTATTGTGTACTACCTCTAACATATAACTTTTAAACGCTGGACACTTGGCTGTCAAATTTGGCGTGTCTCTAGAGCCTACGTCTCAAAAATATTGTGTTATGGTACATTGATATTTGAAAAGGTCAAGCAAACAATTTTTTAAATTGCATATATTGTTATTTTTTTTAAATCATTGTGATTTCAGGCTTTTATTGAAACTAAAATACCCTGTATTTATTTAAATGAAAATTTATTGGATTTCAAAAAAAAGAGAGAGAGATAGGGAAACATAGAGGTTTTGAAGAACTAGCTGAGTCAGCTTCTACCACAGTAATTGGGAAAAATTGAAATGTCTAAATGTTTGATTCTGTTTGTTCAACTAAAATCACTGCTATCTCTCTCTCAAAAAAAAACACCCAAAAACCACCAGCTAGTTTCTTTCAAATTCTCAGTATTTTTCTTTTTTTTTTTTGGATGGACATTTTCAGTTATCATCAAAGAAAATTACTGTAAGGAACCAGGTTTGAATTTGTGTCTTGTCCATTCAATCACTTTGAGTTATCAACTGTAGAAACATGAAATCATGCAATTGAGTCTAATTCTGAATATGAAATATTTCATACTTATTATCTCCCGCCGGGCTTTAGCCCGGGAGGGAGATTATGAAATGATGCCTGTGTGTTCGTGCGTGCGTGCGTGCGTGTGTGCGTGCGTTAGTTAGTCACACAGATTTCTCCAAAACTACTGCAGCTACAGATTTTTTGTAAATTAATAGTCCCAATGAATTTTCATGCCCTTGAAAAATTTTTTGGTTTTATGGACTTAGGCCTAAAGATAAGTGAGTAATAGCAATCATAGCTACTTGGAGTAAAGGGCTCATAACTCAAAAACTATTGCAGATACAACTTTTTCTTGAAATATGTTGTTCGGCTACTTTGTCCTTAGCTATAAGATGGTACATAGTTTGGGGTTCTATTGCATACCGTAAGTGAGTAATAGCTATTTTCTCATTTGTAGCTAAATAACGACATGAGTAAATGTCAAATATCTTCAAAATTATTAGAGTTACAGAAATCTTTTCAAATATGTTGTTCATCTACTTTTTGGTAAGCTATCACATAGTAAAGTTTCAGACCTCTCGCACCTTGGATAGCTGAGTAATAGCTACTTTGAAATTCTGACTGTTGAGTAAAGCCATTGTAACTCCAAAACCATTGCAGTTAGAGTGTTTTCCTAAAATATGTTGTTCAGCTACTTTGTCCTTAGCTATAAGATGGTACATAGTTTGGGGTTCTATTGCATGCCATAAGTGAGTAATAGCTATTTTCTCATTTGTAGCTAAATAACAAAAGAAGTAAATGTCAAATATCTTCAAAAGTATTAAAGTTAGGGAAATCTTTTCAAATATGTTGTTCATCTACTTTTTGGTAAGCTATCACATAGTAAAGTTTCAGACTTGTTGCACCTTGGATAGCCGAGTAATAGCTACTTTGAAATTCTGACTGTTGAGTAAAGCCATTGTAACTCCAAAACTATTGCAGTTAGAGTGTTTTCCTTAAATATGTTGTTCAGCTACTTTGTCCTTAGCTATAAGATGGTACATAGTTTGGGGTTCTATTGCATGCCATAAGTGAGTAAAAGCTACTTTCTCATTTGTAGCTAAATAACAAAAGGAGTAAATGTCAAATATCTTCAAAAGTATTAAAATTAAGGAAATCTTTTCAAATATGTTATCCATCTACTTTTTGGTAAGCTATCACATAGTAAAGTTTCAGACCTGTTGCACCTTGGATAGCTGAGTAATAGCTACTTTGAAATTCTGACTGTTGAGTAAAGCCATTGTAACTTCAAAACTATTGCAGTTAGAGGGTTTTCCTAAAATATGTTGTTCAGCTACTTTTTCCTTAGCTGTAAGATGGTACATAGTTTAGAGTTCTATTGCATGCCATAAGTGAGTAAAAGCTACTTTCTCATTTGTAGCTAAATAACAAAAGGAGTAAATGTCAAATATCTTCAAAAGTATTAAAATTAAGGAAATCTTTTCTAATATGTTGTCCATCTACTTTTTGGTAAGCTATCACATAGTAAAGTTTCAGACCTCTTGCACCTTGGACAGCTGAGTAATAGCTACTTTGAAATTCTGACTGTTGAGTAAAGCCATTGTAACTCCAAAACTATTGCAATTAGACTTTTTTCCTTAAATATGTTGTTCAGCTACTTTGTCCTTAGCTATAAGATGTTACATAGTTTGGGGTTCTATTACATGCCATAAGTGAGTAATAGCTACTTTCTCATTTGTAGCTAAATAACAAAAGGAGTAAATGTCAAATATCTTCAAAAGTATTAAAGTTAGGGAAATCTTTTCAAATATGTTATCCATCTACTTTTTGGTAAGCTATCACATAGTAAAGTTTCAGACCTCTTGCACCTTGGATAGCTGAGTAATAGCTACTTTGAAATTCTGACTGTTGAGTAAAGCCATTGTAACTCCAAAACTATTCCAGTTAGAGTGTTTTCCTAAAATATGTTGTTCAGCTACTTTGTCCTTAGCTATAACATGGTACATAGTTTGGGGTTCTATTACATGCCATAAGTGAGTAATAGCTACTTTCTCATTTGTAGCTAAATAACAAAAGGAGTAAATGTCAAATATCTTCAAAAGTATTAAAGTTAGGGAAATCTTTTCAAATATGTTATCATCTACTTTTTGGTAAGCTATCACATAGTAAAGTTTCAGACCTGTTGCACCTTGGATAGCTGAGTAATAGCTACTTTGAAATTCTGACTGTTCAGTAAAGCCATTGTAACTCCAAAACTATTGCTGTTAGACTGTTTTCCTTAAATATGTTGTTCAGCTACTTTGTCCTTAGCTATAAGATGGTACATAGTTTGGGGTTCTATTGCATATCATAATAACAGAAGGAGTAAATGTCAAATATCTTCAAAAGTATTAAAGTTAGGGAAATCTTTTCAAATATGTTATCCATCTACTTTTTGGTAAGCTATCACAGAGTAAAGTTTCAAATTTCAAAGTTTACAACTTTTGGTGGCCATCTTCAATTTTTGCGGAAAATGAAAAATGGCAAATATCTCTGAAACTGTCAGAGAAACAGCGATTTCGAGCAAGTTTTGGACCCGCAGTGTAGTAGAAGGGTATTCTGTTGAAACATGAAAGTTTTCAGTTTCACATGGTGAAGTTTCAGACCCATAGCTAATTACTCACCTACTCAAAATGAGTAAATGCTAATTATCTCTAAAAGTATTGCAGAGAGCCAATTTTTCTCAAATAACTCATTCACCTACTTTTGGGAGAGCTTTCACTTGGTGAAGTTTCAGACCCATAGCTAATTACTCACCTACTCAAAATGAGTAAATGTGAATTATATCTAAAAGTACTGCAGATAGCCAATTTTTCTCAAATAACTCATTCACCTACTTTTGGGAGAGCTTTCACTTGGTGAAGTTTCAGGCACGTAGCTAATTATTCACCTACTCAAAATGAGTAAATGCTAATTATCTCTAAAAGTATTGCAGATAGCCAATTTTTCTCAAATAACTCATTCACCAACTTTTGAAAGAGCTTTCACATGGTGAAGTTTCAGACCCGTAGCTAATTACTCACTTACTCAAAATGAGTAAATGTGAATTATCTCTAAAAGTATTGCAGATAGCCAATTTTTCTCAAATAACTCATTCACCTACTTTTGGGAGAGCTTTCACTTGGTTAAGTTTCAGACCCGTAGCTAATTACTCACCTACTCAAAATGAGTAAATTGAATTATCTCTAAAAGTATTGCAGATAGCCAATTTTTCTCAAATGACTGATTCACCTACTTTGGGAAGAGCTTTCAGTTGGTGAAGTTTTAGACCCATAGCTAATTACTCACCTACTCAAAATGAGTAAATGCAAATTATCTCTAAAAGTACTGCAGATAGCCAATTTTTCTCAAATAACTCATTCACCTACTTTTGGAAGAGCTTTCACATGGTGAAGTTTTAGACCCATAGCTAATTACTCACCTACTCAAAATGAGTAAATGCGAATTATATCTAAAAGTACTGCAGATAGCCAATTTTTCTCAAATAACTCATTCACCTACCTTTGGGAGAGCTTTCACTTGGTGAAGTTTCAGACCCATAGCTAATTAATCACCTACTCAAAATGAGTAAATGTGAATTATCTCTAAAAGTATTGCAGATAGCCAATTTTTCTCAAATAACTCATTCACCTACTTTTGGGAGAGCTTTCACATGGTGAAGTTTTAGACCCATAGCTAATTACTCACCTACTCAAAATGAGTAAATGCGAATTATATGTAAAAGTACTGCAGATAGCCATTTTTTCTCAAATAACTCATTCATCTACTTTTGGGAGAGCTTTCACTTGGTGATGTTTCAGACCCATAGCTAATTACTCACCTACTCAAAATGAGTAAATGCTAATTATCTCTAAAAGTATTGCACAGAGCCAATTTTTCTCAAATAACTCATTCACCTACTTTGGGAAGAGCTTTCACTTGGTGAAGTTTCAGACCCATAGCTAATTACTCACCTACTCAAAATGAGTAAATGTGAATTATATCTAAAAGTACTGCAGATAGCCAATTTTTCTCAAATAACTCATTCACCTACTTTTGGGAGAGCTTTCACTTGGTGAAGTTTCAGGCACGTAGCTAATTACTCACCTACTCAAAATGAGTAAATGCTAATTATCTCTAAAAGTATTGCAGATAGCCAATTTTTCTCAAATAACTCATTCACCAACTTTTGAAAGAGCTTTCACATGGTGAAGTTTCAGACCCGTAGCTAATTACTCACTTACTCAAAATGAGTAAATGTGAATTATCTCTAAAAGTATTGCAGATAGCCAATTTTTCTCAAATAACTCATTCACCTACTTTTGGGAGAGCTTTCACTTGGTTAAGTTTCAGACCCGTAGCTAATTACTCACCTACTCAAAATGAGTAAATTTGAATTATCTCTAAAAGTATTGCAGATAGCCAATTTTTCTCAAATGACTGATTCACCTACTTTGGGAAGAGCTTTCAGTTGGTGAAGTTTTAGACCCATAGCTAATTACTCACCTACTCAAAATGAGTAAATGCGAATTATCTCTAAAAGTACTGCAGATGGCCAATTTTTCTTAAATAACTCATTCACCTACTTTTGGAAGAGCTTTCAGTTGGTGAAGTTTCAGACCCATAGCTAATTATTCACCTACTCAAAATGAGTAAATGCGAATTATCTCCAAAAGTACTGCAGATAGCCAATTTTTCTCAAATAACTCATTCACCTACTTTTGGAAAAACTTCCACATGGTGAAGTTTCAGACCCATAGCTAATTACTCACCTACTCAAAATGAGTAAATGTGAATTATCTCTAAAAGTACTGCAGATAGCCAATTTTTCTCAAATAACTCATTCACCTACTTTTGGGAGAGCTTTCACTTGGTGAAGTTTCAGGCACGTAGCTAATTACTCACCTACTCAAAATGAGTAAATGCTAATTATCTCTAAAAGTATTGCAGATAGCCAATTTTTCTCAAATAACTCATTCACCTACTTTGGGAATAGCTTTCACTTGATGAAGTTTCAGACCCATAGCTAATTACTCACCTACTCAAAATGAGTAAATACGAATTATCTCTAAAAATACTGCAGATAGCCAATTTTTATCTCCCGCCAGGCTTTAGCCCGGGAAGGAGATTATGAAATGATGCCTGTGTGTGCGTGCGTGCGTGCATTAGTTAGTCACGCAGATTTCTCCAAAACTACTGCAGCTACACATTTTTTGTAAATTAATTGTCCCAATGAATTTTCACGCCCTTGAAAATTTTTTTGGTTTTATGGACTTAGGCCTAAAGATAAGTGAGTATTCCACTATCTTTAGTACATCTTATTTATACGGCGGGAGATAAATGCATGCATCAGAATGCTTGTTGTTCATCAGATGGATTGAGACATGCATCCTCCAGTTGAATCGTTTATGGGTTTATGATTGATCGAGTATATGTGCTTTCTGTAACTTTCTGTTTTATTTTTTATTTGTTATCATATTTTACTAGTGCTGTTGATAAATGATTTACCAATTAATTGATACGTAATTATACTTCTTATTTTGTGTATAGTATTGCAAAATATTTCAACAGAGATACAAATTTGCATGGTTATAATATATTATCTTCACTATTGGGCAAGAATTGATGTTTAATATAATAATGCCTCGTAGCATAATATAATGTACAATGAAATGAGATATTATGTGGCTGTGCTGTGAACATTAGATCATAACAATCTTTATTATACCTCAAGTGACTTTTGATATTGAGAACTCTGACGATTGCATCAACAACCAAATGATACTGTACAGACACGTAGTGGATATTGATTTTCTTCGGTCTGTCTTCTATGTAGTGGCACAGAGTGCTGAGTTACGTCAATGAGATTAGTGTGTGACGTCACATTTGATGTATCTGGAGGGTTTTTTCACAAGTATTCTACTCTTCTCTGTTTTATATTTTCATCTTATCCAAGACAGACTCTAGTATTTTTGTATACAATTACTGCAGAAAAAAAGAGTGGTGGTTGGGTTTCAGGAAAACTCTTGTCGTGGCTGTATTTCAGAAACCATGAGGTATAGTAAGTCCATACTTTGTTGGGACATTGTTTGGGGTTGTAGGTGTGTATCATCATGAAATGACCTTGATTTCACCTTTGACTTTGCCATAGTGGCTTTGACCTTTATCTTGGAAACCGTAAGATGTGGAAAGCTGATACATGGTAGGGATATTGGTTGAGGAGTTTAGGTGTGCATTGTTTTGGTGTGAACTTATTTAACGTTAGACAATGCCATAGTGACCTTGACCTTCAAAATGTATTCAGGGTATATTTCAGAAGTTATTTTCCCATTCCTATTTATGTTATGAGTTATAACTTATGACAAGTGAAGTGAACAAATCACTCAAACTGAACCCAGGGGGTCATGGTGGCAGACTGATAACACTCTCGCCTCCCACCTCTGAGATCAGGGTTCGGTTCCCGGCCCGACCTCAAGTGGGAAAGCTGGTAGTTGCTTGCTGTTGGTCAGCAGTTACAGTACAGAACCTTGACCAACTGTATGTACTGGTTTCCTCTACCCTCCCAACTACCCGTCATGATATGACCTGTAAAGTGTTGAAAGTGACGAAAAACCAAAATAAATAAACTGAACCCAGGTTTCTTGTGGGAATCTTTAAATTTGTTATTGTAAAGTTAAATGTGATCTAGCAGTTTTTGTCCTCGTGTCCAAAAAAACAGTGTGCATTTTAAAAACTTTTAACTTAAGTTCCAACTGAAATAACCAGTTATATTACATAGTCTATTGAATAACTGAATGTATAAAGTGCATTTCTGTGATTTGGAATACCTGCATGTAATGTGTTGTATATCTAAAATAATTTCATGTTTCAGCTTTCTAACAACATTAATTTGGTGTGCATCAGCAATGTCCACTGTGTTTATTGAAGAAAAAGACTTAGTTGTGAGTGTATATAATTATTAGGACTATTCTGCTCAACCTCCACAATGTTTTCACACAATTTTATTTCTGGAATGGATGAAATAACTGTTACAGAGAGTAAATAAAATTTGTTGAATTGTATGTCTGTTACAGCAGCCTGGTTGGATAAGCTCAGACTGTGTTTGAGATTGCTCATGCAGTATTACTTACATTCACTTGATTATCTTTTTGTGTAAAAAGTCAGATTGATGGTGAAATAAGATGAGATTATGTTTGTGTGACAGCCTTTCATGACACATTATATTACATAAAAAAATGATGCTTTTTGCATGAGCCAAGGGAAAATGTTAACCTCCCTCCATTTAAAGTAAAGGTCATTGCTTCATTGCCCATGCTTCATTGCTTCAGCAAAAAATTTGGCCCTGTTATTTAATAGTGACTGTGATTTTGAAGTCAGTGTTGGCTTATGCAATTAACTGAAGTCATTGTTAGTGTATGTTGTTTTGATACAATGGTATTACAGCAGCTGAGTCAGACTGTTGTACATTGTACTTTAAAAAAGCTTCCATTTATCAGAATGCTTTACTAAAATCTAGGGATTGGTCGGTATGAAAAATATGTACATTGGGAGTTCACAAATGCAAAACCGTACCGATTCCGGGACTCTACGTTTTAGTACACCCCAAACAAACATTGATGTTTCCTCTTCATGACATTGCAATAAAATTCCCCATATGCACAAAATATGAGATAAAAGCTTATAATTTCTTCAGATATCTTGTTCGTTCCCAATATTTTAAGTTTTCCTTAAATTATATGAGCTGGCAACCAAGATTGAGGTTATAAATTATCGTAACCAAAACATGGTAGTTCTGCTCAACATAATCACTAGTACTGTATAAAGTCTGCAAATGCATGAAAATTAGGGATAAAAGCTTATAATTTCTTCAGATTTTGGGTATGTTTCTAATATTTCAACACTTCCTTCCATGATATATGTTCACAAGCGGAGTGGCAGTTATAAAATCTCATCACGATATTTCAGTAGAATGGTATCGATACTGAGATACCGGGCGTACTGACCCATCCTTACTAAAATCAGATTTGCATGATGTCCTTTGTGAATTCTGTTTTTCACCAGTTCCCGAAATAACCAAGCCTGAACTGCACTGCATGACACTTTAGTATTTCTCAGGACTGTCCTGTCCAGTGTGTTACATCAAGCAGTCACATCACTAAATTGATCTAACTGACCTGAATAAAATGTGTAAAATAAATAAAATATTTTTAGTCATGGGTTCTAATGTGTGCAATTTTGTTGTATACTTATGAATGTATTACCTATTGTAAAAATTATTGGCCATCTCAAGTTTTGGGAAAATGTTTTACATGTCATTGTTCTAGGAAATTTTATGTACAATATATATTTGTAGAATTCTTAGTAATTGGTAACTTTCTGTAATACTGTGGTTCTTGTCTGTGATAATTGTGAGGTGATTTACTTTTATTCAAGCAAACTTTGTGCAGTATTACACGTTACCTGGTAGAAACTAGTGACAACTTTACTCTTGTAAAAGCCTTTTGATTAATTTTGACTTGACCCCACAGCCCTTAGGGGCTGTCGGGGTATTGCTTTCACCCATGGTGTGTCCCGATGGGTGAAAAAGGTGTAGGCGGGAAAAAGGTGTAGGAAGTTGATACTTGGTAGGGACATTGGTAGGGGGTGTAGGTGTGCAACGTCATGCTGTGACCTTGAGTTGATCTTTGACCTTGCCATAGTGACCTTGACCTATAAAATCTTGTCCAGGCTATATCTCGGAAACCGTAAGGTGTAAGAAGTTGATACTTGGTAGGGACATTGGTTAGGGGATGTAGGTGTGCAACGTCATCGTGTGACCTTGATTTGACCTTTGACCTTGCCGCAGTGACCTTGAGTTTGAAAATCGTCTCCAGGCTATATGTCGGAAACCATAAGGTGTAGGAAGTTGATACATGATAGGGACATTTGTTAGGGGATGTAGCTGTGCAACGTCATGGTATGACCTGGATTGGACCTTTGACCTTGCCGTAGTGCCCTTGACCTATAAAATCTTGTCCGGGCTATATCTCAGAGACCGTAAGGTACATTCAGTTGATACTTGGTAGGGACTTTGTATTGCCACAACTGTATATATGGGTAATATTAAAAAAATTCAAACCATAATTCGACCATGCAAACATGTATAAAGATGGGAGAGGTTTATTTATGTTAGGTCACTTTGGTATGTTTGGACAATATTCAAAACATCCCAACCATAATTCCACTGTGCAAGATGTGTGTATATTAACAGCTTGCAGAACAAGCAGAATTGTGGGTTCTTAATCTTTTTAACCTGAAGGTATTTCTATCGATCGTGGACTGGTAGATTTTTGTTAATTTTGAACCCTGTTAGGGGGTGTAGGTGTGCAACATGGTGTGATCTTTGGCTCTCCTAAAGTGTGTTCACCTGCCATATTTGAGACATGTTTCTCTTTTGACAAAGATACATGGATTGCTTCAACTGATTATTATATGTACTCTTACATAATTGTGCTATTTTCCATTGACATCTTTTCTCCAGTTAATCAATTTTACAGCGTCATAATTTTTAGTTTACTGATTAATGTTGTCATCTTGCTATTGAATTGTCTTTAATACTTCATCTTTACATACATTTTCTTTCTCTTAAACATTATTTTCTCCACTTAAACATTAGTTGAACCTTTATATAGCTGACACTGCTCTGAAAGTATCCCGATCTTTACACTGTTTCACTACTATATCTCATGGTGTTGAAAATTATTTCCCCAGGCTGTGGGGTACGGGCATCTCTGATGCTATTTTTTCTTGTGCGACAACGTCTTTGTTTTAATGAGGCACATTTACTTTTCATTCTCTTTCTCAAGTCTGATATTGAAAATAAATATGTAGCTGACAAGATGAAACTACTTGAATTCAAGGTTTTCATGGAGGTAAACATGGCCCAGTCATTGGTGTCAGGTTGTTTTTAAATATGTTCTGTTTAGTGGCAGCATGGATTGAAGTCTCAGAAAACCATGAAAAACAATTAATGTACAGCCTATGGTAAAGGAGCAGTCTTCAAAGTGGCTAAGACCTAACCAAGTTAACAGCAATTTCTGCTCAATCTTGTCTTAATATTCTGTGTATAATATTATATCTTATGATATATTTGTCCAGAACAAGTTGCATAATTTATAAAAATATTTAGGATTTCTTTTAATGCCAACACAAGCATGGTAAAACCTTGAGTAAAGTTTTGTAAACAAGTATTTTTGTGAAGGATGATTCCTAATATTTATAGCAATAAAACATGTTCCTTTGTTTCATGTGAAGTTTACCTTTTTTCATCTTTCATTATATTACATGAGAGTATTTCTCTTAATTATGTCCAGAGAAAATATTTCTGTAAAGAAATGCACATTGAGCTGTAGCCTGTCGGGGGATCACAAAATTCCTTTCTAATCAGTAATTCAAGGTAATGGTGTATCCAATAAAATGGCACTGTGAGAACCTGACTTTCACTTCTACTAAAACGGGATTTCTACTTAACAGTGTTCTACTGAAAAGAGTTTGACAATTTAAAATTAGAGATATTAGAGATTGTGTTCGTTTATCTGAAACTTCAGTTTATATCGTTTCCATAGTCTGTATGTCTGAAAATAGTTCAAAACCTTACATTCAAATACTTGTTGTAAACAATTGTCAATACAACTGTAATTGCAGTATTCTGTCCCAAATTTTGCATTGTAATCTAATGGTTACAGCTTTAGCTAAAGTTCAATACACTGATACTTACACTGACTGAGTTCCACAAATAAACCATATTTATTTGTCTGCAGTATGAATAGGCCCGGGTCTATCTAAATCAGACAAAATACAAGAAATCATGTGTTTGGCAATAAGTCATCTGTCTGAAAAGTCTATTTTTTTCAGATAGAATGATTGGTGAATCTACTGAATATAATGACTGACAGTTCTGAGTGATACAACAATGCAAGATTCATAATAATTACTGTAACAATTGTGTTGTATGAGCCATCTGGTACATTGCAACATGCCATTTTGCAGTATTAATTTACCTCTGTTACCACAAATATGTGCAGTTACACTTCCAGTTAATCAATTTGAGAGCGAAATATACATGCATTGTCAAACCTGTGTGTAGTAGTGTGGTTTCATGTAATTTAAAAATTAAAATGATCTTAAAGGTATTCATTTTTCTCAATAACATTCAAGTATTCCAGAATCCCATTGGTTTTTTTTTCAGTGTGTTTTAACGTAAGTGATGTCTTGCATCTGGAAAATTAGTATTGAGACTGAAATATGTTCAGACTAAAAGTTAATGGGATAAAGCATAAACACTATCAGCATTTTATCTGATATTAAAAATGACCAGGAGTACATGGAAAATATCAGATTTCTAACTTTATACTCAATAGTGTTACCATTATGATGAATAACTGTTCTGGATAATTTAATATTTTAATAATTTAATAAAAGTTTGTGATGAGGAATATCCCTTATTTATGTTTTCACATTATCAACACAAAAATGTGGAACTAGACAATAGATGTGAACACCATGAGATAAAAATATGAGCCAACTACTGAAATGTTTGAAAAGAACACAGGTATGTGATTTTTGGACAGTTTATAAATTAACGCTATCAAGTGTGACTATCCTGCAAACAATGTTATGTATTGTGTAAGATTTCAGAGCATTATCACCAATTTTTTATTCTAAAGGGATCAAAAAATCATTAAGATAAATATGAAACTAAAGGGATCAAAAAATCATTAAGATAAATATGAAACTTTTGACACTTTAACCTGTAATAATATATTTCAGATCACATTCATTATCAAATTGTATTTCATCATTTTAAATTTACATAACCTACAATAAGCATGACAGAAGAATCAAATCTAATCTTATCTACTGCTTTACAGGCGCAATATATATTCCCCCCGTAATGGGGAACTCTGTTCACTAAGTTAACCAAAATATTAATCATTAGGATTGTCAAAGGGCGGTCAAGGTCAGTAATTCGGAGTTATGGGTGTGACCAAAGGGAATAAAACTAAGTGGGGAAACTAGATTTAAAGAGGCGAGTTTTCAGATGTTTCCTCAAGGAAGTGACAGAGGGGCTATTTCCTATTTGGAAGGGGAAAAGAGTTCCAAAGAGCAGGTGCATAATGACAGAAGGAACTGGAAGAATGCTTGTGTGATATGTGTAGTCAGACGTGGGGATGTGAAAGAACTTAAGTTTAGGGCTGCTACATCTGGTATTTCTAGCAGAGGTGTAGAGGTGTATTAATTATGTAGGCTAGTTTGCAGTGTTTCAGAATTATGTGTGTGATGAGGCAATTTCAAATTGTATCTTATACTTGACTGGCACCCAATGAAGTTTTTTCAATTGGAGAGTGATATGGAAAAACTTAATAGGAGTGAGTGACAACCCTACAGAGTGAGTTTTGGATGTGCTGCAATCTCCTTAAAGACAAAATCAGTGAGTGATACAAAGAGAGTTGCAGTAGTCCAATCTGCTGCTCACCAAAACATTTGCCAGAAGGACCGATGTTTTTAGGTCCAGGTGGGGATGAATTCTGAAATGGTCTGTTGCATGGACTCTGATGGACTTTATGACTTGTGTGACACATGGTCAGAGAGAGATAACTTAGAATCAAACACCACTAAAAATTTCTTGATATTTTGTGCCAGTAAGACCTGATTGCAAAGAATTTTGATTGGAAAGTGTAGAAGGAGTAGTTTACGACTGTTTTTGGAGCCTATCAACATATAAAGGGTGAGTTTTAATTTATTTGTGACATGAAATTTTATTGCATTAATACATCCTACCCAATGGACAAACTAGTTATGAAATTTTGAATCTCATTGCAGCAACTCCCGAGTGTTTCTGTAGAGGGCGAAAAATTTGCTTGTGAGAGTGTTATGTATAATTGGGTATCATCGGCATAGAAATGGTACTTGATACTACGGTATGACTGGATAAATGAGCTAATTGGGTTTGTATAGAGAAAAAAAATATATCAGACCAAGAAAAAAAACCCTGGGGCACACTAAACTGGAGCTCAGCAAGATGTGATAGAATGCTATCTACCTTGACTGAGTGTGTCCTTTCCGAGAGGTATGATTTGATCCAGTCAAGTGCCAGATCACTGATTCCATAGATTGTGTACAACCCGTCAAGGAGACTGGTGTGGTCTATGATATCAGAAGCGGGAGAGAGATCCAGAAGGTTGAGGGCTGTGACAGACCCTTGAGCCATATTGAGGAGATAATCATTTTGAATATTCAGGAGGGCACTTTCAGTGGAATTAGGTTTTCTGTAAGCTGATTGAAAATCAGTGATCAGGTCAGCTTCATCAAGGTGGGTTTGAAACTGGAAGGCTACTACCCTTTCAAGAATTTTTAAATGAAATTGAGATTTGAAACAGACCTGTGATTTTTGAGCATTCTTTGTCTAAGGATGATTTTTACCCCACCGCCCTTAAGGGCTGTCGGGGTATTGTTTTCACCCATTGTGTCTGGATGGGCGGGCGTTCCAGCGGTCGGGCGGGCGGCGGGAAAAAGTTTGTCTGGGCTGTATCTCAGAAATCGTAAGCTGTAGGAAGTTGATACTTGGTCGGGACATTGGATAGGAGTTGCAGGTGTATGTCACGGTATGACCTTGAGTTTGAAAATCTTATCCGGGCTATATCTCGGAAACCATAAGGTGTAGGAAGTCGATACTTGGTAGGGACATTGGTTAGGGGGGTGTATGGGTCCAACGTCATGGTGTGACTTTTTGATTGGACCCTTGACCTTGCTGTAGTGACCTTGACCTTTAAAATCTTGTCCAGGTTATATCTCAGCAACCATACGGTGTAGGAAGTTGATACTTGGTAGGGACATTGGTTAGGAGTTGTAGGTGTGCAATGCCATAGTGTGACCTTGATTTGACCTTTGACCTTGCCATAGTGACCATAGTTTGTCCAGGCTATATCTCAGCAACCGTAAGCTGTAGGAAGTTGTTACTTGGTAGGGACATTGGTTAGGGGTGTAGTTGTGCAACGTCATGGTGTTACCTTGATTTGACCTTGCCATAGTGACCTTGACCTATAATCTCTTGTCTGGGCTATACCTCTGATACCGTAAGGTGTAGGAAGTTGATACTTTTTTACCCCACAGCCCTTAAGGGCTGTCAGGGTATTGTTTTCACCCATGGTGTCCGGGCGGTCGGGCGGGCGGCAGGAAATAGTTTGTCCGGGCTGTATATCAGAAACCGTAAGGTGTAGGAAGTTCATACTTGGCAGGGACATTGGTTGGGGGGTGTAGGTGTGCAACGTCATGGTCTGACCTTGATTTGACCTTTGACCTTGCCGTAGTGACCTTGAGTTTGAAAATCTTGTCCGGGCTATATCTCGGCAACCATAAGGTGTAGGAAGTTGATACTTGGCAGGGACATTAGTTAGGGGTTGTAGGTGTGCAACGTCATGGTCTGACCTTGATTTGACCTTTGACCTTGCTGTAGTGACCTTGACCTGTAAACCCTTGTCCGGGCTATATCTCAGCAACTGTAAGGTGTAGGAAGTTGATACTTGGTGAGGACATTGGTTGGGGGTAGTAGGTGTGCAACGTCATGGTGTGACCTTGATTTGACCTTTGTACTTGCCGTAGTGAACTTGACCTATAATACCTGGTCTGGGCTATATCTTGGAAACTGTAAGAGGTGTAGGAAGTCGACACTTGTTAGGGACATTGGTTAGGGGGTGTATGTGTGCTATGTCATGTGACCTTGATTTGACCTTTGACCTTGCTGTAGCGACCTTGACCTATAAAATCTTGCCAGGTTATATCTCAGAGACTGTAAGGTGCAGGAAGTTTATACTTGGTAGGGACATTGGTTGAGGGTTTTAGGTGTGCCACGTCATGGTGTAACACTGATTGACCTTTGACATTGCTGTATTAACCTTTAAAATCTTGTTGCACCTTTGGGTGTGTCTGTTGATGCAGATTAAGCACTGTTAAAGTCATATTAGAATTCATTAAGAATTTCCTTTTGCAAGTTCCCATTGTAACAGATGGAATGTCATCAAGTGAGCCACAGGCTTTTCTCCAACACCACACATAAGCATTCATTGAATGTATTGCCACTTCTGTATGCATGGGTAATATTCAAAACATCCAAACCATAATTTGGCCATTTTTGGTTTACTGATAAATGCTGTCATTTTATTATTGAATTATCTTGTTTTAATACTTCATCTTTATATATATTTCTTTTCCTTATGCCCCTGTTCCACCAAAGGACTAAGCCCCGACCCTGTCCCCGACCCTTAATCGTGGACAGTCTGTGACAAAAAAGGTAAAATGGGCGGGACTACTGAAAGTCTGGGATTAAGTTCAGATCGGCCTGAGGAGGCCCCAGGCGGCCCCAGACAGTAACAGACTGGTCTGGGACTAAGAACCGATTAAACCATTTTTCTAGTCATAGACAAACCGACTGGGTCCCAGGACGCCTCAGACCTCCCGGGACTAAGCCCTAACTAACCCACGATTAAGTCCCGACCCTCCAAGGTGTCCTGAGGCGTCCCCAGGCTTCCCCAGACTGAGATGGCCGATTCTTGTTTTGCAATGGGACTAAGGGTCGCAGGAGGCCTGGGACTAAGGCACTAAGGGTCTGGGACTAAGGGTCGCAGGTGGCCTGGGACAACATAGGACTGTGTAAATTTGGTCTGAGGAGGCCTGAGGAAGCCTGGGACTGGACATTTTGTTTATGGCGGGAAAAAATAATCGGTTGGGGTCGGGAGAAATATCAAACATGTTTGATTTTTCACACGGCCTCAACCGACCACAACCGACCCTTACAGGACGCCTGGGACTAAGCAAATTTTTGCAACCGACCCCCTAAAACCCTTAATCGGGAGCCTTAGTCATGTGGTGGAACACCCATATTAGATATTATTTTCTCTACTTAAGCGTTATTTGGACCTTAATATAACTTACACTGCTCTGAAAGTATCTTGAACTTTGTACTGTTACACTACTTCTATATCCCATGGTGTTGAAAAATATTTCCCCAGGCTGTGGGGTACGGGCATCTCTGATGCTATTTTTTTAATTTTTATTTTTTTTCGGGCTATATCTCAGAAATCGTAAGGTGTAGGAAGTTGTTACTTGGTAGGGTCATTGGTTAGGAGGTGTAGGTGTGCAACGTCATGGTGTTACTTCGATTTGAACTTGCCGTAGTGACCTTGACCTATAAAATCTTGTCTTCGCTATACCTCTGAAATCCTAAGGTGTAGGGGAAGTTGATACTTGGTAGGGGCATTGGTTGGGGGTTGTAGGGATCCAATGTCATGGTGTGACTTTGATTTGACCCTTGACCTTGTCATAGTGACCATGAGTTTTAAAATATTATCTAGACTATTTCTTGGATTCCGTAAGGTGTAGAAGGTTGACACTTGGTAGACAAATATATATTTTCTCTACTTAAACATTATTTGGAGCTTTATATAACTGACACTGCTCTGAAAGTATCCCAATCTTTGTACTGTTTTTGAATCACTTCTTTATATCTCATGGTGTTGAAAACTATTTCCCCAGGCTGTGGGTCATGGGCATCTCTGATGCTATTTTTTGAGGATCGGATTAATGAGAGCCTGCTTGAAAAAGTTAGGACACTTGCCTTGTTCAAGTGAGGCATTGAATATTGAAGTGATGTGGGTAATGAGGATGTACAGATAATCCAGGACAAGAAAAGTGGGCCAAGGGAACATGGTTTACTTGGAGAGTTTATAATGATTTTGGCAACTTGGTCCTCAGTGACAGTGGAGGAAGTGAAAAAGGTAGGAGTATCAGGGGAGAAGTGTTGTGGAATGAAAAACTAAATAAATTTATCAGCCAGAAGCTGAAGGGGGTTTATAGATGGGAGCATCTTGACTGGTAATCTATGTAGTATCTAGGACTCAAAATAATTTTGGGGGGTTTTGATGATTTTCTTGAATTTTTGTACTAAGGAATTCTGATTTGGCTCTCATGCAGATTCTATGGTACTGATGAACTTTCTGTATGTATTGTGATTTATTGAAGGTGGATTTATTTTGTACCAAATGCATTCATACAAACGCTTGAGGCCTTTAGCCACTATTACGCTTTTGTTTACCCATCCTGGGATATTAGCTATACAAAGCATTGGCTTCCTTATGAGGATTGGTAAGAAGTTTGGAAGTGAGCTCTGTTTTCATTTTTTCTCTATCAGTTCTATGGTATTTACGAAAAGTAACAGTAGCATCAGTTTGGGACCTAGGAGTTGTGAGATTTGACGTGAAACTAATTAATAAAGGGTCAGAAAGCATATCTATGGTGTGGACCTAAGAGACATTATCATTTATTGGATTTGGTTCAAACTGAGTCCAACAGTATGTCCATGAATCTGAGTGGGAAAGTTGACTGTGGGATTAGGTCAAATGACTGAATCAGGGAATGAAAAGTTTTTGAGTTTGAGCATGTTGTTTCAAGATGGATATTGAAATCCCCGATGATCACCAGGTTATCAGTTCTGAAATGAATATTATCCAGAAGTGACTAAAACTGTTCGAAAGAAGTTGTAATGCTAGTAGATGGTGGTCTATATACATTTAAAAGGTGAAAAGATTCCTTATCAAAAAATATTTTAATGAGACTTTCAAAGGAGGTGCACATATTAGTAGGAACTATAGAGGCATCAATTCATTTTTCACAAAAAACTCCAGGCCTCCCCCAAGACCTTCACAAGGCTGTTGGTATAGTTTGTGACTTGTTGGGGGTGATGTCACACAGATGAGCACTTGTGGCATCAGGTCTAATCCAAGTCTTGGACATGGTGAATAGATCTTTGTCATTGTCAGAGATAAATTGTGAAATGGTAGGCAGCCATTTTGAATTTTCGAATTTTTCGCAAAAAAAACAAAACACAAAAATGCTTATATCTGAAATTTTTGACCCACAGGGTATCTCTATCCCAATTTTCAAAAAAAAATGTGCCTCGCCCAAAATGGCGGCCATTTTGAATTTTCGAATTTTTCGCAAAAATTGCAAAACACAAAAATGCTTATATCTCGAAAACCATGCTAGATGGAGCGATTTTGACACAATTTGTAAAACGCAGGGTATCTCTGCAGAGCTTATATCTCAATAGATAGAGCTATTTCGATGAAAAATTGTCTCAAAAATTGCAAAACACAAAAATGCTTATATCTCAATAGATAGAGCTATTTCGATGAAATTTTTGACCCACAGCGTATCTCTGCAGAGTAGCCATCCCAATTTTCAAAAAAATTTTGTCTCGTCCAAAATGCCGGCCATTTTGAATTTTCGAATTTTTTGCAAAAGATGCAAAACACAAAATGCTTATATCTCGAAAATTGTGCTAAATAGAGTAATTTCAACGAAAATTTTGACCCGCAGGGTATCTCTGCAGAGTAGCAATTCCAATTTTCAAAACATTTTTGTTTCGCCAAAAATGGCTGCCATTTTGGATTTTCTAATTTTTCACAAAAAAATGCTTATATCTCGAAAACCGTGCTAGATAGAGCAGACTACACAGACTTTGGTTGCCACAACAGTATAAGGCTAGAAGCAGAGCATTTTCTTAATACTTTTATAAATTAGCACTCACTGTTAAATCCTTTTCGGGACGCTTTGTTTTTGCTGGGAAACAAGAGGAGAGTGCCCGTGAACGGGCACTGTGTCAGCTGACTGAGTGTTTTTGATTTGTGAAGGTGATTAGAGGACAGAATAATTATCAGGAAAAGGGCTGTACAGAAATACAGTAAATGGTACCTGAACAGCAAGTTCGAAAGAAATTCCGAAGCTGACAGAAGAAAAGGATAAAAAAGTTGTGCCCTGTAAATGGTATTATGAAGGAAAATAACAAGGTAATTGTTTAAGTGTAAAAATAGGTTAAAACATATTTAAAGAAATACTACAAATGCAATATCCTCGTTCGACCTTGAAGAAGGGGTCCAAGGTCAAATCTAACCACACAAATACATTCCCAGCCCATGATTTCCTATGGTTTACCATTCCAAACCTCTAGGACCAATTATAAATGAGTTATAAGCACTTTTAAGCTTGGCTGTCCTCATTTGACCTTGAAGGAGGGGTCCAAAGGTCAAATCTGACCATACCAAAAGATTCCGAGCCAATGATTTCCTATGGGATGGTTTACCATCCCAAATCTCTGTCACCAATAATAAGCGAGTTGTAGGCACTTTCAATTTTCGCTATCCTCATTTGACCTTGAAGGAGGGTTCCAAGGTCAAATCGGACCATATCAACAGATTCACAGCCCATGATTTCCTGTCTGTTTACCATCCCAAACCTCTGGGACCAATAATAAGCGAGTTATAAGCACATTTAAGTTTGGCTATCCTTGTTTGACCTTGAAGGAGGGGTCATTGAAGGTCAAATCTGACCACACCAAAAGATTCCCACCCCATGATTTCCTACAGGTTGGTTTATCATCCCAAACCTCTAGGATCAATAATAAGGGAGATATAAGCACTTTTCATGACTGACAAAAAACACCTGTGGCGGCCATCTTGTTTCTCAAAATGAGGCCAAAAATATTCCCAGACAACATTTTATGGTTATTAATATATAAACTTAAGAAAGCTAGCTATTATATTTTTTTTCATCAGAGCAGTAATGGTGAAATCTCTCTCTACACACTGCGGCTATCCAGTGGATACAATGATTTACTCAACAGTGAGAACCTGAAAGTAGCTATTGCTCAGCTATGCCATGACATAGAGGTCTGCAATTTCACTATGTTATAGCTGACCAAAAATTCTGTGAATAACATATTTAACAAATTACTCTAAATGTAATAGTTTTCAAGTTACAACTGATTTACTCAACAGTAAGAACCTCAAAGGAACTATTACTCAGCTATGCAATGAGCTACATGTCTGAAATTTTACTATGTTATAGCTAACCCAAAAGTAGGTGAACAACATATTTAAGCAAACTACTGTAAATGCAATAGTTTTCAAGCTACAACTGATTTACTCAATAGTGAGAACCTGAAAATAGCTATTGCTCCGCTATGCCATGAGCTATAGGTCTGTAATTTCACTATGTTATAGCTGACCCAAAAGTAGGTGAACAATATATTTTAACAAAATACTCCAAATGCAATATTTTTCAAGTTATAGCTGATTTACTCAACAGTCAGTACCTGAGAATAGCTATTGCTCAGTTGTGCCATGAGCTATAGGTCTATAATTTCACTATGTTATAGCTGACCCAAAAGTAGCTGAATAACATATTTGCACAAATTTCTGTAAATGCAATAGTTTTCCAATTATAACTGATTTACTCAACAGTGAGAACTTCAAAGTAGCTATTACTCAGCTATGAAATGAGCCACATGTCTGAAACTTCACTATGTTATAGCTGACCCCAAAATAGGTGAATAACATATTGAAACAAAATACTCTAAATGCAATAGTTTTCAAGTTATAAGTGATTTACTCAACAGTGATAACCTAAAAGTAGCTATTACTCAGCTATGCCATGAGCTACAGGTCTGAAATTTTACTATGTTATAGCTGGCCCAAAAGTAGCTGAATAACATATTTATACGAAATTCTCTAAATGCAATAGTTTTTAAGTTACAAGTGATTTTACTCATGATGGAAGTTACTGAAAAGCCCAAAAGTAGCTATTACTCACTTAGCTATTGAGACAGACACCCAACTTACTCACCATATTGTAGCTATGAAAAAAGTAGCTGCATGAATAACATATTTTAACAAAATGCTCTAAATGCAACACTTTTCAAGTTATAAGTGATTTACTCAACAGTGATAACCTAAAAGTAGCTATTACTCAGCTATGCCATGAGCTACAGGTCTGAAATTTCACTATGTTATAGCTGGCCCAAAAGTAGCTGAATAACATATTTATACGAAATTCTCTAAATGCAATAGTTTTTAAGTTACAAGTGATTTTACTCATAATGGAAGTTACTGAAAAGCCCAAAAGTAGCTATTACTCACTTAGCTATTGAGACAGACACCCAACTTACTCACCATATTGTAGCTATGAAAAAAGTAGCTGAACAACATGTTTTCTCAAGATGCTGTAAATGCAACACTTTTGAAGTTATAAGTGATTTAGTGCATGATTTCATGAATTTTAATGCATTAAAAATTATTAAAAAAATTTATTAAAAAAAAAGTAAGACAGATCCAGGTCTCATACTCACACAAGAGAATCTACCTCTGGCCTAGTACATATATGCAAGATATGAGAGAAATCCCTGCAATAGTCACTGAGAAAATTGTGATAAAAAGTTGAAATTTTCACACTTTTGGTGGGGGTACCCCCCTTGTAATGTCTCTAGCAAACAGACGAACAGACAGATTTGCATGCCTTGAACAATTTTTCATCCTCGATAGATAAGGTATCTTTTAAAAAAAACAGCATGTCTCTAGGCCTTGTAGTTTTGGAGAAGAAGTTGTTCACGCGTACGCGTACGCCCACGCCGCAGAGTGATGACATAATGTCAGCTGACTGACAAGTCAGCTGACATAAAAACATTCCTTTTTTTTGCAAGCGATCCTCTAGTTGATGTGGGTTTGATCATAAAATGTAAACAGAGTTGTGGATGGGGGTTTGAAAGGACAGAAACTGTTAACATCAGGGCTGTAAATGCTGGAGTTGATGTGGTGTTGATACGCAGCAATGACTGGTTGAATTGCCAATAAAATATGAAGAAAAATCATTGTGTGTGCTTGAGAGGATCAAAAGTGTTAAAGTAAACTGAAAATGGGGAAGTGTGTGCATAATAGCTATGTGTTGTTAATGTGGTGGTCCCCAATTACAAGGAATGTGAGCAAAAATTGGGGGATTAAACCAGAAAGTGGGCTACTTTGGTAAAAAATGATGAGATAATAGATATGGGAAGGGAAATAGAAAAGTAAAGGTACTATTTGAAGAGCCTTCACTTTTTATTGAAAATACATTAATTTATTGCGTGTGCATTATTTTTTTTGAAGATGTGCAAGATTTCCATAGTGGGCAATTCTTCAAGTTAAAATATTCTCCAGTTATTTAGCCCTGTGTGGCATGTAATGATTTTGTATGAATACAAGATTCTCTGCCTTCTGTTACAGGTGGACAAATATGCCACTGTGAAGACCTTGGTTGAGTGTACATTGTGTCTGGGGCTCACAACAGAAGACATCAGACACCTGTACATTCTGCTGTCCACTGGTTCCGGCTCTGCATCAGGTCAGTTTCATACAAAAAATACTGCAAATGTTGTCATCAAATTTGCAAATTTATTAAAAATATTAATTTTTTTTTGTTTAAATTTTATTTCTAATTTGTTTTATTTTGTGTTCCTTATTCAGTGTTCCATGTATTTTTTTCAGCATTGACACTTTTATCATAATTTGGCAATAATATAATTCCCCCTACAAGGATATGCACAGTTTTGCCAATTCTTCCTAATTCAGTATTTTTGTAACATTTGGTAAGAGAGCTATTTCTCATTGGTGAAACAAAGCCCGATAAAACTTCACTTAATCAAAAGTATTACTTTTTCACTGCCTATCACATCCCAGATGGTATTATCTAATTTCAGAGGACAGATCATACTACCTGCTGTTGGCAGTGCTGTCAGTATCCTTGGCCTTGCAGTTACTGCTTTACTGCCTGGCATTGACTCTGGTCATGAAGACACTGCCCGATACAGACATTTCTGAGCAATTTACCAATGTGGCTTTTGTGGATGCCTATCAACCTGAGGAGGAGCACAAAGCTGTTAACAAGACCAGTTCCTTAAGAAAGGGCTGCATTCAGTTCCATGGACAACATACCAACTTCAGGGAATGCCCTGTGTGCATGAGATGGCTCAATGACGTCTTAGCGCTGCTTGCACTCACTATCCTTGGCCTGCACATTGCCAAAATTGGTATATTAGGTTTTAGTACCAAGCAGGTACCCAAAATTGTATGAGTTCCTGTACTCAAAACTATTGTGATCCGATTGTCCAGCTGTATAATTTGTATGTATGATTGTAATATTTGTTTTGACATTACCCAAATACATCACCAGAGGTCACGCGGAGGAGGGATTTAACATTTATAGAAAGTGAACTTCTGGCTCTGTCTCTGGTGTATGAACAAAATGGAAAATAAAAATTTTGCATCACTTGAATCAGACAGATCAATATTAACAAAAGATTTTGAGGAAATAATCACATAGAACAGTATTCCCAAGTAAAAGTAATGTACGGCAAACATAGAATCTATCCATGTGCACATTAAGACACACAGATTCAGGTGGATATGTTTTGCTGAATTAGGTTTCAGGCTTTCAAACAAATCAAAGCAGAGGTACACTGAATAATGAGGTAATTCCAGAGCACTGAAACATGATATAAGAAACTATAGTAAATATTTTTTGCCTAATTTATAAACTAAAATAACAAGCAACAAAAAAAAAAAAAAAATGAATTCAATAAGAAGCCAGCAAAAGCTTTTCAAAACAGATAAAACTTTGAATTGAGAATGACATCCCCAGCAAGCTTATTTTAAATGCAGTGCAGCTTATGAACTTGGTGGTAGTACCCCAGGTTAAGTAAGCATCTATTTCTTGTAAAGGCAGATTTTCATTTTCAAATAGTTATACAGGACAAATAATCAGTGCCCGTGAACGGGCTCTGTGTCAGCTGACTGTGTGTTTTGAGTTTCAGAGTAGAAGTGAAAGGTCACAAAGGTTGTGCCCTGCAAATGGTGTTCAGAAGTAAAGTTAGCTGTTAGGTGTAAAAAGTAGATGGAAAACATATTTCAACAAAATACTCTAAATGCAATAGTTTTCAAGTTACAAGTGTCAAGTGATTTGATCAACAGTGATAATCTCCTATTAGCTTTTGCTGAGCTTTGTACTGAGCTATAGGTCTGCAATTATACTATCTTATAGCTGAGCGAAAAGTAGGTGAATCACAGATTTAAACCAAATACTGTAAATGAACTAGTTTTCAAGATACAACTGATTTACTCAACAGTGAGAACCTTGAAGTAGCTATTGCTCATCAATGCAATCAGCTACATGTCTGACACTTTACTGTTATAGCTGTTCAAAAAGTAGCTGAATAACATATTTAAAGGAAATTCTCTAAGTGCAATAGTTTTCAAGTTACAATTGATTTACTCAACAGTGAAAACCAGAAAGTAGCTACTGCTCATGTATGCAATGAGCTGCAGGTCTGCAACTTTACTATGTTATAGTTGACCCAAAAGTAGGTGAATAATATATTTAAACAAAATACTCTAAATGCAATAGCTTTTAGTAGATGAATAACATATTGCAAGGAAATTCTCTAAATGCAATAGTTTTCAAGTTATAAATGATTTACTCAAAAGTGAAAACCTGAAAATAGCTACTGCTCAGCTATGCAATGAGCTACAGGTCTGCAGTTTTATTATGTTATAGCTGACCCAAAAGTAGGTGAATAATATATTTCAACAAAATACTCTAAATGCAATAGCTTTCAAGTTACAATTTATTTGCTCGTAAGTGAGAACATCAAAGTAGCTATTGCTCTGCTTTGCAATGAGATACAGGTCTGCAATTTTACTAAGTTATAGCTGACCCAAAAGTAGGTGAACAACATATTTAAACAAACTAGAAATGGGACGCATTGGCATGCGTAATGCCCACCCAAAGGAAAGCATGAGTTTTGTTCTGAAAATTGGACAAAATTGTCAAGAGTAGATTGCTGAGACACCCTGTGGATCGAAAATATTGACGAAATCGCTCTATCTTGCACGGTTAAGGAGCTAGAAGCAAATTTGCGTTTTTGCATTTTTGGCAAAAATTCGAAAATTCAAAATGGCCGCCATTTTTGGGGAGAGGAAATTTTTTTTTTTTAAATTGCCAACAGTACATTGCCTAGATACCCTGTGGGTAAAAAATTTCGAGAAAATCACTCTATCTCACACAGTTAAGGAGATAGAAGCAAATTTGTGTTTTTGCATTTTTGGCAAAAATTCAAAATGGCCACCATTTTTGGGGAGAGGAAATTTTTTTTGGAAAATTGCCAAGAGTACATTGCCTAGATACCCTGTGGGTCGAAAATTTCAACAAAATCGCTCTATCTCACACGGTTTAGGAGATAGACATATTTATGTTTTTGCTATGTAGCCATTACTCAGTTAGCTATACAGGTATTCTCACCAAAAGCAATCCCAAGCAAGCTACTGATCCAATAATCCTCCATCCCAAATTTTGTGAACAAAGGTGAAATACTTTTCCTTTATAATGCTTAAAATGAAAAAAGCTACTCAAAGTAGCTATTACTCAGTCAGTTATACAGCTATTATCACTAAAAGCAATCCCAAGCTAGCTATTGACCTAACTATTGCTCATACCAAATTTGGTAAAGATATGTCAAATATTTTTCCTCAAAATGCCCGGAAACAAAAGAAGTATACAAAAGTAGCTAAGTAGCTATTACTCAATTAGCTATAGAGCTATCTTCACCAAAAGCAATCCCATGCAAGCTATTAACCCAATAAACACCCATACCAAATTTGGTAAAAATAGGAGAAATAGTTTTCCTTGAAATGACCAGAAACCAAGTGTGACGCAGGACGCCGGAAAAAGCAGTGGGGTGGAGATAAATACTGTAAATGCAATAGTTTTCAAGTTACAAGTGATTTTACTCATTATGGAATTAATGAAAAGTCAGAAAGTAGCTATTACTCACTTAGCTATTGGGATAGACACCCAAGTTATGCACCATGTTGTAGCCATGACAAAAGTAGCTGAATAACATATTTTAACAAAATGCTCTAGATGCAATACTTTTCAAATAAAAAGTGATTTAGTGCATGATTTCAGGAATTTTAAAGCATTAAAAATTATTTTAAAAATTCATAAAAAAATAATTAAGACAGATCCAGGTCTGATACTCACACAAGGGAATCTCCTAGTGGTATGGTACATATATGCAAGAAAAGAGAAAAATCCATGCAATAGTGAATGAGAAATTTGTGATAAGGTGTTGAAATTTTCACATTTTCAGTGGGGGTACCTCTCTTGTAATGGCTCTGGGGAACAGACGAACGAACAGATCTGCATGCCTTGAACATTTAATCATCCACGGTTACCGTATTTAAGTTATCTTTAAAAAAAAACAGCATGTCTCTGGGTCTTGTGGTTTTGGAGACAATTGACAATTCATAGTTTTGAAATATGACCAGAAAGTAGATGAACTTTAATCTTAAATTTTAACTAGAAAAATGTTTTTGCCAACAAAAACAAAGGTCCCAAAAGGTTAGATGCAATGTAGTATAAAGTAGAAAAAGGTTTTTGAAAAGAAAAACATGCAGCGCTGAGAGAAGTGAAGGTTAAGCAGCCATTGTGGAGGTTTATGCATTAATATGAAAGAAAAATGTAAGCTTTATTTTGTTTTCTAAGGTCATAAATTGTGAAAGGTTAATTTAATAAAAGCTACAGTTTGTAAGAAGAGGATTTTTAAATGAGATATAAGGCAAAAACAGAAAATCTGCTATTTTATGACCCAAATTTGACCCATAAGAGGGAGACAGAGGGTAAATTTGAAAAATTTTGTTATTTTAATTTTTATTAAATAAATACTCCCCATTTCCTGACCAAAGCTATATGTTGGAGTCTTCCAACTCACTGGCCAGCGTTGAGAAATGTTTAAGGTACATTAAGAAGCCAGTGAACAAGTGTGGACTAGGAAGCCCCCAATGACCCCTGTTAGAGGAGAATGACTGGTTGCTGGTTGGGTGGAATGTCCACCATAGGGACATTTGTAATTGCCTCTTTTGTTACAGTGGAGGCTATGAAAAGGCTTGTTTTGGTAGGGTCTAAAAGCCTGAGGCTGTTTTGGAGTGCCTTTTGAAAATAGAAACACTTCCCCTCCCTTCACTCACTGTGAATAGAACAAAAGAGAGGGGAAGAAGGGAAAATTTCCGGAGTTCCTGATGCTTGGTTTCCACCAAATCAGGTTGAAGATGGGTCATTTTGGCATCCCTTCTAATGGCACCTGCATTTGCCCATCATGTAGAGTTCTCTCTGTAGCATATGGGATAAGGCTTTACTCTGACAAGCTAAGACTCTCTGTTGGATAAGGATTCTCTCATCCAGTCTAGGGAAAAAGTGTAAAGTTTTCCTTTAATTCATTCCCCTGCCCATGACCCTCCCTGTCATACTCCACTGAGTTTTATTGCTGTCAGTTGTCAGGTTGTGTTTTCTTTAATTTGATAAGACAGATATGTTGGTGTATAAGGTACTTGCAGTAAACTGTCTTGTCAACTATTTTCTTGAGTTGTCAGTGTTGTGTGTACATACACTGATACACTGGAAAAAAGAAAAACTTTCAATTTTGACTTGTTCTTTGAGTGTAGAGGACTATTAGAAAAAAAGAAACAAGTGATTATAAAAGCTACATCAGTCAATATATCCAGAGTATATTTTTAATAACCTTAATCATACAATACCTAACATAATTAGCATGCCAATTTTACCCTTTTATTACAAATTGAACCAGAAGTGCTTGTTTAGTGCAGACCTCCGCTGGGTAGAATTTCAGAAAATTTGGGATTTTTTGGGTATCTAGAACATGATTCAGATATTTCTCAATCTATTTCACACTGGAAACCAAATATGTACAATCAAATTTATAGAGGGAAAAATAAATTCATTCCTTACATCCATCAGGAGGTTATGTTTTAGGTGCATTTGTTTATCTGTTTGTGTTTGCAATTACTCCAACAGTAACTGGAGATTACGTTTCAATGCAATGCATCCCCAAACGTGACATCCCAGGTCATTTTGTAGTCGTAAACACTTTACTCCAATCAGCTACTGGTGCTAATCTACTCAGCCATGGACTGATTTGCAATAGCAACCAAAACTAGAGTATTGCTTCTCAAGAGAGAAAGAAATTGGTTTTGCACAGCAAAAACAAAGTGTCCCAATGGGTATTAATGATTTTGTAGAAATGAACATCTTCCTGTGTATAATATGTTTTTCCATTGATGTAAAATAACTATATCCAAAATGCAAGGTTTCATAGATGAATGTGTTTTTTTTCTGTTTTTGTGTTTTACGTAGAAATTCAAGATGGCCACCAAAAATGGCAAAAAAAATGATTTTTGAAAAAATCGGTAGTTGACTCTGCAGATAACCTGGGGGTCAAAAATTTTGCAAAAATCGCTCTATCTCCAACCATATCTGAGATAAATACATTTTTGCAATTCATGCAGAAATTCAAGATGACCGACAAAATTGGTGGGGAAAATGATTTGTGCGAAAAGTCGTCAGTAGACTCTGCGGATACACTGGGGGTCAAAAATTTTGTCAAAATCACTCTATCTTTCACCGTTTCTGAGATATTAAAGATTTTTCATTTTCAGTGTTAAGATGGCGTTTAGTTAATCATTAAAAAATTGGCCATTTTGTATTAGATCACTTCCAAAAGCCAATGATTTCCAGATATTTATAGCGAACCTAATTGCCACATTTCATGTGAATAGGTGAAGCGCTTTTTAGGTGGGTTGCGTGTAACCAACCCGCCTATTAGATTGATGGTCTGACGTCTGTCTGTCCGTCAACATTTTCGTTTCCGGACTCTAACTCGAAAACGCTTTGTCCAATCGAATTCAAACTTAACAAGGAGATAGATCATCATCATAGCTAGGTTGCTTTCGAAATTGGTGTAATTCCGTCGGTTCATTTGTCTGTCGGAAAATTTTCTAAATGAAAAAAAATCCAGACCGCACCGCTAGCTGCCGTGCCACATGTGTATAAGCAGTGAACTCCTTCCTTTATTTCTATTTTATTTAGCTGCACTGCATCGTGCCGCGCCACGCTAGTGTACAATGGGTTTTATGGCTGTTAACCTATTATCTTTTGTTTTTACATTTTCCTAATTTTCCTGAGTTCCAAGGATTAAATACCTACTTTCTATTCAGCACTAATTTTTTTTAATCAATTAATTTACTACTTGTACTACTTGTGCCTAGATCCCTCTGATAACTCGTTATACCTTTACAATCTTTTAAAAAAATATTAAAATATCCTGGTAATTAACTTAAACGGAATCATCATTTAAAATTGTAATGTCATTTGTGAATGGTTCTGTCCTGTATAGAAACATAAACATTTTCTTAGATATAAGCCAAAGGATATTCTGTCCTGTTTTGAAACATAAAAATTTTCTGCTTTCATTTCTACTCTGAAACCTAAAACACAGTCAGCTGGTACAGAGCTCATTCATGGGCACTAATTGTTTATGTGAGTAAGGTCTGACCAAAGGAAGAAATGTTTTAATTTTGGGAAAGATCTGGATAACATTCAGGATACAAAAAAAATCCATTATTTTCAGATATGCCGTGCCTGGTGGGGCTTTACACTCTACAAGTGATTTCTAGTTTCTTTTATATTTACAGTATATCAGTAGTACAAGTACAATCCACCCTCTGTACAAGTACATTGGTATGAGTGTAGGTATCATGTTTGTTTTAACAAGACCTGGATCCATGCTTCAGAATAATTTGAGTGACCCCTGTGGTTTTTAACTGTGGCTGAAATCCAGCCACTTTCCAGCACTTTTTCTCTAGACTGCATCCAGGATCTCCAGATAGTCACATAATTTTTCATTTCGGTTTTGCATTTCTCAAGGCCCTTTCTAGGTCAGCCCCTTTTTGAATTTGTTTTTATCCTGCTTGGCAGTACATCTGATGCTGTCCCTGCAATTTTCCATAATCATAGAAATGACCTGATTGAATGCAGCTGAAAAATTGAGAGTACAGATATTTATTTAGCCTGGTGCTCAAATTATTTTTTCTGTAGGGGAACTTTCCCCACGGAGCTGCAGAGAGTCTAGGGAAGATGCAGATATTGGCAAAGTCTCTATTTAACTACCAAATTTTCTCCTCCAAACAGGACCTTTAGGCCTAAGTTCTTGTTTCTGAGCAACTGCATTAAGACAATGACTGCAGCTGAGGACACTGGCATGCTATTAGTCCAGTAGAAATTTTAAAAAGTGTGAAATTTAGTATGAACAAGGTTTTTTGCTGAAATCATTTCTTTAGGGGGTGTAGATAAATAATCTGATGGGTGCCGCTCTGGCATTGTTGAGCAATTTTTTTTATTTAGCAAAATTCAAGATGGCCGCCATATCAATATTGTTGTATTAAAAATGGCCATTAAATTGTTATTTCTTAATCAATTTTCATGTGTAATACATCAGTTTTTTCAGACTGTTATACTCTATCACATGGTCAAAACAGATGCTAGTTTTCCTCAAAATTTAAAATGGCCAGTGATAGACCTTCACAAAATTACGATTTTACAGTCATTTTGTGAAGCGACAATAAATTGTAGATGCAGTCTGTTACTGACTAATTTTGCTTAGACCTAAAATAGTGAATTCATAGATTTAATATAAACATATTTATTAGGCTAAGCATATATTAGAAGAGTTAAATCGTAATATTTGTATTACAAATAAAGTAAGTCTTCATTAAAATCATCTCACATCAAAAAGTGAAAACCATCGCCATACTGAACGATATATATGAAAGAGCTTCATAGACATCAAAATAAAAATTTTATTCTTCATCTGAGTCATCAGTAAAACACAGTGCTTACACAATTACAGTGCTTTCATTTCCACAGTTCAATTCTGCCTCACAGTGGCAGAAAGATGTGCATGATAGTCCAGCTTTACGGCAACTACAGTGATTACTATTACATGGAATTTGTGATGAACATGAGCAAGCTACAACCTGTAGAAGACTTGCTGGTGCAACCGCTGCAAGCCCATAATAGGCCACAACTCTCCTTTATCCTTAATTTTCCAAACAAACTTGAAAATTTTAACTAGAAATAGGACGCCTTGTTGATAGTAGATGCGAATAGAAACAGGATAGCATAGAAGAACACACATTATCATGTGTAATGTCCCCCCCATGAACCTTTTGCCATTGTACAGTAGTCTTACAAGACCCTGTTTCATTTGTAAAATATATCAATGATGATTAAATATTTATTAGTGTAGATGTAAATTATTTCAGCTTCATGCCTTTTTGCATTGGTTGGGTCGAAAATTTCGACGCAATCACACTATCTCGCACGGTTAAGAAGATAGAAGCAAATTCCTGTTTTTCTATTTTTGGCCAAAATTCGAAAATTCAAAATGGCCGCCATTTTTGGGGAGGGGAAAATTTTTTGAAAATTGCAAAGAGTACATTCCTTAGATACCCTGTGGGTCGAAAATTTCGACGAAATCGCTCTATCTCGCACGGTTAAGGAGATAGAAGCAAATTTGTGTTTTGCCATTTTTGGCAAAAATTCGAAAATTCAAAATGGCCGCCATTTTTGGGGAGGGGAAAATTTTTTGAAAATTGCCAAGAATACAATGCTCAGATACCCTGTGGGTCGAAAATTTTGACGAAATCGCTCTGTCTCGCACGGTTAAGGAGATAGAAGCAAATTTGTGTTTTGCCATTTTTGGCAAAAATTCGAAAATTCAAAATGGCCGCCATTTTTGGGGAGGGGAAAATTTTTTGCAAATTGCAAAGATTACATTCCTTAGATACCCTGTGGGTCGAAAATTTTGACGAAATCGCTCTATCTCGCACTGTTAAGGAGATAGATGCAAATTTGTGTTTTGCCATTTTTGGCAAAATTTGAAAATTCAAAATGGCCGCCATTTTTGGGGAGGGGAAAATTTTTTGAAAATTGCAAAGAGTACATTCCTTAGATACCCTGTGGGTCGAAAATTTTGACGAAATCGCTCTACCTCGCACGGTTAAGGAGATAGAAGCAAATTTGTGTTTTGCCATTTTTGGCAAAAATTCGAAAATTCAAAATGGCCGCCATTTTTGGGGAGGGGAAAATTTTTTGAAAATTGCAAAGATTACATTCCTTAGATACCCTGTGGGTCGAAAATTTTGACGAAATCGCTCTATCTCGAACGGTTAAGGAGATAGATGCAAATTTGTGTTTTGCCATTTTTGGCAAAAATTCGAAAATTCAAAATGGCCGCCATTTTTGGGGAGGGGAAAATTTTTTGAAAATTGCAAAGATTACATTCCTTAGATACCCTGTGGGTTGAAAATTTCGACGAAATCGCTCTATCTCGCACGGTTTAGGAGATATGAGCACATTTGCCTTTTTAAGTATTCAAAATAGCTAATTACTCATTTATTTAATTAATTACTCACTCATCTATGAAGCAATTCCCCCCAAAAGCAATCCCATACAAGCTATTAACCCAATGAACCTCCATACCAAATTTCAGAAAGCTAGGCTTAATAGCATTCCTTAAAATGTCTGGAAACCAAAGAGCTACTCAAAAGTAGCAAAGTAGCTATTACTCAGTTAGCTATAGAGCTATCATCACCAAAAGCAATCCCATACAAGCTATAACCCAATAAACCTGCAGGCCAAATTTGGTAAAGATAGGATAAGAACTGTTGCCTAAAATGTCTGGAAACCAAGTGGGACGCCGGACGGCGGAAAAAGCAAAAATAATATTTCCACCCCCCAGTGGGGTGGACATAATTACTTAAATGTAGCTTTTATAAGCTACAAGCTTACCATGTGGCGGGAAATAGTTTGTCCGGGCTATATCTCGGAAACTGTAAGGTGTAGGAAGTTGATACTTGGTAGGGACATTGGTTAGGGGGTGTAGTTGTGCAACGTCATAGTCTGACCTTGATTTGACCTTTGACCTTGCCGTAGTGACCTTGACCTATAAAATCTTGTCCGGGCTATATCTCGGAAACCGTAAGGTGTAGGAAGTTGATACTTGGTAGGGATATTGGATAGGGGGTGTAGGTGTGCAACGTCATGGTGTGACCTTGATTTGACCTTTGACCTTGCTGTAGTGACCTTGACCTATAAAATGTTGTCCGGGCTATATCTCGGAAACTGTAAGGTGTGGGAAGTTGATATTTGGTAGGGACATTGGTTAGGGGGTGTAGATGTGCAACGTCATGGTGTGACCTTGATTTGACCTTTGACCTTGCCGTAGTGACCTTGACCTATAAAATCTTATCCGGGCTATATCTCAGAAGCTGTAAGGTGTAGGAAGTTGATATTTGGTAGGGACATTTGTTAGGGGGTGTAGGTGTGCAGCGTCATGGTCTGACCTTGATTTGACCTTTGACCTTGCCGTAGTGACCTTGACCTATAAAATCTTGTCCGGGCTATATCTCAGAAACCGTAAGATGTAGGAAGTTGATACTTGGTAGGGATATTGGTTAGGGGGTGTAGGTGTGCAACGTCATGGTCTGACCTTGATTTGACCTTTGACCTTGCCATAGTGACCTTGACCTATAAAATCTTGTCCGGGCTATATCTCGGAAACCGTAAGGTGTAGGAAGTTGATATTTGGTAGGGACATTGGTTAGGCTGTGTAGGTGTGCAACGTCATGATCTGACCTTGATTTGACCTTTGACCTTGCCATAGTGACCTTGACCTATAAAATCTTGTCCGGGCTATATCTCGGAAACCGTAAGGTGTAGGAAGTTGATACTTGGTAGGGACATTGGTTAGGGGCTATAGGTGTGTATTATCATGGTGTGACCTTAATTTGACCTTTTACCTTGTCGTAGTGACCTTGACCTTTAAAATCTTCATGGACCTTTGGGTCTGTCTTTTGATGCAGATTACGCAAAAGTCATATTAGAATTTATTAAGAATTTTACTTTCATAACTTCCCTTTGTAAAAGATCGAATTTCATCAAGTGAGCCACAGATTTTGCTCCAACACCACAATAAGCATTCATTAAATGTATTACCACTTCTGTATGCATAGTACCATCTAAACCATAATTCGGCCATGCAGATGTAGATAAAGAGTGTTGAATTTTAGTTTACTGATTAATGCTGTCATCTTGTTATTAAATTATCTTGTTTTAATACTTCATCTTTATACGCATTATCTTTCTTTTAAACATTATTTCTCCATTTAAACATTGTTTGGACCTTTATATAACTGACAGTGCTCTGAAAGTATCCTGAAGTTTGTACTGGTACAGTACTTCTATATCTCATGGTGTTGAAAATATTTCCCTAGGCTGTGGGGTACGGGCATCTCTGATGCTATTTTTTTTCTAAGATTTTGAATTAATATGTATAGAATAGTGCCAGAAATACCAGTCTGAGTCCCATTTACAGTGCCCCGATCCCGAAGACCGGGCCTGTAACAAGCCAAAAACCTAAGTAAAATGAGGGACAGTGCTGAAACTGTCTAGATGTTTGATTGTAGGACGGAAGTGCAGCAGTGCTCACTTGAGGTCTAAGGGTCCCTGAGGGCCCTTCACGAGTGACTGACCAACCCAATGGTTAGGCATCTCATAAATTTTTGCCACCTGAATATGAGATTAATGACAACTTAATAAGTCCTTAATACAAATTACTTGATAACTAAAAAACAATATGACCTTACCCATAACATCTTGAAGGTAAAGGAATACCTAGATCCCGGGAGAGACTCCTGAAGACTTGGTTGTAGCGGATGTGCCCCCCCTTTTTTTTTCTTTCCGAGGACAACTGGTCTGAGGGGAAGGATCTAGGACTTGTTGTGCCACCACTACGGGTCCCAGATACATATTGTTGTCGGTGTCTGACCAAGTAAGGTCTGTTAGGTAAAAATTTGTAAATGTGTTGTGAGCTTTCCAGTGACAGGCTTGCATGATTTGGTCCACCGATACCCCACCGTAAAAGGCCTTAGAGGCCGTGAAGGCCCGGATGTCATGCGCTTTAACTTGGACCAAGTCCAAGGCTTGTTGGTCCGCTTGTTTGTAACAAAGTAGGATGGTTTGTTTCAACCAGGAAGAGAGAGTAGCGGGTCTGATGTCTGAGGTATGTCCTTTCTTGAAGGAGATGAAAAGGAGGGAACGAGACCCTCTCAGGTCTTTGGTTCGGTCCAGATAATACCTCAGCTCCCGTACCGGACACAGGGTCCTGTCTTCTTTAAATTGTCTATCTACAATGGTAGTCAAAGCAGGAATAGTCACCATAGACACACTTTGAGAACCTTCTCTTGCTAGTTGGTTTTTGGCTATGAAATCAGAAGAAGGGAACAAGGCAACCTTTTCCCATTGGCCTAGATTAGATACTTTGTTTGCGACCCAGGCATGGATTTCGCTACGGCGTTTGCCGGAGGCCAAAGCTATCAAGAAAGCAGTTTTGAGAGTAAGATGTTTGAGGTCTGTGTCTTTCATGGGCTCAAATGGTGCTTTTGTGAGCTCGTTGAGGACAACAGAAAGGTTCCACTTAGGTAAATTTCTGGAACTTTTTGGATGATCCCTGTGAAAACTGGAGAGTAACCTGTGAAGGTCTAGATTATGTGCAATATGGTGGGCCATTGGGCCCAAAGTGTCAACGATTGCAGTCCTGTCTCCATCAATGGTCGAGGGGCGCCTGTTTAGGTCTTGGTACAGCTACATGAAAAAATCTGAGATTTGTTTCACAGATGGAGTGGAGAAATCCACCGAATTTTCTCTGCACCATTTTTCAAATAGGGCCCACCTTGACTTGTAGATGGTCCTTGTTGATGACCGCTGAGGAGCAGCAATTCTCTCTGCCACCTCCACAGAGAAGCCTTATTCTTGGAGTTGTCGGCTCCTAGACACCAGGCGTGGAGGTTCAGCTGTTGCGGGTTGTTGTGGAACACATACTTGTGGGACTGTTTGAGTAGGTCGTTGACACTGGGAGTTGTAGTGGGATCTCTGTTGAGAGCTGCACTAGGTCCCAAAACCAGGGCATCCCTGGCCAGCCTGGGGCTATCATGATGATCAGGCAATGACATTGCTTGATCTTTTGGATCACCTTGTGAAGGAGAGCCGTAGGAGGGTAAGCATAGGCCGTGAGGTTGGTCCAGTTTATGTTTAGAGCATCTATGTCCCAAGCCTTTGGGTCTGGGACAGGAGATAGTGGAAGTTTGTGGTTCAGGTGAGTGGCAAATAAGTCTACATGAGGTGTGAACCACTTCTGGCAGATCTGTTTGAATACCTGTGGGTGCAGAGACCATTCTGTTGACTGCACTTGGTTGGACCTGGACAGTAGGTCGGCCATCACATTCAGGCACCCTGGAATGTGCCTGGCTTTTAATGTTATGTGGTAGTGATGGCACCAGGTCATGATCTTCCACACATCTCTGCTGAGTGAGCACACATCTCTGCACACATCTCTGCTGAGTGAGTTCCTCCTTGTTTGTTGATGTAGGCTACCACTGTTGAGTTGTCCGTCGCAACTAACACTGTTTGGTTCTGGCACTGGTCCTTGAAGTCTCGAAGGGCCAGGGAGACCGCCTTCAATTCTAGGACATTTATGTGTAGCCTTTTTTCCCGATCTGACCACGGACCCTTTGTAGAATTTTGATCTAAGTGAGCGCCCCAACCTTCGTTTGAGGCATCGATAAAGAGTTGGATACTGTGGTCCTTGGGATGAAGGTCTGCACCTTTCATCACGTTTGAGGGATTTTGCCACCAATCTAGGTGGGCTGCAATGGATTCTGTCCAAGGAAGGAGGTTGTCCAGCGACTGAGGATATCTCCAGTGCTCCTCGAGATGAAACTGAAAGGGCCTCATGTGAAGGCGTCCCTCCGGGACCATTTTCTCCGTTGAGGCTAGCAACCCAATTAGCGACATCAAACATCTTGCAGTCAAAACACGTTTTGACTTGAGGAGTAGGATCAAATCCTGAAGTTTGAGCCATCTCTCTTGAGTGGGTTTTACAAGGGCTGAATTTAGATGGTACTCGTAGCCCACGAACGAAAAAACCTGAGTAGGTTTCAGTTCTAATTTTTCCTGATTTATTATCCACCCCAAGGACTGGGTTAGGTCTACCACCGCCTGAGTGTTCACTTGGGCTTCCTCCTGAGACTGGGACCTGATCAGCCAGTCGTCCAGGTATTGGTGAATTCTGAGTCCTCTTGAGAGGGCCATTAGTTTCACTTCCTTTACAATCATTGTAAAGACCTGGGGGGCTGTGGCTAGTCCGAATGGGAGGGAGGTGAACTGGAACACCTGAGCCTTGTAGCAAAACCTTAGGTATTTCCGTGAGTTTGGGTGGATGGGGATGTGTAGGTAAGCGTCCGACAGATCTATCGACGATACCGACTACCCAGGAATCAGGGAGGTCCTGATGGATTCTGGAGTTTCCATTTTGAACTTTTCTACATGTAGAAAAGTGTTGAGCCTGCTGAGGTCTATGACTGGCCTCCACCTTTGGCGAGGCTTGGGTACTAGGAACAGGTGACTGTAAAACCCGAGAGATTTTACATTTTCCACCCTTTCGATTGCGTTCTTTGATAGGAGAGACTGGATACAAGTGGCCAAGGCTTGGTCTTTTTGCTGGGCCTTGTACTCTGACAGAATCAGAGGAAATCTGACCAAATTTGGCTTTGAAAGGAATGGCAGTAAGTAGCCATTGGTGATGTTTAACACGTTTTTAGAACATTTGTTTGTTAGCCAGTCTCTGCTGAAAGAACGGAGGTGACCTCCTACTGGTGGACTGAGTGAGGCTTTGGAGGAGTCATTGGGAAGGGGGGTTTCCACGACCCCTTCCCCTATTGTGGGGTCGAAAACGACCCCTGGAGCCTCTGACATTGGGTTTTCTCCTTCCTGAGGAAAACGATTGGTTACTGCTTTGAGAGGAGTTGCCCCCATAGGGGCGTTTCCTGTAGGAGCCTCTTTTATTATGGGAACCATGAAAGGGCTTATTTTGGTAGGGTGTGAAACCCTGAGAGTCTTTTGAGGTGCCTTTTTTGAGAAGGAAGTCTTCACCTTCCTTCACAAGTTGAGACTCGAACAAGGACGGGTCCCAAAAGGACGAGTTCCTAAGTTCTTGACGTCTCGTTTCCCCTAACTGTGAATGTAAGAGAGTTATTTCAGCTTCGCGCCTGAGCAAGCCGGTATTAGCCATAGAATATAGCTCCCTCTGGAGAATATGGGCTAGAGATTTGCTGAGACAGGTGAGGGCCCTGTGTTGAATAAGGACTGTCTTATTCCAGAAATCCATGTACTCAGCGACTTCCTCATATCCGCGCTTTGTTGCTTTCTCAGGATTGGCACCTCTCTGAATCTGAGACTTGATCTTCTTGACAGTTGATTTGATGCTATGTTGACACTTCTCCAGGGAAGCATTGCAAGAAGAAGAAGTTTTTGCAAAGGCAGCGGTGAAATTGAGGGTTGCGATATTTTGTCTAGCCTGATGTTCCAGCTCCTTGAGAACTGGCAGGGAACTTTGGCTACAGGGGCCCCAGAGGGTTTAGGAGTAATACAGATATTGGCAAAGTCCGTATTCAACTCCTGAATTTTGTCCTGAAAACAGGGCTGTCCCACCCTGTACCACTTAGAAGTGGAAGGAGGAGGCTTGACATATTTACCCTCAGATAAATTTGCAGCCTTAAAGTCATGTTGAAATTTATCAAAGGCGTCCTTGATAACTGAGCTAAGGGGTAGAATAGAGGAAGGACCTCTAGGTCTGAGCTCTTGACAGCCTTTTTCATCATCCAGACCTAACACTGAAGTTGAAGACCTAGGCATAGACTCCCTTGGGTCAGGGAGTGAAAGAATACGCCTAAAAGTGTCGACTTCTTCAGCGTATTGTGAGGGCATGTCAGACAGAGCTACTTCCCTATAAGGGGGGTCTGGATCATGTTGTGGAAGGTCTTGATCAGAAACAGCCCCTGAGGGCTGAGCCCTAGAGGGCTTAGAAGACCTGTGTCTGGCTGCAGGGGACTGATCCTCCCCTGAAGAAGATGACACATATCTGGACATTGATTTGTGCTTACTCTTGTCAGAGTGCTTTTAGGTCTGGTAGAAGGGATCCGAGGTTCATCGGAATCCTCCTTTAGTTGTTCCGAGGCAGAACCCGGATCAACTTGATGCCTACTACGAGAGTGGCTAGGCTTTTTGTGAGAGTACAAGACCTCTTTTGGTGGTAGTTCAGAAGGATCAACGTACTGGTCCAAGGTATCTTGTTGGTTAAGTACTAGCCGAGGAGGGAGTGCTGGACCGTACTCCACATCCATTGCCTCGGTATGAACATTAGTACTAGATCTCGGAGGGGGTAGGTCCAGATTTACAGCATTGTTACTGGATGTACCAGGTTTGGAAGCAAGAAACGAGGTCTGATCCACCTCTGTTTGCTTTTTGCTAGTCAACTCCTCTCGAAGCGACTGAAAAGCTTCCAACATGGATGCCTGGAAGGAACCCATTTGTTGCTGTAAATGGATATTTAAGGAATCATTCAGGGATTTTTCAATATTTGTTTGAATTTTTTGTTGTAAGGCTGTACCTGGGGTGGGTGGGACAGACTTGGCTGGTGTTTTGAGAGATAAAGAACTGAAGAGGTTGAGGACGGGGGGGTGAGGTGAAGAGATTGTCAGCAGCACTCTCGAGGTCTGCATTGGAGCCAGTGAAGGAATCCCCGTCGCCTTCGCCCAAGAGATCGAGTTCATTATCTTTGGAACTAGATTCCGCCTTTTGTTTTTTAAGGTAACGTTTCCTGTTTTGAATTTTCTTCAACTGTTCATCTGTGAAAGATGTACAGATTTGACAGGGAGTTTCGAAGGTGACACAGGGGTTATCTCCCTTGCCAGCCTCCTACAGGTAGGGCAATAGTTGTGTAGGTCGAAACTAAAACAAAAGTGGCGGCATTTCTGAGCTCTCGGTATGTGTTTATTCGTTTGGTGAGAGACATTTTAAACGCAATAAAAGACGTACAATATAAATTGCCTGTACCGAGGAAAACCCAAAACACGCGAAAGCAAGAAAATACGTATCCTGTGAAAATAAGATTTTTACAGAATGATCTATGTGATATAATAAAAGAAATATCCAACAATGAACCTCTAACAATAAGTAAAGGCTGAGAAATAAATGAAAATGTCTGTATATTTACAAACTGCTACCAGTCAATCGTGGCCAACGAGAAAGTAGGACGATTGGTCAGAAGTTATTACGTGACGACAACTACCAGTATATCCGGTGGCTAACAAGAACTGTCTTTTTTTCTAAGACGTTGGCCCCGGTTGTGGCAACCCGAGAACAGTATTAAGTCCCAACTGGTAAGCTATTGTAGCGTAATAAAATTTGTTATTTAGAAAATTTGTTAAGTAAATTAAATTTTTATATGTTAATATCTTACCTAACAGACTTATGGCATTTGCCTGGTGTAATCTGGTACCACCCCCACTCACTAGAGGGCCAGGTGGCCAGTGACGTCACTTTTTTGTTTGAAAATCTTGACCATTGTGAACCTAGTAAGGTAGATTTGCGGGGTCGGAAGGTGGGACTCTCTGGTCTGTTAGGTAACTTAAAGATATTAACTTATAAAAATTTAATTTACTTGTTAAATTTGCAATTTTATTGCATCGATATATCTTACCTAACAGACCGGAATGGGTAACCCTCTCATTTTTTCTCCCCTAAAATAAGAAGAGAGGGAAGAAAGAGTTCAGTCCCTAGGGATTTTCAGAGAAAGGACAGGGAAACATTGACAGAACTTGTAAATCTTATAGCAGCAAGGTGGAGAGGTTCATGAACAAAGTAGAATCTATAGAATGAAAATACCCTTTGGATTAGCAAAGGCCCTAACATCAGGGGGCTTTACCTGATACACTTGCGGTGCCTCCTGATCAGAGGGCTTGTAACACAGGAGTACTGACTGTTTGATCCAAGAAGAGATTGTTGCAGAGAAATGCCCCCTCATAATTCTTCTTAAAAGAGACGAAAACCAGTTGTTTGTTTCCTCTGAGGTCCTTAATTCTGTCCAGGTAGTAGCATAGTGCAGGGATTTGTCCAAGGTAGGGGGAAGTGCAGGGATGACCAGTGGAGCTGCACTGTTGGGACCCTCAGAGATTTTTCCAAGGCAGGGGCCAGTGCAGGGACAACCACTGGAGCTACACTGTTGGGACCCTCACAGGGGTAAAGAGAGACTTGAGACCAGTCCTCCCTGCGGTGTCTATTCACCCAGACATGGATTTTACTTCTACGTTTTCCCGATGCCAGAGCCAATAGGAAGACAGCCTTAAAGGTTAGGTGTTTCAGGGAGGCCTTCTTGAGAGGTTCAAAGGGGGCCTTGGTCAATTGATGTAAAACAAAAGATAGGTTAAAAGAGGGGATATCCCTGCAACCTTTTGGCCTATCTCTGTGGAAACTTCATCCTTACTTATTTCAACTGAGTAATTGCCAACCTTATGAGCTATGGCAGTTCTGTAACCAACTATGGTGGAGGGCTGAAGTTTCCTTTCCTGTAACAAGTAGAGAAAGAATTCAGCTATTTGGTTTATAGATGATGTTTCGAAGTCCACCTGATTCCATTTGCACCATCAAACAAAAATGGACCACTTCATCTCATAGACTGCTCTTGTTGAGTGTCTGAGGAGCCTCAATTCGTTCTGCCACTTGACCAGAGAATCCTTGCACTCTGATGGTCGAGGCTCTGGAAGCCAAGCATGGGGATTCAGATTGAGGAGGTCTCTGTGTAGGTTCCCATTCAATAGTTGAGTTAGAAGGTTGGGTTGGTAAGGTGGGCAAAGGGGAGCTGGGATGACAGGCTCACTAGATCCCAAAACCACAACATGTTGGGCCAGCCAGGAGCTATGACTATTATCCTTGGACAGTCGTTTCTGAGAATCTTGTTTATGACATTCGCTATCAGGGGAGTTGGTGGAAAGCCATATTTGATGAGCATACTGTACAGGATGTGGGGGTTGGCCTACTGGGACATTTGACCTTGAACGCGCCTCGACTCTCATGATAATGATTTTTGTTAAGTCAGCGCACTGAGTTCCCCTTTGTGGGGAAGATATTGTGCCTGCAAAACAGTGGATTAGATTAGATATTGTCTTCCTCCACTTTAAGTGTTTGTGGGAGACTTTGGAACAGGGATAGACTTTTCTTAGGACTCTGGGACATGCCAATTTGCCTTTACGTGCCACGGGATAGACCTCGTGTAGGCAGTCTGAAGGAACTTGCTTCTCAGTGGCAGTGAGCAGACCTATCAGTGACATGAACTGCCTCACCATACAGTGCTTTTGCTTTAGAAGAGCCCCTATTTTGAATACAGGGCCTCCCATCTGTCTGAGGTGGGCCTAACTAGTCCTTGTCTGAGGTCGTACTGATAGCCTACAAATGAAACAGCATCAAGACTTGGAAGTACGTGTATCACTTTATTACCCTTACATGCCTTAATAGGTTGTGATACTGTATCATACCCCTTTGGAAGGGGAAATCAGTGCTGCTAACCTCCTACTCAAATTAGAGGTATATCTGATTGACATTAATTTAGAACTGGGTTCAACAGTACTGCTATACCTTTATGGTTGCACATCTAGAGAAACTGACCTTAACAGCTACAGATATTAACTCTTCAACAAAAAAAGGAAAGCTCCCTAAGGTTAAAGTCCTGCCACCAACTAATAAAGCTGTTTTTTCACATCAAGATAACACACTTACAAACTCTTTGTTGTGTAGTAGATTCCAGTGAGCCCCCAATACGTTTGGCTGGGAAACTAAGGATAAAGGAAAATTATGACCTATTTATGGGCCTGCAGCAGTTGCACCAGCAAGTCTTCTACAAGTTGTATCTTGCTCATTCTATTCGTCATCTGAGTCATCAGTAAAACACAGTGCTTACAAATTCTGCCTCACAGTGACAGTAATCACTGTTGCCGTAAAGCTGGACTATCATACACATCTTACCGCCACTTTGAAGCAGAATCGAACTGTGGAAATAAAAGTAACTGTATCTGTGTAAGCACTGTGTTTTACTGATGACTCAGATGAAGAATAGAATATTTATTTTGATGTCTATGAAGCTCTATCAAATATCTCAGTTCAGTGTGTTGATGGTTTTCACTTTTTTGACGTGAGATGATTTGAATGAAGACTTACTTTATTTGTAACATAAATATTATAACTTGGGTCTTCTAATATATGCTAATAAATATGTTATATTAAATCTATGCATTCGCTATTTTGTGTCTAAGTAAACTTAATAACAGACTGCATCTACAATTTATTGTCACTTCGCAAAATGACTGTATAATCGCAATTATGGAAGGTCTATTACTGTGGCTATTTTAAATTTGGGGGAAAACTGACATCTGTTTTGATCATGTGATAGAGTATAAAAGTCTGAAAAAAATTATATATAACACATGATAATTGATTAAGAAATAACAATTTAATGGCTATTTTTGATACAGCAGAATCGATATGGCGGCCATCTTGAATTTTGATAAATAAAAAAAATTGCAGAGCCAGAGCGGCACCCATCAGATTATTGATCTACTCCCCATTAAGAATTGATTTCAGCAAAAAAACGTTCATACTGACTTTCACGCTTCAGCTAATTTGGGGGGTTTGTCTACTGGACTATATCCCTGGGGTCAGGGATATTTAGAATTTGTCTAAAAATTTTAATGTCCTCAGTGTATTGATAGGGCAAGTCAGACATATCTACTTCCCTATACACAATGGGGTCAGGGCTCAGTTGCCTTTTTGTTTCAACTTTCTCCTTTGCAGCCAATTTTGGATCCCTTTAAACAATATTCCCTAGTTTCCCTTTCCTCTCTCCCAGGTACTTCACCTGGAGAGGGTTTTTCTGTGATTAGAAGGTGGTACAGAATCCTATGAGGAATTGTGTTTGGATGTGTCAGTGCTTTTTTGCTTTCGAGACCTTCCTGGACTGTCGATGTTTGTAATTTAAAGCCGATGATGCTTTCCAAACACATAATGTTCCGGAATAATGAGGAGGAAGAGGGAGGGGCCGACATATTCGACATGCATTTCTTCACTCGGCTGTCAAGGTCAAGAGGTCTCTAGGGCAAAGCTGATGTTCAGCTAGTACTTGCTTTCGTATCGGAGTAGTTCTCTCTCAATGGAGGATCCAATGAATACTTTGATACAGAAGCTCTAGGTCCCTTTATCTCTTCTTAAAAGAGTTTTTGTTGTTCTGACAGCTAATTAAAAGTGTTGATAATGGATGCTTGGAAAGCCCCCGTTTGCTGCTGCATTTGTAAGTGAATCTGTGAATTTTCAATCTTTTTCTGTAAACGAGTTTTAGAAGTCTCAGGGATTACCTGAGATGACTTAATGTTTGTTTATTTGGGGGTTTTTTACGTCGCTTTCAACAATGTACAGGTCATATCACGACGGGTAGTTGGAAGGGCAGAGGAAACCAGTACATATAGTTCGCTAGGGTACTGTACTGTAAACTGCCGACCAACGGCAAGCAACTACCAGCTTTCCCACTTACGGCCATGACGGGGATCGAACCCCGGCCGCAGAGATGACTTAATGGATAAGGCCTCAAAGCCAAGTTTTTGAGGTGTAGGGGAAGAATGTATGATGTTAGAACGTAGTAGAGGAGGTATTGGAGGAGGTACCTGAATCTCTGTAGATAGGGCAGTGGTTGTGTTGGTCAAAACCAAAACAAAAGTACTGACATTTAACAGTGTGAGGCTTGTTCAGGTCAAATTGTCAAGAAGGCATGCTTGCTTGTTGATGGAACGACACTTAGTTTACAAAGTTAAAATAAAGAAAAGACACTTATCCTTTCTATGAAAATTCACAGTATAAGTTTATACAGGTTTGAATATAAAGCACCCACAAAATTACAAGTAAAAAAAAAAAGGGTCATCATGGCAACAGTTACCACAAAGCATGAGCAAGTTTAAGGTAATCTTTTCATGCTGGTTCTGTTCAAGGTTTGTTTCATCCAGAACTTTAAATATGCCAAGAATTGCACAGTATTTGAAATACTGTTCAAAATGCCAAATTTAAAGTGACTTTAATTCTGTTATTACTGGAATTTTAAGGTCACCTTAACATATGACACTTATCTACGGCCAGTTACACATACATGCAAAAGTTAGGTGAAATCATAAGCTATTTTCAGTATACTCTATGGAAAAATATAAAAAAACTTAAACTCAACATACATGTAATTCTCTAATACATGGGAACTTAAGGTCACCTTAAAATAGGGCATACTTTAAAAACCGGTTACAACCACGTGCCAAATCTGAATTGAATCTGTCAAGCCATTTTTGAGATACTGTCCAAAAACAAAGTGTGACGATGAAGGATGACAACGCCAGAGGAGAGAGGTCGCTTTGTGCCCCCAGCATAGATGCTGGTGACACAAAAATTTCCAAGCCTTTTTCTGTCTTAAATCTTTGACATTCCATACTTTACCAGAACTGTTGATATGTATTTACCAATACATCATTTCAGTGACAGTCCAGGTCAGTCATGTTGCAATTGTTGAAAGTGACTTGGTCACATACCAGAAGACCTCAATTTGTACAGTGGGTGTGAAAGTAATCTAAAGGACAGAAACAAATATTTGCAATTTTAACAAGGGATATCCTCAATTTTCCAGTTATGCTGTTAGTCATCATCAACCAAATTTAAACAAAGGTTAAGTGCCTATTTCATACAGATTACTCAATCTAAGGTGTCATTGTTGTCCGTGATCACAATGCACACACAGGAAAAAACCTGTCTCCAACTCAAACAAATAATTCACTTTTTCACTTTATTGGACCATTTTTGTTTTAATACCAAACCAATTACCATAAAATTGTTGCACTACGACATATCTTGTTGCACTGGAATTTTAAGATAACTCGGCTCCTGTGAAGATATTTGACATGGGTTACAATCTACAATGCGAGTCTACTGTACGCATAATATAGCTTGCTTCTGCCTTAAATAAAAAAAAAAAAACAACACTTCTAAACCCAGCTGAATTACTGCATGAGGCTGTGAGTACAGATAATCTTGTCAAGAAGACAAGAAATGGTCTTTTAAGTACAGTAGCTCTCTTTACCCACAGAAAAAACGACAGTAACTGGAAATACAATGACATTATTAACTGAATGAAAAACATTACTACAAGCTTTCTCAGTATTCTCATCATTGCAAAAAGTACAACTGTGTCACCATGGTAAAAAGAAATTCATAAAATAGCCGTCCAAGTGGAAATGTGCTTCACAAAAGTAGAACTGCAAAATTAAATCTCTGTATAAAACTATATTAACCACATTAAGATCACAGTACACTGAACCAGTTAAAATCAATGTGATAAAAACATAAATGCCTCTTGCACTGCTGAAATACATTACCAGTGACAAAATTGGTGATAATTGTACATAACTCTGACAGAAAAATGATGGAGAGGATACAGAAATGACCTGCAAAGCACACAGCATCACTCAGAAAATAACAGTACTTTAGATGAATTCTTTTTCAGATGCACTTTGACATTTCATATGTCCTGCTGCAGTTGCAAAATTATTTATACAATTAAGTGAAAATAAAAGAAATCGGTGATACATTTCGATCAGAACAGTGACACAACCGGGTATATGAAATCTTATTATCTAAATGACCCATAAATGAAAACTATGCATGACAGCCAAGAAAATCAAACAACTTGAGAGAACGTGTCCATGTGTGAGAATTCAGAAGCTGAGTGAGACAAAGAACTATCAGTACTCATATGGTTCAGCGAAAATAGGCTTGAATGTAGATTGGCTGTTACACAAAAATCTTAATATTAGAAATATCACAGGGACAGTAAAATGTACATAATATATATGCAAATCATCTTCTGGGTACAGTAACACAGGTCATCTTGATTCCTGATATTTTCCACCAACTGTTCCATAATTATGATATGCCACTTTCATTTTAGTCAAGTATTTCCCCTCTTTCCCACCCACAACCTGGAAGTATTTACGTAGAATGTCCCTCAGCCATCACTTTGGCCAATTTTGTTAGCCTAGTGCAACCAGTTCCCCTTGTGGGAAGATGTTGCATCTGCAAAACAGTAAATTTAGAATAGATTATTAAGATTAACTGAGAGGCTAACCTTGTTCATTTGGTCATTAGAATTTCAAAATGTAAAGATACTTGAACAAAAGATCAGTGTGCATAATCAGAAAATAACAATAATGTTTTATCTCAATGAATAATATGCACATCAAATTACCCAGCACAGTAGCACCTCTACACTTCATTGCAAAATCCCCACAACAACAAACTAGGGAGACATTTTTTCCAGATCCTGCACACTACTTGCTAGGTGGTTGTTTCTCCTGAGGGGAGCCTAATATTGGTGTGTCCATGTCTGGCAGGTTGATTCCACGCTCTTTGATTGCTTTCTTCACACACTTCTGGTACTGTGAGAACAGTTCTGAACATGGATCATTCTTCTTGTCCTTGAGGAAGCTCTCTGTAAACCAGTTATTGAAGCAGTCATCATACTTGACCTTCAGGTCCTGACACTCGGGACCAATGCTGTTCATGTTGAGATCAGTCGTCTCTTCCTGAGGAAAGAGCTGCAGTCCCGGATTTTTCTGCTGCCAATTCTGCTCTTATCCTTTCCTTTTCTTGCTCTACAATCTGGTTGAAGTTCTGAAGATCAAACATGCAACCGTGTATTAGCAGACCCACATTCACTTTTTAAGTTTTGTTCTAATTCATTATCTATGACTGATGTATGTATGTTTCATGTAAAATTGGCTAATCGGGCATTTCGCAAAATTTCTGAATCAACTGTTTGAATTTGTTTCGGTCTAAAAAATTAAAACTGATTCTTTCAGAGGTATTTTGCATAAATACTAGTTATTCTACTGTTTATTGTACCATAAGAGTCACTAATATAAATTTTCAAAGAAAACAGATCCATATTCAAAACCACTGAAAAAACAAAACGCCCTCAATTGCTAGAACATTACCTAGCACCTATATGCTAAGACTATAGACTTTTTATGACAATAACAAGTGAGATACATCCACTTTTAACTTAGGCTAACCCTTTTACTTGAAAGGAGCAAAATCAAGGCCAAATCTGACGACAAAAGACTCCCAGCCCATAATTTCCCAGAGGTTTGGTTTCACATTCCAAAATACTGGGGCTAACAATAAGCGAGTTACAAGCACCTCTAAATCTGGCTACCATCATTTGACCTTGATTTGACCACATCAAACCAAACCCAGTCCATGTTTCCTGCAGGCTGGTTAACACTCCAAACCCATTGGACCAGTGACAAGTGAATTACAAGCTCTTTACAATTTTCTACTATAGTTTGACCTTGAAGAAGGAGCCCAAGGTCAAATATGACCACATCAGAAGACACCCACCCCATGATTTCCTATGCATTGGTTTCACATCCCAAGACCCTAGGATCAATAACCAAGACAAAGGACTACCTTCAAAATGTGGCAGAATTCAGATCCATAGAAGCTTATCCACCAATAAAGATATCCTGAATATTTTATGAAATTAACTATTTGGAATCAATTATTATATGGGTTATCATACACACTTGAATGATTATTTCACATTAAAGTACACCACTGTAGAATGATGAATTTGTGTAACTCATACATCACAGTTACTGTTGTTTCACCTCACACTGTCTGTGCTCAAACTGGTACTTAAGCAATAGTGAAAATCTAGCTGAGAATATATTCCTACCTTCAAAGGTTTGTAATAAGCATGCACCACCTGAGCCCCACCAAACATACAAAGTAGGGAAGCACAGGCAAATCGCAGGTACTGGCTGGTGGAGACTCCTGCTGGCATGTCCTGACCCACAACTCTTTGCTGACAATTCTTGTTTCAACAGTCTATAAATAGTCTATACAAGTTATGTCTTCTGCTAGCTCTTGTTATTTGTCATGTGTATTCTATTCCTTTTTGGTCAAATATTCCACCTGCAGTTGCTTCCTTGCCACAACCTCAGCTTGTTTTCGTGTAAGGGTTTTATCTGTCAATATAAACCAATGGTAGGTGATGGAGGAGGGACAGGATATGTTCAAAACAATCATAACTTCAGCAACAATATCATTATTTAATAGTATTAGATCAGCTGTGATTTTACAGTGCAATGAAGTATGAGCCCACTATGGGCTATTTCCAACCCACAAACATTAATATAACGATCATCCACATGCAACACAGAGATAGCGGACATAGTGTTCTTCAGTGAAAAGAAATGCAATGCCTGCCATGGATTCCCCACAAACATCATCCATCTTATGATACTAAATGCCATATTTAACATGAATGTATCCTGCATACTAATAATATATGTAAATGCATTGTACAAGATGGGTCATGTCTCGTCTGCCTCATCTCTTCATTGAGGAAAGTAGGACAGCTATTTGTCCACCATTTTGTGGGACAGCAAATGAGCATTGTCTAATCTTGTGGAGTGTTAGGTCACTTTACCATACAGATTTCTTCAGGACTTTTTATATGCAAAACGGAGAAACAGAAAAAAACTGTTTCCATGGCAACACTAGCTGCCTGATATTGCTGAAGAAGCTAACCAGCTCCTATTTATGCAGGGGTTTGGAATGCAAAAAATCCACAGGAATAAAAGTCAAAGAAACAGAAAAAAAAGTGTTGCCAGGTTTGCCGAAAAACTAATCCACCCCAGTCTGTGCAGGGGTATGGAAAGCAAGGAACCCATAAAATATTTATAAGCCCAAGAAACAGAAAAAAGTGTTGCCATGGCAACAGTTGTTACCAGGTGTTGCCGAAAAACTAATCAGCTGCAGTCTGTTCAGGGGTATAGAAAGCAAAGAACCCATAAAATATTTATAAGCCCAAGAAACAGAAAAAAGTGTTGCCATGGCAACACTTGTTACCAGGTGTTGCCGAAAAACTAATCAGCTGCAGTCTGTGCAGGGGTATGGAAAGCAAAGAACCCATAAAATATTTATAAGCCCAAGAAACAGAAAAAAGTGTTGCCATGGCAACACTTGTTGCCAGGTGTTGCCGAAAAGCTAATCAGCTGCAGTCTGTGCAGGGGTATGGAAAGCAAAGAACCCATAAAAATATTTACAAGTACAAGAAACCCAAAAAAGTGTTGCCATGGCAACACTTGTTGCCAGGTTTGCCGAAAAACTTATCCGCCCCAGTCTGTGCAGGGGTATGGAAAGTAAAGAACCCATAAAATATTTATAAGCCCACGAAACAGAAAAAAGTGTTGCCATTACTAGGTGTTGCCGAAAAACTAATCAGCTAAAATCAATGCAAGGATTTGGAATGCAAAGATACCCAAGAAAAAGTTTTAAGCCCAAGAAACATAAAAAAGTGTTGCCATGGCAACACTTGTTGCCAGGTGTTGCCAAAAAACTAATCCGCTCCAGTCTGTGCAGGGGTATGGAAAGCAAAGAACCCATAAAATATTTATAAGTCCAAGAAACAGAAATAAGTGTTGCCATGGCAACACCTGTTGCCAGTTATCGTTATAAAACTAATCAGCTCCAATCCATGCAGGGGTTTGGAATGCTAAGAACTCCCCAAAAGATATTAAAGCCCAAGAAACATGAAAAAGTGTTGCCACGGCAACACTTGTTGCCAGATATTGCCAAGAAAGCAATCACACACAAACTTCCACACCAAATTTAGCTGAGACACATAAAATACTGTACCTGTAAATGAGCAGCAATGAAGGGTGATTCAGATGGAAAATAAAAATAATATCCATGTCCAGCAGGATGGATATAATAATTAAAATAAGTTGTAACTTTAAACTTACTTTTTTAACTTTCAGGTTTTTATGGTAACATTACAATAAAGATCCTGTTTTGGTCTAGACACATGTACCTGTTTAATTTAAATGAAAAACTCTAAACTATCACTTTAATATTGCCAAAACATCACAGAAATTTGTCCTAACCTTAAACTTAATGTAAGTCAATGCAAATATTAAGAGTTTAAGGTCATGTTAACCATGTAGACTCTGTTCAAGGTTACGTATAGCCAAAATTTAAATGTGCTTAAAATCTATTGCACATAATTTAAGATATTATCCAAAATTTTAAAAGAAAAGTAATTATAATTATGCCATTACTGAGAGTTAAAGGTCACCTCAATGTAGTCTGCAACATCAGTTACATGTACCTGTAAAATATAGATCAAATATGTCATGCCATTTTGGTATACTTTGTGGAATCATAGAAAAAGTTGAGCTCAGTAACATTCTTTTACACATGGGAGATTAAGGTCACCTTAAAATAGGGCACCCCTTCAGGACTAGATACATCAACATACCAAACTTAAATTAAATCTGTCATGCAGAATTGAAATACTCTCCAGAAATTGAAAAGTTTAAGGTCACCTTAAAGTGGGCCACACCTTGACCAGTTACATCCACGTACCAAATTTGTTTTGAATCTGTGAAGCCATCTTTAAGCTATTGCCCACAAATCGCAAAAGAAAAATTCAATATAAATGTGTTATAAATGGGAGTTTAAGGTCATCTTAAAATAGGGTACATGTCGATGACCAGCAACACCCACATGCCAAATTTGAATTTCATCCTACTTGCAATTTTTGACATATTTTCCAGAAACAAAGTGTGACGACGATGCTGGTCCTATAGGTGATCCATCACAGCTGAGTGACACCAAACTGTTACAACCTTAAACTCATAAGTTTCTAAAATATCAGCAATTTATTGTAACCTTACAAAGGAGACTTATTTTTTGGTCTAAATATACATACATGATGAATATCGATGAAAAAATCTCAGCACATCAAATATCTTCCAAACACCAAAACAATTGTCCTAACCTTAGAGTCAATGTTAATTTAAGGTAAGGAGTTTAAGGTAATCTTTTCCTGAAGGTTCTGTTCAAGGTTTGTTACATCCACAACTGAAACATGCATAGAATTGCACAGTATTTGAAATACTGTTTAAAAATTGTCAAACTTAAAGTGAATATAATTCTGTTATTACTGGTAGTTTAAGGTCACCTTAATGTATGACACTTATCTATGACCAGTTACATATACAAGGCAAAATTTGGATGAAATTTCTTAATTTATTTTCAGTGTAATCTATGGAAAAATAAAAAATGTAAACTTAACAAATAGCTTCTTAATATGTATGAGTTTAAGGTCACCTTAAAATAGGGCACACCTTGAAACCCAGTTACAACCACATGGCAAATTTGAATCCATCAACCCATTTTTGAGATACTGTCTGGAAATGAATAACCTTAACCTCAATATAAGTATGTTACTACTGGGAGTTTAAGGTTACCTTAAAATGGGGCACACCTTGAGAACCAGTTACATGCACATGCCAAATTGGAATTTAATCCATCATGCCATTTTTGAGATACTCTCTGGAAAGGATGTGTGACAACGACACTGACCATACTTGTCCTCAAACATAGCTGCTAGTGACACAAAAGAAATGCAACCTTAAACTCACAAGTTTATGAAATATCAGGAATTTACTATAACCTTACAAATGAACTTTTTTGGTGTAAACAGATATATATGAAGAATATCAAAGAATAAAGTCTTAATTAGCACATCAAATATCTTTTAAAAACCAAAACATTGTCCCAACCTTAAACTCAAAGAGTTAGTTTGCAGATGTGAGAGTTTAAGGAAATCTTTTCCTGTAGGTTTTGTTCACGGTTTGTTACATCCACAACTTGAAAGATGCTTAGAATTGCACAGTGTTTGAAATACTGTTGAAAAATTGCCACACTTAAAGTGAATATAATTTGGTTATTACTGGGAGTTTAAGGTCACCTTATTGAAATGCACTTACCTGTGGCCAGTTACATATACATGCAAAATTTGAATGAAATTTCTCAAGTTGTTTCCAGTATACTCTATTGAAAAATAATGTAAACTCAATATAACCTTTTAATACATGAGAGTTTAAGGTCACCTTAAAGTAAGGCACACCTCGAAAACCAGTTACAAGCACATGCCAAATTTGAATTGAATCCATCAACAAATTTTTGAGATACCGTCCGGAAACAAAAAACCTTCAAATCAATATAAGAATCTTACTACTGTGAGTTTAAGGTCACCTTAAATAGGGCACACCTTGAGGAAAAGTTTCATCAATATGCCAAATTGGAATTTAATTCATCAAGACATTTTTGAGATACTCTCTGGAAAGTAAGTGTGAAGACTACTCTGACCATGTATGTCTTCCATCAAAGCTGTTAGTGACACAAAATAATGCAACCTTAAACTCATTAGTTTATAAAATATCAGCAACTTACTATAACCTTACAAAAGAGACCATTTTTGGTAGATATATACGTACATGATGAATATCGATGTAAAAAGTCCTAATTAGCATATAAAATATCTTCTAAACACCAAAAATATTGCCCCAACCTTAAACTCAAAGTTTGTTTGCACTGCTGTATGTTAGCGAGTTTAAGGTAATCTTTTCTTGAAACTTTTGTTCAAGGTTTGTTACATCCACAACTGAAACGCCTAGAATTGCACAATATTTGAAATATTGTTCAAAAGTTAGCAAACTTAAAGTGAAATAATTCTGCTATTAATGGGAGTTTAAGGTCACCTTATTGTGTGGCACTTACCTATGGCCAGTTATATATAATTCCAAAAGTTGAATGAAATTTCTGAAGTTACTTTCAGTATACTCCATGGAGAAAGAAAAACGTAAACTGGACATAAATTTTTTATATAAGGGAATTTAAGGTCACCTTAAAATAGGGCACACCTTCAAAACTAGTTACAACCACATGCCAAATTTGAATTGAATCCATCACGCCATTTTTGAGATATTGTCCGGAAACGAAAAAACTTAAATTGAGTTTAAGTATTTTACTAGTGGGAGTTTAAGGTCACAAAACTATACAGCACACCCCCAGGACCAGTTACATCCACATACCAAATTTGAATTAAATCTGACAAGCCATTTTTGAGATACTATCCGGAATACAAAGTGTGACAACGACAGACGACGCCGACGCCACAAAATTGGATGACAAAGCGATCCCTATATGCCACTCGGCATAAATGCTGGTGACACAATAATAGTTATTTTTATTTTCCAAGAACATCTGACTAGCACTTGAATCATACACATAGCCCATAAACCTCCTGAAACAATGATAGTCTGGTTAGTCTTGACCGCTCTACTCTGCAATAAAGGGTCAGGTACTGTCCACCATTTTGGACACTTGGCTTTCATAGTTACACCTAGCAAAAATTAAAAGTGTATTTCTAGTTAACTCATTTGGTGCATATTTTGATATTATATGCCCATTTTGCTATGTAATGACATCGCATAATCAGTGTTCATGTTAGGGTTATGAAATGTGGGATGCCCTGTACCCCATGGGTCATCAAAAATGGGGTACCACAATGTGAAAATGGGGTACAAGTAACTTTCTGCACATATTCCTCAATAAACAATGTTTAGATACCTCCAGCTGCTAAACTAGGAGTTTTTTTAATTTTATTTCATGGACTCTCACAGTAAAATAAGTCTTTTGGTTCTTGTAAATTTATTCTTAAGTTTTTACATTTCTGTACTTCCTATCTACCGTATTTTATCAAATGTTTTGTATTTTAAATAGTTTTTCAAATACTATAAGTAATTGCAAAAGATGAGTACATCCACCATCTCATTTAAATTTCCATCTTTGCAATGAAATTACATACACTTATCATTCACATGTCAATTACTATCAAAAGTATAAATATGATTTATATATCACTTTGAAAGCAAATAAAAGTATTTTGTGATTGATTTATCGAAGGAAGTGTTATTTGAATAAGTGCTATATACAACAGGTTAAAGAAAATAGTCAAAAAATAAACTGGACTTTCAATAATTTTTTCTCCCTTATTTTTGGAAGAATTTAAATGCTGCAGCAGCAAAAACGAACAGAAGCACTGTTCAATTTCCTTTCCAATGATATATATAATATATATCTGTTGATAAAGCAGTGTTTAAAAGCTGAACCCCAGTCGACAAACCTCATTTTAATGGAATTTGAGTGAAATTTGTTTTGCACAAGTATTTACTTAAGCTACAAATATGATATTTATATTGTTTGAAAGACAAATATTTGTAGTTTCTGTTGCTTTTATTTGACAAAAATTTATTCAGTAGTTCCTGCCAGAGATATCGTGTTTTTGTTACATCATCTGTATATATTTTTCAAGTCACAGCTTATATTTTCCGGGGGGACTTTCCAGGGTTACAAAATCAAGAATTTCCGAAATACAGTATAATGCGTCTCCCAAACAATCACAAGGCATATTTCACAAGCACAATCTGTGCAATGCAGATTCAGATTTTTTGGATTAGCTACATTCGTGAATTGCAATTTTCTAAAATCCAGAATCCAAAGTGAAAAAAATAAGATAAACCACAGTGACTATAAATATCATAACGAGCGATCAGTGCCCGTGAACGGACTCTGTGTCAGCTGACTGTGTTTTGAGTTTCAGAGTAAAAGTGACAGAAGAAAAGGACACAAAAGTTGTGTCCTGCAAATGGTATTCAGAAGTACAGTAACACGATAACTGTTAAGGTGTAAAAAGCAGGTTAAAAACATATTTAAAGAAAATACTGCAAATGCAATAGTTTTTGAGTTACAACTGATTTACTCAACAGTGAGAATCTCAAAGTAGCTTTTGCTCAGTTATGCCACGAGTTAAAGGGCTGCAATTTTACTGACCCAAAAGTAGGTGGACAACACATTTAAACAAAATACTGTAAATGCAATAGTTTTTAAGTTACAACTGATTTACTCAAGAGTGAAAACCTAAAAGTAGGTATTGCTCAGCTGTGCAATGAGCTAAAGGTCTAAAATTTCACTATGTTATAGCTGGCCCATAAGTAAACCAGTGAACAACATATTTAAACAGAATACCCTAAATGCAATAGTTTTCAAGTTACAACTGATTTACTCAACAGTGAGAATCTAAAAGTTACTATTGCTCCGCTATGCAATGACCTACAGCTCTACAATTTCACTATGTTATAACTGACCCAAAAGTAGGTGAACAACATATTTATAGAAACTACTTTAAAAGCTATATTTTACAAGTTATAACTGATTTACTCAACAGTGAGAACCTGAGAATAGCTATTACACAGCTAAGCTATGCCATGAGCTACACATCTGCAATTTTACTATGTTATAGCTAATTCAAAAGTAGATGAATAACATATTTCAACAAAATTCTCTAAAATGCAATAGTTTTCAAGTTACAACTGATTTACTCAACAGAAAAAAAACTCAAAGTAGCTATTACTCAAGCTATGCAATGAGCTTCAGGCCTGCAACTTTACTATGTTAAGCTGACCCAAAAGTAGGGGAACAACATATTTAAAGAAAGTATTCTAAATGTAATAGTTTTCAAGTTACAACTGATTTACTCAACAGTGATAACCTAAAAGTAGCTATTACTCAGCTATGCCATGACATACAGGTCTGCAAATTCACTATGTTATAGCTGACCCAAAAGTAGGTGAACAACATATTTATAGAAAATACTTTAAATGCAATAGTTTTCAAGTTACAACTGATTTATTCAACAGTGAGAACCTGAAAGTAGCTATTGCTTGTCTATGCAATGAGTTACAGGTCTGCAATTTTACTATGTTATAGCTGACCCAAAAGTAACTGAATAACATATTTATACAAAATTCTCTAAATACAATAGTTTTCGAGTTACAAGTGATTTTACTCATTATGGAAGGTACTGAAAAGTCAGAACGTAGCCATTAATACATTAAAAATTATTTAAAAATGCATAAAAAAATACCCGGTAATTAAAAAAGATCCATGCCTTGTCTAGGAACTCAGAGGACGTGGGTTCAATCCCAGGTACAGGCAGATACATAGTGGCTCGGATGACCACTTAAAATGGCGGTCCTCTGTCATTGGGTCCTATCCCCAGTGGCAGGTTAAAGAACCTCAAGGACGTTGATAAATGGTCATCCTTGAGCCTCTATCTTCCAGTTAGGGGAATGTGAGTTACTTGTGAGTTGGGGCTGTACCTGTTCAGTCGGATTGGTTAAATAGCGCTTTGAGTCCTGTAGTATATGGAGATATTGCGCTGAGTATAAATACATACATACATACATACATGCCTGATACTCACACAAGGGAATCTACTAGTGGTCTAGTACATATAAGCAAGATAAGAGAGAAATCCCTGCAATAGTCAATGAGAAAATAAGTCATTTTGTGCATGATTTCATGAATTTTAATGCATTAAAAAATATTTTAAAAAATTCATAAAAAAAAAATTAAGATGGATCCAGGTCTAATACTCACACAAGGGAATCTACTTGTGGCCTAGAACATATATGCAAGCTATGAGAAAAATCCCTGCAATAGTCAATGAGAAAATTGTGATAAAGTGTTGAAATTTCCACACTTTTGGTGGGGGTACCTCATGGCTCTAGCAAACAGACCAACAGATTTGCATGCCTTCAACAATTTTTCATCCTCGATAGATAAGGTATCTTTTAAAAAAAAACAGCATGTCTGTTGGCCTTGTTGTTTCGGAGAAGTTATTCACGCTGACGCATACGCGTACACCGCAGGGTGATGCCATAATGTGTCAGCTGACTGAGTGTTTTTGATTTGTGAAGGTGATTAGAGGACAGAATAATTATCAGGAAAAGGGCTGTACAGAAATACAGTAAATGGTAACTGAACAGCAAGTTCGAAAGAAATTCCGAAGCTGACAGAAGAAAAGGATAAAAAAGTTGTGCCCTGTAAATGGTATTATGAAGGAAAATAACAAGGTAATTGTTTAAGTGTAAAAAATAGGTTAAAACATATTTAAAGAAATACTACAAATGCAATATCCTCGTTCGACCTTGAAGAAGGGGTCCAAGGTCAAATCTAACCACACAAATACATTCCCAGCCCATGATTTCCTATGGTTTACCATTCCAAACCTCTAGGACCAATTATAAACTAGAGGATCGCTTGCAAAAAAAAAGATAATGTTTTTGCATAGCAAAAACAAAGCGTCCCGAAAAGAATATAAAGGTGAGTGCTAAAGTATTAAGAAAATGCTTCGTTTCTAGCCTTATACTGTTGTGGCAACCAAAGTCAGCGCAGTCTGCTCTATCTAGCACGGTTTTCAAGATATATCACCATGTGAAAGCTCTCCCATTTTGAGTAGGTGAATAAATAGCTATGGGTCTGAAACTTCACAGAGTGAAAGCTCTCCCAAAAGTAGGTGAATGAGTTATTTGAGAAAAATTGGCTATCTGCAATACTTTTAGAGATAATTCACATTTACTCATTTTGAGTAGGTGAATAATTAGCTATGGGTCTGAAACTTCACCAAGTGAAAGCTCTCCCAAAAGTAGGTGAATGAGTTATTTGAGAAAAATTGGCTATCTGCAATACTTTTAGAGATAATTCGCATTTACTCATTTTGGGTAGGTGAGTAATTAGCTATGGGTCTGAAACTTCACTAAGTGAAAGCTCTCCCAAAAGTAGGTGAATGAGTTATTTGAGAAAAATTGGCTATCTGCAATACTTTTAGAGATAATTCGCATTTACTCATTTTGAGTAGGTGAGTAATTACCTATGGGTCTGAAACTTCACCAAGTGAAAGCTCTCCCAAAAGTAGGTGAATGAGTTATTTGAGAAAAATTGGCTATCTGCAATACTTTTAGAGATAATTCGCATTTACTCATTTTGAGTAGGTGAGTAATTAGCTATGGGTCTGAAACTTCACCAAGTGAAAGCTCTCCCAAAAGTAGGTGAATGATTAATTTGAGAAAAATTGGCTATCTGCAATACTTTTAGAGATAATTCGCATTTACTCATTTTGAGTAGGTGAGTAATTAGCTATGGGTCTGAAACTTCACAGAGTGAAAGCTCTCCTAAAAGTAGGTGAATGAGTTATTTGATAAAAATTGGCTATCTGCAATACTTTTAGAGATAATTCGCATTTACTCATTTTGTGTAGGTGAGTAATTAGCTATGGGTCTGAAACTTCACAGAGTGAAAGCTCTCCCAAAAGTAGGTGAATGAGTTATTTGAGAAAAATTGGCTATCTGCAATACTTTTAGAGATAATTCGCATTTACTCATTTTGAGTAGGTGAGTAATTAGCTATGGGTCTGAAACTTCACCAAGTGAAAGCTCTCCCAAAAGTACATGAATGAGTTATTTGATAAAAATTGGGTATCCGCAATAGTTTTTGAGATAATTAGCATTTACTCATTTTGAGTAGGTGAGTAATTAGCTACGGGTCTGAAACTTCACCAAGTGAAAGCTCTTCCAAAAGTAGGTGAATGAGTTATTTGAGAAAAATTGGCCATCTGCAATACTTTTAGAGGTAATTCGGATTTACTCTTTTTGAGTAGGTGAGCAATTAGCTATGGGTCTGAAACTTCACCAAGTGAAAGCTCTTTGGGATAGCTGCTCTGCAGAGATACCCTGAAGATAAAAAATTTCATCGAAATCGCTCTATGTAGCACGGTTTTCGAAATATTAGCATTTTTGTGTTTTGCAATTTTTGCGCAAAAATTCGAAAATTCAAAATGGCCGCCATTTTTGGCAAGACAAAATTTTTTTGAAAATTGGCATGGCTACTCTGCAGAGATACCCTGTGGGTCAAAAATTTCATCGAAATCGCTCTATCTAGCACGGTTTTCGAGATATAAGCATTTTTATGTTTTGCAATTTTTGCAAAAAATTCGAAAATTCAAAATGGCCGCCATTTTTGGCGAGACAAAATTTTTTTGAAAATTGGGAAAAGTACTCCGCAGAGATACCCTGTGGGTCAAAAATTTCGTCGAAATCGCTCTATCTAGCACGGTTTTCGAGATATAAGCATTTTTGTGTTTTCCTTATTTGGAAAATTCGTAATGATTAATTAATCATTAATTACTCGGCCATTTCTTGACCAATCAATGCCAAAATCTAATGATTTCCAGATTTTAATAGAATGAATGTATTTGCCAAGTTTCAGGTGAATTGATAAAATTCCTTTCAAGTTATCATCCGGACAAGCTTCCCCATCGAAAAAAGACATTTTTGGTCATGTGACCTCTCTGATTGGTTGAAATGTCACTGCAGCATATTCAAAAAAATTCCCCAAGGCTACTGCCTAAACCTGCCAAATTTGAAAAGAATCCGCCTAACGGTTACAGAGTTATAAGGAAAACAAAATGCAGAGCCGGCGGAGCCGCCGGAGCCTGAAGCTCTCCCATACACAAACAAGCGTCCCGCTTAATGAGTTATAAGCACTTTTAAGCTTGGCTGTCCTCATTTGACCTTGAAGGAGGGGTCCAAAGGTCAAATCTGACCATACCAAAAGATTCCGAGCCAATGATTTCCTATGGGATGGTTTACCATCCCAAATCTCTGTCACCAATAATAAGCGAGTTGTAGGCACTTTCAATTTTCGCTATCCTCATTTGACCTTGAAGGAGGGTTCCAAGGTCAAATCGGACCATATCAACAGATTCACAGCCCATGATTTCCTGTCTTTTTACCATCCCAAACCTCTGGGACCAATAATAAGCGAGTTATAAGCACATTTAAGTTTGGCTATCCTTGTTTGACCTTGAAGGAGGGGTCATTGAAGGTCAAATCTGACCACACCCAAAGATTCCTACCCCATGATTTCCTACAGGTTGGTTTATCATCCCAAACCTCTAGGATCAATAATAAGGGAGATATAAGCACTTTTCATGACTGACAAAAAACACCTGTGGCGGCCATCTTGTTTCTCAAAATGAGGCCAAAAATATTCCCAGACAACATTTTATGGTTATTAATATATACTGCAAACTTAATAAAGCTAGCTATAATATTTTTTTTCATCAGAGCAGTAATGGTGAAATCTCTCTCTACACACTGCGGCTATCCAGTGGATACAATGATTTACTCAACAGTGAGAACCTGAAAGTAGCTATTGCTCAGCTATGCCATGACATAGAGGTCTGCAATTTCACTATGTTATAGCTGACCAAAAATTCTGTGAATAACATATTTAACAAATTACTCTAAATGTAATAGTTTTCAAGTTACAACTGATTTACTCAACAGTGAGAACCTCAAAGGAACTATTACTCAGCTATGCAATGAGCTACATGTCTGAAATTTTACTATGTTATAGCTAACCCAAAAGTAGGTGAACAACATATTTAAGCAAACTACTGTAAATGCAATAGTTTTCAAGCTACAACTGATTTACTCAATAGTGAGAACCTGAAAATAGCTATTGCTCCGCTATGCCATGAGCTATAGGTCTGTAATTTCACTATGTTATAGCTGACCCAAAAGTAGGTGAACAATATATTTTAACAAAATACTCCAAATACAATATTTTTCAAGTTATAGCTGATTTACTCAACAGTCAGTACCTGAGAATAGCTATTGCTCAGTTGTGCCATGAGCTATAGGTCTATAATTTCACTATGTTATAGCTGACCCAAAAGTAGCTGAATAACATATTTGCACAAATTTCTGTAAAGTCAAAGTCAAAGTTGGGATTTAACGTCCCGTTCAACAGCCAGGGTCATATTGGGACAGGTTCTCAGCATTGCCACTTGTGGGACTCGAACCCACAGAGGTGACAGCCTATGATTAGATGCCAAACCTGCTGTTTTTGTTTAACAAATTTCTGTAAATGCAATAGTTTTCCAATTATAACTGATTTACTCAACAGTGAGAACTTCAAAGTAGCTATTACTCAGCTATGAAATGAGCCACAGGTCTGAAACTTCACTATGTTATAGCTGACCCCAAAATAGGTGAATAACATATTGAAACAAAATACTCTAAATGCAATAGTTTTCAAGTTATAAGTGATTTACTCAACAGTGATAACCTAAAAGTAGCTATTACTCAGCTATGCCATGAGCTACAGGTCTGAAATTTTACTATGTTATAGCTGGCCCAAAAGTAGCTGAATAACATATTTATACGAAATTCTCTAAATGGAATAGTTTTTAAGTTACAAGAGATTTTACTCATGATGGAAGTTACTGAAAAGCCCAAAAGTAGCTATTACTCACTTAGCTATTGAGACAGACACCCAACTTACTCACCATATTGTAGCTATGAAAAAAGTAGCTGAATAACATATTTTAACAAAATGCTCTAAATGCAACACTTTTCAAGTTATAAGTGATTTACTCAACAGTGATAACCTAAAAGTAGCTATTACTCAGCTATGCCATGAGCTACAGGTCTGAAATTTTACTATGTTATAGCTGACCCAAAAGTAGCTGAATAACATATTTATACGAAATTCTCTAAATGCAATAGTTTTCAAGTTATGAGCGATTTACTCAACAGTGATAACCTAAAAGTAGCTATTACTCAGCTATGCCATGAGCTACAGGTCTGAAATTTCACTATGTTATAGCTGGCCCAAAAGTAGCTGAATAACATATTTATACGAAATTCTCTAAATGCAATAGTTTTTAAGTTACAAGTGATTTTACTCATAATGGAAGTTACTGAAAAGCCCAAAAGTAGCTATTACTCACTTAGCTATTGAGACAGACACCCAACTTACTCACCATATTGTAGCTATGAAAAAATAGCTGAACAACATATTTTCACAAAATGCTGTAAATGCAACACTTTTGAAGTTATAAGTGATTTAGTGCATGATTTCATGAATTTTAATGCATTAAAAATTATTAAAAAAAATTATTAAAAAAAAACTAAGACAGATCCAGGTCTCATACTCGCACAAGAGAATCTACCTCTGGCCTAGTACATATATGCAAGATATGAGAGAAATCCCTGCAATAGTCACTGAGAAAATTGTGATAAAAAGTTGAAATTTTCACACTTTTGGTGGGGGTACCCCCCTTGCAATGTCTCTAGCAAACAGACGAACAGACAGATTTGCATGCCTTGAACAATTTTTCATCCTCGATAGATAAGGTATCTTTTAAAAAAAAACAGCATGTCTCTAGGCCTTGTAGTTTTGGAGAAGAAGTTGTTCACGCGGACGCGTACACGTACGCCCACGCCGCAGAGTGATGACATAAAAATTACTTCATTTTTACCCCACAGCCCTAAAGGGCTGTCTGGGTATTGTTTCCACCCATAGTGTCTGGAGGAGTAGACGGCGGGAAGTTTCCCCGGGTGTATCTTAGAAACCATAAGCTGTATAAAGTTGATACTTGGTAGGGACATTAATTGTTGAGTGTCGGTGTGCAATGTCATGGTGTAACCTTTGACCTTGCCGTGGTGCCCTTGACCTATATATAATATCTTGTCCGGGCTATATCTCGGAAACTGTAAGGTGTAGGAAGTTGATACTTGGTAGGGACATTAGTTGAGGAGTATAGGTGTGCAACATCACGGTATGACCTTGATTTGACCTTCGATCTTGCCGAAGTGACCTTGACCTCTAAAATCTTGTCCGGGCTATATCTAGTAAAAACCTGTAAGGTGTAGGAAGTTGATATTTGGTAGGGATATTGGTTTGGATCGTAAGTGTACAATGTCATGGTGTGACCTTGATTTGAACTTTAACCTCGCCGTAGTGACCTTTTTTTTAAAATAGGTTTTATTCCCTCTATTGAAAAAACTTTTTGAGACACCCTGTAGAGATGGGAGAGGTTGCAACAATCTCACAGACACTTTACAAATTACAGTACAAAAAAGAAAAAAAAAATAATAGTACAATATTGCAATAATTAAATATACTGTTGTGTAACACAATAAAACTCGCGAAATTAATATACATGAGCATGTACTTCATTTGGTGAGGGAACAAGAACCTTTTTTTTATTAGGAGAAAGGAAATTAATTTACTATTTTACATGTAACAGAAAGGGGAGATGAAAAACGAGAAACTAAATAAATAAGTAATAAACATATACAGAAATAAAGAGGAAAGACAAAACCTGGACATAAAACACAACCTGAATAGGAATAGGAAACACCACCCAACACCCAACAAAAAGGTTTTTGCTTACAAAAACGAGCGGCCCGGATGGAGAGCTGTAGCAGTTGCAGTATGAGACTGTAAGCAGAACGTAAGCCTTACTGTGTTTTGTATCTGATCGATAAGTGGATGACTGAAAAAGCTGTACCAGTTACAGTATTAAACTGTTAGCAGAATGTGAGCTTTATTGTGTTTCGTAAAGTCGTATATTTAACAAATCATTTTTGCTAGAGGTTGGCTGAAGAGAAACTGTAGCTGTAAATGTGGAATTGCAAATTGTTTCCAGGATATATTTAAGGCTTTTTCCATTCTCTCAAAACAGACAAGACGCCGCAGAGTGATACCATAATAAACCAAAACCATTTGAAAAAATACATTAAAATTTGATATTTGAAAATTCAGGGCTTTTGTATCCAGAATGTGATCTGGATTTTTCACAAAATTTAATTTCATTTCCTTCAGTCAGGCCCTATGTACATAAAAAATTTTATAAAGATTTGTTCAGGTCTTTTCGTGTATTAAACAGAGATACAGACAAACACAACCAAAACAGAACCTCCTTATGGTAGTAATGAGAACAGATATTAGTATAAGGTAATATTTCTGAATATGCCAAAATATGAATTTAAAATACTCCTCATTGATCATATACAAATTGTGCATGTAATAAGGAATGTTTATGGATTTTCTTTGCTAATGCATTTATTTTGACTTTCCATAAAGTAAGGCTGACCATAACAAGCTTTGTTTTTAACTTAGAGAAACATTTTTTTCTGGGTAATTTGTCAAAATATTCAAGTACATGTATATTGCAACCCCTTTCCATTAAAAACCTGGGACAAAATGAATATAGAACAGTGTTGTAAACTGGTTTTCTAATTCTAAATTAAATATTTTTAAAGTTAACATGCAACACAAAATAAGTAAAAGTATTAAATATCATAGAATTTAAGTGATATTTGTGCCTCAATAATGTACACTAAGAGAAAAACAAAAAATGTTTGTGTGTGCACTGCAGTAAATTGTCTATGCAGGAGTGAGTGTTTACCTAAGTTCAGTCACCTGAGGAGATGTTGAAAAGGTCCATTGTAAATCTTCCCCACCCCTCCCCCCACCCCTCTCCACATCAATTGAAACACTGAAGGGAAATATATGCACGCACGCACACACACACACACTCACGCACACACACAGAGGCAATTCTTTTCTCTGATGCAGATTTTGCACAGATCAGAAAATGTGGCAAATGTATAGTTTTATATGCAGCTATAACATAATTTTCCAATCAGCTACAAGTCTGAAATGTTACTATGTTATAGCTGAAAGAAAAATAGGTGAAAAACATATTTAACAAAATGCTCTAAATGCAATACTTTTAAGTTATAAGTGATTTACTGCATGAACTCCTGAGTTTTAATGCCTGAAAAAATCACTTAAAAAATTCATAAAAAAACTAGAGGAATGCTTTTGCTAACAAAAGCGAATCGTCCCTTAAAGTTTAAAATGCTTTGTGGTTTTAATAAGCATGCTGTAAACCTAAGAATGCACAAAGCTGCACCGTATGCGTTCCCAATACCTCTTAATACATTCTGAAGCTATAAAAGCAACAATAAAGGAGATATAAGGCAAAAACTCCAAAGCAGCTATTTATGACCCCACTTTGGCCCATAAGGGAGGGTCGGGGGGTAAAACTGACCGGCTATTTAGATTCTCCACATATGCTTTCTCAATACCTCTTAATACATTCTGAAGCTATAAAAGCAACAATAAAGGAGATAAAGGCAAAAACTCAAAATCGGCTATTTTATGACCCCAGTTTGACCCATAAGGGGGGGTCGGGGGGTAAAACTGACCGGCTATTTAGACTCTCCATATATGCTTTCCCAATACCTCTTAATACATTCTGAAGCTATAAAAGCAACAATAAAGGAGATATAAGGCAAAAACTCAAAATCAGCTATTTTATGACCCCAGTTTGACCCATAAGGGGGGGCCAGAGGGTAAAACTGACCGGCTATTTAGACTCTCCACATATGCTTTCCCAATACCTCTTAATATATTCTGAAGCTATAAAAGCAACAATAAAGGAGATAAAGGCAAAAACTCAAAATCGGCTATTTTATGACCCCAGTTTGACCCATAAGGGGGGGGTCGGGGGGTAAAACTGACCGGCTATTTAGACTCTCCATATATGCTTTCCCAATACCTCTTAATACATTCTGAAGCTATAAAAGCAACAATAAAGGAGATATAAGGCAAAAACTTAAAATCAGCTATTTTATGACCCCAGTTTGACCCATAAGGGGGGGGCCGTGGGGTAAAACTGACCAGCTATTTAGACTCTCCACATATGGTTTCCTATTACCTCCCAGTACATTTTATAGCTATAAATGCTATACTTAAGAAGATAATAGGGGGGTTGGCCTAAATTTAAGGCTTTCAGATTGGAAGGTGTCAGAAAATCACTCATAAATGAGACATTTTTCAAGGGATTGCTCCCAAAATCTAATCAGCTCGCGTTTTCGATAGTATGAACAGGTGTGTCAAATTATAAGGCTCTGTAGCAAGTAGTTTTTCCTGAACTGTGATGGGGTGTGTGTGTGTGTGTGTGTGTGTGTGTGTGTACTTCAAAAAATAGTTTTTGATCACGTGACCTTCATAAAGGTCAAATTTAAGCATGCAGAAAAATTTTCCCACGCCTAAGGTATATAACTGCCAAATATGGTTTGAAACTTCTAATAATAAGGGAGATATTCAAGGGAGACCATAATGCGGCGGCGGCGCGGAAACTGAGGTGAAAACAAATAAGCGCCCTTTCAGGGACGCTTAATTAGGAAAGATCCAGCCCTGATACTCACACAAGGGAATTTACTTATGGCCTAGTACATATATGCAAGATAAGAGAGAGATCCCTGAAATAGTCAATGAGAAAATTGTGATAAAGTGTTAAAATTTTCATACTTTGAGTGGGGGTACCTCTCTTCTAATGGCTCTAGCAAACAGACGAACAGACTGATCTGCATGAATGTTACGATTTATCATCCTCGATAGATAAGGTGTCTTTTAAAAGTAACAGCATGTCTCTGGGTCTTGTGGTTTTGGAGAAGTTGTTCGCAGAGTGATTCCATAATGTCAGCTGAATGACATGTCAGCTGACATAAAAATGAGGTGGGAGCAAGAACTATATATTTACTATGTTAAGATGGCCAAAGTCACTGAAATACAAGAATTTTAAGTACAAAGAACATAAAATCTTCCTTAAGCTTAATCAATGTGTCAAGTTAAAGTGATGTTTTTGAACCGTAAGTCAGATGGCGGCTGAAAACACTCATTTTGACATCAAGATGGCCATGGCTGTACTTGTATTGGAACTCCAAGGTGGAAAGAAAATTAGAATGTCCCTATTGTCATCTTTAATAAGTGTGCAAAATTTAACTGAGGTCAGCCAAACAATACGATAGCTGGAGGTTAAAAACTCCATAATTTCACTGCAAGGTGGCCATAACTTCATTCATATTGAGACTTTAAGGTGACCATAAAAGAAGAATGTCCATCTGGCTACCTTTATAAATGTGCAAAGTTTTATTCTAAAAATTTTAACATTAACGTCATCTTTTGTCATCCTTTATAAGTGGACAAAATTTAACTGAGGTCAGCCAAACAATACGATAGCTGGAGGTTAAAAACTCCATAATTTCACTGCAAGGTGGCCATAACTTCATTCATATTGAGACTTTAAGGTGACCATAAAAGAAGAATGTCCCTTCTGGCTACCTTTATAAATGTGCCAAGTTTTATTCTAAAAATTTTAACATTAACCGAACTTAGGGCTGAAAAACCCTACATTTTAAGTTTAAGATGGCCATAACATTATTAATATTTAAATCATAAGGTAGTTAGAGTCTTCTTTTGATCAACCTCAATATCAATATAAGATGGATTCTTTAAAAATAGAAAAAAATAAAGGGGCCAGACGGTTTTATTCCAATTTTATGACTTTAGGGGGACCATAGCTCTAATTATATTAACAGTTTAAGGTCACCATAAAGTCAGGATAATCCTTTGGTAAATCTTAATATATATGCCAAGTTTGGTTGAAAAAAGAGAAACTGGAGGGAAAAAGTGAACTGGAGGGCTAAAACCCCCTTTTTTGACATTAAGGTGGACCTTAAGATTGCAGATACAGAGCTAAAAACTTCGGCATGTGAAAGATTATCAAAAATTAGCCTTAATACGTTATCCAACAAAACTCCAAAATCCTGACCATTTTTGAGATATAAAGTATCCATTTTCAAAAAAATTATGAAAATGAAACGCCTCGCATCTAGGCATCTATGGTCCGATTGATCAGAAAATCCTTTCCGACCTGCAGAAATAGGTCTAGAATGTACCTGATAAATTTTACAGCAAAGGTGTGTGTGGTTTTTCCCGAAACGCGATGACAGGGTGTTTTTGAAAAATGCTTAAGGTTACCTTAAGTAGAGCTTAAGGTCTGCGCAAAGTATCCCCAAAATTTTTCCCGCCCCTATAGTTTTAAAGAAAGATAAGAAGGAAAGAAAAATTTGAAAGCACTAGAAGTTATGCAAGGGAGACCATAATCCTGCGGCTGCAGCGGCGCTGATCAGTTGAACTTACGTGAAAACAAATAAGCGCTCCTGACGGGCTGCTTAATTAACAGTAGAAAAATTTGAAAGCACTAGAAGTTATGCAAGGGAGACCATAATCCTGCGGCGGCAGCGGCGCTGATCAGTTGAACTTACGTGAAAACAAATAAGCGCTCCTGACGGGCTGCTTAATTAACAGTAGCCTTAATACATTATCCAACAAAACTCCGAAATCCTGACCATTTTTGAGATATAAAGTATCCATTTTCAAAAAATTTATGAAAATGAAACGCCTCCCATCTAGGCATCTATGGTCCGATTGATCAGAAAATCCTTTCCGACCTGCAGAAATAGGTCTACAATGTACCTGATAAATTTTATAGCAAAGGTGTGTGTGGTTTTTCCCGAAATGTGATGACGGGGTGTTTTTGAAAAATGCTTAAGGTTACCTTAAGTAGAGCTTACGGTCTGCGCAAAGTATCCCCCAAATTTTTCCCGCCCCTATAGTTTTAAAGAAAGATAAGAAGGAAAGAAAAATTTGAAAGCACTAGAAGTTATGCAAGGGAGACCATAATCCTGCGGCGGCAGCGGCGCTGATCAGTTGAACTTACGTGAAAACAAATAAGCGCTCCTGACGGGCTGCTTAATTAACAGTAGCAATTTTGCTTTACTTTGTTTTGAAAGAGAGTGCTTCAAGTCATAGGCAGTTCGAATGTTTTCCCCAATATATCTGCCTTTTAAAAAGCCTTTTTGTTCACAGCTTACAATCTCTGGAAGAACTGTTTTTAATCGTTTGGCCAATACTCCAGACAGGAGTTTATAATCTACATTCAAGAGTGATAAAGGACGCCAATTACCAAAAAATTCTCTAGGTTTATTTCCTTTTGGTATCAAAGTAATTAATAATTATTGCCTGTTTCTGTGTAAGAGAGAGTTGCCCTTTATTAAAATCTTCATTAAAATTATTTATTAAAAACTCCCCAATGTCAGTCCAAAAATTTTTTTGTACAACTCTGCTGGGAACCTATCTGTTCCAGGTCACTTTTGGTTTTTCATGTCTTTCAAAATTGTTTTACCCTCAAGTTCTGAAATTGGACCTTCGCATATGTTTTTAGAACTTTGATTCAAAGCTTGAAAGTTTTGGTAGTTCAGAAAGTCTTTTAACTGTAATGTATTATCTTCTTTTATTCTAGAGCTATACAATTGTTCATTGAATTGTTGTATCTCACTTAATATCTCCTTCTGATCTAGGATAATCTTATTGCCAATGTTCAGTTTCTTGATTAACTTTATTTCATAGTTTTTCTTCTCTAGGTTACAGAAATATTTTGTTGGCTTCTCATTCTGTTCATAAATTTGTGCTTTACTTCTTATAATTTCTGCTTGTAAGTTTTGATTCCTCAGCAGTTGTAATTTTTCTTTTTCATAGACTAATTGATAAGTTATTTGTTGAATATGTGCATCTGTTTTTGAGCTTTGTACACTATTTCATTTTCAAGGTGTTCTATTTTTTCTTCCAACAGTTTTTGTTTTTGCCGTTTTTCTTTATTTTTACAAATAAAATAAGGAATTGTCCTTCCACGTATATGCAATTTTAATTTTTCAAACATAACTTGTGCTGAAATGGAATACTGAGGACTATTATTAGTATTTACTTCAATTTGCATCAAGTAAACTTTTACAGTTTCATGTATTTCTCTTTTCACGATATCAGCATATTCTTTATCATGCAAAAGGGAGACATTCAATTTCCAGAAACCCTTACCTCTCACAGACTTGGCTAAGTCAATTTCTATAAAAACTAAAGAATGGTCCGTTCTGTATCGTGGTTTATATTTCTGGTTTAAAATTTTATCATGCACATCTACAGAAACAATAAAAAAATCTAATCTTGACAACTGAAATGGTTTTTTTGCACTTCTCCAAGAGTATTTCCTAGCAGCAGGTAAGTACACCTCCATGGATCAATTAGTTCAAATATTTCAATAAGTTCTGATAACTTTTTTTTAACCTGGATATTATTTTCCCTTACATAACCAACTGTATCCATACTATAGTTTAAAACTAAATTCCAATCACCACAAATTATTATGGGTTTGTTTTCATAGTTTTTAAAGTTTATCCTTTAATTTTTTATAGAAAATTGGGTCATCCTTATTTGGGCCATAACTTACAATAAGAGTAAGAATATATTCATATATATGCAGCTCTAAAAACAATTTGATTTCCTGATTTACCTTTAATTGTGTGTATAATTTTGTATTCAAGGTCTGGATTAAACAAAATTGCAACCCCTCTTGATTCACTTGAAACAGCATTCAAACATAGTCCATATCAGCAGTCATGCTGAAAGTAAGTCTCATTTGATGGTCCAACATGAATATCTTGTAAGCAGTAAATACTACAATTTTTTTTGCCTTAACCAAGCAAATGCATCTTTTCTTTTTTTCCTGTCTGAGAGCCCACGTACATGTAATGAACAATTTTTTACATAATTTGTTAGTCATTTGAAAAATATATAAAAAATCATACCCCTTTTCTTAAAACCTGCAAGGTGTGTGTTGATACTCAAGGAATTCAATTCTATTGTAGTTAATGTCTTACAATGTGGTACTGTGATTACTGTAGACATAGTTTGACTCTTAGACCTAAAACAACGGACACGTAAAGCTTGTTCGACATGACTAATGTTACACTGAAGTATATTAAAGAAATAGACACAGGACCTTCTTGAAAGCCCATCTACTGATAAGTGAAAGTGGTAGCGCTGAGAGGTTTTCCCCAATACAGGTAAGTCTTCAACAGTATTTTTATAACAGAATTTAGAAAGAAACATGAACATGTGAAACACCAACTTGTACACCTACAAGAGTGCGGAGTCAATGAACAATAACCATAAGGTAAGTATAATACAAATGGCTATTTTTTTTCAGAAAAAATAGCATCCTAATTACAAACTGTGGTTTTATTACAGCCTATTTCAGGTATATTTCAATTTACATTAACTCTCAGAAGATATATGTATTTATATATAAAGCATACAAAGAAAGAATGTAAAAAAAAAAAAAGTGACCTTGACCTATAATATCTTGTCCAGGCATTATCTCGCAACCGTAAGGTGTAGGAAGTTGATACTTGGTAGTGACACTAGTTGGGGGTTGTGGGTGTTTATCGTCATGGTATGATCTTGATTTGACCTTTGATCTTGCCGTAGTGACCTTGACCTTTAAAATTTTGTCTGGCAATATCTCTGAAACTGTAAAGAGTAGGAAGTTGATTGGTAGGGACATTGCTTAGGGACTGTAGGTATGTAACATCATTGTGATCTTAATTTGACTGTTGACCTTGTCATAGTGACCATGAGTTTTAAAATCTTGTCTTGGATTCCGTAAGGTGTAGAAGGTTGACACTTGGTGGGGACATTGGTTAGGGGGGGTGTGTGTATATCAAGGTGTGACCTTTAACTTTGGCCCTGCCAAAGTGTGTTCACCTGCCATATTTGAGACATAGTTTCTTATGACAAAGATATATGGACTGCTGGAACTGATTATTATATGTACTTTTACATTGTGATATTTCCATTGAAGCTGTTCTCCAGTTAATAAATTTTACAGCTTCATAATTTTTAGTTTACTGAATTGTCTTGTTTTAGTACTTAATCTTTACATACATTTTCTTTCTCTTAGATGTTATTTTTTCTACTTAAACATTATTTGGACCTTTATATAACTGGCACTGCGCTGAACGTATCCCAATCTTTGTACTGTTTCACTACCTCTATATCTCATGGTGTTGAAAACTATTTCCCCAGGCTGTGGGGTACGGGCATCTCAAATGCTATTTTTAAAATTTGCTGTTACAATTTGAAGCCACTATTTTGCAATGCATTATGGATAATCCAATGAATCTGAATCCATGAATCCACCTATTGAGGTAGATAAATGGATTCATAATCCGGATTAGGATTCTAATCACATCACATCAAATGCAATAATCTGAGGAATCCAGATTCCCTGGATTATGTCTGCAAAATAAGCCTACTGTTCTGGTCTGTCATTTCAATTTTTTCTGTGCAGAGATCATGCTTTCTTCGATGTATAATGTTTTGAGTGGATTTGCTAGTGTATGATACCAGCATTCACTGGCTGTTTTTGAAGGATCTCGTCACGTCTAGCTCTCGTCTTGTATAGAATCCCCGCATAACAATGACGGCTGTAAACAACTTGCTAGGAAATTGCCTAAAAACATTTACTTTTAAAATATAACGCTTATGTTCAGTATATATATATTGCATGCTGTTGGTGCTTGATCCTGCATACCCCCAGACAGAAGTTTTGGAATATAATAAGGTAGCTTTTCTCACTATTTCACAAATCCTCAATAAAGAACCACAAAAATATCCTTCTTGCAAAAACTGAGGATAAGGAAAAAGTGTTTGGAAAAACTATCAACCATTAATAGATTCAAAATTAGGTTTGTATTCTTTCTGGGTAAGTCACAATGCCACCTCTGTCAGATGTCATATTTAAATTTACATAACATTTACCAAAATTGGAATATGGATTTTGGAACCGTTTTAAAACTGAATTCTTCTATTTTCAGAAACTAAAATGTTATGTTCTTAACTGTTTACTAAATATGTCACTAATGTCATCCAAAACATAAATTTGAGACAATGACCAAAGTGAGAGCATTTTTAATTACCAATATGAATGGTGTATAAACATTGCAAGAAGACAAAAAAAAAAAAAAAAAAATTTAAATGATTGATGTGAAACATGAACTTACAAAAGTTAATTTCTCCAACTGTCCAATGTATCATAGCAAATTCCAGTGCAGCTCCAAATGCAAAGAAAATGGGTAGAAATCGGTACACGCCAAAATATTCTTTGCCTGGAATTTTGTTTAGCAGTCTTGTTAATGTCCGACTGGTAAAAACCATATTATAAATCTGACAAAATCTGCAAAAACAAAAACAACTAGAGGATCGCTTTCAAAGCAAAGCGATTGTTTTTGCATAGCAAAAACAAAGCATCCCGAAAAGGAGAAATTATGGCAGCTTAATCATGTATGAAAGTTCTTCTTATAGCTCAACAAAGCCAGAACATAGGAAAAGTGGTTCTTGGGCAGGGTAGTTATCTTGGATACAGTGTGTTTAAAAAAATTTGATGAAATTGCTCTATCTTGCATGGTTAAGGAGATAGAGGCACTTTGGTATTTTGTACTTTTTGTCACAAATTTGAAAATTGACAATGACCACCAGTTTTGGGAGGGGTAAATTTTTTGGGGAAATTGGGTAGAGTAGTTTGCTTACATACCCAAAGAAATGGCCGCCATTTTTGGCAAGTGAAATATTCGTTGAAACTTGGAAAGGCTAGTTTTCACAGATACCCTGTGGGTCAAAAATTTTGCCGAAATCACTCTATCTAGCACGGTTTTCAAGATACAAGCATTTTTGTGTTTTGAATTTTTGAAAAAATGCGAAAATTCCAAATGGCCGGCATTTTTTGGCAAGTGAAATGTTCATTGAAACTTGAAAACCCTAGTCTTCACAGATACCCTGTGGGTAAAAAATTTTGCCGAAATCACTCTATCTGGCACGGTTTTAGAGAGATACAACCATTTTTGTGATTTTTGTGAAAAATTCAAAATGGTCGCCATTTTTTGGCGTGACAAAAAATTTCTGAAAACTGGTTTAGGTACTCAGAAGAGGTTACCCTACGACTCAAAAATTTCGTCGAAATCGCTCTATCTAGTATGATTTTCGACATACAAAGGTTTTTGTGTTTTGCATTTTTGAAAAAGATTCGAAAATTCAAAATGGCCGCCATTTTGGCAAATGAAATATTTGTTGAAACTTGGAAAGGTTAGTCTTCACAGATACCCTGTGGGTCAAAATTTTGCCGAAATCACACTAGTAAATTTTTATTTTATGAAGAAAATGGTTTCAAAAAGTACTCGTATATCAGTATTGTTCTATATGTGTACCTTATGAGCCTATATTTCCAATTTTGTGTTTTGCATTTTTTGTAAAAAATTCGAAAATTGAATATGACCCCCATTTTTGGGGTGGACAAAATTTTGGGAAAATTGGAGAGAGTAGTTTGCTTAGATACCCAGTGGCTCGAAAATTTCGATGAAATCGCTCTATCTCACATGGTTAAGGAGATACAAGCAGTTTTGTGTTTTAATTGTTAAGAAAAATGCTTAATTAATCATCAATAATTCAGTCATTTCTTAACCTATCCCTGCCAAAATTTAATGTCGCCCAGATCTTTATATGAGGAAGGTATTTGCTAAATTTCAGGTGGATAGATAAAATGCTTCGTAAGTTATCATCCGGACAAGGACGCCCTTCCAAAAAACGCATTTTTGGTCATGTGACCTCTCTGATTGGTGAAAATGTCATCGCAGCATATTCAGAAAAAATTCCCAGGGCTACTGCATACACCTGCCAAATATGAAAAGCATCTGCCTTATGGCTGCGAAGCTATTGCGAAAAGAAAATGCAGATCCGGCGGAGTCGCTTTTCCCATATACAAACAAGTGTCCCTAGCGGGACGCTTACTGATGTACTATAACATGCAATATAACACAAAATCAAACCCAAATATTATTTGTGTGTGGCATTGGATTTTGTCACTTTCATAAATGCAGTGTCAACCTTCTAGTGTTACGATCGAAAGTAAATATGGAAACCGGGTCCCGAAAACAAAAATTCGGCGAAAACCGGATTTGTTCGAATTAGTATACACCAAACTGTAGTCACGCTGTAAAATCTTCTGCATGCGTACATGAACAATAACTTCAACTAAAATATGGTTTATTTTTTGATAAAATCTGACATTTTAGATATTATTTCACTGTATAGTGGCAAAATATTACACAAGTAAATGTTTTTAAGCGTTTTTGTGCAATATTTTATACATTTGAGGTGTTAATATGTGACATTTCGGGAACCGGTTCTTGGACTTTGTCACCGGATTTCGTTTACGTTTATATGAATCGAATAGAAACCAACTATCCGGTTTGCCGTCTTTACCACTACAACCTTCTACACCTTATGGAATCCAAGACATAGCCGAGACAAGATTTTAAAACTCATGGTCACTATGACAAGGTCAAAGATCAAATCAAGGTCAAACCAAGATGTTGCACACCTACAACCCCTAACCAATGTCCCTACCAAGTATCAACTTCCGATACCTTACAGTTTCTGAGATATATCCCAGACAAGATTTTATAGGTCAAAGTCACTACGGCAAGGTAAAGGTCAAGTCAAGGTTACACCATGACGTTTGTACACTTACACCCCCTAACCAATGTCCCTATCAAGTATCAACTTTCTACACCTTACGGTTTCCAAGATATAGCCAGGACAAGACTTTATAGGTCAAGGTCACTACAGCAAGGTCAAAGGTCAAATCAAGGTCACACCATGACGTTGCACACCTACAACCCCCAACCAATGTCCCTACAAAGTATCAACTTCCTACACCATACTGTTTTTGAGATATAACCCGGACAAACTTTTTCCCCCCACCCACCATGGGTGAAAACAATACCCTTAAGGGCTGTGGGGTAAAAAGGAATATGCATGCTAAAATAGGAGGGGCAGTAAGGATATATTGAAGTGAAAAAGACTGACAGATGCTGATATTTGTCACAGTACACAGGTCAAGTTCTGTTTAAAATGGTAACAAGAGGGTCAGAAATGCCCCAAGAGGCAGATTGTGCAGGCAACAATAAGGTTAACGACTGCTGTAATTAAATTTGAAACAAGGAAAGAAATGTTAGGTCACCCAGTTAAGGTAAATGTGTTACACGTGCTAAGAAATGTAAAACTTGTAATCTAGGCTACTAGCTACATAATATTTGCTAGAAATAAGAAGATAGCTATTACTCACTTATGGCATGCAATGAAACCTTGAACTATGTACCATCTTATAGCTAAGGACAAAGTAGCTGAACAATATATTTTAGGAAAATACTCTAACTGCAATAGTTTTGGAGTTACAAAGGCTTTACTCAATAGTAAGAATTTCAAAGTAGCTATTACTCAGCTATTCAAAGTGCAAGAGGTATGAAACTTTACTATGTGATAGCCTATCAAAAACTAGATGATTAACATATCTGAAAAGTTTGCCTAACTTTAATACTTGTGAAGATATTAGACATTTACTTCTGTTATTATTTTGCTACAAATAAGAAAATAACTATTCTCACTTATGGAATGCAATGGAACCCCAAACTATGTACCATCTTTTAGCTAAGGACAAAGTAGCTGAACAACATATTTTAGGAAAATACTCTAACTGCAACAGTTTTGGAGTTACAATGGATTTAATCAATAGTAAGAACTTCAAAGTAGCTATTACTCAACTACCCACTGTGCTACAGGTCTGAAACTTTACTATGTGATAGCTTATGAAAAACTAGATGAATGACATATTGAAAAGATTTTCTTAACTTTAATACTGTTGAAGATATTTGACATTTACTTCTGTTATTATTTTGCTACAAATAAGAAAATAGCTATTACTCACTTATGGAATGCAATGGAACCCCAAACTATGTACCAACTTATAGCTAAGGACAAAGTAGCAGAACAACATATTTTAGGAAAATACTCTAACTGCAACAGTTTTGGAGTTACAAAGGATTTACTCAATAGTAAGAACAGTAAGAACTTCAAAGTAGCTATTACTCAGCTATCCAATGTGCAACAGGTCTGAAGCTTAAATATGTGATAGCTTATGACAAACTACGTGAATAACATATTGAAAAGATTTGCTTAACTTTAATACTGTTGAAGAAAATTGACATTTATCGAAAACCCGTCCATCGTGGCTAAATATCAAATATTTAAAAATTCTTCAGTGAAAAAAAATAATGAACCAAATTTATATTAATGTACTGTATATCTTCAGGCATAAAAAGGCTGTTTAAAACATATAAAAATGATTAACTTATGCGTTACTATGTGAAATTTTTCAAATTTTTTGGCTCAGCTGATCCTTCCTTTGTGAATACAGACTTGAGCCAAAGATCAGCTGAGTCATTTTGCTTGATCCTGATCTGATCTTGAGCTGATTTTTCGCTCAGCTTGATCCATGTTAGTAAATACGGGCCCTGAGCGACGGGATAATTAAATACATTGCTATTCTTCACTTAATCAGACTATAAACCCATAGACAATGAAACCAGTTTTCATAAAAATGTATTTTATATTCTAAGTTTAATATTTTCGGAATAAGACCTACATAGGGAAAGAAATTGCACTACATACAAATGTGCTTATTTCTAACCTTGACAGTTATGCCCTTTTCACGCAATGTCTGAAATCGGTGAAATATGCGGTCTACTAAAGCTCGGTGACCACTCTGGTCAAACTGTGTCATAAATGGTACGGGTTTTGCAATTGTATGTCATGAAGGTTTAAGCGCGAGTCTCGCTAGAGCTCACGCTTCTACAGTTCACTGGGTTTTTTTTGTCTCCGAACTTTGTTGAAATTGACAACACCTGTGGACTCTGGATGTAAATAATATAAAGATATCTTTGATTTTTCATGTTGTGAAGAAACATTTATGTTATGTATACTAGTGCATTGTGTAGGATGAATCATTTTAGTGTCCTGAATTAGAGCATTATGTACACACTTTTGAAATTTCTAAAAATATTGTTGCATATGTAATTTAATACTCTGTTATCATTTGGAAGGAACTGCCTCCTAACACAAAATGATGGACTTTGTACTCTCTTGCTGCTTGTTAGCTTGGAGGGCAGTAGGTGTTTTTCACAAATTGTTCTTTGTCTTTGGCTGTGTAAACAATTTCTGCCTATATATCCCAAAAATATTTCAATTTCCTCTCATCATTTTGTGTACAGCCAAAGATTGGATACACCCTGCTATAAAACAGGATACATGGAGCAAGGGATTAAGCCTGAGGATAGTGCCTCTCAAGTAACACAGACTTCTCGGTTATCCCGCCTTAGTTCTAAGTCAGAAATGTTGAAGCTAGAAGATGCTAGAAAGGAGGCAGAGCTTAATGAGCGAATGGCTGCCCTCCAGGAAAATCAGAATCTGCAACGTGAGCGGAATAGAGCACAAGTACATTCATTAATGCGTGCCAAGGAAGAAGAGACTTTGGCCGAAATTGGAAGAAAGGAACAACAGCTGAAATTACAGACTGAAAGGAATATTCTCAGAGCACAAACACGGGTAACTGAAGATCTACATACCGACTTGGGTTCCTGTGCTTCAAGACCGAGGATTAGTCCCTTTGAACCCTGCAGTAGGAACTTGGATAACGACTACCCCACTTTGACTCCCGCATATGCTACCAGATTTGAACCCATTCATGGCAACCATGCTGGCATTAAACCACCCGTTAATTCAACACCTGCAGATCTTCTACCCAGGAAAATACCTGCCAGTCAAGATCACAATGATTCAACAACAGTTTTGACTTCTGCACTTGACTCCCTGGCAGAGAAAATTACCAGTAAACAAGATCGTTTGCCGAGGATGATGCCAGAAAAATTCACTGGCGAGTATATGGAGTACCCACTGTGGATTAAATCCTTTGAGAGTCTTATCAAACAAAACGCAGAGACTGTCAGTCAAAAACTTTACTTTTTGAGAAAGTGCACTGGTGGTGAAGCTTACGAAGCAATAAAGGGACTCTTGTCAATGAATTCTGAAGAGGGATTCTTAAAGGCAAAATCTGTTCTCCAGAGTAGATATGGTGATGAATACATTGTAGCTAGAGACTGTATACAGAAAATTAAAGGATGGAATCCTGTCAAGGTTGGGGATGGCAAGGCTCTCCGGCATTTCTCAGATTTTTTAAACAACACTCTCACCAGCCTGAAGGCATCTGGTCATTTGAAGTCTCTTGACACAGAGGAGCAAGTGAGCATCCTCTTGGGGAAACTCCCCAGGAACATCACTGACAGATGGAGTCGTTTTGTGGACAAATGGTTGCATGAATTGAATCACAGAGGGTATCCACCCTTTGCAGAGCTTTGTCATTTCATTGAAAGGGAAGCAAGAATCGCCTGCAATCCAATAAATCTGAAATATGACTGGGAAAAATCTCAAGCTGCAGGAACCACGAAGGGTAGAGTAAGAAATCTAAAATTCGCCACATATCTGAAATTCGCCACATGTGAAAATACTAATAAAATAAATGAATTGTGGCGAGATATGTTGACTGTATGGTAAATTAAGACTTTTAGAACTAAAAAATACCAATTTTTAGACAAAAACATCATTTTCTTCATAAAATTAACTAAGGTTCTAGAGGTGGCGAATTTTAGATTCCTGGCGAATTTTAGATTTCTTACTCTAATATTTCCAAAACAAAAACTGCCAGAAGTTTTGCTACACTGACATCAAGAGATACAAGGAATAAACAATGTGTTATTTACAACCAGGATCACCAGATTGACGAATGTGGTGATTTCAGAAAACTTAGCTGGGAAGACAAAAGAGATATGCTCAAGAAAAAGGGGTAGTGTTTTGGATGTTTGCGAGAAAGGCACTTGATTAAAACCTGCAAACAAAGGCAGAGCTGTGAAACTTGTGGGGGACTGCACCCAACACTGCTGCACAGAGATAAAGAGCCAAAGTTACAGGTTCATGCAACTGGTCAGGAGGAGGAAACTCAACAATTGAGATTGAATACCGGGGCACATAATGACATTTGCAAACATCTAGGTGGTCATTATCACTCAATGATAGTCCCTGTATATGTCAAGCACAAAGATAGTGAAAAACGTGTACTTACTTATGCACTCCTGGATGAACAATCAAATTCCACCTTCATAGCAAAGGGAACACTACAGGAATTGGGAATTGGAGGTCGGAAAACCAAGATAAAATTGACCACAATGTTGTCCACAGTGGTAGTTGACAGCCTAGTGGTTAATGGGTTGTCTGTTATTGGTGCTGGTTCAAACTCCAACAGTGAGATCACCCACTTGGGATCAGTATATTTGACGGAAAATATCCCAGTGCAACGTGAACTAATTCCACGACCAGAAACTGCCGAGGTCTATGGACATTTGAAACCCATAGTTAAAGAATTTACGCCATATCTTCCAGATGTAGAAGTTGGTCTACTGATTGGACTTGATTGCCCTAAAGCTATTAAACCACAAGAACTGATATCTGGACCTGGAAATAGTCCCTGGGCAATGAGAACTGGACTTGGCTGGGGGATAGCAGGCATTGTTGACCAAGTTAAGCTGGCCAGTGTGACTGAGGATAAATCTTGTCATGTTGCATTTAGAACCCATGCAGCAGAGATCAGCCCAGCGACTGTTATTAGAATGTTTGACCATGATTTCAATGAAGTACGCCAGGATGAAAAGATCTCCCTAGAAGACAAAAGATTTTTGAAAATCATGGAAAATGGTATTCGAAGATGCTCTGATGGTCATTTCGAGCTTCCACTCCCTTTGAGAGATAAACATTTGGTGCTACCAAATAACAAGGAAGTTGTTTACAGAAGGCTTATGGGTTTAAGGCAAAGGCTTCAGAGGGATGAAAGATTCAAGGGAGATTACTGTGATTTTATGCAGAAGCTGTTAGGAATGGGACATGCTGAACCTGTCCCAAAGGATCAACTGGATATTGAACAAGTATGGTATATTCCTCACCACGGAGTATACCATCCTAGAAAACCGGACAAAATCCGTGTTGTCTTCGATTGCAGCCTTGAGGTAGTGGAAAAGGCTTGAACAAGAATCTGCTACAAGGGCCTGATCAGACAAATAATCTTACAGGAGTGCTGTGCAGATTCAGGCAAGAAGCAATTGCTTTTAGTTGTGACATAGAAGGCATGTTTCACCAGGTCAAGGTGAATGAAAACCACAGAAATTTGTTGAGATTTTTATGGTGGAAAGATGGAGACTTGTCACGTCCTCCAACAGAATACAGGATGGCAGTACACTTGTTTGGAGCAACATCATCCCCTGGATGTGCAAATTATGCATTGCGTCATCTGGCTGATCAGTATGAAGAGGAGTATGGAACAGCTGCAGCCAAATTTGTGAAACAGAACTTTTATGTGGATGATGGGCTTAAATCAGTTGCCACAGAGCATGAGGCCATAGATTTAATACAAGGAACGCATGCTCTATGTAAACAAGGTGGATTCAACTTGCATAAATTTGTGAGCAGCAGCAAGCAAGTCCTTTCAGCTGTACCAGCAGAACTGCGAGCAAAAGAAACTCAGAACCTGAACTTGGATTATGATTCATTACCGATTGAACGTACCCTGGGAATAGAATAGGTGATTGAATCAGATTGTTTTCAATTCCATATCACCATGAATGACAAACCATGTACCCGCCGTGGGATACTGTCAGTAGTCAGTTCAGTGTTTGATCCTCTGGGTCTAGTGTCTCCAGTGATAGTAGTTGGAAAGAAGATCTTACAAGATGCTATTCGAGACCAAGGCGATTGGGATGACCCAGTTGCTGAAGATATTGAGGCAAGGTGGGTAAAATGGAGATCACAGCTACCCAATCTGGCAAAAATCCAGGTTCCCCGTTGTTACAAGGAAAGGAACTTTGGTCATCACGACTCAGTGGAACTACACCATTTTTCTGAAGCCAGTCTAGGAGGCTATGGACAATGTAGTTACTTGTGTCAAGTGAAGAATGATGGGTCTATCAGCTGTGCACTAGTTCTGGCAAAGGCAAGGGTAACGCCTCTGAAGCCTATTACCATCCCTCGTCTTGAACTTACTGCAGCTGTCGTTTCAGCCAAGGTGAGCAAGTTTCTGGACAAGGAACTAGATTATGAAGACTTGCAGCATTATTTCTGGACAGACAGCAAAATTGTGCTTGGCTATATTCACAATGAAGCCCGGCGTTTCCACATCTTTGTAGCCAATAGAGTCCAACAAATTCATGATATGACAGATGTCTCAAATTGGCGGTATGTTCCAACTGATAGAAATCCAGCTGATGTTGCATCTCGAGGGGCAGATGTCGATGAACTCCAAGGATCAACATCCTGGTGGAATGGACCACGCTTCCTGTCGAGTGGTATACTTTTGGAACAAAGTGATATATTTCTAGATCTGAGTAAATCAGATCCAGAAGTGAAACACACAGTTGTACATGCTGCAGAAGTAAAACTAGATTTTGATGGACTACTTCACAGGCTGAAATATTTTTCTTCTTGGTTCAAGGCCAAAAGAGCAGTTGCTGTCTGCAGGAAGTTCCTTGAACTGCTCAAATCACGAAGAGCAAAGAAGCCAAAGAATAGTATCACAGGAGTGAACCTGAGAGCTCTGATCGATCAGAACTATGTTCCAGTGAAAGTATCACACTTACAGGAAGCTGAAGCAGTGATACTAAGGGAAGTGCAGTCTCAGTCTTTCAGCAAAGAGATAAACGTGCTGCATAACCTACAGAACATGGATCAACAGTCCGATAAGCTTAGAAACATGCAGCTGAAACAGACAAGTTCTTTGTATCAACTGGATCCATTCATGGGAAAGGATGGGCTAATTCGTGTTGGTGGCAGAATAAGACGAGCGAACATTCCTCGAGAACTGGTTTTCCCAGTAGTGTTGCCACAGAAATGTCACATCACTGAATTAATAGTGAATCATCATCACCAACGTGCATGTCATGCTGGACGAGGCATAACGCTTAGTGCAATAAGAAGCTCTTGGTATTGGATTATCAGGGCAAGGTCAGCAGTGATGCATTGCATCAATGATTGTGTCAAATGTAGGAAGTACCGTGGCCTGGCTGTCCAACAAAAAATGGCAGATCTTCCAGAAGACAGACTAGAGTAACTGAGCCTTTTAGATTCTCTGCAGTGGACTACTTTGGCCCATTCTACATCAAGGAAGGACGGTCAACCCGGAAACGCTGGGGAGTAATTTTTGTATGCATGGCTTCCCGAGCAGTGCATGTGGAAAGTGCAAATTCCCTTGATACAGATGCCTTTATCAATGCATACAGGCGTTTCACAGCCCGAAGAGGGAAGGTTCAACAGGTGAGATCTGATCGTGGAACAAATTTTGTAGGGGCAAAATCGGAGCAGCAAGCAATGTTGAATGAATTGAACCACGATAAGATAACACAGGCTTTACTCAAAGATTCATGTGATTGGATAAATTTCAAAATGAATGTTCCACAGGCAAGTCATATGGGAGGGTCCTGGGAAAGAATGATCAGGTCAGTCAGGAGTGTGCTGATTAATTTATTAGATGCTCATGCTGAACAGTTAGATGATGAACTGCTGAGAACATTTTTGACAGAAGCCGAAGCAATAGTAAACAGCAGACCAATCACATATCAAGATACAATGTCTAGCGAGCTCACAGAAGCTCTGTCACCCTATCAGTTGCTGACTTTAAAGTCACGCATAGTACTACCACCACCAGGAGAGTTTCAGAGGGCAGACTTATATTGCAGAAAGAGGTGGAAGAGAGTTCAATATTTGGCAAATCAATTTTGGGCAAGATGGAAAACTGAATATTTGAGCTCATTACAAGAAAGACAAAAGTGGAACAAGGTTTGTCAAAATATCTGTGTTGGTGACATTGTGTTGGTGAAGGATGAGTCTACACCTAGAGGACAGTGGCCCCTTGGACGTATTGTACGGGTGTTTGAGGCAGATGATCAACTTGTGAGAAAGGTAGCCGTCAGAATTGGACATAATGAATATGAGAGACCAGTACAAAAACTGATATTTATTTATAGATGTGAAACCTCCAACAAAGATGAACAGAGATTTGTTTTTAATACCACCAACATGTGTGAAAATGCTTGCTTAAAAGCGCCATGTGAATCTGGTAGAAAGTAAATTACTTTTCCTGTTTATTATTTAGCCTTTTGTTTTGGTAGTTTAAGTTTAGAGTGGTGTTTAATTTTGATGAGTTACTTAGTAAGATTTGATACCAGATTTACATTTAACTGTTACTCCTGTTTTCTATGTATGTTTATCAGAGCAAGATTTGTTGAAGGTGTGACCAGATGCCAAGATATATGTAGGCTTACCATTATGTACTCATGAGTAGTGATTTCAGTCAAAATGGTAGTTTTGTTAGGTTAGGTTAGTTGTGTATTTGTGCTTTTTTATAACTTCAAGGTAAATTGAACAAAAAAAAATCAACTTGATTTTTGGGGGGAGTGTAAATAATATAAAGATATCTTTGATTTTTCATGTTGTAAAGAAACATTTATGTTATGTATACTAGTGCATTGTGTAGGATGAATCATTTTAGTGTCCTGAATTAGAGCATTATGTACACACTTTTGAAATTTCTAAAAATATTGTTGCATATGTAATTTAATACTCTGTTATCATTTGGAAGGAACTGCCTCCTAACACAAAATTGTGGACTTTGTACTCTCTTGCTGCTTGTTAGCTTGGAAGGTAGTAGGTGTTTTTCACAAATTGTTCTTTGTCTTTGGCTGTACACAAAATGATGAGAGGAAATTGAAATATTTTTGGGATATACAGGCAGAAATTGGCCCAAAATAGTTGGTAAATATACTTTCTTTTACTTTATTTATTAACTTTAATGATTGTTAAAATAATTGTCAATAACAAAATCTAAAATTAATGTATTGAAGAATGAATTTGTCAAGTAATATTATTCCTAACTTTGATCATGTTACATATACAAGTTTACAAGTAATATTTGGCTTCAGTTTTACTATGTACTTGAACTAATTAATGTTATTTGGATAGTGTAAGTTTACTGAGGATATTATTGTTGTTTCTTTTTTCAGTTTTACGTGATCTGTGAATGAAATAAATAGAAATAAATAGAAAATTAGACTTTGGCATTTACACTGGATTTGATCTCTTGCTCTCCAATAGCTAAAAGGACACATGTCCATGGGGCCTTTTTCCCATACATATGTCCTTTTGTCTCCGGACTTTGATGAAGTTGAATTGCTCTCTTGAATGTCAAATACTTGTACAAAGAGCTCATTAATATTAATGGAGAAATGTGAGATCACAGAATTTTGTGGGGGTTCCTAACAATATTTTTAAAAGACTGCAGGAAAATCCAATACTTCTACATGGCATTCCTAACTCATACATATTATATATGATATTAATATTTAAATATTGTTAGAAAACCACACGGAATTGGATGATTTCATGTGGTGATTTAAATGAATTAAATGATGGGTGTCACATGTAATTTGTTCCCCCATGAAATAAGTTACTCAAAATTAAACTAAACCATGGATAGAAATAATTCTCATATTTTATTGTTAATAAATGATTAATTAAAAATTATAATGTACAAATATCGATAACTTACAAAGAATATGTTGAATATTATATTAAATATTAGATTTTTCAGCTGATAATACACCCATATTTCTATGCATGCAGGCTAGTGTAGAAATGTGTAAAAGGAAAAAAATTCACAGGACTTCAGAAACAATCTTTCATATTCGGATGGGGCACTTTAAGTGCAACTATGAGGATGCATGATCACTTGCAAGTGATTTAAATGATCAAAGTGTTAGAGAAATTCCCCATCCAAACAGTCCTATTGTACACTTATATATATACTTCTTTACTATTATACTAATCCCTGAATGTAAATCACAAAAAAATAAAGATTGACAATTTTTTAATGTAATAGTAATAGATTGAATATTTTTCAAATGAAAATATAAGTAGTAATAGATTGCCTGTAATAAATTACAAGTCTCTTGGCAAGTGCAAATAAAACTTTATAATGACATAAATTTATATGCATACACCATTTCATTGTTTGCTAAATGTACAGCAAAAGTAAAATATTGTTTCTTGAATACTTTTTTAGGAGACCCTCAGTTTTCTATTAATTAATTTAGTAAAAAGATGGCCTTTACTCTTGAATTGTTTCGTATTAATATTATTCTCTTTTATTATGCAACAAATAACAATAATCCAACTGATTAACAATTGTTCACAATCATATATGTTCATGTATTTCACTTTAACATAATTTTATATTTCATTGATTTCAAAAGTTTACACATTTATAATTTTAAATAATTTGCACAAACATAATTTTATATGGTTCTTAGTTTATTCCTTTCTTGACTTGATTTCATGTTTTGCTACAAGTATGTCAGCCAGTCTGTCAGTACGTCTGCTCAATGATAGTTGTTGTTGTTGATCAAGGAGAGCAAGATAGGCTGTGCATAAAGTCAATGTGTAAGTGAACAAAGATTCCTGTGCCTTACAATTTCCTTTTACAGTTGATTATTTCGAATACTAAATTGAATATTCTCATCATAGGCTAGTGATAAAATTCCCAATTTCACCCTTAAGATGGAAAAGTGGCACTGCTTGTCTCCTCTTTCAGGAGGATCACTGATCTTCTGCTCCTGAGGAGCACATAAGGTGAATCTAGGAGCTTATCCTAGGGGTCCAGGATTCCTTAGCAAATAGTATAAACTGATTTATTCTTATAATTTTAAGGACAAATGATGGTTAATTCCAAGTTTACTTCATTATTTGGTGTAAAATAATGTAACCTTTCGAATTAGATGCCAAATATATAAAGCCCATTTTTCAATCATTTTTGGTTGGATCCTCATGTGGATCCTCTTTGTGAGATGATCACATTGGTAGGCTCAAAACAGATCATACTACAGTAATCTTACAAGGCTATAAACTTCCAGGCAAATTTGATGCAAAGATTGGTAGTTTATAGGACAGAGAACAGTTGATCTCTATACATTGCCTTCTACTCAGATATGTTTAGTCAGCAACTATAGCTTGTATATGGGATTGATCTCGTGTTTCTCAGGCAGCACTTTTGTTCACTATAATTAGCAGGTGGTAAGTGTGTGTGTGGACAGTCATCACATATATTGTCATGTGTGTGCTGCAGGTTCAACAAAAAAGTTGATCTGTGTAAGAGTTGGGAGTTAATCTTGGTGATAGCAGTGCTTTGTGGTTTCGGTCACTAATGGTAGTTGTTTTTAATAAAATCATGAGTATATTGCTAAGATATCCACTTTGACAACATTTAATGTTGATATCAAATATATGTAGGGTTTCAAACCTATTTATGGATGGGTTTGAAACCAAGGTTCTCTCAGGATACTAGCTCATATATAAACTTCTTACATGGAAGAAATTTATTGATGATATCTTCATGATCTGGACTCATGGGAAGATTCACTAAGTTTATTGAATACTTGAACTTACTTCACTTAACTATTAAATTCACACTTGAATTTAGTACCACTTCTATTAATTTCCTGCACACTACTGTGAAATTTAATCACAATAGGGAATTTATCATCAACCTATATAATAAGCCCACTAACACTCACCAGTTTGTACTTACACTATTCTAATGCACACCCAGGTCCTCAGTGGCCTAGTGGTTAGCAAGTTTGGCATCTAATCATAGGCTGTCACCTCTGTGGGTTCGAGTCCCACAAGTGGCAATTCTGAGGACCTGTCCCAATATGACCCTGGCTGTTGAACGGGACGTAAAACCCCAACTTTGACCTTTGTCTAATGCACACCCTCAAATGTGCTTAGTAAAAGCCCATAGTCAATACCTGAGACATATGCGCATTTGTATACTTGACAAAGAGTTTAGGGAAAACTTATACAAAGTCTCTGGATATTATCACAAACGAGGATATCCCCTAAACTCACTGAAAAGCACTTACAGAAAACCTCTTATACCCAAGATCAATGGACCTTTCTGTGGCATCCGATGACAGATTTGATTGACAGCTCACTCGCCAATAAAATCTTACAAGAATTCCAATAAAAATGAGGTCAATAAACAAACACCCATTTTATTTTCTGGTAATGCATGTTGACATACTGATAAATTCTAAAATGATTTAATTATTTCATGTTGCATTATTAAAAAAATAACTTGTCCAGGGTTGTAACATACACAATTTTTCATACACTTTTTACTAAAATGGAGGTCGGTGCAACATATAGGACCACAAATTTCTAATATATTTTGCTACTTTGCTTTTACTTCCTGGTTTGGCCATTTGTCTGTTGTCCTGTTTAACACTAAAATAAAAATAAATAATTTTAATGCCAATATGTCTGCATCATACATAAATGTTAAAAATTTTATAAATATTTATTTTCAAGAGTTTATTTTAAATTATATTCTCCCTTTTAAGTTTTGTTGAAAATTCATGGTGATTTGCCACCCTTTCAAATGGGTATAAATAGCTTTGTTTGTGAGACCCTATCAACCGTTTAAAAAGTGGGCGGAGCTGAGGGAGGCTCATGGAAGGGTCCATAACTGAAAGTCAACCATAAGGAAGACGCTGACAGACCAGTCATTGTCACTACATTCAGTCAAAGAAATCCCAGTGTCCAAATGCAACTCCCCAACCTAAGGGAAAAACTCACATCAGTAAAATATCTTACCCATAGATAAACTTGAAACTTCAAAATGCATCATACCAGTGTGCATAAGACTGGGAAAATGCACTTACTGTCCTAAAATTAAAAATGGGACAAAATAAAAAGTTTCTTTAGTAAGGAATTTTGTCATTGCAAGCACCTCCCGTTCAAAACAGGGATTACTTGTGAACTCAGTAATCTGATCTACATTAATAACTGCTCTAAATGTGGACTCCAATATATAGTGGACACCAAAAGACCATTCAGACAGAGAATGCATGAACACTACAGAAGTGTTCAGAATGGCGTTCCGGCGTACTAATAGTAGCGTGTACCCGAATCCAGGTGGCGCCGTTATCGATGTGACCTTTGAACTAAACACAGTAACTAATAATAAACAAATGAGGATAAATTCTTGTCCTGTTATATACAGCAGAGTTATTCGAAAATATATATATATAATAATTATCAATTGATGCATAATACTTATTTTGATGCAGTTTATGACAGCTGCCATGTTTTATTTTTAGTGTATTTATCATGTGAAATGGGCGATAATAGGGGTATCTGAAACTCCAACAGCCTGTCAGGGGTGCTTACATGTTTTACAATATGGTACACCTGTTCGCCATCGCCGGATTATGGCCACCCCTGAATAACTACTTTGTCTTTGGAATTGTTTTTACGTCATTGTAAACTTTGTTTTAAACTATAGGGATGAGAATTTGGGGGGATACATCGATTTTATGGTTACCTTAAGTTGTAAATATTAATGTAGATCTATATGTCGTCCTTAAAGTAATTAAATTTGAATAAAACCCTCTGGCGCCTTTATTTTCCATTGATAAAAGTCTAACTTATCACTGATGTTGAAGAAGACCAAAAAAAAAAAATAAATAAATAAATAAATAAAAAGACCCAGGCTACCTTAATATTTCAATATTTGTTATGTTAAAGTATAAACTCACCAGGAATACTGTGTCCGCTGTCACTTGGCTTTCACAGCAAACACTTGACAATATATTCTGTGACTATTTATATTTATGTACAGATTATATTATGAACCTGTACTGCTAGATCAGCAGCAAAGGCTAGCAACTACTTTATTTGTTAGTTGTGACCATGTGTCAACAAGCACTGTCAGAGCTAGACTGACGCTATATTTGAAAAGGCCAGACTAACTCACTTCTGTGTCCTTGACCCCTGACCTAATTGTCGTGAAGCAGTGGATACTAAATATCGGCGCCGAAACACCAAATTCCACCACAATGTTATAATTTTGTTATAGAGTCAGTGAGTATTTAATTTATAAAAATGTCCTCAGATGCTTTAAATACCAGTACAATCAGTAAAAAAATTATCCATTATTTGAGACATATTGCTCAAAGGCAAAATATTTTTTAAAGTCACATCAGAATTTTTTTTTTTTTTTTCATTCTTGTAACTTAGTTATTTATTTATTTGGGGTTTTACGTCACTTTCGACACTGTACAGGTTCATATCACGACGGGTAGTTGGAAGGGCAGATGAAACGAGAACATACAGTTCGCTAGGGCTGTTCATTCTTGTAACAAAATATTAACTGTCCGCTCAGACTGGGAGACCTGGGTTTGATTCCCAGTGATGTGGAATGAGACATCATAGCTCAGTGACAGAGCACTCAGTCTGTTATTTTGTTGCTGCAATACTATAACATAAAAAATTATATATACCATAAATTTCCAAAATAACGCCCAGGTTCAAATAAACGCCTGGCACCAGGCATACTGGTTACAATTTGTTACACTGTTTTTTGTATTTCAAAAGAACGCCTGGTTCAATTTAACGCCTGGTCTGATGCCATTTGAAAATAATTAATGCCCGGGCCTTATTTCGAAAAAATACGGTATATTTTAAAGAAAATTGACTTTTTTTGTATTGGTACATATCTCTGACTGAGGACCTAACATGAGTTTAAAATACCCCTTTTTGACCCCAGCCAGCCATGTTCTATTTTGTGTGTATTTAGCTTGTTGCCTGGACTATAATAAGGGTTTCCAAGAGTTATTGAGCAGACTGTTGGGAGTGCTTATTTGTTTTCAGGTTGGTTCGATTGATCGCAGCCACTGGATTATGTGGTAGGGATGTTGGTTGGGGATGCCACCGATTGATCACTGCTGCTGGATTATGTGGTATGGATATTGGTTGGGGGTGTGACCGATCCCACCAAACTCCAAAAAAAGACATCCTGTATATACTACTGGCAGGACCGGTCACGGAGTGTGCATTCGCTAGGTGTTACCTTGTACTTCCTTTCTGTCCAGACAGCATGACATCATAGCATCTTTTTTGTTGTCTAGTGCTATGAAGACCTCTACTAGGTTGATAGCGGGGCTGGATGGGTGGGTCTTGCCGGTCCATTGGATAGGGTATCAACTTATAAAAATTTAATTTACTTATTAAATTTGCAATTCTGTAAGTATACCGTCCTGTCGGGGAGGTGCAACCTAGTATTTTCCCGCCTTTTTTTGAGAATTTTTATCCCTGACCACCCGACTTTTTTAGCTGACCTGAGCTGTCCACCTGCCCGAATGCCCATCAGGACACCAGGTGAAAACAATGTCCTGACAGCCCTTAAGGGTGTTGGGGGTAAAGATGTATCATAATTAGTGGTGTTTGACTCATTGGGCTCTTGTTCACTAAAATATTTTATGAAAAAAATTGAAATTAATTAATTGATAATCTATTTCTTCCTACAACTTTCACTTTCTGAGATATAGCCAGGAAAAGAATTTTAATCACATGCAGAAACTAAGATTTTAAAGTTCAAGGTCACTACAGCAAAGTCCAAGGTCACTACAGCAAAGTCCAAGGTCACACCATGACCTTGCACACTATGTAGAAACTGTAAGATTTAAAGTTCAAGGTCACTACAGCAAGGTCAAAGGTCACACAATGACCTTTCACACTATGTAACCCAGAGATGTGTTCTATATATCACTAGTAAGGTATTTCCTCAGGGCTTCTGCTCATATGTAGCCCCTAAAAATCCATGCAGAATTTATTTTGAATAAATAATAAAAGAGTAACATAACTGACAAACTGAGTGCTTTATCACTAAGCTATGATGTTTTTGAAGGAACACCACTGGGAATCAAACCCAGGTCTCCCAATATGTCAGAATATGCTACTGTATTACTTATTGTTGTAAAATGTAATGTATTGTAAATCCAAGAAGTATATCATTGTCTATTAATTTCCATATAGAATTTTTAGGGGGCTCAGTGGTGTAGCGGTTAGAGTTCTCTCTAACCTCTGAGGCCGCCGGTTTGAATCTCTTTATGTTGGAAAGTTGGTAGTTACTTGTTGATGCCTGGTGGTTTACAGTGCAGTATGCACTGGTTTCCTCCACCTGTAAACTAGCTGTCGCAATATGACCCTGGCTGTCGAACGCGACGTAAAGCAACAAGTAAATAAATAAAATCCATACAGAATTTCCTGGCATTTCTTTGGAAATTTTTTTTATTTGAAATAAACATGAAAATATTAGCTAGTAAATTTAGAAAATGGTTGAGAACACCAGTAATTGGTATGTACATGTTAATTAGTTGAAAATATTTGTGTATTTGCCCAAAAAATCAGCAAAAAATTTTCAGAATATTTTAGATAAAATAACGTACACTACACACACTAAGCTTAATTTTTTATATAAAAATATAAATATAGATCTACAGAATAGTGGGTTTTTTTGGCCAAGAAAAGGTACTTTGAAATTTTTTTTTTTTTTGTTCTTCTAATGTGGGCGAAATGGGGTTTCTTTAACCTGTACAGTTATTTTTGGAGATGATTTTTGACTGATTATTTAATTTATAATAGGATAATAATGGGAAAATAGTACAAAAATATTAGGAAATAGGTACATAAATATATGAAACAATATATTTGGTGTTTTATTTATTATCCACCAGTTTGTTTAAATAATAAGTAAAATAAGTCCATAAATAAAAAAAAAATTGAAAAAATTTGGGATGAAATTACAAAAAAACTTTGTATGTATATAGTGGTGGTGGATCAGTTCACGCCCGGGTACCAATTCACGCCCACCCCTAAATTTATCTAAAACAACCACAGTTAAACAATAAATAACAAATGTATATGATCAATTTGATGATTATCTATGATGTGGTAAACATCTTCTCAAAGAAACATTATTACTCTTCAAGAAAATTGAGGGTGGGCGTGAATTGATACCCGGGCATGAACTGGTCCACCACCACTAACATATTTGTGATTTAAATATTTTTTGTAAATATCAAAGAAAATGAGGCCTTATTGATGAAATAAATTTCTTCTAAATATTTCTTTTTTGATTTCCTCTAAAAATTTCTTTTATAAGATTTAAACCAGTATTTTTTTCTGAAACAGATCTTCATTGAAACCAGTAAACGCCCATGCTGAAGTGAATATATTGAATTTATATTCGATTAACAGCTTTATATTTATTCTTCTACAACCAGATTGTCTGATGATATACACTACAATTATTATTCGAGGTACATTTTATTACATTTGTTTCAAAACATTATATTTTAATATTTTTTTCTCAATTATCTGCCGTTTTTACCGCAAACCGGAAATACCAGTGAACGCCCATTTTGTTGACATATAAGAGGATTTGTCCTTGACCTCTAACAAAGATATATAAGGCGGGCGTTCACTGGTAGGCTGGCGTTCACTGGTAGAATGCCACTACTAGTACTCTGTTTAGCTACAACTGGGCGAAAATAGGGGATTTATGTTAAAACTGCTACAAATATCTCATACAAATTTTATATTCTTCACGGAACTAATTTATATAATTTATTACACTATTTCCTTTATAGTTTTTATAAGATAAATGCGTATATATCCAGAAATCAGATAAATTAATATTCGCTACTTCCTGGTTCTTCTGTCGCATACGTTTTTTGTTTAGGTCACATCGATTGTGCCGCCGCCCTGGTGAGTATTTCGTGCCGGAACCCCATAGGAAATTAAACAATTCCACCCCTGTTTCCAGACATTTTTTTCCTGGAAATAACCATTCAGCTATAAATATGGAGTTTCCAGTTTTACACTGGATGGGGAGTGAAACTAACCCAAATGACACCATAAGCCTTAGAGGCCAAGCAGGAGTTATTTTACATTTGGGCAATCTCCACCATCCATCCAGCAGACATTGATATATTTGTTTGAGCTCTAATGTCATCTCATTGCACCCCATACCCAGGTGCCACCCTTTTATTACAGGTTGTCCACTAGTTTATATAATGTCTGGAATTAGTGCTGATGCAATAGCTTGGGATCTTACAGCTAGAAATTTAGGTTTTACTAATTCTGCTATATCAGTATGTTTATCGGGTAATGACATTACCAATGGCATTACATCATAACAATGTTGTGTCCATTCGTTATACAGCATAGAGAGTTTGTATGAGAACGTTTTAAAATGTAAACAAAATGATATGTAGATCATATTTGCCTGTTAGTATATGTTAGTGTGTGAAGTTTTAATTATAAAATTATTTTAAACGCTCGCATATATTCATATAACCCTGGTACAGAATTATGTGGTAAACTGCTACTTGCTGGAAGTATGTTAAATGTGTGTTTTCAGACTATGTCTGCATCTTTCTCTCCCAATCTCGAATCATTCGTAGCTCAATGTGGGTTTTACCCTCCAATATACTTTTTCGGGTCGATAGGCACTTTCGAGGTTATGTAAGCACTTTTTGTTTTCAAAACAGTGTTTTTGGTCCTGCATGTTAATATAGAATGTTGTTGATATATTAAGCTACCTATATTACGTTTGCTGAAGTATACACATTTAAGTGTTTTACAGAACACAACTTGGGAAATAACATCAGGCACGCCAATCGTAGTTCACCGTACATGGGTGGACACAAAGATAAACGGACACGAAGATAAACGGTCCTCAGAATTTTTCAAATAAAAGTAATCTAAGCAACAAAATTGCTTGAACTAAGTAACAAAATATGCTTAAATTAAGCTTATCAAGACATTTGTTATTTATTTTGTGAAATATAATTATTTAATTAATCCACTAAGATAAACTCTCTAGACAGAGTTTCTGTCCCATCGCCAATTGCTATTGATATACTGCTGGACACAATGGCGAGGGACAGAGTTCCCATGTACCTGTTTTCTGTGTAAATTTTGAAAAGCAGACAATTTTGGCATTTACTTAATCATGTCCTTGCTATGACTATACACATATATCCAGTTTATAATACATATGTTGTTACAGTAGGCTGATTTTGAAAGCCAGAAATTTATTTTATACACAACACAACAGCTGTGAAGTTTTGTTGACATTTTAAAAATGTGTTGAAATATACACATACTAATAAGATATGCATTAAATATTAGTGAACGGCACACATACATACCTCAAACAATGCAAATAACACTTTATATTAGTGGCAATATGTGTAGAAATATGCCGTTCAAGATTTACACAGAAAACAAGTACATGAGAACTCTGTCCCTCGCGATTGTGTCCAGCAGTATATCAATAGCAATTGGCGACGGGACAGAAACTCGGTCTAATAAACTCTCAAGACCGTTTATCTTCGTGTCCGTTTATCTTTGTGTCCACCCATGTACTGTATACATACCCCCAAGTTTAGACGTGGTTACCTCGGCTCTACTTTACTTGTATGTAGAGCCGTGGCACGACCCCATATAGAACTGGAGATTTGTCAATATATAACGTAATATTTCATAGATATTTCAGTATCGATAAACAGTACCAGCACTAATGACCATCTATTACATTAAAAATGTTCAAATCTATTGCTATTATGCCATCTATTACTTTTATTATCTCCCGCCCGGCTTGCTGGTGGGAGATTATAATTTGCACCATGTGTGTGCGTGAGTCACGCAGTTTTCTCTGAAACTACTACAGTTACACATTTTTGATAAATTACTTGTCCTAATGAATTTTTATGCTCTTCAATATTTTTTGGGTTTGGTGAACTATTGCATTTACAGTATTTTGAGGGGGCCACAGTGGCAGAGTGGTAACACTCTTGCCTCCCACCTCTGAGTCTGGGGTTCGGTTGCTTGCTGTTGGTCGGCAGTTTACAGTACAGAACCCTAACGAACTGTATGTACTGGTTTCCTCTGCCCTTCCAACTACCCGTCGTGATATGACCTGTACAGTGTTGAAAGCGACGTAAAAACCCCAAATAAATAAATAAATACAGTATTTTGTTCCAATATGTTGTTCAGCTACTTTCTCCACAGCTATAACATTGTCAGTAGTTTGGAAGTGTATCTCCATAGCTAAGTGAGTAATAGCTACTTTGTCAATTTTTAATGATAACCATAATGAGTAAATGGCTTATATCTTCAAAAGTATTGCAGCTACACAATTTCTCTCAAATATGTTGTTCATCTACTTTTTTGTGAACTGTAACATATTTAAGTTTCACAACTGTTGCTCAATGTACAAGCGAGTAATGGCTACTTTATTGCTACTTTTAGTGAAAATGTGAAAAATCACAAATATCTCGCAAACCGTAAGAGATAGAATAATTGCGAGCGAATTTTTGACCCATAGGGTAGTACAAGGGTATCCTATGCTAAGAGGAAAACTTTCAATTTTCACTACTTTTGGCGGCTACTTTTGAGTGAGTAATAGCACTTTTACCTAATGTAATTAAGCGTCCCTGAAAGGGCGCTTATTTGTTTTCGCCTCAGTTTCCTCGCCGCCGCCGCCGCATTATGGTCTCCCTTGAATATCTCCCTTATTATTAGAAGGTTTCAAACCATATTTGGCAGTTATATACCTTGGAGAATCTAACCTTGGGATGGTAAACCAACCTATAAGAAATCATGGGCTAGGAATCTTGTGGTGTGGTCGGATTTGACCTTGGGCCGCCCCTTCAAGGTCAAATGAGGATAGCCAAACTTAAAAGTGCTTATAACTCGCTTATTATTGGTCCTAGAGGTTTGCAATGTGAAACCAACTTATGGGAAATTCATTACCACATATTGTTTGAATACAACTTTGTTACTTACAGGGCAATAAATTTTAGCTAACCCCCATATCTATGTTCTTTGATTAAGTATAGTGACCTAAAATGGGGCAATCCCCTTTCAGTTTCCTCAACCAGACCAAACACACACATAAGGAGTTGCATTTTTGTGGTATCTGCTCCCACTGAATGGAACAAGCTCTCTCAAGCCATCAGAATCAAGAATAATATTACTGAATTGAGATATACCTATTCAGATAAGCCTACCCTCCACCATAGTCTGTCTCTTCTAATTAAGTGTCCCGTCAGGGGCGCTTATTTGTTTTCATGTAAGTTCGACTGATCACCGGCGCTGGATCATGGTCTCCCTTGAATAACTTCTTGGGCTTTCAAAGTTTTATTTTCGTAATTTTTTTTAAAATGGGTACTTGGTCTGTATCTCAAAAACGGTCAGGATTTTGGTGTTTTGTTGGAATAACTTATTCAGCTACTTTTTGATTATCTTTTACATGCCGAAGTTTTATTTTAGTTTTAGCCCTGTATCTGCAATCTTAAGGTCACCTTAATGTCAAAAAGGTGAGTTTTAGCCCTCCAGTTCACTTAGTTTTTCAATGTTTTTCAACCAAAGTGGGCATATATATTAAGATTTACTAAATGAGTATCCTGACTTTATGGTGATCTTAAACTGTTAATATAATTGGAGCTATGCACCCCCCCCCCTACCTTATGATTTAAATATTAATGATGTTATGGCCATCTTAAACTTAAAATGTAGTGTTTTTCAGCCCTAAGTGCCAGAAGGGACATTCTTCTTTTATGGTTACGCAGTATGAATGAAGTTATGGTCACCTTACAGTGAAAAAAAAAAGTTTTCAGCCTCCAGCTATCTTATTGTTCAACAGACCTCAGCTAAACTATTTGCACTTATAAAGGATGACAAAAGGGACATTCTTATTTTATGGTCATTTAAAAGTCCCAATATGAATGAAGTTATGGCCACCTTGCAGTGAAATTATGGAGTTTTTTAATCTCCAGCTATTGTATTGTTCAGCTGACCTCAGTTAAATTTTGCACAATTATAAAGGTGAAAATAGGGACATTCTTATTTTCTTTCCACCTTGGAGTTCAAATACAAGTACAGTCATGGCCATCTTGAAGTAAAAATGAGGGTTTTCAGCTCCCAACTGACCATGCCATCAGTTCAACTTGATACATTGATTAAGTTTAAGGAAGACTTTTAATAACCTTTTTACTTAAAATTCCTGTATTTAAGAGACTTTAACCAACTTAACATACTAAATATATAGTTTTTGCTCCCACCTCATTTATTTTAAGACTTTTTAAAACTACACCTGCCACATGTATACTTAAAACAAAATTTCTGTTATCTGGCATCTTCAAATAAAAAAATGAGGTATTTTGCATGCAATGATGTGGTTATTAATAATATATTGCAGCTGATCAGTGTTCATATAATATAAATTCCCAATTTTAGGCACATTCAAAAAATCCCACATTCTCCTGATTCCATTCTTGTGGAATTGTGTGGATATAACTTTTCCTTTTTGGGAAAAAAGCTTTAATTATTGGATTCAGATCCGTCGCGCCGCCGCTACCATAGAAATTTCCTTGTGTACGCGATATCTCAAAAACGGATCAGCATTTTTGTTTCAAACTTGGTACACATGTTAAGAGTCCCAAAGGAAGATCCCTATTTTAAGGTGACCTTAAACTCCCAATAATAAAGAACATATGGCCACCTTAAGGTCAGAAATTTGACTTTTGGCCACTTAGAGCCCTGTAGGTTACAAACTATGAGCCTCATCTGGCTAAAATTTTACCTGAGAACACATTAATATATTCCTACTACATGTGCCAAAAACCAAGACCTTAAGTTGAGGAGAAAATTGTGTTTGAGGCCCAAAAAGACCCCCATTTAGGGATTTTTTCCTACATTTTTCACAGTTTGCCCTATAATTTGGAAGTGGTAATTCTGATGAGTCTCAAACAGCATTAGGTATAACATTTATATGTAATCCTGTTCTGTGAAAAATTTAAAGGCTGTAGGTTTACCTGTAAGGTTGACTTAAGGTCTCAAAATTGCCCACAGAGACCCAATTTATGGACTTTTTGCCACTTTCAAACACTACAGATTTCAAACTATGTCTCTCATCTAAGTGAAATATAATCTGGAAATATGTCAATATGTATTTTTTTATATGTGCCCTAAAATTTAGGTCTTTAATAGACATTTCACCTCTGTATGAGGACCATAAACACCCGCCCGAGTGACCCTTTTAAGACATTTTTCACCTATTTTGCCCTGTAACTTGGAAGTGGTAAGTCTGAGAAGTTTTAAACTGTATTAGATATAAATTCTATGTATAATCTTTGTATCTGACAGATTTTAAGTCTGAAGCTTTAATTTGAAGGTCACATTGAGGTCACTAAAAGGCCCACAGAGACCCAATATTAGGATTCTTTGCCACTTTTAAGCCCTGTGACTGTTAAACTATGTGACTGATAGAGCTGAAATCCCATCTGGGAATATATTATTATGTTCTTTTTACATGTGCCAAAATAAAGGCTTTAAGTAGACATTTAACCTGTGTATGAGGACCATAAACACCCACCCGAGTGACCCTCCTAAGGTATTTTAATTTGCTATTTTAATTTGCACCATGTGTGTGCGTCCGTGCGTGCGTGCATGCGTGGGTCACGCAGTTTTCTCTGAAACTACTACAGTTACACATTTTTGGTAAATTACTTGTCCTAATGAATTTTTACGCTCTTCAACATTTTTTTGGTTTGGTGAACTTTGGCCTACTTTTGAGTGAGTAATAGCACTTTTACCTAATATAATTATACGGCTTACAACTCTCAAACTATTGCATTTAGAGTATTTGTTGCAATATGTTATTCAGCTACTTTTTCCACAGCTACAACATGGTCAGTAGTTTGGAAGTGTATCTCCATACCTAAGTGAGTAATAGCTACTTTGTCAATTTTTAATGATAACCATAATGAGTAAATGGCTTATATCTTCAAAAGTATTGCAGCTACACAATTTCTCTCAAATATGTTGTTCATCTACTTTTTTGTGAACTGTAACATATTTAAGTTTCACAACTGTTGCTCAATGTACAAGTGAGTAATGGCTACTTTATTGCTACTTTTAGTGAAAATGTGAAAAATCACAAATATCTCGCAAACCGTAAGAGATAGAGCAATTTCGAGCGAATTTTTGAGCCACAGGGTGGTACAACAATGTCCTATGCTAAGGGAGTTGGTGAACTTTGGCCTACTTTCGAGTGAGTAATAGTACTTTTACCTAATGTAATTATATGGCTTATAACTCTCAAGCTATTGCATTTAGAGTATTTTGTTGCAATATGTTGTTCAGCTACAACATGGTCAGTAGTTTGGAAGTGTATCTCCATAGCTAAGTGAGTAATAGTTACTTTGTCAATTTTTAATGATAACCATAATGAGTAAATGGCTTATAGCTTCAAAAGTATTGCAGCTACACAATTTCTCTCAAATATGTTGTTCATCTACTTTTTTGTGAACTGTAACATATTGAAGTTTCACAACTGTTGCTCAATGTACAAGCGAGTAATGGCTACTTTATTGCTACTTTTAGTGAAAATGTGAAAAATCACAAATATCTCACAAACCATAAGAGCAAAATGAGTAAATGCTAATTATCTGTAAAAGTATTGCGGATACCCAATTTTTATCAAATAACTCATTCATCTACTTTTGGCAGAGCTTTCACATGATGAAGTTCCACACCCGTAGGTAATTACTCACCTACTCAAAATAAGTAAATGGGAATTATCTCCAAAAGTATTGCAGATAGCCAATTTTTCTCAAATAACTCATTCATCTACTTTTGGGAGAGCTTTCACATGGTGAAGTTTCAGACCCGTAGATAATTACTCACCTACTCAAAATGAGTAAATGCGAATTATCTCTTAAAAGTATTGCGGATAGCCAATTTTTCTCAAATAACTCATTCACCTACTTTTGGGAGAGCTTTCACTTGGTGAAGTTTCAGACCCGTAGCTAATTATTCACCTACTCAAAATGAGTGCTAATTATCTCTAAAAGTATTGCGGATACCCAATTTTTATCAAATAACTCATTCATCTACTTTTGGGAGAGCTTTCACATGGTGAAGTTTCAGACCCGTAGATAATTACTCACCTACTCAAAAAGAGTAAATGCGAATTATCTCTTAAAAGTATTGCAGCTAGCCAATTTTTCTCAATAACTCATTCACCTACTTTTGGAACAGCTTTCACATGGTGAAGTTTCAGACCCATAGCTAATTACTCACCTGCTCAAAATGAGTACATGCGAATTATCTCTAAAAGTATTGCAGATGGCCAATTTTTGTCGAATAACTCATTCACCTACTTTTGGGAGAGCTTTCACTTAGTGAAGTTTCAGACCTGTACCTAATTATTCACCTACTCAAAATGAGCAAATGCTAATTATCTCTAAAAGTATTGCCGATACCCAATTTTTATCTAATATCTCATTCATCTACTTTTGGGAGAGCTTTCACATGGTGAAGTTTCAGACCCGTAGATAATTACTCACCTACTCAAAATGAGTAAATGCGAATTATCTCTCAAAAGTATTGCAGATAGCCAATTTTTTCTCAAATAACTCATTCACCTACTTTTGGAAGAGCTTTCAGATGGTGAAGTTTCAGACCCATAGCTAATTACTCACCTACTCAAAATGAGTAAATGCGAATTATCTCTAAAAGTATTGCAGATAGCCAATTTTTCTCAAATAACTCATTCACCTACTTTTGGCAGAGCTTTCACTTGGTGAAGTTTCAGACCCATAGCTAATTATTCACCTACTCAAAATGAGTAAATGCGAATTATCTCTAAAAGTATTGCAGATAGCCAATTTTTCTCAAATAACTCATTCACCTACTTTTGGGAGAGCTTTCACTCTGTGAAGTTTCAGACCAGTAGCTAATTATTCACCTACTCAAAATGAGCAAATGCTAATTATCTCTAAAAGTATTGTGGATACCCAATTTTTATCAAATATCTCATTCATCTACTTTTGGGAGAGCTTTCACATGGTGAAGTTCCAGACCCGTAGGTAATTACTCACCTACTCAAAATGAGTAAATGCTAATTATCTCTAAAATTATTGCAGAGAGCCAATTTTTCTCAAATAAGTCATTTATCTAGTTTTGGCAGAGCTTTCACATGGCGAAGTTTCAGAGCCATAGCTAATTACTCACCTACTCAAAATGAGTAAATGCGAATTATCTCTAAAACTATTGCGGAGACCCAATTTTTATCAAATAACTCATTCGTCCATTTTTGAGAGAGCTTTCGCATGGTGAAGTTTCAGACCCGTAGATAATTACTCACCTACTCAAAATGAGTAAATGCGAATTGTCTCTTAAAAGTATTGCAGATAGCCAATTTTTCTCAAATAACTCATTCACCTACTTTTGTAAGAGCTTTCATATGGTGAAGTTTCAGACCCATAGCTAATTACTCACCTACTCAAAATGAGTAAATGCGAATTATCTCTAAAACTATTGCAGATAGCCAATTTTTCTCGAATAACTCATTCACCTACTTTTGGGAGAGCTTTCACTTGGTGAAGTTGCAGACCCGTAGATAATTATTCACCTACTCAAAATGAGTAAATGCGAATTATCTCTATAAGTATTACAGATAGCCAATTTTTCTTAAATAACTCATTCACCTACTTTGGGAAGAGCTTTCACTTGATGAAGTTTCAGACCTGTAGCTAATTATTCACCTACTCAAAATGAGTAAATGCGAATTATCTCTAAAAGTATTGCAGATAGCCAATTTTTCTCAAATAACTCATTCATCTACTTTTGGGAGAGCTTTCACTTGGTGAAATTTCAGGCCCCAAGTTAATTATTCACCTACTCAAAATGAGTAAATGCTAATTATCTCTAAAAGTATTGCGGATACCCAATTTTTATCAAATAACTCATTCATCTACTTTTGGGAGAGCTTTCACATGGTGAAGTTTCAGACCTGTAGGTAATTACTCACCTACTCAAAATGAGTAAATGAGAATTATGTCTTAAAAGTATTGCACATAGCCAATTTTTCTCAAATAACTCATTCACCCACTTTTGGGAGAGCTTTCACTTAGTGAAGTTTCAGACCCGTAGCTAATTATATATGCTACGTTTAGTGAAAATGTGAAAAATCACAAATATCTCACAAACCATAAGAGATAGAGCAATTTAGAGCGAATTTTTGAGCCACAGGGTAGTACAACGGTATCCTATGCTGTTGGGTTTGGTGAACTTTGGCCTACTTTTGACTGAGTAATAGCACTTTTACCTGATATAACTATATGGCTTATAACTCTCAAACTATTGCATTTAGTGTATTTTGTTCCAATATGTTGTTCAACTACTTTCTCCACAGCTACAACATGGTCAGTAGTTTGGAAGTGTATCTCCATAGCTAAGTGAGTAATAGCTACTTTGTCCATTTTTAATGATAACCGTAAATGGCTTATATCTTCAAAAGTATTGCGGCTACACAATTTCTCTCAAATATGTTGTTCATCTACAATTTCGAGCAAATTTTTGACCCGCAGGGCAGTACAAGAGTATCCTATTGTACTGGGTTTGGTGACCTTTGGCCTACATTTGAGTGAGTAATAGCACTTTACCTAATATAATTATATGGGTTATAACTTCCACACTATTACATTTACAGTATTTTGTTCCAATATGTTGTTCAACTACTTTCTCCACAGCTACAACATGGTCAGTAGTTTGGAAGTGTATCTCCATAGCTAAGTGAGTAATAGCTACTTTTTCAATTTTTAATGATAACCGTAATGAGTAAATGGCTTATATCTTCAAAAGTATTGCAGCTACACAATTTCTCTCAAATATGTTGTTCATCTACTTTTTATGTCAGCTGACAGCTGACATTATGTCGTCACTCTGCGGCGTGGGCGTCCGCGTACGCGTGAACAACTTCTCCTCCAAAATTACAAGGCCTAGAGACATGCTGTTTGTTTTAAAAGATACCTTACCGTATTTTTTGTAATAAACGCCCCGGGGCGATGCATTTTTCCAAAGGGGGGGGCGACTATTACAGATAAATAAAATCATATCTCGAGTCCAGTGGCAATGGGCGATAATGAACACTTGCTGCCTTGATCTCGCTTGCTGGCATGTATAGTGGCGAGACAGCTTAAAATATTTAAAACAAACCTTAAATCTGAAGAAATTATGTAGTTTTATCTCCTATTATTGCAGATTTCAATGCGTCTGTGACCAAAACTACCATGTTTTGTTTTTATTTTCTTTATTTCTCGTAAGCGATATTCGCTTGGGAAGTACTAAAATGCACCATTTTTCGGAATCCCGGAATCGCAAAAGTGTTGGCTGTTGAGAGGGATGTAAAACCCCGAAATATGAACTTTGCAAAGGTAGAGAAGAGGGGAGGGGGCATTTATTACAAAAAATACGGTATCTATCGAGAATGAAAAATTGTACAAGGCATGCAAATCTGTCTTTTCGTCTGTTTGCTAGAGACATTATAAGGGAGGTACCCCCACCAAAAGTGTGAAAATTTCAACACTTTATCACAATTTTCTCAGTGACTATTGCAGGGATTTCTCTCATATCTTGCATATATGTACTAGGCCAGAGGTAGATTCTCTTGTGTGAGTGTGAGACCTGGATCTGTCTTATTTTTTTTTAATAAATTTTTAAAATAATTTTTAATGCATTAAAATTCATGAAATCATGCACTAAATCACTTACAACTTGAAAAGTGTTGCATTTAGAGCATTTTGTTAAAATATGTTATTCAGCTACTTTTTTCATAGCTACAACATGGTGAGTAACTTGGGTGTCTGTCTCAATAGCTAAGTGAGTAATAGCTACTTTTGGGCTTTTCAGTAACTTCCATCATGAGTAAAATCACTTGTAACTTGAAAACTATTGCATTTACACAATTTTGTATAAATATGTTATTCAGCTACTTTTGGGTCAGCTATAACATAGTAAAATTTCAGACCTGTAGCTCATGGCATAGCTGAGTAATAGCTACTTTTAGGTTATCACTGTTGAGTATTTTGTTTCATTATGTTATTCATCTATTTTGGGGTCAGCTATAACATATTGAAGTTCCAGACCTTTGGCTCATTGCATAGCTGAGTAATAGCTACTTTGAAGTTCTCACTGTTGAGTAAATCAGTTTTAATTGGAAAACAATTGCATTTACAGAAATTTGTGTAAATATGTTATTCAGCTACTTTTGGGTCAGCTATAACATAGTGAAATTACAGACCTGTAGCTCATGGCACAACTGAGCAATAGCTATTTTCAGGTACTGACTGTTGAGTAAATCAGTTGTAACTTGAAAAATATTGCATTTGGAGTATTTTGTTAAAATATGTTGTTCACCTACTTTTGGGTCAGCTATAACATAGTGAAATTACAGACCTATAACTCATGGCATAGCTGAGCAATAGCTATTTTCAGGTTCTCACTATTGAGTAAATCAGTTGTAACTTGAAAACTATTGCATTTACAGTATTTTGCTTAAATATGTTGTTCACCTACTTTTGGGTCAGCTATAACATAGTAAAAATTCAGACATGTAGCTCATTGCATAGCTGAGTAATAGCTACTTTGAGGTTATCACTGTTGAGTAAATCAGTTGTAACTTGAAAACTATTGCATTTACAGTATTTTGCTTAAATATGTTGTTCACCTACTTTTGGGTCAGCTATAACATAGTAAAAATTCAGACATGTAGCCCATTGCATAGCTGAGTAATAGCTACTTTGAGGTTATCACTGTTGAGTAAATCAGTTGTAACTTGAAAACTATTGCATTTAGAGTATTTTGTTTAAATATGTTATTCACGTAATTTTTGGTCAGCTATAACATAGTGAAATTGCAGACCTGTATGTCATGGCATAGCTTAGCAATAGCTACTTTCAGGTTCTCACTGTTGAGTAAATCATTGTATCCACTGGATAGCCGCAGTGTGTAGAGAGATTTCACCATTACCGCTCTAATGAAAAAAATATTATAGCTAGCCTTCTCAAGTTTGCAGAATATATTAATAACCATAAAATGTTGCCTGGGAATATTTTTGGCCTCATTTTGAAAAACAAGATGGCCGCTAGGGACATTTATTCGACTTTAAACAAGGACTTTTGTTGGCCCTCTAGAGCAAAGGGTATTATAAGTAGAGATCTCATATTCGCAGGATGTGTTCTTCATTATAAAATCTTGACTGGGAATATTTTTGGGCTCATTTTGAAAAACAAGATGGCCGCCACTGGTGTTTCTTTGTCAGTCATGAAAAGAGCTTATATCTCCCTTATTATTGGTCCTAGAGGTTTGGGATGGTAAACCAACCTGTATGAAATCATGGGCTGGGAATCTTTTGGTGTGGTCAGATTTGACCTTTGACTCCTCCTTCAAGGTCAAACGAGGATGGCCAAACTTAAAAGTGCTTATAACTCGCTTATTATTGGTCCTAGAGGTTTGGGATGGTAAACAGACATATAGGAAATCATGGGCTGGGAATCTGTTAATGTTGTCCGATTTGACCTTGGACCCCTTCTTCAAGGTCAAACAAATATAGCGAAACTTAAAAGTGCCTATAACTCGCTTATTATTGGTTCTAGAGGTTTGGGATGGTAAACCATCCTATAGGAAATCATGGGCTGGGAATCTTTTGGTGTGGTCAGATTTGACCTTTGGACCCCTCCTTCAAGGTCAAATAAGGACAGCCAAACTTAAAAGTGCTTATAACTCGCTTATTATTGGTCCTACAGGTTTGGGATGGTAAACCAACCTATAGGAAATCATGGGCTGGGAATATTTTTGTGTGGTTGGATTTGACCTTGGACCCCTTCTTCAAGGTCGTACGAGGATACTGCATTTGCAGTATTTCTTTAAATATGTCTTAACCTACTCTTTACACTTAAACAGTTACCTTGTTACTTTCCTTCATAATACCATTTGCAGGGCACAACTTTTTTGTCCTTTTCTTCTGTCAGGTTCAGAATTTCTTTTGAACATGCGGTTCAATTACCATTTACTGTACTGCTGTACAGCACTTTCCCTGATAATTATGCTTTCCTCTCATTATTACCTTCACAAATCAAAAACACTCAGTCAGCTGACACAGTGCCCGTTTATAGGCACTCTCCTCTTGTTTTTTTTTTGGTTCTACATAGATGTATGAAAAAAGCACTCATCCTCTTTGTTTAAGTAATATGCTGGTATAAAACCTGGTATATGTAGCACTATATAAAATAAAACTTCATTTTGTTTGCAAGGAACTGAGAAGTGATATTGTCAGATTTTACTGTTTCTTCTTATTATAAATGAAACTGTGAAACCAGCTTTAATTTACTTTGTAAAAGGCTTGGAAGGATACATGTCAAATTATGAAGAAAAAAACAAAATCTAATTGCATATTTGTTTTATAATGTTTCATCTATCCACTAATATATTAAAACAGAAATAGATAAACTTGTGTGTGGACCTTTGCCCACAAGGAGTCTTGACCACAGGACCTTTGCCTGCAAAGGACTTTGCCCACCGCATTTTTACAGGGGAGGAACTTTGCATAAAATAATGATATGAAATAATATCCAAAAAATTATTAGCTTTTTAATATTTTTTATTGAAATATAAAATAATGATGGGAAATAATATCCAAAAAATTAGCTTTTTAATTTTTTTATTGAAGTATAAGTGTACCATATCTACCATATTAAAGGTCAGCTTCTTATTATATTATCAAATTTTAAAGGTCATAGGAAGCATTTTGAGAACTATTGTCAATAGACACACATAGATGTGAAACTTCAATTTTTGTAATAAGATGCGTGTGGACAAGGTTACATGCTATATTCAACCATTTTCTGTCAGTTTTTTCAAGCTTTTTACAACTGTCGCCATTACTTTTCACATAACTTTCATAGAAAATACTAGCCTTGACGTCACAGGTTCATTAGTTTGTAAACAAACTGCTGTAGTAAGCTATTTCATGTACAAACATATTTATTTTCTGTGTGTTGGAATGGTTTTTATGTCAGCTGACTTGTCAGTCAGCTGACATTATGTCATCACTCTGCGGCGTGGGCGTACGCGTCCGCGTCCGCGTGAACAACTTCTTCTCCAAAACTACAAGGCCTAGAGACATGCTGTATTTTTTAAAAGATACCTTATCTATCGAGGATGAAAAATTGTTCAAGGCATGCAAATCTGTCTGTTCGTCTGTTTGCTAGAGACATTGCAAGGGGGGTACCCCCACCAAAAGTGTAAAAATTTCAACTTTTTATCACAATTTTCTCAGTGACTATTGCAGGGATTTCTCTCATATCTTGCATATATGTACTAGGCCAGAGGTAGATTCTCTTGTGTGAGTATGAGACCTGGATCTGTCTTACTTTTTTTTTAATAATTTTTAATGCATTAAAATTCATGAAATCATGCACTAAATCACTTATAACTTCAAAAGTGTTGCATTTACAGCATTTTGTGAAAATATGTTGTTCAGCTACTTTTTTCATAGCTACAATATGGTGAGTAAGTTGGGTGTCTGTCTCAATAGCTAAGTGAGTAATAGCTACTTTTGGGCTTTTCAGTAACTTCCATTATGAGTAAAATCACTTGTAACTTAAAAACTATTGCATTTAGAGAATTTCGTATAAATATGTTATTCAGCTGCTTTTGGGCCAGCTATAACATAGTGAAATTTCAGACCTGTAGCTCATGGCATAGCTGAGTAATAGCTACTTTTAGGTTATCACTGTTGAGTAAATCGCTTATAACTTGAAAACTATTGCATTTAGAGAATTTCATATAAATATGTTATTCAGCTACTTTTGGTTCAGCTATAACATAGTAAAATTTCAGACCTGTAGCTCATGGCATAGCTGAGTAATAGCTACTTTTAGGTTATCACTGTTGAGTAAATCACTTATAACTTGAAAAGTGTTGCATTTAGAGCATTTTGTTAAAATATGTTATTCAGCTACTTTTTTCATAGCTACAATATGGTGAGTAAGTTGGGTGTCTGTCTCAATAGCTAAGTGAGTAATAGCTACTTTTGGGCCTTTCAGTAACTTCCATCATGAGTAAAATCACTTGTAACTTAAAAACTATTGCATTTAGAGAATTTCGTATAAATATGTTATTCAGCTACTTTTGGGCCAGCTATAACATAGTAAAATTTCAGACCTATAGCTCATGGCATAGCTGAGTAATAGCTACTTTTAGGTTATCACTGTTGAGTAAATCACTTATAACTTGAAAACTATTGCATTTAGAGTATTTTGTTTCAATATGTTATTCACCTATTTTGGGGTCAGCTATAACATAGTGAAGTTTCAGACCTGTGGCTCATTTCATAGCTGAGTAATAGCTACTTTGAAGTTCTCACTGTTGAGTAAATCAGTTATAATTGGAAAACTATTGCATTTACAGAAATTTGTGCAAATATGTTATTCAGCTACTTTTGGGTCAGCTATAACATAGTGAAATTATAGACCTATAGCTCATGGCACAACTGAGCAATAGCTATTCTCAGGTACTGACTGTTGAGTAAATCAGCTATAACTTGAAAAATATTGCATTTGGAGTATTTTGTTAAAATATATTGTTCACCTACTTTTGGGTCTGCTATAACATAGTGAAATTACAGACCTATAGCTCATGGCATAGCTGAGCAATAGCTATTTTCAGGTTCTCACTATTGAGTAAATCAGTTGTAGCTTGAAAACTATTGCATTTACAGTAGTTTGCTTAAATACAGTGGAACCTCTATTATCCGACCCTCTATTATCCGAATTTTCAATTATCCGACCTCAAACCCACTCTCCCAACTCCTTTTAAACCTGTTATTTTAGGCTTTCTATTATCCAACCTTTCTATTATCCGACCTAATTGTTACTCTCCCTAGAGGGTCGGATAATAGAGATTCTACTGTATGTTGTTCACCTACTTTTGGGTTAGCTATAACATAGTAAAATTTCAGACATGTAGCTCATGGCATAGCTGAGTAATAGTTCCTTTGAGGTTCTCACTGTTGAGTAAATCAGTTGTAACTTGAAAACTATTACATTTAGAGTAATTTGTTAAATATGTTATTCACAGAATTTTTGGTCAGCTATAGCATAGTGAAATTGCAGACCTCTATGTCATGGCATAGCTGAGCAATAGCTACTTTCAGGTTCTCACTGTTGAGTAAATCATTGTATCCACTGGATAGCCGCAGTGTGTAGAGAGAGATTTCACCATTACTGCTCTGATGAAAAAAAATATTATAGCTAGCTTTCTTAAGTTTGCAGTATATATTAATAACCATAAAATGTTGTCTGGGAATATTTTTGGCCTCATTTTGAGAAACAAGATGGCCGCCACAGGTGTTTTTTGTCAGTCATGAAAAGTGCTTATATCTCCCTTATTATTGATCCTAGAGGTTTGGGATGATAAACCAACCTGTAGGAAATCATGGGGTGGGAAACTTTTGGTGTGGTCAGATTTGACCTTCAATGACCCCTCCTTCAAGGTCAAACAAGGATAGCCAAACTTAAAAGTGCTTATAACTCGCTTATTATTGGTCCCAGAGGTTTGGGATGGTAAACAGACAGGAAATCATGGGCTGTGAATCTGTTGATATGGTTCGATTTGACCTTGGAACCCTCCTTCAAGGTCAAATGAGGATAGCGAAAATTGAAAGTGCCTACAACTCGCTTATTATTGGTGACAGAGATTTGGGATGGTAAACCATCCCATAGGAAATCATTGGCTCGGAATCTTTTGGTATGGTCAGATTTGACCTTTGCACCCCTCCTTCAAGGTCAAATGAGGACAGCCAAGCTTAAAAGTGCTTATAACTCATTTATAATTGGTCCTAGAAGTTTGGAATGGTAAACCATAGGAAATCATGGGCTGGGAATGTATTTGTGTGGTTAGATTTGACCTTGGACCCCTTCTTCAAGGTCAAACGAGGATATTGCATTTGTAGTATTTCTTTAAATATGTTTTAACCTATTTTTTACACTTAAACAATTACCTTGTTATTTTCCTTCATAATACCATTTACAGGGCACAACTTTTTTATCCTTTTCTTCTGTCAGCTTCGGAATTTCTTTTGAACTTGCTGTTCAGTTACCATTTACTGTATTTCTGTACAGCCCTTTTCCTGATAATTATTCTGTCCTCTAATCACCTTCACAAATCAAAAACACTCAGTCAGCTGACACAGTGCCCGTTCACGGCACTCTCCTCTTGTTTTGTTGATATAATACATCAGTCTGGCACAGTAAATTACAAAAATTAGCCATGATAAGATTGTTGTATTTTTCCAAATAAAAATATATATGTTTGAAGGGAAAATATAGTCAAACTGTCTTTTCATGTTTTTTCAGTGTTTTTGAATGCAATTTCTTTGTTATGCTATAATATGCCAGTGTGTAACAATGAAGTACACAAATAGCCTTTGGAGACCTTTATATTACACTCATATTAAAAAGTTATATCTTTAGGGAAGTAGGAACAAGTTTCATAAATAACTATGTAGATATTGTTCCAACCTCTGGTATATTTTTTTTGAGGCAATGTTTAAACTATGTAAGAGGTTAGCCTTTACACAAGCTGTGCACATAACTGAAATTTACTTACATATACTTGAAAAAGTGTAATTAAAGAGTACTGTCACTGATTTTTGCCTCTGACACCAATATATGTCTAAATATGTTGCATTAAATCCAAATAAATTCAATTCAGTTCCATTTACAACAATGCTGAGTGCAATATTGGCCAGATCTGTCAAAATTGTGAAAGTTATTTAGCAGAGGAAGAAAGTAAGAAATGAAATGGAAGTATATATTCCAAGTTAAACAAGTGCACATATATTCCTTACGCTGGCTGGCTTTCATCTAACTGTTTATATTAACTGAGATGGTTGTAAAACCAAAGAAAAATTAGGTGAGAGCTGATAAAAAGCAGCAATATGTGAATAAACAAGATTGATTAGCTGTTTTTGCTTCTATGTAAACTAAAACTTTAAAAAAAGAAAAAAGAAACTTACACCAACTTAATTTCCTCAGTGTGTATTTATATGTTTATCTCAAACCTAAACAAATTTCGCTATGAACCTGTGACGTCATCAATCATCATCTACGAGAAAAACAACATGTCGGCTTTTCACAGCACTCGGGATTTTTACTTTGTAGATTGTCATTTGTGACTCTTCTACCATATATTTCTTAAAAACAACCACAGTTTCCATTTCATTAAGCATTTATCCATTTAACAAAGGTAAATTCACAGTTTTCATGAAAAATGCTTCCTATGACCTTTAAGTATGTAATGTTACAATGTAATAATATTCTCAATGACTGTGGACTTTCTTGAAACCTTTTTTGTATATATGCATTCTTCATTGCTAAGGTTTTGGCCACCTCTGGTATTTTTATTGTTTCCATTTTGCAGTACTATGTAAATCTATCAACAGTGAATTAAATGCTAATGAAATCAACTTACATACTTTATATAGTGCAATTTTAGTTCAGTTAATGTTTATCTCTTTCAACACTATATATCCTGAGTAGTTATCTGAATGGAGTGTTGATTGTTTTGTTGGTTGGTTGATTGATTGATTGGTTGGTTGGTTGATCGATTGATTGATTGATTGTGGGTGAACATCCTACCCTGTCAGATTGTTGTGGGCAGCAAATTTCCTTGTGGGCAAAGTGCCTGTGGATAGGGTTTGCATTTGGGCAAAGTTCTTGTGGGCAAAGTTCCTGGATTCGTATCAGTCGTCTGTGGATACCATTTTGCTTGCAAAATAAAATTATTGTAGATTGAATTACTCAAGTTCTTATATAAGTGGTTGATCATGTTTTCTCTCAAAATTATATCAGCTACATATTCAGCTTTCATTTAGCAGCAGGGGTTGTTGATCTAGCTGCTTATTCACATACACTATGTAAATTGGTCAAATGTACAGACTTGACTTCTTTCAAAAGATAAGATGACTGGAAAAAAACATTTTCCTCCACTCTGTATTTGCTTTTGTGTGATATCTATCTGGAGGCAGATTCATGGCAAGTCCCACTCACTCACTGATGCCCCACTGTGCTTTGTCTGTTAACATCTGTGTGATTACATAATGTGTCTGCACACTGAGTGAAAAGGTTGATAAGGGATATCAAGATATATTAATTTCTTTTCATTAAGGGATATGTAAATCTTTTTAGGGGTAAACAATTCAAACAAGGACATTTATGTTTAGGTTCATGGAGGTAGAGCCTTGTGGAAAGAATGACTTATCTGTTTTGAGAGAATGGAAAAAGCCTTAACAATATGTAAAACCCTTGAGCTTTCATGATATTCAGATATAGAGTCATCTGTGAATTAAAAATGTTAACAATAACATCTGACAACATGACTTTGTGTATTTTTTTTTTTACAATGGAACAATAAAGGATTTTACAAATACGATTATCTTAAGCATATTCAATATTAAATAGCAATGAATTTTCAGAGGCATAAAATGCCTCAAAGATATATAACATATGAATATCCCTATCTATAGCCAATTATAGTTTACTACAGTGTATCTTTATCATTATAAATCTAGGATTAAGTATCTCCTGGAAAAAATTTATGATCCCAAATTTACAGCAAAAATGATATATTATTTTCATAAAATATACCACTCTACGAAACACAATAAAGCTCACATTCTGCTTACAGTCTAATACTGCAACTGATACAATTTTAAGATAATCCAATTTTTTCTTTAGATACAAAACACAGTAAAGCTTACCTTCTCCTTACAGTCTCATACCACAACTACTACAGCTTCATTAACTCAAGTCTCCATCCAGGCCGCTCGTTTTTATTAGCAAAAACTTTTTTCTAGGTGGATGCTAACATTAGATACACAATAACTTAAGACATGCATTGTAAGGCAACTTAAGATTGTTTATAACATTTGAAGATGCATAATTGTCTTAGAAACTGAACATAATGTTTCAATACAATGTATTTAAAAATATTCAGAAAACTAAGTTTAGGACTATTATCCAGTTTTTGACAATATTCCTTGTGGGGTTTTTGTGTTTTTGACATTTGGGCGTCAGGATCCTCTTTTTGATGTGACGGTCTAAACCATAAGTTTTATCCATGTCTGTCAAAAAACTGCCAACCCTGACATGGGCACACACTCTCTTCTGGAAAAAATGACTGCGCTTTCTTGGATATCAGTGCCTTAGAGGATGTCTACATCAGTATGGTGCTGTATAAATACTTCAACCTAACACTACTACTCCATTTAAAAGTACAAATTACACTGTGGTTCCACTTTTGCAGTCGAGTTTAAGAGTGTAACAAAAGTTCTATTGGTTTTTGGATGATGATTCTGGGTTAGACAGCAAAAGCTTTAAAAAAATTACCTAGAATTGCATGGGTGTGAGTCAATTATAAACACAATTAATTTGATGTAGTTGTTTTTCAGTGAAACTTAAGAGATTGAATATGGGCAGTGAAGGACCTGTGGCTGTAAAAAGTGAACCAGATTGGTAAGGCATTGTGCCCTTCATGATTTTAGCAGTTTTTACCCCACAGCCCGTAAGGGCTGTCGGGATATTGTTTTCACCCATGGTGTCCGGATGGGCGGGCGGCGGGAAAAAGTTTGTCCGGGCTGTATCTCAGAAACCGTAAGGTATAGGAAGTTGATACTTGGTAGGGACATTGGTTAGAATGTGTAGGTGTGCAACGTCATAGTCTGACCTTGATTTGACCTTTGACCTTGCCGTAGTGACCTTAACGTATAAAATCTTGTCTGGGCTATATCTCGGAAACCGTAAGGTGTAGAAAGTTGACACTTGGTAGGGACATTGGTTAGGGGGTGTAGGTGTGCAATGTGATGGTGAGACCTTGATTTGACCTTTGACCTTGCTGTAGTGACCTTGACCTATAAAATCTTGTCCGGGCTATATCTCGGAAACTGTAAGGTGTAGGAAGTTGATACTTGGTAGGGACATTGGTTAGGGGGTGTAGGTGTGCAACATCATGGTCTGACCTTGATTTGACCTTTGACCTTGTCGTAGTGACCTTGACCTATAAAATCTTGTTGCACCTTTGGGTCTGTCTTTTGATGCAGATTAAGCACTGTTAAAGTCATATTAGAATTCATTAAGAATTTTACTTTTACAACTTCCCATTGTAACAGATGGAATTTCATCAAGTGAGCCACAGATTTTGCTCCAACACCACACATAAGAATTCATTGAATGTATTACCACTTCTGTATGCGTGGTAATATTCAAAACATCTAAACCATAATTTGGCCATGCCAGATGTAGATAAAGAGTACATGCATTATCTTTCTCTTAGACATTATTTTCTCTATTTAAACACTGTTTGGACCTTTATATAACTGACAGTGCTCTGAAAGTATCCTGAACTTTGTGCTGATACAGTACTTCTATATCTCATGGTGTTAAAAATATTTCCCTAGGCTGTGGGGTACGGGCATCTCTGATGCTATTTTTATGTCAGCTGACTTGTCAGTCAGCTGACATTATGTCGTCACTCTGCGGCGTGGGCGTACGCGGACGCGTGAACAACTTCTCCTCCAAAACTACAAGGCCTAGAGACGTGCTGTTTTTTTTAAAAGATACCTTATCTATCGAGGATGAAAAATTGTTCAAGGCATGCAAATCTGTCTGTTCGTCTGTTTGCTAGAGACATTACAAGGAGGGTACCCCCACCAAAAGTGTGAAAATTTCAACACTTAATCACAATTTTCTCAGTGACTATTGCAGGGATTTCTCTCATATCTTGCATATATGTACTAGGCCACAGGTAGATTCTCTTGTGTGAGTATGAGACCTGGATCTGTCTTACTTTTTTTTTAATAAATTTTTTTAATAATTTTTAATGCATTAAAATTCATGAAATCATGCACAAAATCATTTATAACTTGAAAAGTGTTGCATTTAGAGCATTTTGTTAAAATATGTTATTCAGCTACTTTTTTCATAGCTACAATATGGTGAGTAAGTTGGGTGCCTGTCTCAATAGCTAAGTGAGTAATAGCTACTTTTGGGCTTTTCAGTAAGTTCCATCATGAGTAAAATCACTTGTAACTTAAAAACTATTGCATTTAGAGAATTTCGTATAAATATGTTATTCAGCTACTTTTGGGTCAGCTATAACATAGTAAAATTTTAGACCTGTAGCTCATGGCATAGCTGAGTAATAGCTACTTTTAGGTTATCACTGTTGAGTAAATCGCTTATAACTTCAAAACTATTGCATTTAGAGAATTTCGTATAAATATGTTATTCAGCTACTTTTGGGTCAGCTATAACATAGTAAAATTTCAGATCTGTAGCTCATGGCATAGCTGAGTAATAGCTACTTTTAGGTTATCACTGTTGAGTAAATCGCTTATAACTTGGAAACTATTGCATTTACAGTATTTTGTTTCAATATGTTATTCACCTATTTTGGGATCAGCTATAACATAGTGAAGTTTCAGATCTGTGGCTCATTGCATAGCTGAGTAATAGCTACTTTGAAGTTCTCACTATTGAGTAAATCACTTGTAACTTAAAACCTATTGCATTTAGAGAATTTCGTATAAATATGTTATTCAGCTACTTTTGGGCCAGCTATAACATAGTGAAATTTCAGATCTGTAGGTCATGGCATAGCTGAGTAATAGCTACTTTAAAGTTCTCACTATTGAGTAAATCAGTTGTAATTGGAAAACTATTGCATTTAGAGTATTTCGTATAAATATTTCATTCAGCTACTTTTGGGTCAGCTATAACATAGTAAAATTTCAGACCTGTAGCTCATGGCATAGCTGAGTAATAGCTACTTTTAGGTCATCACTATTGAGTAAATCAGTTGTAACTTCAAAACTATTGCATTTACAGTATTTTGCTTAAATATGTTGTTCACCTACTTTTGGGTCAGCTATAACATAGTAAAATTTCAGACCTGTAGCTCATTGCATAGCTGAGTAATAACTACTTTGAGGTTCTCACTATTGAGTAAATCAGTTGTAATTGCAAAACTATTGCATTTAGAGAATTTCGTATAAATATGTTATTGAGCTACTTTTGGGCCAGCTATAACATAGTGAAATTTCAGATCTGTAGGTCATGGCACAGCTGAGTAATAGCTACTTTGAAGTTCTCACTATTGAGTAAATCAGTTGTAATTGGAAAACTATTGCATTTACAGAATTTCGTATAAATATGTTATTCAGCTACTTTTGGGTCAGCTATAACATAGTAAAATTTCAGACCTGTAGCTCATGGCATAGCTGAGTAATAGCTACTTTTAGGTCATCACTATTGAGTAAATCAGTTGTAACTTCAAAACTATTGCATTTACAGTATTTTGCTTAAATATGTTGTTCACCTACTTTTGGGTCAGCTATAACATATTAAAATTTCAGACCTGTAGCTCATTGCATAGCTGAGTAATAACTACTTTGAGGTTCTCACTATTGAGTAAATCAGTTGTAATTGCAAAACTATTGCATTTAGAGAATTTAATATAAATATGTTTTATTCAGCTACTTTTGGGTCAGCTATAACATAGTAAAATTTCAGACCTGTAGCTCATGGCATAGCTGAGTAATAGCTACTTTTAGGTCATCACTATTGAGTAAATCAGTTGTAACTTGAAAACTATTGCATGTACAGTATTTTGCTTAAATATGTTGTTCACCTACTTTTGGGTCAGCTATAACATAGTAAAATTTCAGACCTGTAGCTCATGGCATAGCTGAGTAATAGCTACTTTGAGGTTATCACTGTTGAGTAAATCGCTTATAACTTGGAAATTATTGCATTTAGAGTATTTTGTTTCAATATGTTATTCACCTATTTTGGGGTCAGCTATAACATAGTGAAGTTCCAGACCTGTGACTCATTGCATAGCTGAGTAATAGCTACTTTGAAGTTCTCAATGTTGAGCAAATCACTTATATTTTGAAAACTATTGCATTTAGAGAATTTAGTGTAAATATGTTATTCAGCTACTTTTGGGTCAGCTATAACATAGTAAAATTTCAGACCTGTAGCTCATGGCATAGCTGAGTAATAGCTACTTTTAGGTTATCACTGTTGAGTAAATCACTTATAACTTGGAAACTATTGCATTTAGAGTATTTTGTTGCAATATGTTATTCACCTATTTTGGGGTCAGCTATAACATAGTGAAGTTTCAGACCTGTGGCTCATTGCATAGCTGAGTAATAGCTACTTTGAAGTTCTCACTGTTGAGTAAATCAGTTGTAATTGGAAAACTATTGCCTTTACAGAAATTTGTGCAAATATGTTATTCAGCTACTTTTGGGTCAGCTATAACATAGTGAAATTACAGACCTGTAGCTCATGGCACAACTGAGCAATAGCTATTCTCAGGCACTGACTGTTGAGTAAATCGGCTATAACTTGAAAAATATTGCATTTGGAGTATTTTGTTAAAATATATTGTTCACCTACTTTTGGGTTAGCTATAACATAGTGAAATTACAGACCTATAGCTCATGGCATAGCGGAGCAATAGCTATTTTCAGGTTCTCACTATTGAGTAAATCAGTTGTAACTTGAAAACTATTGCATTTACAGTATTTTGCTTAAATATGTTGTTCACCTACTTTTAGGTCAGCTATAACAGAGCAAAAATTCAGACATGTAGCTCATTGCATAGCTGAGTAATAGTTACTTTGAGGTTCTCACTCTTGAGTAAATCAGTAGTAACTTGAAAACTATTACATTTAGAGTATTTTGTTAAATATGTTTTTCACAGACGTTTTGGTCAGCTATAACATAGTGAAATTGCAGACCTCTATGTCATGGCATAGCTGAGCAATAGCTTCTTTCAGGTTCTCACTGTTGAGTAAATCATTGTATCCAACCTGTAGGAAATCATGGGCTGGGAATCTGTTAATATGGTCCGATTTGACCTTGGAACCCTCCTTCAAGGTCAAATGAGGATAGCCAAACATAAAAGTGCTTATAACTCGCTTATTATTGGTCCTAGAGGTTTGGAATGAAAACCAACCTATAGAAAATCATGAGCTGGGAATTTTTTGGTGTGGTCGGATTTCACCTTGGACCCCTCCTTCAAGGTCAAATGAGGATAGCCAAACTTAAAAGTGCTTATAACTCGCTTATTATTGGTCCTAGAGGTTTGGAATGGAAAACCAACCTATAGAAAATCATGGGCTGGGAATCTTTTGGTGTGGTCAGATTTCACCTTAGACCCCTCCTTCCAGGTCAAACGAAGATAGCCAAACTTAAAGTGCTTATAACTCGCGTATTATTGGTCTTGGAGGTTTGGGATGGTAAACCAACATATAGGAAATCATGGGCTGGGATTCTTTTGGTGTGGTCAGATTTGACCTGGGACCCCTCCTTCAAGGTCAATTGAGGATAGCCAAACTTACAATTGCTTAGAACTCACTTATTATTGGTCCTACAGGTTTGGGATGGTAAACAAGCTACAGGAAATCATGGGCTGGGAATTTTTTTGTGTGGTCGGATTTGACCTTGGACCCCTCCGTCAAGGTCAAACAAGGATAGCGAAACTTAAAAAGTGCCTATGACTCACTTATTATTGGTCCGAGAGGTTTGGGATGGTAAACCATCCTAAATTCTTTGGCTGGGAATCTTTTGGTATGGTCAGATTTGACCTTTGGACCCCTTCTTCATGGTCGAACGAGGATATTGCATTTATAGTATTTCTTTAAATATTTTTAACCTACTTTTTACACTTAAACAATTACCTTGTTACTTTATTTCATAATACCATTTGCAGGGCGCAACTTTTTTGTCCTTTTTTTCTGTCAGCTTCGGAATATCTTTCGAACATGCTGTTCAGTTACCATTTACTGTATTTCTGTACAGCCCTTTCCCTGATAATTATGCTTTCCTCTCATTATCACCATCACAAATCAAAAACATTCAGTCAGCTGACACAGTGCCCGTTCACGGGCACTCTCCTCTTGTTTTTTACTGTTCTGACCTCTGATTATGTTTTACATTTCAGTCTATCATTTTCAAACTTTCACAATAATCAAGTCCCAAAAGTACTCCTGGTTATGATGTAAGTATTAAGTGTCGAAATTAATTGTACATCACTCTCCCCAGCCTGCCTTGAGCTGGAGAATCTGCATTAACTCTTGTTGCTTTTTCTGCAATAACAATAATTTGCACATTATATAAAAGTTTAATTTCATGTCAATTTATTTGTTATTTTTTTGTGTTTTATGTATTTTTTTGACGTATTTAAATATAAATTTTTTTTTATTATCTGCTGCAAGGCTTTAGCCTGGGAGGGAGATTATGAAATGCATCCTGTGCATGCGTGTGTGCCTCTGTTAGTATGTCGCTCTGATTTCTCTGAAACTACTGCAGTAACACTTTTGTTTTTGTAAATTTTTATGTCGTAATGGATTTTTATGCCCTTTAAAATTTTTCAGGTTTTGTGGACTTTGGCCAAAAGCTAAGTGAATAATAAGACTTTTTGCTAATTTGAGATATAAGTTAGTGAGATTTCAGACCTGTAGCTTATTGTATAGCGGAGCAGTAGCTATTTTGTGATTCTCACTGTTGAGTAAATCATTTGTAACTTGAAAAATGTTGTATTTACTATTTAGACTGTTTTGTTGAACTATGCCATTCACCTACTTTTGGTTTAGCTATAACATAGTAAGATTACAAACCTGTAGCTCAATGTATCAATGTATAGCTGAGCAATAACTTTAGCTTCCTCTAGGAGACCAATGGCAGTCTTCTTAAGGTCAAATTTGAGGTATTACTTCTGGCATGAATGAAAAATGTTGATTATCTCAAAAACCATTAGAGATAGAGCGATTTCAAGCAAATTTTGGATCTTTTGGGTGGAGTTACAGGTTTTTCTTCAAATATGTTGTTCAGTTACTTTGTCCTTAGCTATAAGATGGTACATAGTTTGGGGTTCTATTGCATGCCATAAGTGAGTAATAGCTATTTTCTTATTTGTAGCATGTAGTTTTTGATAAGCTATCACATAGTAAAGTTTTAGACCTGTTGCACATTGGATAGTTGAGTAATAGCTACTTTGAAATTCTGACTGTTGAGTAAATCCATTGTAACTCCAAAACTATTGCAGTAAGAGTATTTTCCTAAAATATGTTGTTCAGCTACTTTGTCCTTATCTATAATATGGCATATAGTTTGGGGTTCTATTGCATGCCATAAGTGAGTAATAGGTATTTTCTTATTTGTAGCAAAATAATGACAAGTAAATGTCAAATATCTTCAAAAGTATTAAAGTTAAACAAATCTTTTTAATATGTTATTCATCTAGTTTTTGGTAAGCTATCACCTAGTGAAGTTTCAGACCTGTTGCACATTGCATAGTTGAGTAATAGCTACTTTGAAATTCTGACTGTTGAGTAAATCCATTGTAACTCCAGAAGTATTGCAGTTAGAGTATTTTCCTAAAATATGTTGTTCGGCTACTTTGTCTTTAACTATAAGATGGCATATAGTTTGGGGTTCTATTGCATGCCATAAGTGAGTAATAGCTATTTTCTTATTTGTAGCAAAATAATGACATAAGTAAATGTCAAATATCTTCAAAAGTATTAAAGTTAGGGAAATATTTTCAAATATGTTATGTAGTTTTTGATAAGCTATCACATAGTAAAGTTTCAGACCTGTTGCACATTGGATGGCTGAGTAATAGCTACTTTGAAATTCTGACTGTTGAGTAAATCCATTGTAACTCCAAAACTATTTCACTTAGAGTATTTTCCTAAAATATGTTGTTCAGCTACTTTGTCTTTAACTATAAGATGGCATATAGTTTGGGGTTCTATTGGATGCCATAAGTGAGTAATAGCTATTTTTATATTTGTAGCAAAATAATGACATAAGTAAATGTCAAATATCTTCAAAAGTATTAAAGTTAGGGAAATATTTTCAATATGTTATTCATCTAGTTTTTGATAAGCTATCACATAGTAAAGTTTCAAACCTGTTGCACATTGGATAGCTGAGTAATAGCTACTTTGAAATTCTGACTGTTGAGTAAATCCATTGTAACTCAAAAACTACTGCAGTTACAGTATTTTCTTAAAATAATTTGTTCAGCTACTTTTTCCTTAACTATAACATGGCATATTGTTTGGGGTTCCATTGCATGTCATAAGTGAGTAATAGCTATTTTCTTATTTGTAGCAAAATTATGACGGAAATAAATGTCAAATACCTTCACAAGTATTAAAGTTAGGCAAATCTTTTCATTTGTTATTCATCTAGTTTTTGATAAGCTTACTTTCTTGTGTCATTTATATTTTTGTTGCTTTTGCAGATCTAGGTCAATAGCTAAGTGAGTAGATAGCTCAGTAATAGCTACTAAAATGAGTAAATGTCTTTTATGTCTAAAAGTATTATAGGTAGGCAATTTCTTCTAAATAAGTCATTCACCTACTTTTGGCTGATCTACCACATAGTGAAGTTGCAGATGTATAGCTCTTTGCATAGCTCACTCGTAGCTACTAAAATGAGTAAATGTCTTTTATCTCTAAGAGTATTGCAGATAGGCAATTTCTTCTAAATAAGTCATTCACCTACTTTTGGGTGATCTACCACATAGTGAAGTTGCAGATCTATAGCTTTTTTCATAGCACACTCATAGCTACTGAAATGAGTAAATGTCTTTTATCTTTAAAAGTATTACAGATAGGCAATTTCTTCTAAATAAGTCATTCACCTACTTTTGCGTGATCTACCATCTAGTAAAGTTGCAGAACTGTAGCTCTTTGGATAGCTGAGTAATAGCTACTAAAATGAGCAAATGTCTTTTATCTCTACAAGTATTACAGATAGGCAATTTCTTCTAAATAAGTCATTCACCTACTTTTGCCTGATCTACCACACAGTAAAGTTTCAGATCTGTGGCTCTTTGCATAGCTCAGTCATAGCTACTAAAATGAGTAAAAGTCTTTTATCAGTAAAAGTATTGCATACACACAATTTCTTCTAAATAAGTCATTCACCTACTTTTGGGTGATCTACCACATAGTGAAGTTACACAACTGTAGCTCTTCGGATAACTGAGTAATAGCTACTAAAATGAGTCAATACCCTTTATCTTTAAAAGTATTACAGATAGGCAATTTCTTCTAAATAAGTCATTCACCTACTTTTGGGTGATCTACTAGTGATGTTGCAGAAGTGTAGCTCTTTGCATAGCTGAGTAAGAGCTGCTAAAATGAGCAAATGTCTTTTATCCCTAAAAGTGTTACAGATAGGCAAGTTCTTCTAAAAAAGTCATTCACCTACTTTTGGCTGATCTACCACATAATGAAGTTTCAGATCTATAGCTCTTTGCATAGCTCAGTCATAGCTACTAAAATGAGTAAATGCTTTTTATCTGTAAAAGTATTGCATACATGCAATTTCTTCTAAATAAGTCATTCACCTACTTTTGGGTGATCTACCACATAGTAAAGTTGCAGAACTGTAGCTCTTTGGATAGCTGAGTAATAGCTACTAAATTGATCAAATGTCTTTTATCTCTACAAGTATTACAGATAGGCAATTTCTTCTAACTAAGTCATTCACCTACTTTTGGGTGATCTACCACGTAGTGAAGTTGCACATCTATAGCTCTTTGCATAGCTCAGTCATAGCTACTAAAATGAGTAAATGCTTTTTATCTGTAAAAGTATTGCATACACACAATTTCTTTTAAATAAGTCATTCACCTACTTTTGGGTGATCTACCACATAGTGAAGCTACACAACTGTAGCTCTTTGCATAACTGAGTAATAGCTACTAAAATGAGGCAATACCCTTTATCTTTAAAAGTATTACAGATAGGCAATTTCTTCTAAATAAGTCATTCACCTACTTTTGGGTGATCTACCACATAGTGAAGTTGCACATCTATAGCTGTTAAAATGAGTAAATGTCTTTTATCTCTAAAAGTATTACAGATAGGCAATTTCTTCTAAATTAGTCATTCATCTACTTTTGGATGATCTACCACATAGTGAAGTTGAAAAACTGTAGCTCTTTGCATAGCTGAGTAACAGCTTCTAAAATGAGTAAATGCCTTTTATCTTTAAAAGTATTGCACATAGACAATTTCTTCTAAGTAAGTCCTTTACCTACTTTTGGGCGATCTACCACATAGTGAAGTTGCAGAACTGTAGCTCTTTGGATGGCAGAGTAATAGCCACTAAAATGAGTAAATGTCTATTATCTCTAAAAGTGTTACAGATAGATAATTTCTTCTAAATATATCCTTCACCTACTTTGGGTTGATCTACATAGTAAAGTTGCAGAACTGTAGCTCTTTGGATGGCAGAGTAATAGCCACTAAAATAAGTAAATGCCTATTGTCTTTAAAAGTATTGCAATCAAATATTAAAGTGCCTCTTGCTTGTTGTCACTTCTACATGTGCCTCCATCTCACAAGAAAATTTATATTCTACTATCTTTAGTACATCTAATTTATACAGCGGGAGATAATTGCATGCGTCAGAATGCTTGTTATGAATGTGTCAGTGCAAAAAGAAGTTTGTTTTTTAGAATTATATGCTTCACTTGTGGTTTTTCATTCCTTTTAATGAACTGTTTAAGGGCAAGCTTCAGGTCTTCATATGATGCTACACAACACAACTCTCCAGCACTACAGAATGGAACAGTGATGCCAGCTGCAATGCCTCAGATGTATCATCAACCCCCTGGAATTCCAGGCCCCATACCAGACAGTGGACCAGCTAAAGAAGTAAATAATCAGACCAAGAAGAAGGGCAGACCAAAAAAGGTGAAAGAAGAACCTTCTTTAGTGGGAGGGTAAGTTGAGAGTGTTAAATACTAACAGCCTTGTAATTATTCAAGGAATGTGGGGGGAAATTACTTACTTCATTGAGGCTACCATTTATGTTTTTTTGTTTTTTTTATACAACATTTTATACAATCTCTTGGTGAATGTGCCAATTTCTTCAAACAAATAATGCCAGAATGCACATGTCTTTACATTATGTCCTTCCTTTGGCTGCTTTATTTCTTTGGCTAAGCCCAAAGGCCAATAATAAGGGAGATATAAAGCCCTTTTAGTTTGTAACCCAAATTGGCCTTGAAACAGGGGCCTTAGGTCAAATTCAACACTTGCTTAAGATTTGCAAGCCATGATTTTCTCTACGCTCTTCAATATTTTTTGGGTTTGGTGAACTTTGGCCTACTTTTGAGTGAGTAATAGCACTTTTACCTAATATAATTATATGACTTATAACTGTCAAACTATTCCATTTAGAGTATTTGGTTCCAATATGTTGTTTAGCTACTTTCTCCACATCTACAACATGGTCAGTAGTTTGGAAGTGTATCTCCATAGCTAAGTGAGTAAGAGCTACTTTGTCAATTTTTAATGATAACCAGAATGAGTAAATGGCTTATATCTTCAAAAGTATTGCAGCTACACAATTTCTCTCAAATATGTTGTTCATCTACTTTTTTGTGAACTGTAACATATTTAAGTTTCACAACTGTTGCTCAATGTACAAGTGAGTAATGGCTAATTTATTGCTACTTCTAGTGAAAATGTGAAAATTCACAAATATCTCGCAAACCATAAGAGATAGAGCAATTTCGAGCGAATTTTTGACCCGCAGGGTAGTACCGGAGTATCCTGTGCCTTGGGGAAAAATTTCAATTTTCGCCACTTTTGACGGCCATCTTAGATTTTAGCGGAAAACAAAAAAGTGTGAATATCCCGAAAACCGTAAGAGATAGAGCGATTTCGAGCGAATTTTTGACCCACAGGGTAGTACAGGAGTATCTTGTGCCTAGGGGAAAAATTTCAATTTTCGGTTCTTTTGGCGGCCATCTTGGATTTTAGCGGAAAATGGGAAAAGTGTGAATATCTGGAAAACCATAAGAGATAGAGCGATTTCAAGCGAATTTTTGATCTGCAGGGTAGTACAGGAATATCCTGTGCCTAGGGGAAAAATTTCAATTTTCGCCACTTTTGGCGGCCATCTTGGATTTTAGTGGAAAATGAAAAAGTGTGAATATCTCGAAAACTGTAAGAGATACAGCGATTTCGTGCGAATTTTTGACCCACAGGGAAGTACAAGAGTATCGTATGCTAAGAGGAAAAATTTCAATTTTCGCCACTTTTAGTGGCCATCTTGGATTTTAGCCGAAAATAAAACATTGAAAATATCTAGAAAAAGGTAAGAGATAGAGCGATTTCAAGTGAATTTTTCATCCGCAGGGAAGTACAGGAGTATCCTGTGCCTAGGAGAAAAATTTCAATTTTCGCCACTTTTGGCAGCCATCTTGGATTTTAGTGGAAAATAAAAAATGTGAATATCTCGGAAACGGTATTTCTTCCCGTTTAATCCTCGGCTGGAGATACATACCGCAGCAAGGGTCTTGTTTCTAATAAGTTGTTTTCACGTTTCAAAGTCCTAGGACCAATAAAAAAAATGGAGATGTAAGGCCTTTTTAGAAGAGTCAAAGGTCAAATTTGACACTTGCAAAAGCTTCACAAGCCATGATTTTGCATAAGGATAAGGGAGATATAAGGTCTTTCTTTTTAATGTGATGACCGCTATTTGACCTTAAAGATGTCACATGGCGGGCATTTTGATTTCAAAATGAGGCCCAAACTACACCCAGACAAGCTCTTCTTGCGATATACATTTGGGCAAATCAGATGAAAACAGCTGCAAAATTTTAAGTTTTCGAACATCTTAATGATTTTTGAACACTCGGCTATGGATATATAACTGACACTGCTCTGAAAGTCTCTCAATCTTTGTACTATTTTACTGCTTCTATGTCTCATGGTGTTGAAAACTATTTCCCAGGGCTGTGGGCTGCGGGCCGCTTTGATGCTATTTTTACAGACATGTTTTCATAGCCATAAACATTTGCTGCAAATGTGGTGAAGATATCTTCATAAATGAGTGAGATATAAAGGTTTATGTATGAATCTGACAAACGGATGCATATACAGAAACCATGGCAATGCTTTTAAGATTTTTGGATCTTAACCATTGTGCTTGTTCCACTGCCTAAACTCGTGCATGGATTATCACCAGAATTTAAGGATGTATTTAATCTGAGAAGATCTAGAGTTGATTAGATTTTGGGAGCATCACCATTTTTTTCTGTCTTAAAGTTTCTCAGTGCTCTGCAGGCAAAATCCATAGACAGAATGGAAAAAAAATCTGCATGTTGTCCCCCTTCTTCAACTGCAAGAAAATATTGACAGCATAAGGTGGTGCTGTATATGTGCTACATTTGAATTTGATCGTTAGATTGTCACAAATCTCAATGTTGTTGCCACTTAGTTGTACCTGTGGGCTGGGGTTCCTGTCTGGCAAGACTGGCTATTTTAAATTCAGATTTACAATGGAGGTAGTTGTGATGTTAACAGATTTTCTGAATCTTTATCAATTTCTAGAACTTATAAATTCTACATTTTTATTGCGTAAAATAGCCTTACCTTATCCTCACAAGTGCTTGTTTGGTTTTGTGGAGCAAAACGTATCGACCGACAAGAATTTTTTAAGGAATATTCTTGTCACAAGAGGTGACCCCTTTGTCTGCGCATGTCCGCGCTTGCGCAGTAGTCGTTGTCGACAGACGATTGTCGAGAGCTCTTCATTATATTTTTGGTCGATATGGGAGCAACACGTATTTTTCCTTATTATCGTCCATTCACGGATGAAAATCTATGAAGTTTTTGAAGCGTGCAAGCGTGCACCTACCTGTAGTTGTCCATTATTCGACTGGTACTACCACTAATTCTGCCTCCCTTGTCCTGAAAAGGGTCAGAATAAGATGTGCAAGAAGATGTTGCTGTAAAGTCTTCAGTGGAAGACGTGTATATCTTCCGCTGTACTCACCCATTATTCGACTGGAATTACCTCCTTGTCGATGAAGGGGATGCAAAGAAGATTTTGCTGTAAAGTTTTCAGTTGAAAACAAAGAAGAAAGAATGCAGTGGGCTTTGCAACGGAGGTCGTAGATTCTTTACTGTGGGTGGAGCGCCACCCTGGTACAGTAACAGGTCTCCCTCCAAAAGAACGATTACAGAAGCATATCCACGTATCCTTGCAGTTATTATTTTGTTTCCCAGCAGGTACAGTGAACTTCCTGTTTCTCAGACTTGAAGATATGGACAGATTACCTTCTTTTGCTGTAATTTGGATGAAGATCCAACAGACATGGGGCAGTATGTGCACTGCTTGTCTGTTCAGCCCTGTTGAAGAATTGCGATAACTATCTACTAGATAATAAAATCTTCCTATGGCCATGTCTCCAATGGAAAGAATACTGTGACTTTTGAGTTAATTCTTCTGCAAACTCAACGAAGATCAAACTGGCTAGATGAGATATGGTGTTGAAGTCCTTGCTTCCAACTTTTACGAGTGTATTTTGCACAGTATATACAGGAATTTGTCCTACTAACCACAAAAGATCGTCGTACCACTCTGCCTAGTTTACCAGGACAGAGGGATACAGAAGAACGTGGCTACATTAATGCAAGTCACCATGGAGGCTCTTCTTGCAGAAGTACTGGCAGTGATGGGAGATTTTCATTGCCATCCCAGAGTTATGCGAATCTTGAGACGGAGTTGTCGAATTACTCCCCAATCGAATTCGCCAATGCCTGTACTACCCACAATGCAAAGCGATGACGTCAGACAGGAAAACATGGCTACAATATAAATGCCGCTAGAATTCTTCTGGCTAGCGCTTCAAAGAGCGATTCATCCACTCAACAATTGCAGAACTACAGGTTCCTATGGCAGTTTATTTCTTGTATAGAAACTCGGCTAATGATGACCTGTGATAGATCTCAGTGTCCTGAATTGATTTCTAACTACGACTTCAACGGTCATGGCCCACGAGTGAAGTTCGTTTACTATGTCAATAAATACCTGCTTGTCGCCTCATTTAAACTGGAGGCAGCAGAAATTATTAGAAATTCGGTTACAAAAGATGCGTTCTTCTATGTACCGACTCCCAAGATTTTCAACACCTACTTCAGTTTAATGTACACGGTTAAACCAATCAGTTCAAAGCAATATGTAATTCGGGTTAGCGACCCCTCTACAGTATCATGCGAGTAGTAAAGAAGCAAAACTCTTTTAGGAGTTCACCATATACCTAAACCACTGGTTGTTTAGTGTACGTAAAAGACACCAGTATTGGGTTCAAACCAAAGAACTCGTCCAATTTTTCTTCAACTGGGCTTCGTGATATCGATTTCCTAGGTTACCACTGCATTTTGGTATCAGGAAATTTCTTTCACCATATACCTAGACTACTGGTTGTTTAGTGTACGTAAAAGACACCAGTATTGGGTTCAAACCAAAGAACTCATCCAATTATTCATCAACGGGGCTTCGTGATATCGATTTCCTAGGTTACCACTGCATTTGGTACCAGGAAATTTCTTTCTACCTCGAATAAATTAAATACCTGAGAATCTATTCAAGACATGGCGATCTCATCACAATCAACCCCAAGGTTGCTTATATCCCAGGTAGGGATACTAACATCTTTGGAAAAGACTATACCAATGGGTCAGTTATGTATGTGTGCCTTTCAGTGGTATCAAGAAAAAAACTGGCAATATCTCCAGTCACTAGTTGTGAGAATTCCTGTTTCAAATCCTTCTGAAAAAGCATTTTCAGTGGTGGAAAATGCCAAAAAAAAAAAAAAAAAAAAAATGGGAAATAGGATGCCTTTTCCATACACAGGTGCACTATTCCCTTATTTTCGTAGATGCATTAAACCAGGGTTGATGATCCCATCTTAAAGCATCACAGTCAGTGGCTTTGGACAGTTTAAAAATGTATATATTACATTTCAATGTCATACAACTGAAGGCAGTGTCTTCAGCCCTTAAAAGCCTTCAAGACAATTCTACACAAAAGAATTCTGATAGCATCAGACAACACCACTGTGTTTGGTTATCTGAACAAACAGGGGGGGGAGCGTATACCTCCTAGTTTGGCGCAGCTTGGCCTACTGCAATCCTTGAAATATACTCATAACAGACATATTCTTGGTTGCTTAAAGGTCATACTCAACATCATCTCCAGAAGGGATAAAGGTTTGGCGCATCTTGGCCTACTACAATCCTTGAAATATACTCATAAGAGACAGAAATATTCTGGGGTTACTTAAATGTCATGCTCAATGATCTCTACAGAAGGGACAAAAGTAATATGTACAGAATGGTTCTTACTCCCTTTATGGTTCTAGACAACGTGCAAGTTTGGCACAAATCAACAATAGGTGTTTTATGCAGGTATGCTGCATCTTGGCCTACTGCAATCCTGGAAATATTCTCATATGAGCCAGATATATTCAGGGTTGCCTTCATGTCATGACAGCCTCTCCACAAAGAACGAAATAATACAGACAGGAGAGTCTTCATCTTTAATATTCTATTTGATTTACATAGTTTGTCAAATACCAATGGTAGAGATGTTTGCTACTAATATGAGTCACAAACTTCCATTCTACGTTGCCAGTCCCGGATGCTAATGCTCTGAACATAGATGAATTAAACATCTTGTTGGAGGTTCTGGACTGCTAGGCCTTGTGTCCTATACCACTTATTCCAAAAAGTCATTGAACAAGTGAACACCAGGTGCAAAAGGATTGTAGTGGCCCCTTGGTGGCCCATGAGGCATTGGCTTTGGGGTCTGGTGAGTCATTCAACCAAACCTCCATTACAGCTACTTCACTGGTCTCAGAAACAGCCATTCAGTCAGAAATACCATCTGAATCTGTTGCATTGGCACCTTCATGCTTGGCACCTTAACACCACTCAGAATCTCTTATATTATTCTCTGGGCAAGGGATAGAGAGAATTAGGGCATCTCGAGGACCCTCATCTTGGAATGTATGAGTCATGATGGGCCATTTTGAGCTCTGGTACCCACAGAATAAGGTGGCCATCTCAGAGCCTACGGTCTCAAATATACCAGATTTTTTGATCCATTTACTTGCAAAAATCTGAAACCTGTCACTATTGTTGGCTTTGCAGCAGCCATAGCTGATCATTTACTTTTTTTGTGCAGGAGTTGAGCAAAGCCTGGATCTTTATAGGCCTATTGCAAGTTTACCCACTGCTAACAGAGGTGCAGCATCAAGGGATTTGCCTTTGCTTCTGTTGGTTTTCACAAAAGGCTCCTTATTAACCTTTAAAGGAGGTCAGTCTAAAAAAGTTTGACTTGCAAGACTGTTGCAATGGCATTGGAAGTGTATTTTGGGACTTTGGTTCCTTCAGACACAAGCCTCATAGGAAGGAGTTTACAGTTCTCCCTCCTACCTACCTTTTCAGCAAGGACCTATTAGCCTCAATTGGTCTAGATTGGCTCCAGTGGTCACTTCAGCTCTAGATCATTCCTGAACTCAAATTGCCTGGACACATGATTCGTTGTCCTCCTACAGCACTTACATCCTTCTTGGACAGGACTACTGCTTGGAGAAAAGGGAAAGTCTCCTTCTCCTGCCTTTTAGCAAGAATCAGTTGGTTTCTGATGCCCCAGATGGCTCAAACCAGTGGTCATTCCAGCTCACAAACCTTTCTTGAGCTGACGTTGGACTGATGTTGTGACACTCTGCCCTCTTACAGTACTTAGTTACTATCAAGACAGTACAAGTACTTCAAGGAGGTGAAGAATCTCTTGCTCATATCTTTTAAGGAAGGCTTGATGGAGATATCTTGAGTTCTGCTATCTCTCCCTGGATCAATCTGGATGCATGATTAGATTGCAAGTCCTTTAATTCTGATTATCAGAATCCATACATTGAGACACATATTACATCCATGGCTGCCTCTTTACTTTTCAAGAGTGGGGTCTTGCCTCAGCAGATATCAAACTCTTGTTATTGGAAGACCCACAATTCCTTACTACATTCCACTCAAAGATGTAGCTTGGCAATCCCATGACCAGTCCATGAATAAATTGGGTCTTGTGGATTCACCTCAGCATGTAGTCAAATTTTTGTGTTTTTTATACATGTTATTCATATGACTCGCATACTTTGTTCTCTCCAGTTATACAAGTGTTGTGTCACTGACATATGTCTTTCTTAACTTACATGTGGCCCCATATCTGCAGTTTATGCAGTTCAGTTTGCCTGCTTGGAGATATTCTCATTGTCAGATGATGACATCTTGTTTGGGGAGACATGCAGACATCTCCGGCCAATACCGGGTGATGATTGATAGCGCTATATCATTTGTTGTAAAATTGTCTACAACAGCAACAGTAGCAACAGTGATGATCACATCATGGATCTCTTGTTGAGGTTAGCAAATTACTTATCTGTGATGAAGAAGTAATATATAACCTAAGATGTGGTGTATGGAAGCTTATCTTATCCTCTTATCAAGTGCTTTATTTGGTGACCCCTTGTCTGACAATCATCTAACAGTGTGGCCAAAACAAATACCCTCCACCTGTTATGGTTGTATTCAAGCACTTGTGAGGATAAGGTAAGGCTATTTTACGCAATAAAATGTAACAAATTTTATTGTAATTTAACTTTTTACAAGTTAAATACTTACCTTATCCTCACAAGGATAAACCCACCCTACCTCCCCGCATAATTTGTTTTCTGGGGACCAAAAATACAATGAAGAGCTCTCGACAATCGTCTGTCGACAACGACTACTGCGCAAGCGCGGACATGCGCAGACAAAGGGGTCACCTCTTGTGACAAGAATATTCCTTAAAAAATTCTTGTCGGTCGATACGTTTTGCTCCACAAAACCAAACAAGCACTTGTGAGGATAAGGTAAGTATTTAACTTGTAAAAAGTTAAATTACAATAAAATTTGTTACAATTTGAGGCTCTGGGGCAATTCTGATGACTCACTCACTCACCTACATTTAGTTGTCAAGCTGTAATAGTGAACTGCTGAACTATTTCCATTGCTTGCAATTTTGCTGCCACTCGTACATTATCTTCATTCTTGTCCAGAGTGTCAGTGAAGCAGGAGCAGATAACAGGCAGTGTAAAGGTTAAGAAGAAGAGGGATCGGTTCAAGGGGATGACAGAAGAAGAAGTGTTACAGAAGGTTCTGCCAGACCACATCAGACCAGGCCTTGACATCCTCATTGTGAGTTCTTAATGCATTGGATATTTTTAGGGGTTTTGCTCCTGTGTCACTATTTTCCACTGAAAATTTGTCCTTATACCCCAGTACCTTTGTTGTGAATGAGCCTGCTGTCCGCTGCAGTTGTGTGGGAAGGAATCCATTTTTGGAGGTCTTTCCAACTCAGGCAACAGTTACAGGATTCATTACCCCACAGCCTTTAATGGCTGTGTGAGTATTGTTTTCACCCATGGCATCTGGATGGGTGGTCAGGTGGCAGGAAAAATCTTGTCTGGGCTGTATCTCAGAAAGTGGTGTATGATGTGGATACTTGGTATGGACATTGATTGGGCGTGTAAGTGTCAATGTCATGGTGTAACCTTGATTTGACATTTGATTTTGCCATAGTGACCTTGCGTTTTAAAATCTTGTCTGGGGTATATCTCACAGGTGTGGGAAGTTAATACTTGGTGGGGACATCGGTTAGGAGTTGTATGCATGTAACATTCACCGATATATTAGTTCACAATTCATTCACAACATTACCATCACTAAAATAATTGCATATTTGTCAGTGATCATTAAGCGTCCTGCAAGGGACGCTTGTTTGTATTCAGGAGAAAGGGGGAGAGAGAGAGTCCGTCAGCTCCCACATATTCTAATGCATATATAGCTTGGCAACCACTGTGAAGATTCTCTTCAAATTTGGCACATGTATGCAGTAGCCCTGGAAAAATTTTCTGAACATGGTGTCATGATATTTCGATTGATCAGAGAAGTCATATGACCAAAACATGTTTTTGAAAGGGTTGTGCTTGTCCGGATGATAACTTAAAAAGTGCTTAACCTATTCGCATGAAACTTGGCAAGTAGGTTTGTTATATAGATGTCTAGAAATCACTATTTTTTTGGAAGTGATCCGTTACAAAGTGGCCAGGTTATTAACGTTTAACTAAGTGCCACATTTTTTCTTAACAATGAAAATTAAAAATCTTTAATATCTCAGATATTTGAGAGATTTTGATGAAATGTTTGGTACAGACTGTATACACAGAGTCATCTGCCTTTTTTTGTCAAAAATCATTTTCCCACCATTTTCCCTCAAGATAGAGCAATTTTGACAGAAACGGTACGAGATATAGTATTTTATTGCGTTAATACATCCTATCCAATGGACAATTGCTTTACCGGTCGGTGCAACCGGTCCCGCCAAATGCCAGAAAAAGACATACTGTATATACTACCGGCAGGACCAGTCACAGAGTGTGTATCGTACTTCCTTCCTGTCTAGACAATGTGATGTCATAGCATCTTTTTCGTTTGGCGCGTGCAGTGTGCAGACATGTTTTCTACAGAGAGACATTTTGAAGTTTAACTGTGAATTCATCCATTTTTTTTCTACTACGTATTTCTTCTGAAGTACTGATCATCATGTCGTCCCCAGGACAGAAGAGAGGCACTTGTGGCCATATTATGGCTATTTTTGATGGCCACTTGAAGTGCGGAAGATGTCGGGACAAGGGGGTTGGAGAAGACAACTGTGTGTTAAAGAAAGACTGCCCTATATGCAAGGCCTTTACACCAGAGCAAGTCTAACAACTGGCCACCTCCACCTAGAAAGGAAAAATAAAGAAAAGAAAACGGTTTCAGCCTCCCCTACCCCCACTCTCGTGGACCCTTCACACATCAGTGTTTTGGGTAAAGTAGAGGGAGAGAAGGCTGTATTTCAGCATGAAACTACCCTTGCTGGAAAGAAGAAGAAGCAAAGTAATTCACCCAAGCCTTCTCCCAGATCCAGCAAGAAGAAGCCCAGTACCAGCAGCAGACCCTCATCTGAAGATTTGAAAAATCTAGATGAAAAATGGGTTGAGAGATTTGCAAGGCTGGAAGCAATGCTGTTGTCCAAATCCTTTGCAGTTCTGGTGGAACCGGTGGTGAATCCAGCAGAAGTCATCACCAGTCAGAAGCCATTTTTTGATCCTGGTGCCAGCACCAGTAATTTGGCTGAGACTGCAGAGCCTTCCAGTCCCAGCCTTGTTCAGGCCACCGGTGATGCTGTAGTTCAACCCAGAAGGAGATGAGATCCAACAGACAGTCACCCAGCCTGTTCAGGCCCCTGGTGCAGGTCCTGATGTACTGCTTTCCGGTACCGGTGATGCTGCCCTCAGTGTGAACCAGACCCTCACCGGTGGTAGAGTTGTCCAGAGCACCAGTGGGTCTGAGAGTGAAGATGACCAGCACAGTGAGGCCGGCTCCCTGTTGGAAGGCAACTTCCGGGACAGTTCCCCAGACAGAGACCTCACCAGGGACGAGTCAAGAACTCTCTGAGGAGGCCAGCTATAGAGAGGCAATCAGAGGGGAATCCTTTATGGGTTGGCACAAGGTCCCTGAGTTTGACAGTGTTTCATCTTCTGATGACAACCCCTTTGCCGGTTCACATGTCCAGCCAACCGGTAAAGTGTCAGTCAAGCTTCCGGTGGACGATTGGGTGTGCAAGAAGATGGAAAAGCTAAATCTCACCATCACAGAAGGCTACCCTGCAAGAAATACAGAGACTGCTGGCCTCCACAAAGATCAGTTCATCAAGCCTACCCGGTCGTCAAGATGGTATGGGATGCATACTGATGAGGACTGTGACAATACCACTGTATGCTCCTGGTCTCCGGAACCGGCCAAGCTAAACAGTTCTTTCAGCTGGGTTGCCTGACGTAGCCTTCCTACTGCCCCACCCTCTTGGGCCCTTAGCCAGGACATGCTTAGGCGTTGGGAGAGAGCAGCCAGAGAACAAACTGTCATGTGTAACCAGGCTGCTGGACTGTCCAGATGTTTGACCAGGATTCAGGATGCCATGTCTTCTCAGTTAAAGACTCTAAACCTGGATAAGACGAAGGGCAAGTCCTCTGAAAGAATGAAGCAGGCTGTAGATGAATTTGATTATCTGGTGACCTTTAACCGGTCTATATCTCAAGCCATGGCCAGGACTATGCAAGACCTTTCTGAAGGGGTTTTCATCAGTATGGCGAACTTTACCCTTGCACGCAGGGACAGTTATTTAGAGTACCTACATGCTGGTGTGAAGCAAGACACCCTTACTGCTCTGCGTACGGCTCTGGTCCATCTACACTCGCTATTCCCTGACCAGCTTCTCACCAAGGCTGAAGAGGAAATATCTAGAAGTGGGGAGAGGCATTCATCTGGCCAATCTCACAGACGACAAGGTCGCTTTCACCCTTATGCTCCCAGTGACATGTCTGCTCATCAACCGGACCGGAAGTCTGGTAACCCAGCATCGAAGCAAATAAGGGATAGACAACAAACCAAGAAAGGTCGTGGCAAGCCTTCAACCTTCTCCCAGAAGCCGGCTAAGGGTTCCAAGCCACGTAAATGACAATCAATGTGTACAGTTTGTTACCGGACAGAAGGACTGTGTTTATGTGTCCGGTAAGATAGGCTTGAACCCTTCTCCAGTGATAGCCGGAGACAAGAAAGTGACTGTATATTCACGTGTAGACTTTTGAGTTGCAAATGCTCATTCTGTTTCCGGGTTGCCACAAAAGAAAGGCGTAAATCCCAATTATTGTCACAAGTACACAGAAATAAAATATGTGAAAGATGTTTCAGACCCAACTTAACCAGGTCACCAACTGTCATAAGCAATTATCACAATCCATCAAAACAGGCCCACCTTTTGGAGGCACTGTATAAGCTGGTGAACAAAAATGCAGTAGAACCAGTAGCAAACCAAAACTCACTAGGGTTTTACAACCGGCTATTTTTGGTACCCAAACCCAACAAGCGGTGGAGACCTATCTTGGACCTGAGCACCTTGAACACCTTCCTAAACACAGAGTCGTTCAAAATGGAGACACCAGAGACAATAAGAACCTCCCTACAGACAGGGGAGTGGTTCACATCCATAGACTTCAAGGACGCATACTTCCACATACCTATTCACAGTCAGTCCAGGAAGTACATGCGTTTTCACGTCCAGGGTCGGTCCTATCAGTTCAAAGCACTACCCTTTGGCCTTTCCACAGCACCCATGGAGTTCACAGTGGTGGCCAAAGAGGTCAAACTGATGGCGTTACAGAGGGGTATAAGAATCCACCAGTACCTAGACGACTGGTTGGTGAGAGCCACATCCCACCAAAGTTGTCTCCAGCATACACAGACCTTGGTAGGTTGGCTGGTGAACAAGGAGAAGTCCGAACTTGATCTAAAACAGGTTTTCAACTTCGTAGGTTACCAGTTCGACTTGAAAGAGGGCAGAGTCAGACCCACACCAGAGCATTGGCAGACTTTGATAGACAAAATTCAGACAATTCTGTCCGGTCCGGTGTGTCCGGTCCGGCAGTTCATGTCCCTCATAGGGCTCCTAACAGCCACAGAAAAGCAAGTCCACCTAGGTCGACTTCATATGAGACCCATACAATGGCACTTGAAGAACAACTGGAGGTTACCAGAATCACTAGAAAAGGTGATACCCGTTCCCAGATCGCTCCACCCCCACCTAAGGCGGTGGCTGGAGGAAAGCAATGTGCTTCCAGGTCAACCATTACACCCACTAAAACATGCTCTGCAGATATTTACAGACGCATCAAAAGAAGGGTGGGCCGCTCACTTAAACGAGCGCACTGCAAGGGGAACCTGGTCACTTCCAGAAAGCAAGTTGCATATAAACCACTTGGAACTAAAGGCGGTCTTTCTGGCCCTAAAAGAGTTCCAAGACCTCTGCTGCAACAACATAGTCCTGGTAGCCACAGACAACACAACAGTGGTTGCCTATATCAACAAGGAAGGGGGGGATGAAATCGGGCTCCCTGTGTGCCCTACTGTGGAGGATCCTGTCCTGGTGCACCAGGAAACAGGTAACTCTCAGAGCATGTCACATCCCTGGCTGGCTGAACGTGATAGCAGACAAGCTATCCAGACTTGGCCAGACCATTTAAACGGAGTGGTCCCTTCACCCAGAGGTTTTCCAAGCTATATGCTCCCGGTGGCACCAAGTGGACCTTTTTGCCACCAGATTCAACACCAAACTGCCACAGTTTGTGTCACCGGTCCCACTCAGTCTGTCATGGGAGGATCCGGACCCATATGCCTTCCAACCAGCAGCCATCTTGGGCAAAGTGGTGGAGAAGTTACAAGACTACCCATGCAACAGAATTATCCTGATTGCACCAGGGTGGCCCAACATGCCCTGGTCCTGGGATCTAGTGGCAATGTCCAGTCAGATCCCACTGGGTCTGCCCAATCTGGTATCTCAACCATTCAGCCAGACCCTGCACAGGAACCTGTCAAACCTGAACCTACATGCCTGGCTCCTAGAGCCACAGCAATCAAGGAGCAGGGATTCAGGCAGTGGCAGCATGAATTGAGGCTCCTCAAAGAGGATCAACCAGATCTGTCTATGAGGGTAAGTGGACCATTTTTAAAAAGTGGTGCCTCAGTAATCAGGTGGACTTCAGGGAAGTTTATTTCTTATGGGACTGAACTCAACCCTCTCTTCCTATTCTCTGAGCAGGTCTGAGAAAAAGGGGGGGGGGGCAACATCGGTAGACTTCCGGGTAACAGGTTAGTTTTAGCCGACCTTGACCTTTGGGGTCCTCTGACCCTAGGTCAACTGGGCCTTCTCAACTTTTGTTTGTTTATGAGTTCACTTGTGTCCCTGGTAACTTACCCACCTTCCAAGCGGTAGTTATTCAGCAATTTTCCATTGGATAGGATGTATTAACGCAATAAAATTGCAAATTTAATAAGTAAATTAAATTTTTGTAAGTTAATACCCTATCCAATGGACAGGCAAGGCCCCCCATCCGGCCCCGCTATCAGCTTACTAGGGGTCTTAATAGGACTAGACATGAAAAAGATGCTATGACGTCACTCTGTTTAGACAGGAAGGAAGTACGATGCGCCACCTAGCGAATGGACACTCTGTGACCGGTCCTGCTGGTAGTATATACATGACATCTTTTTCTGGCGTTTGGCGGGACCGGTTGCGCCGACCGGTAAAGCAATTGTCTATTGGATAGGGTATTAACTTATAAAAATTTAATTTACTTATTAAATTTGCAAATTTCGATGCATGTTTTGAGCCCCAGGTTATACACAGAGTCATCTGCTACTTTTTGCCAAAAATTATTTTTCTCCCATACAGTTATCTCTGAAATGGTGCGAGGTAGAAATTTTCGACGAAATTTTTGGTCCCCAGGGTATATGCAGAATCATCTGGCACTTTATGCCAAAAGTTATTTTCCCGCCATTTTTGGCAGTCATATTTTATGTCGATTTGAGTTATCTTGGAAATGGTGCAAGATAGAGTGATTTCAGCAAAATTTTAGGCCTCAGGATATACGCAGAGTCATCTGGCACTCTTTCAAGAAAGTATTTTCCAGCTATTTTTGCAGGCAGGTTGAATTTTTGCACAAATGGAAAAACAAATTAAACAGAGCAAGATAGTCAGTTTGGCAAAATCATTAATGCTCATTGAGATGCTTTATTTTTGCTGTGGAAAAACAATTTCTTTTTCTCTTGCAAAGTAATACTCTAGTTTCACATTTGCATCACACTCTAATTAGAATGGATGACCGCCATCTTGCCTCTATAGTTGTAAAATAATAAGAACTAAAACTCCTGGCTTTATTTATAGGCAATGTTCATATTTCATGGCTTGTACACTCGTTAGTACTGATATGCAATTCGGAACAAAATCTGCTTAATTGTGTGACTTGTGAGCCATCAAGGTCTGTGCTGTACTGTAAATTTATGACTGATTCATTGTTCACTGATTGCTTGTTTAACTTTTTGTGGTAAAAATCGTATTTATAAGTGTTAAAATTTAAAAAAGTAAGTCTTATGAGATTGAGATAAAAACTGAAAAACCACACATTTTTAATATAAATGTAATAAATTATTAAGCATTCCTTGAAAAGGCTGCTTATTTGTTTTCATGTTGAGTTTCCCTGTCGCTGGTACGTTATGTCTCCCTTGAATATTTCCCTTATTAGTGAGCAGATTCTAACCATTTTTACCCCACAGCCCTTAAGGGAAAAAGTTTGTCCGGGCTGTATCTCAGAAACTATAAGGTGTAGGAAGTTGATACATGGTAGGGACATTGGTTAGGGAGTGTAGGTGTGCAACGTCATGGTGTGACCTTGATTTGACCTTTGACCTTGCCGCAGTGACCTTGAGTTTGAAAATCTTGTCCGGGCTATATTTCAGAAACTGTAAGGTGTAGGAAGTTGATACTTGGTAGGGACATTGGTTAGGGGTGTACGTGTGCAACATCATGGTGTGACCTTGATTTGACCTTTGACCTTGAGTAGTGACCTTGACCTATAAAATCTTGTCCAGGCTATATCTCAGAAACTGTAAGGTGTAGGAAGTTGATACTTGGTAGGGACATTCAATGTCCGACATTGGTTGGGGGTTGTAGGTGTGCAACGTCATTTTGTGACCTTGATTTGACCTTTGACCTTGCCGTAGTGACCTTGACATATAAAATTTTGTCCGGGCTATATCTCGGAAACTGTAAGGTGTAGGAAGTTGATACTTGGTAGGGACATTGGTTGGGGGTTGTAGGTGTTCAATGTCATGGTGTGACCTTGATTTGACCTTTGACCTTGCCGTAGTGACCATGACCTTTAAAATTTTGTCCAGACAATATCTCTGAAACCGTAAAGTGTAGGAAGTTGATAGTAAGGGCATTGGTTAGGAGGTGTAGGTGTGCATCATAATTTTTAGTTTACTGATTAATGCTCTCGTCTTGCTATTGAATTGTCTTGTTTTAATACTTTATCTTTACATACATTTTCCTTCTCTTAGATGTTATTTTCTCTACGTAAACATCATTTTGACCTTAATATAACTGACACTGCTCTGAAAGTATCCCGATCTTTGTACTGTTTCACTACTTCTATATTTCATGGTGTTGAAAACTATTTTTAGCACTTGTATACCTTAGGAACTGGAAAATTTTTCCACATGCTTATTTTTGATCTTTGACCTTTATCAAGGTCATATGATGACAAATAAGATTTTTGGGGTACAGCAACTTCCCAAATTTTGTACAAAATCTAGTACTAGTAGAATGTTAATGAAAGGCTTATAAAGTTTATTGTTAAGTCATTAATAATTTAGTAGGTGTTAACTGGTAACTACTGTATTTATTTTATTACGCTACAATAGCTTACCATGTGGGACTTAATGCTGTTCTCGGGTTGCCACACCCGGGGCCAACGTCTTAGAAAAAAAGATCGTTCTTGTTAGCCACCGGATATACTGGTAGTTGTCGTCACGTGATAACTTCTGACCAATCGCCCTACTTTCTCGTTGGCCACGATGACTGGTAGCAGTTTGTAAATATACAGACATTTTCATTTATTTCTCAGTATTCACGTATTGTTGGAGGCTAATATTTGGATATTTCTTTAAATATATTTCATAGATTATACTGTAAAATTTTTAATTTCACAACTTAAGTATTTTCCTTACAATCCGCGTGTTTTGAGTTTTCTCGGTTCAGGCAATTTCAATTGTACGTCTTTTTATTGCGTTAAAATGTCTCTCCATCAAGTAAACAAAGACAAACCGAGAGCTCAAAAATGCCGCCATTTTTGCTTCAGTTTTGATACTCATAATTACTGCCCTACCTGTAGGGAGGCTGGCAAGGGAGATGACCCCTGTGTCACTTTTGAAGCACCCTGCCATATTTGCACGTCTCTCTCTGATGAACAATTGCAAAAAATTCAAAACAGGAAGCGGTATTTAAAAAAGCAAAAAGCGGAAACTAGTTCCAAAGATGAACTAGATCTCTTGGGTGAAGGCGATGGGGACTCTTTTACTGGTTCTAATGCAGACCTTGAGAGTGCTGCCGATAACCTCTTTACCTCACCCCCCCGTCCTCAACCTCTCGCCTTCAGTTCTTTATCACTAAAGACCCCAGCCAAGGCTGTTCCACCCACCCCAGGTACGGTTTTACAAAACAAAATTCAAAGAAATCTAGAGAAATCCCTGGGTGATTCCTTAAATATACATATCCAGCAGCAAATGGGTTCCTTCCAGGCATCCATGTTAGAAGCATTTCAATCACTCCGAGAGGAGTTGGCAGTTAAAAAGTCTGCCGAGGTTGATCCCTCGCCTCATGCTTCAAAAGCTGGTCCATCCAGCAACTCTGCTGCTCATCTGGACCTACCCCCTCCGAGGTCAAGTACTAATGCACAGTCTGAGGCAATGGATGTGGACGTTGGTCCAGCACTCCCTCCTCGACTAGTACTTAACCAAACTTCCTCGGATCAGTACGTTGCCCCTTCTGAAGCAATACCGAAGGATTCCTCGTACTCACACAAAAAACAAAGCCACAGGCAAACAGTAGCACCGAGCTCTGCCTCGGATCATCTGGATGAGGATTCCGACAAACCTCGGATCCATCCTAGACCTAAGAAACACTGACAAGAGCAAGCATAAATCTAGGTCCAGATATGTGTCATCTTCAGAGGAAGATCACTCCCCTGTGGCCAGACACAGGTATTCTAAGCCCTCTAGGGCTCAGCCCTCAGGCGCAGCTTCTGATCAAGACCTCCCACAACATGATCCAGACCCCCCTTATTATAAGGAAGTAGCCCTGTCTGACATTCCCTCCCAATACTCTGAAGAGGTAGACACCTTCAGGCGCATTCTTTCTCTCCTTGACCCCAGGGACTCTATGCCTAGGTCTTCAACTTCAGTGTTGGGTTTGGATGACGAAAAAGGCCGTCAAGAGCTCAGACCTAGAGGTCCTTCCTCTATTCTACCACTTAGCTCAGTTATCAAGGACGCCTTTGATAAATTTCAACATGATTTCAAAGCTGCCAATTTATCTGAGGGAAAATATGTCAAGCCTCCTCCATCCACTTCTAAGTGGTATAAGGTTGGACAGCCCACTTTTCAAGACAAAATCCAGGAGTTGAATACGGACTTTGCCAAGATCTGTATTACTCCTAGACCTCCTGGGGCACCAGTAGCCAAAGTCCCTATGCCAGTCCTTAAGGAGCTGGAACATCAGGCTAGACAAAATATCTCAACCCTCAATTTCACCGCTGCCTTTGCCAAAACCTCTTCTTCTTGCAATGCTTCCTTGGAGAAGTGCCAACATAGCATCAAGTCAACTGTCAAGAAGATAAAGTCTCAGATCCAGAAAGGTGCCAATCCTGAGAAAGCAGCAAAGCGCGGATATGAGGAAGTTGCTGAGTACTTGGATTTTTGGAACAAGACGGTTCTTGTTCAACATAGAGCTCTTACCTGTCTCAGCAAATCGCTAGCCCATATTCTGCAGAGGGAATTATATTCCATGGCTAATACCGGCTTGCTTAGGCGCGAAGCCGAAATGACTCTATTGCATCCCCAGCTAGGGGAAACGAGACGCCAAGAACTTAGGAACTCGTCCTTCTGGGACTCCTCCTTGTTCGAGTCTCAACTTGTAAAGGAAGGTGTGGACTTCCTTCTCAAAAAAGGCACCTCAAAAGATTCTCAGGGTTTTGCACCCTACCAGAATAAGCCCTTTCGTGGCCCCCACAAGAAAAGAGGCTCCTACAGGAAACGCCCCTATGGGGGCAATACCTCTCAAAGCAGTAACCAATCCTTTCCCTCGGGAAGAGGAAAATCCAACTTCAGAGGCTCCAGGGGTCGTTTTCGACCCCACAATAGGGGAAGGGGGCGTGGAAACCCCCCTTCGCAATGACTCCTCCAAAGCCTCATTCAGTCCACCAGTAGGAAGTCGCCTCCGTTCTTTCAAGAGAGACTGGCTAACAAACAAATGTTCTCAAAACGTGTTAAACATTATCACCAGTGGCTACGTTCTGCCATTCCGTTCAAAGCCAAACTTGATCAGATTTCCTCTGATTCTATCAGAGTACAAGGCCCAACAAAAAGACCAAGCCTTGGCCACTTGTATCCAGTCTCTCTTGTCAAAGAACGTCATCGAAAGGGTGGAAAACGTAAAATCTCTTGGGTTTTACAGTCGCCTGTTCCTAGTACCCAAGCCTCACCAAAGGTGGAGGCCAGTCATAGACCTAAGCAGGCTCAACACTTTTCTACATGTAGAAAAGTTCAAAATGGAAACCCCGTAGTCCATCCGGACTTCCCTGGTCCCAGGGGAGTGGGTATCGTCGATAGACCTGTCGGACGCATACCTTCACATCCCCATCCATCCAAACTCAAGGAAGTACCTAAGGTTTTGCTACAAGGCCCAGGTGTTCCAGTTCACCTCCCTACCTTTCGGACTGGCCACAGCCCCCCAGGTCTTTACGATGATCGTAAAGAAAGTGAAACTAATGGCCCTCTCAAGAGGACTCAGAATTCACCAATACCTGGACGACTGGCTGATCAGGTCCCAGTCCCAGGAGGAATCTCAAAGGGACACACAGGCAGTGGTAGACCTAACCCAATCCTTGGGTTGGATAATCAACCAGGAAAAATCAGAACTGAAACCTACTCAGGTGTTTTCGTTCGTGGGCTACGAATACCACCTAGATTCAGCCCTTGCAAGACCCACTCACGAGAGATGGCTCAAACTTCAGGATTTGATCCTACGACTCAAGTCAAAACGTGTTTTGACTGCAAGATGTTTGATATCTCTAATTGGGTTGCTAGCCTCAACGGAGAAAATGGTCCCGGAGGGACGCCTTCACATGAGGCCCTTTCAGTTTCATCTCAGGGAGCACTGGAGATATCCTCAGTCACTGGACAACCTCCTTCCTTGGACAGAAGCCATTGTAGCCCACCTAGATTGGTGGCAAAACCCCTCAAATGTGATGAAAGGCGCAGACCTTCATCCCAAGGACCACAGTATCCAACTCTTTACCGACGCCTCAAACGAAGGTTGGGGCGCTCACTTAGATCAAAATTCTACAAAAGGGCTGTGGTCAGAGCGGGAAAAAAGGCTACACATAAATGTCCTGGAATTGAAGGCGGTCTCCCTGGCCCTCCGAGACTTCAAGGACCAGTGCCAGAATCAAACAGTGTTAGTTGCGACGGACAACTCAACAGTGGTAGCCTACATCAACAAGCAAGGGGGAACTCACTCAGCAGAGATGTGCGCTCTCCTGTGGAAAATCATGACCTGGTGCCATCACCACCATATAACATTGAAAGCCAGGCACATTCCAGGGTGTCTGAATGTGATGGCCGACCTCCTATCCAGGTCCAACCAAGTGCAGTCAACAGAATGGTCCCTGCACCCTCAGGTCTTCAAGCAAATCTGCCGAAAGTGGTTCACCCCTCATGTAGACTTATTCGCCACTCACCTGAATCACAAACTCCCTCTATATGTGTCTCCTATCCCAGACCCAAGGGCCTGGAACATAGATGCTCTGAACATAAACTGGACCAACCTCACGGCCTACGCCTACCCTCCTACGGCTCTCCTTCACAAGGTGATCCAAAAGATCAGGCAATGCCATTGCCTGATCATCGTGATAGCCCCAGACTGGCCAGGGATGCCCTGGTTTTGGGACCTAGTGCAACTCTCAACAGAGATCTCATTACAACTCCCAGTGTCAACGACCCTACTCAAACAGTCCCACAACTATGTGTTCCACAACAATCCACAACAGCTGAACCTGCATGCCTGGTGTCTAGGAGCGGACAACTCCAAGAACAAGGCTTCTCTGTGGAGGTGGCAGAGAGAATTGCTGCCCCTCAGCGGTCATCAACAAGGACCATCTACAGGTCAAAGTGGGCCCTATTTGAAAAATGGTGCAGAGAAAATTCGGTGGATTTCTCCACTCCATCTGTGAAACAAATCTCAGATTTTTTCATGTACCTGTACCAAGACCTAAACAGGCGCCCCTCGATCATTGATGGTTACAGGACTGCTATCGTTGACACTTTGGGCCCAACGGCCCAACACATTGCGCACAATGCAGACCTTCATAGGTTACTCTCCAGTTTCCACAGGGATCGTCCTAAAAGTTCCAGAAATTTACCCAAGTGGAACCTTTCTGTTGTCCTTAACGAGCTCACCAAAGCACCATTTGAGCCCATGAAAGACTCAGACCTCAAACATCTTACTCTCAAAACTGCTTTCTTGCTAGCCTTGGCCTCCGGCAAGCGCCGCAGCGAAATCCATGCCTGGGTCGCTAACAAAGTAGCTAATTTAGGCCAATGGGAAAAGGTAGCCTTGTTCCCTTCTTCTGATTTCATAGCCAAAAACCAACTAGCAAGAGAAGGTTCTCAAAGTGTGTCACCAGTGACTATTCCTGCTTTGACTACCATTGTAGATAGACAGTTTAAGGAAGACAGGACCCTGTGTCCCGTGCGGGCCCTGAGGTTCTATTTGGACCGAACTAAAGACCTGAGAGGGTCTCGTTCTCTCCTTTTCATCTCCTTTAAGAAAGGACATACCCCAGACATCAGACCCGCTACACTCTCCTCATGGTTGAAACAAACCATTCTACTTTGTTACAAACAAGCAGATCAACAAGCCTTGGACTTGGTCCAAGTCAAAGCGCATGACATCCGGGCCTTCGCGGCCTCTAAGGCCTTTTACGGTGGAGTATCGGTGGACCAAATCATGCAAGCCTGTCACTGGAAAGCTCACAACACATTCACAAATTTTTACCTAAAAGACCTTACTTGGTCGGACACCGACAACAATATGTATCTGGGACCCGTAGTGGCGGCACAACAAGTCCTAGATCCTTCCCCTCAGACCAGTTGTCCTCGGAAAGAAAAAGGGGGGGGGGGGGGGGGGCACATCCGCTACAACCAAGTCTTCAGGAGTCTCTCCCAGGATCTAGGTATTCCTTTACCTTCAAGATGTTACGGGTAAGGTCATTTTATTTTTCAATTATCAGGTAATTTCTATTAAGGACTTAGTCAGTTGTCGTTAATCTCATATTTCAGGTTAAAAATTTCATGAGATGCCCGACCACTGGGTTGGTCAGTCACACGTGAAGGTCTAATAGGGACCCTTAGACCTCGAAGTGAGCACCGCTGCACTTCCGTCCTACTATCAAACATCTGGACAGTTTTAGCACTGTCCCTTTTTACTCAGGTTTTTGGCTCGTTACAGGCCTGATCTTCGGGATCGGGGCTCTGTAAAAGGGACTCAGACTGGCATTTCTGGCACTATTCTGTATATATTAATTCAAATCTTAGAAAAAAATTACATATCTTCCAGTCTCAGCTGTAATCCCGCCACCGGGCAGTTGAATTCAGCATTAAGTCCCACACGGTAAGCTATTGTAGCGTAATAAAATTGGAAATTTTAATTACTTAAATGTAGCTTTTATAAGCTACAAGCTTACCATGTGGGACTTAGGAGAGTCCCAACCGTGCCTCCCCGCTGTTTACAGCTGAGGGGTAGGTTTAATAAAAAATTTCAACGAGAAAGTAGGGCGATTGGTCAGAAGTTATCACGTGACGACAACTACCAGTATATCCGGTGGCTAACAAGAACGATCTTTTTTTCTAAGACGTTGGCCCCGGGTGTGGCAACCCGAGAACAGCATTAAGTCCCACATGGTAAGCTTGTAGCTTATAAAAGCTACATTTAAGTAATTAAAATTTCCAATTTAAAAAGTACCATGAGAACATTGATATGTTAACAGTTTCTATAGATATTGTTATAAAATAAAATGATTCATCAATACTGAGAGTAATGGTACAGAAGCTTATTAGCAGTACTTCAGCTGTAACCTTCCTAGTTCAGACTATATGGTACACTAAATATTCTTGGTATTATAACAATCAATTTGTATAAAATTTATAAAACGGGCTGGTTTGATCATGGAAAAAAGTTGTTGCCTCCACCAAGGAGATATAATTTTTTAGGACCGTTTTTCTGTTTACATGTTAGCAGAATTATGAAAATACTACTGGTTGGATTTTAATGAAAAAGGTCAGAAGATGGGTCCAACTTAGATCCCATTATATTTTTTGACAATGATCTTGATCTTGATCATCTGGAAACAAAAGAAAATTATTCAGTTCGGTCTTAATCTACTTTTTTTTATGTCAGCTGACTTGTCAGTCAGCTGGCATTATGTCGTCACTCTGCGGCGTGGGCGTACGCGTACGCGTCCGCGTGAACAACTTCTCCTCCAAAACTACAAGGCCTAGAGACGTGCTGTTTTTTTTAAAAGATACCTTATCTATCGAGGATGAAAAATTGTTCAAGGCATGCAAATCTGTCTGTTCGTCTGTTTGCTAGAGACATTACAAGGGGGGTACCCCCACCAAAAGTGTGAAAATTTCAACTTTTTATCACAATTTTCTCAGTGACTATTGCAGGGATTTTTCTCATATCTTGCATATATGTACTAGGCCAGAGGTAGATTCTCTTGTGTGAGTATGAGACCTGGATCTCTCTTACTTTTTTTTTTATAAATTTTTTTAATAATTTTTAATGCATTAACATTCATGAAATCATGCACAAAATCATTTATAACTTGAAAACTGTTGCATCTAGAGCATTTTGTTAAAATATGTTATTCAGCTACTTTTTTCATAGCTACAATATGGTGAGTAAGTTGGGTGCCTGTCTCAATAGCTAAGTGAGTAATAGCTACTTTTGGGCTTTTCAGTAACTTCCATCATGAGTAGAATCACTTGTAACTTAAAAACTATTGCATTTAGAGAATTTCGTATAAATATGTTATTCAGCTACTTTTGGGTCAGCTATAACATAGTAAAATTTTAGACCTGTAGCTCATGGCATAGCTGAGTAATAGCTACTTTTACGTTATCACTGTTGAGTAAATTGCTTATAACTTCAAAACTATTGCATTTAGAGAATTTCGTATAAATATGTTATTCAGCTACTTTTGGGTCAGCTATAACATAGTAAAATTTCAGACCTGTAGCTCATGGCATAGCTGAGTAATAGCTACTTTTAGGTTATCACTGTTGAGTAAATCGCTTATAACTTGGAAACTATTGCATTTAGAGTATTTTGTTTCAATATGTTATTCACCTATTTTGGGATCAGCTATAACATAGTGAAGTTTCAGATCTGTGGCTCATTGCATAGCTGAGTAATAGCTACTTTGAAGTTCTCACTATTGAGTAAATCAGTTGTAATTGGAAAACTATTGCATTTAGAGAATTTCGTATAAATATGTTATTCAGCTACTTTTGGGTCAGCTATAACATAGTAAAATTTCAGACCTGTAGCTCATGGCATAGCTGAGTAATAGCTACTTTTAGGTCATCACTATTGAGTAAATCAGTTGTAACTTGAAAACTATTGCATTTACAGTATTTTGCTTAAATATGTTGTTCACCTACTTTTGGGTCAGCTATAACATAGTAAAATTTCAGACCTGTAGCTCATGGCATAGCTGAGTAATAGCTACTTTTAGGTCATCACTATTGAGTAAATCAGTTGTAACTTGAAAACTATTGCATTTACAGTATTTTGCTTTAATATGTTGTTCACCTACTTTTGGGTCAGCTATAACATAGTGAAATTTCAGACCTGTAGGTCATTGCATAGCTGAGTAATAACTACTAGTGAGGTTCTCACTATTGAGGAAATCAGTTGTAATTGGAAAACTATTGCATTTAGAGAATTTAGTATAAATATGTTATTCAGCTACTTTTGGGTCAACTATAACATAGTAAAATTTCAGACCTGTAGCTCATGGCATAGCTGAGTAATAGCTACTTTTAGGTCATCACTATTGAGTAAATCAGTTGTAACTTGAAAACTATTGCATTTACAGTATTTTGCTTAAATATGTTGTTCACCTACTTTTGGGTCAGCTATAACATAGTAAAATTTCAGACCTGTAGCTCATGGCATAGCTGAGTAATAGCTACTTTTAGGTCATCACTATTGAGTAAATCAGTTGTAACTTGAAAACTATTGCATTTACAGTATTTTGCTTAAATATGTTGTTCACCTACTTTTGGGTCAGCTATAACATAGTAAAATTTCAGACCTGTAGCTCATGGCATAGCTGAGTAATAGCTACTTTTAGGTTATCACCGTTGAGTAAACCGCGTATAACTTGGAAATTATTGCATTTAGAGTATTTTGTTTCAATATGTTATTCACCTATTTTGGGGTCAGCTATAACATAGTGAAGTTCCAGACCCGTGACTCATTGCATAGCTGAGTAATAGCTACTTTTAGGTTATCACTGTTGAGTAAATCGCTTATAACTTGGAAACTATTGCATTTAGAGTATTTTGTTTCAATATGTTATTCACCTATTTTGGGATCAGCTATAACATAGTGAAGTTTCAGATCTGTGGCTCATTGCATAGCTGAGTAATAGCTACTTTGAAGTTCTCACTATTGAGTAAATCAGTTGTAATTGGAAAACTATTGCATTTAGAGAATTTCGTATAAATATGTTATTCAGCTACTTTTGGGTCAGCTATAACATAGTAAAATTTCAGACCTGTAGCTCATGGCATAGCTGAGTAATAGCTACTTTTACGTCATCACTATTGAGTAAATCAGTTGTAACTTGAAAACTATTGCATTTACAGTATTTTGCTTAAATATGTTGTTCACCTACTTTTGGGTCAGCTATAACATAGTAAAATTTCAGACCTGTAGCTCATGGCATAGCTGAGTAATAGCTACTTTTAGGTCATCACTATTGAGTAAATCAGTTGTAACTTGAAAACTATTGCATTTACAGTATTTTGTTTCAATATGTTGTTCACCTACTTTTGGGTCAGCTATAACATAGTGAAATTTCAGACCTGTAGCTCATTGCATAGCTGAGTAATAACTACTTTGAGGTTCTCACTATTGAGTAAATCAGTTGTAATTGGAAAACTATTGCATTTAGAGAATTTAGTATAAATATGTTATTCAGCTACTTTTGGGTCAACTATAACATAGTAAAATTTCAGACCTGTAGCTCATGGCATAGCTGAGTAATAGCTACTTTTAGGTCATCACTATTGAGTAAATCAGTTGTAACTTGAAAACTATTGCATTTACAGTATTTTGCTTAAATATGTTGTTCACCTACTTTTGGGTCAGCTATAACATAGTAAAATTTCAGACCTGTAGCTCATGGCATAGCTGAGTAATAGCTACTTTTAGGTCATCACTATTGAGTAAATCAGTTGTAACTTGAAAACTATTGCATTTACAGTATTTTGCTTAAATATGTTGTTCACCTACTTTTGGGTCAGCTATAACATAGTAAAATTTCAGACCTGTAGCTCATGGCATAGCTGAGTAATAGCTAATTTTAGGTTATCACCGTTGAGTAAATCGCTTATAACTTGGAAATTATTGCATTTAGAGTATTTTGTTTCAATATGTTATTCACCTATTTTGGGGTCAGCTATAACATAGTGAAGTTCCAGACCCGTGACTCATTGCATAGCTGAGTAATAGCTACTTTTAGGTTATCACTGTTGAGTAAATCGCTTATAACTTGGAAACTATTGCATTTAGAGTATTTTGTTTCAATATGTTATTCACCTATTTTGGGATCAGCTATAACATAGTGAAGTTTCAGATCTGTGGCTCATTGCATAGCTGAGTAATAGCTACTTTGAAGTTCTCACTATTGAGTAAATCAGTTGTAATTGGAAAACTATTGCATTTAGAGAATTTTGTATAAATATGTTATTCAGCTACTTTTGGGTCAGCTATAACATAGTAAAATTTCAGACCTGTAGCTCATGGCATAGCTGAGTAATAGCTACTTTTACGTCATCACTATTGAGTAAATCAGTTGTAACTTGAAAACTATTGCATTTACAGTATTTTGCTTAAATATGTTGTTCACCTACTTTTGGGTCAGCTATAACATAGTAAAATTTCAGACCTGTAGCTCATGGCATAGCTGAGTAATAGCTACTTTTAGGTCATCACTATTGAGTAAATCAGTTGTAACTTGAAAACTATTGCATTTACAGTATTTTGCTTAAATATGTTGTTCACCTACTTTTGGGTCAGCTATAACATAGTAAAATTTCAGACCTGTAGCTCATGGCATAGCTGAGTAATAGCTACTTTTAGGTCATCACTATTGAGTAAATCAGTTGTAACTTGAAAACTATTGCATTTACAGTATTTTGCTTAAATATGTTGTTCACCTACTTTTGGGTCAGCTATAACATAGTAAAATTTCAGACCTGTAGCTCATGGCATAGCTGAGTAATAGCTAATTTTAGGTTATCACCGTTGAGTAAATCGCTTATAACTTGGAAATTATTGCATTTAGAGTATTTTGTTTCAATATGTTATTCACCTATTTTGGGGTCAGCTATAACATAGTGAAGTTCCAGACCCGTGACTCATTGCATAGCTGAGTAATAGCTACTTTTAGGTTATCACTGTTGAGTAAATCGCTTATAACTTGGAAACTATTGCATTTAGAGTATTTTGTTTCAATATGTTATTCACCTATTTTGGGATCAGCTATAACATAGTGAAGTTTCAGATCTGTGGCTCATTGCATAGCTGAGTAATAGCTACTTTGAAGTTCTCACTATTGAGTAAATCAGTTGTAATTGGAAAACTATTGCATTTAGAGAATTTTGTATAAATATGTTATTCAGCTACTTTTGGGTCAGCTATAACATAGTAAAATTTCAGACCTGTAGCTCATGGCATAGCTGAGTAATAGCTACTTTTACGTCATCACTATTGAGTAAATCAGTTGTAACTTGAAAACTATTGCATTTACAGTATTTTGCTTAAATATGTTGTTCACCTACTTTTGGGTCAGCTATAACATAGTAAAATTTCAGACCTGTAGCTCATGGCATAGCTGAGTAATAGCTACTTTTAGGTCATCACTATTGAGTAAATCAGTTGTAACTTGAAAACTATTGCATTTACAGTATTTTGCTTAAATATGTTGTTCACCTACTTTTGGGTCAGCTATAACATAGTAAAATTTCAGACCTGTAGCTCATGGCATAGCTGAGTAATAGCTACTTTTAGGTTATCACCGTTGAGTAAACCGCGTATAACTTGGAAATTATTGCATTTAGAGTATTTTGTTTCAATATGTTATTCACCTATTTTGGGGTCAGCTATAACATAGTGAAGTTCCAGACCCGTGACTCATTGCATAGCTGAGTAATAGCTACTTTTAGGTTATCACTGTTGAGTAAATCGCTTATAACTTGGAAACTATTGCATTTAGAGTATTTTGTTTCATATGTTATTCACCTATTTTGGGATCAGCTATAACATAGTGAAGTTTCAGATCTGTGGCTCATTGCATAGCTGAGTAATAGCTACTTTGAAGTTCTCACTATTGAGTAAATCAGTTGTAATTGGAAAACTATTGCATTTAGAGAATTTCGTATAAATATGTTATTCAGCTACTTTTGGGTCAGCTATAACATAGTAAAATTTCAGACCTGTAGCTCATGGCATAGCTGAGTAATAGCTACTTTTACGTCATCACTATTGAGTAAATCAGTTGTAACTTGAAAACTATTGCATTTACAGTATTTTGCTTAAATATGTTGTTCACCTACTTTTGGGTCAGCTATAACATAGTAAAATTTCAGACCTGTAGCTCATGGCATAGCTGAGTAATAGCTACTTTTAGGTTATCACTATTGAGTAAATCGGTTGTAACTTGAAAACTATTGCATTTACAGTATTTTGCTTTAATATGTTGTTCACCTACTTTTGGGTCAGCTATAACATAGTGAAATTTCAGACCTGTAGCTCATTGCATAGCTGAGTAATAACTACTTTGAGGTTCTCACTATTGAGTAAATCAGTTGTAATTGGAAAACTATTGCATTTAGAGAATTTAGTATAAATATGTTATTCAGCTACTTTTGGGTCAACTATAACATAGTAAAATTTCAGACCTGTAGCTCATGGCATAGCTGAGTAATAGCTACTTTTAGGTCATCACTATTGAGTAAATCAGTTGTAACTTGAAAACTATTGCATTTACAGTATTTTGCTTAAATATGTTGTTCACCTACTTTTGGGTCAGCTATAACATAGTAAAATTTCAGACCTGTAGCTCATGGCATAGCTGAGTAATAGCTACTTTTAGGTCATCACTATTGAGTAAATCAGTTGTAACTTGAAAACTATTGCATTTACAGTATTTTGCTTAAATATGTTGTTCACCTACTTTTGGGTCAGCTATAACATAGTAAAATTTCAGACCTGTAGCTCATGGCATAGCTGAGTAATAGCTAATTTTAGGTTATCACCGTTGAGTAAATCGCTTATAACTTGGAAATTATTGCATTTAGAGTATTTTGTTTCAATATGTTATTCACCTATTTTGGGGTCAGCTATAACATAGTGAAGTTCCAGACCCGTGACTCATTGCATAGCTGAGTAATAGCTACTTTTAGGTTATCACTGTTGAATAAATCGCTTATAACTTGGAAACTATTGCATTTAGAGTATTTTGTTTCAATATGTTATTCACCTATTTTGGGATCAGCTATAACATAGTGAAGTTTCAGATCTGTGGCTCATTGCATAGCTGAGTAATAGCTACTTTGAAGTTCTCACTATTGAGTAAATCAGTTGTAATTGGAAAACTATTGCATTTAGAGAATTTCGTATAAATATGTTATTCAGCTACTTTTGGGTCAGCTATAACATAGTAAAATTTCAGACCTGTAGCTCATGGCATAGCTGAGTAATAGCTACTTTTACGTCATCACTATTGAGTAAATCAGTTGTAACTTGAAAACTATTGCATTTACAGTATTTTGCTTAAATATGTTGTTCACCTACTTTTGGGTCAGCTATAACATAGTAAAATTTCAGACCTGTAGCTCATGGCATAGCTGAGTAATAGCTACTTTTAGGTCATCACTATTGAGTAAATCAGTTGTAACTTGAAAACTATTGCATTTACAGTATTTTGCTTTAATACGTTGTTCACCTACTTTTGGGTCAGCTATAACATAGTGAAATTTCAGACCTGTAGCTCATTGCATAGTTAGTAATAACTACTTTGAGGTTCTCACTATTGAGTAAATCAGTTGTAATTGGAAAACTATTGCATTTAGAGAATTTAGTATAAATATGTTATTCAGAGACGTTTTGGTCAGCTATAACATAGTGAAATTGCAGACCTCTATGTCATGGGATAGCTGAGCAATAGCTTCTTTCAGGTTCTCACTGTTGAGTAAATCATTGTATCCAACCTGTAGGAAATCATGGGCTGGGAATCTGTTAATATGGTCCGATTTGACCTTGGAACCCTCCTTCAAGGTCAAATGAGGATAGCCAAACATAAAAGTGTTTATAACTCGCTTATTATTGGTCCCAGAGGTTGGAATGAAAACCAACCTATAGAAAATCATGAGCTGGGAATTTTTTGGTGTGGTCGGATTTCACCTTGGACCCCTCCTTCAAGGTCAAATGAGGATAGCCAAACTTAAAAGTGCTTATAACTCATTTATTATTGGTCCTAGAGGTTTCGAATGGAAAACCAACCTATAGAAAATCATGGGCTGGGAATCTTTTGGTGTGGTCGGATTTGACCTGGGACCCCTCCTTCAAGGGCAGTTGAGGATAGCCAAACTTACAATTGCTTAGAACTCGCTTATTATTGGTCCTACAAGTTTGGGATGGTAAACAAGCTACAGGAAATCATGGGCTGGGAATTTTTTTGTGTGGTCGGATTTGACCTTGGACCCCCTCCTTCCAGGTCAAACGAAGATAGCCAAACTTAAAGTGCTTATAACTCGCGTATTATTGGTCTTGGAGGTTTGGGATGGTAAACCAACATATAGGAAATCATGGGCTGGGATTCTTTTGGTGTGGTCAGATTTGACCTGGGACCCCTCCTTCAAGGGCAGTTGAGGATAGCCAAACTTACAATTGCTTAGAACTCGCTTATTATTGGTCCTACAAGTTTGGGATGGTAAACAAGCTACAGGAAATCATGGGCTGGGAATTTTTTTGTGTGGTCGGATTTGACCTTGGACCCCCTCCTTCAAGGTCAAACAAGGATAGCCAAACTTAAAAAGTGCATATAACTCACTTATTATTGGTCCGAGAGGTTTGGGATGGTAAACCATCCTAAATTCTTTGGCTGGGAATCTTTTGGTATGGTCAGATTTGACCTTTGGACCCCTTCTTCATGGTGGAACGAGGATATTGCATTTATAGTATTTCTTTAAATATTTTAACCTACTTTTTACCCTTAAACAATTACCTTGTTACTTTATTTCATAATACCATTTGCAGGGCACAACTTTTTTGTCGTTTTCTTCTGTCAGCTTCGGAATATCTTTCGAACATGCTGTTCAGTTACCATTTACTGTATTTCTGTACAGCCCTTTCCCTGATAATTATGCTTTCCTCTCATTATCACCATCACAAATCAAAAACATTCAGTCAGCTGACACAGTGCCCGTTCACGGGCACTCTCCTCTTGTTTTAAGATTGGCATCAATCCAGGACTAACTGCTGCTTATGTGGGACACCATTATGCAGGACCTGGAAACCATTTTTGTAAGTCACTTAAACTTCACTTAAACAAGCCTTGAATGTACAAAATCTCATTGGGCTCAGTTAAAGAACACATTTTTTGCTATTATATGTTTGTGTAATATTCAGTTTGACACCTTTTTCATGGAGGCATTCTGTGTATGATTTGTAATGGTCATATATTTTTTCTTTCTTTTAAAAACTGTTGATAATGATCTTCAGTCTTGCTTAAAATATGACTTCAGGTGAGTGATTTAATGCAAAATAATTTAGACATTAAAAATTTGAAAAGCAACAGGTGCCTGAAATGTACATGTTTTATTTGCAGGGAAATGTTTGTTTCTGTCTGGCCTAATACCTCAGCAAATGAATGCATATGATGACAGTAAGCTTCAGGAGTATGGAATCGGCTTCACCAACATTGTTGAAAGGACGTCAAGAGGCAGTGCAGATTTAACAAAGTAATTCATTTTTTGGATTAAACTCCTTGAGATTTTAATGTGGAAATGTCTCTTTGTGGAGCGGACAAACTTCAAGGTTTTTTTATGTCTCTTATTTTGTTTTCAGGAAAGAAATAAAAGAAGGTGGAGAAATTTTAATGGAAAAAGTAAAGAAATATAAACCTAAAATTGCAGTGTTTAATGGGAAAGGTAAGAGAAGGGTTTTCAGAATATTATTGTCTTTACCTCCAGCATTAATAAAATGTGTTACAGCAGTGATGGTTCTAGGGCGCGGGATACGCGATATCTCGTGAGTTTTAGTACTAGCCCGCAATTCGGTATATTCGGCGCGTTTGGTAGAAGACGCGATCCTGCATGTTTACAAAATGGAGGGGCACCGATCTTTTCGCGAGAATCCTTTAATTTTATCATCATGAAGGCTATATTTGGTCGTTTTTTCAGTGAAAAATGTTATTTCATATAAAAACAAAATGGATACTACAGTTTGAAATTGGATGATACAAACATCAGATACAGTAGAACCTCAATTATCCGGCCCTCTATAATCCAAATCTCCGGATTAAAGGAACCGAAATCTTGTCTCCCTACTGGCAGTACATATAATGAATGGTCTAGCATGAGCGATATTACAGGATTTTACACATTCTTGAAAACCATTAATTCTAGTGCTTTATATAAAATATACGGTCCACTGAAAACACCTAACTTCATTGATCTTTATTGTATCAATAGGGGATGGATTAATTCAATTACACGACCCCACTACACAACTTCTTTTATAAAGCGCTGATCACTGATTGCGTGTTCGATTGCATTTTGCAATTTATAATCTCCCGGAGTAGGTCCATTCACAGATTGACGTTATTAAAAGGAAAATGCCAGCAATGCATCACCAACCGAACATACATCCACTGAAGACGCATTCAATTAGGTTTTTGCAATAAATAATATCTCCGAGGTTTTCAATTGAAAAGATGCATTGCGACATTCACCTGAAAATTAAACATCAATGCATGTACAAAACGAACACACCCACCTCAAGTCTGCGTAATATTTTAAATAAAAATGCATAATAATATCCATAGATACAGAGCAAATAAGTCAAAATTAGAGGGTCAGATATATTATACAAGACAAATTTATTAAACTACTTCATAAATGACTATCCTCGTCTGTTTTAAGTATGTAAAAACGATTTTTCTTCAATTATCGCCCACTTGGTAATCCATAGACGGTAAATTTGGGTTTCCTTCATCTATCCGAACCCCTCGATTATCCGACCCTGTTGTACGTCTCCCACTAGGTTTGGATAATTGAGGTTCTACTGTACTAACAACAATAGTGTTGAACCAGTTCATACAGCATGTCTGTTACCTCATATCTTCTCATGAATATTAATGAGCTGGGTGCTATGGCCGTGAGTTCTCAAGTTTAAAGTGTTAGATCTTTTTTGAGGCTTTCATTTTATAAAATATTGCTAGAAAACCCCAATGGAAATCTATGACCTCATATCTTCTCATGAATATTAATGACTTGGGTGCTATGGCCATGAGTTCCCGAGTTTAAAGCATTTGATCTTTTATCGAGGCGTTTCTATTTTAAAAAATATTGCTAGAAAAGTATTGTTATAGAATACGACCCCAGGTCTTTGATATTTTTTTTTATCCAAGCAGTGATCCAGATAAGTAACAAATTTAATGGGATCTAAGTTGGATCAGGTTCCATCTTTTCTAGAATACGACCCCAGGTCTTTGATATTTTTTTTTATCCAAGCAGTGATCCAGATAAGTAACAAATTTAATGGGATCTAAGTTGGATCAGGTTCCATCTTTTCTAGAATCAACACTGAGTTACATATCTGCAGTAAACAAGTGTTAATATTCTTCTGGCATCACAAGCAAGCATTCATGTTCTTCTGACATTAAAGTATAAAATATCGAAGTATTGCTACTTCCATCTGACATTAGAAGCAAGTGTTGATATCCTGATGACATTATCCTTGTACACACAAACAAGGGATGTTGTGAATATTGTATTATTAGAGCAGTGGTACACCCAACTTTTCTGGTGCAGTGACTTTGTTATCTCAGGCTTGCATGGTGTCTAATGTTTGTTTACAGGAATCTATGAAGTATTTTGTGGACATAAGAACTTCCATATTGGGAAGCAGCCTGATCCATTTCCTGGATGTGAAGAAACAGTAAGTACAATATGTACTCATGCATCCAGTTGTCCTTGTTAAGCATGCCTGTAAATTTAAGCGTCTGTGTAAAGGGGACTTATCTTTCGGCGTATTTTCCTCACCGCCTCCGCATTATAGTTTTTCTGCCATATCTCCATTCTTAGTAGGTGCTTTGTAATGAATTTTGACAGTTATATACCTTAGGCGTTGGGAAATTTTTCCACGTGTTTATATTTGACCTTCAGTAAGGTCACATTGTCAAAAAAGTTTTTTGGGGGTACACCCGCCTATCATTGCCTTTAAGCAAAAACTGTTTGCCCTATTATCTCCTTATCTATTGTATTTAGAACATTAAAGTATATAGGGAGGTAATAAACCACATACAGATGGTCTAAAAAACTGGTCAGATGTACTCCCTGATCCTCCTTATGGGAGAAACTGGGGTCATAAAATCACAGATATTGTTTTTTGACCTATATTTCCTTTAATATTGCTTTAAGAACTTTTGAGTGTATTGGGGGTTAATAGGAACCATACTCAGAGAGTGTAAAAAAAGGCCAGTCAGACATTTGCAGATTTATATCAAAATAAAAATCCAAAATTGTTAAAATATAAGTCAGTTTGTTTAAATCTAATCACTTTGTTATAACTGTGTGCCACCGAGCTTTAACCTGGCAGGGAGATTATGAAATTCATCCTGTGTGTGCGTGCGTCTGTTAGCGTGTCATGCAGATTTCTCTAAAACTGCTGCATTTATACATTTTTTGTAAACTACATGTCCTTATGGATTTTTATGCCCTTCAATAATTTTTTTTTTTCACTTTTGCCTAAAGTTAAGTGGATAATAGCACTTTTAGCTAATTTGAGTAAGTAGCTTCTAACTCGAAAACTATTGCATTTGGATTATTTTGTCAAAATTTGTTGTTCAGCCATGCTCTCCTTACGTAAAAGGTGGCATGTACTTCGGATTGCTAATGCACTATATAAGTGAGTCACAGCTGCTACCTTAATTTTGGCTAAGTCATTGAAAGTGTAAATGTATAATATCTTCAAATGTATGTAGTGCACTTAGCTTATTCCTTTCCAGTATGTTGTTCACCTACTTTTGGGTCAGCTATTAAATTGCAGACCTCTAGCTCATTGCACAGCTGAGCAATAGCTACTTTCAGATTTTAACTTATGAGTAAATCACTTGTAACTCGATAACTATTCCATTTAGAGTATTTTGTTGAAATATGTCATTCACCTACTTTTGGGTTAGCTGTAACATGGTAACATTGCAGACTTGTAGCTCCATGCATAGCTGAGCAATATCTATTTTGAGATTCTCACTGTTGAATAAGTCACTTGTAACTTGAAAACTGTTGCATTAAGAGTATTTTGTTGAAGTAAGTCATTCACCTACTTTTGGGTTAGCTATAACATGGTAAGATTGCAGACCTGTAGCTCATTGCATAGCTAAGCAATAACTGTTTTGAAATTATCACTGTTGCATAGCTGAGCAATATCTATTTTGAGATTTTCACTGTTGAGTAAATCACTTGTAGCTTGAAATTTTTTGCCTTTTAGAGTATTTTGTTTAAATATGTTATTAACCTACTTTTGGGTCAGCTATAACACATCAAAATTGCAGACCTGTAGCTCATTGCATACCTGAGGAATGGCTCTTTTGAGATTCTTACTGATGAGTAAATCACTTGCAACTTGAAAACTATTGGATTTACAGTATTTTGTTGAAATATGTCATCCACCTACTTTTGGGTCAGCTATAACATTGTAAGATTGCAGACCTGTAGCTCATGGTATAGCTGAACAATAGCTATTTTGAGATTTTCACTTTAAAATGGCCACCATCTTGAAGTTCTATTTCCGGACTCTGACTCGAAGAAGCTTCAGCTGATTGATATGAAACTTGGTAGGGCACCACTCAGGCTAGGTTGCTTTCGAAGTTGGTGCCATTTAGAAAAACAAGATGATCGCCATGTCCACTATCTTGAAATTCCATTTCCAGACCCTAACTTGAAGACGCTTCAGCCGATTGATTTGAAACTTAACAGGGTAGTAGGAAACCACCTAGGCTAGGTTGCTTTTGAAGTTGGTGCCATTTGGATAAACAAGGTGGCCACCATGGCTGCCATCTTGAAATTGTGTTTCCAGACTCTAACTCAAAGATGCTTCAGTCTGTCGATTTGAAACTGAACAGGGTGGTAAAACAACACCTAAGCTAGGTTGCTTTCGAAATTGGTGCTATTTGGACATGGCTGCCATCTGGAAATTTTGTTTCCAGACTCAAACTGGAAGACGCTTCAGTCTGTTGAATTCGAACTTCACAGAGTGGTTGTCTGGTTCCCGTCTCCTCTTTTTGGAGCAAGGAAGGATTTGGTATTGCCCACCATTTATTTCTAACACTTTCTACCTTCCAGTCAGTCATTTTAGGTGGAACTTTTTACTTTAATTTCCATTCTCATGAGAGTATAGTCACCCCATGGAAAATAGCTTTATTTTTTCCATTGGCCAAAATAGCAGTGAGATGGTGGAAGTGTACTTCTGTATGTCAAGGCATTTTTGGTCAATACCAGTCCCTTTTTTCTGAGAAAAGGGGCGTGGTAGCACAGGGTGGTAGGACAGCACCCAGGTTTGAGTTGTTTTCGAAATAGGTACCATTTGGAAAAACAAGATGGCCACCATCTTGAAATTCTGTGTGCAGACTGTAACTTGACAATGCTTCTGTTTACTGATTTCAAACTTAAAGGACAGAACCCAGTACTATTTTGATATGTCAAGAACCAGTATCACAGCTGTCAGGTTACATACATCTGGCATACATCCATCCTATAGACATAGAAAGTACTAATATGCGTTACCATCCCAGATACTGATTGCACAAACCGGCTTTTGGGGTCTACAACCCCAGTTTTATTGTTCACATACTTAACTTCATAATCTCAAATTCAATTTAATGGGTGATAATATGATGCGACAATTATCAAGGTCCATGCCAACTTGAAAGATGTGACTAAATTGTGATTAAATTCAGTCATATAGATTGCCGTTGGCTTACTGTTTAAGAATGCGTGGGTAACCATTTAAATGCTGTACATTTTCATGTATACAGTGTCCGTGCAATATATACAGAATTCCATCTTTGCATTTTCTGCTTCTTCAATGATATTATTAATACTTTTGGTATGCTTTGTTTTAGTCAGCTGCTACAGCTTTGATGCATATTTATGTCTTTAACTCATGTTTTGCTAGACCAAATGTGTTTTCCCTTCTTAACATCACAAGCATGTCCTGTTGTGTGGCATTTTCATTTGCCAATTTAAATGAATTGAGTCACTGGTTATGTATTTTCAATAAGCTGAGTAATGAGCTAGTTTTTGCACACATTGTGAATGACAATTTGTTCTGAACACAAGGAGTGTAGTGTCGTCAATATTTTGAAGGTCATGTTACTATTTTTCAATAGTCCCTGACATTCTGATTGCTTTCTCTGTTTCAGTCTGTGTTTGTGATGCCTTCCTCCAGTGCACGGTTCACACAGCTGCCGCGGGCTATAGACAAGGTTCCATTCTACCTGGCACTAAAGAAGTACAGGGACCACCTATGTGGCAAGCTACCAGAACTGAGGGATGAAGAGATTTACTTTCCCGACCTGAATCTCAAGGTAGTGCCCAAGGCAGAGCGGCTTGCAGAGATAGCACGGCAAGAGGCAGAGAGTGGCCAGCTCCTCATCAAGCCAGAGCACAAGCTGCAAGATGGTGAGACAAAACCAAAAAGAGGCAGAAAAAAGAGCCCTGTTGCCAGTAATCAGGCACCTCAATTCAATGTGGTGAATGAGCCCCCACTAATAGTGAAGTCAGAGCCAGGTGAGGGGTCCACTGACAGATGTACAGCACAGAATGCACAGGACTGTACTGAACAAAACATACAGACCTCAAACACAAGCAAATCTACCATACAAAATTTACAGGTCTGTCAAATTGGACAGAACACACAGGGTATGGGAACACAAAGCACAGAGAACTGCAGTACACTTAACTCACAAAACAGCAGTGTGGAGGATCTACTGGCTGGTGGAGGAACTCTGGTCAAGCAAGAGGATGACCGTGAGCTTGCAAAGTTTGGCATCTATAGCCATCATCTCAACACTGCCTCTGCCATGCTAAATCAGTTCAACATGTGTCCCCCTACAACAGGTAGTGGTCAGTACTGGCCACAGCAACCCTACAGTGGTCAGGGAACCCAGGGCTTTGTCAGGCCTGGCCTCACCTTTAACCAGGCACTGCAGCAAAACTGCCAGCCCATCACCAGTCCATACCATCCAAACCATGCCATGATGTACACTCCCAATACAAGCCTACCTCAACAGACAAATGCTGCAGACTGCACAGTGAGCTTGCCAACCAATGTGTCACAGAATCATTGTCCACCAGCCAGCACATCAGGGCAGCAAGCTGCAGATAATAACTGTCAGCAAACAACCACCTTCAGCCAGTTCAATGTCAGACCATCATTGAATGGGATAGAAATGGGGGTGTCATCTTCATCACATTCAGCATATGATAGAAGTGTGAGCCTGTCCACTACAGCCTCTAGTCCTGGTACTACTACAACTACATATCACCCTCACTACAGCATGGTGAAGCAAGAAGCTGACATTACACCACAGCCTACCTCTCACCCTTACTGGAACCAGTTCAGCTAGTAAAGCAGGGAGAAGAAACAACTGTACAGTGTACAGTGCATCAAATAATCTAATACTCTGATTAAAGCTGATCTCATCATCTCATAGAGTGTTCAGGATGAATAATAGAAGTTCAAGATTATGTGTTTTTTGTGCCAGTAGAATATATTTGTGTTAAGCTTTGTGAATTAGTGGTTGTTGGTTGTAGTATAATCTGATTGTTAGTGGTTTATGTGTACTGTTGTCTCATTGTCACATATTTATTGTTATAAAATCTTGTTACATGCAGGATATCAAGTTAGTGTGAAAATTGCCACAAGCCAATCATGTTGTCTTTAGACAGCTAGTTATTTAATCCCTGAAGTATTTGAAAGCATTGTGAATATTGTTTCTTTAGAAGATACTGTCTCTGCTAACTTGAAAAGTCAGTTTGTTAAATGTCCTGAACCACAACAGAGTCTACTACAAATTAAAAATAACTAGCCTCAGCAGGTAGGAATCCCAGCCCGTAGACATAATTTTAAAACATCCAAAATGCAGTGTTGCTGCAGCACCAGTTGTTACCAGATATTGTACAAAGCCAAATCAGCTTCAGTTCCTCTACAGATAAACATATGCTAAAAAAAATACAATAAGTTGCCCTGCTGACAGTTGCTATCGGAGGCCTGTTGACCAAACCAAATCTGCTCCAGTTTTGCTTGGAATAATAATATCCTGAAATCCATATGACAATTTGGTGAAAGATTGTGTAGTGATTTGTTCTGCTGTCTTCTCAAAAACTTTATTCCCACAAATACTAAAACCCCAGTATCAATGGGTGGGTGTTAATAAGCCTCCCAACACGAGAATTTGATTTTGTTCTCTTGTATCTAGATCTAGGCATTTCATTGCAATGTTCAAAGGGCTCATCAAAAACGATTCTCGCTTAGTTGAGCAGTGAATAATGTAAAGAAATGTATTTGAAAATTATTTTCAAAGTGTGTTCGTTCTTTTTCTTGGATGTTTTAGTGTACAGTTACTGTACTGTACTACAATATATCTTATAAACATGTTATGCCAATGAATTTTACATCCAGGTATTTTTAGATTCTTTATTGAATATTTGTTCACAGTTGTCGGGTTACAAGACCTTTTACATGATGAGGTGCAATATTAATATGTATGTTTTTGAATGATTTATGAAAATAATTAAGCAACAATTAAGGCACTTATTTTTTGCCCCATTTTTAGACAGCCAATACCGCCACCATAGTATTTTCTAAGTTGAATATCACGCTTACTATAGGGTCTATCTAAATGTTGGGAAATGTAGTTTGACAGGTGTGACTTTGACCTTGAACCTTTATCAAGGTCACATGATCAAAAACATTTTTTCTTGTACTTTCTTTTTCAAAAGATTATCTCAGAAAGTACAAAATATGGGTAAGCCAAATTTGGTAAGTGCTTTCCTGAAATCAAAGTCTGGGTGCGAGTTGAATTTCGTATCAACCGGGTCATGATTGACTGACTGAGAGCTGATTATCATCAAGCAAAAAACATACTTATTATGACCCTTTTGTGCACATATTGTGTATATCTACTTCCATTAAGGACGTTACAAAGGATCAATATGTTGCTGAAATATAAAAACTGGGTCTATTGTTTCAAAGGTCGCATCCCAATGCTAAGGTTACCTTAAAGTCATCCAAATCAGGTGTGTTTAGTATGCTCACTATGCTGTATACAGACAGAAGAGATTTGTAAAATGTCAATTTTTATTGCGTTAATACAACTTACCTAGTGGACAGATGCATTTGTCCGGCGCTCTGCCGGTCACGCCAAACGTTAGAATAAAACGTCCTGAGCTGGGCTCTGGCCGGGACCGGTAGTGTCCTGTTCACTCGCCAGGTGGCTGTACAGCCTACCTGCCGGTATACTGCGCATGCGTGCGCATGCGCTCTTCCTCTTTTTGTTTGGCGCGTGAGGATTCAAACGCTTGAAGTTTAAGAGAAACTATTTTAATTTTTTTTATGTGTTTTACAAGTGAATTCTTGGTAAATTTGTAGTGAGTTATTGTCTTCATATGTCATGGCATCCCCTGGAGATAAAAAAGGACAGAGGCGAGGCGTATGCGGTCATATTATGGCCTCTTTTGATTTGCACAAACGCTGTGCCAGATGCCGTGACAAGGGCATTGGGGATGATGACTGTGTTGCTAAGAAATCGTGTGTTATTTGTGATGGTTTCACGGATTCCCAGAAGGATATGCTAGCCACCCCTACATACAAGATACGCAAGGACAAAAAGGCGGGGGTTTTAGTGTCTCCGGATCAGGTAACAGTTATTGCGTCTGTTGAAGATACAGAGCCTGTTTTTCAACCATCTCCTTCTGCCTCTCATCCCCCTGCGCATGCGCAGCCGGAGTCGTCAAGTTCTAGTTCTACTTTTGTGACCTCTGATCAATTCCAAAAGATGTCAGATCAATGGGCTGAACAATTCGCCCGTTTTGAGGCCTTACTCTCCAGGGGCAACGTTTTCTCTACCCCAAAATCTACTGTTCAGCATGTGCCTTCCCATGCTGCCATTTCAGACACTCCTTTTATTCCCCCTTCTGCCCGGCTCACCGGTCCGGTGGAGTTCCCGGCAGAAGGCCAGGGTGACAAACAACAGGCTAGTAAGAGTGTAGAAAGGGATGTTAAAGAACAAAAGAAGTCACGCAAATCCCGCAAGGACCATAAGGACGATAAACATTCAAAAAAGAGACAAGTTTCTCTCTCTCCTGATGTGGGCCCTCCTCAGGTTAAATCTGCACCGGTTCCAGCTAAGCCACCGGCTCAAACTCAAGTCTCCTCCGGTCCGGAGGTTGTGCAGAAGTTGACGTCTAAGCCTGCTCCACTTTCCTCTGTTGGTTCCGACCCGGAGCAGTCAGGTCTCTTTCTTCCCGGTGCAACCGGTCAAGGTTTTGCTCAACCCGGTTCATCCGGTCAAGTTCCTCCAGTAGATCACACTACGTCATCTCTCTTTGGCGATTCCTCTGTTTCAGATGCTTACCGGGCTCCACCGGAGCCGGATAATTTGGACATTGACCCTCCTCCTTCTGAAGCCAGTTTATCCGACGACCAGATTTCTGATGAGGGTGAGATATCTTCTGATACCTTGGACCGGCCTGAACAAACGGAGGATATGAATTACAGAGAGACAGTTAGGTCCATCCGTTCCTTTATGGGATGGAATCATATCCCCACTTTTGAAAGCGACCTCAGTGAGCCTGATAAGAGTAATAACCCCTGGAAGGGGAAGCTGCCAAAGAGGCCTGCCCGCATCTCTGTAGCCATGCCACCGGACGACTGGCTTTGTCAGAAGTTAGAGAAGTTGAACACAGTGGTGGCGGAGGGGTACCCTTCACGTTCCCAGGACTCGGCTGGACTAAAAAAGGATCAATTTGTCAAGGTACCGAAGTCGCAAAATAGATGGTACCAGATGCATATGATTAGACCAGAGGGGCCGCATAGGCCTGGAAAGACTTTGTTTAGCTGGCACAACTCAGAGGCGAAGGTGAACTCTCAATTCCCTCGCATTGTCAAAGCTTCTGCTTACCCTGCCACCGGACCCCCTTCGCGCCCCATTTCACAGGAATATTTGCGTCGGTGGGAGAAGTGTGCCCGGGAGAATTCTTACATTGTGAATCATGCGGCAGGGTTTAACCGTTGCACCAGTGAGTTACAGGAACGCATGACCGGTCATGTCAACATGCTTCATGCTAGGCTTAACAAGGGCAAAGCCCCCAAGGAGGTATCCGCTGCTCTCTCAGACTTGAAGGACCTCTCTGCTTTTCACCAGAATGTTTCTGTGGCCATGGGCACTGCGCTCCAGCACCTAGCGGACAGTCTTTTTGTGCACATGTCCAACTTGATTTTGCTGCGTAGGGATTCCTACCTTGATCACGTCAAAAACGGCATTAAACCTGATACCTATAACCAGTTGAGAAATGCTCCGTTATTCGGACATGGACTTTTCCCTGATGCAGTTATCCGCACAGCGGAACAAGATATTGCCAGTCATCACTCCTCCGGTTCTGTTCCCAGACCTGGTCCGGGTGCTGCCCAACAGACCGGATGGAGATCTTCTCATAGATACCGTCCCTATGATAACAGAGACAGTAGGAATACCGGTACCGGAGATCAGGACCGTCAGGCTTGGAGGCAGTTTAGCCGGAATAGAGGTCGGGGTCGTGGCAGAGGACGTGGTTCCAATCCCCGTTTCTCTAAATCGAGAGGTTACAAGCAATTTAAATGACAATTACCTATTGTGTCCAACTCCCTCAACATCAGTAATAGCAAAGTTGGACAACAGGACCTTAGAAAAGACTGTAAACTCAGCAGTAATAGACAGTCCATGTTCAAAGACCTTTCATCAGACACCAGGTTTACCTTCTCTAAATGTGTCTTATCTTGCTGTAGATCATGCTCATTCTGTTTGTTTCCAAGGGCAACCGCAAAAGAAAGGTTTAAGTCCCTGTATACCAAAGAGAAAAATAAAAGATGTGAAAGGTGTTTTTTGTGCAAGTCAATGTCTTTTTGTCCCACATGTTCCAAATGTCCCCAATGTTGTCCCAAGTTTGGCTGTAGGGGGCAGACTGCAAAAGTTTTGGCAAGTTTGGCTCAGTCTGGGGGCGAATCCAAGGGTGGTCTCGATTTTACAAGAGGGATACACGCTACCCTTCAAAATCAGACCACCTCTGACCCGATCCCCGGTGATCAAGAGTGGTTATGCTCACCCAGGCAAAAACAAAGCCTTGTATCAGGCGGTAACGGACCTCATAAACAAGTTGGTAGTCGAAAAGGTGGTCATCAGATCCTCCCTGGCCTTTTACAACCGCCTCTTTCTGGTACCAAAATCGAATCAGAGATGGAGACCTATCTTGGACCTCAGCCATCTAAATCTTTTCTTGAAACCAGGCACCTTCAAAATGGAAACTCCGGAAACAATAAGGTTGTCCCTCCAAAAGGGGGAGTGGGTAACGTCGCTGGATTTCAGCGACGCTTATTTTCACATCCCCATCAGTCAGAGATCACGAAAGTATCTCAGGTTTTTTCTGGGAAAGAAAGCCTTTCAATTCACAGCCCTTCCTTTCGGGCTCGCCACAGCTCCACTGGAATTCACCAAGGTAGTCAAGGAGGTGAAACTGATGGCTCAGGCACGGGGTATCCGGATCCACCAGTACCTCGACGACTGGTTAGTCAGAGCCCCGGACCAGGAAACTTGCCAGTCACATACCCAGACCCTTTTGGCCCTGTGCCGCGAATTAGGGTGGGTGGTAAACATGGAGAAATCGGAACTTACGCCTCAACAGGTTTTCAATTTCGTAGGTTACCGGTTCGACCTGCTGTCCGGTCGGGTGTTGCCCACTCAGGACAGATGGATCACTCTTCAGCAGAAACTACGGTTCATCAAAGGCAGGGACTGTTGTTCAGTCCGTCAGTTCATGTCCCTAATCGGGCTACTTACTGCCACGGAAAAACAAGTATGGGCCGGCCGGCTTCACATGAGACCGGTTCAGTGGCATCTAAAACGACACTGGCATGTGCCGGAGAGCCTGGAGAAGATTATTCCGGTTCCCCTTTCTCTTCACCCACACCTGGATTGGTGGTTGGACGAGACCAATGTGCTAAAAGGGCAACCCTTGCATCCTCTTCAGCACGCCCTACAGATTTTTACAGACGCCTCAAACGAAGGCTGGGGCGCACACTTAGGGGGATCCATAGCAAGAGGCGTTTGGTCAGAACCAGAAAGTCGCCTCCACATCAATTTCTTGGAACTCAAAGCAGTTCTTCTGGCTCTCAAGAGTTTCGAGAAGCAGTGCAGGGGACAGATTGTTCTCATAGCAACCGACAACACGACTGTAATGTCATACATCAACAAAGAGGGCGGTATGAGATCAGGGTCTCTCTGTGCCCTACTTTGGAGGCTCCTATCCTGGTGTCATCCCAGGAAGATAATTCTGCGGGCCAGACACATTCCGGGTCGCTTGAATGTCGTAGCAGACAAGCTGTCCCGGCACAATCAGGTGATCCAGACCGAGTGGTGCCTGTCTCAACAGGTGTTCAATCGCTTGTGCTTCAACTGGGGCCAGCCTCAGATAGATCTTTTTGCCACCCGATTCAATCACAAGCTTCCCAAGTTTGTCTCTCCAGTTCCGGACTCGACAGCTTGGGCGGTGGATGCTCTCAGCCTACCATGGAGCAACCTGGACGTGTACGCTTTTCCTCCAGTCTCCCTGCTCAGTCAGGTCACATCCAAACTGGTGAATCAGGGCTTTCACAGAATGATCTTAATCGCTCCGGGTTGGCCCAACATGCCTTGGTTTTGGGACCTGATCAGTCTCTCAAGTCAAATTCCCTTCAGTCTTCACTTGGAGAGGACCCTGTTGACTCAACCGTTCAACGGCCTTCTCCACAGGAACTTGAATCATCTGAATCTGCATGCTTGGCTCCTAGAGCCTCGTCCATCAGGCGACAAGGGTTTTCTGAGGAGGTGGCAGCAAGAATTGAAGCTCCTCAGAGAAGTTCAACCAGAGCGGTCTATAAGTCAAAGTGGGCCATTTTTGTTAAGTGGTGCGACTCCAACCAGGTGGACTTCAGGGCGCCCTCTCTGAAACAGGTGGCCGATTTTTTGTTGTATCTCTTTAAGGAGAGACAGTTACAACCCAGTACTATAGAAGGCTACAGAACGGCTATTGCCGATATGGTGGGTAACGACCCGGTTCATTTTGGCAAGGATGAAAGCTTGACTCGCTTGCTGGACAGTTTCCATAGAGACAAGCCGAAAGGCAGGAGGGGAGTCCCTGCTTGGAACCTTTCATTAGTGCTCCACCAGTTGACCAAAGCTCCTTTCGAACCCATGCGGAAGGCCTCTCTTAAACATTTGACCTTTAAGACGGTTTTCCTATTGGCTTTGGGTTCTGGCAAAAGGCGGAGCGAAATCCATGCATGGTTATACCGCAACATCAGGCATCAGGAGAACTGGAGTCAGGTCTCCCTATATCCCTCTCCCAGTTTTCTATCGAAGAATCAGCTAGCGCGGGACGGACCGTCTGCTGTGGCACCGGTTGTCATTCCCGCGTTGGCTCCATCATTGGACAGGTCCCTCAAAGAGGACAAGTCTCTTTGCCCGGTCAGGGCCTTGCGTTACTATTTAGACAGAACCAAGGACTTGCGCTCGGGCAAAGACCTGGTGTTTGTGTCTTTCCGGAAGAGTTTTCAGAAGGACATTGTTCCGGCTACTGTCTCTTCCTGGATCAAGCAAACTGTGTTGTTGTGTTATCAGCTCTCCGATCATGAGGCTCAAACTATACATCAAGTTCGAGCTCATGATGTGCGGGCCTTTGCCGCATCCAAAGCCTTTCAGGGCGGGGTTTCCTTGGACCAGATCCTATCAGCTTGCCATTGGAAGGCCCACAACACTTTTACACAATTCTACCTGAAGGACCTAGCCTGGGCAGATTCAGAGTTGTACCACCTAGGTCCTGTGGTAGCTGCTCAACAGATCCACGAACATCAGTGATAGTCTTATTGCTGACTGTATATAGTGTACACATGTTTTTTGGGGTTAGTGTATATAATAAAAAAAAAAAAAAAAACACCTCCACTATCCTTTGCTTCTGGATTGCCATGATCCAAAGTGGATCCAGGAGCTTCTCAAGGATGGTGTTTCTTGCTCCTGTTCTTCTTCCTCATTCATGAATTTGTTAGTTCATGCCCTCTTAGCCTTCCTGCACCTTCGGCTCGAATTGGTGTACGGGCTGTTTCCTCTTAGGAAAGATCAGGGGGGGGCAAGGGTGTTTGGTCCTTTAAAGGTTGGTTTATTTAACCAGTACCGGACACACCCGTTATACTATTGTCTATATGGGTTCCCCTTGTTTGGCTACCCCCCTTCCAATGGGTAGTCATTCTGCATCTGTCCACTAGGTAAGTTGTATTAACGCAATAAAATGGAAAATTTAATAGTAAATTAAATTTTTATAAGTTAATACCTTACCTAGTGGACAGGGGGAGTCCCACCCTACCTTCCCCGCTATCATAACCAACAAGGGGTTTTAAGGTAGACAACAAAAAGAGGAAGAGCGCATGCGCACGCATGCGCAGTATACCGGCAGGTAGGCTGTACAGCCACCTGGCGAGTGAACAGGACACTACCGGTCCCGGCCAGAGCCCAGCTCAGGACGTTTTTTTCTAACGTTTGGCGTGACTGGCAGAGCGCCGGACAAATGCATCTGTCCACTAGGTAAGGTATTAACTTATAAAAATTTAATTTACTATTAAATTTTCCAGTTTGTTCTTATTTTTGAATTTGAGCTTTGGAATGTATTGAGAGGTTATAGGAAACCATGCCATTGAATCAAGTATGCCTGTCAACCCCCTACCTCTCCTCCTAAGGACAAATTGAGGTTGGAAGTTGATTTTCTTGTATTTTGCAGTGTATCTACAGAAAAATATTATAAAATTATACAAAGATTCAGGATTATTTAGACCTAGTGATATGGCTTTTTGCCCACACCTTACCTTTCCAGGTCAGTGCTATGACCCTGATTGGGTCAGCTTTTAACTTATTGCTTAAAATCATGTTTATTGCTACAATAAGCGATTTGCAATGTATTGGGGGTAATGGTAAACCAAAGCCTTCAATCAAAAAGCCCATCTAATTTGCCACACCACATCACATCTGTACATACCTATATATATATGGCTCTTTGCCCCTTCCATTTTCTTGCCTTTCAGGGTCAATTTTATGATCCTCAGTAGGTCAGGATTTTTACTATTACAATTATAGCTTTGTAACATATTGAGATGCAAAAGGAAAATATTGCTTGAGAAGAAGTCAACACTTTAGCACTTAATGTATGCTCTGGAACCCATCCAAACAATTTTGAAGCCTTTAAGGGTTGGTAAGATTAAAGGTACATTCAAACTTTTTACTTGGGAGTCAATTCTATCAAAGAAATGTTAAAAGCAATTTTTAAAACAGTTGTGGTTTTTAATTCAGGTTAAAAGTAAATATTCAAAAGGGATCAGATACAATATCTTCAATTCCAGTCCTCATTTTGCATTGTAACTAACCCGAATGTATAAAATGTTATGTCACCCCAACTTTGGAAAATAAAGTGTATTTTATATTATTATTATTATTATTGTATGTTTTAGCCTTAATTTTAGGGATTTTTAACATGGGGATTTATCCAAATATCTGAGGATTTTAAATTGGGTTTTTCAATGTCATTGCCTCATTGTCTTGTATCTTGTAGTAAATAGACAACTAATTGAATTTTTCTTTAGGACTAGTCAAACCTTGTGATTTGGTTTATACTTGCTCCAAGTCTTTGTATTTCTTATTCCACCAAATCTGACATACATGGAATCATTATGAACCCACATGATGAGTGGGGATATTACTGTCTGATGAAATACAAATGTCCGCACTAAATTCTGGAAAAAATATCATTCAGTCCTCATATAATACCTAGGACAAAAGGACTTGAGGAAAGTCTAGATTTGGCTTTGTGTGTTTTTAATTCAATTCTACCCCAAATGGTTAAGATTTTAAGTTAATTGCTTCATGTCTCTTTTATCATTGTGGTTAAGGCACCAAATCAAAACCTGGGATTAAGAAAAAGAAAGAAAATAAAATGTCATTCCCCCCCACTTTTTTTTCAAACATACAAGTACCTGTATAAAAGATAATTATATCCCCAGACGAAAGTCGGGGATATATTGGATTCAGGTCCGTCGCGCCGCCGCCGCCGCCGCAGAAATTTCCTTGTGGACGCGATAACTCAAAAACAAATTAATTTTTTTTTTTCAAACTTGGTACACATGTTAAGGGTGCCCAAAGGAAGATCCCTATTTTAAGGTGACCTTAAACTCCCAGTAAAAAAGAACTTATGGCCACCTTAAGGTCAGAAATTGGACTTTTGGCCACTTAGAGCCCTGTAGGTCACAAACTATGATGCTCAGCTGGCTGAAATTTTACCTGACAACACATTAATATGTTCTTAGTACATGTGCCGAAAATCACGACTTTAAGTTGAGGAGAAAATTGTGTTTGAGGCTCATAAATACCCCCACTTAGGGATTTTTTGCTATACTTTTCACATATTTTGCCCTATAATTTGGAAGTGGTAATTCTGATGAGTCTCAAACTGCGCTAGGTATAACTTTGATATGTAATCCTTGTCTGTAGAAAATTTTAGGGCTGTAGGTTTACCCAAAGGGGTCGACTTAAGGTCTCAAAAGTGCCCACAGAGACCCAATTTATGCACTTTTTGCCACTTTCAAGCACTGTAGCTTTCAAACTATGTCTCTCATCTAAGTTACATATCATCTGGGAATATATCTATGTGTTTTCTTATATGTGCCCCAACATTTAGGCCTTTAATAGACAGTTAACCTGTGTATCAGGACCATAAACACCCACCCGAGTGACCCTTATGACATTTTTCACATCTTTTTCCCTGTAACTTGGAAATGGTAAGTCTGAGAAGTTTCAAACTGTATTAGATATATATTCTGTGTGTAATCTTAGTATGTAACAGATTTTAAGTCTGAAGCTTTAATTTTGAAGGTCAAATTGAGGTCTCTAAAAGGCTCCCAAAGACCCAATATTTGGACTTTTTGCTACTTTTAAGCCCTGTGACTGTCAAACTATGTGACTGATAGAGCTCAAATCCTGTCTGGGAAGATATTAGTATGTTATTTTTATATGTGCCAAAAATTAAGGCTTTAAGAAGACATTTAACCTGCGTATGAGGACCATAAATCCCCACCCGAGTGACCATTTTTCGACATTTTTCACATATTTTTCCCTGTAACTTGGAAATGGTAAGTCTAAGAAGTTTCAAACTGTATTAGATGCATATTCTATGTGTAATCTTAGTATGTGACAAATTTTAAGTCTGAAGCTTTAATTTGAAGGCCACATTTAGGTCTCTAGAAGGCCCCATAAAGACCCAGTAGTTGGACTTTTTGCCAATTTTAAGGCCTGTGACTGTTAAACTATGTGACTGATAGAGCTGAAATCTCATCTGGGAATACATTATTATGTTCTTTTTACATGTGCCAAAAATCAAGGCTTCAAGTAGACATTTAACCTGTGTATGAGGACCTTAAACACCCACCTGAGTGACCCTTTTAAGACATTTTTCACATATTTTGCTCTGTAACTTGGAAATGGTAAGTCTGAGAAGTTTCAAACTTTATTAGATACATATTCTATGTGTAATCTTAGTATGTAACAAATTTTAAGTCTGAAGCTTTAATTTGAAAGCCTCATCGAGATCTCTAAAAGGCCCACAGAGACCCAATATTTGGACTTTTTACCACCTTTAAGCCCTGTGACTGTTAAACTATGTGATTGATGGAGCTGAAATCCCATCTGGGAATGCATTATTATGTCGTTTTTACATGTGCCGAAAATCAAGGTTTTTAGTAGACATTTAACCTGTGTATGAGGGCCATAGACACTCGCCCAAGTGCCTTTTTTGACATTTTTTCCGTATTTTGCCCTGTTATTTGGAAATGCTTAGTGTGACAAGTCTTAAACTGTATTATATATAATTTTTGTTTGTTATGTATGTCCCCCAAAAAGTTTCAGATCTGTAGTTTAATTGCTAAGGTCTCTTTAACAATTGTAAAATGCCCACAGAAACCCAATTTATGGACATTATGCCACTTTAAAGCCCAGTAACTGTCAAACTATGTGGGTTATAGAGCTGAAATCTTTGAATTTTTAAAAGGAAATGCCTGTCTATTTAAATTTTGAATATTAATAATGTTATGGCTATCTTAGTCTTTTAAGAACTTATTTTTGTGTGTTATACCTCTGCTTGCTGAGTTTTTAACTTTTTAAAATGAAACTGGTTAAACATATTCAAGTAGACAAAATGGACACTTTAAGTGAGCTTTAAGTCCCAATATTAATGAAATTATATCCTTATGTAGTAAAACTAGGGGATTTTTAACCCTCAACTAGCCCAGTTTTATTCAACTTGCCTCAGTTAATTTTGACACAGCTCCTACAGTTATGAACTCATTTCAGTTGATAATCACATACTTAAAATTCTCAATTCTTTTTGTATTTGAGTACCCCTTTTATATAGATTGTTTGTTTACCATTTATCCCCACCTCTGGGACCTCCAGCTATATTGAGTGACACTAAATAAACAAAGGTATTTAATGATATCAGATGAGAAACAAAGAACTCAATGGGGTTGCAGCTCTTGTGTAATAGTGAGAGAGGTGTGGAGAAGGGGAGAGGGGTGGGGGTGGGAGGTGGTGGGCTTCATTACATATAACACAAAGGGGAGTCAGAACTGAGATTGTGTCACATATTTAGGTTGCATATATATGGACCACATATATAGGTATAGAGGAAATGAATAACTGAAAACAATTTGCAAATTCTAAAAATAATATAATAAAATAATAATATAAATAATTTTTTTTTAAATAATATTTTATTTGTGAACAAATATAGAAACAGATATGTGCTTTTGGGATTATGAATTTTAGAATGGACATTGAATCATCAATCATTTAAATACTTTGAAGGAAGATTGAAAAGTATGATGAGTTGAGTTAAAAATAATATTTTATTTGTCAACAAATATAGAAACAGACATGCTCTTTTGGGATTATTATTTTAGAATGGACATTCAATCATCAATCATTTCAATACTTTGAAAATAGGTTTAGAGTTATCATTGCAGGAAGATTGAAAATTTAATTTGAGTTATGTATTCGGCGTCTGGGGATACACCATCTTCCTTGGGAAGATATAAACAGAGTAGATTGATATGCTGAAGTTCATATAATAATGGGTAATTATGTTTTAAAAAATTCCCGATCAAAACCTGTGGCGTGAGTGATGACCTGTCTGGGGATATGTTGGCGCCGAGTTGGCCCAATCTAGTTACCATTGTTTATGCATTATACTGGCCTTTATTACTCGAATCTTTTAAATTGGCAGGTTAAGCCCTTGAATATCAATATTCTGCATAATATTTGTACACAAATCTGTACATTAAGGTGCATATTTTTCACTCTGTCATTTTGATTTGTATTTTAAAAGTAAAAAGCTTATCTAGCACTATGTCTGGCTTTCTGTTAAGGTCCCATATGTCCTAGAAACTATTGTGTTTCCCATTGTCTTGGCATACTCAAGTGAGTAATTTTTAACGGTTTTGTCTGCTGGTTTCTAGAAATGAAAATGTATGCGCAGTCAGTGTAAATGTAAAATAGTTGTCTGCGCATAATTAAGGTACATATTTATCCGTCTGCTGGTTTATCGTGCAGTCACTGTTAACGTAAAGTCATTGTCTGCACATCTACGTGCCTTCAATCATTCATTGAAGCATGACAATTCTAATTGAAGTACATATTTATCCGCCTGCTGGTTTATTGCGCAGTCACTATTAATGTAAAGTAGTTGTCTGCGCATATACGCATATGCCTTCATTCATTGATAAATTCATTGAAGCATGACAATTAATTCACAAAGTATTTGTTATGAATCAATCACATAGCTTGACAGATATTTGTGTTTAAAATACAAAGTCGCAGCCTTAATCATTTGTCAAACAAGTAAACTGATAAGAAATTAATGAATGAAGTGATGTCAAGGTAGTACGAGACATTGCCCAATAAAAATATGGGGGGATGCGCAGACAACGATTTTATACTAATAGTGACTGCGCAACACTCGAGGGTTGTATTAGAAGCATTTACGAAAATTAAATTTGTTAGGTAATTTGATTTCTACAAGTTTATCGTTATTTATTTGCATTTCTCACAAAGATGATCTCAATAATTGTAAATATATTCCATGTACACTTTCCCTCCATTTTCTTCTAATATCAGCCTTCAAAATGGATATAAAAATATATTGCAAGGAAATGCCAGGGGAAATCCCTGAGCTCATATCTTCTCATGAATATTAATGACTTGGACTATGGCCTTGAGTTCTGTAGTAGTATAAAGTATTTGAGCTTCGTCGAGAAGTCCATTTCATAAATTATTACATGGAAATCCCAGGGGGAATCTGTGTCCTCGTATCTTCTCATGAATATTGGAGGAAGGCTGCAACATTGAAGTATTGTCTACGTCTTTTTCCTTCAAAATTCCTTACTGTAACCGAATATTATTCAATAGCCTGCGGAAATACTTACGTTTGGCTTGTGTAAAATATCCATATATAGTAACAAACTTTAATATGCGTAATATAAATGGTTTTATATTTACAAAATAAACTAGTTCGCTAATCTTATTTTATATGTCCTATACACTTCAAACATAAAACACTACCCCTTTTCCCTTCAAAAGCAATTTTTAAACTGCGCAGTTACACAGATCGCCCCTCTATTGATAAACCTTTCATGTCACATTTCTGGTCAGTACAAATACCCAACACATTACCCCTTTCTTTTGTTTAAACAGAGGTCTTTGTACAGACTCGACCAGAGAGTACCATAGGACCTAAGGGGAGTGAGAGTTCCTAAATTATCGAGGAAGAAGAACAGGAACTGCTGAACTATCTTTCCAATACTCCCGGACCCACTTTCTAATATATACACTATGAGTGCTGAGCGAATGGTTTACTTGCTCTCACGTATCTGTTGGGCTGCCACTACGGGGCCCAAATGATACAGCTCGGAATCTGCCCAAGCCAAGTCCTTTAGATAGAACTGGGTGAAGGTATTGTGGGATTTCCAATGACAAGCTGAGAGGATCTGGTCCAAAGAGACCCCTCCCTGAAAAGCCTAAGAGGCTGCAAAGGCCCGAACATCATGGGCTCTGACCTGATGTAAATTCTGGGCCGTTTCGTCTGAGAGCTGATAACAAAGCAGCACTGTTTGTTTAATCCAGGAAGAGATAGTGGCAGGGACAATGTCCTTTTGAAACGCCTTCCTGAAAGACACGAACACCAAGTCTTTTCCTTTGCGGAGGTCCTTGGTCCTGTCCAAGTAATATCGTAAGGCTCTTACTGGACAAAGGGACTTGTCTTCCGACAGGGACTTGTCCAGAGTAGGAGCCAAAGCCGGGATGACCACCGGAGCCACAGAGGCCGGACCATCCCTAGCTAGCTGATTTTTGGATAGAAAAGTGGGAGAAGGATAGTGAGACCTGACTCCAGTTTTCTTGGTGCCTGATATTTTTGTATAGCCAGGCATGAATTTCACTTCTTCTCTTGCCTGAGCCCAGAGCTAGAAGAAAGACTGTTTTAAAAGGCTTTTCGCAAGGGTTCAAAGGGAGCCTGAGTGAGCTGGTGAAGTACCAGTGAGAGGTTCCAAGTGGGAATACCGCGCTTAGGCTTATCTCTATGAATACTGTCTAGAAGACGAGTTAAATTTTCATCCTTGCTAATGTTTAGTTTATCATTGCCCACCATGTCCGCAATAGCAGTCCTATAGCCTTCAATGGTGCTGGGCTGTAGATTTCTTTCTTTGAACAGATGCAGAAGAAAATCCGCAATTTGGTTCACAGAGGGTGACCTGAAATCCACCTCGTGTGACTCACACCATTTAACAAAAATGGCCCACTTTGACTTGTAGACGGCTCTGGTTGAGCCTCTGTGAGGAGCCTCAATTCTTCCTGCCACCTCATCAGAGAAACCTTATTTTTGGATGGCAGAGACTCTAGGAGCCAAGCATGTAGATTCAGATTGAGATTCCTGTGAACCATGCCGTTGAACGGTTGTGTCACCAGGTCCCTTTGCATGGGAAGGCTGAAGGGAATCTGAACCGACAACTTCACCAGGTCCCAAAACCAAGGCATGTTTGGCCACCCTGGAGCAATGAGAACCATTCTGCGACAGCCCTGATCCATTACCTTGGAAATCACTTGGTTGATCAGAGAGACTGGGGGAAAAGCGTACACGTCCATATTCTCCCATGGCAGACTCAGGGCGTCTACTGCCCAGGCTGCCGGGTCTGGTACTGGTGATACAAACTGGGGAAGCTTGTGATTGAACCGGGTTGCAAACAAATCTACTTGTGGTTGGGCCCATCTCGAACACAAAAGAATGAACACTTCCTGAGATAGGGACCACTCTGTCAGTATCACTTGATTGTGTCTGGACAGCTTGTCTGCTATCACATTCAAGCGACCTGGAATGTGTCTTGCCCTCAGGACTATTCCCCTGGGGTGGCACCAGGATATAATCTCCAAAGGAGGGCACAAAGAGAGCCTGACTTCATACCTCCCTGCTTGTTGATGTAGGAGACCACTGTTCTGTTGTCTGTCGCAACAAGCACAATCTGGTCCCTGTAAAGATGCTCGAAACTCTTTAGGGCCAGAACTGCCTTTAGCTCTAAGAAATTTATGTGAAGGCGACTTTCCATGGCTGACCAAACACGTCTTGCAGTGTAGTCCCCTAAGTGAGCGCCCCAGCCTTCGTTTGAGGCGTCTGTAAACAGTTGAAGAGTGTGTGGAAGAGGGTGCAAAGGTTGGCCCCTTAAAATGTTGTGCTCGTCCAACCACCAATTTAGGTGAGAATAGAGTGAACAGGGAACCGGTATGATCTTTTCCAGTACTTCGGGGACGTGCCAGTGACGTTTCAAGTGCCACTGGATGGGCCTCATATGAAGACGTCCCGACCAAACCTGCTTTTCTGTGGCTGTAAGGAGTCCTATCAACGACATGAACGGTCGGACTGTGCAACTGCTCCGGTTCTTGATGAAGTTTAACTTCTCTTGCAGAGCTAACCACCGGTCCTGAGTGGGTAGAACCCGACCGGATAATAGGTCGAACTGGTAGCCTACGAAATTGAAGACTTGCTGGGGTTCTAACTCTGATTTCTTCATGTTGACCACCCATCCCAACTGTTGGCAAAGGGCCAAGAGGGTCTGGGCATGTTGTAGGCAGGTTTCCCGGCACTGGGCTCTCAGCAACCAGTCGTCTAGGTACTGGTGGATTCGGATACCCCTTGTTTGTGCCATCAGTTTCACTTCCTTGACCACCTTTGTAAACTCGAGGGGAGCTGTGGCCAACCCAAAGGGGAGAGCTGTGAATTGAAAGGTCTGACTGTTTAGGAAGAACCGCAGGTATTTTCTGGACCTCTGGTTGATTGGAATGTGAAAATATGCATCGCTGAAGTCCAGCGAAGTTACCCATTCCCCTTTCTGTAAGGATAACCGAATTGTCTCCGGAGTTTCCATCTTGAAAGTACTGGTCCTCAAGTATAGGTTCAATTGACTTAGATCCAAGATTGGCCTCCATTTTCTGTTGGGTTTTGGGACAAGAAAGAGTCGATTGTAAAAAGCCAGAGACGACGTGACCACCATTTTTTCCAATACCAGTTTTTCTATGAGATTGAGCAGAGCTTCTTTTAGAAAACGGATTTTGGTAGGATTTGCGTAACCACTGAGAACCAAAGGAGACCTTGTCAAAAGGGGTCTCTGTTTGAACTGTAGGGTATACCCGTCTCTCAGAACAGAAACCACCCGAGGATTCGCACCCATTTCTTGCCAGATATGCCAAAACTTTTGTAACCTTCCCCCTACATTCTGTCTGGCGACAGCATTGGGTACATTGGGAGCAGTTGGGGCAGAAAGACATGGACTTACACAAAAAACACCTTCGACATGTTTTATTTTGCTCAGACATTGACCGGGACTTACTCCTTTCTTTTGTGGAGGCCCGTGTGAAAGAACAGTAGGAACATGATTTACAACAGGATAACACACATCCGAGTTTGTATTCCCCAAACTTACTGGATTTAATGTCTTTGAAAACACTGTCTTCTGAAACTTTGTGTCCAACTGAACTGATCTTACAAGAATAGGGGTTGGACCTACACAATAATTGTCATTTATATGGTTTGTATGTCTGCGACTTGGAAAAACGAGGGTTGGAACCCCGTCCCCTTCCGCCCCCCTGGAATGACTCCTACTGAATTGTCTCCAAGGCTGTTGATGTTGTTGGGGAGTTTGTTCAGATGAAGCAGAGGTTTGCCTATCCTTACGGTCCTAAGGTCTATATCTGTGGGAACCTCTCCAGCTAGTGTGCTGAGAAGCACCCGGTCCGGGTCTCTGAGCAACACTGCTGGATTCATGTTTTTGAATATCCCATCGAAGTAAAATCAGATTTGACATGTGCACAAATAAACTGTCTGCCAAATGCTGAAGAGACGTGCCCATGGCTACGGATAACCGTTGATGGAAGGCCATGAGGTCATGCAGGTCATTCAAAGCATTGGAAACTTCTTTGGGTGCCTTGCCCTTGTTAAGGCGGGAACACAGAAGAGCAATATTTTGTGACATCTTGTCTTGCAACTCAGTCGAGCATCTACTAAAACCGGCTGCGTGATTTATGATATAGCCATCTTCTCTGGCAGCCCTTTCCCATCGACGGAGGGATTCCTGTGATATTGGTCTCGATGGTGGACCAGTTGAAGGATAAGCTGAAGCCCTAGTGATTCTAGGGAACTGTGAGTTCACCTTAGATTCGGTGTTCCTCCAATTAAAAACTGAGCGTCCCGGTCTGTGAGGGCTTTCTGGTTTCAATAAGTGCATTTTGTACCATTTGGACTGGGACTTAGGCACCTCGATGAACTGGTCCCGTTTGAGCCCTGCAGAATCTTGTGATGTTGACGGATAGCCTTCTGCCACAGTAAGGTTTAAGCGCTCCAATTTCTGGCATAGCCAATCATCTGGGGGCATGGAGTTAGATATCCTCGTAGGTTTTCTGGGGTTTTTGCCCTTCCAGGGATTATTGGACTTGTCTGGCTCTGAGTAGTCAGTTTCAAATGTCGGAATGTGATGCTAGCCCATATAAGCTCTGACAGATCGGACTGTTTCCCTGTACGAAATATCCTCAGTTTGTTCCGGTGCTTCAGTGGAATCTGACCTGGTCCAGTTGTGAAACAGTGGATGATGGCCAGTAGGTGGGACCGGTAGAAAGTCTATCAGGGCCTAAGGAAGGCTGACACCATCCCCTTTAAACAAAGCTGGCTGATGAGCAGACTCTGGACCGGAGCTGGTATCAGCCGGAGGGGAAGAAGAACGTCCCCGTTTCTTAGTAGAGGTCTTTGAAACCGGTGAAGTAGACCGGTCACGTTTCTTCTCAGATCTAATGTAATGTTTTTTATCCTGTTTTGAGTCAGTGGTGAGAAGTTTAGAATCAGTCTTGCCCACTTTATCTGCAGGATTGTCCTTTCTAGATTTATGAGACTTTTTCTTGTCTTTTTGATCCACAGACTTAGACTTCACTGAGGCCTCGACAGCTACCGGAACCTCAACCGGTCCAGTGGGACGGGTAGCTGGAGCCAAAAAAGGGGTCTCAGAAATGAGATGTTGTGTATCCACCGGTTTAACTGAAGAGACAGGGGTGGAAAAGACATTTTTATTGCATTAATACTTCTTACCCAACAGACTCCCGCTATATGCCGGAAAACGCCAGAAAAAGACGTCCTGGGTATACCCCCGGTTGGACCGGTACCGCCCTCTCCACTCACTAGAGGGCTAATGCTTCCTGTACTCGCCAGGTGGCCATGACGTCACGGCCTCTTTTTCGTTTGGCGCGAAACTACTTGAAAGTGTTTCTCACAATCAAGGATTAAATTCATTTTATATACTGTTATTTGTGTGAGGTTGTGCATATTTTACTGTGACGTTTGTTTTTGGATATCATGGCATCGTCTGGCCAGAGAAAAGGAAGCTGCGGCCACATCATGGCCAGCTTTGATACTCACGTTCGTTGTGCACGTTGTCGAGAGAAGGGTTCTGGATCAAACCCGTGTGTACAAGGGAAGGACGACTGCGCAGCTTGTTTGATTTTAACTCCAGAGCAGCGGAAACAACTGGCCACACCCACTTATAAACTTCGGAAGGAAAAGAAATCTTCCAAAAGTGATGTTTTAATTGACCCGTCACAGGTTAGTGTGGTAGGTCCCGTGTAGTCTGTAGCCTCTGTTGCTTCTTCACCAAGTAATGTGTCTGTGGACGATACATTTAAGAAGGAACTATCAGATTTGAAAGAGGAGTGGTCCACTCGCTTTGCTCGTATTGAGGCCTTGCTAACCATGGGTTCTAACCCTAATTCTGCTCAACCTATTACTTACTGCAGTAGGAAACATTGCACCGATGTTTTCCCCGGTCAAAGTGAAGGTTGCTCATTCCCCTCCTACAGGGGTCTCATCTTCCTCACCTTTCCTACCTCACACTGTTCCCCCCCCCCCCCCCCCCCCCCCCCCCAGCTGGTTCGGCTGCGGGCCCGGGACAGGAACAAGTGTTGGAGTTAGAGGCGGACAAACATCAACCAGAAACTTCCGGTTACCAGCCGGTATCCGAGATCTGCTTCTCAGCCAAATCCTCAGGCTTTTGCTTCACCACTGGAAAATCTGTATCCGGACCGGTCCCAGGACACAGAACCGGCATTTGACCTACCGGACCTGGAACCGGGATGTTATGATGACTTACAGGAAGATCAAGCTTCCGGTTCTGAGGCTGACCCTCAGGAAAAAGACAGGATTATTTCAGAATCAGAGTTACCGGAAGACGGTTAGAGGTGTAAGGGCATACATGGAATGGTCTTTTATCCCGGACCGGGAGTTTACTGCCCAATCAAGACATGACAATCCATGGACCGGTACCAGGAGCCAACCAGTTGGAAAAATCTCTGTAGCCTTTCCCCCAGAGGATTGGTTTTGTCGGAAGTTCGAACAGATGAACTTATACATTATTGATGGTCATGTGTCACGCTCTGGGGACAGGGGTTGGCTGAGAACTGACCAATTTTTAAAAGTTCCCAAGACTCAGAACAGATGGTATGGTTTGCATCCGGCTCCCAATCCAGTGGACATCCGTCCAGGGAAAGAGGTCAAATTTTGGTCAAATGATGCCCCACATCTGAACAGCTCTTACAGTCGCATTGCTAAGCCTTCAGGATTAACGGTTACTCCTCCTCGCCCGATAGCCCAGGATACTCTCCGTTAGTGGGACGAGGCATTACGTGAAGGCACGTACATCTGCAACCAAGCTGCCGGTTTTAACCGTTGCATCTCCAAACTTCAGACTGACATTCAGGACAATTTTAGGGCCCTTGAGGCTGAACTGTTCAAAGGTAAATCATCCCAGAAGGCTGAAAAGGCTCTCGCAGAAATACGGGATTTAACCGCTTTTAATCAAAATGTGAGTTTTTGCATGGCTAAGGCTATGCAGCATCTGGTGGATATCCTGTTTGTACAGATGGGGAACATTACACTACTTAGAAGAGACGCCTACTTGGATCACCTAAAACGGGGCATAAAGCTGGACACATGGTGTGCTTTGCGTAATAGCCCTCTCAATTCCTCTGGTCTTTTCCTGGATGATATGGTCCGTAGGGCGGAAGAGGAAATTGCAAAATCTGAGACAGAATGCCGTGCCACCCAGCCCGGATTGGGCCATGGCGGGTATGGCTCAAGAAAACAGAACAGGTATCAACCTTATCAGGGCGGTTGGAACCGCAACCAGGAAGCTAATAGATTGGCTCCTACCGCTCAAGACACAGAAGTCCCAGCCTGGCACTCCTTTGGAAGGAATCGTAACAACAGGGGTAGGGGTAGAGGTGCCTCCTCAGGTCGTAACCCCAAGGCCTTCAAAGGGAATAACAAAAAATGACAATTACTGTGCAAATTCTGTTCAAACCCAGGACCTTTGAAACATTGTTCAGTTTGTTTGAACGATGCTAAATGTTCTGTGTGTTCTAAATGTTCTTGTGAGGAGTCAAAATGTAAATTACATTAATGTTGCAACTCTTGCACTTTCTGTGTTTTTGAACGGGCCACCACAAAAGAAAGGTTTAAGTCCCAGTGTAAATTCAGAAAATGGCCTAATAAAGCCTGTGAAAGATGCTTTTTCTGTAAATCTGTCTCCTTCTGCCCCTCCTGTGACAAATGTCCTCAGTGTTGTAGAAGGTCTGCCTGAGGGGGCCCGACTGCAAAAATTTTGGCAAGTGTGGGCCCAAAAGGGTTCAAGTCCAAGGGTAGTATCGATCCTGAAAGAAGGGTACAATCTTCCATTCAGGCTAAAACCTCCTCTCACCAGGGTACCTCTGATAAGGAGCGGATATGCCAATCCCCTCAGGAACAGCTACCTGCAGGAGGCATTGCATTCCCTCCTTCAGAAACAAGCTGTGGAAAAAGTACGGGTTCAGTCCTCTCTGGGGTTTTACAACAGGCTTTTCATTGTCCCCAAACCAAATCAAAAATGGCGGCCAATCCTAGATCTCAGTGCCCTCAACTAGTTTCTCAAGGTCAAAACCTTCAAAATGGAAACCCCAGAGTCCATTTGTCAATCATTACAACAAGGAGAGTGGGTGACATCGCTCGACTTCAGCGACGCCTACTTTCACATCCCTATCAGTCCAAACTCAAGGAAGTTCCTCCGGTTCCATTATCAGGACCAAACCTTCCAGTTTCGGGCTCTCCTGTTTGGCCTCTCTACAGCTCCTATGGAGTTCACAATTGTGGTCAAAGAGGTGAAACTCATGGCTCAGGCAAGGAACATCCGAATGCACCAGTACCTGGACGACTGGCTGATCCAGGCAAGAGACAAAGATGCATGTTTTCAAGATACCCAAACCCTTCTAGCCTTGTGTCAGGAATTGGGCTGGGTCGTGAACCTCAAGAAATCAGAACTGGAGCCCAAACAGATCTTCAATTTTGTGGGCTACCAGTACGACTTGATCCATGGAGTAGTCAGACCCACCCCGGAAAGATGGGAAGCTCTAAACTCCAAAATCAATTCCCTACTGGAGAGGACCAGTTGTTCGGTAAGGCAACTCGTGTCCTTGATAGGCCTTCTCACTGCGACGGAAAAACAGGTTCCTTCTGGACGTCTCCACATGAGACCCATCCAATGGCACCTAAAGAACCATTGGCACATCCCGGAATCTTTGGAAAAAGGCATTCCGATTCCCAGGTCCCTTCATCCCCACCTGCTTTGTTGGTTAAAGGAGGAAAACCCCCTGCCAGACCAACACTTGCACCCCCTTCGTCACGCGGTTCAGATCTTTACAGACGCATCAAACGAAGGTTGGTGCGCACATTTAGGAGACTATACCGCAAGGGGCGGTTGGTCCGTGCCGGAAAGCTGACTGCATATCAATTTCCTAGAATTGAAAGCGGTTTTATTGGCCCTAAATGCATTCGAACCTCTGCCGGGGTCGGGTAGTTCTAGTTGCCACCGACAATACGACTGTGGTAGCTTACATAAACAAAGAAGGAGGCATGCGTTCAGGATCTCTATGTGCTCTCCTGTGGAGACTCCTGTCTTGGTGCAATCTCAGAGAAATTTGCCCGAGAGCACGTCACATTCCGGGCCGGCTCAATGTGATAGCTGACAAACTGTCCCGACACCGTCAAGTCATTCAAATGGAATGGTCTCTTCACCCGGATGTCTTTGCTCAGATCTGCCACAAATGGCATCTTCCCAAGGTGGACCTGTTTGCGACGAGGTACAATTGCAAACTGCCTCAATTTGTTTCCCCAGTCCCGATCCCAAAGCATGGGCCGTGGATGCGTTGAGCCTGTCATGGGAGGATCTGGACCTGTATGCATTTCCCCCAGTTCTGACAAATGTTCTGACAAAGGCTCTCCGCCATCAGTACAAAAGGATGATAATAGTAGCCCCGGACTGGCCGAACATGCCCTGGTTCTGGGATCTGGTGGAGATGTTATCTCAAATCCCATTCTGTCTTCCCAACAGCCCGGATCTCCTGTCCCAGCTGTTCAACGGCAACCTTCACAGGGACCTGCAAAATCTGAACCTTCATGCCTGGCTCCTAGAGCCAAAAATATCCGGGAACAAGGGTTCTCTGACCAAGTGGCAACGAGAATTGAAGCTCCTCAAAGACGGTCTACCCGATTTGTCTATGAAGCAAAGTGGGCCGTTTTTGTTCGATGGTACAAGGCGCATAAGGTGGACTTCCATTCACCATCTGTAGAACAGATTGCCGACTTTCTCCTACACCAGTTTCAGGACAGAAAGTTGCAACCCAGTACTATAAATGGGTACAGATCGGCCATTGCTGACAAAGTAGGAAACTTTTCTGTGAATATCGGCAAGAATGAGAACCTCAACAGATTACTCGATAGCTTCCACAGGGACAGACCCAAAGGGCGTTGGGGCGTCCCTTCCTGGAACCTTTCTTTGGTCCTTCACCAGTTGACGAAGGCCCCATTTGAACCCCTTCGAAAGGCGTCCTTAAAGCACTTAACCTTTAAGACTGTTTTCCTTTTGGCACTGGGTTCAGGAAAACGCAGGAGTGAAATCCATGCCTGGGTAAACAGGAACATCTGTCATCAATCGGATTGGTCCAAAGTTTCTCTTTCCCCTTCTCCATGTTTTCTATCTAAGAACCAGCTGGCACGAGAGGGCCCGGGAAGCGTCGCTCCAGTGGCCATTCCGGCCCTGGCACCGACATTGGACAGCTCTCTCAAGGACAGATCTCTTTGTCCAGTTAGAGCTCTACGCTATTACCTGGACAAAACCAAAGATCTTAGGGACAAGAAAGACCTGGTTTTTGTCTCCTTTAAGAAGAATTTCAACAAGGATATTTCTCCTTCCACTATTTCTTCTTGGATCAGACAAACAGTACTCCTGTGTTACCAGTTGTCAGATCAGGAGTCACTGGCCCTACATCAGGTCAAGGCTCATGATGTAAGGGCCTTCGCGGCTTCCAAGGCTTTTCAAGGAGGAGTCTCCTTGGAGCAAATTCTGTCAGCATGCCATTGGAAGTCACATAATACCTACACTCAGTTCTACCTGAAGGATGTGGCTTAGGCTGACTCAGAAGTGTACCATCTGGGTCCGATAGTGGTGGCCCAGCAGGTCCATTCCTAAATCTTACTGCCTGTTGTCTTAGTGTATATAGTCGTACAGTTAGGTTGTTAGATCTTTGGTCTCTCATCCAGATCCCATGGGGCTTTGGTTGATGGGCTTGGGATTTCCTGTCTCCTCAAGGCTTAACTCTTCTCTCCCTCTCTTTCATCCCAGGTGAGAAGAGAAAAGGAGGGGGGGGGGGGGGGGGGGGACCCAACCAGTTCACCCGGGGGTTTTCTCACACCGGTTATTGGGTTCATTTTCCCTTTAGAGTTAATTGCCTGGTCCCTCATTCAGCTACCCTCCACCACTGGGTAGTTATTCTAGCGGGAGTCTGTTAGGTAAGAAGTATTAACGCAATAAAATAGAAAATTTAATAGGTAAATTAAATTTTTATAAGTTAATACCTTACCTAACAGACGCTGGAGTCCCACCCAGCCGTCCCCGTTCTTCGACCTGCCTGGGGACCTTTAACGGTTATTGCAACCGAAAAAGACGCTGTGACGTCATGGCCACCTGGCGAGTACAGGAAGCATTAGCCCTCTAGTGAGTAGAGACGGCGGTACCGGTCTGACCGGTGGTATACCCAGGACGTCTTTTTCTGGCGTTTGGCGGACCGGCTCGTGCCGGCATATAGCGGGAGTCTGTTAGGTATTAACTTATAAAAATTTAATTTACCTATTAAATTTTCTATTCCACGTGACAAGAGAGCCTCCATACGTGCAAATTGTTCTGCCCATTTGTCTGATATAGCTAACTGCTCTGAGGTAACAAAATTAGGAGTCTGAGCAGAAGATGGAGGAGGGCCGGAGGGGTGCGCAGAAACCTGCGCAGACTGACCACTTGGAGACTGAAAAGTCCATTCATTATCCACTGATTGTAAAATAGTAACGTCTTTAGGAGAGACCAGTAACCCAGCCTTTTTGTCTTTCCTGATCTTGTACGACGGAGTGGCCAACATTTCCTTCTGCGCATCAGAAAATCCATCACATATCTTGCAGGGTTTATCTACTACGCAATTGTCTTCACCAATGAGCTTATCCCGACATCTTGCACACTTGTCGTGCAAATCAAAGCTCGCCATAACATGGCCACATGAACCCCTCCGTTGTCCTTTTTTTATCAACTGGAGATGCCATGATACTTAATAAACAACACTACTACAAATATTTTCACCAAACTGTAGTTAACACATATATAATAAAATGAAAAGTTTCTCTTAAACTTCAAGCGTTTCCTTCACGCGCCAAACAAAAAGAGGAAGAGCGCATGTGCAGTACACCGGCAGGGAGGCTATACAGCCACCTGGCGAATGAACAGGATACTACCGGTCCCAGCCACAGCCCAGCTCAGGACGTTTTTTTCCAACGTTTGGTGAGACCGGCAAGGCACCGAACAATTGCATCTGTCCACTAGGTAAGATGTATTAACGCAATAAAAAGAAGACTTTACAGATATGACACGCAGTGCTGTCCAATGATTCCATGGTTGGCCAAAAGCCAGCCACTGCATTCTTGTCTTTACTATTGTGTTTTACCATTATACCAGGGTTAGGGCTGGGTACATTATACTTGCATACTCTTGTACTTGGTACATTTTTCTTTTACTCATACTTTAGTACATTCCGAGTATAATAGGAGTACTTTTCTTCAGAATATTACTTGTGATCAAGGACAAACTTTTTTTTTCACCAGTTTACACACATACTTTATGTGCATTTGTCTGTTTAAATAGTGGTAAATTAGCAATAACTTATGAAGTAATGACAATAATGAAATCATTTTTATCTCCCGCCTGCGGCCGAAGGCCGTGGTCGGGAGATCATAAAACTCCTTCCATACGTCCGTCCGTCTTTTTACATAAACCTTAATATCTCATTCATTTATAAAGATATATTCACCAAATTTGCAGGGAATGTTTATAGCTATGGAAACCTGTCTGTGAAAAATTTTGGCCTCATTTTGAAAAACAAAATGGCCGCTATAGCTAATTATTTGAAAATCATAAAGGTGCTCAAAATCTTGAAATATTCCAGCTTGCTTTATCAAATTTGCACAAAAGCTATATGGCTAGAAAAGCTAGCCTGATAGTAAATTTTGGCACAAGTGCTGGGTCCACAAGGGTGGGACTGAGAGTGTCTTTAGGTTCTTTGCTGGAGGTGGCAGTCTTGTCAGTTTTCTTAGAATTGCGTTTTTCTTTCAACTTATAACTTGGAGTGGAAAATTGAGAACTCTGATCAGGGGTTAATATACTGTAAAAGTTACAGTCACTGTTTTCAGGTTTCTCTACACAAGGGTCTGGGTCTTTACCTTTATCGCGACACCTCAAGCGGTAGCTGTTGGTATCAAACCCAGCCATAAGATGGCCACATCCTCCTCTTTTCTGCCTAGGCGACGCTATGTTGTTCTACACAGTGACAAATATCCGTAGAAATGTATAAAACTTAAAAACTTGCAGTAATCTCACAAAAATATCCAAACTTCTAGTGCTTGCAAAAATCCGTCTGCACAGTACACACGCCAAATGAAAAAGATGCCATGACGTCACTCTGTCGAGACAGGAAGGACGTACAATACTCTACCTGGCGAATGCACAGTACTGGACCAGGCTGGCCGGTGGAAACACAAGACGGCTTTTTCTGTCATTTGGCGGGCCGGTCTGCGCCGACCAGATTAGCAATTGTCCATTGGATGACCTGTATAGTGTTGAAAGCGACGTAAAACCCCAAATAAATAAATAAATAAATCAATAAAAGTGTTACGTATCTGTCCATAGAGAATTTTTACTTCTATAAACTTCTGACAGATCATTTTTGTGTTATGTTGTATGGTTTTTAGAAGAAAGATGCTTAAGGTAAATTTAAAAAAAATTAAATTTGAAATCCTACAATTCTACACGATTTTAGTTTATTTGTAGCAAAGAATTTTTAGGTTTTCATTTTTATGGTAATTAAAGTTGTGGGGAAGTAGAATGAAAATAAAAACAGACACACATCTGGCTTCTTTATTTGAATGCATTTCAATGAATTTGCCACTCAGCATTCAAATTTCACTGAATTTGCCACTCAATGTACTACAACCATATACATTTTTAATAAAAGTACGTAATATGAAAATATGATCCTAACAATTGCAATAAATAACTACAATAGAGCTGCACATTTAATACAATCACAACAGTACACTAAGAAGATACGATTCTGGCAGTTGAGAGGCTGGCACACAACACTCTTAAAAGGGGAAATTCCTCCAATGCAGCAGGTATCAGACTTGCAACTTTTGGATTGCTTTGTGCAGACAGGCATTGTGATGTATGACTGTTGATAGATAATTCAAACAAGATCAACTGAGTACATTAGAACATGTATATGACTAGTTTTTTCACAAGTGTACTGACAGTTACCTTTACAGTTTTTACACAGACTGGAATGCTATTCCAACTTTTATTTGAGATTTCTTTGAGATTTCTCCAGCAACATTAACAGTTCTACCCAATGTAAAAACTAACTTAGAATCAAAATGCAACAGTGGCCACCAACAAAAAAGACCACAATTAGACTGTGTGCTACAAACATATGTTCAGAAAATGACTCCTTGGTCACATTCTTTCCCAATAAAATTAACAACATTAAGCTCTATTATATGATAATATCCACAATTTTACCATACATACACACACATCACAACATTTACCATATCACCCTCAAAAAAAAAAAAAAAAAAAAATGAACAAGGCCACAAGGGCCTTGCCTCTCAGTCCTGCATTGTGAGAGAGTATAGGGACAAGTTCACATCTGCACTGCTTAATGTCAGTCCCACGGAAACATGGAGAATATCTCTATTTTTTTCATTTGGTAAATTCTCAGCAACAATGTAGATAAATATACTGTGGAACAGCTTATACTTGAGCCCAATAATATTTCCAATCAAACTTTATCTCATTTCAATGAATTTATGTATGTAATTCTTTCAAAACTTTGCAGTGCAGTGGTTTTGACGGAGAGAAGGTATATAAAAAATAATTCTTTCAATAAACAAATTCTGTTATTTCACTAACTGAGGCACACTATTCAAGACTGAAGTTTTACAGTTCAACCTGGACAAGGATAAAACATGGGATTTTTCTGTAAGAACATTATGGATAAAAATGAAGCTGATCAACTGTAAAACTACACATTTACAATTATACAATGGGCAAAAGTACTTCAGATAACACAAATTGATACTTAACAATGTTCTGTAAATTTAAATTTTATTACACAGACAAAAACTGTATTGGCAGTTTTGTGTACATAGAACAATCAAGCAGATATTGAGAGGCATACATAACTCCCTTGTTAAGTTTGTTTTGAATGATGTCACTGCTAATAATATCATTTCAGTAACATAAGATCTACAAATAAGTCTTATTGTGAACACCAACCTGTACTTCACATCTTGTACGTGTTTAGGGGTAATACCCAGCTGCCATTCAATGCATGTGTAACAGATGGGGTATTTTAGCCATACTTTTTCCCATTATTATTCTTACAAAGTAGATCCATAGTCTAATGTTAGAATTCACCGACATAATTATTCTGCAAGTCATGGCAGGCTTTTCAAGTCTTTGAAAACCCTTAAAAAAGATCATAAAAATGTTTATCAGCCACTGACATTACAGCATTACTGGTGTAGTCTAGTATCCACCATAGAGATGCATATCTCTGCTCAGAGGTTCATTTCATATTGTTAGTTTTTATCACTCATAGTACATATACAACTGACTGTGGTCAGCTGGCTATGTGTTCAGTATGTAGCAGACCTATTTGTTTCTCCCCACCATCGAGTGGACACGTGTTGCCAGCTCACCCTGTTATCCTGCAAACTAGAGTTCGTTGTAGTCTAGTGTACGTGCAATGGAGAGGGTGTCTTTGAGCATGAGGTCGCGGAGTGCCCACAGAGCGCTGACTGTAGACTCGTGGTGCTCTGCCCCACCCCCCAGCCAGTGCACAGGAAGTTTGCTGGGCTGTGCAGGAGCAGCACTCTCCTCGCTCACAGTCAACTGATGTCTCCAGTTTGACACATCCTGTCTGTCTGCCCGAAGATTCTCTATATACCTGGAACAGAACACATACAGGAGACTTGTAACTAGAACAACAGACACAGGAGACTTGTAATCAGAATATACAGAGATCTGTGGTTATAACACATACAGCAGACTTGTAACCAGGACACACACAAGAGACTTGTAACCAGGACACACCCAAGAGACTTGTAACCAGGACACACACGAGACTTGTAATCAGAATATACAGAGAGATCTGTGGTTAGAACACATACAGAAGACTTGTAACCAGGACACACACAAGAGACTTGTAACCAGGACACACACAAGAGACTTGTAATCTGAGCATGTGCACGAGACCTGTAACCAGAACACACATAACATACACAGCAGACTTTAAGTAGAACACACATAGGAGACCAATAATCAGAACACAGAGGCTTGTAATTGGAACACATAAGACAGACCTACAATTAGAACATACACACTACTTGTTTCTGGAACACACATAGCAGACTTAAAATCAAAATACACATGGAGATTTGTAATCAGAGCACACATAGCCAACTTACAATCAGAATACACACAAGATTTGTTCTGGCTTCAAGATCTTACCAACAAATTTCTACACCATTTTCTGTCCAGTAGAAAAATAACTTGAAATATACCTTTTAACTATTTACTTACAACACAAAAGGTGTATTTAGCAATATAGGTTTATAAGAAGATAAATACTTCAGATTTAAAAGTAGGTAAAAATGATGTAGTGAGAACATTGTATTAATGCATTTAATTCACAAGGAAAAGTACTTACTTGAGGTAGGCTTCTGAGTGAAGAAGTCTCTGTGTTCTGGGGGGTACACTCACAAACATGGGAGATGGGGGTCTTGGGGGTGGGGGTGGTGGCCCCATTTGCTGCTGACTTGAGACCGGCTGGGAGGAGGTGGTCTGAGAACCAGACACTGGCTGTTGTACAGCTGCAAAAACAGACACAAACATCAGTGAGATGCCAGCCGTATAAACAGAGAGACCAACATCATTTAACATAGACCAACATCAGCGAGTTAAAACAGGTATACCAATGGCAGAGAGATGTTAGCTGTTACACACTTCAGGAAAGTTACACTTTAAACCACATTGTACAACAAGTATAAATCTGGAAAGATATCTTCTATTTTTGGAAAAAATAAAAATTAACAATTACTGTGACATTTTCTTAAACTTACAAAATGTATGATGTTACTGTCTGTTACAATGAATCAACATGAAAATAAATCTTAAAAACAATATTAATAGAAAGAAACTTAAGATTCAGAAATTCTCTATTCTTTAAGCAAACAGAAGAAAGACTTGAATACTTTTGTAAAACTGCTTGTACAAATTACTTAGCTATAAAGACACATTCACCTTTTACAGACACTACTGGTTTATTTTTCAGCTGAAAGGACTTCATATCACAAACCACATGCCTTTGATTTATTTGTCTGGTTGCTTTTTACAAACAAATCAATAAACACCAATTCATTTAAATTCAATAGTGAAGTTTTAATTTAATTTAAAGAGTAATTTCTCCTGTATAATATATTGCCAAGGGAATAATGTTATCAAACATGTCCAACATAAACTTTCCAGATGTCCTATTCATTGTGTAACATTTAAAAGTAAAAAAAAAACAAAAAAACAACAACCCATGACCAGTGATGCAAATGGTAAACTTGTATTCTGCTGGTATTCTCTTGTTATTGAAATAATTGCATTCACAAAGAATGTTCTGTTTGTTAAAGTTGTTCTTTCAAGCTTTCTAATGGCTGAAAAAATAAATGTGGTGAAAATATCGATTGTGGGACAAAAAGTAACTGGACAAAAAGTATTGCACCCAGACAAAAAGTTACTGGACAAAAAGTATCAGACATAGGACAAAAACTATTTTATTTTTATTTAGAATTTTTTTGTACATATAAACTAAATGGAAAATTTAATGGTTAAATTAAATTTTTATTAGTTAATATCTTACCTAGTGGACCAGTGCATTTGTCCGGCGCGCAGCCGGTCCCGCCAAACGTTAGACAAAAACGTCCTGAGCTGGGCTCTGACCGGGACCGGTAGTGTATTCCTCATTCGCCAGGTGTCGTGACTGCACCCAGCTCCCCTACTGCGCGTGCGCGCGCATGCGTACTTCCTCTTTTTGTGGCCTACCTAAGAATGTCCCCCTTTGAGCTATTGCGGGGCAGGTAGGGTGGGACTCTCTTGGTCCACTAGGTAAGATATTAACTAATAAAAATTTAATTTAACCATTAAATTTTCCATTTTATTGCGTTAATATATCTTACCTAGTGGACCAGTGCAGAATAACTACCCAGTGGTTGGCGGGTAGCTATGGGCAAAGGGGAGACCGAGACTCTAAGATCTACATATATACTATATAGAGGAAATCACCCGGGAAGGGTTTCTAACTACCCTGGATAGGTACAGTCTCTCTCCCCCCCCCCCCCCCCCCTTTTGTTTTGTAGCTGACGAGTTCCCGAGGAAGTGAAGAAGGGGAATTGAAGATTAAGATGGTCCCCCATCTTCTTGCAACGCAAGACAGACTGCAGGGACGTTTTTTTTTTTTTTTTTTTTTTTTTTTTTTTTTTTGTTTTTGTTGTACATGTATGAATACATATATACACCACTATACACTATATACATGGGAGCCTCTGCTTAGTCCCTAATTTGTTGGGCAGCTACCACAGGACCCAAATGGTACACATCCGAGTCTGCCCATGCCAAGTCCTTCAAGTAAAATTGGGTGAAGGTGTTATGAGATTTGCAGTGACAGGCTGCCAAAATCTGGTCTAAGGGAACACCCCCCTGAAAGGCTTTGACGACTCTCTTTCTTTTCATATGGTTGATACCGGAATTGATGCTTCTTTGAGTGCTGATATGTGCCCGGGCCGGGACCAGTAGCACTCTTGTTTGAATCATACTTTTGAATATCCTGCTCCGCTACTGCCAGTACATCATCCGGGAATAACCCGTAAGTGAACAGGGGAGCATTTCGTAGTTTATTCCAGGTATCAGGTTTCAGGCCTGGTTTAACGTACTCGAGATAAGAATCTCTCCTCAACAAAATGAAGTTGGCTAGCTGAACAAATAAACTGTCCGCGAGGTGCTGGAAGGCAGTACCTAAGGCAACAGAAACACTACTGTGGAAAGCTGACAAGTCTTTCAAATCCCTGATGGCGTCGGTGACCTCCTTAGGGGCCTTGCCCTGAACAATGGTAGCGTTTAAAAATGAAATGTGTTGATTCATTTTGTCCTGAATTTCACTAACGCACCTGTTGAATCCTGCTGCGTGATTGGTAATCAAAGAGCCTTCCTTAGCACATTGCTCCCACCTTCGAAGAATCTCCTGAGGGATAGGCCTAGATGCTGGTCCTGAAGATGGATATGAGGAAGTCTTGGCAATACGGGAGAATTGAGAGTTCAGGCGTGCTTCGGAACCCGACCAGCCAAAGATTGTACGTCCAGGTCTTTGATTTATATCCTGTTTGAGTCGTGACTGTGTATACCACTTTTCCTGGCTTTTGGGTGTTCTGACAAACTGGTCTTGTTTCAGACCTGCGGCCTCTTGGGAACGAGAAGGGTAACCTTCTGCAACACGAGTGTTCAGTTTTTCCATTTTATAGCAAAGCCAGTCGTCAGCTGGTAACTCCACTGAAACTTTGCCTGAGCGACGAGGATATTTCCCCTTCCAAGGGTTGTCAGAACGGTTGTCTGCATCACTTGCTGAAGCCTCAAAATCTGGTATGTGAGACCAGCCAAGAAAGGAACGGACCGACCGGACCGTTTCTCTGTAGTTCATTTCCTCATTTTTCTCATTGATTTCAGTATCTGAAAGTTCACCCTCCTCACCAGATTCCTTATCTGACCGGTCCGGAAGGGGTTCCCCGTCTGACAGAGCCGGATCCGGCTGAGTAAAACTATCCGGTGCAAAGGAAGCAGAAGTACTGGTATACTGCGGACCGGTAATGACCGGTTGAGAGGAGGACCCTAAGGAAGAGACACTGGTGATAGCAGGCACAGTTTCCTCCGGTTCACCAAGAACTTGTAAACCCGGACCGGGTACCACTGTCTTGGGAGGAATAGGGTCCCTAGCAACCTGACTTGCAGAACCGGCAGCAGCGGCCGGTTTGATAGACTTCTTATGTTTTGATTTCCCTTTCTGTTTTTTAACAGAAGAAGCAGAATCCTCTACAGCCTGACCCGGAGGCCTCACCGGACCGGTGGCTCTGGGGTCAGGAGAGGGATTGATAAAGGGCGTGTCAGAAACAGGGGCTTGACTCTTTGAAACAGGCATCTTTGGAGTAGAAAATATGTTGGTCCTTGTAAGGAGAGCCTCAAAACGGGCGAATTTTTCCTCCAACTGATTATTCAATAGTTCAAAATCCTGACGGGAGACAAAGTCTCCAGTACCTGTCTGATCAGAAACCGGGAAAGCACCGGCAACAATCTGTCCCTGCGCATGCGCAGTGTCCGGAGGCATCTCAAGTTCATCCTGTTCCTCCACCGGACCCACAACCGTAACTTTACTGGGAGAAATCAAAATCCCTGCTTTTTTGTCTTTTCGGATTTGATACTGTGGGGTTGCAAGCATACCTTTCTGGGAGTCAGACAACGCATCACACAATTCACAGTCCTGACCTTTGACACAAGGGTCATCTCCCACCTTTTTGTCCCTACAGCGGGCACACTTTTTATGAAGGTCAAACCCCGCCATAACATGGCCACAACTACCACGCCTCTGTCCTGGTGATGCCATGGTAAATATATTTTGCAATATCCAAAGCTTTCCTTCTAACTCGTTTGCAAATAGACAATATAATTGAAAGTTTATTTTACTGAAATTTATCCGCTAACACACTATGGCGCCAAACAAAAAGAGGAAGTACGCATGCGCGCGCACGCGCAGTAGGGGAGCTGGGTGCAGTCACGACACCTGGCGAATGAGGAATACACTACCGGTCCCGGTCAGAGCCCAGCTCAGGACGTTTTTGTCTAACGTTTGGCGGGACCGGCTGCGCGCCGGACAAATGCACTGGTCCACTAGGTAAGATATATTAACGCAATAAAATGACATATTATTGCAAGTCTATCGATCGGGTCCCTGATCATTAGAAACGCTAGCTATCGATCGGGTTCGCGCTGTGGTTTACCTGTAGTGTGTGGCATCAAGGCAAAAGTTATTGTCTTTGTAGCATGAAAGCATACTTTGAATGACAAGAGGGAAATTATGTAATTGTAATTAAGGCCGTCTTTGAAAGGTATTCTAGTGATTCATAAATGTAATTATCCTTCGTGGTAAAACATGAAAAGTAACAGTTAACTGTAATTCTGATTGGTTTCAAAGAAAGACTAAAGTACCTGTGTGCTGCCATGCAAAATGGTGGAAAAAGTATGGAAGACTTCCTCAAGAGAGTAGGGCATATTATAAGACTGTGTTAAGTTGGACAGCTGATATATGTGTAAAAAAAATTATAAATGTTAATGTAAAAGGTATTTTTAATGTTAGTACAAACAAATATTCCAACTGTTTCACATAAAAACATGAAATACTTTTTGTGTTAGTGTGCAATACTTTTTGTTCAGTTACTTTTTGTCCTGGTCTTTTTGGGGGCAATTTTACTAGTTACTTTTTGTCCGTACCCCGAAAATATCTCACACTCTTACTTTATATGTTGTAAAACAGAGAGTTTTTCAACTTCAAAAATCTAGTCCATACATTTGCTGTTTTAGATTATGGCTCAGGTATGGCTGCTGTTAAAACTGAGATCATATTTTGTTTATTTCAAGGCACTGGAAATTTTAATTTTTATAAACAGTCCAACCACTATCTGTAACTATCAAGGATAATGTTTATGTACAAGATATAGAATACAAAATTATTAAAGAGAAATTTCATGCAAGAAATTAACTACACATCTAACTACAGATATTATAACACACAAAAGTGTAAATTAAAAAGAGATACCACCACCTCATAAAGCAAAGAAATTAAATTAAGGCTAACTAAAATAAATTACACAAAGACAACATGCTCATAAGTATTATCCTATATTTAGTTTAATTTAAATATGCACTGACACCAGTGCAAGATAAATATACTTCACACAAAAAGCAAATGTCCTGGAGCTTTTCTACATGAAAGAGGTGCCTTAAATCAGCAAAGAATTTACTACAGCTTTCATTCTTCTAATTCTGTATCAATGACCCAGATTGTACACAGATTTGAATCAAATGTTCACTTCATTTTTGTGCCAATGCATTTACCACATTACTGTGCCAAGCCGTGGATAATGAGAACTGTTGTTTTATTCACGAAATACTGTAAACCTGCTAGATGACATAAATGATAAACATCTTTTGAGAGTTTTGAATCAATCACTATATGAAAACAAGCTCATGTCAAAGGTTTTTTTATCGTGGAAATATTTGTTACAAAGAGTTTGCAAGTGTGCATTAGATGTCTGAAATGCTGGTGCTGCTGATCAGTGAGTTAATGCTGGAGAGTAGGTATTGTACAAGTATTAGTCTAAGCACTGGCTGCCTACCATGTGTGGGTGGTGGTGGTGGGGTGGGCACTGGAGTTCTGGGTTGGGGGAACAGCACTGGGATGTTGGGTGTCCGAGGCATCACGCCTCCCTGGGGACGGGGACTGCCAGAAAATGGAAGACTCGCTGACTTCACAAACTGTCCAGCTTGGCTTCCCACAAATGGACTGGCTCGGCCTTATACAGAAACACATGCTCTCACGCTCAACATGCAACACTAAAACCCACTGGTGCTTGAACTGGTAATTCAACACACACTCGGTATTTGCACTTGTATGGACTAATCAAGGATTTAAGTATCTTTTCATTAAACTATGCAAGAAGTGCCAGTTCTATGTATTACTGCAATGGAAAAGATATTTTAATTCAGCTAAAAGAAATGTTTTGTGTGGAACATAAATTTTCTTCAGAAAACAAATTGCTATCCGGTATCATCACAAAACCAGTAAATGTATAGCTTCCAAAACATTATGTATCAGTTCTAATGGCTGGCTCTTAAATACACCAATGATAGACTTCTTTTTGGTTGCGCCAATTTAATTGCGTGTGCTGAATTACCAAGCAAACCCCTGCATGCATGTATATAGCTATTACAACCACGTAAGTCAAAACCTGTAAAACACCAGAAATCTTTTTAAATGTTTATTTTGAATACACATTACACATACAGAAGTTTGACTGCCTCAAATTCCAAAACACCACTAGAACTCTGTATTTCTATTTAATCCTCAAATATTAAACTTGGCCCAGGAGACAAGAAATATTAATGGATGCTTCATATTACTGGATGAAAGAGAGGCTAGTGAACATTGCAATGAATACTTCAATTATGTCCCACCTACGTAATACTGTTGACATGATATAAAAATATAAAACAAAGGTATACACAAAAGAAGACACTGACACCTCTATTACACGTACACATGAAGCAGAAACAGAGGAACATGGTTACACACTCACCTTGCTGTTGCACTGGCTGAGGCTGTTGATACTGGAGCTGAGAGCCCTGCTGGTATGAATTGCCACCAAACATCTGTGGGAAGCTGTGGCTGGAGTTGGAGTTTTGTGATGCTGCTGAAACAGATCATGACTTGCTTTTCATAAAATAAAACTCAACTGCTTTTTATCTCCAGGATAACTACTTTGTACGGCCTCGCCTGTTATTATATTACACCTTTAACATGATTATCAACCTAATAGGACATGTTTACACAATTTTCTTCCTCTTCTGACCTTTAATGTGTGAAGAATCCTGATTCAGTCCTGTACACATCATACACATACTCCAGCCCTTTGTGTATTACTCACCCTGCACACTGTTCTGTACATGCTGCCCCTGCTGGGGACTCTGACTCTCTCTCTGGGGGCTAGCTGTCTGCTGTGCACGCATAGACTCATTCAGCAGACGGTCTGCCTCTTCTTGCTTGGCCTTCATCTCTGCCTGCTGCTTCTTGGCAAGTGCCTCATAGACCTCCTTCTGTTCCTTCTCCAGCGCCTTCCACTGTACAAAGACACCAGAATTAAGTCTAACTCAGTGAGTCACATTTTCCTGACTGAAGAATATTGGATATATGCCACTATGATGTTTGATAACAGCCTGGTTATAATTCACAGATTCAATTTGGGATTTTACAAACTAATTCACATGATGGCTGCAGTTGTCTGGCCACTGCACATTGCACTTGTTTGAAACACATGTAATTTGTATATTAGTTCATATATCAACAATGAAAATATAATGTCCTGAAATGTATAACACTACCTCAACTGACATAATCTTATCAGATATTTATAACACTTAATCTCCGTAAAAGCAGGAATTGAACCAATATCTACATACTGTTTAACTACATAAAAAGATGGGCTGTCACCCATGAAAATATTAACAAGCAAAGACATTACGGTGGAAAAGGTCTATTGAACAGAAAGTTTTAGGCCTTTGTCAGGAGTAAGTTAAAGACGGGACAGACAGAATATCATGAGGAAGCTTAGAGTATTGGGAGTTAAATACAAGAAGCTACTATTAAAGTGTATTTTTCCCATTAATGTACTGAAAGACCAAATCTGGGGACATTCTGATAAGAAGATCATAAAAAGGTGTTTTAAACACTGATCTGTTTCAGCACAGGATGATTTTTAAATGTACTGTATTTATTGTAATAAACGCCGGGGGTGATGCATTTTTCAAAAGGGGGGGCGACTATTACAGATAAACAAAATCATATCTCGAGTCCAGTGGCCATGGGCGATAATGGACACTTGCTGCCTTGATCTCGCTTGCTGGCATGTATAATGGCGAGCCAGCTTAAAATATTTAAAAGAAACCTTAAATCTGAAGAAATTATGTAGTTTTATCTTGTATTTTTGCAGATTTCAATGCGTCTCTGACCTGCATGTTTTGTTTTAATTTTCTTTATTTCTCATAAGCAATATTCGCTTGGGAAGTACTAAAATGCACCATTTTTCGGAATCCCGGAATTGCAAAGGTGTTGGCTGTTGACAGGGATGTAAAACCCCGAAATATGAATTTTGCAAAGGTAGAGAAGGGGGGGGGGCGCGATTAATAGGGAGGGGGCGTATGACAACAATATATGACACTGGTTTAAAAGTTACTACTTTAACAAAACGCTTAATACAGAACATTAACATGAAATTACAACCTTATAACTACTTTCATGTACATGGCTATGGTTGAAAAGAGAATTTCACAACCATTCAGTGTAGAAACTAACATTAAAAAAAAGAAAAAAACAAAGTGTAACTACCATTGTTCACCTTATTCTTCATGGATGCATGGAACTAGATGCAGAAAATAAAGTAAATGTATATATCAACCTCTATACAAATATACTGACACTACATTACCTTCAGTAAAATTCATGAAACAGAAAAAATAACAAGTAGTTTTTCCACTTTAAGATATCTACAAAACAGTTAGAGAATATTGCTTTCTTACCTTTTGTCCTACAATCTTGCTGATTTCTCCAAAACTCAAGTCTTTGTGCTGGTTCATGATGTCCTTGCGATACTCAGCAGCAAACATGATGTACCCACTTGCCTTTCCCTTTTTCTGCAGTAGTAAGACACACAAATAGACGTTATTTACTCCATTTGGAATATGTTCTTTCCAACAATCACCATAAAGTACTCGGTAATACATTAAATATAGCTGTTAACTCTGCTGACTTATTTAAACGTTTTACAACACACAGGTCACACAACTTTTAGATATGATATAAAAGTCTGCAATGCTGGTATAGACTAGAAAACATCTGGCTTACAATTAATACCAACAATGCATACAAATTTTCGTGAAACTGTGTGGGGTATTAAGTTTTACCAGGCTATTAAGCATGCATGAGATATCAGACAAGTATCTTTTGTAGGTGGGAAGAAATAGCAAAAAAATGTTGAAATTTCCAGTAAAACATACTAAAAAAAATATTTCCAAAAATTGATGAAATATTTTCATGAGGGCTTCAGGCTGCAACTCGGAGAGTGTTAAGTACATCCGGTGCATTACCTAATATCCATACACAGGATTTCAAAAAATTCCTTTCTCAGGAGTGTAGAAATTGCCAAAAGTGTTAAAATTTCAACAAAATGTATTGGCTACCTCACTTTGAAAAGTTCAAGCAAACAGATGAACAGAAAATAGCATCAGAGATGCCCGTACCCCACAGCCTGGGGAAATATTTTTCAACACCATGAGATATAGAAGTAGTACAACAGTACAAAGTTCAAGATACTTTCAGAGCAGTGTCAGTTATATTAAGCCCCAAATAATGCTTAAGTAGAGAAAATAATATCTAAGGAAAAGAAATGTATGTAAAGATGAAGTATTAAAACAAAACAATTCAATAACAAAATGACAGCACTAATCAGTAAACCAAAAATGGCCGAATTATGGTTTGGATGTTTTGAATATTACCATGCATACAGAAGTGGCAATACATTCAATGAATGCTTATGTGTGGTGTTGGAGAAAAGCCTGTGGCTCACTTGATGAAATTCCATCTGTTACAATGGGAACTTGTAAAAGGAAATTCTTAATGAATTCTAATATGACTTTAACAGTGCTTAATCTGCATCAACAGACAGACCCAAAGGTGCAACAAGATTTTAAAGGTCAATACAGCAAGGTCAAAGGTCAATCAGTGTCACACCATGACGTGGCACACCTAAAACCCTCAACCAATGTCCCTACCAAGTATCAACTTCCTACACCTTAGTCTCTTGAGATATAGCCTGGACAAGATTTTATAGGTCAAGGTCACTATGGCAAGGTCAAAGGTCAAATCAAGGTCAGACCATGACGTAGCACACCTACACCCCTAACCAATGTCCCTACCAAGTATCAGCTTCCTACACCTTACGGTTTCCGAAATATAGCCCGGACAAGATTTTATAGTTCAAGGTCACTACGGCAAAGGTCAAATCAAAGTCACACTATGACGTTGCACATCTACACCCCCTAATCACTGTCCCTACCACGTATCAACTTTCTACACCTTACAGTTCCTGAGATATAGCCTGGACAAGGTTTTATAGGTTAAGGTCACTACGGCAAGGTCAAATCAAGGTCAGACCATGATGTTGCACACCTACTACCCCCAACCAATGTCCTCACCAATTATCAGCTTCCTACACCTCACAGTTTCCGAGATATAGCCCGGACAAGATTTTATAGGTCAAGGTCACTATGGCAAGGTCAAAGGTCAAATCAAGGTCAGACCATGATGTTGCACACCTACACCCCCTAACCAATGTCCCTACCAAGTATCAACTTCCTACCTTACGGTTTCCAAGATATAGCCCGGACAAGATTTTATAGGTCAAGGTCACTACGGCAAGGTCAAATCAAGGTCAGACCATGACGCTGCACAGCTACAACCCCTAACTAATGTCCCTGCCAAGTATCAACTTCCTACACCTTATGGTTGCCGAGATATAGCCCGGACAAGATTTTCAAACTCAAGGTCACTATGGCAAGGTCAAAGGTCAAATCAAGGTCAGACCATGACGTTGCACACCTACACCCCCAACCAATGTCCCTGCCAAGTATGAACTTCCTACACCTTACAGTTTCCGTGATATAGCCCGGACAAGATTTTATAGGTCAGTGTCACTACAGAAAATTCAAACGTCAAATCAAGGTCACACCATAATGCTGTACACATATACCCCTAACCAATGTCCTTACTAAGTATCAACTTCCTACACCTTACAGTTTCTGAGATACAGGCCGGACAAACTTTTCCCGTCGCCCTCCCACAAGCCTATCCGGACATCATGGGTGAAAACAATACCCCTACAGCCCTTAAGGGCTAAGGGATAAATAAAAAAAAAATAGCATCAGAGATGCCCATACCCCACAGCCTAGGGAAATATTTTCAACACCATGAGATATAGAATACTTTCAGAGCACTGTCAGTTATATAAAGGTCCAAACAATGTTTAAATGGAGAAATAATGTTTAAAAGAAAGATAATGCGTATAAAGATGAAGTATTAAAACAAGATAATTTAATAATAAGATGACAGCATTAATCAGTAAACTAAAATTCAACACTCTTTATCTACATCTGCATGGCCGAATTATGGTTTAGATGGTTTGAATATTACCATGCATACAGAAGTGGTAATACATTTAATGAATGCTTATTGTGGTGTTGGAGCAAAATCTGTGGCTCACTTGATGAAATTCTATCTCTTACAATGGGAAGTTATGAAAGTAAAATTCTTAATAAATTCTAATATGACTTTTGCTTAATATGCATCAAAAGACAGACCCAAAGGTCCATGAAGATTTTAAAGGTCAAGGTCACTAAGACAAGGTAAAAGGTCAAATTAAGGTCACACCATGATAATACACACCTATAGCCCCTAACCCATGTCCCTACCAAGTATCAACTTCCTACACCTTACGGTTTCCGAGATATAGCCCTGACAAGATTTTATAGGTCAAGGTCACTATGGCAAGGTCAAAGGTCAAATCAAGGTCACACCATGATGCTGCACACCTACACCCCCTAACCAATGTCTCTACCAAATATCAACTTCCTACACCTTACAGTTTCCGAGATATAGCCCGAACAAGATTTTATAGGTCAAGGTCACTACAGCAAGGTCAAAGGTCAAATTAAGGTCACACCATGACGTTGCACACCCACACCCCCTAACCAATGTCCCTACCAAATATGAACTTCCCACACCTTACAGTTTCCGAGATATAGCACGGACAACATTTTATAGGTCAAAGTCACTACAGCAAGGTCAAAGGTCAAATCAAGGTCAGACCATGACATTGCACACCTACACCCCCTAACCAATATCCCTACTAAGTATCACCTTCCTACACCTTACGGTTTCCGAGATATAGCCCGGACAAGATTTCATAGGTCAAGGTCGCTACGGCAAGGTCAAAGGTCAAATCAAGGTCAGACTATGACGTTGCACAACTACACCCCCTAACCAATGTCCCTACCAAGTATCAACTTCCTACACTTTACAGTTTCCGAGATATAGCCCGGACAAGATTTTCAAACTCAAGGTCACTACCGCAAGGTCAAAGGTCAAATCAAGTTCAGACCATGACGTTGCACACCTACACCCCCTAACCAATGTCCCTACCAAGTATCAACTTCCTACACCTTACGGTTTCTGAGATACAGCCCGGACAAACTATTACCCGCCGCCCGCCCGACCATCCGGACACCATGGGTGAAAACAATACCCCGACAGCCCTTAAGGGCTGTGGGGTAAAAATCATGTATTGTATTTAGAAACAATGGTTTTAAATTCTTTTAAGAAATACTTCCCATCATTTATTTTGCAAACAAACTATGTAACCAGGCATTGCCCATACAAGGATTTAAGATTTTAGGTAATATGTGCGATCATCATTTTAGCCTCTCCCAAAAAATGTATCTAATTTGCTGTGTGTATTTGTTAGTCTGTTTGTAATATAACTCAAGAAGACGTGTATGGGTTTTGCTGAAATATTTTAGTAAATATCGATAATGACACAAGGACCAGGTGACTAGATTTTGGTGGTGATCCAGATAACCATATCTCTTTACATCAATAACACTTTACCTTTTTTGGTGTATACTAAAATTAAAGTACCTAGATTCCAGTCATAATATTTTCAGAATATATGGCCATTTTCATTCTCTTAAATGTCTATCCACTTCAGATCACCCATGGACGTTTCAGTGAGTGGTTATGATATAACTTTTAAATGTAAATTAATGTATATTAAAAATTACTGTTTTAAAAATTGTTCCAAAAATACAGATATTCCTCTATCTCAATGATATATTATGCAAAGGTAATTTTTTTAATTACACAAAAATACTGAAACTAAATTCAGTAAGCTCATAAAACAGTATGGTAAAATGCTATTACACTTACTTACTGAAGTTTCCAGTAAAAACACAAATTTACTGATTACTATATTTAATAAATAACATATACAGATGCAGAAATAGCATTCAAGTCAGCTGAAGGCAGTGATTTACAGTCCATTCTTACTATTTATAGAATGCTGGTTAGTCTCCAAAGCATGTCATAATTAAAATGTTAGTCAAAGTATAAAGATGAAAATAAAGCAATCTTAAACATGCACTTTCAAAAGTTAAAACAATAATGCTTCAGTCAATGCAAGTTGGATGAAGCTCAAAATAAGTAAATCCCCAATTTTATCAAAGATATGTTTTAAGTGTCTGAATTTACATAATACCGAGTTAGTTTTTATTTAGATTATTAAGTTAGTACATGTACTATATAAACCAACTACTTTACATTTCCAAAAGTGTTAAAAATACATAATGACTGAGAACATATACAATTGAGGGAAAAACAAACCGACTAAATGATAACCATAAACAGTGCCTTATGAATACAATTTAAAGAGAGCAAGAACTACCAACCATAACATGACACATAGCATAACCAAATTGAGGTTTAATATTCACAAGTGAAACTTTGGAACTTCCTTAAGATGCCTTAATTTGAGGGCTAAACAGGGTGGTTATATCATAGTGCTCTGAGATGTAAAAACTGTATCACTAAAACATCTTCTTCAGTTATACTTAATTTGACTGCTGAAACATCAGTGTAATATAGCTAACATTCTTTAAGAGTACTTTGCCAAGACACGAATGTGGTTCTGTTTTAATAAATAACAATGGGTTGCACAATAAGTTGGCAGCAGAAGCTAACTATGTTTCTACAACTGTTTAGACTATAATATGAAGTCTCTGCAAAATACAATACCTCAACTTACGGAATTATAATATCAACGCAAGTACTGAGGAAGAAAAGAAATTTAAAAAGCTGAGATAGTTTCACAAGTAAAACTGAAGAGGGCACATGAGCAGAAAATAAATGTATCTATTGAGACCACTCAATAATCTCTAAATCTGAGAACGAGTGAAATTGGAGGGCCATGATCTCCCACACCTATTAAAACAAACATTAATACACCTAACAAAATTTCAAAGAAAATTTCCACTGTGGAGTTATGAAAAATATAGCATTTCTGCTGGAGAAAATAGAGTCTAGATAGGTGATACCACAGAAGATCAGATGTTTCTGCAAGAAAACAGGGTTCTTTTTACCAATGTGTTGTACTCCTACGAACTGACTGGGATAGACAGATATACAGGGGTTATCAAGAGTTTTTGGTGAGAAGTGAGTCTGGAGGGGCTGTCACCATGAAGCGAGTATAGAGAATGGGCATGCTGTCAGTACTAAGTACTCAGGCATGCAGGATAAATACACTGACTCCCTACTGTAACCACATGCACCAATCCATACCTTGGACGGCTTCAAAAGAGCTTCTGCCAACTTTTCCGCTTTCGTTCTTCTCTAGAAATGCATATTGGTAGTGGTGTGTTTACAAAAATCAATGGAAGAATTAAAAAATAGTTTTGAAGTTATCACTTCTCTGAGAAACAAAACAACTATATACAAATGGAGTGTGAAGGTAACTCAGCATTTTATGACTACTGTTTTCACTACATTTTTCATAACAGTACTGGGACTGAATCCCCTACAGATGGCTACACACAACATTAACACAAGGTGTACATGTAAAGCACACTCACAGCTCCCTTCTTCTTGTGGCTTTTCGGGGTGTCCACTTCAGGTGTGGGGGTGGGTGCCGGAATGTCTAGTCCTCCAAACCCCACTGACAGATTGAAGTTCTCAGTGTAGCTGGTGTCCAGTTGACTGGACGTCTCCTCAAAGCCTGTCATAGCAGATTCATCCATAGAAAATGACTGCTGGGGCAACTCCAGTAACTGGGGAGACGGGTACTGGAATACAAACAGATACAGTCAATAGAACAACACTGAGAATACATATACACATAGCAGACTCATCCACAGATAACAACTGCTGGGGCAACACCAGTAACATGGGGAGGGGTACTGAATACAAATTTCAGTTGAACCCAGCTGTAACTGAAGTGACCACGTAAATATGTCCGCCAAAGCGAGATTACCAGACACTATGGTCAGCTTCAACAGAAATGGACTAGCCATTTACATCTACATTACAAAACTGGTACTGAAAAGAACTGGAGATGAAGGCATTTAATTGGAGCTTATGCACAATTTACAGATAAAGTGATGTCCTTTATGTTATCAACACTGCATACAACGGTCTACACATACTTATCCACACTGTGTCTTTAATGTTGAATATACTTGTAACTCTGGAGACTTAAGGCAGTAAACTAGGTTCTTTACACAATAATGTTTTACAGCTGGAGTTATCAGACAGCTTTGAAATAAAACAGACTTGTAATGCATTCATGGAGAAAGTGTAACTTCTTCAGCTTACCTTAAGAGGAACAATTGGCTTCTTAAAGAAATATACTTCATCATCACATACTCGAATAGACAGGCTGCTTGGCTGAAATGTATACAACAAGCATTCTGACGCATGCAATTATCGCCGTCGTATAAATTAGATGTACTAAAGATAGTGTAATATAGCTTTCCTTGTAAGATGTAGCTACATGTAGAGGTAACAATAAGCAAGATGCACTTTAATGTTTGACTGCAATACTTTTAAAGATAAAAGACATTCACTCATTTTAGTAGTTTTTACTCAGCTATGCAAAGATCTACGGTCCTGCAACTTCACTATGTAGTGGATCACCCAAAAGTAGGTGAATGACTCATTCAGATGAAATTGTCTATGTGCAATACTTTTATTAGAGATAAAATACATTTAGTCATTTTAGTAGCTATTACTCAGCTATGCAAAGAACTATAGGCCTAAAACTTCACTATGTGGTAGATCGGCCAAAAGTAGGTGCATGACTTATTTAGAAGAAATTGCATATAATTATGTAATACTTTTAGAGATAAAAGACATTCACTCATTTTAGTAGCTATTACTCAGCTATGCAGACAGCTATAGATCTGCAACTTCACCATGTGGTAGATCAGCCAAAAGTAGGTGAATGACTTATTTAGAAGAAATTGCCTTTCTGTAACACTTTTAGACATAAAAGACATTTACTCATTTTAGTAGCTATGACTCAGCTATGCAAAGAGCTATAGATCTGCAACTTCACTATGTGGTAGATCACCCAAAAGTAGGTGACTGACTTACTTATCGCCAAAATTGCTCTATCTTGCACCGTTAACCAAGATAATTTTTGCATTTTACGCAGAAATTCAATATGGCCATCAAAAATGGTGGGAAAACCATTTTTGGCACAAAGTTGCAGGTAACTCGACACATATCCTGTGAGTCAAAAATTTCATCGAAATCGCTCTATCTCGCACCATTTGTGAGATAAACACGTTTTTGCATTTTCCATCACTGTAAAATTCAGAAAATAGCTATTACTCACTTAGCTAATGAGGTACACCTGTAAAACAGGTACCATCTTGTAGGTACAGAGAAAGTAACTGGACAACATATTTTAGGAAAACACTCTAACTGCAATAGTTTTGGAGTTACAAAGGCTTTACTCAATAGAAAGAATTTCAAAGTAGCTATTACTCAGCTATTCAATATGCAACAGGTCTGAAACTTTACTATGCGATAGCTTATCAAAAACTAGATGAATAAAATTTTTTGAAAAGATTTGGCTAACTTTAATACTTTTTAAGACATTTGACATTTACTTCTGTCATTATTTTGCTACAAATAAGAAAATAGCTATTCCTCACTTATGGCATGCAATAGAACCCCAAACTATGTACCATCTTATAGCTAAGGATAAAGTAGCTGATCAACATATTTCAAGAAAAAACTCTAACTGCAATACTTTTTGAGTTATAAGTCCTTTACTCAAAGTAGCTAAAATTGCTTTTACTCACTTATGTTTAGGCCTAGGTCCACAAAACCAAAAACATTTTTAAGGGCATGAAAATTCATTAGGACAATTAATTTACAAAAAATTTGTAGCTGTAGTAGTTTTTAAGAAATCTTTAATGGTAAAACCAAGTGACAACAGGGTAAGTGAGCCCATACATTACACATCGACAGTCTCGACACTCACATTGATCATACTGGTTGGCTTCATGAACTTCTTGATTAGCTTCTCATTCTCTATGTACTTTGCCTCACAAATAAACACGTCCTTCTCTGGGATCTCTGTGAGGCGGCATGAGACATAGTCTTTGTGGGGCATTGCCACACAGCGCCCCAGGATGTTGTCCATCCAGTGTGTGTCTTCATATGCTGTCTTGAACACCTCCTTCTCCTGCAAGCAACACAGTATAGTGGTGTCTAAATCGCAAGGCATTCACACACGCTACCAAAATCACAAAGTAGTCACAATCCATTGGAGGTATTCAGGTAACATGTCTCCACTACCTCAGTTATAGGATCAGCTAATACAATAATATGATCATTACATTTGAATCATTTTTGGTCACTCAATTCATTTTTTGAAGTTCACACACAAAGTTGAGCTTAAAAGAATAAAGAAGGCAGCAAGTTTTAGGGCATCTTACCCATATTTTCTGAAAGAGGACTTACATAAAATGTGCGTGTTGGCTGGTGCTCTGTGTCACTGGGGTGCACATACGTTGGTCCATAGATGAAAGCATCCCCTGCAGAATTTGTCCACATCCTGTCTATTCGTGTGATTACTGTCTTCACACCCATCTGCTGTACATAGGCAAAGTCCCCTGTAATACAGCACACAACAAGTTTATACTCACAAGATCTGGTGGACATAATTATTACTTACATCACATATGGACATCACAAATTGTGTTTTTATAGGTCACTAAGTATGTTGCCATTGAGCAGATAGGCAGTAGGGTTGGAAGCACTGACAAGTCAAAAGAAATCTGATCATCATCTGACAACATTCTTTTCATAGTTTACAGACTTGTTGGTTCCTCCTGGCATTTATAGACGTAGATGTAAGAGTTACATGTCCTATAACAAGTGTTATACAAAGTACAGTTTTAGCCAATTTAATTTTGACAGCAGTCACTTACTATCTGACATTTAGTTGGGCACTGGTACAAACTCCAATTAGACTTTTTACCAGCAGAATCTGACATTCTACCACTTGAACTTTCTACCATGACATATATGTTCATGGTCTGTATGAAAACATTTAATGTACTCACCAAGTTTGAACCAGCCTGCACCAACATGTAGCTGCTGGTAGTAAGTGTTGCCATCCTCTCCATTGTGCATGTTGTCATCAATCACAACCTGCAAGCACAGACCACTCAACTCACACAGGTTCAAACATTAAACACCTAACCCATTACAATCATAACAACACAATAGACTTCTACACTATGTCTCAAAAATACTAAACCTAAAACATGGAGGTTTTGTTGGGCGTTTTGATAGAATAGAAAATTGGTGCAACAGACGATCCATGGCTATCAGAAGATCTATGGCTATTTTGTAACAATTTTCTGTGAGTTTTGTACAATGTCCTTCTGTGAGAAGGAAACAATGGTTCCATTCTTTAACTGTCTTATATTATAGGATAACATTTACACAAGAATAATAAAGTATTAACTTATCACTAAATAATGGCATTAATGAAGTAAAATTTTACTGGCATGTATCAATCAAAAAATAGCATCAGAGATACCCGTAGCCCACAGTTTGGGGAAATAGTTTTCATCATGATATATAAGTAGTGAAACAGTACAAGGACCGTGATACTTTCAGAGCAGTGTCAGTTATATAAAGGTCCAAATAATGTTTAAGTAGAAAAAATGTGTGTAAAGATAAAGTATTAAAACAAGACAATCCAATAGCAAGATGACAGCATTAATCAGTAAACTGAAAATTATGAAGCTGTAAAATTTACTATCTGGAGAATAGCTTTCGAGGGAACAGCACAATTATGTAAAGTACATATAATAATCAGTTACAGCAATCGATATATCTTTGTCATAAGAGAAACATGTCTCAACTAGAAATAGGACGCCCTGTTGATAGTAGCTGCAACATATGAAAAGAAACAGGATAGCATAGAACACACATTATCATGTGTAATGTCTACCCCATGAACGTTACGCAACAATTGTACAGTAGTCTTCAAGACCCTGTTTCATTTGTAAATTATTTCAGCTTCATGCCTTTTAGCATTGGTTCAAAATTTGTTCAAAATCACTCTGACTCTAAAAGGTTTTTGAGATAACCAACATTTTCGATTTCTGATAAAATTGAAGATAGTGGGCAAAATGCGAGAAATTTGACATTTTTCAGAGGCAATATACCAAAGATCTCTAATATCCAAATGGTCAAAAATTAGCTTGAAATTCCTCTATCCCTTACAGTTTTTGAGATAAATGACATTTTCAATTTCCACCAAAATTCAAGATGGCAGCCAAAATCTCGTTACCAAGATAAATGTGTTTTACGCAGAAATTCAAGATGGCCGCCAAAAATGGCGGGAAAGTGATTTTTGTGAAAAGTCGCCAGTAGACTCTGCAGATAACCTGCGGGTTAAAAATTCTGTCGAAATCACTCTATCTCGAACGGTTTCCCAGATAAATGTGTTTTGCGTTTTACACAAAAATTCAAGATGGCCACCAAAATGACCGGAAAGTGATTTTTGCAAAATGTCGCCAATACACTCTGCAAATAGCCTGTGGGTCCAAAATTTTGTCGAAATCACTCTATCTCACATCGTTTCCAAGATAAATACTTTTCCTTTTGCGCTTTACGCAGACATTCAAGATAGCTGCCAAAACTGGCGGGAAAGTGATTTTTGTGAAAAGTAGACTCTGAAGATTCCCTGCGGGTCCAAAATGTCGTCAAATTCGCTCTATATCGCACTGTTTCCAAGATAAATGTGCTTTTGCATTTTACACAGAAATTCAAGATAGCTGCTAAAAGTGGCGGGAAAGCAAATTTTGCTTAAAGTCGCCAGTAGACTCTGCATATACCCTGTGGGTCAAAAATTTTGTCAAAATCGCTCTATCTCACACCGTTTCCGAGATAAATGCACTTATGCATTTTAAGCAGAAATTCAAGATGGCTGCCAAAAGTGGTGAGGAAGCGATTTTTGCTTAAAGTCACCAGTAGACTCTTCATATACCCTGCGGGCAAAATATTTTGTCGAAATCGCTCTATCTTGCACCGTTTTCGAGATAAGTGTTTTTACGTTTCACGCAGAAATTCAAGATGGCTGCCAAAAGTGATTTAGTGAAAAGTCGCCAGTACACGCTGGACACCCTGGGTGTTCAAAAATTTCAATGAAATCCCTCTATCTTGCACGGTTAAGGAGATAGAAGCCAATTTGTGTTTTTCCATTTTCGGCGAAAATTAGAAAATTCAAAATGGCCGTCATTTTTAGGGAGAGGAAAAACTTTAGAAAATTGCAAGAGTAGATTGCTTAAATACCCTCTGAGTCGAAAATTTTGACAAAATCGCACTATCTCGCACGTTTAAGGAGATAGAAGCAAATTTGTGTTTTCGGCATTATTGGCAAAAATTCAAAATGGCCGCCATTTTTGGGGAGAGGAAATTTTTTTGAAAATTGCCAATAGTAGTTTGCTGAGATACCCTGTGGGTTGAATATTTCGACGAAATCGCTCTATCTCACACGGTTAAGGAGATAGAAGCAAATTCGTGTTTTTGCATTTTTTTTTTTATTGATATTTTTTTATATTTTACATTATATATATAAACATGTATATACAGAACATGATAATCACAAGGACAATAACAAGAAAGACACGGACAGAGACGTATTCACTAAAAGGAAAGGACAAACCTGTTTATAACTGGTGCACAATACTGAAGTTATATCATTTACTTGTTTTTTCTTGAAAAATATGCATTACATCTTAATGTTCTCAGTAAAAACTGAAGTACTGCTCCACATTTTCCAACTGGTATCCATCAGAGAAAATATGCAACTATTGAGTGTCATTTTATAGAATTTTACACCAACGAGACCAAGTCTTTTCAAATCTTTCATTCGTATTATTGACCCTTGAGAGCATCTCCTGTTCAAAGAACTTTTGTTTCATTGTATTCTGAAGGCAGTATATATTTGGGTCTTGATGTTTATATGCACAAGTAAAAATATAATACCTAGTAACAGTTAAAAAAAAGTTTAGTGGCCAGAAAAAGTTATCCTGTTCAAGATATCCCAGAGTTTTTGATATCTTATCCAGATGAAGCTTTATTGATATTTTTGTTTCTATCCAGGACATAACATTATTCCATAGCACATTTGTGACAGTACACTCAGAAAATAAATGGGTTAGCGACTCCACATGGCAATGACATAACCTACATGTATCATTCTCTGCATTTTCCATTTTAACTAATAGCTCATTTTACGCCCAGGATACGATATAGTATGCGGTATTGAAACCAAATGTATTCATTATCATTTATAGCATAGAAACAGATCTTATAAACTTGTTTCCAAAAGTCATTATTTTGTACAATGTTTAATTCTAAGCACCATTTTAATTCATTTTTCCGTGGTTTATTTATTTTCTGCTGTAGCTGAAAATAAACAGATTTATGTCCACGTCCTGGAAGTAGCAAGTCTTTTATATGAAATGGGATAAATGGTCTCTGAAAGACAAATGTATTACTCTGCTGGTAAAGTGTAATAAAGTTTTGCAGTACTTTCTTAACTGTAAAGTAGTTAAGAAAGTTAAATGAAAAGTTTTACCTATTCTTCATTTCTGGTAGACTTAAAATGTTTCCATTTGTATGAATAATATCTCCAATGCTATATATACCGTGCTTAAACCAGTCTGGAAAGAAAAGATTGTCAGTACCAATGTGAGTGTTGAACCATAGGCTACTAGAGATGATATCTTGTCGAGAATGAACTTTTACCTTTCTACATAATTCCATAAAATATGAAAATACTGTTTTCCAAAATGGATTTAAATTCGATATTCGATGATTGAGCCAATCCCCTCTAAGAAGGGCCAGCTTATTCAGGTCTTTAATTTCATGATTTAATAAAGTCAGCCATGCACAGTTTTGGCCAGAAATGATATGTTTTACCCATCTTATATTAAGTGACCTTTCAAAGTTGCACACATGGATCATTGCAAGTCCTCCATCTGAGATTTTTTTACAAATTTGTTGTCTATTTATCTTATTGGGCTTGCCATCCCAAATATAACTAAATTGCAAATTTTAATTAGTAAATTAAATTTTTATTAGTTAATACCTTACCTACCAGACGATAGCTATAGCCCGGCGCCAGCCGGTCCCGCCAAACGAAAGAAAAAGACGTCCCGGGTTTCACCCCCGGCAGGACCGGCACACTACAATCCACTCGCCAGGTGGCCTAGTTCCTGCCTCACTCGCCAGAGGGACGTGACGTCATAGCATCTTTTTCGTCCCTAAGATTGAATGATGAAGGCTGGAAGCGGGGAAGGCCGGGTGGGAATTTCCCGTCTGGTAGGTAAGGTATTAACTAATAAAAATTTAATTTACTAATTAAAATTTGCAATTTCATTGCGTTAATACATCTTACCTACCAGACGATAGCTAGAATAACTACCCAGTGGAAGGAGGGCAGCCTTCTGAGGATTGGAGAAAACTCTTATATTATACCTAGGTGTGAGGTTCTAGTCCTTTGAGGAGACATGTTAGTCTCAAGGGTAACTAGACCCACCTGCCCCCCCCCCCCCCCCCCCCCCCCCTTTTTTTGACTGCTCTGAGGGGAGGAAGAGAGTAAGAGTTCAAGTCAATGATTCCCACGGTTAACCTGGAAGAGTAGGGAAAGTCCTATACCCAGAGGATTACTCTGAAGTAAAAGACTTTGAGAAGCCAAGGCCTAGGCTAAAAGTGAGCCTACACCTAAAACTAACTAGTATGTACACTATATATAATTATATACAAAGAAGCTTAGGGGACTAGTGGTGGATTTGCTGGGCAGCCACCACAGGACCCAAGTGAAAAAACTCCTTATCTGCCCAGGCAACATCCTTAAGGTAAAACTGTGTAAAGGTGTTGTGGGACTTCCAGTGGCATGCTGCTAGAATCTGGTCCAGAGATATGCCACCTTGAAAGGCTTTGGAGGCCGCAAAGGCCCTAACATCATGGGCCTTAACCTGATGTAAGGTCAAGGAATCTTGGTCAGAGAGATCATAACACAACACTACTGTTTGTTTGATCCAGGACGAGATAGTGGCAGGAGAGATGTCCTTGTTAAAACCTTGTTTGAATGAAACAAAAACTAACTCCTTTCCCGTTCTTAGGTCCTGCGTTTTGTCCAGGTAGTAGCGAAGAGCCCGAACGGGGCAAAGGGATCTGTCTTCCTTTAAAGACTTATCCAGAGTGGGGGCTAAGGCTGGAATGACCACAGGGGCCACGCACTCTGGTCCCTCTTTTGCCAAGTGATTTTTCGCCAAGAAGCTTGGTGAAGGGTAGAGGGAAACTTTGGACCAGTCAGCTTGGTGTCTGATATTTTTGTTTAACCAAGCGTGAATCTCACTCCTGCGTTTTCCTGAAGCCAGGGCTAGGAGAAAAACAGTTTTAAAAGTAAGGTGCTTCAGAGAAGCCTTTCTGAGTGGTTCAAAAGGCGCTTTTGTAAGCTGGTGTAAAACCAGGGAGAGGTTCCAAGCAGGAACCCCCCGGCGCCCTTTGGGTCTATCTCTGTGAAAACTGTCTAACAGTCTAGTCAAATTTTCATCCTTGCCGACATTAACCGAGGTATTTCCCAGTTTGTCTGCAATGGCTGACCTGTAACCATCAATAGTGCTGGGCTGGAGATTCTTCTCCTGGAAAAGGTGCAGGAGGAAATCTGCTATTTGTTTTATAGATGGGTTCCTGAAGTCCACCTGACTTGTTTCACACCATCTGACAAAAACGGCCCACTTCGCTTCGTAGACTGTTCTGGTTGAACGTCTTTGAGGCGCCTCAATTCTTGACGCCACTGGGCTAGAGAACCCCTGCTCCTTGATTGTCTGGGCTCTAGGAGCCAGGCATGGAGATTTAGGTTTGTCAGATCCCTGTGACGTGCCTTGTTGAAAGGTTGGGTCACTAGATCTGGGTGGTGTGGAAGACAAAGAGGAACCCTCGCAGATAGTTCCACTAGGTCCCAAAACCAAGGCATGTTGGGCCATCCCGGGGCAATCAGGATTGCTCTGCGATACCAGTGATCTGACAGCTTGCTGACCACCTTCCCCATCAGAGACACTGGGGGGAAGAGGTACATGTCCAGGTCCTCCCAGGATAATGTCAGAGCATCCACTGACCAGGCCTTTGGGTCTGGAATTGGGGACACAAATTGAACTAGCTTGCAGTTGTACCTTGTTGCAAACATGTCCACTAGGGGATAATGCCAGGTTTGACAAAGGAGGTCGAAGGTCTCTTGATGGAGGGAGGGACCACTCCGTCTGAATGACCTGCCTTTGGCGAGACAATTTGTCTGCAATTACATTCAGACGGCCTGGAATGTGTCTGGCCTTCAGTACTATTTGATTGAGGCTGCACCAACATAGGAGCCGCCAAAGAAGGGCACAGAGTGAGCCTGACCTCATACCTCCTTCCTTGTTGATGTATGCCACAACCGTAGTGTTGTCTGTGGCAATCAGGACGACCTTTCCTTGCACTAAATGTTGGAATCTTTTTAGTGCTAACAACACGGCTTTTAGTTCTAAGAAGTTTATGTGCAACTTGCTTTCGGGCACTGACCAAGTACCGCTTGCTGTGAAGTCGCCTAAGTGAGCACCCCAGCCTTCTTTTGAGGCGTCTGTAAAGATTTGAACTGCGTGTCGCAGGGGGTGTAAGGGCTGACCCTTTAGGACATTTTCCTCTTGGGTCCACCACTGCAGGTACTGATGGAGAGACCTCGGAATTGGGATCTCCTTTTCCAGAGATTCTGGGACTCTCCAGTGTTTCTTGTGGTGCCACTGAATAGGTCTCATGTGCAGTCTGCCTAGGGTCACCTGTTTTTCTGTCGCAGTGAGAAGACCTATAAGAGACATGAAAGTTCTCACTCGGCAAGATCTGTTCTGTAAAAGCACTGTTATTTTTTGTTGAAGGGCTTCCCAACGATTTTGAGTAGGCCTGACTACTCCGTTGAGTAGGTCGTACTGGTAGCCTACGAAGTCGAAGACTTGTTGGGGTTCCAGTTCTGATTTTTGCATGTTTACCATCCAGCCCAACTCCTGGCAAAGGGCTAGGAGGGACTGGGTTCCCTGGTGGCAAGATTCTTTGGTAGGGGCTCGAATCAACCAGTCGTCTAGGTACTGGTGGATTCTTATACCCTGTGACTGAGCCATTAACTTGACCTCTTTGACCACACCAGTGAACTCCATGGGAGCTGTTGACAGGCCAAAGGGAAGTGCCCGAAACTGGTACGACTGGTTCTGAAAGTGGAACCTGAGGAATTTTCGGGATGTGTAGTGAATTGGGATGTGGAAGTAGGCGTCGCTGAAGTCTAGCGATGTCACCCACTCCTTTTGTTGTAGAGAGGTCCGGATTGTCTCTGGAGTCTCCATTTTGAATGTTTTTACGCATAAAAACTGATTTAGAGTACTGAGATCCAAGATTGGCCGCCACTTGTGGTTCGGCTTTGGGACAATGAACAGTCTGTTGAAAAAGGCTAGTGAGGTTTGAACCCTGACCCTCTCTACTGCCTTTTTCTCGATCAGAGCTTGTACAGCTGCTTGCAAGTGGGAGTCTCTGATGGGGTTTGCATAGCCACTTACTATCAGGGGATCCCTTACTAAGGGAGGTCTTACTTTGAAGGGAAGAACATAACCCTCCTTTAATATGGACACTACTTTTGAGTTTGCACCCTTGTGAGCCCATATCTCCCAAAAACTCTGAAGACGTCCCCCCACTGGTTGGACACTTGCAACATTGGGGACATTTGGAACATTTGGAGCAGAAACAAAGTGACCGACAAAAGAAGCACTTTTCACACACTTTATTTGACTTTTGATCTTTGATTTTGGCCTTACGTCTTTCTTTTGTGACTGCCACCTTGTTACAGTAGGTACACGACATACAACATGATAAGAAACATTTGTTGGAACAGATACAAAAGAGTTTCTTGTTACTACACTTTTCACAGAACTGACTGGCCGGGCCACCGGCACCGGACTTGACTTGCAGTAATTGTCATTTATACTGTGTCTTCTCATGAGCCATCTTGGTACCACGTCCGGGTTGACCACCCCGGCCTCTGCCCCGGCCTCTATTGCGGGAACCAAACGCTTTCCAAGCTGGTAGTTCCTTTCCGGCTTGAGAAGTTGTTTTAGCAGTGTCTTGAGGTTTCCAACCAGTACTGTAGGGTTGGTATCTCTGTTTTCTGCCTCTACCGGCGAACCCCCCGCGGCCCGGGCCGGGCTGGGAAGTACGTCGGGAAGCTTCTAATTGGTTTATTTCATCCTCAGCTTTTCTAATAGCAGCATCTGGAAATAACCCATATCCATTCCGGGGGCAATTTCTCAAGGAATTGAAAGTATCTGGTTTAATCCCCGGTTTCACAACTTCCAAGTATGAATCCCTATGGAGTAGGGTCAAATTTGCCATCTGCACAAATGTAAAGTCTGCCAAATGTTGTAGAGATTTACCCATGGCGAAACTGACATTCTGGTTAAATGAAGATAAATACAAAAGTTCATCCAATGCACCTTGAGCTTTGACAGAAGACTTGCCTTTCTTAAGTTCACTTTGTAAAATATGCAATTGTTCTTGGAAGGCATCCTGTATTTTGGTAATACAGCGATTAAACCCCGCTGACTGGTTGCAAATATATGAAGACTCTTTTGCTGCTTTCTCCCACTTACGCATAGTGTCTTGTGATAGTGGGCGGGATGGAGGCTGAGGAGATGCAGAAGATATGGTTGAAATCCTGGGGAATGAACTATTGATCTTCGCCGCATCATTTGGCCAAGAATTCACTGATTTACCCGGCCTAGTTGGATCTGTAGGCTCCGCCGGGTGTATCCCATACCATCTGCTCTGGGATTTGGGGGTCTGAGGAATTGGTCCACATGCAGGCCACCTGGATCACTAGATTTTGAAGGATATCCTTCTATCAGTACAAGGTTTAGAGTTTCTAGTTTTCGGCACAACCAATCTTCCGGAGGAAGATCCACAGAAATCTTGCCCACAGGCTGAGAACGGTGACCTGCCCAAGGATTATCAGTGCGGGATTGAGGAGAAAACTCCAGGTCAGGAATGTGTGTCCATCCCATGAACGCGCGGACGCCTCTCACAGTCTCGCGGTAATTTTGATCTTCACTGAGGACCCGGTCCGGGTCTGAGGTTTCTAAGTCTGGGGATTCCTCTGCGTCAGATAACTCACCCTCTTCAAATGTTTCCTGAGGATTGACATCGCGGAAGGTGACCGGCCCGGAGCCGGAAGAAGGTTGTTGAAATGCAGATTGAGAGGAAGCAGACATAGCAGCTGACGACACAGTAGCCACCGGAGCAGGGTGTTTAAACATAGGTTCTGCTTCCGGGTAGAGGTTTTGAAGTGGAGATTGTCTGTCAGCAAATGAAAAATCCTGATCTCTAGGCTCATCCGGGCCAACAGCCGGACCGGCTGGGCCGGAAGAAGCCGAAGTAGAGACAAAAAAGGGTGTCTGGGAAAGAGCACCTGTTGGAGCAGCATGAGAGACCGGTACTTTGACCGGAGAAAATGTTGGATTTTGTACAGAAGGTGAGGAGCGATGTCCTAAAGTGATAAGAGCCTCAAGCCTGGCCATACGAGTGGCCCACTTTTCGTCCAGTTCCTGAAGATCTTTCTTAAACTGAGGCACAGGAAGGGACAAATCCGGAGCAGAAGAAACAGATACAGCAGGTTCTTGTTCTGGCTGGGTATCAAGTACTACCACAGAAGACGGATCGACTAACACTTCCTTTGCTTTAGCCTTTTCCTTTCTGAGTTTATAGGTAGGAGTACTTAACTTGAGCACTTGCTCCGGGGTAAGGACACTGCAAAAGTCACACTGCAGATTTTGAACACAAGGGTCATCACCCTGTCCTTTTTCGCGACAACGCGCACACCTACTATGTTTGTCAAATGAAGCCATAATATGGCCACACGCACCCTTTTTCTGTCCTGGAGATGCCATGATAGAACAGTTAACTAATGGCAACACTTCCGACACAAATTAAACAGATATAACACAAATATAAAAACTAAAGAGTTCACAGATAAAAATCCACAACTTTAAATATCGCGCCAAACGAAAAAGATGCTATGACGTCACGTCCCTCTGGCGAGTGAGGCAGGAACTAGGCCACTTGGCGAGTGGATTGTAGTGTGCCGGTCCTGCCGGGGGTGAAACCCGGGACGTCTTTTTCTTTCATTTGGCGGGACCGGCTGGCGCCGGGCTATAGCTATCGTCTGGTAGGTAAGATGTATTAACGCAATGAAATAGCAGTTTATTAATTGTATTGATCAAATGAGGAGGGGTTGATACAGACATAAATAGGTGGGTAAATTTTGATAAAATCAATGTTTTTGCATTTTTGGCAAAAATTCGAAAATTCAAAATGGCCACCATTTTTGAAGAGAGTAAAATTTTTTGAAATTGCAAAGAGTAGTTTGCTAAGACACTCTGTGGGTCGAAAATTTCAACAAAATTGCTCTATCTCGCACGGTTAAAGCCAGGTCACACTGTGGCGACTTTTAGTGGCAAATATGCACGATCCTGAAATTCTTCCCTGTTGGTAGCAAATTCTTGGTCCATCTTCACTGTTCTCCACCATTCTCCATGGATCGTCATCTAGCTACGACAGTTTCAAACTGTTCAAAACTATCGCTGGTATTCACCGATTCGTGGCCATTTTTTAGTTCGCCATTAGAATTCGCCACTATTGGTAGCAGATTCTTCTACATCGTAGCTCTGTGGTAGGACATTCTCCAGCAAATCATACTACCTTCTTGTTCTCAGTAAATTCGCCAAATATTCTTCCTTGTTCTCAACTGGTTCTTCCTTTGTCGTAGAAGATTCCTCAAGTATCGCATTCATTCTCCCCTACTTGTAGCTGATTCGTGAGTAAATTTCGCCAGATATCTTCACCAGTTCGTAGGGTATTCTTTGTATATTCTTGCTTTGTCTCAGGACATTCGTAAGGCATCGCAGAACATCGTAGAGGGATCGTAGAAGTATGAAGATCTTTTATCACGTGACTACACTTTCCCGCTTTTTGGGGGGCGAATTCTGGCGAATTTGAAGTCGCCTCTGTTCTTCTATATTCGCAGATATCATCGTAGCACCCTCGCCACTGTGTGACCTGGGCATTAAGGAGATGGAAGCAAATTTGTGTTTTTGTATTTTTGGCAAAAATTCGAAAATTTAAAATGGCCACCATTTTTGGGGAGAGGAAAATTTTTTTGAAAATTGCCAATACTACATTGCTTAGATACCCTGTGGATCGAAAATTTCGACGAAATCGCTCTATCTCATACGGTTAAGGAGATAGTAGCAAATAGTAGCAAAGCAGCTATTACTCAGATAGCTACACAGCTATCAGCCACTAAAAGCTATATTGGCCAAACTACTGACCCAATTATTCTTCATATAAGTTTTTGTGAAGATAGAAAACATTGTTTCATTAAAATGTCCAGAAAAAAAGTCAACTCAAAATAGCATAATAGCTATATAGCCTAGTAGCTGTTAATCAGTTAGCTATACAGGTATAATCACCAAAAGCAATCCCAAACAAGCTACTGATCCAATAATCCTCCATCCCAAATTTTGTGAACATAGGTGAAATACTTTTCCTTTAAAATGCCCAGAATAAAAAAGCTACTCAAAGTAGCTAAGTAGCTATTACTGAATCAGTTATATAGCTATTATCACTAAAAGCAATCCCAAGCAAGCTATTGACATAACTATTGCTCATACCAAATTTGGTAAAGATATGTCAAATATTATTCCTTAAAATGCCCGGAAACAAAAGTACACAAAAATAGCCAAGTAGCTATTACTCAGTTATACAGCTATCTTCACCAAAAGCAATCCCATGAAAGGTATTAACCCAATAAACATCCATACCAAATTTGGCAAAGATAGGCTAAATACTTTTCCTTGAAATGACAGGAAAACAAGTGGGATGCAGAACAGCGGAAAAAGCAAAAATAATATGTCCACCCCTGGTGGGGTGGACATAAATATAGCAGGTGAACACACTTTGCCTGAGTCAAAGTTAAAGGTCACACCATGATGCACAGCTATACCCCCTAATCAATGTCCCTACCAAGTGTCAACCTTCCATACCTTACAGAATCCAAGAAATAGCCCAGACAAGATTTTAAAACTCATAGTCACTACAGAAAGGTCAAATCAAGATCACAACATAATGTTGCACACCTACAACCCCAAAGCAGTGTCACTACCAAGTATCAACTGCCTACACCTTATGGTTTACAAGAGATAACCCAGAAAAGATTGTAAAGGTTAAGGTCAAATCAAGGTCACACCATGACGTTGCACACCTCCAACCCCTAACCAATGTCCCTACCAAGTATCAACTTCCCACACCTTACAGTTTTAGGAAACAAGCCGGACAAATTTTTTCCCGCTGTCAGCCCACCCGCCCACCATCTGGGCACCATTGGTGGAAACAATACCCCAATAGCCCTTAAGGGCTGAAGGGTAAAAAAATGTTTTTCTTTAGTTTTTAGTTAAGTGACTTTTTTGACTGGTGATTTTTGTCTGGGAATATAATTAAAGAGTGATATCCAAGTAACTTTTTAAGTTACAAATATTCTGATATCAGACAAATCAGTGCAGTTTCTGATATGTTTTAGTCTGGAAGTTTGGTTATGTATTGATAACTGATATTAAGTTATATAACATATAACTGGCTTGTCTTAGTTTCACCCTTACTTGATTTCCGTAAGAAAAATAAATAAATCTTCACACAATAAAAAACAAAACACATCATCATTGGGATTTAGTATATCTACCACCCATTAAGCAGAATTGGCACAATGTCATATATCTCTAGACTGTCAAATACTAACTCATTGTGTCTCAACTGTGGACAAATTTCAGGTTTTATGGCATATATTTGGAAATATGAATACATGGGAAACCCCCAATGCATCAAGAAGACCTAGTTTACCATTGGTGACACCTTCATGGCATGATTTCAATGTCAAGGACAATAGCAGTGTTTGTAAATAGAGTCTAGACTATAAATAGAATAAATGCACAATACATAAAATCAAGCATTCACCAAATCCCAACACGAGGAAAATGTGTTGAGATTAAAATTTGTAAAGTCAATTATTGGAAACCATTTTACAGGAGCTTAATGATAATGGGAAATCATGCAATGGAGGTGCAGGATTTGAACCTGGTGCAGGTTGAGGAGAGGCCAGTGGATTTTATTGCTGTTATGGTTCATCTGGATTGCATGTTTCAGTGGTTAATCACATGTGCAGCACAAATCCTTGGACTATTTCACAGAGTTGTGGTTGAGCTTCCAGGTTACAAGCATGGCGGAGAGAAAGCACTTGGTAAACCACTGATGTAAGGCTGTGTTTCCATCAATATGATATGCAACCGCAATTTCTGATGCAAGTATGCCCGTATGGGTAAATTTATGGCATAGTTTTTAAAGCACTTAATGACAAATCATCCAACACGGAGCAAATATTAAACAAGTGTATTCAAAAACATCAATGAAATTATTGTCTATTTTCATAAAACTGATTTTGCTCCTTTTGTATATTTACCAATATAAAAAAATGTTACACTAGTAGATTGCGGAAACACTGCCTTCAACTTGCTTTTGAAACAATAATACTTCAGGTTATTTTACCACTTTATAGAGCATTTACTGATTCACTAAACAATTAACTGAATTGTGTATTCATAGTAGCTCATGATAAAATGTGTAAAACAGTCTTTAATATCTCCAGTTTTCTCTCAAAAGCTATGCAATGCTGAGATACTTTTGTTTAAATTATAATTTAACTGATAAAGAGGAAAAGTAGTTCAGAGTTTTATATAAAGATGGTCTTAGCTAAGAATGTCCACAAAAATGAACTTGTTTGCACTCTTTCTATTGCCTAGGGAAGCCAATCAGATTTCCACTTATTACTTTGTTGCCAGCATTATTCAGAATGGCCATCATAGGGTTTTATGAAATTTTCTTGGGCAGCTTAGTGAGACAGAGACATGTCTGTCCTGATATGGATCTAAATACTGTAAAGTGCCTTCACTGGATCATAAGTGACCAAGTTTTCTTAGATTTCTGTGACAAGCCGTTTATATGACAATCAAACTTTGAAATTGTTCTTCTTTTCCCTTGTTATGAGCATAAAAGGGAATAGTCACACTGTTGTCTACACTTGACAGATGCACTGAGTGACCAGAATTTGCTGAGATTAGCAAAAGACATCAGCATAGACTGGATCAAGCTTGGACTACTGCTGGATTTGGGGCTGCCTGAGCTAGAGGCCATTGGGCAGGACCAGGCAGACACCTGCCTCAGGGCTCATAAAATGCTCACTGTGTGGAGAAACAACAGCATGCAGTCCGACACACACAAAATCAGTACTTTGAATGAGGCTCTAGCAGAGGCAGGCAGGTGTGATGTGAGGCACAAGCTCAATGAGCTGGTGAACCTCAGTAAGAGGAATGATGGGGTGAGACAGAACCACAGAGGCGGGAACCATTCAGTGAATAAGTGAGCTCCACCAGGTCTGCTGTATATAAAACATGCAGTGCTGTACAAATTATGTGTAGAACCATAGTTCCATATTTCATTTTCAAGACCATTTTACTTCAAAAGCAAAATGAAATGGTATAGCCTTTATCTAAATTGTAAGTCTAGGTATGCATGTTGTGTACAAGTCAGCCTTTCTGTTAATTGTAACTTGTGAATAACACCAACAAAATAATTTGTTGGAAATTTGTACAACTTATAACCTGTATAGTTTACAGGCTTGCAAAAAGCTTAATATGTACAACCTGTTTGTCCAACACCCCCTTTTCTACTACCAGTACTACTTTTGAAGAGGGTTTTTTTTTTTTTTTTTTGGGGGGGGGGGGGGGGGGGGGGGGGGGGGGGGGGGGGAGACAAAAGACTTAAGTAATACGTTTGCATTATTATAACCCTGTACAAAATTCTCACATATATACACGCAGACATGCTTGAATTTTTGTAGCTCACACAATCTGACATAATAACTACTTTTGACTTTCCAGATTTAAACCTTTCATGTTGATTTGGTTTTTGTTGAAGCATATGTTATTTTACTTGAAAACAAATGTTTGGCACATCTTTGACACAAACTCGGAGGATGCTACAACTATGCGAAAGAACAATTCAGTGATTTTATTGCAGAATAAAAATGTCCCTCCGACTAAGATATACAACAGAGATCTGTTCAAACCAATGAGAGCTGTTACATCAAATTGTTTTGTAACCGTTTGAAATTAACATCTTTCTGTAGCAAGCCTGCACTTTTACAATTGAAATGTATCTTAAATATATACGTCTTGATATCCACAAACATTTACTGATTGTACTGGTGTCTCATTCTCCCTGGAACATTTTATGTACATTTAAGGGGTCAAATAATTAAACCCTGTGAGTACATTTTCCAAAACAATGTACAAGAAGACTCACAAAAGAATTTTTTGAGGTGCAACATCTCCTATGATATACTTACAGGTGATGAGATCATATTTTTATGGTGGTGGTGGTGGGGTGGGGGTGGGGGTGGGGGGGGGGGGGTGTCATGATAATGATATGAGATCATATTTTTATGGTGGTGGTGGGGGGTTGGGTGGGGGTGGGGTCATGATAATGATATCATAGATATTTTAAACATAAGTGCTAAGCACTTGAACATTCAGACAAATTGTAAAAATTTTATTGTAATTTAACTTTTTGTAAGTTAAATACCTTATCCTCACTAGTGCTATGTGTTGGCGAGAGCAAACATCCACGACCAACTTGAATATTTTAAAAATAAATATTCTTGTTAGTACCCTGCGCATGTGTGGAGTGTGCATGCACCGCGGCCATAGTTCCCGTTTATAGTTCATATTTTAATTTGGGAGTACCAAATCAAAAATTTATATGTGGGGATGGACGGGCGGGAATCCGAATCTAGTGAGGATAAGGTAAGTATTTAACTTACAAAAAGTTAAATTACAATAAAATTTTTACATTTTATTGCGTAAAATACCCTTACCTTATCCTCACTAGTGCTTGATTACAACCATACTGGTGGTGGGTTTAAATTTTTGACACACCAAGAGTAGGCAGAAATCAATAAGCCAAAGTACCAATATCCAAAATAATTGTATAGGATAAAGTACTAGACTAAATGATACATAAACATCTTAGTTAACTAAACAAAGTATAACCTATATAAGTTATAACTTCTCAGAAAACAATTCCCATCCAAAGTCATAGTACTAATACAAAACCTTCTTGTGAGAAAAGTACTAGACTAAGTGATATCAAAGTCATCTTAGTTAACTAACAAAAGATAACCTATCTAAGTTATAATTTGTCAGAAACTAATCCTAAATCTAAAGCCCAAGTACTAATACCAAACATTCTTGTGAGGAAAAGTACTAGACTAAGTGAATCAAATATCTTAGTTAACTAGACAAAAGTAACTAAGTAATGACTTCTTCTGAGGAGTTGTGGGCTATAATGAAGTAGTAGGAGATAAAGTAACCATTATGACTGTAGCTACTTTACAAATACACAACATGCTGGGTTGAAATCACAACCCAACAAAAGTAGCCCCTTTGTGAATGTATACTCCCAATCTCTCACAATAAAAGTATACATCCTTGGCAAAAGCCTTTGACAAAGTTTAAAACTTCAAAGACTGAAACCAAGCACTAGTTTCCAGAAAATGTATCTGATACATTAAGAGGAATCTAAGAAGATATTCTAATGATTCTTAAACTGATAAGATGATCCACGAGATGGTTTATCTGTAATTATCCAAGTTAAGAAAGTTTAAATGGATTCCAATTTCTAAACTTCTGTACATAAATACTTAACTTCTCCTTCACCACATAATAAGGCCGAGAAGTAACAAAACTGAGAAATAATCTGTCTTCAAGAGCAAAACAAGAAATATCCCAGTCTGAAGCTTATGATGTCACAATCAGAATCTGTACTTTATAAGAGCTTAATCTCCGCTAGGCAGACTCTAAAGCAACCCCAGATTTCAATTGCAAAATCAATGAAACATAAAAAGAAAATGTATTTCAGTATGTAAAAATACTGAATAACATGAGAACAAGTAAAAAACATGGAAAACTCTTGCCCAGATTACACATATTAGGCTTAGAATTACGTGGAATCTGATGGAAAAATCTGACTGAACGGATTTTCGAGGATAGTTCCAAGGTATAAGGAGCAGACAACCCATGGGCAACAAAACCCAATTCAATAAATCTCCCTAAAGAAAAAGATAAGACTTATCTTCACAAATATGCTAGAACTATGTCATTGAAAATGAGAGTTCCAAAGCTAAGTCTGAAATATGGCCAGATACCAGACATAAAGAATAAGAAATTAATGGATCTGGTGAAACTCTCAGACTGTAAGCTTGCTTGATGAGATTTTCCAAGGAGTAAGGAGCAGAGAAGATTTGTGGAATGATTGTAATACAACCCCAACACTAACCATTCCCAGCCATTCACTCCTGCTATCACTATCATTCCATAAAGTCTTTCAGTGAAGCAACTTGAGGATGATGGCTAAAAATCAATCATAAATGTCAATATTCCCCAGGAAATATTCAACACTATATAAACTGCCTTGAGATGGGACATACAGAGGTAACTTGCTGTTTACCATGACATAAACGTAAGTTCCATCATAAAATACTATGCCTTTGGACCATTGTCAACACACTATTTGGTGCTTGAGTAATGTCATGATGGATAAACAGTCTTACATTGGCAACATTTCAAATTGGTATGGAATTGCCCCAGGACATAAACTTCCACACCAATGAGAACACATACAACAGTGACTTATCTGAAACCAGCCACTTTGTTGCTTCATTCCATAACATATATACAACGTAATTATGTAGCTGTCCAAACACCATACTAGGATACATGCAAAAAGCATTAGGTAGCCTTATGGATACACCTGCATAACAAAAGATGGTGACACACTTACCAATTACACATTTATCCAAGTCAAAAGCCTTTTCATGGTCTCATAACAAGGAATTTGTATGTCTAAAGATTTGGATAATTCCAATGAGTTCCAAATGCCTTTAAAAGAAGCATATTCCATTGTTCATAGAACTGAATAATGCTAGCAATACACGGAACCCTATGCAAACAATGGGAATCCTGGAATTGAATGCCAACCTTGTCTGAATGAAAGAAGACAACATATGAAATTGCATTCTTATGTATGCAAGGGAGACAATATGAAGACATTATTTTGGACAGTCCACCAAGTTAAATGCCTTTTCAAAATCTCTAAACAAGGAAAACGAATGTATAGAGATTAAATATACTTCCAATGAGTTCTATATACTTCTCCAATTCTTTCAGTCACTATGCCCCAGTTCTCTGGAACTCCTTCCCCTTCCAAATAAGAAATAGCCCCTCTGTCGCATCTTTTAGGAAACACCTCAAAACCCACCTCTTTAATTCTAGTTTTCCAACTTAGTTTCCTTCCCTCTTGGTCAGACCCACAACTCTGGATTACTGACCTTGAACGTCCCTTGACTTTCTTTATGATAATGATTTTGTTAAGTCAGCGCACTGAGTTCCCCTTTGTGGGGAAGATATTGCGCCTGCAAAGCAGATTAGATTAGATTCTATCATGTGTAAACTGCCCATTATGACTATTCTAGGATTACAGAATAGGCTCATAAGAATAACTAGCAACATGTTTGTAGATTCTCCATTTCTTAATAGGGTATCCCCTTCTTTACATTAAGGACACAACACCCTTATGTATATTGAACCTGTAAAGCAGCAAGACGAACTGCTGTGTTGAGGTAATTCTTTTGACAGTTAATCTCCAAACATGACTACCTATTCCCAGTACACCCAGATAATCTACTGTGATGAACTTGGAATAACCAGAAGGTCCATATACTTGATAAAAAAGAAGAGCTGTAGCAAACTGAAGGGAAAGGACTTACCCCGATATGAACTGCCACAGAAAATTTTTATATCTTGTTAACAAGATATTTAAGTGATCTTCTGATAAGTCCATTACAACTACCAGTCCCCTTCACAAATGGTATTACTGCACACTTCTACCGGTGATAAGCTAGTAAAATCTACTTAAAACTTTAACCAGCCCTCATTACCTTGGCTTTGTAACAAGAAAACACTTCGAAAAACCCAGGCTAATACACATTCTTACTGGGTTATTGTCCTTTATGTAGCATCTGATAAACCCAACCTCTATGAATCACTATGCTTGTTTTCCTTGTTCAAGATATACTTCGACATGTGAATCTACTTGACAATTTGATTATCACAGAACTGTCTGTTAACCCCATTGCTGAATGTGTTTAACTCTAGGATGACAAACCTTCTGTAACCATACCTTAAAAATGGCAGAAAGCTGTATCCAGGAACTGCTACTGCAACTTTCAAAGGTCATCCCTGTGATCCTGATAAAGTGAAATATCCATCTTCTTTTTCCTTTCCAAACAGATTTGAAGACATGAAGGCTACACATGGTCAATCTGTTAATGAGGAAATGGAGAAATGGTCACCCATCCACACACTAACTGTGGCCAATGCTGCTTAACTTCTGTGATGAAACCTGTGCATTAAGCTGTACTACCATCAAAGCAAACGAATGTGCTATGAAGACTGGAAGGCAGGAAACGGTCCTCAATCCAAGCACCCACCGTGACCAGTGGTGTGACAATGCACTGCAAACTGCCATTCAGGATGTGTTGGTGAAAGCCGAGATCGTCTACTTCCATTATTGCATAGAAAGACTACTCGACTTCGACTATGGTAACCCCAATAAACTGAGAAGAAGCAAATATTCATCTATCACTGGCCCTTCTTCTCACAAACTGGCTGGAGTTGAGGTCGTTTTCGTCCATTGTGAACTGACAAGGCGACTCCCATGCTGAAGTAGGAACCCGTGAAGACAGAAGAAACGCGTCCATGTAACTGAGAGGAAGCAAATATCTCCATCTATCTCCAGAACTTGTCACCTAACCTGTTGTATATCCAGGAAATAAACAGCCTTTTACTGGGGAATTTTTTATTTATATCACCATATAAAAGGTCACTTCGTGTCTGAATTGTTTGCTGCGAACCCATTGTGGGTAATGGGTGAAAAGCTTTTCAATTGGCTTACAGACGATTTCATCTTTTGCACAACCATGAGATGACACGAACCTGGAGTTATACTACTGGACCCCTGGAAGCGTTGATCATTCTGGAAACTGCATTACCACAAGCTAAACGGTGCAGATTCCCTGCTGCCTTCTCACTAAAGATCTTCGACACTGCACGGCAACTGAAGATTTGTGAAAGCATCTCCATGAAAATTCTTTTGAGGACAGAAACACGGAGATCAAAAAGAACAGTCTTGAAGATTTGTGAATGGCCATTTCTATAGGAAAATGCTGTGACCTCCAGCTGTAGCAATGTTCGACAATACACAGCCATGTGAAGATTGATGAATGGACATCCCTATGCAAGCTCGTCTGTGTACTACCGTGTACGGTAACATGAAGACATGATGACCGGCAAGGATCCCTTCACAGCATCGTAGTTGTTGTACCATGTATGGCTATCTAAAGAACCCATCCTCCAGTGATGGAAACTGCTTCACTGCTATCACGGTGCCGGCCACGGAGCCATTGACGACCCCCTTCTGGCCATTAACCAGTTCCTGGTCCCTGTAAGTGGCCATTTCTGCTGTATATACCTCAATAAGGTAGCAGAATAAACCATAAAACTTGGAGTTCAACACCCAGTAATGGATATGTTTACTCTGTGATGGATGCACTGCTGTTCCCGTAGTCATACACGGTTACGGAACCCTCCTGATCACTGATGAAATCCATTTCTTCTGTAGCTGCCTCAGCCTTTCTGGGGTCGCTCTTCTCAACCTCCTGGTCACTATTATAATGGCCGTTTCTGCTGTACTTGCCTCATTGAGGTAGCAGAACTTAAACATGTAAAATAGTTTTTGAAGGACTCTATTCTGCACATATTCTAAAAATTGGTTAAAATAAAATGCAGAGATCTGAAGATGAAGAAATCTCCCAGCACTCATCAAAGACGTGAATCTGCTGTGGTATTATGGTAGGTAGCGTTATTCTTCATCATTCGAAGCATCTACTATACTAACTCAGAAGAGAAAGCAGAACTGTTACTTGAATATCTGATGAAAATAATTTGCTGTGTACCCTGCATATATTCCAACCATGTTAAAATAACATGCCGGGAAAGATGAATAAATGAAGAACTTCAGATAAATCCATGTAAAAGTAGGTATTCTGTAGACAAAATGGCAAATGGTTTCTAGTCGATGTTTACTCTCCGATGACCAAATAAAAAATGAACTATAAACGGGAACTACGGCCGCGCGCATGTGCACTCCACACATGCGCAGGGTACTATCAAGAATATTTCTTTTTAAAATATTCACATTGGTTGTGGATGTTTGCTCTCGCCAACACATAGCACTAGTGAGGATAAGGTAAGGGTATTTTACACAATAAAATGCTATGTTACTCCTTGTTGCTATGTATTTATGCAGTGGTGTTGAACACTGTTTACGTTTTAAATAGTTTATATGTAAGGTGTCATTTAAACAGTATCAACCATAAAAAACCAATATTCTAACATGACACGGATGTGTCCGTCGTTTTGATTGGTCGAGAGGGATTTCTAAGCCGTCTAAAATTCTGCATCAATATTACGGCTGTTATCAACGTCCCCATGCATATTTATTGGATAAAAAAACAATAGTCTATAAGTTTGTTTTCATAATTATATTTAGTAAATTACGTGATGGTGAATAACGGTGTGCATTTTTGAATTGTTTTCTTGTACCTTAATTCAGGAAAAATTAACAGTATATGTTTGGAAGAAGAAAATCATCATCCCTGTTCAATTGATGGAACAGCCAACATGGCGGCGCCTATTGTGGTCATTTGGATAATTTTGGTTAATCTTACAAGTGTTTTAGGTATTTTATTTTAAACAGTCATGTTAGAATAGGAATATATCACTCAAAAACCGTCTAAACGCAGAATTTTAGCACGGGTGGCATTATCAAAGCTTTGCCTTCATGCTTTGACAATGCCACCCGTGCTAAAATTCTGCGTTTGGACGGTTTTTTCGTGATATATTCCTATAGTTGTCACCTCTTCCTTATCAAACACCAAGCCATATTAACTGCTAACTGTGTGGACCAAAGATTGCTGTAACATATGTGAATGCAGTCATAATGAAGGTTAGAATGTGTGGTAACCTATCAATGTACCACAATCACAACCTGAGTCAATTAGACACTGTTGTAACAGTTAATGTGTTGTACATAACATTGTTTATTATGTTGGGTATGGTTTGTGTGTAATATGTTAATGTTGGCACAGTCTAAATTTCTACATGATGAATTCTTTACTTTAAAATTCCATAGACTTGTATTATCACTTACTACAGAATTTTATGAAATAAACCTCAAATTGACAGTCTTTTGTTTTAGTCAACTAGCCTAGACACAACTTGATGGAATATCCCTCTGTCCCTAAAACAATGGCATCTCTGTCGTCTCAGAAACTAATGCACCACAGGATTGTCAGCTCCCAGGTCATCATCTTAGCTGATTTGGAATAACTTGGCCACAAATACAGAATTGTAATACACTAAAGCCAACACCACTATATAACAAAGCCTAACAAGAGGTATTGTACTGACATCCAGTTCACCCTACTCCCAATACCCCACCCCAAACAGGAACTGGACAATAAACATAGGTCAAAATACTTCAAAGGGCAACCCTCAAAAATAAATTTTAATTTCTAATCAGTTACAGTTCAAGAGATAATGTTCCCAAGTACACTACAGCACCTTGAGCCAGCTCCTTTCCAGTGTTAGTTCACTGACACAATTAAAACAACAGTTTTTCACTAGCACTTATGGTTTTACAATTATGACTTTATGAGCCGACACAAAACCATACATCAACACATTTTATGCTTTCCATCAAAACAAAACATACATGTTTACATAAAAATTAGAAATGGAACTGGTCACAGTGTATGCTGTGTCACAGTGTACTCCATTATCAATATACGAATATATGATCAGGCTTTACATGAAAGAAAATAGATACCATAACTCCCTAATCAACTTGCACATAAAACTTTGTCACCTCCCTCACAGTCTCTACATAGATCTAGGACCCTATTTCTTATAGTAAGAAATAGTCTCTTTTCTAAGAATCACTTCTGATGATCAAGATAGTTCTAAACAAATGAGCATTAAATGTTTTAATCAAAGAGCTTAAAGTTTAAATTTATGTATATTTTCTGTACAGGCACTGGTATTTGTAGTAAAAATGAGTCCTTACTGTTCATCTGAAACACAGCAGAAAAATAGCAAGAGATGCCCTACCCCACAGCCCAGGGAAATAGTTTTCAGCATCATGAGATATAGCAGAAATGAAACAGTATAAAGATCAGAAGACCTTCACAGCAAATGATGTCAGTTATGTAAAGGTCCAAATAATGTTAGTGGAGGAAAATAATGTTTAAAAGAGAAAATGTCTGTAAATTATGAAGCTGTAAAATTATTAATTGAAGATAGCTTCCAATAGAAATAGCACAAGTAAAAGTACATATAGTAATCAGTTACAGCCATCCCTATATTTTTGTCATAAGACAAATATGTCTCCATTATGGCAGGTGAACACACTTTGGCAGAGTCAAAGTTAAACATCACACCATGACTTCGCATACCTGCACCCCCAACCACTGACCAGTCCAAGAATCAACTTTCTACACCTTTTTACAATTTTCTCATTTTACAGTTATTGAGATATGGCTCAGAGAAGACTTTAAAGGTCAAGACCACTACAACAAGGTTAAATCGATAATTGTAGTCACCTACAACTTCTAACCAATGTCCCTAGCAAATATCAACTTCCTACCTTATGGTTTCCGAGATATAGCCTGGACAAGATGTTTAAGTTCAAGGTCACTGCAGCAAAGGTCATACGTCAAATCAAGGTCATACCAGGACACTGCATATCCAAACCCCTAACTAATGTCCATACCAAATGTCAACCTTTTACACCTTACAGATTCCAAGATATAGTCTGGACAAAATTTTAATTGTCAAGGTCAAAGGTAAAAAGGTCAAAGGTAAAATCAAAGATACAATGACATTGCACACCTACACCACCTAACCAATGTCCCTACCAAATATCAACTTCCTACACCTTATGGTTTCCAAGATATAGCCCAGATAAGATTTTAAAACATGAGTTCACTATGGCAAGGTTAATGGTAAAATCAAGGTCATACCATGATGTTGCACACCTACACTGCTTCACAAATGTCCCTACCAACTATCAACTTCCTACAGCGTACAAGATTTTCAAACTCAAAGTCACTTTACAAAGGTCAAATCAAGGTCAAACCATGACGTTGAACACCTACAACCCCTAACCAATGTCCATACCATGTATCAACTTCCTACATCTTATGGTTTTAAGATATAACAAAGACAAGATTTTAAAGGTAAAGGTCACTACGGCAAGGTCAAAGGTCAAATCAAGTTCACACCACGATGTTGTACATCTACACCCCTCATCAATGTCCCTACAAAGTATCAACTTCATACACCTTACACATTTTGAGATAGAGCCCGGACAAACTTTTATCCACCACCCGCCCGCCCATCCGGACACCATGGGTGAAAAATAGTACTCCGACAGCCCTAAAAGGCTGTGGAGTACCAATACCCACACAGCCCTCAAAGGGTGAACATAAAAGAACATAAAACAGACAAGCCCTCACCTCCCTGGCCCTGTCCAGCACACTGCTCTCCTCATTCTCTGAGTCTGATGTGTCATTTTTCTCCACAAACACAGAGGCCACACGCACAGGGATCAGGGGCACTTCCCTAGCCACCACCTTGACATTCTCATTTCTGGGAGTATTCCAGATCTTGATCTTCTTAAATGTGCGGATCCTAGAGGTGTAGCGCGACTCACAGACGTAAACATCAGACTCAGGAATACCCTAAAAGTAAACACCAAGCATTAGACATCTAAAGGTGTTACTTACAAAGTTAATCGAGTGTATACTCTCTAACAAGTTACTCTACCTTATCACTTGGTTTAAAACACAAAGCCTATTCATTAAACTGCATATGTTTGTGTATAGTTGTACACAACATTTTTTTTCCTACTGGTAATACCTAATGTTACTTCTCTAGTAATTTTTCATATATTTATAACTAAACATAGCATCAGGTAAATAACATATACTGGAAGTTTGTCCATGCCAAGCCTACCTCTGGCCTCATTTTGAAGTAATCCTTCACACTCATCACATAGCAATGTCCAGTGATCTTACTGAAGTGCACATTTTCAAACTTCTCACTCTTGAAGACTTCCTGAAAGACGAAGATACAGAGATTGTTTGAAAAAGACAGGTCCAATGCAAAAGCAGCAGACCGGTAGTATCAAGGACATTTACAGTAGAACTTCTAATATCCAAATTTTTAATAATCCAACCTCAAACTCATTCTCCCAACTCCATTTAAACCTGTTATTTTAGGCTTTCTATTATCCGACCTAATTGTTACTCTCCCTAGGGGGTCGGATAATAGAGGTTCTACTGTACTTCAACTCTGTACAAATGTATAACTATGTGTATTATCTTGAAAACAACTTGGCCAACTATTCATAATTTTCTTTGGTCCTCCCACACATCAAACCTTTATCACTTGCATCATACAGTAGTCAACAAGCAGTGGTTTTCAGGATGCAGACTCCAACACTGCAATTTTGAAGAGCTACAGCATGGCATTAAACGGACATTGAAGCACAACATTTAACAATCTGAAACTTGATAACATTTGTATTTTTGCAAGTTCAGAGACTATATTCATAAATCCAGAGCCATAAATCAACCAAGATTAGCACACAAGTACATTTTTTACAGTAAATATATGCATTGAGGAAATACCTGCATTAGCTGACCATTTTTGGGTATTTCCTGAATACACATATTCACTGTACTATACACGATAGTTAATTTTGTGCTGACCATGGCTGATCTCCCTTTGAAAACTAGATTGGGCCAACTCGGCGCCAACATATCCCCAGACAGGTCATCACTCACGCCACAGGTTTTGATCGGGAATTTTTTAAAACATAATTACCCATTATTATATGAACTTCAGCACATCAATCTACTCTGTTTATATCTTCCAAGGAAGATGGTGTATCCCCAGACGCCGAATACATAACTCAAATTATATTTTCAATCTTCCTGCAATGATAACTCTAAACATATTTTCAAAGTATTTAAATGATTGATGATTGAATGTCCATTCTAAAATAATAATCCCAAAAGAGCATATCTGTTTCTATATTTGTTGACAAATAAAATATTATTTTTAACTCAACTCATCATACTTTTCAATCTTCCTTCAAAGTATTTAAATGATTGATGATTCAATGTCCATTCTAAAATTCATAATCCCAAAAGCGCATATCTGTTTCTATATTTGTTCACAAATAAAATATTATTTAAAAAAAAATTATTTATATTATTATTTTATTATATTATTTTTAGAATTTGCAAATTGTTTTCAGTTATTCATTTCCTCTATACCTATATATGTGGTCCATATATATGCAACCTAAATATGTGACACAATCTCAGTTCTGACTCCCCTTTGTGTTATATGTAATGAAGCCCACCACCTCCCACCCCCACCCCTCTCCCCTTCTCCACACCTCTCTCACTATTACACAAGATCTGCAACCCCATTGAGTTCTTTGTTTCTCATCTGATATCATTAAATACCTTTGTTTATTTAGTGTCACTCAATATAGCTGGAGGTCCCAGAGGTGGGTGGGGGGAATCCGGGTGGGGGATGCATAAATGGTAAACAAACAATCTATATAAAAGGGGTACTCAAATACAAAAAGAATTGAGAATTTTAAGTATGTGATTATCAACTGAAATGAGTTCATAACTGTAGGAGCTGTGTCAAAATTAACTGAGGCAAGTTGAATAAAACTGGGCTAGTTGAGGGTTAAAAATCCCCTACTTTTACTACATAAGGATATAATTTCATTAATATTGGGACTTAAAGCTCACTTAAAGTGTCCATTTTGTCTACTTGAATATGTTTAACCAGTTTCATTTTAAAAAGTTAAAAACTCAGCAAGCAGAGGTATAACACACAAAAATAAGTTCTTAAAAGACTAAGATAGCCATAACATTATTAATATTCAAAATTTAAATAGACAGGCATTTCCTTTTAAAAATTCAAAGATTTCAGCTCTATAACCCACATAGTTTGACAGTTACTGGGCTTTAAAGTGGCATACTGTCCATAAATTGGGTTTCTGTGGGCATTTTACAATTGTTAAAGAGACCTTAGCAATTAAACAACAGATCTGAAACTTTTTGGGGGACATACATAACAAACAAAAATTATATATAATACAGTTTAAGACTTGTCACACTAAGCATTTCCAAATAACAGGGCAAAATACGGAAAAAATGTCCAAAAAGGCACTTGGGCGAGTGTCTATGGCCCTCATACACAGGTTAAATGTCTACTAAAAACCTTGATTTTCGGCATATGTAAAAAGGACATAATAATGCATTCCCAGATGGGATTTCAGCTCCATCAATCACATAGTTTAACAGTCACAGGGCTTAAAGGCGGTTAAAAAGTCCAAATATTGGGTCTCTGTGGGCCTTTTAGAGATCTCGATGTGGCTTTCAAATTAAAGCTTCAGACTTAAAATTTGTTACATACTAAGATTACACATAGAATATGTATCTAATAAAGTTTGAAACTTCTCAGACTTACCATTTCCAAGTTACAGAGCAAAATATGTGAGAAATGTCTTAAAAGGGTCACTCAGGTGGGTGTTTAAGGTCCTCATACACAGGTTAAATGTCTACTTGAAGCCTTGATTTTTGGCACATGTAAAAAGAACATAATAATGTATTCCCAGATGAGATTTCAGCTCTATCAGTCACATAGTTTAACAGTCACAGGCCTTAAAATTGGCAAAAAGTCCAAATACTGGGTCTTTATGGGGCCTTCTAGAGACCTAAATGTGGCCTTCAAATTAAAGCCTCAGACTTAAAATTTGTCACATACTAAGATTACACATAGAATATGCATCTAATACAGTTTGAAACTTCTTAGACTTACCATTTCCAAGTTACAGGGCAAAATATGTGAAAAATGTCTAAAAATGGTCACTCGGGTGGGGATTTATGGTCCTCATACACAGGTTAAATGTCTTCTTAAAGCCTTAATTTTTGGCACATATATAAATAACATACTAATATCTTCCCAGATAGGATTTGAGCTCTATCAGTCACATAGTTTGACAGTCACAGGGCTTAAAAGTAGCAAAAAGTCCAAATATTGGGTCTTTGGGAGCCTTTTAGAGACCTCAATTTGACCTTCAAAATTAAAGCTTCAGACTTAAAATCTGTTACATACTAAGATTACACACAGAATATATATCTAATACAGTTTGAAACTTCTCAGACTTACCATTTCCAAGTTACAGGGAAAAAGATGTGAAAAATGTCTTATAAGGGTCACTCGGGTGGGTGTTTATGGTCCTGATACACAGGTTAACTGTCTATTAAAGGCCTAAATGTTGGGGCACATATAAGAAAACACATAGATATATTCCCAGATGATATTTAACTTAGATGAGACATAGTTTGAAAGCTACAGTGCTTGAAAGTGGCAAAAAGTGCATAAATTGGGTCTCTGTGGGCACTTTTGAGACCTTAAGTCGACCCCTTTGGGTAAACCTACAGCCCTAAAATTTTCTACAGACAAGGATTACATATCAAAGTTATACCTAGCGCAGTTTGAGACTCATCAGAATTACCACTTCCAAATTATAGGGCAAAATATGTGAAAAGTATAGCAAAAAATCCCCAAGTGGGGGTATTTATGGGCCTCAAACACAATTTTCTCCTCAACTTAAAGTCGTGATTTTCGGCACATGTACTAAGAACATATTAATGTGTTGTCAGGTAAAATTTCAGCCAGCTGAGCATCATAGTTTGTGACCTACAGGGCTCTAAGTGGCCAAAAGTCCAATTTCTGACCTTAAGGTGGCCATAAGTTCTTTTTTACTGGGAGTTTAAGGTCACCTTAAAATAGGGATCTTCCTTTGGGCACCCTTAACATGTGTACCAAGTTTGAAAAAAAAATATTAATTTGTTTTTGAGTTATCGCGTCCACAAGGAAATTTCTACGGCGGCGGCGGCGCGACGGACCTGAATCCAATATATCCCCGACTTTCGTCTGGGGATATAATAAGTCTTGGACTGACAGTACGCACCCTCTGCAGAAACTTGCGGTTGGCCAGGTGGTAGGTTTCTTGAGGCTGCAGGAAGAAGTTACCTCTGAACCAGGGCTCTCCTTTTTGGTCCTTCCACAGCTTCTCCATCATCACAATGTGTGACGTCAGACCTGCCTCTCTGAAAAAAACACATTAATGCAACACACTCGGGGTTAAGGTTTTTATGGACCATTCAACAGCCGGGATCATATTGGGACATGTCCTCAGCATTACCGCTTGTGGGAGTTGAACCCACACAGAGGTGACTGCCTGTGATTAGATGCCAGACTTACTACACTAGATCATGAAGGACTTGTATATGTGGTACCTTCAACATAATGAATTCACAAATAAGTTAACTGGAATATATTTACGGAGCGAAGGTTTATGTAACACAGGTACTATTTAATCTATTACCTAGTCACTTACACATACCAGATATACGTAACAAAATGTGAAACACTATCTCTAGTATAAGAAATCAATTGAACAGATTATTTAATCCTGTGAATTTATTGACCAACCTGGGTTCTATGTGCACAAAGTCTCCTATATGGTAAGTGTGTCCATTGTACATGAAACTGTCCTCCCCTTCATCCTACAAATGGCATCAAGAATACCATCCCAGTACAAGGTTCACTTAAATACACACATACATCTCTTCAGAAAAATACACAATCGGTTGTGTAACTGTACAACACTCAGCACATGGAATGAGCAAAAGTGCCCACTTTTACACAAACATCTGTTGATGTTCACATTTTAGAATCAGGAGCTTTACACTATGTAACTCACAGTAAAAGCTACTTTGACTGTTTCAACAATCTATAAGTTATAATTTAAGTTAATCTTTAGTTTTTATAAAGTTTTTGGAAGATATTAAGTATGTGTACAAGAAAGTGACCTTTTCTACTGACGTCACATAAGTGTTCAATAGTAAACATGTTTAATGTAGTAAAAAACACTAATTTAACCACAATTTCAATGTGACCTTTGTTAATGATTCAAATTGATATCTTTGTCAAAAGAAAAATGATATGGCACACTTAAGTACACAGCTGACAGTAATGTGTAAACAATGCAATCAATTCAAAATTGATATATGAAAATGTAACAAGTTAAATATAACCAACAGATGCAACAAAGCACTAACTAGGGTAGTCATTTCATTTAGTTTACAAGATGCCGAGGAATCTTTCTTATTCTGGTACTTTTTCTGGCTGGTAAAACTGAAGTAACCTGCAAAATTTCAAATTACAAAATAACTGGGATGAAAACAATACTTTAGCTAAATCCAACCACGGCTTCACCGTACAACCATAGAAACTAAATTTATACATAACGATAGAAATTTGACCAATCTATTTTTAAAACTGCTTGGCTCATTTCTTCAGCTTTCAATAAGTAGAACTCTGGTATGAGGAATTAGACATTACCTCTCACTGTCACTTGTCATTAAACATCAGCCTATGAGACACACTATTCTTACCTCAGTCTTGTCCAGGTCCTCCTTGTCTTTACTCTGCTCCCGTCTCCGCCTCTCCTCGTCCTCTTTCTGCTCTCTCACCTGTTTATTCTTCTTCTCCTGTAAATACACAAACTCATCATGCCCACCTCAGTTACATCTTCACCTTACATTTTACATGCCTGTCTCTCACGCATTCTCACTAGTCAGATTTTCTAGAATTTCTCACTCACTGGACTTTATCCTGTACACCCCCACACGTGGGTCTCACTCATTCCTCTTTAAACTGCTTATTGTGGGTTGCTAATTTAACACTTCTGAATAACTGCTAAACCTCTACTTATTAGCTTAAAAGCTACCAACTACATTCCAACACTTTAATCGTGATTCAAAAAGACTTAGAACCACAATAACACCATGTGTTTTATTCAATTAGTAACAGGTTTACAACACCATTCCCCCCATTAGAGATCAGGCATAACTGCCTCTGCTGCCTGTTGAAGAGTCTAACCTGATCCACTGCGATATTGAACATCTGTTCGGTGTAGCTAAGAGCGGGCGTAATGAACAACTCCCCATTCTTGCAGATTTCATCCCGCAATCTGATGAAGAACAGCTGCAGCTCAACAGCGTCCTCATACAGCTGTAAGAAAGTACACAGAAATGTAAAAACATTAAGAACAACCAAGTACAGTGTCCTCATTCAGCTGTGAGAAAGTACACAGAAATGTAAAAACAGTAAGAACAACCTAGTACAGTGTCCTCATATAGTTATGATAAAATATATATTTGGGTTCAAAGCTGCTTTTAAAATATTCCATAGGACTGATGAGGAGTACATGAGGTGGTTATAGTAAATTGAAAGAAAAAAACACACTCTAAGAACAGGTTATTGAAAGTATTAAAATGTTAGCCTTTTCTAATGGCTGATATTTATTAAACTGACTTTTGCCACAATTTCTAAGATGGCAGGTGAGTGTTCACACTACACCACCATTTCCTGGGAACAACACAAAAATTCATCACTCTAACACTGGGCATACTGCCGGCAACTACTTTGATATATATCCTAAAATGGTTACTTTTATGAAAGGCACAGGAGTCTAAATGTTATCACAGTATATAAGTTACATAAAAACTTCAAAGCTTTCCTTGAGAGCTCAAGGTACCAATGAGTATTAAATTTGAAGAACACACTGTGAAACCTCTCTAAAAGTTGTTATACCTGTGAATCTGTGCGACTAACTCGACGAGCATATTCAAATACTTCAAACATATCTTCTTGGAAACGGTCCATCCTACGGTATCTGGCCTAAAATTAACAATTTATTTTTTCATTAAAGACTATGGAGTACATGTTTATTATATTTATTATAAAAAAACATAAATAAATCACCCATAAACATCATATCAAAACAGTTGTACCAGGTGTCAATAAAGTTCAATGTTTGTTAGGTAATTGTCTTTTACAAACACAGCCTTACAGAGAAAGAAAGTCTCTAATTCAAACTTTCAAATTTAATTTAAATTTTAATTTCAATCTTTTTACTACACCAATTTTTTGGGGCTGTTTCAAATGAACAACATGGACTGCATTGTACTAAACTGTTTTTTTGGGGCTGTTTCAAATGAACAACATGGACTGCATTGTACTAAACTGTATACCAGAGATAATCTCATCTAAAAATTTGAAACTATACCAATAATTGTACACCTAAAAAGCATTTTGAACATTACCCTGTCCAGGATTTTCTTAATCTGCTCAAATGAGGGTCGTTTTCTGTAACAATACAAAAACAGGTCATCAAAAAATAAATTAAAACACACCATGCCAAATAATATAACCATCCAAACACACAGAAGTAAAGTTACAATGCCTTGAATTAACTCTGGCAAGGAACTGTTGTAAAGCTGACACCAGAATAAAGGAAAATGAAGGATTGCCTACAAACACTGAATATCCCACCTTGGTTTAGCTGTCTGATTTTCCACTGGGGCCAGTGATGTAGAATCTTCCTCTATCAATGCAGGAAGTTCCTGGAAACTGTCACTATAACAACGGCCTTCTTCATCCTGTAATACACACAAACTACTACAGAACTGACAACACACAGAACATTAAAAAATACATATCTGAAAGATCATCAGATTCAAGATATTAATTCAAAATTAAAAGGTTTTTAAAGTAACATAAGACAAAGCTAACCATCTTAAAAAGAAATCTGATGAAGATAGAAACTTCTTGATTCTGTCTCTAACCCATAATCACCATATCACATTTGCAGCCATTTTCATAGATTAACTGTATGACTGTAAATGTGTAACTTGCTAATTGACAAACAACCATATGTGTAACCGTGTGATGATAACAGAACTTGTTAGGTGGTTGTAAGAGTCACCATGGCTGCATAAATGTCATAGTGTGGTTGTGTGAAATCACTGTGTGTGAAGTCTTACAGTTGTATGACAAATAATGTGTTTGTGTTAACATGCCATATGTCATCATGTAAATTTTGATTGTGGTTGTACAAAATCAGATTGTATGAATCACAGTGTGGTTGTAACACTACCAGTATGGTTACAGGACTTACTGTGTGGCTGTATAACATCATAGGTTGTATGAATCACAGTGTAGTTGTAAAACGACCAGTATGGTGACAGGACTTACTGTGTGGTTGTACGTGGCTATGAAGAGCTTGGTTAACATTTCCTGCACCATGGCCCTGACGTCAGGCACTCCTCCACCCATGTCATCCTCTGACATCAATTCCTGCTTCTTCTCCAGGCACACTCGCTGCAGTGTCAGTGCATCCTGTATGTACAAATCACCTCTAGCAGTGACACTCACATAGGCAAAAGGTAAACTCTCAAAAAAACATCTTTTTTATTTCACATCCAATTAGACCTGATAAAAAGTAACACCAATGGCAGCAGTGTTGGGGCAACATTCAAAGTACAGACGATTGAATGGTATCGAAAATACATTAGCACACAACAGTGTGTATCTGTTTCATGTATTGTAAATGTCTGATCATTCACCATCTGAGTCACATATATGAGTCAACAAATACATCAACAGCCATTGGAAAGACTGATGCTTTCACAACACAACACTTGTTTTTCTTTACAAAATGTAACTCCTGAATTCACATAAAACTACTTTTAAGCCTCACTGTTTTACTCTTTAAGTGCTCACACTGGGACATACCTTGTAGATGAGCGAGTCTGGCTCATTGTACTTGCAAGCATTGTCAAAGATCTGCACAAAGTCACAGACCATGTCCTCCAGGGAGGTGTACTGGTTGGAGGACATGCGCTGGCTGATGCGCATCATGTCTATTGGCTTCTTGATCACCTCATAGTAATCTGGGTAATCCTGAAAAAGTGTACAGAGAGAGTGTAGTGAAGCTGGATCGCCTGTACAAAACCTGGTAGTCAAGAAATAGTTAAGAGCAGGGGTCCTTTGTACCCGGTTACCCGGTATGTGTAAAATGCACAACTGACCTCACACTTAGATCAAACCAATACAGTCAGTAAATGAACTCTTGTTTGGGAAATTTATTGAGGTCTCAGAGCCTAACTCAATTTGTTAAGTTCTACTGTTAAATTTAATCACTTTAACCTTACATTGTTGACACAAACTGCTAAGCACAACATATCACATGACTGAGTAGTTTGAAAACAAACAGTGCCACTGTATAAACTCGACGGATTGTAAGAGCAGTGCAAAGTGTATGTCAGATACATATTACAAGCTGTACCTGTTTGGGTGGAAGTTTGATGAAGGGTGTGGACAGTATGCGCCCCCTGGAGTCTGAGTAATCCTTCACATAGTTGTACAGGTCATGGAACCTCTGTAACTGGGGGTTACTGGTTGGAGTCCTGAGTGGAATACAAGTATATTGTATGTGAAAACCATAAAACTGCATGACTGTCAAAAACAGCACAAGAAACTTTTTCACAGGGAAACAAAAATGTGTGCAGACTTTTGCAAGATATTGTATCATGTCCTTTTATATGGTGTCAGATTGAAAAATCTAAGTTCTTCTATATCCCACCTTTTGCATGCCTTTCCTGGGAACATGGGTGAGCCCTCCAGGGGTGGCAGTGACTTGACCTTGTTTCTGAGGATTCTCTCCAGGGTCTCTGCATCCTTGTAGATTTGGGATTTCTCCTCATTGTAGTGGCGAGCATTGTTAAACATCAGCTCCAAATCTTGCACAAGAGCCTGATCACTGCCATACTGAAACAAGTGATGCACAATGAGTTTCAAAACTGACCAAGTGCTAAAGAATAAATGGTTTAGTATCATATTTTTAATGGCAAGAGTGTAAAAATTTAAAAGTTATGTTACTCTAGAAAGAGAAAAGTCAGAGAGAATAGTTACCTGTCTCAGACAAGGGGGTAGTTACTAATTTGGCATACTGGATGCACATCATAACCTCACTTCTATGAAGATACATAACTCGAGAAATAGAATGGGTATTATGGACCACAAATAAATGACATGTGATAATGCATACATAAAATATAGAAAAGTTTTTTTTTCACATCTGTCACTGCATATTCTTACACAAATCATATATTAACATCAATTCAGGCATAAGGAAGGTAAAAATAAAGACATTCGGGAAACAAAAACATTTGTTCTGAACTCACCCTGTTTTCTTTGATCTTTGCCTCTATCATGGTCATGTCTATGGGGTCAGAAATAACCTGATAATAGTCTGGGTAGTCTTTTCTTGAGGGCAAGGTCACAAAGATGTCAATTAATGTGCGGCTATCCATCTGAAAAAATATGAGCTTTATTGACATACAAGAACAGTTTATTTCTAGATGCTTCATTTCCAATTGATATTAAAATGGTTTGTTGGTAAATTAACCTTTTTTTACAAATTATGCCACACTCCTGATAGCCTCTAAGTCTTTTCAGTATTGTTCCAAGCAAATACTAGAATATGGATGATCTTTTTCATGTTAAACAGCATTCAACAATTACATACATCACTTCAAAAAGTAATTAGATTTGACTATTCGTTCTTACTTTTGAGTATTTCTAAACAAGTTTTGAATTAAAATGAATTTACATGAGAGGGATTAGGAATAAAATCAATTTCCCATGTATTACTGTGGTATAACAGACATCAACAAACCGTTAAGTCTTTACACACCTGGAGGTCAGACACAGTTTTGTAGAGGGTCCAGAGCCTGCGTTTGAGGGTGTCCTCACTGTTGTGGGAGCCAGGTCTGCGGCCAGGTTTGCGTTTTGGTGTACCACCTTCCTCAGATGTCACACTTGCAGTGTCATAACTACGCCGACTCTTCTTTACCACTATGTCAGTGGTGTCACTCCAAATCTCCTCCTGTTTAACAAAAACAACAGAAGCCACATCACATCTCACATGCAACAAATATAAGTGAAGTCACTCCAAATGTGATGCCAAGCAACATCAGTAAAGTCACTCCAATTCTCCTGTAAAAACAGAAGTGAAGTCATTCGATTCTGATCACAGATATTATCAGTGACATCAAAGCTGATGTGTAAACTGACGTAAAGTCAGTGACACCACTACAAACCTCCTGTAAATGTTACATAAGTATGTGAAATCAGTAAATATCCGTATTTACTGAAATTTTCAGTGAATATGCGCATCAGATAATTACACATATTTCTGAAAGTTTCAGTACATATGCATATTTACTGTTTTTTTTTTTTTTTTTGGTCTAGTACATACTACGGCTGTGATACATTACCCGGTTACCTGAAAACGGTCCGAATTCCTTAAGAAACCGAGTACTAACTGGCGAAGCGGGCAGTGTTCGCTCTCGTCAAAAATGAATGCGAGACAGACCGTCTCCCTTCACTTGAAAAGGCGAGACAACTGTGAAAAAATGTGAGACATGTTTTGCGTCAAGATATTTTGAAATATTTAGTTCCAATTTGGGACTGCATAAAATCTTCTTTATTTAAATAATAAGAAATAGATGCTAAACTAAAAATTCAAATAAATAAAATATTTAATTCTGTTTTTATTTGTCTTTTATTTTTTTTAAAAATTTCACTTCTAAACCACATCTTAATGGCCTAATGGCTGGGTGCTACTGGGTTTTTAAAAAAATTTTTTTTATATTACTGTTATCTGGATTCATCAAATAAATAAATAAATTGCATTTCTTCTCTTTTCTTTGAAGAAATATATATTTTGTCTCTTCCGATAATAGACGAATTTCTTTGGTCAGTAGTTGTTTCGACTGTTTCGCCTGTGACACAATATGCAGAAGACGAGTTAAAAAAATAGACATAAAGCACGGAAATCTCGTGAGAATACCTGAAATCTCGCGTGAATTACTGTTAGCTGGATGTATCAAATAAAATAAACTCACTTTCCTGTCTTTCTCACCTATTTCTATGAGGAAATATGTACGTCGTCGCTTCCGATAATAGATGAATTTCTTCCGTCAGTTTTGAGTGTTTCACCTGGTAGCGACAGCACAGACGCGTTGGTGAGTTGGTTTTGCGACAACTCGCCCCAGAGTGTATACAAACTCGCGAAATCGCACTCGAGAGCGAACACTGAGCGGGTAACCGAAAAATATTAAATATAACATAAATCAATGAAATACTTGGATAAACCTTAGTATTCTGTCAGATTTCTTTAACTGATATTAGTTTTTCACATAATTTTCCTTATTTATACAGATATGTAACACTATTTTTCGTAACTTTTTGTTTACATCATCTGCCATGTTTGCTTCTCTGCTACTTCCACTGGGTGATAACTAAAACACTGTTACCCGAATTCGGATCGGTTCTTTCGAGGCGAGTACCCGGTGTTGTTTTTCTAACGAAGTCACAGCCTTAGTACATACACATATTTACTGAAATCATCATGAAGACTTTAAATCTATAATAGTTGGGTGTTATCTGCTCTGTCTCAATTAATATTAATACATGTAGTTAGTTAAAACTTTCAACATAATATTTTATATCTAATGTACTGTAAAATGAAGTATGCTTAGTATGTCCAATAGTAGTTGAATAGTAGTTCAATAGTATTGAAGTCAAACATAGAAAAATATTTTAATATAATGTACATTTCAGTTTACAGTTCAATATTATATATTCACATCCAGTTAATATAGAATTTCATTTCACAAATTTTAAATTTACTGAAACTTAAAATAGTAAACTTGTGAAATAACACTGGTTATAAATAAGTAAATACACATATTTACTGAAAATTTTTTACGGAATACAAGTATTTACTGACCAAATCAGTAAATATGTGTACTTACTGATATATTTACTATAACATATACAAACATAATATTAGTGATTTTACTCCAATTCTTCTGTGCAAACAGACAAACAGTGCATATTTCCTGACAGGTATGTAAACAAGAGGGTCAGAAATGCCCCAAAAGGCGGGTTGTGCAGGCACCAATAAGATTAGCGACTGCTGTAATTAAATTTAGAAACAAGGAAAGAAATGTTAGGTCACCCAGTTAAGTTAAATGTGTTAGACGTGTTAAGAAATGTAAAACTTGTAATCTAGGTTAGATAATTGTATCTATGCTATAAACAGACAAACGAACAAACAGAATTACACCAATTTTGAAAGCAACCCAGCTATGATGGTGATCTATGTCCCGGTCAAGGGGAGAATTCGATTGGACAAAGCGTTTTCGAGTTAGAGTCCGGAAACGAAAATGTTGAAGTACCGGCAATCGGACAAAACACGGACAAAGGAACGGACGGAATTACACCAATTTCAAAATCAACTTAGCTATGATGGTGATCTATCCCCCTGTCAAGTTTGAATTCGATTGGACAAAGTGTTTTCGAGTTAGAGTCAGGAAACGAAACTGTTAACAGACAAACAGACAAAAAATGGACAAATGAACAGATGGAATTACGCCAATTTCGAAAGCAACCTAGCTATGATGATGATCTATCTCCCTGTCAAGTTTGAAATCGCTTGGATAAAGCGTTTTCGAGTTAAGAGTCCGGAAATGAAAATGTTGATGGACAGACGGACGGACGGACAGACGCCGGACACATCAATCTAATAGTCGGGTTGCTTACACGCAACCCACCTAAAAAGAACCCCTTGAATGTTATTATTAATAGGATAATCCATTCTATCAGGTGAAAACTTGCCTTGAAGAATTATTTCTTTATGAAAGTCAACAGCAATAATTAGTACTCACTAATTATTGAAATTAAGTTTAAGTAGTATTACGTAATAAGTAAAGTTTTATTGAAAATTAAAATAAATTTTACACACAATTAAGAAATAGGATTAACAATCACAAGTCCATGACTTTGTTTATTCTGTATGTTAGTGCCTTTTCAGAGTGGAGAAGAAATGGATCCAACTGAGTCTTGTATTGACAAGAATTGATATTGAAGTTTTTACACAGATATCTTACAAAGCTTTGATATTACCTTAACTGGTTAAAATACAGAGCAAATGACAAGGGAAAAAGGTGGTCTGCACATTAGTGTTTCCTAAATTGGCAGAATATGACAAATAATCAGCAGTCAATTTATGCATTGACGTCACAACATCAATAACACTGAAATTAGTGAAGTGAAAGGACAGTATCTGTTGTGGAATGATGACAAGTTATTTGTCCAGCGAAGAATTTCCATGAGCTGAAGTTGTTGATCTATGTGAATGAACTACCAGTGCAACATTAGTCACTAGATCTACTCCCAACTATCCGATTATATCAGGAAATTCAACCAGTGTTGATAGCTGGTAGATATTAATGGATGATTAAAATGGTAAAGGCAATATGGTCACTTTATTGGTCTATATATGCCATTGCAGTCCAATTAACATTAAACTATCTGATTTTCAGACAGAACTTTTTTTTTTGTTTTTGTACACATATTGCAAATCACATTTCAAAGTTTAAATGAACCATTCATTTTTTTATCTGAAAATACACAGCAGTGTAATAAGTATCAAGGATCTGCTTTTAATATTAAAATATATGTGGAACTTCTATTCATCGTAGTGCTTGTACACACAGTCAAAATGGTGCAAAAAACTTTTGAAAATAAGACAAATTATGAAATTCTTCTAAAACATTCTGGAGTGGTAGACAGGGGGAACAGAACTAATGTGACACACAGAAATCCAAATTACAGACCACAGTTATTTACATGTTTAATACAAAATTTGAAAATTATTGACAATAATTTCACAATGCTGCTTATGTTTTACATCAATAACATTCCACAAACATGTAAGGACAACAATGAAACTACAACTGCTGCAACAGTCAACTAACATCCTGTCTTACCATTTTGGTCACCTGATGTTATTAAATTAAAAACAACACACAGAATGAAGCAAATTTCATTCAATGTTGTTGAGACTTAGGAACAAGTTACACATCAGTGCATATAAGTACTTCAGAACATAACTTACTAGTTTTATTTAAAATGAATTGAATTTTGACTTGTGTCATTCTATGTGTTGAAACATATATAACAAGACAACATCTACAACAATACTGAAAAAAAAACCACTTAATATAAACTGACTGACAATATTAACAAGTATCAATTTAACACAAGGGTAGAAATTGAATAACAATTTAAGTACTCAAAAATTCAACAATATATGTGTATCCACAAAGATAATTTGAACAGAATGACACATTACAATTATAATGACAACACTTCTCAAAATGTCTTCAACACATGCCCAGAATGCTGGACACATAGTTAAAATGATTTGAAAAAAGAAAAACTTTCTCATATACTTTGACTAAGACCACTGTTAAACTTGTGCACTGACATGTAACTATTTTGTATAAACACCTTGTGATATAATGGTGTGATGTCCAGGCTATGACCGCGTTCTGGACATACCAATGACCAGCAAAGGTCAGCTCATACAACACAGAGGGACACCAAACACTGGGGGCAGGGGACCTACCTGCAGCACCAGCTCTAGAGGCACGGGGGTGGGGACAATGTCTAGGAAAGAGGGGTCCAAGGACTGAATGAACTCCTCCAGGGGCTGTGGGGCAGGAGAGGGTGGGTTAGGACAAGGGTTAGTAGGTGGGTTAGTGGGCACACTGAGCTCAGGCTCAGTAACTACAGCAAAGTCGGCATGCTCTGTCTACAACGGTGGGTACAAACAGAGTTAATGCAGGTTATTTATACAGCAGTAAACTACACCCTGTAGCTCACAAGGAATTACACACACAGCTGACATGTCTGGTGAAAACAAAACTGTCCACTACAGGAGAAATAACTAGTGTGCACTGCTGGGATGTCATGTATAAACAAAACACACTGGTAAATCCCCACTGCCATACATTGCATTTTACGCAGAAATTCAAGATGGCCAAAATCAGTCTATCTCTCACCGTTTCCGAGATAAACATGTTTTTGCATGTAACACAGAAATTCAAGATGGCTACAAAACTGGTGGGAAAACAATTTTTGCGAAAAATCGGCAGTCGACCTCAGATACCCTGCGGGCCATGCCAAAATTCAAGAATCGTGAAAACGATTTTTAGGAAAAATTGCCAGTACACTCTGCAGATACCCTGTGGGTCAAAAATTTTGTCGAAATCACTCTATCTTTCTGAGATAAACACGTTTTACACAGAAATTCTAGATGGCCGCCAAAAATGGTGGGAAAAATATTTTTGAGAAAAGTCGCCAGTAGACCCTGCAGGTAAATAATTCGACAAAATCATTCCATCTCGCACCATTTCTGAAATATGAAAGATTTTTCATTTTCAGTGTTAAGAAAAATCGTGCGGTTTAGTTAATCATTAATAAGTCGGCCATTTTGTATTGGATCACTTCCAAAAGTTAATGATTTCCAGACATCTATATAACGAACTTACTTGCAAATTTCATGTGCATAGGTGAAGTGCTTTTTAAGTTATCATCTGAACAAGCACACCCTTTTGAACAAACATGTTTTTGGTCATGTGACTTCTCTGATTGGTTGAAATGTCATGAAACCATATTCAGAAATTTTTCCCAGGGCTACTGCACACATGTGCTAAATTTGAAAAGAATCCACCCAGTGGTTGCCGAGCTACAAGCAAAAGAAAATGTGTGAACTGGCGGACCCACTCTCTCTCCCCTCTCCCCTAAAACAAGCGTCCCTTGTGGGATGCATAACTGGACCTACGCATCGGAGAACCAATGCAAATTTGTATCCACCGGAAAGACAACTCATCAAAGCCAGTGAATCATCATTTGACCTTGAAGGAGGGGCCCAAGGTCAAATCTGAAAAGGTCAAAATCAGAAGATTCTCAGCCCAGGATATCCTATAGATTGGTTTCACATTGCAAACCTCTAGGACCATAATAAGTGAGTTTTAAGTACTTTTAAGTTTGGCTGTATTTGTTTAACCTTGAAAGAGGGAACCAAGGTCAAATCTGACAACATCAAAAGATTCCCAGCCCATGATTTCCTATAAGCTGATTTGACATTGTAAACCAATAATAAGCACGTTATAAGCACTTTCTATATGCCACTGTGGCCTAGCGGGTAACACACTTGTCTAGGAACTCAAAAGGACGTGGGTTCAATCCCAGGTACAAGCAGATACAAAGTGGCTCAGATGACCACTTAAAATGGCGGTCCTCTGTCATTGGGTCCTATCCCCAGTGGCAGGTTAAAGAACCTCAAGAACGTTGATAAATGGTGATCCTTGAGTCTCTATCTTCCAGTTAGGGAATGTCAGTTACTTGTGCGTTGGGGCTGTACCTGTCCAGTCGGATTGGTTAAATAGCGCTTTGAGTCCTGTAGTATATGGAGATATTGCGCTGAGTATAAATACATAATAATAATAATTTTAAGTTTGGCTGTCCTGGTTTGACCTTAAAGGAGGGGTCCAAGGTCAAATCTGACCACATCAAAAGATTCCCAGCCCATGATTTTCTATAAGTTGGTTTCACATTGCAAACCTCTAGGACCAATAATAAGGGAGTTATAAGCACTTTTAAGTTGTGGCTATCCTCGTTTGACCTTGAAGGAGGGGCCAAAGGTCAAATCTGACCACATCAAAAGATTCCCAGGCCATGATTTCCTATAAGTTGGTTTCAAATTGTAAACCTCTAGGACTAATAATAAGTGAGTTATAAGCACTTTTACGTTTTGCTATCCTCGTTTGACCTTCAAGGAGGGATCCAAGGTCAAATCTGACCACATCAGAAGATTCCCGGCGCATGATTTCATGTAGGTTGGTTTCAAATTGCAAACCTATAGAACCAATAATAAGGGAGATATAGGGACTTTTAAAGTCCGCTATGTGGGGTACTTTGGCACTCCGTGGATGACCTTGAATTAAGAGCTTCAAGGTCAAATGTCTGCAAGTTTGTAGAGGACATGTATATCTGTTATACATATCACCTATGAAGAGATCCAACCTTCTACCTATGAGAACCAGTAAGCAGAAAAGGGTGTATAATTTTCAAAGAAATGCCTGCGGCGGCCATCTTGTTTTTCAGAATGAGGCTAATTTCAGCCCCAGAGAAGCTTACCTCCCAATGAAGATATCCTACAAATTTGGTGAACCTAACTGGTGTAGTTTTCCTCTAAGAGTGTTAACACCAAAAATCTCTCTATGCTCGGCGGCAGAGTAGCGAACACTAAACCAAAGTATCCACCGGATGCTTCCGGTGGATACAATTACTCCAAATTAATTACTTTAATATGTTGACATAGAATTTAATTTGTTTTGACTGAATAAACCTTCATTCTGATAACTATGAAGAGAAGCTTTTAATAGACATGTGGTTGTTGGAAACTAGCTTGACTCAGTGAAATATGATTAATTCCAAAAACTTTGGACATGCATTGACAGTGAACTTCGTAATAGCTTGAATTTATAATAAGTAAACATGTGTATCCTATACATTCTCTCAAGTGTACTGAGAAAGACTGCATAAAGTATTTAAAGAATTTTAACAATGTTGCAAAACTCCAAGGTGGTCTACAATAGACTATGACAATAGTTTCACATTTATCTGGAACTTCAAAAAATGCATCAAATTTTAATAGACTTTGATAAATCTTTCACTTCACAAATCCACATTTACAAATATTAAAATTTAATGCCCACCTTTACCTTTGTCATGGGTAGAACTTCTCTGTACTTGTTATTCAATACTTCTTGTAGTCTCACAGCATCCTGTGAACAAATGTAATACCTGGGATAGAAATGCTCTGCATGAACTTTTGATACTGTGATCCAAAATCTTGTAAAACACTTGAAACCCAATCCTCCTGCATACACACTGGCCAGTGCAAGCATAATACACCAGCCACACAGACCACACAAAACAGGGTTAACCCCTGTATCACATGTCTACCAAAGAACACAAGCACCCTCAACAGAACTGATTAACCCCAGGACATATACCCCTCCAAAGTATCCACCCCAGCACATACACACTCCCCAGTACTAATCATCCACCTTACTCCAGTATTGACAGCTGTCAGATAAAGCAGGCCAAATGTTGTTTGGGTTATCTGTGCTTTAGCAGGTTCACTGTCTCCACAGGACATGTGGCCACAATGATTTATGTAGAGACTGAATCTCACAGCCACACACTGAGGGAGGGTAAACAAGAGGGCATTGGCACTTGAAAGATCTAAGAACCTCTACATACACTCACATCCCACAAAAAAAGTCAGCTGACAAGATAACAGGTGTACTGTCATAGACCCAAGGGGAAAGATCAGTCACAGATCAGTTTTGTAATGAGAATCTATCAAGATTTAACTATTATACAGATTTATTGCTTTCAGTTATGGATTGAAGACTTTATCGTTTCCCTCAAATGCACAACAGGGAATTAATTAACTCCAATGTCACTCATAACAAGAAATACTATAATGCAAACTTATTGCTTATTTTAATCACAAAATTACAAAACCATAATCTATAGCCATTGCCCAAAAAAGTAAATCTGTTGAGCATTTTACAACAATTGAAAATACCTCACCTTGTAAATTTGTGACTCTGTGACGTTGTATGTCTTAGCATTTTCAAATACTCTGTGTAAGTCATTGTAGAGCCTTTCAATTTTCTTGTATTTGCCAGTTTTGATGCGTGTTCTGATCTTCAGCAGAGCAATAGGTTTATCAATCTCATCATAGTAATCAGGGTATGATCTGTAATCATATGGCAGGAAGTGTGGAAAGGCTCATTGCAACATCCACAAATGACATTAGAAATGTGTATAAGCTATAGCCAAACAAATTTTGTGGTCATGTGGCAAATTATTGCTGGACTATGATGAAAAAGTTCAATCAAATCAGACATGCAAGAACTATTGCACACAAGAAATATTGCTATAATACTAAGGTTTGATACAGGAGACTGCAAAATATAGTAGACTAGAAAGCACTCATAGAGTGCAGACCTATAACAGGCACTTGCGTTTCAAATTCTGGATTTTTTTGTATCCAAAATACAATATATGGATTTTTCTCAAAAAGTAATCATTTCTTCCAAGGGTGTAAACGGAAAAGTGGATCATTCGGTTGTCATGCAGTTACGAAATGCTTCGCCTTTGTACTTTCGGTCCTTAATTTCTGCATAGGTGCATGCTTTATCCCTATATTAAAAGCTTTTTTACAAACTTCTCCCTCACCCTATACCGTACATTATGTATGCATGCTTGTGATTGGCCAATTCTATGATTACCTAGACAACTATGGGAAAACGCCAAGGTATTACTGTTTACTTTATATTTTTGCATTTACATTGAGTTCTGTGATTTTTTTTTTTTTTTGATTTTTTTTTGTCTGAATGTATCAAATTTTTGTATAATCTTATTCAAATCAGTACTCTATAATGACAAAAAGGCTTCAAAGAAATTGCTTAACATTTATAAATGACAATGGACCACAACCGAAAATTTATGTTTTTTGTTCTGCTTTGTTCACCGACAATTTCGGTTACAGAAATTTTAAAAGGTACCATCCCTAACTTCTTTCATTGGGCATGGTTTACCCACATAAAGTATTTCATGAAATTCTGCTCTTTGCTTTTGGAGTAATGTCAACCAGAAAGCCAAAGTCACTGAAAATACACTGAAAATGTTACCTCGAAGCTTCAGGAATTTTCTATATACAGAATATGATCCAGACCTTTCCCAAAAATTTATTCACTTCTTCCTTTGGTCAGGTCCTACCCACATAAAAATTTGATGTGACTGTACAAATTTACATGGCTTAAACATAACTTTGATTACACTAGACAAGTGGGTACCTCCTGTTTGGCAGTCTAAGGAAGGGTTCACTGAGCACCTGTCCTGCAGGTGCGGTGTAGTTCTTCACAGACATGTAGAGCATCCAAAACGGAGATTCCATCTCATCCACCAGAGAGCCTTCAGTCTCTGATGCCTCCTCCCCACCTGTGTCCACCTATTATGTAAACATATTTCAGAACTAATATACCAAATTGAAATAAATGGTTGCTTTGGGCAGAACCACTATTGACTCTGAAACTAACGGTCAAGGTAGTCAACACAAAGTTCATCTATACTCACATACAAAATTTGAGAGCTCATAGTTGAATAAATTGGAAGTACATGTATCATGTCTGTTAGCAAATCTCTGTTGCAGTGCAACAAACCCAAAACCTCCAAACTTAGTAGATCCCTGGCCTTTGTTTTGGATTTCAATAAGTGATATTCATGTAATTTGTCAAAAGCTTCAGCAGATAATATCTGTGTTCATGTGGCCTCAAGTTGCTGCACCCCCATCTATTGAGTGGTTACATATTGTTGTATGAACCAATATCCTTTCAGTAGTTCATACCTATATCTGTTCAGCTCTCTTGCTGCACCCCTATGGATGGGTATTTCTTCAGCCCACACATACTGCTTGCACTCAGTCCTGAATACCTACTTCTGTTCAGTATCCTGTGCTTGCAACATACCTGAGGGTGGATACATTATCAGTTCAGAGCATGTTTTGCTTTCTGCATTCCCTACCTGTGTCTGTTCTGGAACTGGGGGCTGCTGTACTCCTGGTGGGGGGTACTCCATCCTGGCCATCATTGTGGACACTTTCTCCATTTGTGTCCTACGTACACGGCTGCGGCTGACACGCGTGGACCCAGGAGTGCGTGGCTGACCAAGTTCACTCTCCTTTTTGTTAATCAAACGCCGGAGTTGTACGGCATCCTATTCAAACAGCATTGAAAAAAAAATAGTCTTCAGATAACAAAGTACTGTTGTATTTTGAATATAGAGAATGTATGTTGAATGCCAAATGGTGACCAAAGATATCTGCTGCCTCCAAAAGGTTACACAGTTTCCTATATTACATATTCTTTCAGGGATTTGAAGAAAGAGAGTAAAAACATAAAAGTATAAAGTACACAAATCTTTTAAATCCTGTATAGGACAAGAAACACAACATCATGGGTCGTGGGTTCGATCCCCACTGATGCCAACTGTTTCATGTGGGACAGCATTCTTGGGCAAGATGTCAACCTAGAATGCGCCTGTCTCCCCCCCCAGGGGGAAATATAGGTATGCAGCTATAGGGGATACTGGCTTCTGCGCCTTGCATGGCAGCAATAGGTAAGGTTACCAAGACTAGCTATCCTTGCTGGGGTAATACTGTGTAAAGCGCTTTGAGCTAATAATAGAAAGAGCGCTATATAAGAGCCCAGTATTATTATTATATTATTATCATTATCACTCACAGTTAAACTGACTGTTTTCACATAACACTCACCCTGTAGACCTGGGATCCAGGCTCATTATACACCTTAGCATTGCTGATCATTAAGTGCAAGTCTTTAGACATTTCCTCTAATGAGGTGTATTCATTTCTCTCTATCTTCTGTCCTATAGTTTTAAGATCCATGGGTTCTTTGATCACACTATAGTAATCAGGGAGGTCCTAAAAGTGAAACAGATGACAATAAACGTGAAGTATGAGATCAGTGTTAGCTAGTATGTGTCAGATAAGAACTGAATAATCATTGAAGAACTGCAAAATAATAAAAAGGAAGAACTGTAATACTATAAAAAGGAAAAAAAAAAAAGAGGACTGAGACAGAACTAGAGGATCGCTCGCAAAAAAAAAGATAATGTTTTTGCATAGCAAAAACAAAGCGTCCCGAAAAGGATATAAAGGTGAGTGCTAAAGTATTAAGAAAATGCTTCGTTTCTAGCCTTATACTGTTGCGGCAACCAAAGTCAGCGCAGTCTGCTCTATCTAGCACGGTTTTCACGATATAAGCATTTTTGTGTTTTGCAAAAAATAAAAAAATTAAAAATGTCTGCTATATTTGGCGAGACAAAAATATTTTGAAAATTGGCATGGCTACTCTGCAGAGATACCCAGCAGGTCCCAAATTTTGTTGAGTTCGCTCCATATAGCACAGTTTTCGAGATATAAGCATTTTTGTGTTTTGCAAAAACTTTGAAAATTCAAAATGGCCACCATTTTTGGGGAGACAAAAATTTTTGTCAAGACCACTGCCGTGGTGTGTATCTCCCGCCGAGCATTAAAGCAGAAGAAATAGCTTTTCCGAGATATTCACAATTTTTCATTTTCGTGTGTGAAAGGTCTTCCAAAAGTAGGTGAATGAGCTATTTGAGAAAAATTGGCTATCTGCAATACTATTAAGAGATAATTCACATTTACTCATTTTGAGTAGGTGAATAATTATCTATGGGTCTGAAACTTCACCAAGTGAAAGCTCTCCCAAAAGTAGGTGAATGAGTTATTTGAGAAAAATTGGCTATCTGCAATACTTTTACAGATAATTCGCATTTACTCATTTTGAGTAGGTGAGTAATTAGCTATGGGTCTGAAACTTCACCATGTGAAAGCTCTCCCACAAGTAGATGAATGAGTATTTGATAAAAATTGGGTATCCGCAATACTTTTACAGACAATTAGCATTTACTCATTTTGAGTAGGTGAATAAATAGCTATGGGTCTGAAACTTCACAGAGTGAAAGCTCTCCCAAAAGTAGGTGAATGAGTTATTTGAGAAAAATTGGCTATCTGCAATACTTTTAGAGATAATTCACATTTACTCATTTTGAGTAGGTGAATAAATAGCTATGGGTCTGAAACTTCACCAAGTGAAAGCTGTGCCAAAAGTAGGTGAATGAGTTATTTGAGAAAAATTGGCTATCTGCAATACTTTTAGAGATAATTCGCATTTACTCATTTTGAGTAGGTGAGTAATTAGCTATGGGTCTGAAACTTCACCAAGTGAAAGCTCTCCCAAAAGTAGGTGAATGAGTTATTTGAGAAAAATTGGCTATCTGCAATACTTTTAGAGATAATTCGCATTTACTCATTTTGAGTAGACGAGTAATTAGCTATGGGTCTGAAACTTCACCAAGTGAAAGCTCTCCCAAAAGTAGGTGAATGATTAATTTGAGAAAAATTGGCTATCTGCAATACTTTTCGAGATAATTCGCATTTACTCATTTTGAGTAGGTGAATAAATAGCTATGGGTCTGAAACTTCACCAAGTGAAAGCTGTGCCAAAAGTAGGTGAATGAGTTATTTGAGAAAAATTGGCTATCTGCAATACTTTTACAGATAATTCGCATTTACTCATTTTGAGTAGGTGAGTAATTAGCTATGGGTCTGAAACTTCACAGAGTGAAAGCTCTCCCAAAAGTAGGTGAATGAGTTATTTGACAAAAATTGGCTATCTGCAATACTTTTAGAGATAATTCGCATTTACTCATTTTGAGTAGACGAGTAATTAGCTATGGGTCTGAAACTTCACCAAGTGAAAGCTCTCCCGAAAGTAGGTGAATGAGTTATTTGAGAAAAATTGGCTATCTGCAATACTTTTAGAGATAATTCGCATTTACTCATTTTGAGTAGACGAGTAATTAGCTATGGGTCTGAAACTTCACAGAGTGAAAGCTCTCCCAAAAGTAGGTGAATGAGTTATTTGACAAAAATTGGCTATCTGCAATACTTTTAGAGATAATTCGCATTTACTCATTTTGAGTAGACGAGTAATTAGCTATGGGTCTGAAACTTCACCAAGTGAAAGCTCTCCCGAAAGTAGGTGAATGAGTTATTTGAGAAAAATTGGCTATCTGCAATACTTTTAGAGATAATTCGCATTTACTCATTTTGAGTAGGTGAGTAATTAGCTATGGGTCTGAAACTTCACGAAGTGAAAGCTCTCCCAAAAGTAGGTGAATGAGTTATTTGAGAAAAATTGGCTATCTGCAATACTTTTAGAGATAATTCGCATTTACTCATTTTGAGTAGGTGAGTAATTAGCTAAGGGTCTGAAACTTCACCAAGTGAAAGCTCTCCCAAAAGTAGGTGAATGAGTTATTTGAGAAAAATTGGCTATCTGCAATACTTTTAGAGATAATTCGCATTTACTCATTTTGAGTAGACGAGTAATTAGCTATGAGTCTGAAACTTCACCAAGTGAAAGCTCTCCCAAAAGTAGGTGAATGATTAATTTGAGAAAAATTGGCTATCTGCAATACTTTTCGAGATAATTCGCATTTACTCATTTTGAGTAGGTGAGTAATTAGCTATGGGTCTGAAACTTCACCAAGTGAAAGCTCTCCCAAAAGTAGGTGAATGAGTTATTTGAGAAAAATTGGCTATCTGCAATACTTTTAGAGATAATTTGCATTTACTCATTTTGAGTAGGTGAGTAATTAGCTATGGGTCTGAAACTTCACAGAGTGAAAGCTCTCCCAAAAGTAGGTGAATGAGTTATTTGAGAAAAATTGGCTATCTGCAATACTTTTAGAGATAATTCGCATTTACTCATTTTGAGTAGACGAGTAATTAGCTATGGGTCTGAAACTTCACCAAGTGAAAGCTCTCCCAAAAGTAGGTGAATGAGTTATTTGAGAAAAATTGGCTATCTGCAATACTTTTAGAGATAATTTGCATTTACTCATTTTGAGTAGGTGAGTAATTAGCTATGGTCTGAAACTTCACCAAGTGAAAGCTCTCCCAAAAGTAGGTGAATGAGTTATTTGATAAAAATTGGCTATCTGCAATACTTTTAGAGATAATTTGCATTTACTCATTTTGAGTAGGTGAGTAATTAGCTATGGGTCTGAAACTTCACAGAGTGAAAGCTCTCCCAAAAGTAGGTGAATGAGTTATTTGAGAAAAATTGGCTATCTGCAATACTTTTAGAGATAATTCGCATTTACTCATTTTGAGTAGGTGAGTAATTAGCTATGGGTCTGAAACTTCACCAAGTGAAAGCTCTCCCAAAAGTAGGTGAGATACCATGCGGGTCAAAAATTTCGTCGAAATCGCTCTATCTAGCAGGGTTTTTGAGATATAAGCATTTTTATGTTTTGCAATTTTTGCGAAAAATTCAAAAATTCAAAATGGCCGCCATTTTTGGCGAGACAAAATTTTTTTGAAAATTGGCATGGCTACTCTGCAGATATACCCTGTGGGTCAAAAATTTCGTCGAAATCGCTCTATCTAGCAGGGTTTTCGAGATATAACCATTTTTATGTTTTGCAATTTTTGCGAAAAATTCGAAAATTCAAAATGGCCGCCATTTTTGGCGAGACAAAATTTTTTTTCAAAATTGGGATAACTACTCTGCAGAGATACCCTGAGGGTCAAAAATTTCGTCGAAATCGCTCTATCTAGCACGGTTTTCGAGATATAAGCATTTTTGTGTTTTGCAATTTTTGCGAAAATTTCGAAAATTCAAAATGGCCGCCATTTTTGGCGAGACAAAAATTTTTGGAAAATTGGGAAAAGTACTCCGCAGAGATATCCTGCGGGTCAAAAATTTTGTCGAAATTGCTCTATCTAGCACGGTTTTTGAGATATAAGCATTTTTGTGTTTTGCAATTTTTGCGAAAATTTCGAAAATTCAAAATGGCCGCCATTTTGGGCGAGACAAAAATTTTTTGAAAATTGGGAAAACTACTCCGCAGAGATACCCTGCGGGTCAAAAATTTCGTCGAAATCGCTCTATCTAGCACGGTTTTCGAGATATAAGCATTTTTGTGTTTTCCTTATTTGGAAAATTCGTAATGATTAATTAATCATTAATTACTCGGCCATTTCTTGACCAATCAATGCCAAAATCTAATGATTTCCAGATTTTAATAGAATGAATGTATTTGCCAAGTTTCAGGTGAATTGATAAAATTCCTTTCAAGTTATCATCCGGACAAGCTTCCCCATCGAAAAAAGACATTTTTGGTCATGTGACCTCTCTGATTGGTTGAAATGTCACTGCAGCATATTCAAAAAAATTCCCCAGGGCTACTGCCTAAACCTGCCAAATTTGAAAAGAATCCGCCTAACGGTTACAGAGTTATAAGGAAAACAAAATGCGGAGCCGGCGGAGCCGGCGGAGCCGGCGGAGCCGCCGGAGCCGGCGGAGCCGGCGGAGCCAGAAGCTCTCCCATACACAAACAAGCGTCCCTTGCGGGACGCTTAATGATGCACTGGTTGTTGTGCATGTGTCATACATCTGAGAATACTGTACACAGTCAAGTACAAAGTTACCAAAGGTGTGGAATATTATAGAACAGGTTATCTCAGGGTGAAACTCACGAGGAATTTAGAAAATGTGTCGTATAACAATGAAATCATCCTATATCTTACTATTTCTGAGATGTTTGTTAATCACTATTTGTTAATTAAATCATCTTCTTGCCAGCAACACTTTCAATACTTCATTGCTTTATTTTACCTTCTGTCAGACAGCACTGTGAAGACTAGGCTGATTTAACTCAACCTTTGATCAGGCTGCACTTTGAAGATTTAGCAGATTTTTTACTTCATTTTCCTGTCACGTAGCACTTCCATGATTTCATTCAGTTAGCTAACCTTTTCTGTCAACACATCAAAGATTTCACTAATTAACTCACACTTTGAAAGTGTCATTGATTTAACTCACCTTCCTGTCAGGCAGCACATTAAAGGTGTCACTGATTTAACTCACCTTCCTGTCAGGCAGTGCTTTGAAGATTTCATCGACTGAACTAATCTTCCTGTCAGACAGCACTTTGAAGATTTCGCTGACTAAACTCACCTTCCTGTCAGACAGCACTTTGAAGGTGTCACTGATTTAACTCACCTTCTTGTCGGGCAGCACATTGAAGGTGTCACTGATTTAACTCACCTTCTTGTCAGACAGCACATTGAAGGTGTCACTGATTTAACTCACCTTCCTGTCAAGCAGCACATTGAAGGTGTCACTGATTTAACTCACCTTCCTGTCAGACAGCACTTTGAAGGTGTCACTGATTTAACTCACCTTCTTGTCAGACAGCACTTTGAAGGTGTCACTGATTTAACTCACCTTCTTGTCAAGCAGCACATTGAAGGTGTCACTGATTTAACTCACCTTCCTGTCAGACAGCACTTTGAAGGTGTCACTGATTTAACTCACCTTCCTGTCAGACAGCACTTTGAAGGTGTCACTGATTTAACTCACCTTTTTGTCAGACAGCACATTGAAGGTGTCACTGATTTAACTCACCTTCCTGTCAGACAGCACATTGAAGGTGTCACTGATTTAACTCGCCTTCCTGTCAGACAGCACATTGAAGGTGTCACTGATTTAACTCACCTTCTTGTCAGACGGCACTTTGAAGGTGTCACTGATTTAACTCACCTTCTTGTCGGGCAGCACTTTGAAGGTGTCACTGATTTAACTCACCTTCTTGTCGGGCAGCACTTTGAAGGTGTCACTGATTTAACTCACCTTCTTGTCGGGCAGCACTTTGAAGATTTCGCTGATGGACCTTTCTCCATCTTTGGCATACACCACTGCAGTGAGGAGCTCTTCATATGGACCCCCATCATCATCCCCAACTGAACTCTCTCTATCATCTGGATCTCGACCATCTCGGCTACCAGAGTCATCCTGCATGGGTGAGATATTAAGTACTGTATACCCTGCACACCACCATTTGTTGATGTACTCACACTAAACCTCAGTCACATGGGCAGAAATCTATTAAGAATTACATGTACTTTTCACTTTTGTGTCCACATTTTACAGCAAAAAAATTATAACTCAAGAAAGAATAAACAAAACTCTGAATAAAGGAGTAAATAATGCTAGCTTATTCAAATAAAAGCCATTATTATGACACCAAAGTAATATTCTGACTCCTTGTTGCACTCAATTGTGAATAAGGCACAGGTGTTGCTCAGACAAATCCTGTCTTATGGTGATAAAAATACATGTACGACTGGAACTCATGCAAATTGTCAGTCTGATGAAGAAATCTAGGTTGGCAACAATTATTACTTAACAAATGAAGACACCAAGGTTTGCAACAAAATGTCTACAACTGAATAAAGGAGATATGAAGCGAGGTACTGACTCTGCTAAGTGTCTTTGGTTGAACATTCTCCACTGTGAGATGGATCTTCTACATAGCAGGGTACACATGTAAATAAGCAACAGGTGTTAGCAGACAAGTAAAATCAGAGGACATTGAGCATGCTGTTATGATAAACGTAACACTGGGGAATATTAAAAGCAAGTGCATTACAAGCACATGTAACAAACATATATTTACAATGTGAAAAACAACAGCAACAACAACACCAAGTATATTTTAAGAGTATAGCATATGTTCAATCAGGTTCTTCTACCATAGGGTTTAGCCAATCCACTACCATTTAATGAGAGAAAGAATGATTTGCACATTTATAAAATATTTGTCTTTTTTTGATAATTTTAGCCAAGCATGCAACACCTTAGAAAGCTTTATTTATTTATAGACAAGCAAACAGGATAAGTTTGATCCTAAATTAGTAGGCCCCAAAAATAACTTTGTCTGTTTTGCATACCTTTAATAAGTTAGTTCGGAGATGAAATATTACCTGTATAAATTTCTGTGATTAGACCTTAACAGATCAACTGATATTTTTAGATATTTTGAATTTTTGTTTGAATCAACTCTTTTATTAATGGTAATCTGAATTTTTATTTGAAGAAAGTTTTTTTTAAATATGTCTTTATTTCTGCATAGATTTTAAGTCAACAAAGACAAGCATACACAGTATGTATGTATGCATGGTACATATGTGAGGGTAAACCAGTTTTAATATATCTTGCAAAAATGGGCACTGGTTTACATCTCCATATAATTTGGAATTAATTTTACATCTGAAAGGCATTTAATTGTGACACTTTTCATTTGGGAGAAACTGTCTGGATATCGGGCCACATTAAAGGAGAATACATCCATCTAACTTTATCATAAAAATAATTTCCTGTTTCAAATCTTTCTATTCATCATTTAAGTAAACTGTGTAGATCTATGTCACTGTAAACAATATGTCGAAGAAGTGTTTATTAAGCAGAAAGATTGATATAATAGCCATACATAGGGTTGGTTAGTTTTATGTATTCAAAACAGTCCTGAGAACACAAATTATTAGCAAAATGGCCCACTCAAAACTGAGAATCTCCTGCCCAGAGACCATTTTTCACCAACCAGTATATATGGATGATCAGATGCCAACCGTAGACAATAGAAAATCATCAATGAGAAGAAAATTTGAAACATTAATGTCTACTCTTTTCAATTTACCTCTGCTTAACATTAATGTTTTCCATTTAAATGCATAAATAAGATACTTTGATGTGAGAGTGAATACTTTTTATTTTAGTTGCCAAATAATTCTCTGAATCATTTCAGGGTTGCCAGTCATGACTGCTTTAAAAAATCCCTGACTTTTCCCTGACTGACTTCATTTTCCCTGACCATTGTGGCGAAATGACGACGATAACTGTTGCATAGATCAATGCTTTAAAAATCTTTTCTGATCAACACAGCAATAATAACCCCATGATACAATCATGAAAACAACAATTATATTGAACAAATGAGCATTGCTTAATGCAATACAATTAATACTACTTCTTTACTGAGCCCACTCAGATTGCCGGGTCGAATGAATCAAAGTACTTTGTAATTTGAAAAATTTGTGATTGCACATAACGTGTGATGTATAGTAAAATATGTTACTTCATTATGTTTAGTTAAACAAAATAATGTTGTCTGTATATAAGTTATTAATACCTTAAGGCCTGCCTATGCAACAAAAACTTCTAGAATACAGCATTGACACCATTAGTGGTAACAAAAGTTTGCCATAGTCAATGCTTAATTGAAGGGCATTAAAATTACATAATGTACACATCATGCATTGTTCAAATTGTAATTATAGACCTATTGATGTTGTATCTTTAAGATTAGCACTGCATTTCAATTTATGTTGTATTGCTATACACATATGTTTCCAATTTGTGACATCATAGCTTCGCTTAACCTTACGCACGCGACTCAAGAAAGTCAATTTTCCCTGACTTTCTAAGGATTTTCCCAAACTTCCCTGACTATTTTCAAAATTCTAAAATTCCCTGACCCAGAACAAAATTCCCCGACTTTTCTCTGACCTTGAATTTCCCTGACTTTTCTCTGACCTTGAATTCCCTGACTTTTCCCTGGCCACTGGCAACCCTGTCATTTGTCTTTAAGAAGATGCTCAGAGAGAGTGGTGCAATTGATTTTAAAATAATAAAACTGCTTTCAGAGAGTTTTCAAAACATACAAAATGTTTACTTTGTATTATTCGGGTGACATACTTTATTATTTTATTATTTTCATAAATGCTTTACATATTTTCAAATATACATTTAGCACCAAAGTACCAAACATTTTTCAACAATTATAATTCTAATTCTAATTCTAATTCTAATTCTAATAGCACTTTTATAGCGCTTAATCTCCGTCAAAAGACAGACTCTAAGGCGCATCACACAAAAACATTGTTCAATATTCAAAAACCAGAGACATTGCAGGAGTCAGCACCGCGGAGAAAGCAGAAAGGAGATTGGAAATTTAGGGTGGGTATGCTTTTCCAAAGAGGTATGACTTCAACTTTGACCTGAAAGAGGCAAGTGAGTTTGCAGAGCGGACCTCATCAGGAAGGTCATTCCAAATCATAGGTGCGTCATACGCAAAACTGAGTCCAAAATGTTTTCGAGACTTGAAAATTGAACCAAAGTGGGGAACCTCAAGAAATATGCCATCAGATTGACTTCGACGAGTGTTATATGCACTATGTCTGGGAATGAGGAAGGGTTCAAAGTATTTGGGGTTACCACTGTGTAGGAACTTATATACCAGCATGGCAGTCTTAAAGATAGTACGGTACTTAATTGGCAACCAATGTAGTGCTTTTCTAACTGGAGTGATGTGTGAGTACTTGGTGGTGTTGGCAACAATTCTGGCAAGGCTATTCTGAACACATTGAAGTTTGCGCAGATCTAGAGCTGAGAGACCTCTGAACAGAGAGTTACAGTAATCTAGTTGACTTCCGACCAGAGCATTGGCAGCCATAAGAGTAGCTTCATGTGTCAGATGTCCTCGGAGTCGCTTAAGATCCCGGACATGAGCAAAACAAGCCTTGCAGACCTTCCTAACATGGCAAGAGAATGAGAAATCAGAATCAAACCAGACACCAAGGTTCCTAACTGCATCTGTTGGTGATATGAGATTACCAAGTATATTGACCGGGAAGGACTGATTAAGTTTTTCGCGCTGAGACTTTGAGCCAAACACAATGAATTCAGTCTTATCTGGATTTAGCTTGAGCTTATTTGTAGAGAGCCATCTCTTTACGTCTTCAAGGCAGTGTGACAGCTTATCAAGGGCAGAGGCAACATTTTTATGTGTGAGGTGTACATACAATTGTGTGTCATCAGCGTAGAACTGGAAACTAATACCAGGATGATTCTGTATGACTTTACTCAGTGGAGTAGTATAGAGTGAAAAAAGGATTGGCCCCAGGACAGAGCCTTGAGGCACACCATACAATAACTTTTTGGCATCAGATAAAATTGACCCAATCTTAATGCACTGAACACGGTCTGAGAGATAAGACTTAAACCAATCGAGGACAACCCCGCTCACACCAAACCAGGAGCTAAGAGAATTAAGTAGCGTATCATGATCAATAGTATCAAACGCTGCTGATTGATCCAAGAGAACGACAGCAGTAGCCTCACCTTTAGCAAAAGCCAAATGAACATCATTCTTAATTGAAAGCAATGTATAATTAATTATAATTAATTATTAATTAATTATAATTATAATTTTACACTTATAATTTTACAAATAATGACAGTGAGAATAATTGTAAATATAATACAAACCAAAGCCAACATATTAAGATGAACAAAGACAGTGTTAAAACATGCAAAGATTTTTTGCAATGATGGGAACTTAAACTCAGATGAGTAACAAAACTGAATATATGTCATTCACATGTTTCTAGCTCTCTAGGTACAACTGCCCTCGATTTGTCTTATCTCAAAATGTATATCAGTTGCACAACTGAGAGTTAGCTGATATATGCCAGTTGAGCAATTTTAAAAGCACTCTGATGTTGCCCATTTTATTATAAAAAAATACCTTAAATATTACTAGCTAATGAACAGACAGCGATGTTACATCTGTAACTTATAAACCTGTGCAGATAAAAATAATCATAATTTTGCATTTTGAGCTACCTTTGGTCTTCCTCTTCCACGAGCAAATATGAGGGATCTGAAATCTGTGGGGTCCTTGTCTCTTGTTTTCACATGGTATGTCTTAGCTTTCACTTTCTAGAAACATACGAAGCATACACACTACAATCTATTGGCATGCATGGATACACAAAACCAACAACACAGGCTAAAGAAGGACACTGACAATATGTAACTAACAAAGCTTTGTAAACCAAATACATTCAAACTAAACAAGGAGAAAATAAATTTAAATTCACATTTAACTAAGCTACAAACAACAAGTTACAGACTCATGGTTATACTGACAAACCAAGTATGACCCTGTAGAAACAATAACACTTCAGACAAACAACAAATGATCATAGTGATAGTGGGAAAAGGCATTTGTAGAAGTGGAATATTTTTTCACTTAGTTGTCTTAAATTCTTAACTTCACACAGTTGCAAAATAAGGTAGCAAAAAACTAGATTGGGCCAACTCGGCGCCAACATCTCCCCAGACATGTCATCACTCATGCAACATGTTTTGACTGGGTATTTTCCATGGGACCACTTCTTTGTGATATAATCTTGAGAGAAAACATAATAAACCACTTATATAAGAACTTGAGTAATTCAATCTACAATATTTTTATTTTGAAAGCAAAATGGTATCCCCAGACGACGGATGTGAATCCAGGAACTTTTCCCACAAGAACTTTGCCCAATGCAAACTCTATCCACAGGCACTTTGCCCACAAGGAACTTTGCCCACAACAATCTGACAGGGTAGGATGTTCACCCACAACAGAAAGTTTTCTAACCACATAGACATTTTCATTTTTTTTCAATCAATCAATTAATCAATCAATCAATCAATACTCCATTTAGATAACTACTCGGGATATATAGTGTTGAAAGAGACAAATATTAGCTGAATTAAAGTTGCACTATACAAAGTATATAAGTTGACTTCACTAGCATTTCATTTACTGTTGATAGATTTACTTAGTACTGCAAAATGGAAACAATAAAACTACCAGAGGTGACCAAAACCTTTGCAATGAAGAATGCCTGTATACAAAAAAGGTTTCAGGAAAGTACAACAGTCATTGAGAATATTATTACATTGTAACATTACATACTTATAATTCAATAAAATATTATGAAGCTGACCTTTAATATAGTAGATATTGTACACTTATACTTCAATAAAACATTAAAAAGCGAATTAAGTGGATATTATTTCACATCATTATTTTATGCAAAGTTCCTCCCCTGTAAAAATGTGGTGGGCTTTGTGGGCAAAGGTCCCACGGGCAAGAGTCCTTGTGGGCAAAGGTCCACACACAAGTTTATCTGTTTCTATGTTTTAATATATTAGTGGATAGATGGAATATTATAAAACAATTATGGAACTATATTTTGTTTTTTTTCTTCATAATTTGACATGTATCCTTCCAAGCCTTTTACAAATTAAATTAAAGCTGGTTTCACAGTTTGATTTATAATGAGAAGAAACAGTAAAATCTGACAATATCATTTCCCAGTTCCTTGCAAACAAAATGAACTTTTAGCTTATATAGTGCTACATATGCCCTTTTACATATGCCCTTTTTTATACCATCATACTGCTCAAACAAAGAGGATTAGTACTTTTTTCATATATCTGTGTAGACTGTAGAGCAAAAAAAAAGAAGATATGGTATAAATCTGATTGATGTATGATGAACATCTAATTAAACATCTAACAAACACTCTGGTATATATAAAAGGGATAATAAAATATTCAGAAATCATCAATGGTCCAGGCTATCTATTTTATAAACTTGGCCCCAAAAAGCTCAGTTAATTTTATGACCAATAAAAAAAATCAAATAAATAAACTAGGGTGAAGTGGTTGGCATTCTGCCAGCCACAGAGTCGAATCTTAGGACAGCAGTGGGTGTTGAAATCTATAAACTTGCTATTATCGCCCGCAACACAGAGTGAGGTGCGGTGACAGTAAATATTGCTGGATTATATATTTGTAAAATGTTGTTAGAAACCCCATTGTAGCCTCACGTTTTCATCACTCTGTGGGTGTACAACTACCAGCATTTGATATTTTATTTGTTTTAAATATTGCGAGAAGACGGAGTGAGGTGCGGTGACAGTAAAATATTGCTGGATCATATATTTGTAAAATATTGTTAGAAACCCCATCGTAGCCTCATGTTTTCATAACTCTGTGGATGAACAACTACCAGCATTTGATATTTTATTTGTTTTATATATTGCGAGAAGACGGAGTGAGGTGCGGTGACAGTAAAATATTGCTGGATTATATATTTGTAAAATATTGTTAGAAACACCATTGTGGCCTCACGTTTTCATCACTCTGTGGGTGAACAACTACCAGCATTTGATATTTTATTTGTTTTATATATTGCGAGAAGACGGAGTGAGGTGCGGTGACAGTAAAATATTGCTGGATTATATATTTGTAAAATATTGTTAGAAACACCATTGTGGCCTCACGTTTTCATCACTCTGTGGGTGTACAACTACCAGCATTTGATATTTTATTGCGAGAAGGCAGAGTGAGGTGCGGCGACAGTAAAATATTGCTGGATTATATATTTGTAAAATATTGTTAGAAACCCCATCGTAGCCTCACGTTTTCATCACTCTGCGGGTGTACATTTGATGTTTTATTTGTTATAAATATTGCGAGAAGGCAGAGTGAGGTGCGGTGACAGTAAAATATTGCTGGATTATATATTTGTAAAATGTTGTTAGAAACCCCATCGTAGCCTCACGTTTTCATCACTCTGTGGATGTACAAGTATCAGCTTTTGATATTTTATTTGTTTTAAATATTGCAAGAAGACAGAGTGAGGTGCGGTGACAGTAAAAGATTGCTGGATTACTGGTATATATTTGTAAAATATTATTAGAAACCCCATCGTAGCCTCACGTTTTCATCACTCACTTCTAGTACATGCAAAAGTGCCTTCGAGTGGCTGAATGTAGAACTACAGAGTTTGAATATTTTCATTGTCTCTGCCAGAGGTGTTCTCGAATCTGATTGGCTGAACAATAAATGTGTAGTACTACCGTGACGTCACTTCATTCATTAATTTCTTTGCGGTTTATTTGTTTCACAAATTAGTAATAGGCTGTAGATGCGCAGACAACAATTTTACATTAACAGTGACTGCGTGATAAACCAGCAGACCAATAAATTAATTGGGGATTCACGTCTAGAAACCAGCAGACGAAACCGTTAAAAAAGACTCGTTCGAGTAGGCCATTACAATGGCAAACACAATAGTTTCTAGGACATACGGGTCCTTAGCGAAAGCCAGACGAAGTGCCAGACATGCTTTTTACTTCATAAAATATAACTTAATAAAGGCATTAAAAATCTTCAAAATGGCAGAGTGTATAATATACACCTTAATGTACAGATATGTGAAGAAAATATTATGCAGAATTTGATATTTAAGGGCTTAAACAGCCAATTTAAAATCGTGGCCGCAACTCAGTACATAACTCGAATCAAAGATTCGACTAAAAAGGAATGTCCAATGGGAAAATTATACCTCCAGATTTAAATATAAATTATTAAACCACAAGAACAGATTTATAATAAAAATTCTGAAATAAGTTCATAACTGCAGGAGCTGTGTCAAAATTAACTGAGGCAAGTTTAATAATACTGGGCTAGTTAAGGGTTAAAAATCCGCTATTTGTACTACATAAGGCTATAATTTTATTAATAACAGTGTTCATTTTGCCTACTTTAATATGTATAACCAGTTTCATTTCAAAAGTTAAAAACCCAGCAAGCAGAGGGATAAAAACAAAAAAAGAAGTTCTTAAAACTAGGGATGGTCGGTATGAAAAATATATACATCGGGAGGTTGCCAATGCAAAATCGTACCGAATTCGGGACTCCGCGTGTTAGTACACTCAAAACAAACATGGATGTTTCCTCACAACAACATCGCAATAAAAGCTCCCAAATACACAAAATGTGCAATAAAAACATATAACATCTTCATATTTGTGGTTTCTGTCCAATATTTTAAGTTTTCCTTCATTTATACGAGTCGACAAGCGAAACTGAGGATATAAAGTGTCGTAATCAAAACATGGCAGTTCTGCTTAACGTATCGCTCTAAAAATCTGTAAATGGACAAAAATATCGGATAAAAGCATACAATTTCTTCAGATTTTTGGTATGTTTCTAATATTTTAACTCTTCCTTCCATTATATATGGTGGCAAGCAAAGTGGCGGTTTTAAAATCTCGTCACGCTATTTCAGTAAAATGCTCTCGATACCGAGATACCGGGCCTACCGACCCATCCCTACTTAAAACCCTAAGATAGCCATAACATCATTAATATTCAAAATTTAAATAGACAGGCACTTCATTTGAAAAATTCAAAGATTTCAGCTCTATGAGCCACATAGTTTGACAGTTACAGCGCTTTAAAGCGGCACAATGTCCATAAATTGGGTCTCTGTGGGCATTTTAGAATCATGAAAGTGACCTTAGCAATTTCTGACCTTAAGGTGGCCATAAGTTCTTTAATATTGGGAGCTTAAGGTCACCTTAAAATAGGGATCTTCCTTTGGGAACCCTTAACATGTGTACCTAGCTTGAAAAAAAATACTGCTCCATTTTTAAGTTATCAAGTACACCAGGAAATTTCTACGGCGGCAACACGACGGACCTGAATCCAATATATCCCCGACTTTCGTCTGTTGATATAATTATTACTCAACCTGGGCAAGACATTTAAACTTTGCAACAAATATATACCCATCTCTGACAACTTATTAATTTCTTAAATTCAACAATCTAAATTAAAAGAGGTTGAAATTGTCCTAAACATTCAAATTCAGTCAATCTTAACTATCTTTGCAAAGCTTTCTGTACCAAGGCTCATAGTTAACACTGCACAGGTGTTGATAAGTATAAACACTTCTTACAAGTCTCCAATAAGAACTATGCTATCAAACATGCCATATAGGTTACAGCCCTATAGATTTGGTTCTTTTCATTTAATTGATAACAAGTCATGAAATCCTTCAAAAAAAATTTTACTTGGTTTAGCTTTTCACATTGGTATACTTCAAAGTGAGAAGATGGCTTTGTAATGGCTGTTCAGTTCCAACATTTACTGTGCCAGGCAGATGCCACCATATTACATGTAACATTCAGACACAAGCCTTAAGGTTAATGCATAAAGATGAGAAAGAGTATAAAAATCCTGAAATATTTGGAAGTAAGTTCAATCCTAATCATTATAATAATTTCAGCAAAATAATTTAACAACAATTAAAAAACAAGAGGAGAGTGCCCGTGAACGGGCACTGTGTCAGCTGACTGAATGTTTTTGATTTGTGATGGTGATAATGAGAGGAAAGCATAATTATCAGGGAAAGGGCTGTACAGAAATACAGTAAATGGTAACTGAACAGCATGTTCGAAAGATATTCCGAAGCTGACAGAAAAAAAGGACAAAAAAGTTGTGCCTTGCAAATGGTATTATGAAATAAAGTAACAAGGTAATTGTTTAAGTGTAAAAAGTAGGTTAAAAATATTTAAAGAAATACTATAAATGCAATATCCTCGTTCGACCATGGAGAAGGGGTCCAAAGGTCAAATCTGACCATACCAAAAGATTCCCAGCCAAAGAATTTAGGATGGTTTACCATCCCAAACCTCTCGGACCAATAATAAGTGAGTCATAGGCACTTTTTAAGTTTGGCTATCCTTGTTTGACCTTGACGGAGGGGTCCAAGGTCAAATCCGACCACACAAAAAAATTCCCAGCCCATGATTTCCTGTAGCTTGTTTACCATCCCAAACCTGTAGGACCAATAATAAGCGAGTTCTAAGCAATTGTAAGTTTGGCTATCCTCAACTGACCTTGAAGGAGGGGTCCCAGGTCAAATCTGACCACACCAAAAGAATCCCAGCCCATGATTTCCTATATGTTGGTTTACCATCCCAAACCTCCAAGACCAATAATACGCGAGTTATAAGCACTTTAAGTTTGGCTATCTTCGTTTGACCTGGAAGGAGGGGTCTAAGGTGAAATCTGACCACACCAAAAGATTCCCAGCCCATGATTTTCTATAGGTTGGTTTTCCATTCCAAACCTCTAGGACCAATAATAAGCGAGTTATAAGCACTTTTAAGTTTGGCTATCCTCATTTGACCTTGAAGGAGGGGTCCAAGGTCAAATCCGACCACACCAAAAAATTCCCAGCTCATGATTTTCTATAGGTTGGTTTTCATTCCAAACCTCTAGGACCAATAATAAGCGAGTTATAAGCACTTTTATGTTTGGCTATCCTCATTTGACCTTGAAGGAGGGTTCCAAAGTCAAATCGGACCATAATAACAGATTCCCAGCCCATGATTTCCTACAGGTTGGATACAATGATTTACTCAACAGTGAGAACCTGAAAGAAGCTATTGATCAGCTATGCCATGACATAGAGGACTGCAATTTCACTATGTTATAGCTGACCAAAACGTCTGTGAATAACATATTTAACAAAATACTCTAAATGTAATAGTTTTCAAGTTACTACTGATTTACTCAAGAGTGAGAACCTCAAAGTAACTATTACTCAGCTATGCCATGAGCTACATGTCTGAATTTTTGCTCTGTTATAGCTGACCTAAAAGTAGGTGAACAACATATTTAAGCAAAATACTGTAAATCCAATAGTTTTCAAGTTACAACTGATTTACTCAATAGTGAGAACCTGAAAATAGCTATTGCTCCGCTATGCCATGAGCTATAGGTCTGTAATTTCACTATGTTATAGCTAACCCAAAAGTAGGTGAACAATATATTTTAACAAAATACTCCAAATGCAATATTTTTCAAGTTATAGCCAATTTACTCAACAGTCAGTGCCTGAGAATAGCTATTGCTCAGTTGTGCCATGAGCTACAGGTCTGTAATTTCACTATGTTATAGCTGACCCAAAAGTAGCTGAATAACATATTTGCACAAATTTCTGTAAAGGCAATAGTTTTCCAATTACAACTGATTTACTCAATAGTGAGAACTTCAAAGTAGCTATTACTCAGCTATGCAATGAGCCACAGGTCTGGAACTTCACTATGTTATAGCTGACCCCAAAATAGGTGAATAACATATTGCAACAAAATACTCTAAATGCAATAGTTTCCAAGTTATAAGTGATTTACTCAACAGTGATAACCTAAAAGTAGCTATTACTCAGCTATGCCATGAGCTACAGGTCTGAAATTTTACTATGTTATAGCTGACCCAAAAGTAGCTGAATAACATATTTATACCAAATTCTCTAAATGCAATAGTTTTCAAATTATAAGTGATTTGCTCAACATTGAGAACTTCAAAGTAGCTATTACTCAGCTATGCAATGTGTCACAGGTCTGGCACTTCACTATGTGATAGCTAACCCCAAAATAGGTGAATAACATATTGAAACAAAATACTCTAAATGCAATAATTTCCAAGTTATAAGCGATTTACTCAACAGTGATAACCTCAAAGTAGCTATTACTCAGCTATGCCATGAGCCACAGGTCTGAAATTTTACTATGTTATAGCTGACCCAAAAGTAGGTGAACAACATATTTAAGCAAAATACTGTACATGCAATAGTTTTCAAGTTACAACTGATTTACTCAATAGTGATGACCTAAAAGTAGCTATTACTCAGCTATGCCATGAGCTACAGGTCTGAAATTTTACTATGTTATAGCTGACCCAAAAGTAGCTGAATAACATATTTATACTAAATTCTCTAAATGCAATAGTTTTGCAATTACAACTGATTTACTCAATAGTGAGAACCTCAAAGTAGTCATTACTAAGCTATGCAATGAGCTACAGGTCTGAAATTTTACTATGTTATAGCTGACCCAAAAGTAGGTGAACAACATATTTAAGCAAAATACTGTAAATGCAATAGTTTTGAAGTTACAACTGATTTACTCAATAGTGATGACCTAAAAGTAGCTATTACTCAGCTATGCCATGAGCTACAGGTCTGAAATTTTACTATGTTATAGCTGACCCAAAAGTAGCTGAATAACATATTTATACGAAATTCTGTAAATGCAATAGTTTTCCAATTACAACTGATTTACTCAATAGTGAGAACTTCAAAGTAGCTATTACTCAGCTGTGCCATGATCTACAGATCTGAAATTTCACAATGTTATAGCTGGCCCAAAAGTAGCTGAATAACATATTTATACGAAATTCTCTAAATGCAATAGTTTTGCAATTACAACTGATTTACTCAATAGTGAGAACCTCAAAGTAGTTATTACTCAGCTATGCAATGAGCTACAGGTCTGAAATTTTACTATGTTATAGCTGACCCAAAAGTAGGTGAACAACATATTTAAGCAAAACACTGTAAATGCAATAGTTTTCAAGTTACAACTGATTTACTCAATAGTGATGACCTAAAAGTAGCTATTACTCAGCTATGCCATGAGCTACAGGTCTGAAATTTTACTATGTTATAGCTGACCCAAAAGTAGCTGAATAACATATTTATACGAAATACTCTAAATGCAATAGTTTTCCAATTACAACTGATTTACTCAATAGTGAGAACTTTAAAGTAGCTATTACTCAGCTATGCCATGACCTACAGATCTGAAATTTCACTATGTTATAGCTGGCCCAAAAGTAGCTGAATAACATGTTTATACGAAATTCTCTAAATGCAATAGGTTTTAAGTTACAAGTGATTTACTAAATAGTGAGAACTTCAAAGTAGCTATTACTCAGCTATGCAATGAGCCACAGATCTGAAACTTCACTATGTTATAGCTGATCCCAAAATAGGTGAATAACATATTGAAACAAAATACTGTAAATGCAATAGTTTCCAAGTTATAAGCGATTTACTCAACAGTGATAACCTAAAAGCAGCTATGCCATGAGCTACAGGTCAGAAATTTTACTATGTTATAGCTGACCCAAAAGTAGCTGAATAACATACTTATACGAAATTCTGTAAATGCAATAGTTTTCCAATTACAACTGATTTACTCAATAGTGAGAACTTCAAAGTAGCTATTACTCACCTGTGCCATGACCTACAGATCTGAAATTTCACTATGTTATAGCTGGCCCAAAAGTAGCTGAATAACATATTTATACTAAATTCTCTAAATGCAATAGTTTTGCAATTACAACTGATTTACTCAATAGTGAGAACCTCAAAGCAGTTATTACTCAGCTATGCAATGAGCTACAGGTCTGAAATTTTACTATGTTATAGCTGACCCAAAAGTAGGTGAACAACATATTTAAGCAAAATACTGTAAATGCAATAGTTTTCAAGTTACAACTGATTTACTCAATAGTGATGACCTAAAAGTAGCTATTACTCAGCTATGCCATGAGCTACAGGTCTGAAATTTTACTATGTTATAGCTGACCCAAAAGTAGCTGAATAACATATTTATACGAAATACTCTAAATGCAATAGTTTTCCAATTACAACTGATTTACTCAATAGTGAGAACTTTAAAGTAGCTATTACTCAGCTATGCCATGACCTACAGATCTGAAATTTCACTATGTTATAGCTGGCCCAAAAGTAGCTGAATAACATGTTTATACAAAATTCTCTAAATGCAATAGGTTTTAAGTTACAAGTGATTTACTCAATAGTGATAACCTAAAAGTAGCTATTACTCAGCTATGCAATGAGCCACAGATCTGAAACTTCACTATGTTATAGCTGATCCCAAAATAGGTGAATAACATATTGAAACAAAATACTGTAAATGCAATAGTTTCCAAGTTATAAGCGATTTACTCAACAGTGATAACCTAAAAGTAGCTATTACTCAGCTATGCCATGAGCTACAGGTCTGAAATTTTACTATGTTATAGCTGACCCAAAAGTAGCTGAATAACATATTCATACGAAATTCTCTAAATGCAATAGTTTTGAAGTTATAAGCGATTTACTCAACAGTGATAACCTAAAAGTAGCTATTACTCAGCTATGCCATGAGCTACAGGTCTAAAATTTTACTATGTTATAGCTGACCCAAAAGTAGCTGAATAACATATTTATACGAAATTCTCTAAATGCAATAGTTTTTAAGTTACAAGTGATTTTACTCATGATGGAAGTTACTGAAAAGCCCAAAAGTAGCTATTACTCACTTAGCTACTGAGACAGGCACCCAACTTACTCACCATATTGTAGCTATGAAAAAAGTAGCTGAATAACATATTTTAACAAAATGCTCTAAATGCAACACTTTTCAAGTTATAAATGATTTTGTGCATGATTTCATGAATTTTAATGCATTAAAAATTATTAAAAAAATTTATTAAAAAAAAAGTAAGACAGATCCAGGTCTCATACTCACACAAGAGAATCTACCTCTGGCCTAGTACATATATGCAAGATATGAGAGAAATCCCTGCAATAGTCACTGAGAAAATTGTGATTAAGTGTTGAAATTTTCATACTTTTGGTGGGGGTACCCCCCTTGTAATGTCTCTAGCAAACAGACGAACAGACAGATTTGCATGCCTTGAACAATTTTTCATCCTCGATAGATAAGGTATCTTTTAAAAAAAACAGCACGTCTCTAGGCCTTGTAGTTTTGGAGGAGAAGTTGTTCACGCGGACGCGTACGCCCACGCCGCAGAGTGACGACATAAAAATGGAGACAAAATAAAAATATTCTTAATTTAGTGCCACAAGGACAACATAGAGTGCTGGAATATTTACACTGAATTCTAATAGGCTTCCACTTAGCAAACCACAACACAGTTAGTGCCAAAATTAGTTCAAAGTACTACAGCATAAGCTACAAAAAGTTAGACAAACAGACAGAATTCCTGTTCAAAGAATGAAAGTTAAATTAGCAAAATGAAAATTTACCACTTTTGATAGTTATGAAGTTTTGAAAGAGAATTGTACAATTTCATGATTCAGCAGCAAGCAAAAATTTATCATGCAATAAAGTAAAAGTAGAGAAAACATCATATTTATTGATGATAGAAAACAAAGGGGACATTGAAAACCCGAAGTATACCTCTCCACCAAAAGGTACTAAGTTCCTAACACTATACACTATCATTGCACCAATCAGACTAATCAATTGTAATATTCACACAAGCTCATCAGAATTCTGGTACACACAAGGGACAAACTGATATTGTTTTGTTCACATGACATTCCTTTCTCTTATTTATCTGGACTGTTCATAACATTCAAGGTATATGAAAACCATAGTGCTACACTGGTTTTGACTTTTTGCACCTTATACTGAATTAATAAAAGAGAGAATCTTTGCAAACATAACTTAGACAATCTTGGCCACAAATAAAAGTAATTTAAAACAATACAGGAACCTAAATCTCATATAGTTTCACATTCCCAGAATCAGAAGGAAGATTGCTGGAACTTTACTATTATTGTTTTGCCTCCATTTTAAGTGACTGATTAATGTTTTTAGTTTACAGATAACTTGATAAAAGCTGTGGCAGAACATACTATTCTGTTCTAGACTTGTATAGCGCTTAAATCTCGAATCAAGGCAGAGTCTTAAGGCGCAACAGCAGAAACCAAATCAGTAATCATTATTCCACAGACAGAACAAGTTTAACCCTTTCGCTACTGAAGGATCATTATTCCACGGGACTGTAGCCATATGACGTCATATCACGTCAGAAACGCCTCTAAAGTAAATTATTAACTCACTACCTTATACACTTCATTTGAGGTATTTTTCAGCATATTTCATTAGGAATTGATGAAATGTCGAATGAAGAAACTCCAGGGAATTCCCCACATAAATATAACCATGAGTAAACAATATGCAGCTATATGCGATAAATACGGCAATATCTACAAAAAACAGTTAAAATAGGTAAAAATGGTGAATTTTTTTAAAATACAGCATAACTTTCATAAAAATTACTTACAAAATCGTTTTAATACTGATACACCAAAGAAAACTTATAGCAGCATACTTAAGGAAAAGAAGAAATCAATACTATTGCCATGGTTCCTTATAATACACACTGATGTCGACTAGCAGTCGACATATACGTTAGCGAAAGGGTTAATAACACTGAGATGCCGGGTCGTTTATGAGCTAATGTGGGAAAGCCTTTTTGAAGAGACAAGATTTTAGCTTTTTCCTGAAACAGGCGAGAGTTGGAACAGAACAAAAATCATCAGGTAAATCATTCCAAACTGTGAGAACATCACAAGCAAAAGAGTGGATGAAGTGTGTTTTGGATAAACTTACAGATGCGTAAAATTGAGGAACCTCCAAGTATTCAAAAAATCATACTGTACATATAATTTTACAACTGTGATTATTCACTGACTCAGTCTAAATACACATTTCATTCTTTGAATCAAGAATCCAAAAGCTATATTTCTTTAAGTGAAGTTCTATATACAGACATATAGACAGACAGTCAGATCACTAGAGAGACTCAATAAGACAAACACAGTGGCACATGTGTACAGGCAAAGTAACTGCAGATATACACTTTGTATTCACAGTACCTTTCTTGTTCGTATTCGTAATATCATTCTCTGAAGGGATGCATGAAAATAATATAAACATTGGACTATCAGAGAACCATCTAGATTAATCAGTACAAAATTGAAAAAAATACTGTTTTTTAGAATTATCTGTGAAAAGAGAATTCATAAAATCTAAACATCAGCTTTTAAAGTATGCAACTTTAATGGCAAGAATCCACTCAACTATTCTGTGGTTTCATATAGTTCTGAAGTATGTTGATTTGTACACATGTTTTTGAGCCTTAATGACTTGATCATTATTCACACATTATAAAACTGCAATAACGTGAGGTAATTCTATTCAATCAGTATCAACATGTTCCACAACTATTTTAAATTGTCGAAGTTTTTAAAAGTCATAAAAAATAATAATACTTGGGTCATGCAAGTACCAAGAAAGCTTAACCCCATTAATTCTGATAAAACATTGCGTTTTAGCCAAATCACTATACTTCATAGTTACAACTCTCATGAAACTTTGTTGTATTTCTGTCATCTTTTCTTGAATTGACTACAATATTGCAATAAATTATTTGCATCCTCAGTGGCTCCTTTCCAGAGCAGTTGATGTTGAAATTTTGTGTAAGTTTTTCAAAAGGATATAAAACCTGAAATCTGACGTTAAATGTTACAGTATCTGTCACACTGGTAACAACACATGCTGACTTTGCATGCAATACTCACATCATCCTCCCCAATTGACGTTTCTGCTACAACCTCGCGCTTTGGCCGACCACGCTTTCTCTTGGGTTTGACTTCAGTTTCCTCTTCATCCCCCTCATCTGCCTCCTGTCAAAACCACCGAGTTAAAGGATCACACAAAACACCAAGTCATAGGAAGTCACCTTATAACCTACATAACAACCGGAACCCCACTCACCAGCTTCTTCTCATGGGGCATCAAAACCACAGGAGATCAACCCCAAAAACCCCATACAATCAATGGAATTCCTCCATCTGATTTCTGTTAAATAATGTAGAAGTGAAGGCACTACCCCAAAACCAACACAAAAAGCCACAAGACACCATCTTCAGAAGTGCATTTATGCATGGTTTTGCTGTTTATTCCCTCTTTTTTTATATATCACATAGAGAATTTATCAAACTTTATCTACTTTATCTTTTGTCATACAAAAATCATACACCATACCTGGAAGTTAGGTTTCAATGCAAAACCAAAACATAGAAAACTTTTATATTAATGTTAATTCCTAAAGTACAAGAGATTAACCTTTGTATCATCCACTGCTTCCATCTGATCAGTCTCTTCTCCATCATCATCCTCTTCATCTTCAATGTCTGAAACAGAATGGAGACAGTACCAATAACACCTGTGCCATGAAACTCATATTTTCAAATTTTAGACTCGGTTACCACAGTGAGATTCTGCTTCTTGCTTTGAAGCCACAGACTTGACTTTTAATCGTCTTTTGTCTACCCTTACTGATGACCCCTAGCTTTAATGCACAACAGGGACTAGTGTTTCCTGGATTTACTGACTCAGCACACAAGTTTTAATACTGACAGCTTTTAATGATGTCATGTCAATTGGGGTCAATGTACTAGATTTGCTGAAATTTCAATGTACTAGTAAAAGTTTGCTACTCCTGAAAACTTAAAAAAATAGCCATCCTAGACAGACAGGAACCCCAACCCGCAGGTACAAATAAATGCGCAGTTACATTGAGACTTGGCAAATCTAAAAAACAACTAGAAATAGGCCGCCCTGTTGATAGTAGATGCGAATAGAAACAGGATAGCATAGAAGAACACACATTATCATGTGTAATGTCCACCCATGAACCTTTTGCCCAAATTGTACAGTAGTCTTACAAGACCCTGTTTCATTTGTAAAATATATCAATGATGCTTAAATATTTGATAGTGTAGATGTAATTTATTTCAGCTTCATGCCTTTTTGCATTGGTTGGGTTGAAAATTTTGACGAAATCACTCTATCTTGCACGGTTAAGAAGATAGAAGCCAATTCCTGTTTTTCTATTTTTGGCAAAAATTTGAAAATTCAAAATGGCCGCCATTATTGGGAAAAGGAAATTTTTTTGAAAATTGCCAAGAGTACATTTCTTAGATACCCTATGGGTCGAAAATTTCAACAAAATAACTCTATTTTGCACGGTTAAGGCCAGTTTGTGTTTTTCCATTTTGGGCAAAAATTCGAAAATTCAAAATGGCTGCCATTTTTGGGGAGGGGAAAATTTTTTGAAAATTGCAAAGATTACATTCCTTAGATACCCTGTGGGTTGAAAATTTCGACGAAATCGCTCTATCTCGCATGGTTAAGGAGATAGAAGCAAATTTGTGTTTTGCCATTTTTGGCAAAAATTTGAAAATTCAAAATGGCCGCCATTTTAGGGGAGGGGAAAATTTTTTGAAAATTGCAAATATTACATTCCTTAGATACCCTGTGGGTCGAAAATTTCGATGAAATCGCTCTATCTCGCACGGTTAAGGAGATAGAAGCAAATTTGTGTTTTGCCATTTTTGGCAAAAATTCGAAAATTCAAAATGGCCGCCATTTTTGGGGAGGGGAAAATTTTTGGAAAATTGCAAAGATTGCATTCCTTAGATACCCTGTGGGTCGAAAATTTCGACGAAATCGCTCTATCTCGCACGGTTAAGGAGATAGAAGCAAATTTGTGTTTTGCAATTTTTGGCAAAAATTCGAAAATTCAAAATGGCCGCCATTTTTGGGGAGGGGAAAATTTTTTGAAAATTGCAAAGATTACATTCCTTAGATACCCTGTGGGTCGAAAATTTCGACGAAATCGCTCTATCTCGCACGGTTAAGGAGATAGAAGCAAATTTGTGTTTTGCCATTTTTGGCAAAAATTCGAAAATTCAAAATGGCCGCCATTTTTGGGGAGGGGAAAATATTTTGAAAATTGCAAAGATTGCATTGCTTAGATACCCTGTGCGTCGAAAATTTTGCCGAAATCGCTCTATCTCGCACGGTTAAGGAGATAGAAGCAAATTAGTGTTTTGCCATTTTTGGCAAAAATTCGAAAATTCAAAATGGCCGCCATTTTTGGGGAGGGGAAAATTTTTGGAAAATTGCAAAGATTGCATTCCTTAGATCCCCTGTGGGTCGAAAATTTTGCCGAAATCGCTCTATCTCGCACGGTTAAGGAGATAGAAGCAAATTTGTGTTTTGCCATTTTTGGCAAAAATTCGAAAATTCAAAATGGCCGCCATTTTTGGGGAGGGGAAATTTTTTTGAAAATTGCAAATATTACATTCCTTAGATACCCTGTGGGTCGAAAATTTCGACGAAATCGCTCTATCTCGCACGGTTAAGGAGATAGAAGCAAATTTGTGTTTTGCCATTTTTGGCAAAAATTCGAAAATTCAAAATGGCCGCCATTTTTGGGGAGGGGAAAATATTTTGAAAATTGCAAAGATTGCATTGCTTAGATACCCTGTGCGTCGAAAATTTTGCCGAAATCGCTCTATCTCGCACGGTTAAGGAGATAGAAGCAAATTAGTGTTTTGCCATTTTTGGCAAAAATTCGAAAATTCAAAATGGCCGCCATTTTTGGGGAGGGGAAAATTTTTGGAAAATTGCAAAGATTGCATTCCTTAGATCCCCTGTGGGTCGAAAATTTTGCCGAAATCGCTCTATCTCGCACGGTTAAGGAGATAGAAGCAAATTTGTGTTTTGCCATTTTTGGCAAAAATTCGAAAATTCAAAATGGCCGCCATTTTTGGGGAGGGGAAATTTTTTTGAAAATTGCAAATATTACATTCCTTAGATACCCTGTGGGTCGAAAATTTCGACGAAATCGCTCTATCTCGCACGGTTAAGGAGATAGAAGCAAATTTGTGTTTTGCCATTTTTGGCAAAAATTCGAAAATTCAAAATGGCCGCCATTTTTGGGGAGGGGAAAATTTTTGGAAAATTGCAAAGATTGCATTCCTTAGATACCCTGTGGGTCGAAAATTTCGACGAAATCGCTCTATCTCGCACGGTTAAGGAGATAGAAGCAAATTTGTGTTTTGCCATTTTTGGCAAAAATTCGAAAATTCAAAATGGCCGCCATTTTTGGGGAGGGGAAAATTTTTTGAAAATTGCAAATATTACATTCCTTAGATACCCTGTGGGTCGAAAATTTCGACGAAATCGCTCTATCTCGCACGGTTAAGGAGATAGAAGCAAATTTGTGTTTTGCCATTTTTGGCAAAAATTCGAAAATTCAAAATGGCCGCCATTTTTGGGGAGGGGAAAATATTTTGAAAATTGCAAAGATTGCATTCCTTAGATACCCTGTGTGTCGAAAATTTTGCCGAAATCGCTCTATCTCGCACGGTTAAGGAGATAGAAGCAAATTTGTGTTTTGCCATTTTTGGCAAAAATTCGAAAATTCAAAATGGCCGCAATTTTTGGGGAGGGGAAAATTTTTGGAAAATTGCAAAGATTGCATTCCTTAGATACCCTGTGGGTCGAAAATTTCGACGAAATCGCTCTATCTCGCACGGTTAAGGAGATAGAAGCAAATTTGTGTTTTGCCATTTTTGGCAAAAATTCGAAAATTCAAAATGGCCGCCATTTTTGGGGAGGGGAAAATTTTTTGAAAATTGCAAAGATTGCATTCCTTAGATACCCTGTGGGTCGAAAATTTCGACGAAATCGCTCTATCTCGCACGGTTAAGGAGATAGAAGCAAATTTGTGTTTTGCCATTTTTGGCAAAAATTCAAAATGGCCGCCATTTTTGGGGAGGGGAAAATATTTTGAAAATTGCAAAGATTGCATTGCTTAGATACCCAGTGTGTCGAAAATTTTGCCGAAATCGCTCTATCTCGCACGGTTAAGGAGATAGAAGCAAATTAGTGTTTTGCCATTTTTGGCAAAAATTCGAAAATTCAAAATGGCCGCCATTTTTGGGGAGGGGAAAATTTTTGGAAAATTGCAAAGAATGCATTCCTTAGATCCCCTGTGGGTCGAAAATTTTGCCGAAATCGCTCTATCTCGCACGGTTAAGGAGATAGAAGCAAATTTGTGTTTTGCCATTTTTGGCAAAAATTCAAAAATTCAAAATGGCCGCCATTTTTGGGGAGGGGAAATTTTTTTGAAAATTGCAAATATTACATTCCTTAGATACCCTGTGGGTCGAAAATTTCGACGAAATCGCTCTATCTCGCACGGTTAAGGAGATAGAAGCAAATTTGTGTTTTGCCATTTTTGGCAAAAATTCGAAAATTCAAAATGGCCGCCATTTTTGGGGAGGGGAAAATTTTTGGAAAATTGCAAAGATTGCATTCCTTAGATACCCTGTGGGTCGAAAATTTCGACGAAATCGCTCTATCTCGCACGGTTAAGGAGATAGAAGCAAATTTGTGTTTTGCCATTTTTGGCAAAAATTCAAAATGGCCGCCATTTTTGGGGAGGGGAAAATATTTTGAAAATTGCAAAGATTGCATTGCTTAGATACCCAGTGTGTCGAAAATTTTGCCGAAATCGCTCTATCTCGCACGGTTAAGGAGATAGAAGCAAATTAGTGTTTTGCCATTTTTGGCAAAAATTCGAAAATTCAAAATGGCCGCCATTTTTGGGGAGGGGAAAATTTTTGGAAAATTGCAAAGATTGCATTCCTTAGATCCCCTGTGGGTCGAAAATTTTGCCGAAATCGCTCTATCTCGCACGGTTAAGGAGATAGAAGCAAATTTGTGTTTTGCCATTTTTGGCAAAAATTCGAAAATTCAAAATGGCCGCCATTTTTGGGGAGGGGAAATTTTTTTGAAAATTGCAAATATTACATTCCTTAGATACCCTGTGGGTCGAAAATTTCGACGAAATCGCTCTATCTCGCACGGTTAAGGAGATAGAAGCAAATTTGTGTTTTGCCATTTTTGGCAAAAATTCGAAAATTCAAAATGGCCGCCATTTTTGGGGAGGGGAAAATTTTTTGAAAATTGCAAAGAGTACACTCCTCAGATACCCTGCGGGTCGAAAATTTTGCCGAAATCGCTCTATCTCACACGGTTAAGGAGATAGAAGCAAATTACTCAAAAGTAGTACTGAAAATACACAATGAAGTACCTAAATGGCTATTACTCATGTACTGACAAAGCTATCAGTCCCAAATGCAATACCAAGCGAGCTATGGACATAACAATCTTGTATTCAAAATTGTAGTAAAATATCTTTAATTATTTTGGCTTAAATGCACGGAAACCAATGGGTACTGAAAATAGCTGTACTTAAGTATTACTCAGTAAGCAAAAGAGGTACAACAGCCAAAAGCAATCCCAAGCAAGCTACTGACCCAATAAGCCTGCATACCAAATTTGGTGACAATAGCTCTAATACTTTTCCTTTAAATGAGCGGAAACCATGCGTGACGCCGGACATCGGACGCCGGACATCGGACATCGGACAACGGACATCGGACATCGGACGGCGAAAAAAGCAAAAATAATATATCCACCCCCCAGGGGGGTGGACATAACTATACCCATACCCCACAGCCTGGAGAAATAGTTTTCAACACCACGAGATATAGAAGTAGTGAAAAAGTACAAAGATTGGGACACTTTTAGAGCAATGTCAGTTACATAAAGGTCCAAATAATGTTTTAACTCTTTCGGCGCTGTTGGCGCCTACCGTTGAAACTAAGATAAAACACTATATATAATGTAAATAGTGAACGTTTCAGTGTGGAATTAATTTGCGTCACACATGTGTCACTCAAAATGGCACATTTCACCACAGAGTGGTTTGCAAAGTACAAGGGTAAATCAATCTATGCATATCTCTTAGGCAACACAGAACTTCATTTTATTTGGCATGATGTTCATCCAATAAAATATTGTAAATAGACATACACATATGTGGTCATAGTAACTGATAAATTTGTTTATTGGCTGGCTGATTTCTGAATGATAAACAATACTTGGCTTTCTGTTTACATTATAAATTACGTCATTAGTACAACTAAAAGACATCATCTGTTGTGTTTTGTGATTCAATAAGTCATGGCGATTGCCATCGCCTGTTGTGCTTTATAATAAAGTTGACGTCAGTCAACCACAGCATTTCTAAATACGTTTATTGCATGAACGTCACGGTAAAAGAGTTAAGTAGAGAAATAAAGTCTAAGAGAAAGAAAATGTATGTAAAGATAAAATATTAAGACAAGACAATTCAATAGCAAGATGACAGCATTAATCAGTAAACTAAAAACTAGAAAAATGTTTTTGCTAACAAAAACAAAGCATCCCCAAAGGTTAAATGCAATATTATATAAAGTAGAAAATAGCATCAGAGATGCCCGTACCCCACAGCCTGGGGAAATAGTTTTCAAAACAATGAGATATACAAGTCTTGAAACAGTAGAAAGACTGGGATACTTTCAGAGCAGCGCCAGTTATATAAAGCTCAAAATAATGTTTAGGTAGAGAAAATAACATCTGAGAGAAAGAAAATGTATGTAAAGATAAAGTACTAAAACAAGACAATTCAATAGCAAGATGACAGCATTTATCAGTAAACTAAAAATTATAAGTTTATGAAATTATGAAATTTATTAATTTGAGAATAGCTGTCAATGGAAATAGCACAATTATGTTAAAGTGCATATAATAATCAGTTGCAACAATCCATATATCTTTGTCATAAGAGAAACATGTATCAAATATGGCAGGTGAACACACTTTGGAAGAGCCAAAGCTAAAGGTTACACCATGATGCACACTTACATCCCCCTAACCAATGTCCCGACAAAGAGTTAACCTTCTACACCTAACAGAATTCAAGATTTTAAAACTCATGGTCAATACAACAAGGTCAAAGGTCAAATAACGATCACATCATGATGTTGCACACTGACAACCCCCAACCAATGTCCCTATTAAGTATCAACTTCCTAAACTTTATGGTTTCCGAGATATAGCTAGGATAAGATTTTATTGGTCAAGGTCACTACAGCAAGGTCAAAGGTGAAATCAAGGTCACACCAAGATAAGGCTGTGACAGGGTGCCCGGTCACCGAAAGACGGTGACAATCTATGAAACTACCGGGTATATTTTAATGTTCGTGGAAACCGAAAATCTATACTTCCTTTGCAGAAAAGGTACAAATTGTGTTGAATAAAATAAATATAACAATAAAAAGTGTTTTACTTACCCTAGAACTCCATTATCTATCATATTTTATCACAACTTGAGCTTCAGTACACCTTAAGTACCTGGACTTCCTGTTTGGGGATTTACCGTAATCAACTTTACTGTATCTCCATAGCAACCATAGTTCATTTCCTGTCTGCAGGTAAGTACTCTCTTTTTTGCTAGTATCCAGTTTAACTGTATTTTGTGTTGCTTTTTTTGACAAAAGGATCATTTTTGCCTTAAAAAACGAAGCAAACTGCAAGGAAATGGTCTAATATTAAGCTTTTGGATGTTCACGATCTCCGGTTACGGTCCGGTTATTTCCCGCGGATTAACCGGAGTCAAAATATTGTCCCCGTCTCACCCCTACACCAAGATGTTGCACACCTACACCCCGAGCCAATGTCTCTACCAAGTATCAACTTCCTACACCTTACGCTTTCTGAGATACAGCCCGAACAAACGTTTTCCTGCCACCCATCCGGACACCATGGGTGAAAACAATATCCCGACATCGCTTAAGGGCTGTGGGGTAAAAAAACAATCATCAATCATAATTGATTTCCAGTGTGTGTGATCTTGACAGAGCCTTTTCCAAACTGTGCCTGGTTGTTGAATTTTGACCTGTTGAAATCTTAGGTTAATTATACTCTTAGTTGATTTACTGTGAACTGTAACAAAGGACTAAGAAAAAAATTGATTGGGACATTTTTTATTTATTTATTTTTTTTTTTTTTTGAGGTCATGTAGTCTGTTGGACACCATGTTTTAGTGGTACTTCGCGATCACTGGTTGGTGCCTTGTTATGTACCACCTAGTTGGTGGCCTACATTTGAGTTTACTCACACATACCAGTCAGGTTGCTGTTGTCAGGCTCTACTGCTTCCCTACTGCTCTCCTCTGAAGCCAGAATCTTGCTTCCCTCATTCTCCTCACTGCCCACACATGCCACTGGCCCATCAGACAGCTTCTTGGCCAAAACACTTGTCTTGGCATCTTCATACAGATCCAGCAGAGCCTTTGCATCTTTGTGCTCCTGGGAAATTGTCTGAATAAAAGAATCACAATTGGCATTACAACAACTGCACAAAGATGAATTCTCCCAAAGAAGGTAATTCATAATAATAAATTCTCACCCAATTTATTGTACAAAGCAATTTGAAATGAAAGAGACAATAATATGTTTTCAAGACTTTCTGTGCAAAGAATAACTAGAGGATCGCTAGCGAAGCAAAGCCATTGTTTTTCATGGCAAAAACAAAGTGTCCCAAAAGAAAGATGGTGTTGGCTGCTTATAATAGAAAGAAGATCTTGCCTAGATACCCTGTCAATCTAAAATTATATCGCAAAAAAAATTGGAAAATTTAAAATGGTTTAGGAGATACAAGCAATTTTAAGTTTTACCATTTTGTCAAAAATTCGAAAATTCAAAATGGCCGCCATTTTTGGAAGGAGGAAAAATTTTTGAGAATTGAGCAGAGTATCTTGCATATATACCCTGTGGGCCAAAAATTTCACCGAAATCGCTCTATCTCGCACGGTTTAGGAGATACAAGCAATTTTAAGTTTTACCATTTTTGTCAAAAATTCGAAAATTCAAAATGGCTGCCATTTTTGGAAAGAGCAAAATTAGTTTTGAAAAATGTGCAGAGTATCTTGCTTAGATACACTGTGGGCCAAAAATTTTGCCGAAATAATTATTTGTGATGAACACTACATGAGTGCATTGTGTTCCCACAAATCAGAGTGCAGACCTTTACATTTTTGCCATTTTTGTCAAAAATTACAAAATTCAAAATGGCTGCCATTTTTGGAGAGAGGAAATTTTTTTTAAATTGGGCAGAGAGCTTAGCAGAGATACCCTGTGGGTCAAAAATTTCATCGAAATCACTCTATCTCGCACGGTTTAGAAGTTATTAAGGGATTTGTATTTTCCTCGTTAATAAAAATTTTAATGCTTAATTAATTAGCCATTTTTTAATGGAAGTCTACAAAAATCTAATCATTTCAGATCTTTATAGCTTGCATCCATATATCAAATTTCAGGCGAATATTTTAAACGCTTCTTAAGTTATCATCCGGACAAGCAAAATCCTGTTTTTGGTCATGTGACTTCTCTGATTGGTTGAAACGTCATGGCACCAAATTCAGAAAATTTTCCCAGGGCTACTAAATATATGTGCCAAGTTTGAAGAAATTCCATCCACTAGTAAAGACGCTATAGGTAGGCAAACTTGCAGAGCCGGCGTATACAGCGGACCCTTCCGCGAGAATTCCTCCCGTATGCAAACAAGCGTCCTGCAAAGAAGTGCAAGCCAGTTGGAAGAACAACCTTCAGGAGTATGTTTATCAGGCCCTAAACTTTGTAAAACAGTGTCATATCTGCCATTTCTCATCCTATACCAATATGCTAGGACTTTGCAAGGTGCATCTTCAATAAAAGTTCATACTTGTAAATATTACCATTATAACCTTCCCCCTAAATACAAAAGCACAAGTAGTAACCACAGAAAACGCCTCCAATACAAAAAACTTACACTGTAAAACGTCTTAGCATTGGCAACAATTAAGGCAATATCCTCAGTCATGTCATCAATGTCTTCATATTCTTCATTTTTCAGTTTGCTTTGAATTTTCATCAAATCAATTGGTTTTTCAACAAGGTTATAATACTCTGGATCTGTCCTGGAACACAATGTTACCTTAATTAAGTCAATATTTACAAAATGAAAAAATAGACACGTCAAATATGTATGTACACAGTTGACTACTTGCGCTCCAAATTCTTCATTTCACTCCTATACATTTAGACAATTGTTACAGTATATCTTACAGTGTATCTATCAGTCTTTGAATTTGGTGAATACACCTTTATTGAAGTTATGACTTTTTTATATATATCAGGTATAAAGTTAGCATTTTGATGTCATAATCACCGACAGAATATTATATAAATTTACGTTCATTACAACAAATGAAACAGAGCTGTATGACAACTGCTAGTCAACTTGCAGAAATCTAAAAAAAGATACCTCCGTTTTGGAATTCGAAGGAAAGTCTCACAAAGCAGACGTCCATCTTCAGTTTTGTGATTTCTTACAATATCAAAAATTTCTTGGCAGATCTCATCCTGTGATAATAAATATACACAATTTAAAGACTATATAGGGAAATTAAGTATAGAATCAAAATTTACAATAAGAAATAAACATATAATCACAACATACTAGTAATTATCATTATTCAATTACATAAAATTACCTTCATAGATATCTGTACCCTACTCTAAGGCAATAGTGAGCACCATGAGATATAGAACAAGTGAAACAATACAAGGAGTCTGTCAGAAGTGATGTAAACATACTAAAGCTGAAACGATAAGCAAAATTTGCAAGCCATGATGACACTATTGTTAACCTACGACCAAATAATTAACTGTTTGCGATGTTTAGCATGCTTGAGAAATACCAAAAACGTTACATGGACATGTGTTGCAGATGTAAACAAACAATATGGCTGATGGTGAAATGCTAGAAAGCAAAAACTTCACCAATTGGTGGGTAATTACCTAATAATATAATTTTTTGATAATTTAAAAATAAAATACAGATAAAATGCTTTTATTTGATACCCTTTAAGGTCTTAACTCCAAATTTTCACCGACCGTTTTAACCATTGTGTAAAATCCCATAAGGGGTGATATACCTAAGAAAACAGTTAACCGGTTTATTGGCGTTGACTAGTGCTTTGATAACCTCATAATTGATTAGTACGTTTAATTGTTTCAACTTTAAACATGCAGGAGAATTAACACATCAAAGTTAGCAGCCAAACAAATAAGAGACAGAACAAACTATCTTGGTCACATTTCCCACCATGCACAACCTGGTGGATTTCCTCGGTGGCCTGGAACATAAAACAAGCAATCAGTGCCCCTGTGCGGGCTTTGTGCGGGACTGTGTGATTTGAGTTTCAAAGTAGAAGTGAAAACAGAAAAGGACAAAAAAGTTGTGCCCTGCAAATGGTATTCCAAAGTAAAGTACAAAGTTTACTGTTATCTAAATCTAATCTACTACTGCTTTGCAAGCGCAATATCTTCCCCAAAAGGGAACTCAGTGCGCTAATTAAACAAAATCATTACCAAAGGGAGAGTCAAGGGGCGTTCAAGTTCAGTAATCCAGGATTGTGGGTGTGACCAGGTGGGAAGAAAACTAAGTTGGGAAACTAGAGCTGAAGAGGTGGGTTTTGAGGTGCTTCCTAAAAGATGCAACAGAGGGACTGTTTGTTAATGAAAGGTGAACTCCACAATCGAAAGTGGGGGTTTGAAAGAACTTGAGTTTGGGGGTACTTCGCCTTGTATTTTCTGGAAGGGGTATAGGGGTGGATTAATTCTCTTAGGTAAACTGGTTGACGTTAATTAAGAATTTTGTATGTAGTAAGGCCAATTTTAAATTGTACCCTGTATCTGACTGGTAGCCAATGGAGTTTTTTTAGTTGAGGGGTAATGTGAGAGAATTTAGAGGAACGGGTGACAACCCTGCAGAGTGAGTTTTGGCCTAGCTGCAATCTCCTAAACTCAAAATCAGTGAGCGATAAGAAGAGTGAATTGCAATAATCCAACCTGCTGCTCACCAAAGCATTCGCTAAGAGCACTGATGTATTAAGGTCTAGAAGGGGACAAATTCTGTAGAGGTCTCTCGCATGTACTCTAGTGGACTTTATGACCTGTGACACGTGGTTTGAGAAATTGAAATTGGCCTCAAACACCACTCCGAGGTTCCTGACACTTTGTGCTGGGGAGACCTGATTTCCCAGAATATTGATAGGGAAGTAAGGGAGGAGTTGGTTTTTTTTAGGAGTTTTTTTAGGGGAGCCTATGAGAATAAACTCTGTTTTGTCTGGGTTAAGTTTTCATTTATTTGTAAACATGAAATTTTGAATGTTGTTTAGGCAGTTCTTTAGTTTTTGCATAGACTGAGAGAAATTTGCTGGTGAAAGTGTTATGTATAACTGGGTGTCATCGGCGTAAAAGTGGTAGTTGATACTACTGTGGGAATGAATGATTGAGCTGATTGGGTTAGTGTAGAGAGAGAACAGAATTGGTCCAAGGATGGAGCCCTGGGGTACTCCATACTGGAGCACAGCAGGATGCGAGAGTGTACTTTCTACCTTGACCGAGTGTGTCCTTCCTGACAGGTATGATTTGAACTAGTTATGTTGTAAAAAATAGGTGAAAAACATATTTAAGCAAAATACTCTAAATGCAATAGTTTTTAAGTTACAACTGATTTACTCAACAGTGAGAACCTGAAAGTAGCTATTGCTCAGCTATGCAATGAGCTACAGGTCTGCATTTTCACTATCTTATGGCTGACCCAAAAGTAGGTGAATAACATATTAAAGAAAATACTCTAAATACTATAGTTTTAAAGTCACAACTTATTTACCCAACTGTGAGAACCTAAAAGTAGCTATTGCTCAGCTATTTAGTGCATAATTTCATGAATTTTAAAGCATTAAAAATTATTTTAAAAATTCATTAAAAAAAACTAGAAATAGGATGCCCTGTTAAGAGTAGCTGCAACATATAAAAAGAAACAGGATAGAAGTACACACATTATCATGTGTAATGTCCACCACATGAACGTTTTGCAATAATTGTACAGTAGTCTTACAAGACCCTGTTTCATTTGTAAAATATATCAATGATGCTTAAATATTTATTAGTATACATGTAAATTATTTCAGCTTCATGCATTTTGCATTGGTTCAAACTTTGCTCAAAATCACTTTGTCTCTAAAGGTTTTTGAGATAACCAACATTTTCGATTTCCGATAAAATTGAAGATGGTGGGCGAAATTTGACATTTTTCAGCAGAGGCAATATACCAAAGATCTCTAATATCCAAATGGTCAAAAATTAGCTTGAAATTGCTTTATCCCTTACGGTTTTCGAAATAAATGACATTTTCAATTTCCGCCAAAATTTAAGATGGCAGACAAAATTCTGGATATTCAACTTTTTTCACAGGCACTATATCTAAGGTCTCTAATACCCAAAGGGTCCAAACATTGCTCGAATCACTTTATCTCTACAGGTTTTTAAGATAAATGATATTTTCAATTTCTGCAAAGATTCAAGATGGCAGCCAAAATCTTGTTCCCAAGATAAATACATTTTTGCATTTTACGCAGAAATTTTGGATGGCCGCCAAAAATGGCGGGAAAGCAATTTTTGCTTAAAGTCGCCAGTAGACTCTGCAAATAATCTGCAGGTCAGAAATTTCGTCGTAATCACTCCATCTGGAACAGTATCCCAGATAAATGTGTTTTGTGTCACCAGTACACTCTGCAGAAACCCTGTACGCACAGTTTCCGAGATAAATGCGCTTTTGCTTTTACTCAGAAATTCAAGATTTTTGCTTAAACTTGTCAGTAGAATCTTCATATACCCTGCGGGCCAAAAATTTCGTCGAAATCACTCTATCTCGCACCGTTTCTGAGATAAGTGTTTTTACATTTCAGTGATTTCACACATCCCGGGGGTTGAAAATTCGACGAAATCCCTCTATCTCGCACAGTTAAGGAGATAGAAGCAAATTTGTGTTTTTCCATTTTTGGCGAAAATTCGAAAATTCAAAATGGGCGTCATTTTTAGAGAGAGGAAAATCTTTTGAAAATTGGTAATAGATTGCTGACATACCCTATGGGTTGAAAATTTCGACGAAATCGCTCTATCTCACATGGTTATGGAGATGGAAGCAAATTTATATTTTTGGCAAAAATTCAAAATGGCCGCCATTTTTAGGGAAAGATAATTTTTTTTTAATTGCAAAGAGTAGTACGAGATACCCTGTGAGTCGAAAATTTCGATGAAATCGCTCTATCTCGCACTGTTACGGAGACAGAAGCAAATTTGTGTTTTTGTATTTTTCGCAACAATTCAAAAATTCAAAATGGCCGCCATTTTTGGGGAGAGGAATTTTTTTTGAAAATTGGCAAGAGTATATTTTTTGGATACCCTGTGGGTTGAAAATTTCGACGAAATCGCTCTATCTCGCACAGTTAAGGAGATAGAAGCAAATTACTGTTTTTGCATTTTTGGCAAAAATTCGAAAATTCAAAATGGCCGCCATTTTTGGGGAGAGTAGAATTATTTTGAAAATTGCCCAGAGTACATTGCTTAAATACCCTGTGGGTCGAAAATTTTGACGAAATCACTCTATCTCGCACGGTTTAGGAGATAGACATATTTATGTCTCAGGAGGTTAAAGCTATTACCATCAACAATAATACCAAGCAAGCAATTGACCCTATAAACCTTCACACCAAATTTTACAAAGATGAGTTAAATATGTTTCCTTTAAAAGAGTGAAAACAGAAATGCAATTCAGAATTTCAGAGTAGGCCCAAAGTAACAATTACTCAGATAGCTACAACGCTATCATCGACCAAAAGCTATCCTGGCCAAACTATTGACACAATTATCCTTCATATAAATTTTTGTGAAGAATCAAAAAGATAGAAAACATTGTTTCATTAAAATGTCCAGAAAAAATTCAAGTCAAAATAGCATAATAGCTATATAGCACAGTAGCTATTACTCAGTTAGCTATAAAGGTATTATCACCAAAGCAATCCCAAGCAAGCTACTGATCCAATAATCCTCCATCCCAGATTTTGTGAACATAGGTGAAATACTTTCCCTTTAAAATGCTTAAAATAAAAAGCTACTCAAAGTAGCTATTACTCAGTCAGTTATACAGCTATTATCACTAAAAGCATTCCCAAGCAAGCTATTGACCTAACTATTGCTCATACCAAATTTGGTAAAGATATGTTAAATATTTTTCCTTAAAATGCCCGGTAACAAAAGAAGTACACAAAAGTAGCTAAGTAGCTATTACTCAGTTAGCTATAGAGCTAAGCAATCCCATGCAAGCTATTAACCCAATAAACACCCATACCAGGACTTGCAAAGCGTGTTTTCTCCAGATGCGTGACCTTCGTAGAATAAGACAATATCTCACTACGGAAGTGGCAGTCCTAGCTGCAAATGCCTTGGTTAGTAGCCGCCTGGACTACTGTAACTCTCTTTTTAGGAGTTTCTCATGTTTCAATCTTCACAAATTGCAAAGTATTCAGAATACCCTTGCTCGTATTGTTACAAACCATAGAAGGTATGCTCATGTTACGCCCATCCTGAAACAACTCCACTGGCTGCCCGTGAAGTATAGATGTATGTTCAAAACTGCAACTCTAGTATATAAATTTCTACACAGTGGCTCCCCTTCCTACTTTCAACCTTACTTGTCTCCCAGTAGTAGTTCCTATAGGACCAGGCGTAGTCACCCAAATTGTCCATATCTTACTGTTCCTCCTTTCCGCCCATCAGTCTTTAAGTCTGTCAAACATTTTGATCACAGCTTTGCCTTTGATGCTCCTAGAATCTGGAATGAACTCCCTCAGGATGTGCGCAGTGCAACATCAGTTGCCTCCTTCAGAAAGAAGCTTAAGACTTATCTGTATGCAAAAGCCTATCCCCCATAGCCTCCCTTGTCACCCTGTGTCTCCTTGGTACGACCTTGCTATATCCCCGGATTAATGTTAATTGCCCTTGCTTTATGTTCTGTTGCGCCTTAGAGTCCATCTGAGATGGAGATTAAGCGCTATAAAAGTCCACATTAGATTAGATTAGATTAGATACTAGTACCAAATTTGGTAAAGAGAGGATAAATACTTTTCCTTGAAATGACCGGAAACCAAGTGTGACGCCGGACAGGGGTAAAACCAAAAATAATATGTCCACGCCCGAGTGGGGTGGACATAATAATTGAGAAAGATCCAGGCCTGATACTCACACTAATAAATCTACTGGTGGCCTAGTATATATATATGCAAGATAAGAGAGAAATCCCTGCAAAACAATGAGAAAATTGTGATAAAGTGTTCATATTGAAGAGACGAACAAACAGACCTACATGCCTTTGAATAATTTTTCATCCTCAATAGATAAGGAATCTTTTAAAAGAAACAGCATGTCTCTGCGCCTTGTAGTTTCGGAGGAGAAGTTGTTCATGTGGAAGTGCATGCATACGCCCATGTAGTGATGCCATAATGTCAGCTGACATAAAAACTCTTTTTTTTCCCAAGACTGTTGGCCATCCAGGAGGCAAGCCTCCCAAACAACATCGACTTCCAAAGGGTAAGAAATATATTCAACAACCAAAAAGTTTATCTATCAATGAACATACCACAATTTGGTAAAACTAAAATTTACCATCAGTTGAAGCTATCCATATATATTTCTGACAGGAGAAATATGTCTCAACTGTGCCATTGGAACACATTCTGGCATAGCCAAGGTCAAAGGTCATGGGACATTTCACAAAGAACCAATACACATATCATGCCATAATTTCCTACGCCTTATAGTTTCAGAGATATAGTCCCAACAAGATTATCACTACAGCAAGGTCAAATCAAGATCACACCTCGACGTTGCACACCTACAACCTTCAAGCCATGTCCCTAGCAAGTTTGAACTTCCTACACCTTACACTTTCCGACATACAGCTCGAGAATATTTTAAAAACTCAAGGTCATTATGCAAGGTCAAATCAAGATGACACTATGATGTTGTCAACCTCCCCCCCCCCCAACCAATATCCCCACTAAGTGTCAACTTCCTACACCTTACAGTTTCTGAGATTTAGCCCAGGCAATATTTCAAAGGTCAAGGTCACTCTGTTAAGGTCAAATCAAGGTTAAACCATGACACTGCACACCTCCACCTCCAAACCAATGTCCCACCCAGTCTGAATTTCCTATACCCTCTGGGTTTCAGAGATACACGCAGAAAAGATTTTGGCTTGGCATAGGAGGGTGTAAATAACACCTGCACAGCCTTACAAGGCTGTGGGGTAAAAATTGAATAAAAACTAGAAATAGGACGCCCTGTTGATAGTAGCTGCGACATATGAATAGAAAGAGGATAGCATAGAAGAACACACATTATCATGTGTAATGTCCACCCCATGAACCTTTTGCCAAAATTGTACAGTAGTGTTACAAGACCCTGTTTCATTTGTAAAATATATCAATGATGCCTAAATATTTATTAGTGTACATGTAAATTATTTCAGCTTCATGCCTTTTTGCATTGGTTGGGTCGAAAATTTTGACGAAATCACTCTATCTTGCACGGTGAAGAAGATAGAAGCAAATTTTTGTTTTTCTATTTTTGGCAAAATTTGAAAATTCAAAATGGCCGCCATTTTTGGGAAAAGGAAAATTTTTTGAAAATTGCCAAGAGTACATTTCTCAGATACCCTATGGGTCGAAAATTTCAACAAAATAACTCTATTTTGCACGGTTAAGGCCAATTTTTGTTTTTCCATTTTTGGCAAAAATTCGAAAATTCAAAATGGCCGCCATATGTGGGGAGGGGAAAATTTTTTGAAAATTGCCAAGAATACATTTCTTAGATACCCCATGGGTCGACGAAATCGCTTTATCTGACACGGTTAAGGAGATAGAAGCAATTTTGTGTTTTGCCATTTTTGGCAAAAAATTCGAAAATTCAAAATGGCCGCCATTTTTGGGGAGGGGAAAATTTTTTGAAAATTGCCAAGAGTACATTGGTAAGATACCCTGTGGGTCGAAAATTTCGACAAAATCGCTCTAACTCGCACGGTTAAGGAGATATAAGCAAATTTGTGTTTTGCCATTTTTGCCAAAATTTCGAAAATTCAAAATGGCCGCCATTTTTGGGGAGGAGAAAATTTTTGGAAAATTGCAAAGATTACATTCCTTAGATATCCTGTGGGTCGAAAATTTCGACGAAATCGCTCTATCTCGCATGCTTAAGGAGATAGAAGGTAATTTGTGTTTTGCCATTTTTGGCAAAAATTCGAAAATTCAAAATGGCTGCCATTTTTGGGGAGGGGAAAATTTTTTGAAAATTGCAAAGAGTACATTCCTTAGATACCCTGTGGGTCGAAAATTTCGACGAAATCGCTCTATCTCGCACGCTTAAGGAGATAGAAGCAAATTAGTGTTTTGCCATTTTTGGCAAAAATTCGAAAATTTAAAATGGCCGCCATTTTTGGGGAGGGAAAATTTTTTGAAAATTACAAAGATTACATTCCTTAGATACCCTGGGGTCGGAAATTTCGATGAAATCACTCTATCTCGCGCGGTTAAGGAGATATAAGCAAATTTGTGTTTTGCCATTTTTGGCAAAAATTCGAAAATTCAAAATGGCCGCCATTTTTGGGGAGGGGAAAATTTTTTGAAAATTGCAAAGAGTACATTCCTTAGATACCCTGTGGGTCGAAAATTTCGACGAAATCGCTCTATCTCGCACGCTTAAGGAGATAGAAGGCAATTTGTGTTTTGCCATTTTTGGCAAAAATTCGAAAATTCAAAATGGCTGCCATTTTTGGGGAGGGGAAACTTTTTGGAAAATTGCAAAGAGTACATTCCTTAGATACCCTGTGGGTCGAAAATTTTGGCGAAATCGCTCTATCTCGCACGGTTTAGGAGATATGAGCACATTTGCCTTTTTCAGTATTCAAAATAGCCAATTACTCATTTATTTAATCAATTACTCACTCATCTATGAAGCAATTACCCCGAAAAGCAATCCCATACAACCTATTAACCCAATGAATCTCCATACCAAATTTCAGAAAGCTAGGCTTAATAGCATTCCTTAAAATGTCTGGAAACCACAGAGATACTCAAAAGTAGCAAAGTAGCTATTACTCAGTTAGCTACAGAGCTATCATCACCAAAAGCAATCCCATACAAGCTATTAACCCAATAAACCTGCATGCCAAATTTGGTAAAGATAGGATAAGAACTGTTGCCTAAAATGTCTGGAAACCAAGTGGGACGCCGGACGCTGGACAAAGCAAAAATAATATGTCCACCCCCCAGTAGGGTGGACATAATTAAATAGAATCTGTACAGATTCAACTTTTTGAGTACCAAGTGATGACTGGGCCTCCAGACTGGCAATTATTGCTCACTGAATTTACATTTACAGTATATATAATGTCCATAGCCACAATCACAGACATCTGCATGAGGTGACCTTAATTGGAAACCATGTAGCTTGATCTACAGACTAAAAACTTGTCTACTTGTCCTCAACATACCTAATCTTAAATTTGAACACTGACCCAATTAATCAAAATTTGAAAACAAAAATTTCAAATTGAAAGATATTCCATTTAGACCAATTTATACATGTTTATATATGCTTACACTCAAAGTATACAACAAGACTACGTTTACAATCATTTAGGCCCACAAAGACTGACAAGCATCTCACATATCACCCTTACATAGGGTAGATTTAATCTCTCTAGTCTCAGCTAATCTTAACATGAAGTTTCAGACTACTTTTGTTCACCATGTCTCTTTTCCTCTCACTACACACAAAGACTCTGGGAATGTAGGTCATACACGTGTGCTGAAGTCTGGGTTTTTGGTCAACATGTTTCATGGCCAGCCTTGGGGGTCAGTTTGCAAGCCTTAAAGACTTGTTTTTCTCACTCTCTTTCTATGTATGTGCTGCTTCACTACAAATTGGACAGTGTGAGATGGGAAACAACAGGCTGCATGTGTTGTTTGTGTGCAGGACATGTTTTCTTAGCCTTGCTTGGGGTTTTAAATTGGTCTTCTTTGTTCAAACAAAATTATTATCCATGATCTGATGAGGAATGATGAAGGGGGTATAATACTGCTTTCAACACATTGTATATTGGTCAAACTAGTTGGGGGGAGGAGGCTTTATATGCATATTAATTAGTCAAAAGACATCTGCAGTATAAACAACAGGGCATCAGTAAGCAGCTATGCTTAAGGTTAAAGCTGAGGTTTGAACCCACAATCTCAGAGGTGAATGGAACATTATCACTACACCATTTTTTTTGTCCCCTAGTTTACATTCAGTAGAATTTATTTAGAGAAGATGCTAATGGTCACAAGAAGGCATTTTTACCTCCGCCAGGGAGGTTATTTTACCGGCAGTATGTGCTAGGCTGTTGTATTTTCTTTCTTTTAAAAAATAACTCAATGAGTTATTGACGGATTTTGATAAAATTTTCAGGAAACACCAACAATGGCACAAGGAACAGGTGATTGGATTATCGTGTATTTCTGTCTGGATCCCATAACTGGAAAGTTAGCCTTGCTTAAGGCTTAAATTTGAACTGCATCTTTTTCAAACATATACATAGATATTTGGTATTCATTGTCAACTGTTGCCAAATCATAATTAAAACATGTTTAGACCAATTTGAAAATTGGCACTAACTTTTGAACAAAACCTTATCATACAAATCTAAGCCACCCGAAGGCTATTATTTTCACTGTACATTAGCTCTGATGTCAAGAAAATTGATGCAAAATGGCTGTGGCAGACTGCAAGAAGCTTGTATTAAGAAAAATACACACTTATAGACTGCTGTTTTAATGTGTCAATCAAATACCTTTTCAAGTCAAGGGGAAAATACAGGCCTGAATGCTCTTTTCAAATCTATCAACATCAGGTGGTTTATTTTTCTACCTATTCTTCATGCCATGGAAATGAAATTGACAGAAGAACTAGATAACTAGATTGGAACAATGTCTGGAAATAAAACACTCATTTTCTGAAACAAGATGTCAAAACAAAGGAAACCATGAATAACAGTGCAGAGAGATTTTCAAATTAATTTTCATTTTGACAAAAATTGAGAATCAGCTCAAAAACCATCAATGATGTTCTGGAAAGTATACTTCTCTGTTTCCATCTGGAATATTTTTATGAGAATTGTTAGTGACCATAAGCAAACGTAGACAATTATTTATCAAACACATTGCTAGTCGGTCAAAATACATTACCAAAATTGTCACATATAAAACATTAAACAACAGCCCTAAGCTCAACTAATCAAAACCCCTGACATTTCTCAAAATGTAAGGAAATCCCACCTTTTTTATCTGGTTATATATATATATACATAAATGTGTTTTTGCAATGTGGTTACAATTATGCACCCAAATTTGTAAAATTGGTGAAAAATTAAATAAAATTTGTACAAAAATTTCTTAACAATCTGGACTGTGCATTTTGTTGGAAAGGTTGGGGTACAAAATGTATATATTTTGGGGATGGGCAATAATGCGTATGTGAGCAATATCACAGGCAATTTCAGTAATGTAGCTGTAGAAAGGATACAGGTCAGAGCCCTGACTGGAATCCACAAACTAAGAGGATGGAGGTCAGTGTGTTGTACACTACAGTAAAATTATCAATGAAAAAAGATAGCACAACACATGTATAAGTTGAATTATTATTCTGATCATTGTAATGACATCTGCCCAACTGATTTTTTTCTAGTGCCTTGGGATTGACTGAACAATGTTATTAACTGCAAATCCTTGGTTTTTGTATCACATCCAACATTCGGTTAGCTTCAGAATCTGACGTTCAGATATATGTATATCCAAAAATGAAATCAAATGCCCAGATCTAATCAACCCATGGCTTTTCTGTCAGTTCATTTACATCGGATACCTTATGGGTGAGAAGTCCATTGAAAACACTTGTGCACATACATGAATACACAGAGGGGATTCAGTGTGTGCAGTGTAGTTTGTTGTTCACAGTATCATGCTTTGATGCACCAACTGATATTCACAATTCCCTGCTAATTTGTACACTTTTCTGTGGGAGCATGATCAGAATAAACAGACATTCAGTGCTAATCCAGAATTTCCTGGAAAAACAAGCAATCTGGCTCATCTAGTTCATAGCCTTCCTGAAAAGCAATCAAGTTATCATAACATATTTTTACACATTCAATTTTAATCTCAGGAACATTATAAGGTTGAAGTCAAGCTTGATAAATATTTTAAGACAACTATGACTGTCATAAGGCCTATAACTATTATACATGTAGTAGCATTAGTGAGTTCCTGCTTTGCTGATGATCTACTTTAATCAGATGTTTATACCACTTAATCACTGCGATAGCATATAATTTACTTAATTATCTAGTGTTTTACACTACACCTTTGTATCACTTATATTGTGATGGGTATAGAATACAAGCATAGAACGACTTATCCTGCCCAAAATTGATAAAAATCCTCTCATGTGTTTAAGTTCAAAAAGGGAGAGTTCTGTGCTTAAGTACAAAAAGGGAGACTCCTAAAACTGAGCACAGGTTGTTAACCAGTGAGTGCCTGCCAGGGAAAAATACTTAAGGAAGTGGTTACGCCAGTTGAACAGGTAGGCCTTTAGTTGACTCCTGAACCCCAACATAGTCTACTGTGATTGGACTTTAGTGGTAACCTGTTCTGTTCCACTGGTGTGGCCAGTTTTTCAAGGTAGGGTGGGACAGTCATTTTATCCAGTTTGTAAACAATGTGGCAGAGAGAAATTTGAACTTTCTGAAGTTTAGCAATAATGGCTATGTTCATATGTTGACCAGATATAGAATTAGGAATTACAGTAGTCTAGTCAACTACTGATCACAGCATTTGCCACCAGTATCAATACTGAGGAATTTACAGACACTGTGCAAATCCCCGACAGCAACAGGCACAACAACCTCCACAATATGATTGTCACATGAGTTTTCTGAGTCAATAATAACACCTAAATTTTTCACTTACTCTGAATGAGAATTTTGGAGGAATAGTAGTCAGAAGGGCAGAGGTAATCTGTACATACAGTTGGTCAAGGTTCTGCACTACAAACCTTAAACTAACGGTTAGCAACTACTAGCTGTCCCACTTGAGGAATGGCTGGGATCTGAACTCTGACCTATGAGGTATGTCACCACTGCGTAACAGTGGTCCCAGCATACAATAAAGCACAAAGGATAAAACTGGGATATATTCATAACATCACTGCATAGGTATGGGTCATTGTTATGGACATGCTGAAGCAGTGAGGAACATTCCAGATGAATAAAACTTGACAACTCCTAAAAGAAGACTGACAGAGGACTTAGTGGTTGAGTGGTAACCAGTCTGACATTTAATCCCTTAGTTCCCACCTGTGTGGTCATGGGTTCGAATCTAACTTATGGTAATGTGTGGGAAAAACTAAGGGCATCCGTTGATATAACCACAGCTGTTAAAACGTACGTAATACACCAACTTTTAGTTTTCGATCAATGAAGAGATACAGTAAGTTTTGCTGCTACACAACATTTACAGTGTGATATGCCAATGTAGGGTTCATTCTGTACTGGTAGAACCCTAGCCTTACTTAAATCAAATATATTCTGTAACTGATGAAGATTGCTTTAATTATAAAGAAATTTGAGCCTTACCCAAGGCTAGTAAGATAAGTATAAATCAACCAGTTTTGATCCCTAACTAATAAAATGGGGCAATTGTTAAAGAATGAATGGGACTAAGTCAAAATTAGAATTCTAGAGCCAAATCCTGTTTAGGTTCAGTAAAACAGAGTTTACTGTTATAACACTAAACAATGAAAGTGAATCAAACCAAAACAAGAATGTTTCCCAAGATGACAAGAATGCCACATTATAACAGGACATCTTTATGTCTTAACTTGAAATATATTTGGTGCTAAAGGTAAAGCTTTTGGCCAAATTACAAGATTTATGAAAATGCCCAATTTTCACCATTTTCTTTCAAGAATACCTCTTCTACTTACAATTGGTCCAATTGTGTACCTTTTCCTCTTATCAAACATAGGGGCTAGCATTGTTATCACAGTGTGGTCTCACTTACTGGTTAAACTAATAAACATTCTTGGGGTCATAAATGACTGCATGCAAAAGGTTAAAGTCAATTTTTGTTTTATTTAAACAAAACTTTTAGATATAAATCACTTGTTTACATCTAGGACAGAGTAGACATTAATACCAAATTAATGAAGCTTCATGGAACAGTGAAAACTAGGCCAAAGATTTTTCTGTACAAGACATCAACTGTAGTGTTACAGAATGTGTCTGTTGACACATTCAGTAAGTAATCCACCTATTATTTGTGCCAACAACCTTCTGCAATTGCTTTGTAATTTCGATATACTAAAGAAGAACTTAGGGGAATTATCTTCCTTGGAAAAAAGGCCTAGGAACTATGTACCATAAACAGCCTTCAAATGGATGGTCATCCATGAAAGCTAATGTTCTTGTTGCTGATGTTTGGCTGCCAATGGTTGTGTTTTCATATGTATACAAGCAAGCAACTGACATATCATTTTTAATTCTGGTAGCCAAAAAAAATCAGACATGTCAGCATTGGCGTCCACTAGTATACTGAAACATGATTCATGATCACGATTCTAAAATAACAGAAATAATAGAATCCACATCAGATGTTAGGCAGTGGAGTCTATCCATTGGATTCCATAGGCAATGGGACTAAGTCATGGCTGAAATGCTACAGTACAATAATTGTCCAGGGTATCTGATTGCTCTCAATATTTACCTCAGGCTTTCTATCATACCTTGTGGCATGTAAAGATTCTAGACCACAGACAGACACACTCTGTATGGCTAGTAAACACTTGTGGTTTCTCTGGTAAATAATGAGTGTACAAAATGGACCAGAAAAAAAATTGAGAGAAACAACATCTCACATGAATGGCCTTGACATTGAAACATAGTGTCTTTATCCAGCTTTGTCATTCCACTCTAGCAACGTTAATAATAACTAGAAATAGGCCGCCCTGTTGATAGTAGATGCGAATAGAAACAGGATAGCATAGAAGAACACACATTATCATGTGTAATGTCCACCCATGAACCTTTTGCCCAAATTGTACAGTAGTCTTACAAGACCCTGTTTCATTTGTAAAATATATCAATGATGCTTAAATATTTGTTAGTGTAGATGTAAATTATTTCAGCTTCATGCCTTTTTGCATTGGTTGGGTTGAAAATTTTGACGAAATCACTCTATCTTGCACGGTTAAGAAGATAGAAGCAAATTCCTGTTTTTCTATTTTTGGCAAAAATTTGAAAATTCAAAATGGCCGCCATTTTTGGAAAAAGGAAATTTTTTTGAAAATTGCCAAGAGTACATTTCTTAGATACCCTATGGGTCGAAAATTTCAACAAAATAACTCTATTTTGCACGGTTAAGGCCAGTTTGTGTTTTTCCATTTTGGGCAAAAATTCGAAAATTCAAAATGGCTGCCATTTTTGGGGAGGGGAAAATTTTTTGAAAATTGCAAAGATTACATTCCTTAGATACCCTGTGGGTTGAAAAATTTCGACGAAATCGCTCTATCTCGCATGGTTAAGGAGATAGAAGCAAATTTGTGTTTTGCCATTTTTGGCAAAAATTTGAAAATTCAAAATGGCCGCCATTTTAGGGGAGGGGAAATTTTTTTTTAAATTGCCAAGAATACAATGCTCAAATACCTGTGGGTCGAAAATTTTGACGAAATCGCTCTATCTCGCATGGTTAAGGAGATAGAAGGAAATTTTTGTGTTTTGCCATTTTTGGCAAAACTTCGAAAATTCAAAATGGCCGCCATTTTTGGGGAGGGGAAATTTTTTTGAAAATTGCAAAGATTGCATTGCTTAGATACCCTGTGGGTCGAAAATTTTGACGAAATCGCTCTATCTCGCACGGTTAAGGAGATAGAAGCAAATTTGTGTTTTGCCATTTTTGGCAAAAATTCGAAAATTTAAAATGGCCGCCATTTTTGGGGGAGGGGAAAATTTTTTGAAAATTGCAAAGAGTACATTCCTTAGATACCCTGTGGGTCGAAAATTTCGACGAAATCGCTCTATCTCGCACGGTTAAGGAGATAGAAGCAAATTTGTGTTTTGCCATTTTTGGCAAAAATTCGAAAATTCAAAATGGCCGCCATTTTTGGGGAGGGGAAAATTTTTTGAAAATTACCAAGAGTACACTCCTTAGATACCCTGTGGGTCGAAAATTTTGACGAAATCGCTCTATCTCGCACGGTTAAGGAGATAGAAGCAAATTTGTGTTTTGCCATTTTTGGCAAAAATTCTAAAATTCAAAATGGCCGCCATTTTTGGGGAGGGGAAAATTTTTTGAAAATTGCAAAGAGTACACTCCTTAGATACCCTGTGGGTTGAAAATTTCGACGAAATCGCTCTATCTCGCACGGTTAAGGAGATAGAAGGAAATTTGTGTTTTGCCATTTTTGGCAAAAATTCGAAAATTCAAAATGGCCGCCATTTTTGGGGAGGGGAAAATTGTTTGAAAATTGCAAAGATTGCATTCCTCAGATACCCTGTGGGTCGAAAATTTTGCCGAAATCGCTCTATCTCGCACGGTTAAGGAGATAGAAGCAAATTTGTGTTTTGCCATTTTTGGCAAAAATTCGAAAATTCAAAATGGCCGCCATTTTTGGGGAGGGGAAAATTTTTTGAAAATTGCAAAGAGTACACTCCTCAGATACCCTGCGGGTCGAAAATTTTGCCGAAATCGCTCTATCTCGCACGGTTAAGGAGATAGAAGCAAATTACTCAAAAGTAGTACTGAAAATACACAATGAAGTACCTAAATGGCTATTACTCATGTACTGACAAAGCTATCAGTCCCAAATGCAATACCAAGCGAGCTATGGACATAACAATCTTGTATTCAAAATTGTAGTAAAATATCTTTAATTATTTTGGCTTAAATGCACGGAAACCAATGGGTACTGAAAATAGCTGTACTTAAGTATTACTCAGTAAGCAAAAGAGGTACAACAGCCAAAAGCAATCCCAAGCAAGCTACTGACCCAATAAGCCTGCATACCAAATTTGGTGACAATAGCTCTAATACTTTTCCTTTAAATGAGCGGAAACCATGCGTGACGCCGGACATCGGACGCCGGACATCGGACAACGGACATCGGACATCGGACGGCGAAAAAAGCAAAAATAATATATCCACCCCCCAGGGGGGTGGACATAATAACTAACTTGGTTGTAATGAGTTCCTTTCCTTCTTCTTTTGGGAACTGGTGTGGATGACATGGCTGTTTCTTCTGAGTCATTTCCATCTCCTACTCTCCTTTTCTTAATTGGAGGCATGGCTCTAAAGTGACAAATAACTGCAGCTTTAATATTTATATTCATCCTTACGAAAAGTTACAATACATGTACATACCCTACATAGGGTATGTAACACTAAGTCACTAGGGTAGGACTGGTTCAGAAAATCAAATCTGGTTGCAAGGGCTTTGACACCAAATAAAATCAGGGCTTTTGTTTGCTCGCAACTAATGGTGAAAAAAATGTAAAATAATGACCTTTTCAATAACCAGTACTTAAATATTCTTTGCAGATTTCATCATTTCTACCTAAATGAATAAAATGTGATTCACCATTTACAACATTGTAATTTAGGGGATTGAAACTGCAATATTGGAGATACCAATTGAAGTTTCCACTGAGGGAGATTCAAATCATTTGTTTGATGCTTGTATTTGGAATTTCCATGCGGTGATATGCCAATTTCACTCTCAACTAAGAGAATTGTAAACACCCAATGCCTTAAGAAAAGAAAATAGAATATTAATGAGTAGATTACTACCAGGGTAACCAATACATTCTGCACACACATTATTTTGACACAAATGCACAAAAGGAATACAAAAACTAGAAGAAAGTTTTTGCTCAAGAAAAACTGAGAATTCCATAGCAATAAAGAGTCAAAATGGCAAAAAAAGGGGATATTTTTTTCATGTTTGTGTAACATGCATGTAGCTTTTAGGTTATTACATGTTTGACTGTGCCAACAAGTATGTGCACATAAGTTGGAATGTAAGAGAGGGTCTAGATGCATAAGACAACGAGAAATAGGACGCCCTGTTAAGAGTAGCTGAAAAGAAAACAGGATAGCATAAAAGAACACACATTATCATGTGTAATGTTCACCCCATGAATGTTTTGCAACAATTCTACAGCAGTCTTACAAGACCCTGTTTCATTTGTAAAATATATCAATGATGCTTAAATATTTATTAGTATACATGTAAATTATTTCATCTTCATGCCTTTTTGCATTGGTTCAAAATTTGCTCAAAATCACTGTCTCTAAAGGTTTTTGAGATAACCAACATTTTCGATTTCTGATAAAATTGAAGATGGTGAGCGAAATTTGACATTTTTCAGCAGAGGCAATATACCAAAGATCTCTAATATCCCAATGGTCAAAAATTAGCTTGAAATTGCTCTATCCCTTACAGTTTTCGAGATAAACAACAATTTCAATTTCCGCTACAATTCAAGATGGCAGACAAAATTCTGGATATTCAACTTTTTTCACAGGCACTATATCTAAGGTCTCTAGTACCCAAAGGGTCCAAACATTGCTTGAAATCACTTTATCTCTAAGGGTTTTTAAGATAAATGATATTTTCAATTTCTGCCAAGATTCAAGATGGCAGCCAAAATCTCGTTCCCAAGATAAATGCGTTTTTGCATTTTACACAGAAATTCCAGATGGCCGCCAAAAATGGCAGCAGAGCGATTTTTGTGAAATGTCGCCAGTACACTCTGCAGATACCCAGCGGGTTAAATATTTCATCAAAATCTCTCTATCTCGAACGTTTCCAAGATAAATGTGATTTTGCGTTTTACGCAGAAATTCAAGATGGCTGCCAAAAATGGCGGGAAAGCGATTTTTGCTTTAAGTCGCCAGTAGGCTCTGCACGTCAGAAATTTCGTCGAAATCACTCCATCTCGAACGGTTTCCCAGATAAATGTGTTTTGTGTCACCAGTACACTCTGCAGATACCCTGTTGGTCAAAAATTTTGTCGAAATCACTCAATCTCGCACTGTTTCTGAGATAAATGCACTTTTGCGTTTTATGCAGAAATTCAAGATGGCTGCCAAAAGTGGCAGGAAAGCAATTTTTGCAAAAAGTCACCAATAAACTCTGCACATACCCTGAGGGGGTCGAAAATTTTGACGAAATCGCTCTATCTCGCACAGTTATGGAGATACAAGCAAATTTTTGTTTTGCATTTTTTGGGCAAAAATTCGAAAATTCAAAATGGCCACCATTTTGGGGGAGAGGAAATTTTTTTTAAAAATTGCCAATAGTACATTGCTTAGGTCGAAAATTGACAAAATCGCTTGATCTCACACGGTTAAGGAGATAGAAGCAAATTTGTGTTTTTGCATTTTTGGCAAAAATTCAAAATGGCCGCCATTTTTGGAGAGAGGAAATTTTTTTTGAAAATTGCCAAGAGTACATTGCTTAGATACCCTGTGGGTCTAAAATTTCCTCGAAATCGCTCAATCTCGCAATGTTACGGAGATATAAGAACATTTGCGTTTTTGCATTTTCGGGAAAAATAGAAAATTCAAAATGACCGCCATTTTTGGGGAGAGGAAATTTTATATCCCTTGATGAAAAGAAATGAATACATCTTGATATCAACAACTCATACTAAATAAAAGCTGAATTAATACAGGAATTTTGAGTACAAAGGTCATCAAAAATCTTCCTTAAGTTTAATCAATGTGTCAAGTTGATCTGATGTCATTGAACAGTAAGTCAGTTGGGAGCTGAAAACCCTATTTTTACTTCAAGATGGCCATGACTGTACTTGTATTGGAAGTCCAAGGTGGAAAGAAAATAAAAATGTCCCTATTGTCATATTTAATAAGTGTGCAAAACTTAACTGAGGTCAGCTGAACAATACGATAGCTGGAGATTAAAAGCTCCATAATTTTACTGCAAGCTGGCCATAAGTCCATTCATATTGAGATTTTAATTTGACCATAAAATAAGAATGTCCCTTCTGTCATCCTTTATAAGTGCATAAAGTTTGAGCTAAGGTCAGTTGAACAATAAGATAGCTGGAGGCTAAAAACTTCCTTTTTTTCACTGTAAGGTGACCATAACTTTATGCATATTGCGACTTTAAGGTGAGCATAAAATGAGAATGTCCCTTCTGCTAACCTTTATAAATGTGCCAAGTTTTATTTTAAAAATTTAAACATTAACTAAGCTAAAAAAAACCCTACATTTTAGGTTTAAGATGGCAATAACATCATTAATACTTAAATCATAAGGTAGTAAGAGTCTTCTTTTGATCTACTTCAATATCAATATACAATATACATATGGAAAAAGAAAGGGGCCAGATGGCTTTATTCCAATTTTATGACTTTGGGGGGGGGGGGGGGGGGGGGGGGGGCATAGATCCAATTATATTAACAGTTTAAGGTCACTATAAAGTCACGATAATTTTTGGGAAATCTTAATATATATGCCAAGTTTGTTGAAAGAAGTGAAAAACTAAGTGAACTGGAGGGCTAAAACCCCCTTTTTTGACATTAAGGTGACCTTAAAATTGCAGATACGGGGCTAAAACTTCAGCATGTAAAAGATTTTCAAAAAGTAGCTGAAAAAGTTATTCCAACAAAACGCTGAAATTCTGACCATTTTTGAGATACACACCTAGTACCCATTTTTAAAAAAATTATGAAAATAAAAAACCTCCCATTCAGGCATCTATAGTCTGATTGATCAGAAAATCCTTTCTGACCTACGGATTTAGGTTTAGAATGTACCCAATAAATTTTATAGCAAAGGTGTGTGGTTTTTTTTTGAAACGCGATTGACGGGGTGTTTTTGAAAAATGCTTAAGGTTACCTTAAGTAAAGCTTAGGTCTCCACAAAGTATCCCAAAATATTTTCCCGCCCCGATAGTTTTAAAGGAAGAAAAGAAGGAAAGAAAAATTTGAAAGGCCAAGAAGTTATTCAAGGGAGACCATAATCCGGCGGCGGCAACGGTGATCAGTCGAACTTACATGAAAACAAGACCACTGCCGTGGTGTGTATCTCCCGCCGAGCATTAAAGGGGAAGAAATACCTTTTCCGAGATATTCACAATTTTTCATTTTCCGCTAAAATCCAAGATGGCCGCCAAAAGTGGCGAACACTGAAATTTTTCCCCTAGGCACAGAATACTCTTGTACTACCCTGCAGGTCAAAAATTCGCTCGAAATCGCTCTATCTCTTACCATTTCGAAGATATTTTCAATATTTTATTTTCCGCTAAAATCCAAAATGGCCGCCAAAAACCGAAATTTTTCCCCTTTGCATAGGACACTCTTGTACTACCCTGCGGGTCAAAAAGTTCACTCGAAATCGCTCTCTATCTTGTACGGTTTTCGAGATATTCACACTTTTTCATTTTCTGCTAAAATCCAAGATGGCCGCCAAAAGTGGCGAAAATTGAAATTTTTCTCCTTGGAATAGGATACTCTTGTACTACCCTGTAGGTCAAAAATTCGCTCGAAATCGCTCTATCTCATATGGTTTTCGAGATATTCACACTTTTTCATTTTCCGCTAAAATCCAAGATGGCTGCCAAAAGTGCCAAAAATTGAAATTTTTCCCCTTGGCATAGGATACTCTTGTACTACCTTGTGGGTCAAAAATTCGCTCGAAATTGCTCTATTTCTTACGGTTTTCGAGATATTCACACTTTTTCATTTTCTGCAAAAATCCAAGATGGCCGTCAAAAGTGGCGAAAATTGAAATTTTTCCCCTTGGCATAGGATACTTTTGTACTACTCTGCTGGTCAAAAATTCGCTCGAAATTGCTTTATCTCATACGGTTTTCGAGATATTCACACTTTTTCATTTTCCGCTAAATCCAAGATGGCCGCCAAAAGTGGCGAAAATTGAAATTTTTCCCCTTAGCATTGGATACACTTGTACTACCCTGTGGGTAAAAAAATTCGCTCGAAATTGCTCTATCTCTTACAGTTTGCGAGATATTTGTGATTTTTCACATTTTCACTGAAAGTAGCAATAAAGTAGCCATTACTCACTTGTACATTGAGCGACAATTGTGAAACTTAAATATGTTACAGTTCACAAAAAAGTAGATGAACAACATATTTGAGAGAAATTGTGTAGCTGCAATACTTTTGAAGATATAAGTCATTTACTCATTATGGTTATCATTAAAAATTGACAAAGTAGCTATTACTCACTTAGCTATGGAGATACACTTCCAAACTACTGACCATGTTGTAGCTGTGGAGAAAGTAGCTGAACAACATATTGGAAGAAAATACTCTAAATACAATAGTTTGAGAGTTATAAGTCATACAATTACATTAGGTAAAAGTGCTATTACTCACTCAAAATACGTCAAAGTTCACCAAACCACAAAAATATTGAAGAGTGTAAAAATTCATTAGGACAAGTAATTTACCAAAAATGTCTAACTGTAGTAGTTTCAGAGAAAACTGCGTGACCCATGCATGCACGGACGCACGCACATGGTGCAAATTATAATCTCCCACCGGCGAGCCGGGCAGGAGATAACAAATATGCGCCCCTGACGGGCTGCTTAATTAAAATATCTTTCAATTTCCGTATGCAAATTGTGCCAAGTTGGGATGCGGATTTCTAGTAGAAATTATATTATTGCCCCTTAAAAACAATTCTAAATGGTTTATTTTTATTTTTTGTTAGAAAAATACTTTTATAACTTGCGTTTGTGTCAATGCATTTTTAAATAAAAAGAAATCCATGAAACTACACTTAAAACAAGCATAAACTAGAGGATCGCTCGCAAAAAAAAAAGATAATGTTTTTGCATAGCAAAAACAAAGCGTCCCGAAAAGGATATAAAGGTGAGTGCTAAAGTATTAAGAAAATGTTCCATTTCTAGCCTTATACTGTTGTGGCAACCAAAGTCAGCGCAGTCTGCTCTATCTAGCACGGTTTTGAAGATATAAGCATTTTTGTGTTTTGTAATTTTTGCAAAAAATTCAAAAATTCAAAATGGCCGCTATATTTGGCGAGACAAAAACATTTTGAAAATTGGCATGGGTACTCTGCAGAGATATCCAGCAGGTCAAAAATTTTGTTGAATTCGCTCCATCTAGAACAGTTTTCGAGATATAAGCATTTTTGTGTTTTGCAAAAACGTCGAAAATTCAAAATCGCCACCAGTTTTGGTGAGACAAAAATTTTTGAAAACAAGACCACTGCCGTGGTGTGTATCTCCCGCGGAGCATTAAAGGAGAAGAAATAGCTTTTCCGAGATAGTCACAATTCTTCATTTTCGTCTGTGAAAGCTCTTCCAAACGTAGGTGAATGAGTCATTTGAGAAAAATTGGCTGTCTGCAATACTTTTAGAGATAATTCGCATTTACTCATTTTGAGTAGGTGAGTAATTAGCTATGGGTCTGAAACTTCACCAAGTGAATTGGCTATCTGCTATACTTTTAGAGGTAATTCGCATTTACTCATTTTGAGTAGGTGAGTAATTAGCTATGGGTCTGAAACTTCACCATGTGAAAGCTCTCCCAAAAGTAGATGAATGAGTTATTTGAGAGAAATTGGCTATCTGCAATACTTCTACAGATAATTAGCATTTACTCATTTTGAGTAGGTGAATAATTACCTACGGGTCTGGAACTTCACCATGTAAAAGCTCTCCCAAAAGTAGATGAATAAGTTATTTGAGAAAAATTGGCTATCTGCAATACTTTTAGAGATAATTCGCATTTACTCATTTTGAGTAGGTGAGTAATTAGCTATGGGTCTGAAACTTCACCATGTGAAAGGTCTTCCAAAAGTAGGTGAATCATTTATTTGATAAAAATTGGCTATCTGCAATACTTTTATGAGATAATTCGCATTTACTCATTTTCAGTAGGTGAGTAAATATCTACAGGTCCCGAACTTCACCATGTGAAAGCTGTCCCAAAAGTAGATGAATGAGTTATTTGAGAGAAATTGGCTATCTGCAATACTTCTAGAGATAATTCGCATTTACTCATTTTGAGTAGGTGAGTAATTACCTACGGGTCTGGAACTTCACCATGTGAAAGCTCTCCCAAAAGTAGATGAATAAGTTATTTGATAAAAATTGGGTATCTGCAATACTTTTAGAGGTAATTAGCATTTACTCATTTTGAGTAGGTGAATAATTAGCTACGGGTCTGAAACTTCAAGTGAAAGCTCTCCCAAAAGTAGATGAATGAGTTATTTGAGAAAAATTGGCTATCTGCAATACTTTTAGAGATAATTCGCATTTACTCATTTTGAGTAGGTGAGTAATTACCAACGGGTCTGAAACTTCACCATGTGAAAGCTCTCCCAAAAGTAGATCAATAAGTTATTTGAGAAAAATTGGGTATCCACAATACTTTTACAGATAATTAGCATTTACTCATTTTGAGTAGGTGAGTAATTAGCTATGGGTCTGAAACTTCACCATGTGAAAGCTCTTCCAAAAGTAGGTGAATAAATTATTTGAGAAAAGTTGGCTATCTGCAATACTTTTAAGAGATAATTTGCCATCTAGTACAGTTTTCGAGATATTAGCATTTTTGTGTTTTGCAATTTTTGCGTAAAATTTGAAAATTCAAAATGGCCGCCATTTTTGGTGAGTCAAAATTTTTTTGAAAATTGGCATGGCTACTCTGCAGAGATACCCTGCGGGTCAAAAGTTTTGTCGAAAACGCTCTATCTAGCACAGTTTTCCAGATATAAGCATTTTTATGTTTTGCAATTTTTGCGAAAAATTCAAAAATTCAAAATGGCCGCCATTTTTGGTGAGACAAAATTTTTTTGAAAATTGGGATAGCTACTCTGCAGAGATACCCTGTGGGTCAAAAATTTTGTCGATATCGCTCTATCTAGCACGGTTTTCGAGTTATAAGCATTTTTGTGTTTTCCTTATTTGGAAAATTCAAAATGATTAATTAATCATTAATTACTCGGCCATTTCCTAACCAATCAATGCCAAAATCTAATGATTTCCAGATTTTAATAGAATGAATGTATTTGCCAAGTTTCAGGTGAATTGATAAAATCCCTTTCAAGTTATCATCCGGACAAGCTTCCCCATCGAAAAAAGACATTTTTGGTCATGTGACCTCTCTGATTGGTTGAAATGTCACTGCAGCATATTCAAAACAAGAGGAGAGTGCCCGTGAACGGGCACTGTGTCAGCTGACTGAATGTTTTTGATTTGTGATGGTGATAATGAGAGGAAAGCATAATTATCAGGGAAAGGGCTGTACAGAATTACAGTAAATGGTAACTGAACAGCATGTTCGAAAGATATTCTGAAGCTGACAGAAGAAAAGGACAAAAAAGTTGTGCCCTGCAAATGGTATTATGAAATAAAGTAACAAGGTAATTGTTTAAGTGTAAAAAGTGGGTTAAAAATATTTAAAGAAATACTATAAATGCAATATCCTCGTTCGACCATGAAGAAGGGGTCCAAAGGTCAAATCTGACCATACCAAAAGATTCCCAGCCAAAGAATTTAGGATGGTTTACCATCCCAAACCTCTCGGACCAATAATAAGTGAGTCATAGGCACTTTTTAAGTTTGGCTATCCTTGTTTGACCTTGAAAGAGGGGTCCAAGGTCAAATCCGACCACACAAAAAAATTCCCAGCCCATGATTTCCTGTAGCTTGTTTACCATCCCAAACTTGTAGGACCAATAATAAGCGAGTTCTAAGCAATTGTAAGTTTGGCTATCCTCAATTGACCTTGAAGGAGGGGTCCCAGGTCAAATCTGACCACACCAAAAGAATCCCAGCCCATGATTTCCTATATGTTGGTTTACCATCCCAAACCTCCAAGACCAATAATACGCGAGACTCGCGAGTTATAAGCACTTTAAGTTTGGCTATCTTCGTTTGACCTGGAAGGAGGGGTCTAAGGTCAAATCCGACCACACCAAAAGATTCCCAGCCCATGATTTTCTATAGGTTGGTTTTCCATTCGAAACCTCTAGGACCAATAATAAGCGAGTTATAAGCACTTTTAAGTTTGGCTATCCTCATTTGACCTTGAAGGAGGGTTCCAAGGTCAAATCGGACCATATTAACAGATTCCCAGCCCATGATTTCCTACAGGTTGGATACAATGATTTACTCAACAGTGAGAACCTGAAAGAAGCTATTGCTCAGCTATGCCATGACATAGAGGTCTGCAATTTCACTATGTTATAACTGACCAAAACGTCTGTGAATAACATATTTAACAAAATACTCTAAATGTAATAGTTTTCAAGTTACAACTGATTTACTCAAGAGTGAGAACCTCAAAGTAACTATTACTCAGCTATGCAATGAGCTACATGTCTGAATTTTTGCTCTGTTATAGCTGACCTAAATGTAGGTGAACAACATATTTAAGCAAAATACTGTAAATGCAATAGTTTTCAAGTTACAACTGATTTACTCAATAGTGAGAACCTGAAAATAGCTATTGCTCCGCTATGCCATGAGCTATAGGTCTGTAATTTCACTATGTTATAGCTAACCCAAAAGTAGGTGAACAATATATTTTAACAAAATACTCCAAATGCAATATTTTTCAAGTTATAGCTGATTTACTCAACAGTCAGTGCCTGAGAATAGCTATTGCTCAGTTGTGCCATAAGCTACAGGTCTGTAATTTCACTATGTTATAGCTGACCCAAAAGTAGCTGAATAACATATTTGCCCAAATTTCTGTAAAGGCAATAGTTTTCCAATTACAACTGATTTACTCAACAGTGAGAACTTCAAGTAGCTATTACTCAGCTATGCAATGAGCCACAGGTCTGGAACTTCACTATGTTATAGCTGACCCCAAAATAGGTGAATAACATATGCAACAAAATACTCTAAATGCAATAGTTTTCAAGTTATAAGTGATTTACTCAACAGTGATAACCTAAAAGTAGCTATTACTCAGCTATGCCATGAGCTACAGGTCTGAAATTTTACTATGTTATAGCTGACCCAAAAGTAGCTGAATAACATATTTATACTAAATTCTCTAAATGCAATAGTTTTCAAATTAGAAGTGATTTACTCAACATTGAGAACTTCAAAGTAGCTATTACTCAGCTATGCAATGAGTCACAGGTCTGGAACTTCACTATGTTATAGCTGACCCCAAAATAGGTGAATAACATATTGAAACAAAATACTCTAAATGCAATAATTTCCAAGTTATAAGCGATTTACTCAACAGTGATAACCTAAAAGTAGCTATTACTCAGCTATGCCATGAGCTACAGGTCTGAAATTTTACTATGTTATAGCTGACCCAAAAGTAGGTGAATAACATATTTAAGCAAAATACTGTAAATGCAATAGTTTTCAAGTTACAACTGATTTACTCAATAGTGATGACCTAAAAGTAGCTATTACTCAGCTATGCCATGAGCTACAGGTCTGAAATTTTACTATGTTATAGCTGACCCAAAAGTAGCTGAATAACATATTTACACTAAATTCTCTAAATGCAATAGTTTTGCAATTACAACTGATTTACTCAATAGTGAGAACCTCAAAGTAGTTATTACTCAGCTATGCAATGAGCTACAGGTCTGAAATTTTACTATGTTATAGCTGACCCAAAAGTAGGTGAACAACATATTTAAGCAAAATACTGTAAATGCAATAGTTTTCAAGTTACAACTGATTTACTCAATAGTGATGACCTAAAAGTAGCTATTACTCAGCTATGCCATGAGCTACAGGTCTGAAATTTTACTATGTTATAGCTGACCCAAAAGTAGCTGAATAACATATTTACACTAAATTCTCTAAATGCAATAGTTCTGCAATTACAACTGATTTACTCAATAGTGAGAACCTCAAAGTAGTTATTACTCAGCTATGCAATGAGCTACAGGTCTGAAATTTTACTATGTTATAGCTGACCCAAAAGTAGGTGAACAACATATTTAAGCAAAATACTGTAAATGCAATAGTTTTCAAGTTACAACTGATTTACTCAATAGTGATGACCTAAAAGTAGCTATTACTCAGCTATGCCATGAGCTACAGGTCTGAAATTTTACTATGTTATAGCTGACCCAAAAGTAGCTGAATAACATATTTATACGAAATTCTCTAAATGCAATAGTTTTCCAATTACAACTGATTTACTCAATAGTAAGAACCTCAAAGTAGCTATTACTCAGCTATACAATGAGCCACAGATCTGAAACTTCACTATGTTATAGCTGATCCCAAAATAGGTGAATAACATATTGAAACAAAATACGCTAAATGCAATAGTTTCCAAGTTATAAGCGATTTACTCAACAGTGATAACCTAAAAGTAGCTATTACTCAGCTATGCCATGAGCTACAGGTATGAAATTTTACTATGTTATAGCTGACCCAAAAGTAGCTGAATAACATATTTATACGAAATTCTCTAAATGCAATAGTTTTGAAGTTATAAGCGATTTACTCAACAGTGATAACCTAAAAGTAGCTATTACTCAGCTATGCCATGAGCTACAGGTCTAAAATTTTACTATGTTATAGCTGACCCAAAAGTAGCTGAATAACATATTTATACGAAATTCTCTAAATGCAATAGTTTTTAAGTTACAAGTGATTCTACTCATGATGGAAGTTACTGAAAAGCCCAAAAGTAGCTATTACTCACTTAGCTATTGAGACAGGCACCCAACTTACTCACCATATTGTAGCTATGAAAAAAGTAGCTAAATAACATATTTTAACAAAATGCTCTAAATGAAACACTTTTCAAGTTATAAATGATTTTGTGCATGATTTCATGAATTTTAATGCATTAAAAATTATTAAAAAAATTTATTAAAAAAAAGTAAGACAGATCCAGGTCTCATACTCACACAAGAGAATCTACCTCTGGCCTAGTACATATATGCAAGATATGAGAGAAATCCCTGCAATAGTCACTGAGAAAATTGTGATTAAGTGCTGAAATTTTCACACTTTTGGTGGGGGTACCCCCCTTGTAATGTCTCTAGCAAACAGACGAACAGACAGATTTGCATGCCTTGAACAATTTTTCATCCTCGATAGATAAGGTATCTTTTAAAAAAAACAGCACGTCTCTAGGCCTTGTAGTTTTGGAGGAGAAGTTGTTCACGCGGACGCGTGCGCGTACGCCCACGCCGCAGAGTGACGACATAATGTCAGCTGACATAAAAATTCCCCAAGGCTACTGCATAAACCTGCCAAATTTGAAAAGAATCCGCCTAACGGTTACAGAGTTATAAGGAAAACAAACTGCGGAGCCGGCGGAGCCTGAAGGTCTCCCATACCCAAACAAGCGGGACGCTTAACTAGAGGAACGCTTTTGTTAACAAAAGCGAAGCATCCCTGAAAGTTTAAAATACTTTGTGGTTTTAATAAGCATGCTGTAAAGCTAAGAATGCACAAAGCTGCGCCGCATGCTTTCCCAATACCTCTTAATACATTTTGAAGCTATAAAAGCAACGACAAAGGAGATATAAGGCAAAAAACTCCAAAGCAGCTATTGATGACCCCAGTTTGGCCCATAAGGGAGGGTCGGGGGGTAAAACTGACCGGCTATTTAGACTCTCCACATATGCTTTCCCAATACCTCTTAATACATTCTGAAGGTATAAAAGACTCTTCACATATGCTTTCCCAATACCTCTTAATATATTCCGAAGGTATAAAAGCAACAATAAAGGAGATATAAGGCAAAACTCCAAAGCAACTATTTTATGACCCCAGTTTGACCCATAAGGGGGGGTCGGGGGGTAAAACTGACCGGCTATTTAGACTCTCCACATATGCTTTCCCAATACCTCTTAATACATTCTGAAGCTATAAAAGCAACGATAAAGGAGAAAGAAGAGGAGAGTGCCCGTGAACGGGCACTGTGTCAGCTGACTGAATGTTTTTGATTTGTGATGGTGATAATGAGAGGAAAGCATAACTAGATTGGGCCAACTCGGCGCCAACATATCCCCAGACAGGTCATCACTCACGCCACAGGTTTTGATCGGGAATTTTTTAAAGCATAATTACCCATTATTATATGAACTTCAGCACATCAATCTACTCTGTTTGTATCTTCCCAAGAAGATGGTGTATCCCCAGACGCCGAATACATAACTCAAATTATATTTTCAATCTTCCTGCAATGATAACTCTAAACCTATTTTCAAAGTATTTATTAATAAATGATTGATGATTGAATGTCCATTCTAAAATAATAATCCCAAAAGAGCATATCTCTTTCTATATTTGTTGACAAATAAAATATTATTTTTAACTCAACATCATACTTTTCAATCTTCCTGCAATGATAACTCTTAACCTAATTTCAAAGTATTTAAATGATTGATGATTGAATGTCCATTCTAAAATTCATAATCCCAAAAGCGCATATCTGTTTCTATATTTGTTCACAAATAAAATATTATTTAAAAAAAAATTATTTATATTATTATTTTATTATATTATTTATAGAATTTGTAAATTGTTTTCAGTTATTCATTTCCTCTATTCCTATATATGTGGTCCATATATATGCAACCTAAATATGTGACACAATCTCAGTTCTGACTCCCCTTTGTGTTATATGATGAAGCCCACCACCTCCTACCCCACCCCTCTCCCCTTCTCCACACCTCTCTCACTATTACACAAGATCTGCAACCCCATTGAGTTCTTTGTTTCTCATTTGATATCACTAAATACCTTTGTTTATTTAGTGTCACTCAATATAGCTGGAGGTCCCAGAGGTGGGTGGGGGATGTGGGTTGGGACTACAGCATAAATGGTAAACAAACAATCTGATATATATCAAAGGGGTAATCAAATACAAAAAGAATTGAGAATTTTAAGTATGTGATTATCAACTGAAATGAGTTCATAACTGTAGGAGCTGTGTCAAAATTAACTGAGGCAAGTTGAATAAAACTGGGCTAGTTGAGGGTTAAAAATCCCCTAGTTTTACTACATAAGGATATACTTTTATTAATATTGGGACTTAAAGCTCACCAGAAAATAACAGTGTCCATTTTGCCTACTTGAATATGTTTAACCAGTTTCATTTTAAAGAGTTAAAAACTCAGCAAGCAGAGGTACAACACACAAAAACTAGAAATAGGCCGCCCTGTTGATAGTAGATGCGAATAGAAACAGGATAGCATAGAAGAACACACATTATCATGTGTAATGTCCACCCATGAACCTTTTGCCCAAATTGTACAGTAGTCTTACAAGACCCTGTTTCATTTGTAAAATATATCAATGATGCTTAAATATTTGATAGTGTAGATGTAATTTATTTCAGCTTCATGCCTTTTTGCATTGGTTGGGTTGAAAATTTTGACGAAATCACTCTATCTTGCACGGTTAAGAAGATAGAAGCAAATTCCTGTTTTTCTATTTTTGGCAAAAATTTGAAAATTCAAAATGGCCGCCATTATTGGGAAAAGGAAATTTTTTTGAAAATTGCCAAGAGTACATTTCTTAGATACCCTATGGGTCGAAAATTTCAACAAAATAACTCTATTTTGCACGGTTAAGGCCAGTTTGTGTTTTTCCATTTTGGGCAAAAATTCGAAAATTCAAAATGGCTGCCATTTTTGGGGAGGGGAAAATTTTTTGAAAATTGCAAAGATTACATTCCTTAGATACCCTGTGGGTTGAAAATTTCGACGAAATCGCTCTATCTCGCATGGTTAAGGAGATAGAAGCAAATTTGTGTTTTGCCATTTTTGGCAAAAATTTGAAAATTCAAAATGGCCGCCATTTTAGGGGAGGGGAAAATTTTTTAGAAATTACCAAGAGTACAATGCTCAGATACCCTGTGGGTCGAAAATTTTGACGAAATCACTCTATCTGGCACGGTTAAGGAGATAGAAGCAAATTTGTGTTTTGCCATTTTTGGCAAAAATTCGAAAATTCAAAATGGCCGCCATTTTTGGGGAGGGGAAAATTTTTGGAAAATTGCAAAGATTGCATTCCTTAGATACCCTGTGGGTCGAAAATTTCGACGAAATCGCTCTATCTCGCACGGTTAAGGAGATAGAAGCAAATTTGTGTTTTGCCATTTTTGGCAAAAATTCGAAAATTCAAAATGGCCGCCATTTTTGGGGAGGGGAAAATTTTTTGAAAATTGCAAATATTACATTCCTTCGATACCCTGTGGGACGAAAATTTCGATGAAATCGCTCTATCTCGCACGGTTAAGGAGATAGAAGCAAATTTGTGTTTTACCATTTTTGGCAAAAATTCGAAAATTCAAAATGGCCGCCATTTTTGGGGAGGGGAAAATTTTTGGAAAATTGCAAAGATTGCATTCCTTAGATACCCCGTGGGTCGAAAATTTCGACGAAATCGCTCTATCTCGCACGGTTAAGGAGATAGAAGCAAATTTGTGTTTTGCAATTTTTGGCAAAAATTCGAAAATTCAAAATGGCCGCCATTTTTGGGGAGGGGAAAATTTTTTGAAAATTGCAAAGATTACATTCCTTAGATACCCTGTGGGTCGAAAATTTCGACGAAATCGCTCTATCTCGCACGGTTAAGGAGATAGAAGCAAATTTGTGTTTTGCCATTTTTGGCAAAAATTCGAAAATTCAAAATGGCCGCCATTTTTGGGGAGGGGAAAATATTTTGAAAATTGCAAAGATTGCATTGCTTAGATACCCTGTGCGTCGAAAATTTTGCCGAAATCGCTCTATCTCGCACGGTTAAGGAGATAGAAGCAAATTAGTGTTTTGCCATTTTTGGCAAAAATTCGAAAATTCAAAATGGCCGCCATTTTTGGGGAGGGGAAAATTTTTGGAAAATTGCAAAGATTGCATTCCTTAGATCCCCTGTGGATCGAAAATTTTGCCGAAATCGCTCTATCTCGCACGGTTAAGGAGATAGAAGCAAATTTGTGTTTTGCCATTTTTGGCAAAAATTCGAAAATTCAAAATGGCCGCCATTTTTGGGGAGGGGAAATTTTTTTGAAAATTGCAAATATTACATTCCTTAGATACCCTGTGGGTCGAAAATTTCGACGAAATCGCTCTATCTCGCACGGTTAAGGAGATAGAAGCAAATTTGTGTTTTGCCATTTTTGGCAAAAATTCGAAAATTCAAAATGGCCGCCATTTTTGGGGAGGGGAAAATTTTTGGAAAATTGCAAAGATTGCATTCCTTAGATACCCTGTGGGTCGAAAATTTCGACGAAATCGCTCTATCTCGCACGGTTAAGGAGATAGAAGCAAATTTGTGTTTTGCCATTTTTGGCAAAAATTCTAAAATTCAAAATGGCCGCCATTTTTGGGGAGGGGAAAATTTTTTGAAAATTGCAAATATTACATTCCTTAGATACCCTGTGGGTCGAAAATTTCGACGAAATCGCTCTATCTCGCACGGTTAAGGAGATAGAAGCAAATTTGTGTTTTGCCATTTTTGGCAAAAATTCAAAAATTCAAAATGGCCGCCATTTTTGGGGAGGGGAAAATATTTTGAAAATTGCAAAGATTGCATTGGTTAGATACCCTGTGTGTCGAAAATTTTGCCGAAATCACTCTATCTCGCACGGTTAAGGAGATAGAAGCAAATTTGTGTTTTGCCATTTTTGGCAAAAATTCGAAAATTCAAAATGGCCGCCATTTTTGGGGAGGGGAAATTTTTTTGAAAATTGCAAATATCACATTCCTTAGATACCCTGTGGGTCGAAAATTTCGATGAAATCGCTCTATCTCGCACGGTTAAGGAGATAGAAGCAAATTTGTGTTTTGCCATTTTTGGCAAAAATTCGAAAATTCAAAATGGCCGCCATTTTTGGGGAGGGGAAAATTTTTGGAAAATTGCAAAGATTGCATTCCTTAGATACCCTGTGGGTCGAAAATTTCGACGAAATCGCTCTATCTCGCACGGTTAAGGAGATAGAAGCAAATTTGTGTTTTGCCATTTTTGGCAAAAATTCGAAAATTCAAAATGGCCGCCATTTTTGGGGAGGGGAAAATTTTTTGAAAATTGCAAAGATTGCATTCCTTAGATACCCTGTGGGTCGAAAATTTCGACGAAATCGCTCTATCTCGCACGGTTAAGGAGATAGAAGCAAATTTGTGTTTTGCCATTTTTGGCAAAAATTCGAAAATTCAAAATGGCCGCCATTTTTGGGGAGGGGAAAATATTTTGAAAATTGCAAAGATTGCATTGCTTAGATACCCTGTGCGTCTAAAATTTTGCCGAAATCGCTCTATCTCGCACGGTTAAGGAGATAGAAGCAAATTAGTGTTTTGCCATTTTTGGCAAAAATTCGAAAATTCAAAATGGCCGCCATTTTTGGGGAGGGGAAAATTTTTGGAAAATTGCAAAGATTGCATTCCTTAGATCCCCTGTGGGTCGAAAATTTTGCCGAAATCGCTCTATCTCGCACGGTTAAGGAGATAGAAGCAAATTTGTGTTTTGCCATTTTTGGCAAAAATTCGAAAATTCAAAATGGCCGCCATTTTTGGGGAGGGGAAAATGTTTTGAAAATTGCAAATATTACATTCCTTAGATACCCTGTGGGTCGAAAATTTCGACGAAATCGCTCTATCTCGCACGGTTAAGGAGATAGAAGCAAATTTGTGTTTTGCCATTTTTGGCAAAAATTCAAAATGGCCGCCATTTTTGGGGAGGGGAAAATATTTTGAAAATTGCAAAGATTGCATTGCTTAGATACCCTGTGTGTCGAAAATTTTGCCGAAATCGCTCTATCTCGCACGGTTAAGGAGATAGAAGCAAATTAGTGTTTTGCCATTTTTGGCAAAAATTCGAAAATTCAAAATGGCCGCCATTTTTGGGGAGGGGAAAATTTTTGGAAAATTGCAAAGATTGCATTCCTTAGATCCCCTGTGGGTCGAAAATTTTGCCGAAATCGCTCTATCTCGCACGGTTAAGGAGATAGAAGCAAATTTGTGTTTTGCCATTTTTGGCAAAAATTCGAAAATTCAAAATGGCCGCCATTTTTGGGGAGGGGAAATTTTTTTGAAAATTGCAAATATTACATTCCTTAGATACCCTGTGGGTCGAAAATTTCGACGAAATCGCTCTATCTCGCACGGTTAAGGAGATAGAAGCAAATTTGTGTTTTGCCATTTTTGGCAAAAATTCGAAAATTCAAAATGGCCGCCATTTTTGGGGAGGGGAAAATTTTTGGAAAATTGCAAATATTACATTCCTTAGATACCCTGTGGGTCGAAAATTTCGACGAAATCGCTCTATCTCGCACGGTTAAGGAGATAGAAGCAAATTTGTGTTTTGCCATTTTTGGCAAAAATTCGAAAATTCAAAATGGCCGCCATTTTTGGGGAGGGGAAAATTTTTTGAAAATTGCAAAGAGTACACTCCTCAGATACCCTGCGGGTCGAAAATTTTGCCGAAATTGCTCTATCTCGCACGGTTAAGGAGATAGAAGCAAATTACTCAAAAGTAGTACTGAAAATACACAATGAAGTACCTAAATGGCTATTACTCATGTACTGACAAAGCTATCAGTCCCAAATGCAATACCAAGCGAGCTATGGACATAACAATCTTGTATTCAAAATTGTAGTAAAATATCTTTAATTATTTTGGCTTAAATGCACGGAAACCAATGGGTACTGAAAATAGCTGTACTTAAGTATTACTCAGTAAGCAAAAGAGGTACAACAGCCAAAAGCAATCCCAAGCAAGCTACTGACCCAATAAGCCTGCATACCAAATTTGGTGACAATAGCTCTAATACTTTTCCTTTAAATGAGCGGAAACCATGCGTGACGCCGGACATCGGACGCCGGACGCCGGACATCGGACATCGGACAACGGACATCGGACATCGGACGGCGAAAAAAGCAAAAATAATATATCCACCCCCCAGGGGGTGGACATAATAAGTTCTTAAAGTCAAAGTTGGGGTTTTACGTCCCGTTCAACAGCCAGGGTCATATTGGGACAGGTCCTCAGAATTGAATAAAACTGGGCTAGTTGAGGGTTAAAAATCCCCTAGTTTTACTACATAAGGATATAATTTCATTAATATTGGGACTTAAAGCTCACTTAAAGTGTCCATTTTGTCTACTTGAATATGTTTAACCAGTTTCATTTTAAAAAGTTAAAAACTCAGCAAGCAGAGGTATAACACACAAAAATAAGTTCTTAAAAGACTAAGATAGCCATAACATTATTAATATTCAAAATTTAAATAGACAGGCATTTCCTTTTAAAAATTCAAAGATTTCAGCTCTATAACCCACATAGTTTGACAGTTACTGGGCTTTAAAGTGGCATAATGTCCATAAATTGGGTTTCTGTGGGCATTTTACAATTGTTAAAGAGACCTTAGCAATTAAACTACAGATCTGAAACTTTTTGGGGGACATACATAACAAACAAAAATTAGATATAATACAGTTTAAGACTTGTCACACTAAGCATTTCCAAATTACAGGGCAAAATACAGTAGAAAATGTCAAAAAAGGTCACTTGGATGAGTGTCTATGGTCATCATACACAGGTTCAATGTCTACTACAGGCCTTGATGTTCGGTACATGGAAAAAGAAGACACTTAATAATGTATTCCTAGTTGAGATTTCAGCCCTGTCAGTCACATAGTTTAACAGTCACAGGGCTGAAAAGTGGCAAAAAGTCCAAATATTGGGTCTCTGTGGGCCTTTTAGAGACCTCAATGTGACCTTCAAATTGAAGCTTCAGACTTAAAATCTTTCACAATCAGAGATTATACATAGAATGTATATCTAATATAGTTTGAAACTTCTCAGACTTACCATTCCAAGTTACAAGGCAAAATATGTAAAAAATGTCTAAAAAGGGTCACTCGGGTGAGTATCTATGGTCGTCATACACAGGTTAAATATCTACTAAAGGCCTTGATGTTCAGCACATGTAAAAAGAACATAATAATATATTCCCAGATGAGATTTCAGCTCTATCAGTCACATAGTTTAACAGTCACAGGGCTTAAAAGTGGCAAAAAGTCCAAATATTGGGTCTCTGTGGGCCTTTTAGAGACCTCAATGTGAACTTTAAATCAAAGCTTCCGATTTAAAATCTTTCACAATCAAAGGTTACACATAGAATGTATATCTAATACAGTTTGAAACTTCTCAAGACTTACCATTTCCAAGTCACAGGGAAAAATATGTGAAAAATGTCTAAAAAGGGTCACTCGGGTGGGTGTTATGGTCCTCACACACAGGTTAAATGTCTACTTAAAGCCTTTATTTCTGGCACATGTAAAAATGACATAATGATATATTCCCAGGTGAGATTTCAGCTCTATCAGTAACATAGTTTAACAGTCACAGGGCTTAAAAGTGGCAAAAAGGCAAAATATCGGGTCTCTGTGGGCCTTTTAGAGACCTCAATGTGACCTTCAAATCAAAGCTTCAGACTAAAAATCTTTCACATTCAAAGGTTACACATAGAATGTATATCTAATACAGTTTGAAACTTCTCAGACTTACCATTTCCAAGTTACAGGGAAAAATATGTGAAAAATGTCTTATAAGGGTCACTCGGGTGGGTGTTTATGGTCCTCACACACAGGTTAAATGTCTATTAAAGGCCTAAATTTTGGGGCAGATATAAGAAAACACATAGATATATTCTCAGATGATATTTAACTTAGATGAGAGACATAGTTTGAAAGCTACAGTGCTCGAAAGTGGCAAAAAGTGCATAAATTGGGTCTCTGTGGGCACTTTTGAGACCTTAAGTCGACCCCTTTGGGTAAACCTACAGCCCTAAAATTTTCTACAGACAAGGATTACATATCAAAGTTATACCTAGTGCAGTTTGAGACTCATCAGAGTTACCACTTCCAAATTATAGGGCAAAATATGTGAAAAATATAGCAAAAAATCCCTAAGTGGGGGTCTTTATGGGCCTCAAACACAATTTTCTCCTCAACATAAAGTCGTGATTTTCGGCACATGTACTAAGAACATATTAATGTGTTCTCAGGTGAAATTTCAGCCAGCTGAGCATCATAGTTTGTGACCTAGAGGGCTCTTAGTGGCCAAAAGTGCAATTTCTGACCTTAAGGTGGCCATAAGTTCTCTTTTATTGGGAGTTTAAGGTCACCTTAAAATAGGGATCTTCCTTTGGACACCCTTAACATGTGTACCAAGTTTGAAAAAAAAATATTAATTTGTTTTTGAGTTATCGCGTCCACAAGGAAATTTCTACGGCGGCGGCGGCGGCGCCGGCGGCGCGACGGACCTGAATCCAATATATCCCCGACTTTCGTCTGGGGATATAATTATCAGGGAAAGGGCTGTACAGAAATACAGTAAATGGTAACTGAACAGCATGTTCGAAAGATATTCCGAAGCTGACAGAAGAAAAGGACAAAAAAGTTGTGCCCTGCAAATGGTATTATGAAATAAAGTAACAAGGTAATTGTTTAAGTGTAAAAAGTAGGTTAAAAATATTTAGAGAAATACTATAAATGCAATATCCTCGTTCGACCATGAAGAAGGGGTCCAAAGGTCAAATCTGACCATACCAAAAGATTCCCAGCCAAAGAATTTAGGATGGTTTACCATCCCAAACCTCTCGGACTAATAATAAGTGAGTCATAGGCACTTTTTAAGTTTGGCTATCCTTGTTTGACCTTGACGGAGGGGTCCAAGGTCAAATCCGACCACACAAAAAAATTCCCAGCCCATGATTTCCTGTAGCTTGTTTACCATCCCAAACCTGTAGGACCAATAATAAGCGAGTTCTAAGCAATTGTAAGTTTGGCTATCCTCAATTGACCTTGAAGGAGGGGTCCCAGGTCAAATCTGACCACACGAAAAGAATCCCAGCCCATGATTTCCTATATCTTGGTTTACCATCCCAAACCTCCAAGACCAATAATACGCGAGTTATAAGCACTTTAAGTTTGGCTATCTTCGTTTGACTTGGAAGGAGGGGTCTAAGGTGAAATCTGACCACACCAAAAGATTCCCAGCCCATGATTTTCTATAGGTTGGTTTTCCATTCCAAACCTCTAGGACCAATAATAAGCGAGTTATAAGCACTTTTAAGTTTGGCTATCCTCATTTGACCTTGAAGGATGGCTCCAAGGTGAAATCCGACCACACCAAAAAATTCCCAGCTCATGATTTTCTATAGGTTGGTTTTCATTCCAAACCTCTAGGACCAATATTAAGCGAGTTATAAGCACTTTTATGTTTGGCTATCCTCATTTGACCTTGAAGGAGGGTTCCAAGGTCAAATCGGACCATATGAACAGATTCCCAGCCCATGATTTCCTACAGGTTGGATACAATGATTTACTCAACAGTGAGAACCTGAAAGAAGCTATTGCTCAGCTATGCCATGACATAGAGGTCTGCAATTTCACTATGTTATAGCTGACCAAAACGTCTGTGAATAACATATTTAACAAAATACTCTAAATGTAATAGTTTTCAAGTTACAACTGATTTACTCAAGAGTGAGAACCTCAAAGTAACTATTACTCAGCTATGCAATGAGCTACAAGTCTGAATTTTTGCTCTGTTATAGCTGACCTAAAAGTAGGTGAACAACATATTTAAGCAAAATACTGTAAATGCAATAGTTTTCAAGTTACAACTGATTTACTCAATAGTGAGAACCTGAAAATAGCTATTGCTCCGCTATGCCATGAGCTATAGGTCTGTAATTTCACTATGTTATAGCTAACCCAAAAGTAGGTGAACAATATATTTTAACAAAATACTCCAAATGCAATATTTTTCAAGTTATAGCCGATTTACTCAACAGTCAGTGCCTGAGAATAGCTATTGCTCAGTTGTGCCATGAGCTACAGGTCTGTAATTTCACTATGTTATAGCTGACCCAAAAGTAGCTGAATAACATATTTGCACAAATTTCTGTAAAGGCAATAGTTTTCCAATTACAACTGATTTACTCAACAGTGAGAACTTCAAAGTAGCTATTACTCAGCTATGCAATGAGCCACAGGTCTGGAACTTCACTATGTTATAGCTGACCCCAAAATAGGTGAATAACATATTGAAACAAAATACTCTAAATGCAATAGTTTCCAAGTTATAAGTGATTTACTCAACAGTGATAACCTAAACGTAGCTATTACTCAGCTATGCCATGAGCTACAGGTCTGAAATTTTACTATGTTATAGCTGACCCAAAAGTAGCTGAATAACATATTTATACGAAATTTTCTAAATGCAATAGTTTTCAAATTATAAGTGATTTACTCAACATTGAGAACTTCAAAGTAGCTATTACTCAGCTATGCAATGAGTCACAGGTCTGGAACTTCACTATGTTATAGCTGACCCCAAAATAGGTGAATAACATATTGAAACAAAATACTCTAAATGCAATAATTTCCAAGTTATAAGCGATTTACTCAACAGTGATAACCTCAAAGTAGCTATTACTCAGCTATGCCATGAGCTACAGGTCTGAAATTTTACTATGTTATAGCTGACCCAAAAATAGGTGAACAACATATTTAAGCAAAATACTGTACATGCAATAGTTTTCGAGTTCCAACTGATTTACTCAATAGTGATGACCTAAAAGTAGCTATTACTCAGCTATGCCATGAGCTACAGGTCTGAGATTTTACTATGTTATAGCTGACCCAAAAGTAGCTGAATAACATATTTATACGAAATTCTCTAAATGCAATAGTTTTGCAATTACAACTGATTTACTCAATAGTGAGAACCTCAAAGTAGTTATTACTCAGCTATGCAATGAGCTACAGGTCTGAAATTTTACTAAGTTATAGCTGACCCAAAAGTAGGTGAACAACATATTTAAGCAAAATACTGTAAATGCAATAGTTTTCAAGTTACAACTGATTTACTCAATAGTGATGACCTAAAAGTAGCTATTACTCAGCTATGCCATGAGCTACAGGTCTGAAATTTTACTATGTTATAGCTGACCCAAAAGTAGCTGAATAACATATTTATACGAAATTCTCTAAATGCAATAGTTTTCCAATTACAACTGATTTACTCAATAGTGAGAACTTCAAAGTAGCTATTACTCGGCCATGCCATGACCTACAGATCTGAAATTTCACTATGTTATAGCTGGCCCAAAAGTAGCTGAATAACATATTTATACGAAATTCTCTAAATGCAATAGTTTTGCAATTACAACTGATTTACTCAATAGTGACAACCTCAAAGTAGTTATTACTCAGCTATGCAATGAGCTACAGGTCTGAAATTTTACTATGTTATAGCTGACCCAAAAGTAGGTGAACAACATATTTAAGCAAAATACTGTAAATGCAATAGTTTTCAAGTTACAACTGATTTACTCAATAGTGATGACCTAAAAGTAGCTATTACTCAGCTATGCCATGAGCTACAGGTCTGAAATTTTACTATGTTATAGCTGACCCAAAAGTAGCTGAATAACATATTCAAACGAAATACTGTAAATGCAATAGTTTCCAAGTTATAAGCGATTTACTCAACAGTGATAACCTAAAAGTAGCTATTACTCAGCTATGCCATGAGCTACAGGTCTGAAATTTTACTATGTTATAGCTGACCCAAAAGTAGCTGAATAACATATTTATAAGAAATTCTCTAAATGCAATAGGTTTTAAGTTACAAGTGATTTACTCAATAGTGAGAACTTCAAAGTAGCTATTACTCAGCTATGCAATGAGCCACAGATCTGAAACTTCACTATGTTATAGCTGATCCCAAAATAGGTGAATAACATATTGAAACAAAATACTGTAAATGCAATAGTTTCCAAGTTATAAGCGATTTACTCAACAATGATAACCTAAAAGTAGCTATTACTCAGCTATGACATGAGCAACAGTGCTGAAATTTTACTATGTTATAGCTGACCCAAAAGTAGCTGAATAACATATTTATACGAAATTCTCTAAATGCAATAGTTTTGAAGTTATAAGCGATTTACTCAACAGTGATAACCTAAAAGTAGCTATTACTCAGCTATGCCATGAGCTACAGGTCTAAAATTTTATTATGTTATAGCTGACCCAAAAGTAGCTGAATAACATATTTATACGAAATTCTCTAAATGCAATAGTTTTTAAGTTACAAGTGATTTTACTCATGATGGAAGTTACTGAAAAGCCCAAAAGTAGCTATTACTCACTTAGCTATTGAGACAGGCACCCAACTTACTCACCATATTGTAGCTATGAAAAAAGTAGCTGAATAACATATTTTAACAAAATGCTCTAAATGCAATAATTTCCAAGTTATAAGCGATTTACTCAACAGTGATAACCTAAAAGTAGCTATTACTCAGCTATGCCATGAGCTACAGGTCTAAAATTTTATTATGTTATAGCTGACCCAAAAGTAGCTGAATAACATATTTATACGAAATTCTCTAAATGCAATAGTTTTTAAGTTACAAGTGATTTTACTCATGATGGAAGTTACTGAAAAGCCCAAAAGTAGCTATTACTCACTTAGCTATTGAGACAGGCACCCAACTTACTCACCATATTGTAGCTATGAAAAAAGTAGCTGAATAACATATTTTAACAAAATGCTCTAAATGCAACACTTTTCAAGTTATAAATGATTTTGTGCATGATTTCCTGAATTTTAATGCATTAAAAATTATTAAAAAAATTTATTAAAAAAAAAGTAAGACAGATCCAGGTCTCATACTCACACAAGAGAATCTACCTGTGGCCTAGTACATATATGCAAGATATGAGAGAAATCCCTGCAATAGTCACTGAGAAAATTGTGATTAAGTGTTGAAATTTTCACACTTTTGGTGGGGGTACCCCCCTTGTAATGTCTCTAGCAAACAGACGAACAGACAGATTTGCATGCCTTGAACAATTTTTCATCCTCGATAGATAAGGTATCTTTTAAAAAAAACAGCACGTCTCTAGGCCTTGTAGTTTTGGAGGAGAAGTTGTTCACGCGGACGCGGACGCGTACGCCCACGCCGCAGAGTGACGACATAATGTCAGCTGACTAACAAGTCAGCTGACATAAAAAAGGCAAAAACTCAAAATCAGATATTTTATGACCCCCGTTTGACCCATAAGGGTGGGGCCGTGGGGTAAAACTGACTGGCTATTTAGACTCTCCACATATGGTTTCCTATTACCTCCCAGTACATTTTATGGCTCTAAATGCAATACTTAAGAAGATAATAGTGGGGGTGGGGGGGGTGGGGTGGGGTGGGGTGGGGTGGGGTGGGGGGTTGACCTAAATTTAAGGCTTTCAGATTGGAAGCTGTCAGAAAATCACTCATAAATGAGAAATTTTTCAAGGGATTGCTCCCAAAATCTAATCAGCTCGCGTTTTCGATAGTATGAACAGGTGTGTCAAATTATAAGGCTGTGTAGCAAGTAGTTTTTCCTGAACTGCGATGATGGGGGGGGGAGCTGAAACGATTGGCAAAATTTGGTAGCCGGGTAGTCGTTTGCATTAACCGTCAACTAACCGATTAATTGTTTCTGACATTTAGCATGTATGAGAAATACCGAAAACATGTGTGTTCTGGATGTAAACAAACAAAATGGCGGATCGCGAGATGCTGGAAAGCAAAGAATTCACCAGATTATTCAGTAAATTGGCCAATAATGTAATATTTTGATATTTTAAAAATAAAATGCACATAAAATGCTTTAATTCGATACGTTTAAAGGTCTTAACTCGAGATACTAATAGTTCCAACGATGGTCTATAATCCGCTATGTGGTGATATACACAAGAAAACAATTAACCGATTTCATAATATTGGCGTCTACCAGTGCTTTGATAACCTACTAATCGATTAGTACGAATAATTGTTTCAGCTCTAGTTTTCTGATTCGCACAATTTCTTTTATAATAGTTATAGGAAACCCACACGGAAAATATAAAAATATAAAGAAAAAACTTTGGGCTTTCCAAGAAATATTATAAAATGAAATATGCAAATTAGAAAACCTGAGAAAACAGACCTCCTTGGGTTTTCGAGTAATATTTTAAAATAAAAATATACAAATTTGAAAACTTGAAGTCATGGAATTCGGTGAGGGTTTCGTAGAACTAGTATAAAATAAATTATGCAAATTAGAAAACGCGAAGAGACAGAAGTCCATAGTGTTTCCCAGCAATATTTTAAAGTAAAAATATGCAAAATTACAAAATATTAGGAGACAGATCTCCGAGGGGCTGCCTATAACGATATCTGAGAATAAAGTCTGCAAATTGGGTCGAAACATCTACAGAATACATGTTGGGCAAAAATAGGGGGTCGGACCGTCTTTGAAAAAGAGGGTCGAACGTTTCGAAGGTCGAAACGTCTGGATACCGAAAGAATAACCAAATATAGCCTTCATGATGATAAAATCAAAGGATTCTTGCGAAATGATCGGTGCCCCTCTATTTTGTTAACATGCAGGATCGCATATTCTACCAAATGCACTGAAAATACAGATTTGCGTGTAAGTAGTAAAACTCGTGAATTGTCGCATATCCCACACTCCAGAAGCATCACTGATGTCTAGACGCGGTTACCTCAGCACTACTTGACTGGCGAGTAGAGCCGTGACATGACCCCACATAGATAGGATCATGTGATATTTAGGCAAACTTTGAATGCCTCCCTGAATACTTTGCATTTTGTTACTGTACTGCCTTGCTACCAATTATCGCCGGGTACCAATTACCGCCACCAAGAAATAAAATGTTCTTATTTCATTAGCAGCCATATATATTCAAACTTTGAATTTCAAAGCCTTTTGATGTGTATGGTGATCCATGGAGTTTTCGTGGTAGTAAATATTTTATGTACTTATAATTTCTGATAACTTTGTAGATCGATTTTACTTTAATTGGTACTTTAATTATTACTATGGTATCAAGATGTTTCGACCCACCGGACGTTTCAACCGTGGTTTTTTCAGACGTTTGGACCTACTTTTATCATAGAGTTCAACCTATGTTATTAAGGTACCAAGGGCCGTGAGTTCTGTAGATTAAAGTATTTGATCTTTGTCTATGCTTCTATTTTATAAAATATTGCAAGGAAACTACGTACAGGGGAAATCTGTGTCCTCATATCGTCCCATGAATATTAATGACTTGGGAGCTATGGCTGTGAGTTCTGTAATTTAAAGTATTTGATCTTCATCTATGCTTCTATTTTATAAAATATTGCAAGGAAATCCCAAGGGAAATCTGTGTCCTCATATCTTTTCATGAATGTTAATGACTTGGGTGCTATGGCCTTGAGTTGAAATAAAAATATGCTAAAATAAATATCTATCACCTTGTATCTTCTCATCCTATACTTCAAACCACCTTAAAATTGGGTCGATTCCAAATGGACAAAAGTAGGTTGAAACGTCTGTTAAAAAGCGGGTCGAAACGTCCGGACGGTCGAAACGTCTGGTAATCATTTAATTAACACTCAAATAGGATTTAAATTACATCAAAACATATTATTTCACAACAAGCAATCAGTGACCGAATGAATCGGTCACATATCTAGGGTTTGGCAGAGTGGAATGGCTTAATATGTGTTTCATGTGTGAAAGGTTTACAGAGAGTGGTTGTGTATAAAACCAATATCCCTACCAATAGCAACGTCCTACATGCTACGGTTTCCGAGATATAGCCCGGACAAGATTTTATAGGTCAACATCACTACAGCAAGGTCGAAGATCAAATCAAGGTCAGACCATGACGTGGTACACCTACACCCCCGAACCAATGTCAATACCAAGTATCAACTTCCTACACCTTACAGTTTCTGAGATATAGCCTGGACAAGATTTTATAGGTAAAGGTCACTACAGCAAGGTCAATGGTCAAATCAAGGTCAGACCATGACGTTGCATACCTACACCCCCGAACCAATGTCCCTACCAAGTATGAACTTCCTACACCTTACAGTTTCTGAGATATAGTCCGGACAAGATTTTATAGGTCAAGGTCACTACAGCAAGGTCAAATTAAGATCACACCATGACGTTGCACACCTACACTCCCTAACCAATGTCCCTACCAAGTATCAACTTTCTACACCTTACGCTTTCCAACATATAGCCCAGACAAGATTTCCAAACTCAAGGTCACTACGGTAAGGTCAAATCAAGGTCAGGCCATGATGTTGCACACCTACACATCCAATGTCCCTACCAAGTATCAACTTCCTACACCTTGCGGTTTCTCAGATACAGCCCAGACAAACTTTTTCCCACCACCCGCCCGCCCATCCGGACACCATGGGTGAAAACAATACCCCAACAGCCCTGAAAGTAGCAATTGCTCAGCTATGCCATGAGCTATAGGTCTGTAACTTCGCTATGTTATAGTTGACCTAAAAGTAGGTGTACTACATATTCAAACAAAATACTATAAACCAATAAATTTCAAGTTACAACTGATTTACTCAACAATGAGAACCTCAAATTAGCTATTGCTCAGCTATGAAATAAGCTACAGATTGGGTATTTGTCTATGTTGTAGCTTACTCAAAAGTAGGTGAATAACTTACTTAAACAAAATATTGTAAATGCAATAGTTTTCAAGTTATAACCGATTTACTCAACAGGAATAACATCAAAGTAGCTATTATTCAGTGATGCAATGAGGCACAGGTCAAAGTAGCTTTTGGTCAACTAAGCAATCAGTTATAGGGCTGCAATTTTAATACGATATAGCTCACACAAAAGTAGATGAATAACATATTTAGAGAAATATAATCAAAGAAATTTGATCAGGTCATATTTCCTCATTAATATTAATGAGGCAGGTCCGTGGACAGGAAGTTCACTGGTATGTAATCATAAACCAGCCTTTTCTTCTATTTATCCAAGAAATTCTGGACCTCATATTTTGTCATTAATATTAATGAGGCAGGTCCGTGGACAGGAAGTGCACTGGTATTTAATCTTAAACCAGCTTTTCTTTAAAATCTATGAAATACTGCTGGATTATGATAAACAAAACTCTTGGCGTGAACTTACAGTACAGTAGTAAACGCCCATCTAAGAAATTTGTTTGGTCATATTTTCTCATTAATATTAATGAGGCAGGTCCGTGCACTGGAAGTTCACTGGTATTTAATCATAAACCAGGCTTTTTTTCTATCTATTCGAGAAATTCTGGACCTCAGACTTCGTCATTAATATTAATGAGGCAAATTCATGGACAGGAAGTTCACTGGTATTTAATCTTAAACCAGTTTTTCTTTGAAATTTATAATATACTAGTACTGGGTATCTGGAATATACGCAGTCAGGAAGATACGCAGTAGATATTTGGAAGACTCGTGGTAAATATATTATAGATTCGTGGTTAATAATATTTTATAAATTAATATTGCCGTTGTCGGACCGACGTTGGCCCAACGTCAGCACATCCGTCGGTCTGACATTGGCAGCCGACATTGGGCCAACACCCTTTTGACCGTTGGGCCAACGTAGTGTTGTTAACGGTTTACCGGTATCCGGAATATTGTTTTGGTAGAAAAAACGAAATCCGCAAAGAATATTTGGGAACCGGTTTTTAAAGAAGTTATTATTTTAGGCTTTCTAATGGCTGATACTTCATCAAAACGACAAAAAATATACATATTTTGTAAAATATGTCACATTTTTACCTTATATTGAGGAAAAATCATTTTTGCATACATAAAAACATCTCGCGAAAGCCACTTCCATTTACAAGTTATCACTCATGTACGCCCGCGAATAATATTTTCAATGTACACAACAAGTATACGAAATACCGGATTTCGTTTCGTTTCAAAGCCCCGGTAACCGGTTTTGATTTCTGTAAACGATGCCACCACTAGGCCAACGTTGTCTCCACGTCGGCAAGCCACCAGTAAAAATTATGTTCTATGTATAGCATCAGCCAATCAGATAATGTTCGCCAACACCTTTATTAGTATGAATTTATAATGAGAATACTAATTTTATGTGCAAAATTGTTAAATGGTCAGATAAAATTTGTGGGCTCACTGAAATCTGATTTTTATACATACCATAATAAATAATTTTTTTCTAAGACTCCCCAAATCCCCTATTATTGCTCACCACCATTTTGAATAAAAATCCGGGTTTCCTGACAATATTTTATAACCAAAAAGCTGGTTTAAGATGAAAACTACCAGCATATTTCCTGTTCGCGGACTTGCCTCATTAATATTAATGAGCAAATATGCGCAGACATGGCAGTTCTTTGTGGGGGTTTCATGACAATATTTTACAAATAGAAAGGCTGGTTTAAGATGAAAACTACCAGCATATTTCCTGTTCGCGGACTTGCCTCATTAATATTAATGAGCAAATATGCGCAGACACGGCAGTTCTTTGAGAGAGTCTCCTAACAATATTTTACAAATAAAAAGGCTGGTTTAAGATGAAAACTACCAGCATATTTCCTGTTCGCGGACTTGCCTCATTAATATTAATGAGCAAATATGCGCAGACACGGCAGTTCTTTGAGAGGGTTTCCTGACACTATTTTACAAATAGAAAGGCTGGTTTAAGATGAAAACTACCAGCATATTTCTTGTTCATCGCTTCAGCCGTGGGCGATAATAGAAGATTTTACCCAAATATGCAGATTTCGACATTTTTCGGAAATATTTCTTCTTACACATCAATAAGCGACATATCTTATATTTATTTTATTATTTCTTTCATATTTAACCCTTTTCTTACGTCTTCTGGCAATATTTGAAGTTTTGAAGTGACAGATCGGGAAAATAGAGGAATGCGCATGCGTGGATGGTAGGTTGGCTGGAACAAGCTTTTCAGACTGGTACCCTGAATAATATTTTTCAACCAAAACGACTCCCCGAGAAGTGGGTGTGCAACCTCCATGGACAGGAAGTGCACTGGTATTTAATCTTAAACCAGCTTTCTTTGAAATTTATAAAATACTTCTGGATACCGATAAACAAAAGTCTTGGCGTGAACTTACAGTACAGTAGTAAACCCTCATCCAAGAAATTTGATCAGGTCATATTTCGTCATTAATATTAATGAGGCAGGTCCGTGGACAGGAAGTTCACTGGTATTTAACCTTAAACCAGTTTTTCTTTGAAATTTATATGCTAGTACTGGGTACCTGGAATATACACGGTCAGGAAGATATGCGGTCAATATTGGAAGATTCGCAGTAAATATTTGAAAGACTCATGGTAAATTATTACAGATTTTTCTGATTGTTTTATTGAAGCTAGCAATATAATATTAATAGCAATTTAAAGGCAAATTTCTAGAGGTTGTGTTCTTTTTGATTTGAGGAAAATTGGTCCAATATTAAGATAATTGTTTTAAAAACTAGATTGGGCCAACTCGGCGCCAACATATCCCCAGACAGGTCATCACTCACGCCACAGGTTTTGATCGGGAATTTTTAAAAACATAATTACCCATTATTATATGAACTTCAGCACATCAATCTACTCTGTTTATATCTTCCAAGGAAGATGGTGTATCCCCAGACGCCGAATACATAACTCAAATTATATTTTCAATCTTCCTGCAATGATAACTCTAAACCTATTTTCAAAGTATTTAAATGATTGATGATTGAATGTCCATTCTAAAATAATAATCCCAAAAGAGCATATCTGTTTCTATATTTGTTGACAAATAAAATATTATTTTTAACTCAACTCATCATACTTTTCAATCTTCCTTCAAAGTATTTAAATGATTGATGATTCAATGTCCATTCTAAAATTCATAATCCCAAAAGCGCATATCTGTTTCATATTACAATAATAATAATAATAATAATTTATTTTTCCCAAAGCAATTTATATATATATATAAATTTATAAATAATACATGTATGATTCAACACCAAGGACTTCAATAAGAAGTCAAATAGATAGTATATAATATTTAATTTACTGTATATATACAAGATATATGGTTTAATGATGTCTACTGACAATATCAATTACATATATAAATTTACTCTCGTCAGGGAGGAAATAGCTGAAGCCTAAGCTTTTCTAGGCTATTCCCTGCTTCCGGATAACTAATAAACTTAATATTTTACCCTAAGTTGAAACAACTCTAAAGAAAGAATACGAGAAATTGTGTATATATTATACTAGTTATCTATAATTTACTGTATGCTCAGTCATACTTCTGTAATAATAACTTTTTCACCTCCTTCTTAAATTTATACAAACAACATATTTTAGACACCTCTTTATTTAAGCCATTCCAAATTTTCACGCCATAGATTGACACACACCGTCTTTTTAACTCCGTTCTGGCATATTTATGATTAAATTTACCCAATTGCCTTGTTCTATAATGTAAACTTTTATCCTTTGTAAATAGTTTTTGTATGTTACATGGCAATTCCTGCTTATTAGCATTATACATTTAGATAAGCACTTTCAATTCAACAATATCTTCAAATTTTAACAATTTACATTCTGCAAACAAAGGAGTAGTGTGTTCCCTGTATTTGCTGTTACAAATTACCCTTAATGCCCATTTCTGAATCTTTGCTATTTTCTTTGTTAAACATTTGTTTGCTCTACCCCAAACCTCACAACAATAGTTTAAGTATGGCAAAAATAATGTGTTATACAATGTTTTCAATACATCTTTGTTAAATATCCTTTTTACTCTACTTATTATTGACATACTTTTATACAATTTACTTGTCACATGCTCTACATGTTTATTCCAACATAACCTATTATCAATTAGCACCCCAAGAAATTTTGTATATTGTACCTCCTTAATTTCTTGACCATTGAAAGTTATACTTGCATCACCATCCCTTATATTTTTATTACTGAATATCATATAGTTTGTTTTACTCACATTGAGTGATAATTTATTTAGTGAAAACCAAACATTTATTTTCTCTAGTTCACCTGTTATTACCTCACTAATATTATCTAAATTTGTTCCAGTATAAAAACTGTTGGTGTCATCTGCAAATAAAATTAAATCTAAAAGTTTTGAGACATTACATATATCATTAATGTATATTATAAACAACTTGGGGCCAAGGATAGAGCCTTGCGGCACCCCACACAACACTTTTAATAACTCAGAATTAACATCCCCTATTCTATATTTGTTCACAAATAAAAATATTATTTAAAAAAAAACTATTTATATTATTATTTTATTATATTATTTTTAGAATTTGCAAATTGTTTTCAGTTATTCATTTCCTCTATACCTATATATGTGGTCCATATATATGCAACCTAAATATGTGACACAATCTCAGTTCTGACTCCCCTTTGTGTTATATGTAATGAAGCCCACCACCTCCCACCCCCACCCCTCTCCCCTTCTCCACACCTCTCTCACTATTACACAAGATCTGCAACCCCATTGAGGTCTTTGTTTCTCATCTGATATCATTAAATACCTTTGTTTATTTAGTGTCACTCAATATAGCTGGAGGTCCCAGAGGTGGGTGGGGGGAATCCGGGTGGGGGATGTGGGTTGGGACTTAGTTTAGTTTATTAGTTTATTATAGTGACATGTATTATGTTGACAAGGATTATACAAAAACTATTGAAGTAATACCCAGCCCTATATGGGCTTATAAGTCACTTTAAATAGAGAGTTAATAACAAACAGAGCAAACATATTTTGAGGTAAGATACAGTAAATAAAGACAGCAATTCAATACATAAAAATTAACAATATAATTAACTTTTTCTTTCTTGCCACAAATCAAAAATAAAATTAATAACCATATTGACATTCATATGAGTTAATACCCTTGATAATTGATCTATTAATAATTCAGATTTATCTATATTTAAAATTTTGAAATATTTCATACGAATCAGCTCTAAAGCTGGACAAACACAAACAAAATGTATCTCATCTTCTACATCTTTTTTACACAGTTTACATGTTCTCTCAAAGAGATGGAGTGCTACAGCATAAATGGTAAACAAACAATCTATATAAAAGGGGTACTCAAATACAAAAAGAATTGAGAATTTTAAGTATGTGATTATCAACTGAAATGAGTTCATAACTGTAGGAGCTGTGTCAAAATTAACTGAGGCAAGTTGAATAAAACTGGGCTAGTTGAGGGTTAAAAATCCCCTAGTTTTACTACATACGGATATAATTTCATTAATATTGGGACTTAAAGCTCCCTTAAAGTGTCCATTTTGTCTACTTGAATATGTTTAACCGGCGTTTAACCAGTTTCATTTTAAAAAGTTAAAAACTCAGCAAGCAGAGGTATAACACACAAAAATAAGTTCTTAAAAGACTAAGATAGCCATAACATTATTAATATTCAAAATTTAAATAGACAGGCATTTCCTTTTAAAAATTCAAAGATTTCAGCTCTGTAACCCACATATTTTGACAGTTACTGGGCTTTAAAGTGGCATAATGTCCATAAATTGGGTTTCTGTGGGCATTTTACAATTGTTAAAGAGACCTTAGCAATTAAACTACAGATCTGAAACTTTTTGGGGGACATACATAACAAACAAACATTATATATAATACAGTTTAAGACTTGTCACACTAAGCATTTCCAAATAACCGGGCAAAATACGGAAAAAATGTCCAAAAAGGCACTTGGGCGAATGTCTATGGCCCTCATACACAGGTTAAATGTCTACTAAAAACCTTGATTTTCGGCATATGTAAAAAGGACATAATAATGCATTCCCAGATGGGATTTCAGCTCCATCAATCACATAGTTTAACAGTCACAGGGCTTAAAGGTGGCAAAAAGTCCAAATATTGGGTCTCTGTGGGCCTTTTAGAGATCTCGATGTGGCTTTCAAATTAAAGCTTCAGACTTAAAATTTGTTACATACTAAGATTACACATAGAATATGTATCTAATAAAGTTTGAAACTTCTCAGACTTACCATTTCCAAGTTACAGAGCAAAATATGTGAAAAATGTCTTAAAAGGGTCACTCAGGTGGGTGTTTAAGGTCCTCATACACAGGTTAAATCTCTACTTGAAGCCTTGATTTTTGGCACATGTAAAAAGAACATAATAATGTATTCCCAGATGAGATTTCAGCTCTATCAGTCACATAGTTTAACAGTCACAGGCCTTAAAATTGGCAAAAAGTCCAACTACTGGGTCTTTATGGGGCCTTCTAGAGACCTAAATGTGGCCTTCAAATTAAAGCTTCAGACTTAAAATTTGTCACATACTAAGATTACACATAGAATATGCATCTAATACAGTTTGAAACTTCTTAGACTTACCATTTCCAAGTTACAGGGCAAAATATGTCTAAAAATGGTCACTCGGGTGGGGATTTATGGTCCTCATACACAGGTTAAATGTCTTCTTAAAGCCTTAATTTTTGGCACATATATAAATAACATACTAATATCTTCCCAGATAGGATTTGAGCTCTATCAGTCACATAGTTTGACAGTCACAGGGCTTAAAAGTAGCAAAAAGTCCAAATATTGGGTCTTTGGGAGCCTTTTAGAGACCTCAATTTGACCTTCAAAATTAAAGCTTCAGACTTAAAATCTGTTACATACTAAGATTACACACAGAATATATATTTAATACAGTTTGAAACTTCTCAGACTTACCATTTCCAAGTTACAGGGAAAAAGATGTGAAAAATGTCTTATAAGGGTCACTCGGGTGGGTGTTTATGGTCCTGATACACAGGTTAACTGTCTATTAAAGGCCTAAATGTTGGGGCACATATAAGAAAACACATAGATATATTCCCAGATGATATTTAACTTAGATGAGAGACATGGTTTGAAAGCTACAGTGCTTGAAAGTGGCAAAAAGTGCATAAATTGGGTCTCTGTGGGCACTTTTGAGACCTTAAGTCGACCCCTTTGGGTAAACCTACAGCCCTAAAATTTTCTACAGACAAGGATTACATATCAAAGTTATACCTAGCACAGTTTGAGACTCATCAGAATTACCACTTCCAAATTATAGGGCAAAATATGTGAAAAGTATAGCAAAAAATCCCTAAGTGGGGGTATTTATGGGCCTCATAGACAATTTTCTCCTCAACTTAAAGTCGTGATTTTCGGCACATGTACTAAGAACATATTAATGTGTTGTCAGGTAAAATTTCAGCCAGCTGAGCATCATAGTTTGTGACCTACAGGGCTCTAAGTGGCCAAAAGTCCAATTTCTGACCTTAAGGTGGCCATAACTTCTTTTTTACTGGGAGTTTAAGGTCACCTTAAAATAGGGATCTTCCTTCGGGCACCCTTAACATGTGTACCAAGTTTGAAAAAAAAATATTAATTTGTTTTTGAGTTATCGCGTCCACAAGGAAATTTCTACGGCGGCGGCGGCGCGACGGACCTGAATCCAATATATCCCCGACTTTCGTCTGGGGATATAATTACCGGAACCGCTCGTTCTTACGCTCATATTCGAGTAAACGCCCCCCCCCCAACTTACATAAAACGTACGGAAAACTAAGCACAATGGTCCAAAATACAGCAGAATAAGACGTAAAGCATACTATTTTATAAATGTCAGAACCAAAAAAAATGTGTTTCAGTGAGAAAATAGAATAAATACTACCATTAAATGTTACGTCCTTTTGTTCAGATATCTGCCTAGCAACCAGTATTGATTATACTTCCTTCTGACGTAAATAAACTGATGACGTGTTTTGCAAAAAGTTTTGTCACAGCGTCTTCTGCTCTCTCTAAATAACCTGTTTTCTCAAAAGTTTTGTGCCACCATTTCTTCGGATTTTTAGTACTCTAATATCAAGCAGGAAAGATGCCTAGGCATAGGTCTTATACTGTTAGTTTAAATTAAGTGTCATTAAGCACCATCAAGATAATGGGAATAGCATAAGAAAGACTGCAGGGGAGTATGGTATCGACAGAAAAAGAGTCAGAGAGTGGCTCAATCAGGAGCAGGAACTCATGGCAAATTCCAGAGGATCAGCTGCAAAGAAGAGGAGGATAATGTCACATGGGAGAGAGATTTTTGATAATGAGGTAGAGTTTGGTGTCCTGGATTATTTATTAAGTGAAAGAGAACGTGGAATTCCAGTGAGCAACAGTGATTTGAAGGAAAAAGCCCTTGAAATTGCAAGAGAGGTAAATGACGAGCAGCCTGATCCCAAGTTTGAGCAGTTCAAAGGTAGTGATGGGTGGCTCCAACGATGGAAAAAGAGGAACAGAACTGCATTGCTTAAGGGGACCAATGAATCCCAGAAGATCCCTGAAGATTATGGGGAACTGATTAAAGGATTTGTCACAGACATAAAGAATAAAAGAAGGCAGCATCAGTACACCCTCTACAATATAGGTGAGACAGCATACTTGACACTTAAATTTTTTGTTTTTAGAACATCTTGTTTTTAGAACTCATTGCATATTTTGTGACATTGTATCTTTAAAAAGTGTTATTAAAGCTACATGCATTGCTTGCCGTTGGTCGGCAGTTTACAGTTCAGAACCCTGACAATCTGTATGTACTGGTTTCCTCTGCCCTTCCAACTCTTCGTTGTAGTATGACATCTCACCTTTGGTCATGTCAAGCAAATGGACTTTTACAATGGAAAGACCCCCACTTGATGCACTGTCTCGGTTAGCACACAGCAAATACACAATTACACGTATCATCTCACCTTTGTTTGTGTCAAGCAAATGGACTTTTACAATGGAAATACCCCAACTTGATGCACTGTCTCGGTTAGCACACAGCAAATATACAATTACACGTATCATCTCACCTTTGTTTGTGTCAAGCAAATGGACTTTTACAATGGAAATACCCCAAATTGATGCACTGTCTCGGTTAGCACACAGCAAATACACAATTACACGTATCATCTCACCTTTGATCATGTCAAGCAAAAGGACTTTTACAATGGAAAGACCCCCACTTGATGCACTGTCTTGGTTAGCAAACAGCAACTACACAAATTACATGTATCATCTTACCTTTGGTCATATCGAGTAAACTATCATTTACATTGTAAAACCCCATTTAAATTCACTGTTTCTGTTAGTAAAAAGCAACAACAAAAATTACATGCATCATCTTGCCCGTGGTTATATGCAGTACACTATGATTTACATCAAAGACTTTCTGCTTCCTGTGCTTCCTCTGTTGGGCTGTAATAATGACCAAGCTTGTTATGACTCGCCATATATAGGATCGACACTGGTTTTACATCTACTTAAACAACTTTTTTTCAGGAAACATGGATCAGACTATGTGTAGGTTCGATATGGCTCCAAAGTCAACCAATGAAGCTATTGGTAGCAACACTGTCAGAATTGCCACCACTGGGGGAACCAAGAGAGGGTTCACTGTTGCTCTATGTGCATTAGCCTCAGGCCACAAAAAGCCAGCATTTATATGCTTAAAGGAGAGGAATGGTGTGATCCCCCCAAGAGTCTCACAAACCCTTAGAATACCAAACAATGTGAGACTGACAGCATTTAAAAACGGATGGATGACTGGACCCCTGATGGGCACATGGATCAATCGGGTTTGGGGGCCAAATGTTAATGACGTTAGAAGGCTGCTGGTACTGGACAAGGCCAGAATTCACACTATGGCAGACACAAGGGAACAACTGCAGGGCAAAGATACAGATGTCACTTTTATTCCAGGTGACATATCTCAGATAAGAATGCTGTTCATAAGTTCTGAAAATATTTAAAATTTTACGTCTTTTTTACCTGTTTTTAAAATAGATTTTTACTATTCCATTTTGAAACTTCATCATCTCGCACCTCTGAGATCAGAGTTTGAATCCCAACCTGACTTCAGCTGGTAGTTTCTTACCATTGGTCAGTAGTTTGCAGAACAAAATCTTGACCAACTGTATCTATTGGTTTCCTCCGTCCTTCCAACTACCCATCACAATATAACCGATAAGGTACTAGGCATGCAAAAAACCATAAATAAATAAAATAAATAAAACTTCAAAACAGTGAACATTTTTTTTTTTTTTTTTTTCGTTTTGAGGTGGTTGCACTCCTATTTGCCAACCGGCAGATGTTTCATGGAATGCCCCCATTAAGAGTGAAATGCGAAAAGAGTGGAGAAAGTGGAGGGAGGCTGACATCAGGACCCCACAGGGCAACCTCAAGCAGGCATCCAGGCAGGATGTCATTAACTGGGTCTCTCGCGCCTGGTCCAAAATATCAGAAGAGGTCATAAAGAAGTCGTTCAGATGTTGTGGCATCAGTTTGTATCTGGATGGTTCCCAGGATGCACAGCTATCAGATAACATGGCAGATGCACTGGGTGCTGCAGATAGGGTGGATAATCTCAGAGATGAAGCCATGGCATTGTTGTTTGAGTCAGATGATGATTCTGACCTTGATTTTGATGGATTTGGGGAGTCAGATATTGATTCAGATTAAGACTAGTAATAGATAGATATTTTGGTTAAGTGCCAAGCTTGACTTTTTTCAGACTTTAAAATCATTTTTTTCTCATGTTTTTTTACCTAAATATTCAATATAAAAATAATACAAGAAGTTAAATCCACTGTGTATGTCTCTCTTTTTATTTGAACGACCTTAAATATTTTGTCCTGTTCTATAAAGAGGGTTCAAAACTTTTGGATGAAACCTGTAGTTCTCTTGTGACACCTGCAATTTACCTGCACTTACGATTAAACAAAATCAAAATGTTATTTGGACATAAAAGTGATTTATTGGATAAATACCATGATACATGTCACCACACTATATATTTCTTCTATTTAGGTGAGTTTTATTTGATTTTTTCCTCATTTATCTCCACCTTGTTTTTATTACGGGAAAAACCGTAAATTGAAGTCAATTATTGTTCACTGTAACAGAGGGTAAAATGGCCATAAAAAGCACAGAAAAACACATGCTAAATGAAAGAATCACTGAAATTAAGGTTTTATTGCTTATTTACGATCAATTAAACGCCCACCCCCTACTTTGACAAAAATCTGCATTTATCGCTCATGGGCGAAACAACGAGCGGTTCCGGTACTATGCACAGCAAATAATAATAAACAATATTCTTCTCTGTAACTTATATATATAATAAGTATAATTCTAAGAATAAGAATCTTTGTGAATACGGCCCTTGGGCTTGATACTTTTTGTGAATATAGCCTCAGAACCCAGTCATCAGGTTATCATTGTCTCCTGAAAATATTTTCGGTTCACGCAACTTACAATTTCCTGGGGGTCCCAGAAGAAAAATAGACAGGGTACCAGACTAATCAAAAGACGTTTTTTTCCGAGGTTTAGTAGATTTTACTAAAGAAAAGATGTTTTCAAGAGAAACGCGGTCCAGATAGATCTTATCAGCACAGTTCATTTCCTGTTTTTAATTAGGTTGCTGAGGTCAATAATAAAAATCCCTCCACAAATCTTAAAAACAAAAAATCGAAAACTGAAAGTTACAGAACGTTTAGTAGTACAAATTATTCAAAACGATCCCAAAACGGCAATTAGATTCCACTCGAAACGCCCGAAATTCATGAAGAAAGACGCGAAAAATCCCATAACAGTATCTAGGGTTGGCCCGAGATGGCCAACCCTAGATAAAAACATAACATTCTGGCAGTGTTAGTGTTAAATCCCAGATTTAATACAGTAGTAATCACTAAACCATGAAACCTTCAACGAAACGAAAATACCACAGCTACCAACCAGTTTGGAAACAGTTACTCAGTAGTCACTATACCTTATTTGCTAGACTTGGAAGGTACTATTTGACAAGTTATGTCTGTTTGAATTCTGTCTGGCGGTAATTGTTACCCGGCGATAATTGGTAGCAAGGCAGTACTGTACTGGTGGCTCGAGGATACTGGTGGATTCAGACCGTGTTGAGTCGGTTATCATAAAGTAGCGATCCGAATAAGTTCTTCAACTTACCAAAACAATTTAATAATTCTACTATCAAATCTATCTTGTTTTGTGTTAACGAAAAATAGAGGAATCTTTATAACTGCAAAATATTGTGACAGACAAAAGATGCTAAAATTGACGCCATGACAGTTCGCTTTACAACCGTATCGTGCCGTAAATATGCCATAAAATTACCGAAACTCAACTTCTAATACTCAGAACTGTAAACCTTGTTATATTGATTAAAACGGCTTGTTGCTTTACCTAATAAGTGATGTTGAATAAAATATTTTAAGGCATTTTATCATATTTAAGAATGCAATACTCACACAAACACCAGTTTTATCAATGAAAAACAAAGAAGCGGAAAAAAATAATTATATGAATGTCCTGTACTTCAAACTCAAGATAATAATAATACTCATATTATTTATTTCAATTCTGTATAGGTATACACGCATAAATTTAATAAATATTTTACAATGAAATCATAAACCATAAATTTCAGTATACAACTCAGAATTTATGTGAAAAGGTTGATAGCTGAAGTTAAAAACTTATAACTGCTAACACCCACTTCCTAAACCATAATGAGATTAGTTTACTCTTAGTTTTAGCATTAAAACAGTATTTAAATTTAAATATACATATATACATACATAGATATATCAATATGAAGTGACAAAAGAGAAAATACACTAATAGCTATGACATGGCTATGGACCTAATATATATGTACATTTTAATAACTGGATAGAATAGACGTCAGATAGAGACATCAGTTATAACAATTACTACTTTCAATATGTATTCAGAAAATGCTGTTTCATCGATTTCTTAAATTTACTTAAGGAGTTACATTGACTAATATTTTTATCAGGACTATTCCAAAATCTGAAACCTAAAATGGAGGGACAGTTTGCCTTGATACGAGTTCTGGCAAAATTTACATTGAATTTATTAAATTGTCTGTTGTATAGACATCAGCCACATTTCTAGTAAATAAACTCTGCAAATTGTGTTGTAAAGAGCCACTATTTGCTACATGAAGGTACCAAGTTTGAATTCTAATAAATCAACAAACTTCAGGATTTTAAGTTCTTTGAACACAAGAGATGTAGAACTATAATAAGGTAACCCACATATTGTTCTAACAGCACTCTTTTGGATTTTTGAGACAGGTGATAAAACTGACTTACTGCAGTAACGCCAGCTTTCTGAGCAGTAGAATATATGTGGTTGAATTAGTACATGGTATAATTTCAACAATGCCTCAGACGACAATTTCCTTCTAGTTTGAGTCATAATTGCTAGATTTTTACAAATTTTCTTGTGTACAGCTGATACTTGTGCTTTTCACTTTAAGTCACTGTCAATTAACACTCCAAGAAATTTGGTTACATAGACTCTCTCTAGCTTAAAATCATTTCTACTTATTTCCAAATTTTCTGAAACGCTCCGTTTACTAAATATCATGAAGCTGGTCTTAGCAATATTCAAGGATAACTTATTAACAGCAAACCAATCACTAAGTTTATTTAATTCAGAAGAAACAGTTCTACACAAACTATCCAAATCTTTACCTGAACAAAAAATGTTTGTATCGTCAGCAAATAGAATAAAATTCAGTACACTGGAAATGTAACAAATATCATTTGTGTACAGAATAAACAATTTGAGACCTAGGATAGAGCCCTGAGGTACTCCATACAGTACCTGTGTCACATCAGAATTTACTCCATCAAAACTGACATATTGTAGCCTAGAAGTGATGTATGAAGAGACCCATTTACCAGCCAAACCTCTTATTCCATAAAATTCTAATTTCCTTATTAAATTTGTATGATCAATAGTATCAAATGCCTTTTTTAAATCGATAAATACCCCAACTGTAAACAATTTATTATCAATATTAGAACTTAACTCTTCAACAAGATCTTTTAATGCAAGTGAGGTTGACATATTATTTCTAAACCCGTACTGGGACTTTGAAAGCAGTTGATATTTGTCAAAAAAAATTTTAGTATAACATCAAACAACTTTTCTAGCATTTTAGAAAACTGAGGCAACAATGACACTGGTCTGTAGTTAGTAAAATTGGACTTTTCACCAGTTTTAAAGAGAGGAATTACTTTGGCTATTTTAATTTTATTGGGAAATACACCAGATTGAAAAGAGAGATTGCAGATATATGTAAAAGGTTGAACAATTGCATTAAATGTGGATTTTACAATATGCATACTCAAATCATTGCAATCACAAGAATATTTATTTTTACAATTATTGACAACTTTCAGTATTTCTAATTTTGTTACACCATCAAGGAACATAGACTGATGGTTACAAACTGACATATTTCTGAAGATATCACCATTACTTGGGTCTGATATGTTTTTCGCAAGTGTTGGACCCACATTCACAAAGAATTTATTGAACCCCTTAGCAATATCTATTTTATTTGTAATTTCCATACCATTTTCATAGAATTTATCAGGAAATAAATTGACAGAATTCTTTTTAGTAATTATGTTGTTAAGGATTTTCCATGTAGCTTTCACATTATTGGTACACTTAGAGGGGGAAACTGCATAGTACTTTTTCTCTTCTACTCTGCAGAGGTAAGCCTATTTTTATATCTTTTGTATTTATCCAACATTTTTCTTTGACTTTGTTTTTACATAAATTTTGTACAATTGGTTCTTTTTCTTACATGCATTAAGAAGACCTTTACTGAGCCATGGTTTACTCGTGTAATTTGATTTCACTTTCACCTTCTTTATAGGGCAACATTTATTAAAGTCTTCATTATACTTTGATACAAAATAATTATAAGCATAGTTAACATCATCTGACAAATACAATGGAGACCAATCTCTACCATTTAAAGCTTCAACAAAATAATTGACATTAGTAGCGTTTATAATTCTCCTTTTATTTATTTGCACAGTGTTCCCATTTTTAGTGACAGGATTACTACTAACAAATACTGGGAGATGATCACTAGTTTCATTTATTACAATTCCACAGTTAAGATTTTCTGTTACATTATTTGTAAAAATGTTGTCTATTAGGGTGGCACTAATACTTGTAATATGTGTTGGTTTAATAATAGCTGGGAATGACCCAGCACCATACATTATATTAACAAATTGTTCAGTTTCCCTATGACTATCACAATTCAACAAGTTAATATTAAAGTCCCCACAAATGTATATATCTTTATTGCCCAAACTCATTTTTTGAAGAATTTCTTCCCATTTCTTATTAAAGTCAGAGATACTGTTTCCTGGTGCTCTGTATACACACACTACTTTTATATTTGTGTGATTTTTTATTTCCAGATCAACGGTTACACATTCAAACATATTAGTTTGGGACATACAGAAGGGCTTAACTATATTAAAATTAAATAGTTCATTGACATAAAGTGAACAACCACCACCTCTTTTTCTATTCCTAACTACATGAATTACCTTATAGCCTTCTAAGTCAAATGTATCTTTATTTCCATCTTCTAACCATGTTTCTGTAATTGCAATAATATTAAATTTTACACCAAGATTATTGATAGACAATTTTATTAAAGTTTTTTGTAAGCTTCTGGCATTAAAATGAATTATAGAGACCCCTGTATTTTCTACAATTACATTGTTTACTTCCTCTTCTCCATAATATTTACAATTGAAGTTCAACATATTCATCAAGTGCTCACTTGATAAATTGTTGTCAAGGTCATTGTCTTCCCCAATCCCTAGCATCAAATTATCAAATTCCCTACTTTTGGCAAACACAAAACTGTCATTTTGAGAGTAATTAGGGCTAAATATTGCATGTATGAATTCATCATTATCTATACCATGATAAGGGAAACATTTTTTACAATTAGAACAAAACCACTGTGAATTTTCATAGCATTTTAACTGATATTTGTTTAACCCTGCACATCTCATATGAATCCAAGTAAAACAAATACAGCATTCAATTGCACTATTGGTAACATTCTTGTTACAGACCCCACAAGGATATTTAGTACAATCCATTTATAAGATATTAGTTTAGAGTGATGAAATAACCAGGCTTAGCATAGTACAAGAAAATTTCAATGATTTACAATCCTGTGTAGGTCTTCTAAAGACCGTATAATTCTGACCCTAGCATTTTCAGGTGAGCCTACAGTCTTTACAAAAACTTTACAGTTTCTGATCCATGTTGCTACAATTCTGTTCTGTCTTTTCAGCATTCTGGCTTCTCTAGCAATGGCTGCATTTGAGGTAGTTAAATGTTCATTAATGTAAATGTTTGTGTGCTTCAAATTATGAGTTTCTCTCAGTATTTTAGTTTTAATTTTCCTGTTTGAGAGTCTTACAACAATATCTGGAACAGTCTTTCTTCCTGGTAGGGTATGACATGTCAAAACATATTCTTTCCTGACTTTGACCAGCAGTACATCTTTGAAAAACTTCGTTAAATGATCCTCTAGCGACACTATTTCATCTGGTGGTGCAAAACTATAATCATCATCACTGTTTGAAAGTCAAGCCAAGATATACACTTAATTCCTGCACTTTGTGATTTACACTTTTATAGCACCACTATCAATCCAAGAACTGTACGGGTGGATTATGATACTCTTATAGAACCCCTATGAAAATGGACAGTTGAGTGATGTTAGCTATTAAGTTTGTGTCATCCACAAAGAAACATAATGTCACATGGGATTTTAGTCTCCTTTGTATATGTACAAAACTATAGGTCTTATTTAGGGGTCAGTGGATATCTTCACTGTTAGTTACTAAGTCATTCACTAGGGGCCCCATTGTGCCATGAGCCAACAAAGACTGTGTGTTTTTAATGACTTTTAAATGCAAAGTTAAAAATATTTAAGTAACATTAATAAATTACACAAATTTAAGCCACTTAACAGCATAAAATTAGTAGAGTTATACATTTTGAGAAAAGAAAATGTGTGTTCATAGCCCACTGCATCAAGTATTGATCCACACATACACACTACACTTTGTGCACTTCAAATGGCCTGGCTTTGACACCCGGTAAAACATGATCAATAATACAAGGCAAAGTCAGTTAAAGCTTGTCTTTGTGGCTGCCTCTTCACACACACAAGATTAATACATTGTTAACATAGTAACCTGGTTAAATTGTGCCCCAGAGTGATTTTATTGGTGAAAGGATAATCAAATTTTTACTATTTGAAATCTGCATTTGTGCATTACTATTAATGAATTCTACTTGGCACAAAATAAAAATGTTGTTTTGTGGACTTTAATTTATGTGGACTTTTTTCACTGTGAGAGGAAAGTGGTCGACAGTATGGTAAATATTTCGTGGTGAAACTTATGACAGATTTAACTATAGAGGATTGTTTTCTGCTGTGCATTAAAGAACTGTCTGATAGATTATTTTTGGTACTTGGAGCCCTGTCAGTCAAAAGCATTTAGGGTTTAGTGCATGGAATTGCTGATTTGTGTGTCAAATTTTACAAAGGATACTCTTTGATGTGATTGTCAAGTGGGATAAAATGGCTTCCACAAAACAATGGATATTGCAGTAGAGCAGATTTTTAAACACACTGTGACAAAAGTAAAGTAGTTGGTTGTTGGTTTATTTTTTTTCTATGTAACTTTCAGTGTCCGTGTTTATAAATACTTGTCAAATTATGGTTATTTAGGAATTGTCATTTAATTTTGTCCATGTTTATGACAAATTCATGTTATTATTAAAATCTAAGAAGTGTTCACTCAGTTTTAAATTTCTCTGATCTTGTTAAAATTTTTCCCAAATGACCATATCAGCAGAAAAATAAGTAATAAATAAGTAAAATTGCCCCAACTTGACAACCATGGAATGCTCACTTGGTTACTGGAGAATATTTGAAGGCAGCACAGGCAGAATAATTTTGTACAATAAATAAAAGAGAAGTTAACTGAAAACATTCACAGAAAAAGTTTTAGAAGTAGTATAGCTAAAAATAAGAGAGAAAAAACAGGAATTCTAGCAAGCACAGAGGTAAATTGAAAAAAGTACACATAGAAAGAGAAGAAAGAAAAAGTTCTGAATGTGAAAACAGTACAGCAATCATTATGCTAAAAAAACACAGAAAAGAAAATCTACAGAGGACATCATTACTTTCTAAGAATGACAAAACTATTGCAAGATGTTTGAAAACAAAAAAAAATCAACCAATTTTTAAAAAATATTGAGATGGGCAGTTTGTTCTTCTGTAAGGTGGTGTTATTCTGAAAAAAGGCCCTCATTTGAAAAACAATGGAGATCCATGGGTTTTTTTGCAAGTGAAAAATCAACCATAGTTTATGATATTATTGCAGAAAAATTTCAAGTTTAAGCTGTGCAAAATTTAAATGCAAGATATATTTGGACTATTAAAGGGATTTTACAAAAATAAAATGAATATTTACAGTATTTCAATTTTACATGAATTCAAAACTTACTGCAGAATTTCCATATGTGTGACAGTATTTAGTGTGGAGTTTCCTTATCAGATGAATATGACCTTGTAACAGGCAATACCGTACTGTTGGTTTTACTGCAAATTTACTACACTTATTGTCTCACTAATATGTGTCATAATACCATGGATTTCTGTTTAGAAACCTTATATGCAGTAATAATTTAGCCACAAATATATAATACTTATTTCTGGTGTAATTTATCTGCCGATGACCTGTCTCAATATGACCCTGGCTATTGGCACATAAAACGCCAACTTTGACTTTGGTGTCGTTCAATGTTATTTTTATTTTGGTTATTTTTCTTTCAAGTTGTGCATGCACAAAACTCAATAGACTATTCTGCTGTCTGGTGGACATGCAAGGTAAAAACTGCGACAGTTTCCAATGAAACCACAATAAATATTCAAAATTTTAATTTCAAATTAACCCTGGAAAATAATCCCAGGAAAATTGATGGGGGTATGTAAAAATGACTATTTCCAAATCTTCTCAGTGGAATGTTTTAAATAAAAATCAGCAGAAAAAGTAATAACTTTTCATTGTCCAAAAACTGTAAATTTCTAACTGGGTATAAGCAAGAATGAACAGCATTTGCAGCAGTCAGTATCTTAATGCGCCTTTAGTAATTTTAAAATTAGGATCCAAATTAGACACCTGAGCCAGTATATACAGACATATACCACACACAGCTTCGATTTGTAAATTAACATAGTTCTGGTATTACAATGATATAAAAACTTTCTGATACTTGAAAACAGTTCTAGCATATCCCTATTGAATAGGCCTGCCAAGAGGAAGTGAACCTCATGCACGCTCAGTATGCCAGTTCTGTTTTGCAAAATCATTGTAGAAATCTTGAAGTCTAGAAAAATCTATTATAAAAGTTTGCAGTTTCTTCTGATTAAAGGCAAATTTCCAATATTTTAACATCTCACAGTTTCTGTGATAAGGTCCGGACAAGCATTTACCAGTCACATACCCTACCACCATGTACAGTATCACACATGAATGAAATATTGTAAACCATTTCAAGTGCTTTGAAGAAAAAATATTATAACTTAAGAATTTTTAAGCTGACAACCATGATGAGTATTTTTTTACAAACAAAAATAGTTTGGGGTATGTGTTGATATGTAAAGGAAAAAATGCTTATCTGTTTGGATACCACCAGAAAGTCTTGCACATTCTGAAATATTGTAAACCATTTCAGGTGCTTTAAAATATTATTGCATCCCTGATAAGTCAGGGATACTTAGGTTTTTGCGTGATCATGCTGCAATTACAATCATAGCAGATATTTCAAACATAGGTGATACAGTACATGGCAGGTGGGTTGGTGGTGGTTAAATGCTTGTCCGGACGGTGTCACAGAAACTGTGAGGTGTAACATATTGATACTTGATATGGAAATTGGTAGGGGGTGTAGGTGAGCAAGGTCATAGTGTGACCTTAATTTGACCTCTGTGTTGGCATTGCAACCTTGAGTTTAAATGGTTACCATTTTGTCTGGACTTTATATCAGAAACAGCAAGGTATAAGACATTGAGATTTGGTATAGGGACATTGGTTGGGGCCTGTATAGGTGTACAAAGTGATGGTTTGATTTTAATTTGACTTTAACTTTGCCATAATGACCCTGACCTTTGAAATCTTGTCACCCTTACTTCAAAATCAAATGGAGTGTACATTCAAAAGTTTTATATCTTCTGTAATATTGTATCCCCTGGATAGCATCCGGTGGATACTATGGATTACACATGAGTACACCACTGCCGCCACAGTGATTGGAGACGTTTTCATTACCCCTATAGAGGCCAGGGTATTATAAGTAAACTTCTCAGTTTTGCAGGGTATATTCATAACCATAAAATCTTCTTTTATTTTTATTTATTTTTAACAACTAACATACAATTCTTTAACAATCTATACAAAATCTTGTGGAAAATGAAAGAAACTTATTTTCAGAGTCCAGAAATATTTTAATTAATTAACCTTGAATAGTTTAAGTATCTGAATTTATAACTAGAAAACTAGCAACAAAAAAGTATTTGGGAGATATGCATGTCCTGACTGAAAAAAGTAGAAGATACTACCAAATATCACTGTATCTCAATTCCTTCAAAAAATATTTTTCCAAAAATTCCATCTTTGGTTAAATTGGTTAAAACACAAATTTACCTGACTTAATGTCTCTTGTTCCAAAATGTTTTTTAATTTCCTGTTGGAGGAAATAAATGTTTAGCATAATGTTTAGCCATTTTTTGAACACCAAAATATATATTTTCAAGTAACCATTAGTATTAAATTTAAGGGCCAAAACTTTTCTTCATTTGTTAGATAACCACATATTTTCCTGAGTTTGGTTATAATAAGGATTAATCCAAGTTTATTAGAGATCCACTGCCTGACATTTTCCAACAATTGTATTACTTCTCCACATTTACAAAACAAATGTTCCAAATTTTCTTCATATTGCTTACAAAACAAATATTGACTATTCATGTTTAGTTTTTAATTTTTTAAAGTAATCTTTGATTCCTAAGATTTTAAGTAACACTCTGTATTGAAACCAAATTAAATTATTGTCAAGTACAGAGTAAAAGCAAATTTTGTAAATTGATTCCCATCTTTCTTTTAATGTAATTTCTAAATTCTCATTAGAAACAAGGTTAGACCACATAGTTTCGCAAATTGGATTATCATTTTGTGTCATAAAATTTCTTGCATGCCTTTATAGATCTGAAAAGCATGTCTAAATGGAAGGGGTATGCAGGTTTTTCAAGAGTCCAATTACCTGACAGTTTATGCCTTGACATAAAATCCTGTATTATAACTTTGAATAGTAATTTAAAATGTTTGGATTAAAATTAAATTTGTATTTTAAGTTCTTCAATGATCAGAATGTTACCGTCTGGCGAAACGATATCCCTAACCAAGTAAACACCTCTTTTGTACCAGTCTGGAAAAAATGGCATGGTTTCCGAAATGTAAGAATTGTACCAAAGGCAATTTCTAAATATTTCTGAATTATCCTTGGGCTTTTGTATTTTGACTAGGACATTCCAGTCCTTCAGTACATTTTGCCAAAATTGATTATGTATTTTTGGGAGAATTTTACTGTACCATTTACCTCCAAATGTTACAATTTGGTCAATATTACCATACATTGCCACGAAAAGTTTATACCATTGAGAATTTGGTTGAATAATTAATTTCTTAACCCAGCTTACTTTAAGTGCTTTCTCAAAATTATATATATATATGTCATTTTCATACCCCCTGCATGCAATTTGAACAGACAGTGGTTCTCCTAATTTTATCAGCTTTTCCATTCCATAAAAATTTATATAAAATATTGTTCACTGCTTTAAGAAATGAATTAGACCTTTGTATGGAGGATAACAAGTGAACACACAGTGATAAAACATTTGTCTTAATGACAGTTATCTTGTCAAAAGGTGTCAAATATCTACTATTCCACGTTTTAACCAATTTCTTTATTTTTTATAAACATTTTGCATAGTTGTGTTCTATTTTTTTCAGGTAAATTTGTTGAGAATTCTATACCCAGTAGTGTAAAATCTGTACATCTCCATTCCAAATCCACAGAGACATTAAGTTTATCCTTGGAAAATCTTTTCTGAATAATCCAAATTACCTTGGTCTTTTCTTTATTAATTTTGAGACCTGATATATTTTCATATATTTCTAAATTATTTAAGGCTGATCGTAAGGAGTGCTGGCTACAATCAAGTATTAGTTTTGTGTCATCCGCAAATTGTGTTAGTTTAAATTCTGTGTTTTTAACCTTTATTCCAATTATATTTGGGTTAATTTAAATGAGCGTAGACAAATTCTCAGCCCCGATTAGAAACAAGTATACTGAAATTGGGTCACCTTGCCGACAACCCCTCCTAAAATTTATCAGTTTTAACAAAAAACCACACTGTATGACATATGCCGTTATATCAGTGTTAAAAAGTTTAATCCATTTAATAAAATTTTTACTGTATCCATAGAACTCCAGAACATTCTATAAAAAATTCCATGAAAGAAAATCAAAGGCTTTCTCAAAATCTATGAACATAAGAAGTCCTGCAATGTTTTTAGTTTCTGTTGCATGTAGAAAGTCATAAACCAATCTTGTAGAGTCACTTATAAACCTCCCTTTAATGAAAATTGTTTGACAGTTTGAAATACAGGGTTCAAAGTTTTTTTAAGTCTTTCTGCTGTTGCTCCTGGTGCCAGTTTGTAAATGACACTTAGCAGAGAAATACGGCGCCAGTTTTTTATGAGAGCTCAATCTTTGTTAGCTTTAGGGAGACATGTTATAACACACTGGTGGAGTGACATCGATAGACATCCTTTTGAAAAGCCACAATTTAATGCATTTGTGATAATGTATTTTAATTTTCGCCAAAAGACTTTGAGGAACTCGGCTGTAATTTCATCAATGCCAGGTGTTTTATTTGACTTCATTTTTTTTTTCAAACTAGGCCTAATTCTTCTACTGTCAAAGGTAAACCAATACCTTCTTCTGGTACTTTTATATCGGATTTAATACCTAAGTTTTCCAAATTTATTTCTTGCAATCTGTCATCTTGATTTTCAAAAAGGTTAACATAGTATTTTTTAACTTGGTGAAGCACTTCCTCCTGCTATAACTTTATAGCACTTCCTCCTGCTATAACTTTCTTTATTGTTTTCTCAATAAAGTTCTTATTTTCAAGGCCAGAAAGATACTTGGAGGGTCTTTCTCCATCTCGCAGCCACTGTAGGCATGATCTAACAAACTGACCTTTCATTTTTTACCCCTTATGCTTTCTAATTCTGCCTTCTTATCCAACAGTAATGTAGAGTTTAAGGTGCAAATTGGATCTTTTGCTTCAAGATTTTCAATATCAAATATTAGCTGTTTTTCAAATTTACATATATTTTTCTTTTGGTACTGAGGCAAATTTGATTGTTTCCCCTCGTATTTGGAGAAACAACGTTTCGAAGAACAAGTCATGGTCTATTGTCATTTCAAATTTAGTACAGTTATTTTCCAATATAAAATTGATTACTTCCAGCTAGGTCAGGATGATAACCTTATATAATCACAATATTACTATGATTGTATTTTGACTACTACTAGTATAACTGGGTAGTCTCATCACAGGTATATGTCAATTACAGGTTTTATCACTCCTGAAGTACTATTTGGGGTAAACCTGTGTACCGGTTTTTTCTACTTGTAAAACCGGTTCAGAACTGGTTTCCCGGTTCCCTGAGGGTATACCTGTATATAGGGGTATAAGGGTTTAGGTAAAATCAATATTGTTGATTTTTAATTAATTTAATTTTTATTTTTCAGGTGGGCCAATCGGATGCTTTTGGTGTCCATTAATATGAAGATATGTGATTTGTGCCAGGGATTTCCTGAATGATGTCCTTTTATTTAAGGCTTGATTTATGCACTTTTATATCTTGCAATTTATAATATTCATATAGATTTTGTTTGGAGTATAAAGTATAGGTACAGTAATAATTATTTATTTATTGCAGTTCCATTGTTTATATCCAACTTTAATGTAGTGTATTACTTATCTATAGGAATTTTATTAAAGGGTATTGGTATATACCACAAAATATAACAATACTTAGTTTGGTATTGATTTTAATGACATGAGGAAAATAATTTATTGTAATACAATAATAATGTATTTTTATAAATAAAATGTAATAATACTATTATTGGTTTTGTTAATACAGTTAATATTCATTTTTGAGTACATTTTAAGTGTGCCTTTGTGGTGCAAGCACTGGTGTCTTAGAGTTTTTCCGTTGGCAAATTGCCTCTAAGATACTGTTGTTTGGAGAGAGACTTTCAGGAAGTCCCTTCCTAGTGGTGTCTACCCTGGGGCTTAAATGTGACAGTCGCTCTGGTTTGGTGAACTGTGTCTTCTTAGTAGCTTTCTCAAACATAGAGGGGTGCTTCGGGAGTTGACCATTAATGTTGATTTTGTGTCTATCTTCTCTGCTGGTAATTGGTTGACTGCCTATGCCTCGGCAATTACGTTCAGCCTCCTTCACAATGTAGGACCATCTAGTATTAATCAGGTGATCTTCCCGGGTGCATATGTTGCATTCAGACTGTGTTTGATCAGTTTGGATTTCTTTACTTCTCACACCAATTATTGAAATGGCTCCTATTTGTGTAGTTGGTTTCTTAGGGATAGTAAAGATTTCTGTATCTTCTATGCCTGAGGAGTGAGTTGTATAGTGGGTTTTTTTGGCCCATGAGGTCCCTGATCAGGATAGGGGATGTATTCACCTCTTTACTGTCTGATGGGTTAACATGGACTATTGTATTAGTGGAAATGGAGGTGAAGTTAGGGGAGTCGCTCTCTGAGTCACTAATCATGAGATCCTGTCTTAGAGTATCCCATTGAGCAGTGCTGGTGCCTGGTTGATTTTGTCCCAGCAACATGTTGGTAGTATTCTCTTTGCTATGCTGTTGGTTAGTGCTACTAGTATGAGTAGTGTTAGCACTGGGCTTGTCAGTGGCACTGGGTTTGTCATAAATAACATAGTCCTCACTAGGGTCTAAAATCAATTTTTGGTGGATTTTGATACAATGTGTTTTGAAATCACATCTATGTATATAGAAGCGATTATACTTTCTACATAAATATGTTCTATGTAGATGCTTGGATTGTTCATGTCTTTTCAAACTACTAAGATTTTTATAACTAGTGTTGCAATGGCCACAATAGTATTTTCCTTTATCCATAATGCTGGCTTTATGGACTCAAACTCTAAACTGGCTCTAATGACTGCTGTGTCTATGTAGACGGCACTGTGATGTAATTTACGGCTCAGAGACGTCTTTTGCGGTTAGTGACATAATTTGAGGTCTATGATGTCATTTAATAGTGGTTTAATACTCTAATGCTGAGAAATCAGTTTTTTGAGTATTAAAATATTATTAAATTTAATTAAAATATATATGATGATTTAATCCAAATTAATGTAGGACATTTTTCCAATGAAAATATAATATAATAAATAATCTATTAATAATCGTTAATTTATTAATGAATTTTTTTATAACACAAAATTTTGGGTTATGATTATATTATTACTATTTTTTGGGTAATGTTTTTCCAGTGTGGAAATTCTAGACTTATAGAATAAAAATAAATATTCCCTTTCTATTTTACAGTTATTTTCCAAGTAGCTAAGATCATATACAGGAAATGCATATTTCAGTTTCTCCTCGTCAATTACTTATATCCAATATATTAGAAGAAGCAAGGAAAAGGTCAAGTCTAGCATGCTTTACAGGATTCCTTCTTCTCCATGTGTATTGTTTTGTATTAAGATGCAGTTCCCTGTATATATCAGACAAATCATATTCTCTCATGATGTATAAAACAGCTTGTCAAGCTTTGGGGTTGTTTACATGTCTGTGATTGCAGGTATCCAGGTCTGGGTTTAGAGCTACATTAAAGTCTTCGCATAAGATATTGTAATCAGCACTTACATTTTCTAGTAGTATTGTAAATTTCGTCAAAAAAGGATGTAAAATCATTATTAGGCCCATACAAAGTTATCAAATTTATGGTCATAGAGCTTAATTTTAACAGTAAATTGAGATAACTTCCATTTTTATCCTTTTTGCATGATAATACCTCATAATCGAAGTTATTATGCAGGAAAATTACCACCCCACATGAATTTGTTTTACCTCCATTTATAAAAATGTCATTATTCCATAACCCTTTGACATTCATCATATCTTCCTCAAATAAGTGTGTATCCCATAAACATATGATATTTGCTTTAGTTCCTTTGAAATAGGAAAGCACATCCATTCTTTTATCAGCATTTCTTAAACCTTGACAATTTGTGGATAACACATTTAATTTATACTATTTCCTACATGACTCATAACTATCTATACTAGAACTCTTTGTATCCTGAAAATCAGATTTATACCTATGATACATATTAGAAAAATTATGAAAATTAGCTAAACAGACTTTGGTGACAGGACTTCCATACATAATTAGCATATGCTTAAGACTGATTGAAGACAGGACTTCCACATATAATTAGCATATGTTTAAGACAGATTGACACAAAATATAGAAATACTATGAACCCACATTTGCTTAAAAAGTATAATACAAACAAAATAGTCTAGTACCAACAAGTTTGTACAAATCAAATTATTATGTGTACTCAAGCTAAGGTGATAGAGAATTTGTCATATAACTTGAGTGTAAAAATTCTCTGTAGTAGCCACATAATACAAAGCAGTAAATTATTCAGTAAAGAAAACCAAAGTTATTAAAATCTATGAAGCAATGTTTGGTTATGTAACTACACTTTTACTTAAAATACAATGAAGCCCTATTCATATTTAAAAGTTCAGGTTTCATACCATAGTTTTATAACAGTAAAACTAACTGCATTATGTGCATATACATAAACAAGTCCCAATATAAGCTTTTAAAAGATCTGAAAATACAATACTACATTCTTTGGTTTATTTGTAAAAATATAAAAAAGTTATATTTTATTTCACCATTTCCATGAAAACATGACAGAATATCATAATATATTTTATCTGTAAATGAAACATTCACTAGATATGACTTTTAAAGACATTGCTTTGTGTTACACCGAAAAGGTATTCTATAGGTAAAGAAAGTACTCACAATTAAATTGATTATATTTCAGCATTTACACGAAAAAGTTACAGATTAGTATATTTTAATAGTAAATGTAACATTCACTAAATATGACTTTTATAGACATTGCTTTATGTTAGACCGAAAAATATTCTAAATGCTAAATAAAGTATTCACAATTAAATTGATTAGATTTCAGCATTCAGATGAAAACATTTTAGATCAGTATATATTTTAACAGTAAATGTAATATTAACCAATTATGACTTTTAAAGACATTACGTTGTCTTGTTACAGATAAGTATATTTTAACAGTAAAAGTCTTATAGACCAGAAAAGTATTTCAAAAGCTAAAGAAAGTACTCACAATTAATATGTCATTGGTGTTGCAGCATTTTAAAAGAAGTAGTTCAGTGCAACTGATTAAGATATTCATTAATTACCCACATTTTTACAATTTAAGTACATCCCCCAAAAGCCTGCTCCATCAGCTCAAATCTTTTTCCCAGGTTTGTCATTAAATTTTGTCTTTGCCAAAACAAATATATTTCATTTGTACTGACACCCTAACACTTGTCACTTGTGTGCTTTTTTCAACATATGTATATTATTGTCCATGTGACCCATAAAAAATGTTGAAAAGAACTTTAAGATGGAATAAGTTCACTGTAACTCTGATCCCTTTACTTATATATACGGATTTATTTCATGTGTTTGGAGGGGTGTTGTGGATGTTGTGAGGTGAAAAGGGTTTGTTAGCACTTACCTGCACCAGAAAGAAGATCTATTGAGCATTGGCATCTAATGCTATGTGACATTTTCAAGCAAGACTGCCTTAGTTTCAGCTCACAGTTAGTACTTTGGTTGTTGATTGATCAAATGTCTCTGATTGAGGCACAAAAAGTGGTTATTGTAGCATAATATTTTTACAGATTGTAATACATGTTATTTTATTATCCGCCATATGCTGTATTTGTCCAAAATAGGGGAATATACAACTAGGATATATTTTTTTTAAACACCGGCACCACTTACTATGCATATTACAAATTCATCCAAATGTGCCAGTTTTTCATTAATACCTGAAAAATGTATATCATTAGAATTTGGAAATGAATTTTCTCAGCCCTTTGCTCATATTCAGTGCATAAAAATCCATGCAGAAATTGCTGAGAAATTGCAATTTGAAGAATGAGATTTTTATATTCACTGATACCCCTGTATATTTGACAGTCTTCTTTAAATATGGATTTATTTAACTAATATATCATACAAAATGGTGGATAATAAAAGTGAAATATCCCTCATTAGACATATATAGAAAAATATATCACCCATGAAGATCAACAGTGTAACACTTGTGCTACGCACTCGTGTAAGATTGACATTTTCATTTGTGATATAAGTTTCTACATATGTCGTTGGGAAGGTTTTCCTATTGTATAACTGTAGTTATGTTGTATTGACCTTTGGGTGTTGCAATTTCACCAATCGTGTTACCCTATTCAGAATATTTTTTTTCTGTGTATCTCTTTCAAAATGTTTTTCGAATTTATAATTGTATATACATTGTATTGACCGTAGCGTAGTGTAGTGGTTGAATGTGAATTTTAGAACTCGTTACCGAAGGTGAAAATTCGGTTTGATTTAATAAGTTTACATAAGTTTTCAAATTCGTCCATGAGCTGTGGCTTGTATAAAAGTGTCAACCATGATGTACTTTTTGAAGACATTTGAGAAAAAAACGTCTTATATGTTAATATAATATTATAACATAATGGGAAATATTTGTTGCTGTTGAATATTTTGGTAAAATTTAGCTAAAATAATGAAAATCTGAGGAAGCCGGTTTTGATTAGAAGAAAACAGAATGTAACTGGATCAGTGTCTTTTGGTTGGCAAATAGGTTTCTGGTTAACCATCTTCGACACTACCTTTGGGTGTTGTAATTTCACCAATGGTGTTACCCTACGGATGTTTAATTTCTATCTCTGTGCATGGAACATCTGTAAAAATTTCTGCTTTATTCTAAAAACAATTTTAAAGACTAGGGAAAATTAACACCAGTCTAATACCACACAACACCTGGCTCTGCATCCTGTCTCACTAGGTGGAAACTGAAACAGGCATTGCATGTCAAAAGTAAATCGTAAAGTTGAAAGCCTGAACAAGTCTTTTACTACTGGTGAACTATCCATTACACAAAAACAAGGTTTGATAACTGTACTGCCAAAAGGCAACAAACCAAGAGAAATGATAAAAAATTGGCGTCCAATTGCACTGCTAAATGTTAATTATAAATTACTGTCAGGAGTTCTTGCCTCCAGAATAAAGGAAGTGCTCCCCAGTATAATTCAGAGTGAACAAAAAGGATTTTTAAAAAATCGCTATATTGGGGAAAATATTCGGACAATAGTAGATTCTCTAGAGTATATAAAACAAATAAAAATCATGGGTATGACACTTCTTATAGATTTTGGAAAAGCTTTCGATTCTCTTGAGTGGTACTATCTAGAATCAGTTCTGAAAGTTTATAATTTTGAGGAAGACTTTAGAACATGGTTTTCTATACTCTATAAAAATAGTAATAGTTGTGTTATAAACAATGTTTTTTACAGAGTTTTTTAAAATTGGAAGGTCATGTCGACAGGGAGACCCTTTAAGTCCCTATTTGTTTATATTGGCAGTGGAACCCATGGCATCGGCAGTAAGGAATAGTGACAAAGTAAAAGGTATCTCAGTAAATGAAAGAGAGTTAAAAATTGGGCAGTATGCTGATGACACTTTCCTCCTTCTAGATGGCACAGTCTCATCTTTGAACGAGAGTCTCCATATTTTTAATTCTTTTCAAAAATATTCAGGCCTTAAAATTAATATGAAAAAAAAACCTAGCTATTTGTCTTGGAAGTGAAAAAGAAAGATTAAAGATACAAAATACTCATCAGCTAAACTGGGTAAACCAATTTGAGCTCCTCGGTGTAACTTTTCACGTTACCCAAGAAAAATGCTTCAGTTAAAGTTTGATAAAAGAATAAGTGAAATTGAAAGAATAATAAGTATGTATAGTAAGTTCAGTCTGTCCCTGACTGGGAGAGTTACTGTAATAAAAACGATGTTATTGCCTCAATTAGTATAACTTTTAACAGTGTTGCCGACCCCTCCTAACAATATCTTTGATGTTATTGAAAAAATGTTAAAAAATTTCCTCTGGAAAAATGGTACTGTTAGAATTTGTAATAAACAATTGGAAAAGGATATAGGAGAAGGTGGTTTAAAGTTAACAAATATTAGGGATTTTAATAAGTAACTGAAACTATCGTAGCTAAAGAAACTCCTAGCCACTGAAGGAAGCTGGCAAGCGGTCTTTGAGCAGTATTGTGATATACCAAAAAAATGGTTTTAGAACTGGATGAAAAGTCTCTAATGGAATTGGTGGAAAAGTTTCCAAATCCTTTCTGGAAGAATGTGCTCCACATATGGAGTGATTTAAAAAAATGTTTCAGTAAGACCATTGATTTCAGCACCTTCCCATTATGGGGAACTCTTTATATGACAAATCCAAATTTGAACAGTAGGTCAATACAAATAATCTCAAAGGGTGTAGCATATGTAAATGAGCTATTATCACATTCAGGAGATCGTCTTGGCTATCATGATTTTACGGAAAGATACCAAATTAAAATAAATTTTGTAGACTTCTATGGTTGACTCATTCTATACCAAGACATTGGTTAAAAATTGTGAAACAAAACTGAATGAGGGTGATATGAAACAAAGTTTCCTACAAAATTTTGTACAATAAAAGCATACAAGCAAGTGGGTCTATCAAAAACTTCAGACTTTAAATAAATACAATAGAGGTCATGAAATAAAATGGGCTGAAACCTTAAAGAAGGAGATATCAGAATCTGGCTGGTCAAAATATTATCGAAACAATTTTCAAAGTGTAATAGAGACATCTTTGAGAGATTTTCAATATCAAATTTTGACCAGATCAATTCCGACCAACAGATTTTTATTTAAATGTAAATTAGTAGAAAGTGATAAATGCTGGTATTGTAAAGAATGTGTGGAAACAGTTGAGCATCTCTTCTGGTTCTGTCCGGTGGTGAAGACCTTTTGGTTCAAGTTCTTTGAAAACAAAATGTAAAGAAGAGCAACTTAGTGTCAAATGTTGTATAAGTTCAATACAATATTATTATTCCTTGGAGCAATGTGTAGTAATAAATGACTATGGTATGGTGAAAGGTTTTGCCGATAGATGGGAACTGTTGAGTCCCATTTTGGAACAGATGCTCAGTTGTAACTAAATAAAACAGTAAGGATAATAATATGTTTTGGGGGCATCAATGAGAAATGATAAGAGAAAGACTAAAGGCAGTTTGGTACAGATATTTTAATACTCATTTTTAAAATTTTTTTGTTTCTAGTTTAAAAAAAATATATATATATATACACTATTTTAAGAGTTGCAAGTATAAAAGGTTATGTCTGCTTACTATTGGGTATCCTGCGAGATGCTCCTTTTTGTAAAGGTCCTGGTGAGTGGTTTTTCAAAACCCCATTTAATTTTCACCAGGCTCCTGAAACTTTGTTTTTTAAATGGAGAAAAAAAAGAAAAAGATTTGTGTATATATAATAAAATAATAAAAAATAGTTGAAAGTAAATCATAAATCACAAACATTATAGTGTATATTATCTCCCGTCAGGTACCTGCTACTTTTGGGTGATCTACCACATAGTGAAGTTGCAGGTCTACAGCTCTTTGCATAGCTGAGTAATAGCTACTAAAATGAGTAAATGTCTTTTATCTCTAAAAGAATGGCAGATAGGCAATTTCTTCTAAATAAGTCCTTATGGGAGACCTACCACATAGTGAAGTTGCAGAACTGTAACTCTTTGGATAGCTGAGTAATAGCTAGTAAAATGAGTAAATGTATTTTATCTTTAAAACTATTGTACATAGGCAATTTCTTCTAAATAAGTCATTCATCTACCTTTGCTTGGCCAATAATGGTTTAATTATAATAATTAAAATGAATAAACTTAAAGGTAACTTTGAATCAATATGTATTTAATTGTGCTACAGAAACACTTGGAATTGTTATTATTGATAACAAGAGCATATATTGAAATAAAAGATCAGTAATCAACTCTAATGTTTATAGCGTTACAATGAAAAACTCAAAGATGATATTGTAATGAAAACTTATCTTGCTTTCATTTCTATCAGATATTTGATAATAACAGAAGAGTTTTGTGCAGAAGCACGTTCTTGTAAGCTCAAAAGGTAGGACAGCTTTGACTATGGAAAGGCCATCAAAAGTTAAAACTGTACCGCATTTCAGCAAAATGGTTAAAATGCTGCAAAATAAACTTTTCCCCACACCAACCATAAATTGAGTAGAAGGATTTGAAAAACTAGCAAAAGTAAATTTTAGACACTCGTAATCCAACATAATTCACAGAAGCCATTGTTGGTCCATATTCAGTCAATAAGAATTTCTCCAAGAATATCTTTGCTGTTTATTATAAAAATGTAAACAAAGAGTTTCTAGGGAGTTGCTAAGGTAAACATAAAATGTAAACAAAGAAGTAGTTCCCTGACCTACAACAGTGACACCTGGTGAATGGAATATGCAACTGAAAACAGGTGCTTGCAATGTTTCCACTGACCCTTACAATGTTTGTAAGCATAATCAGTGTAACAGTGTATGCTAAACAAGAGACATATACTTCACAAAAAGTAAACACTTAGTTCTAATATCAAAGTCAATAGTTTATTACTGCACCACCTGTATGTTAATTACAATTTACAAAAAAAAACTTCGATATATATATACCCCAAAGGAATAGATAGGGTCAAATTCTCAGATTTGCAGTGGTGCTGTAACAGTTTGTCATAATGCACCCATCATAAAAAAAATTTTCTGTTTTTTTTTTATTTTTCATTGATATGGCTCATGTTTGTAATTTTTTGCATACTTAAATCTGATATAATATATGAACTCTAGCTTGCAATAAAATCTGCCTGCCCATGTATATCTCATTCACTCTCTTATAGAACCACTGCAAATCCGAGATTTCTATGAATGCATAATGAAAAACTTTTACAGCAGGACTAGATTGCAATGTGTGCCTATCGTGTATACAGTGTCATCATGCACCCATACAATTCTCGGGTATGCAGTGGTGCTACAGAAGTGTGTCATCATGCACCAACACAATTTTCAGATTTGGAGTGGTTTTGTAAAAGTAGACAGTTCATTGCTTTTTCTGTATGGTTTGAAAGAAGTGATACAATAATCCAGCCTACTTTTGACAAATGCATGTGCAAGGGCATAAATTCGACATATTCAGAGAGATTACATCTGATTTCTGCTAAATCTCCAATTTGCATGCAAATGAAATTGTAAATAAGAGAGACTTCTTGAGTGAAGGAGACATCTAACTTTATCTGATTACGTTATTTATCTAACTTGAAATAATGAATTTTATCTAATGGTCCTTTTACCTCCAGATTTAAAATATTACACTTGATATGATATGATATTTAGTATTTACATGATATTTTAGTACATATAATATGTACAGATTTTTGTCAGTAGAGAATCAGTTGTGTAAAGGGGCACTCAAGTTCTGCAGTAACATACTTTGTAGTAGAAACACATTGGTAAATTTTTTCGGCAGATTTGCACTTGGTGGAAAGCCTAATGCAAGTATTGGGGCCACAGTGGAAACACACTAGCCTCCCACCTCTGGGATCGGCAGTTCAAACCCCAGACCTTATGTGGGAAGTTGGTAGTTGCTTGTTGAAGGTCGGCAGTTAACAGAACCTTGATTAACTGTATGTACTGGGGTCGATTTCACAAAGGGACTTAAGTCCAGATTTAGACTTAAATTTAAGACTTTGGTCTTAGATTTTGTCAAAATAATGTTAAGTCTGTGGTCTTAGACTTAGAGCGGATTTCACAAAGCAGCTAAGTCCATCAAATTGCTAAGTCAGTGGACTTAACTTTAAGTCTGGGAGGTAGTGGGCTTAAATTTTGTAAAGAGGATTTAAATATGGCTGCCATAAACTTTTCTCCACTTCAAAATTTGAAATGGCTGTAAATAAAGTATAATTACACAGAACACCTCACTAAAGTGGTCTTTGTAAAGTTTATATGTGGCAACAAGGTTTTCCGTTTCAAAACAGCCCTTATCCTTAGATAAAATACATCAAATGAACGATATATGGCACCAATAATATATTTTGAAGAGATATAAAAGGTCACATGACACAGAAAACCACTGTGGTTATTTGATAAGCTTGGACTTAGCTAAATCACCTTTGTGAAATCCATTTTAAGTCCCAGACCTAGCTAAGACCAAAGTCTTAGATTTAAGTCCCTGACTTAGCCAATAAAGGGACTTAAGTTTAAGTCCTTTAGTGAAATCGGCCCCTGGTTTCCTCTACCAACAAAATTATCCATCGCGATATGACCTGTAGTGTTGAAAGCGTTGTAAAACCCCAAATAAATAAATCTAATGGAAGTATGTTTCTTCTTGGAATTCAATTTATGATTGAATGATGTAGAAATATCAATAATTTTCCATTTGTATAACTGAAGTGAAGGGTAAATCTGTACGGTTTCTGCATTGATAATTCTTTGTAAGGCCCAAATAGACATGGGGTCCAATGCAAATGCATTTGCATTTAAATGTATTTTAAATACATTTTGAAAGTATTTGCATTTGCGATTTTCAAATGAAAAGTATTTGCATTTGCATTTGGAAGAAAATATTCAAATACTTTTCAAATACTTTCAAAGACATTGTGCAAATACAATTTATTCTGCAAGTGAATGAATTTGCTATTCTTTCTTTCTTTTTTTGCAAAGCATATAATTTAACTTATTCTTTTATTACTATTTATGTTATGTATTGGTGAGCTTAAATTTAGGCTTTTAATAAGTATCTTTAAAAGTAATAGGTTAAAAATATTTGAGCTTGTTGACTTACTAGATATTACTAATATTAATTTGCTTCTTTGAAAATATTTAGCTAATGAAGAAACATTCTGTCAAAGACTGACTGACATCTTAAAGTGATATATATATCTTTATTCATACACATATTGTACAATTGCAAGAGAAAGAAATATTAAATTATTGATATTTAATTATTGATAAAAAAGAAACACAAACCTATTTACAAAAGAAAGCAATCAAAATATCAATTTCATCAAGTGTGGACACTGAGTTTCTACAATCTCTCATCTGTATTAAATCTATTATATTGGACACAACTACATAATCAAAAGTACTAAAATTTCATACTATTCATTGCAGTGAAGTAGCTTGCAGGCTCATATTTTGAACATTTCAAACTATATTTATACCATATGTAGTTTATATTTTTGCATATAGTAGAACCAGTACCATTTAACACCAAGTTACCACATAATTTGACAATAGTATTTTCACTTGAGATAACTGATTTGAATAACTTGATACATCATATATGAATTTGAACATCAATTGGTATGTCCTCAACTAGCAAATGTAAAAAGTTACTGTGAGTAATCGGAGGTACATTGAGTAATTTTTGTAAGCATTTTCTCCAGGTTACAAAGAATCTCTCAATATATTGATCTGACATACTCCAGATAATGCATCCAGAGACATACACAAAGTTTTAAACAGTCTATACTTAGTTTTTGTATCATAGTATCTGAAAGAAGCCATTAAATAGTTAAACTTTTGAATGAAAGAGAAAACAGATTTATCAATCATAATCTGATCAGCATTAAGACCAAAGGAATTACCCAAGTGAGTCACACAACATTCATGAAAAAAGTTTAGTTTCTTCAAAGAGTACATTATGAATGTTATCACTACTTCCACATATAACCAACTTAGTTTTGGAAGGGTTGAACTCTAAGTTTCTGATGAGTATACATAATGCCAACAGTCTAGCTACTAAAGGACAAACATTTCTTTTCAACAGGACTTTAAAAAGTTTCACATATTGTACATGGTCAAAAGCTTCACTTCCATATAATAATACACACTAAACTGAAATATTATGTTTTTAATAGTAATTAACTTCCTGTGCCACAAATGTACAATGGATAGTAAAATGCTTTTCTTTAAATCCAAACTGTAAATACGAACTACTAAATACATTTATATTGGTAGAAAGCAATACGATATCAAGTATCTTGCCCATAATACTGCTTAGAGTAATACCTCTATAGTTGCTTGAGTCATTCATGGTTCTTCTGCTGTTCTTAAGAATTGGTGCAATAGTACCCAATAACATTGGTTCTGGAATACTACCATGATTAATGATGGGCCTAAACAATAGTGTTAAATAAATATTAGCCTTGGCAGTACCATTAATGAAATGATTTGAGATTTCGAGTGAATTGCCATCACTTTTACTATGTTTTAACTTACTTATTGATTTGGCTACCAACTCACAATCAACGTAAAGACTATTATAACACTGGTTAAGACAGCAGCTATTCTTTATCCTCCTTTTAATCTCATTTTAACCTCCTCTATTTCCTTTTCATCATGACTTACACAATTGTATAACAGACTATATGTATTCACAAATACATCACCAATTTGCATTTCGTACTATTAACTTTTTAAAAACCTTTTGACGACTTTTATTTTGCAATATACAGTTTGTCATCATTTGTGACTTATGAAAATGTTGCTCGTGTTTAGCATTCCTAATGGCATAGTGATAAGAAGCCTTTGATTTTCTCCTTATTTCAGCAATGGTTCCTACTCTTGGGCAGCCTTGGCCCTGCCATATCCTGTGCCAGAATAGTGACTCTTTCTGACTTTTTAACATAACATTCCAACCAGGAAATATTTTGCACTTTTTACAGTTAGCTTTTTGGTATATGATATTTACTTGCTGTTAAATATGCTGTAGTTATATAATTTTAGAACTTGTCAATGAGCTTATTATGATCAGTACAGAATACATTGCTACAGTAAATAAGTTCCCATGGTACACAAATATTATTTAAACATTCATCCAAAGTTGACTTATACTTAACCAACTCTAAATCAGTGGATCTTTGCCATAGATACTTGCATATATGTTCATTTTCAAAACTATCAGCTACTTTTGAAATATCAATTTTAAGAGACATACACACAGGTGAACGATCTGATACATTGTCCCCATCATGTCTCACATGATAGCTACAAATGGAATTGAAAATATTACTAATTACAACAACATGGTCTAAAGTTGACCTACTTCCATTAGCCTTGCTTTCAAATTTGAAATTGATACTTTGATTGGTTGATTCCATTGCACATTTAAGGGATTCTCTTTTCAAGAATGGATTTAAAAATCTGGATACAACAGCATTATCTTCTTTAAGAGTAACATTGAAATCCCAGCCAATGACAAAATTATTAATGTGGTGCTGTGACAAGATACCTGATATTTCATTTAATACATCACTGACCTCACTGACATAATTAGAGCTGGTAGAATAAGTGGGCATATAAAACTAGTTTGTAGTTATTATTTTCTAAAGTGATGCAACATAATCTCTTACAGTTAGTTATAACAGTAGTTACTTTGCCTTCTAGACATTCTTTCCATAGGATTGCACAAAGTACAAAATCATGCAAAGAGCACAGTCTTGATGTATAGTCAATAATGATTCACTTACATCAGTTACATTCCATATATAAATTTTGGCAATTTGTATAATCCTACAAGAGTCCACAATATTTTTTCAACACCATTCTTATTATTATTCTTGCCTATGGCAATTAACATCCATAAGTCCAAAAACAATACATTATCCTGCTAATATAACAGCTTTCAAGTGGCAGTCCCATCATTATGGATTTGTGTAAAAATACATAAGCTCAAAAGTAAACATTCAGTAGTAGATAATTGGGAAGATTCAAGATGTCAGGAAAGATTCAGCCTAATGTTAGACAACACTTTTCTGTTATGAATTTCCATGACGAAAAAGGAAAGTATTGTGTTAGGTGAATTTAGCATTGTTCTAGTTAACTCAGGGGCTCAACAAAGCAGTCACTAATCCCCTCACTTGAAGGTTACAATTTTAAACATTTACAACCACTAATCCCATGCATTTCCAATTAACGTTAATTTAAGTTAAAAGTTCAGTCCTTCATGAAGAAGTTATGTATTTAGAAAATAAATATCTCAGAAGTTGATGAAATAATTTTAAAATACAGCCTTTTTGAACATTGCAAATTAATTAATTTTTTTTCTATGGACATTTTTAATATATGATACCTACTGTACTTACTACCTACTTGTTATTGCTCAATCACACTGTATTAATTTGTGTTACAATTTTCACATTTAACATATTAATGTATGCTAATATATAAAGTTCTAAATATTTGAAAGCATTTGAAAAAGTATTTGAAATACTTTTGAAAAGTATTTGTATTTGAAGAAAATAAAAGTATTTGCATTTGCATTTGAAAAATTTAAAAGTATTTGCTTTTGCATTTAAATACATTTTACTGGGCCCAAATGAGTAAACAGTTTGGTACAGAACAGTCAGTTAATTGAAAAATCCTATGCTACAATTCTTCTGAAGATTCTGGCTAATAAAATGTGGGTGGCGTTTGTGATGTTTTTTTTGGGGTATTTTTATAAAATAATACCGAATAGGTCATGGCATAATATTTGATTGACAGGATGAAGTTCATTGGAAAAGCTTTGGATAATGTCGAATAGATAACTAAGTTGCATAAATAAATATAATACATCAAATCTTTAAAATAAAAGAAGAAAATAATTACATAAAAGGGATCAAAAACAAGAATTAAAACAGAAGATTGTTTAGAAAAGCTGAGGGTCTTGATGTTAAATCGAGCCTTTTCAACCAACAGTCTGCTCTGTCAGTACCTGGCAGCCATGGATATTGTATACAAGAATTCAGTAGCATTGTACTGTGTCACCAGCTTTGGTTAAATACTGAAACAGATGAAATTTGAAAGGACAAAAATTATTTTGGACAGACATAAATAGTTGGCTGACTGGCAGTTTTTTGCAGATCCAGAAGGACTGAGCAAATGGTGAGGTACTACCTTGTTGAAAAATATAACCTAGTTCCAATGTATAAGTTTTGACTAAGGCAGACAGGCAGAGAGGCAAAAACACAAAGTTATCTCTTACCAAGTTTTTACTAGATGTCAGCAGTCAGCATGAGATTCAATAAAGTATCATTTTGGTAACTTAAGCTTAAACTGCTAGTCATTTGCACACACAAGATGGGTCCTGTTTTGTCTTCCTTCTCATGGAGGACAAGGGAACTACTTATATTTGTCTTCCGTTTTGTGGGACAGTGAAGAAGTGAGATCAGTGTGTAATCTTGTGGGGGTAAGATCACTTTACCCTACATGTCTTCAGGACAACCTAGAAACAGAAAAAGTGTTGCTATTGCAACACTTGTTGCTAGGTACTCCTGAAAGGGTAATCAGCTCTTATCCATGCAGGTGTTCTGAAGGCAAAGAATCCACAAATAGTTTTTATAAGTCCAAGAAACAGGAAAAAAGTGTTGCCAGGTACTTCCGAAAAACTAATAAACTCCAAAACAGTTTATGCAGAGGTCATAGTAGTTTCAACTAAGAATTTTTAGTTGGAATGGCAATAGAAAGCACTGTACACTAACACACAGACTTACATTGTTTTCTCACACAAGTAGAAACAGGATGTATCTGCTACACACAAGATTTTGTGTACGAGAAAATTACCTAAAAAGTATACTTATAAGTATATGTTTTATTTTCCATTTTTAAAAATGTTCCACTCAAAATAATGAAATAAAATACATATATTAAAATAACTATGTTTCAGCTTTTCAACTGTTAAATGATTATTTTTTTCAGTTTAAAATTGATTTATATAGCATTATAAAGTTTCTTGTGTATATATAAAAGTAGGGTAAGCTTTTTTACTTTTGCTACAAAATATGGTTCACTTTACACATATTAAAACTATGTCAATCTGGGTTTTTATTTTGATACAAAATATACGAAAATTTAATTTTGTCTTTTGATATATATGTAGCAAAATGTGAAGGATAATTATCTGGTTCAAATAAGTAACTGAAACAACAACACCACTACAATGTTGAGAACTCTGCCTGTAGAGTAGGAGTGTACATATAGCCTTGAAGACTCTATCATACACTACTGATACCTCTTTTTAACCAATAAACTAAAACCACTGAAACTGTTTTATAATATTATTGATTAAATTGATAAAGTTAAGATTCTTAAGAAGAGTTTGAATCAAGCTTTTAGATGAAATACACTGTTCAAACTAGATTGGTTTTCAAAATGAGTGACAGCTTAACTTGCCACTAAGCTCTAAGTAAGCTACTTCATCAATTGTATATTGTGAAGTATTTTGTCTGTTATCTGTTTTTCTATATCTGTATCCAACAAACCCGAATATAAATAAATACAAATAAAACAGTGTACATTTATTTGTTTATTTGGGGTTTTACGTCGCTTGCAACACTGTACAGGTCATATCACGACGGGTAGTTGGAAGGGCAGAGGAAACCAGTACATACAGTTCGCTACGGTTGTGTACTGTAAACTGCCGACCAACGGCAAGCAACTACCAGCTTTCCCACTTAAGGCCGTCACGCAGTGTACATTTAATCCTTTTGCAAAAATAACTTGGAATAGTTTAGTAAATAAGTAGGTGCAGACCTATAAAATAATCCAATTTGAATAATTTAATGTTTCACATACTTATTACTAAAACAAGGCAAAGTACACTATTTATGACATATGTACAAAATACACAAATGTTTTTGATCCTAAGATATTGTGGCGACCCAGCAGATATGTCAAGCCTTCAAATAACCTGTTAATCCTACAGAATGACCAAATCAATAAAAAGCCTAGTGTTGTGTTCAAATTTGTATCAGGTTATTAGTAAACTATCATAAACATTAACTCCTGTTGTTAAAGGGACCAATTTGTTGTGTATTAAGAATAGCACAGCAAATCCAACAATGAACATTCATTTAAAAATTTAATCAAATTCAACAGGTAATTTACAAAAATAAGACAAAATATCACCGGTACCTAAGTAAATACCTCCATAGCAGCAATAGTATTTGCTCAAATTCATCAGCTAGAATACAAATTGGCTTTTAATTAGTACTCAAATAACTAATTCCCTAATATCTGGTTTCATAAAATGCCATTTATCCCTATTATTTAGTCTATAATAATTTAACACTAAATCACTATTGCTGCCATATGTAGTAAATGTCTTACCATATATGGTAGTTCTACTGAACACCTGCAATGTGTACAGGTTTCTGATGCTTGCTTATTCAATTGATTGGCTCAACTTTTGGTCTTTCTAGAACCCTTCAATCCAATCCAATTAAATTTCTCCTACCATTCCCTCCTCCACATCACACCATTTCTAATTCCCTTAAGTGCTATTTGACGGTGTAACACCGTAATGACATCAATCCAAATTTGTGACATATACTAGCAATCACCATTTCTGACAGATGTGCACCATGGTGAATATATTTAAATATAAGACATTCTGTCACCCCTAGTGATGGATATATGAACTAAAAGGTTTTACAGCAAACTTCGCAGTCTCAATATCGAGACTGTGCATGCAAAGTTGTAACATGCCAGCTATGTCATCTCAATATTAAAACTTTAGACATTCAATGCAGTTTTAGATCTTACTCTTTTTGGTTGGACAATTTCACTTTTAATTTCAGGATCAGTTAATACATGTTGTACCTGAATAGTATATAGCAGTTTCTTTGTAGGATCAGCAAAATGGTACATATTTCCTTGTATTCTGTTGATTTCTTGATGGCTAGTCTCTCCACCTTGTTCCCCATGCAGTGAAGTCTAAATCACCAGTTTCATCCATGGTACAATATGATCCTCCTAAAAATATTGTTTTGGAAAGACTGAATTAGGAAAATCCAGATATTTTTCAATATTTTGCTGAACAATTTCAATGGCTTCATCATCTACATCTTTCATATATGAGCAACCATATTGTGCACATTTAAATAAAAACTGATCTCATCTTGCACAAAAAACTTGATATATTTGGAGCTGTGATAACCTGAAAAGGATAGAGAATGATGACTTTGCATCGCTATTTTTATTTGCTTCACTTTTTCAAGAGCTTGTACAAGGGGGCTAATTTTACTCTTAATTGTGGCTTTCTTGACTTGAGAACTACTTCCAGTGAAGCTATTTCTTTATTCAGTTTGCACTTTCTCTTTCAATCAAGTCAGTGTCATCTTCTCTTTCATCCTTGAGGCTGTTTAGGTTTCTTCTAAATGTCCTCAAGTCTTGAATATAGTTATGGTATAATGTATTGTTCAACTTGGCTGGGGACAAAGAATTTCCATTCCATAGACCTGTTCTTCAAGCAAGTCATTGTGCTTCTTAACTGTGCCCAACAGTATATGTACACTGTAAAACCAGGCGACTTAAATTTACTTAAAAAATTAAGTGTGTCATAAAACCAAATGTACGTGTCACAAAATTTAATATTTTTGTGTACACTTAACTCAAACATTTCAATCTATCAATTGCATTAGCAACCAAAATAATTGCTTTTTAATATATACTACTTAAACGTTTTTGTTCTTATTTTTTATTTTTCAACATAAAGTTTTTGTTAGATTTACTTAAACTGTTTTAGAAAAAAAATGAGAAACAAAATATTTTGGTTATTATGACACACCAAGTTACACCTAAATTTTAAAGTATATCCACTCATGAAGTTTTATTTGTTATAAATAATAAAGATTGGTAAAATAAAGATATAATAACGAAAACAACAATGGTAAATTTATTAATGTTTGTACCTATGAAGTTCACCTGTTTCTGTTAAATAGAATATAATGTACTATTAATAAAATATTTACAACTACACACCATACACACATTCCTAGAAAACTGATACTCCGGAGATTCTAAACAATCAAGGACATCAATAATAATGGCAATTATTACAGTAACTATACTAATGTAAACTGCAACAACCTCAAGATATATCTGACCTGATCAAAATATAACAGGCCCGAGCACAAGATTAAAATAGATTTTACAGGGGCACAAAATTTAAGTTATAAACTACAAACTTTGTTACTATTTTCTCTCACTATATATTTTTTTGTTTATTTTTTATTAATATTTTTGAATAATATCTAAAAAACATGAATATATGGAAACTTATACAATAAACTAACAGCAGGAACAACCCAGAAAAAATCTTTAGCATTACTCAATACAGGGTTTCTAAAACTGTATAAATTAAGATTTTTGAAACAATGATTATGTCAATATTACATTTCTGTCTATCTTGTTCAAAGATTTGTCTATGTTAAAGCTACAACACACAGTTCTAATTCTAATTCTAATTCTAATAGCACTTTTATAGCGCTTAATCTCCGTCAAAAGACAGACTCTAAGGCGCATCACACAAAAACATTGTTCAATATTCAAAAACCAGAGACATTGCAGGGGTCAGCACCGCGGAGAAAGCAGAAAGGAGATTGGAAATTTAGGGTGGGTATGCTTTTCCAAAGAGGTATGACTTCAACTTTGACCTGAAAGAGGAAAGTGAGTTTGCAGAGCGGACCTCATCAGGAAGGTCATTCCAAATCATAGGTGCGTCATACGCAAAACTGAGTCCAAAATGTTTTCGAGACTTGAAAATTGAACCAAAGTGGGGAACCTCAAGAAATATGCCATCAGATTGACTTCGACGAGTGTTATATGCACTATGTCTGGGAATGAGGAAGGGTTCAAAGTATTTGGGGTTACCACTGTGTAGGAACTTATATACCAGCATGGCAGTCTTAAAGATAGTACGGTACTTAATTGGCAACCAATGTAGTGCTTTTCTAACTGGAGTGATGTGTGAGTACTTGGTGGTGTTGGCAACAATTCTGGCAAGGCTATTCTGAACACATTGAAGTTTGCGCAGATCTAGAGCTGAGAGACCTCTGAACAGAGAGTTACAGTAATCTAGTCGACTTCCGACCAGAGCATTGGCAGCCATAAGAGTAGCTTCATGTGTCAGATGTCCTCGGAGTCGCTTAAGATCCCGGACATGAGCAAAACAAGCCTTGCAGACCTTCCTAACATGGCAAGAGAATGAGAAATCAGAATCAAACCAGACACCAAGGTTCCTAACTGCATCTGTTGGTGATATGAGATTACCAAGTATATTGACCGGGAAGGACTGATTAAGTTTTTCGCGCTGAGACTTTGAGCCAAACACAATGAATTCAGTCTTATCTGGATTTAGCTTGAGCTTATTTGTAGAGAGCCATCTCTTTACGTCTTCAAGGCAGTGTGACAGCTTATCAAGGGCAGAGGCAACATTTTTATGTGTGAGGTGTACATACAATTGTGTGTCATCAGCGTAGAACTGGAAACTAATACCAGGATGATTCTGTATGACTTTACTCAGTGGAGTAGTATAGAGTGAAAAAAGGATTGGCCCCAGGACAGAGCCTTGAGGCACACCATACAATAACTTTTTGGCATCAGATAAAATTGACCCAATCTTAATACACTGAACACGGTCTGAGAGATAAGACTTAAACCAATCGAGGACAACCCCGCTCACACCAAACCAGGAGCTAAGAGAATTAAGTAGCGTATCATGATCAATAGTATCAAACGCTGCTGATTGATCCAAGAGAACGACAGCAGTAGCCTCACCTTTAGCAAAAGCCAAATGAACATCATTCTTAATTGAAAGCAATGCAGATTCAGTTGAGTGACCTAGTTTGTAGGCAGATTGCCTGACATTCTCAAGTCCGTTCAAACTAACATGGTCATTCAACTGAGAAGCAACAACACGTTCAACCAGTTTGGATATGAAGCCCAACCCAGAAACAGGTCTGTAGTTTTTTAAGTCATTGGGTGGTAGTGATGACTTTTTAATCAATGGGGTTACAATAGCCTTCTTGAACTCATCAGGTACAACACCTTCTGACAACGAGCAGTTAACAAGCCTGGTGATAGAGGGCAGTAAAATATCAATACATTCCTTAACAAGAAATGTAGGCCATGGGTCTAACAAACAAGATTTAGTGGGTGACTTCATGATAATTTTTCTAATTTCCTCTTGAGAAACTTGTTTAAAGCAGCTGAAATTGGGTACATCAGGTGGAGGAGGCAGAGTGAATGAGTCACTAGAGGAAAATGAGTTTCTGATTTTATCTATTTTGTCACTGAAGAAAGTGACAAACCGGTCAGCAAGACCTTTCTTAGATTCATGAGAAGGGAGTACTGCTTCAGAACTAGAGTGCAGTGCGGAACGCAAGACCTGCCATAGCTTCTTGGAGTCATTGGTATTTTCTCTGACCAGGTTTCTGAAGTAATTTGCCTTATCTTTGTTGACCAGTGAATTGCAGCGACCAATCTGTCTTCGAAGTCTAGCTCGATTATAGGCAGATTTATCTTTACGCCAGATTCGTTCCAGCTGTCGCCTGATGGTTTTTGCCAGCCTGTAGGTGTCAGATAGCCAACCAGTAGCTTGCTTAGTAAAAGTGCGAGTAACCAATGGTGCATGCTTGTCGAGCAATTTGCTCAAATCATCTAAGTATTGTTCACACAAACCACTGACTGTATCACCAGGGCATTTTACGAATGCGCTATTTCCCAAATCCTTACGGAAACTGTCCATGTCAATTTTATGATACCTCCTGAAGGTGACAACTTTTGCCTTATGTGAAGGAGGATTAACTGAGTCAAGCTGAGCAAGGACAAGAGCATGATCTGAAATAAATTCAGCAACTCGTACATTAGAGATGGCACTGGCATCAGTAGGAGTGAGAACAAGGTCTAGGATATGACCATGTAGATGGGTAGCCGTTTGAACATTTTGTGTTATATTGCATGATTCTAAACAGTTCTGGAATTTGATACTATCATTTGAAGAAGTATCCACATGAATATTGAAATCCCCACAAATTAGGAAAGAGGGAGAAACAGAGGATAAATATTCCAAAAGATTGAGAAATTGGTCCAGGAAACTTTCAGAGCATGAGCCAGGTGGACGATAAACACAAGTCAACACAAGCTGTTGAGCCGCCGACCCAATTGCAATGCTAACATTTTCAAAGGAACTGAAAGTAGGTGTATCCACAGATCTAAACTGTATAGCTTTGTTGATAAAAAATCCGACACCACCACCACGGCCATGAATACGGGGTTTGTGGCAGAATTTGAAGCCTGTCGGGGTGATGGAATGTAGAAGGCTGTCCGTTTCCTCCTGGCGAATATGTGTTTCAGTGACAGCAAGAATGTCGACAGAATGTACTGTTACAGCATCATCAATGCAGGGTCCCTTGTTTCTTACAGATCGGCAATTTACCACCCCAAACGAGATTGGTCCAGGATTAAGGGAGATGTCACCACAAAGTAACAATAAGGTCGCAAGGCCATGACGCTTAGCAACACAAGGGAAAAGATGTGTATTCAGGACATAGCTGTGGAGTCTGTAGGGGCGTGGTAATGAAGTAAGACCATGAGTAAGACCATGAGCAGCATGAATATCAATATAGCAAATGTTTATGGTGATTTTACAGGTTGCTAATGATATTTTTCCAAACTGGCCATTTTGTCCCAAAAGAAACACTTTTATTATATGTAGCTTTGATAGCATCTCTTGTTCAGCATATATTTTAAATTAAATTTTGGCGGTGATAAATATTTGCTTGACCAGATTCCTTTGCACTGGTGAAAATATAGAATCTTGTTATTATAAGTATAAAATTAAAGGGCCAAAAATTTTGTTCTTGTTCTATAAAACCTAAGATTTTATTAATTTTGTTTAACTTGTTTGGCTATATCTCAGTTGGCTGATCTCTGTTTATCAAAAAAATTTTTGACACCCACATATATGTTGACGTTAACTTCCTCTTATGAGTATAACTTTGGATAATTAGTTGCAAATATTTCCTCTTATGTCACATTCCAAACTTATGAAAATCATTGGCATATATACATATAACAAACTTGACTATTTGCATTATACCATTTGGTCAAGGATAAGTTCAAGGCCAAGAATAACCTCAACCATTTAACCTTAATTGCAAATTACAATAACATAATCAAAAATAGCATCAGAGATGCTGGTACCCCACAGCCTTGGGTAAGGTCACAGGGTGAAGATCAAAGGTCATATCAAGTGGGATAACAACTAAGATTGCATTTCATGATTTGTTCATGGGCAGAACTCTCTTATACTTGATATGGACATCCATACATGCATTAAAGAACTCTTCCTGTAATGATACAATTTTAAGATAACTTAAAAACATAATGACAAAAATACAACACAATATAAAAGGAAATAATACACATTTGCATGGCCATCCATCTATGCGTGTTAAAGTACACTTCCTCTAATAATCAAATCCAAATATAACCTTATATACCTAGCTGCATATATTTTCACATTCTGTATGTCACCCCTGTCCAAATCCAAAATTATGCACATCTATTGACATGCATGCATACAACAAACCTGACCAAACAAATACAGGGAAATCTTACAAAATACCATACATAAGTATAAGATCAAGAACAACCCAATATGTAATCCACAAATTACAGTAACTAAAAAAAAACCAACAACCTAAATTGAAGTTACTCTGTTCATTACAATTTGTAAATGTCACAGTGGAAAGTCCAATCCAGTGTTGTTTCTAATTCATCTTGTGGTAGTCCTAATTGGAAGTACCACTAGTTGCACTTCTAAACTATTCATTGTTTATCTGCTTGGAATTGGAAGGAAGAAATACTGGTACTTCTAATTTGATGTGGCACTAGTACCACTTCGAATTGCTATTCTCCAGCTAGGAATTAGAAGTAGCATGTGTTGTGGTTTTTACTGGAAGCAGCACTTCATTTTTCATTTTCTTAAACAAGGTGTCAGCACTTCATTTTTTATTTTCTTGAACAAGGTGTCTGTTTACTGGTCCTGGTCTGTGAACCTAATACAGGTTTGTGTTTGCAATGGCAATAAATTTTAATACCAAGATTGTGTTTTGATAATTGTTGATATAGCCACTGCATAATGAAATATAAACTTATGCAGTATTTGTTAAACACAAAGCAAAATGTAGAAATATCAATGTGAACCGTTCTGAAAATTTATAAATTATAGCGATCCAGAATGCAAAACCTTTTGCTCAAACTTCAAAGAAGTTTACAACTATCACTAGCAATCCATGCTCATGAATAAGATCAACTTCTGTATCCTTTGTAAAAGGAATATGTTCTTTATAGATATGTTCATGTGAGTACCCCACAACAACATAAGCAAAGTTTTAATTGAAAACTCTCAACATCACTGCAATGACGTTGCTGTCTTTTAATTTATTGCTATAACAGAATTTGTTTGAGACTCCATCATGTACTGCCTATGAATAAACTGGCTTGAAAAGGTTAAAGAAGCCAAAGTTGGCATGAAAGCTTTCTGAGAAAATTTTCAGTGTAATTCTGAATGCCAAATTTCTGTGTGTTAATTCAGCACTATGTGGTAAAAAGTATGCTATCTACACCACCATGTCCCAATGAGTCTGCCAGACTGAAGTACTGCCCTAGACTTGGATGTCAGAACTCCAACTATTTCCTCACCAGTTCAGCTCTTGAAAAAAAATTGTGACATAATTTAAGGTGTAACATGATCTTTAAACATTGCAGTTAGAGATAAGAGGTATAATATTACAGTATTGTCATAACATATTCCAGTAAAGATAGATCTTGGTTCATTAAGACTGATGAAACAACCCAAACCAAACATCTTGGTAATCAAGATCTATATCTAACAATATCTTGCGAAATTTTGTGGAAAATGTGGATCAAGTGTCAACCAATCAGTAAATTCTAAGGGCAAAATTTCTGGTGAATCACATGGTGCAAATGTGCTTGGCTTGATTATACATTTATTTTCCTTACTACAGTGAGATAGAAGCACACTTTTTATACAAGAACACTCCGAGAAACCTCTGCCAAGGCATGTAATAATAAGTAAATTGGAAAATCTGGATATTTTGTATCTAAATGGTGATACAGATCATTCTCAAAATTTAATGAGATCTAAGTTGGACCAAGACTCATTTTCTGATTTAGTTCAGAAGGTATGATTTTTTAAGGCTCACTAACAAGTAAATGGGAAAATCTCAATTTTGATATTTTTGAATCCAGGTGGTGATCTGGATCAATCTCAAATTTAGTGTATTGTATGTTGGACCAAGGTCCATCTTTTGATTTTTTCCGGATGATTCAAGCAGTAGTATTTGTAGTAATCCTAACAAACAAAGAAATGGACAGACAGCCATGAAAGGAATACCTCCTTGGCAGAGATAATAACTCTGTTATTGATGGGAGTTAAATGTCTCCTTAACGTAGGGTACTTCTGTAATTTCAGTACATTCCATTTATAGATCAAACATGTCAACTATGTTTGGTATATTGTATGGAAACACAGAAAAACTCATATATTTTTTTATACATCAGAATTTAAGTCACCATAAAAGAGGGCACACCTTTAGAGGTCACGACTTTAGAACCAGATACATCTAAATATTAAATTTTGAGCTAAATCTTTGAGGTCAATATTTTAATTTCAATGTAGAACATGAAAATAAAACCATTCAACCATTTGTTGAAAAAAACACTCAACCATTAGTGTAAGTTAGCATAACCATTTTTACTCAAATAATTTGTGTTCTGGTTACTAAAATGTGACTTGAATGGTTGATAATAGAAGATTTGCAGATTTTTAATTTTGCAATCATAAATATAGAATTGATACAATATAGGTGAATAATAAACTACATAAAGAATGTGATAATAAAAACTTACTGGTTGAATTAATCACATTTTATTTCATTTTTAGTTTCTCTGATTTGTATGTGACTTCTGCTGAATAAATAACTGTATGATATTTTGTAGCCAGAAATATGGAATACACTTGGGTACAAGTGGACTGTACTCAGAAATTTTACGTGTATTACACCATATGTTTAAGTTAGCATGAGTAATCACTTTTATGTCAAATTATTTGTGTTCTGGTTACTAAAAGGCAACACTCAAGTCAGCATAACTCAAACTGTTTAAGTACATTCAACCAGCCGGTTTTACAGTGTAGGTATGGAGGACAAACATGGCTAATATTTATGTCCAATAATGGCTCATGGTTGCATTTTTTACAACTTGAAGCTAGAGCTTTCCCTTCCTTTTAATTTGAAACCATTATTATGCTTTTTGATGTTTGTCAGCTTTTTCAGTGAAGACAGTCCTCTTTGATCCAATGATACTTGTAGTTCTTTTTGTAGAATGCAGCAGCATAAACAGAAGCAGGTCCTTTTGCTCCTGACAGCTCATACAAGAAAGGCATAAGCACCTAAAACAAATAAATAAGACCTTTTGTTCTTCCATGTTTCAGAAGACACACATTCAATTAGCTCTTTCTGGATTTTTGTAATGGCTATCAAATTTTCATGGTTGGCCTGCATACATGCAATTATATTAGTGTTTTCTGTTGCAATAGGGTTATCAACATTCAATATTTGGTCATAGGAAACATTTTTCACAAAAATGGTAAATTTAACTTAATTCAATAGACAAACACCCTATAAGAATGAAAATGTGATTTATTTTAATAAATATATGGTACAAGAGCCATAAACAGCATTACAAAAAGTGGAGTAAAAGCCGACATATTATTTTTCTCGTAGTAGATGATTGATGACGTCACAGGTTCATAGCGAAGCTCTGTTTAGTTGGAGATATAATGTACATATTTACAAACTGAAGGAACAGAACATGTTTCTTTGAAGTTTTGCCAAAAAAAAGCTCACTAGCCTTTATTTTTTTCCACATGCTGTTTTTTCTCAAGTTTTACCTCATTTTTAACCACTAACAGTTCTAACAAACACAGGAGTAATACTATAAATACACACACTTGTCTTGGAATGCAGAAAGCGTAAACATCTGTATGATATATTGCCTCTTCCCATTTTTTCAAGGTTTTTAAACTGTGATGGAATAGTAGCATTTTACAAGTTAGATATTTACATAAAACTAAAAATCTGTTGACAAGTTCAAAAGTTGTCATTAAAATTCACAGGATACTGTTTTTTGCCTTTAATTACTAGCACTTCTATCAAGATAAGGTATGATGTAAAGTGAAATCAAAATATGAAATTTGTTTTCATTTGCATAAATCATTTATAAAAAATCATGCTGTTGTAGTCAAATTTATTGAATTCATTCTGAAAAAATCCTTAAAGTTGAACTTCTAACTTTTATAAATAATTCAGTATATAATGGGTTTTCCTTAAGATAGTAGTTCAGTACTTTTTGACCTTAAGTTTGGATAATTTTAAGTTTTGGAAATCAGTTGGTAACATTTTCTTCTCAATTTAAGCCTTTGTTGAGACCAAGAAAAAGGAAATGTGTTTGTGGGAACTGTAATCAACAGTATACAATGTAGATGGCTAGACGCATTATGTATACTATGAAAGTATTGTTTACAGTTTCAGTGGGAATGTTCTGAACTAATTTGGCGAACATATATGATTATCCTTACTTGAGGCCCAGTTCTAAAGACATTTATGTTGTATTTATTTAATCTCCTAGCAATAATTAGTTTTCAAAATTGAAAAAATAACAATCAAAATTCATCTCAGAGTTGAACCTGGTTGACTGCATAATTTGTGATTTTTATATTATTACTGTGGTAGACTGTTGTCTTATAAACAAATAAACGTCACAAAAACAGAAAATACAATCTTTTAAATATATATGTATGTATTAAAAGGCTTACGAAAAATGATAGTTTACATTGTCATGAACCTGTGACGTCAAGGCTTAAACTTTTTACGGGAGTTGTTGAGTGAAAAATAATGATGACAGTTGTAAAAATCTTGAAAAAACAGACAAAAAGTTACTGAATATTCCATGTAACCTTGTCCAGACACATCTTATTTTTACAGAAACTGAACTTTCATATGTATATGTAATTATTAATGAATGATCTGAAAATGCTTCCTATGAACTTTAAAAGAATTGATTCTGTGGTCTCCGCCTATTTTAAGCCAGATTTCGTCTGTTGCCATGTCATTTTCCCATTTTAGTTGGTTGTTGTTCTCATATTTTTGGAATTGATCTTCCAGAAATTTTGACAAGTCCTTTACATACACTAGTGGTGCCTTTGCAGAACTAAATCCTTTCGCACTGTTAGGAGATTTATCATCCTTTCCTTGCTTGAATGAATTTGGAACATAAATGATCTGCCAACAGATGTTTCCATTCTTCTCTTACCTTTGCTTCCCGATCACAGGTCAGGACATACCTGTGACTGATTTAATGGCTGAAGCTACTCTGTTTGATACGTATCTCCTGCTTTACAACAGATTTATGACATATATTGAACTTCGATTTCTGTGATAGAAATTTTAATTCTAATGATTGCTGAATTTTATGAGATTCAACATCTTTGCCTGCTACATTTGAATAAAACCTAGCCATGATATTTGCTCTCTTTCAATGGTGATCGAGCTGTACTGGAGGACTTTCTTGGTTTTATAAATCTGTGCAGTTAAATGGCTGACCTCCTGTTATACATGTTATAATGTCTTACTTCTTGGAAAATTCCATTTTTTTGTTAAATGAGCGGGTTCTCGTTCTTCACCTTTTGATAGGGGTGACTGAATGGAATGCAATGTTTCATCCAAAGTGGTGCTGGTATTTCTTTGCAAGTCTGAATTATCAAGCAAAGCAGGAGATATCTGGATATTGATTTCTATAAAGTTACTTCTTTCAGATTCTGTTGCTCAGTTGCATCATAAATCTATAATATCTGATAAACTGGTCTACTTGACAAAGGATTATTATCAGTACCTGATTTAATGATGTTACTGTTGAGATATAGCAATTGTGTAAATTATTCATCAGTTGTTTTAATATCATTTATACAAACAGCTTTTGTGCAAACAGTGGTGTGACAGTTGTAAAACATTTGTGTCTCAAGTACTGATCAAAACAGCATGCACAAAAATAGTAATCACATCTTATTTTGACAGATGCAAGCAAAAATATATGTTGACATAGTGTACAAATATGTTTGCTTTTGTCCTTCTGATGCATTGTGTATTTCCACATTTTTATAATTTTCTGAGTCATCATTCCTATCTTGATAAAAATGTGAAAAGAAGTTGCTTGAAATGATATCCCTTTTATGCTACATTTTCTTTCTTCTGCATCTTTTACTTGCTTTTTCAGGTCTTCCACAATTATTTTCTCAGTCATACTTCATACCTAGCTTGCAATTTAACATTCAATGTGGTTTTCCAGCTCTTTTACTATTTTTATCAAGGTAGCATTCTGTTAATCATAGTGTCAACTGAAAGCACTGTATTTTTACTCTATTTATTCAAGTTACCTTTGGGTGTAAATGGGTATCATCTTTTACATCAATTCCTTGAAAATATAAATTTTATCCTTATGCTGATCACAAAAGTGTGGCTTTTATTTCTTCAGTTATTTCTATAAAAGTTTGAGCTCTATTTCTACATATTTTTGCAAGAATTCTTTAAACAAGACTGATAATATTCCAGTGTCAATGTAACGTTTTTATTTATTTATTCTGTGATAAATTAAAATTTTTAGAAAAATTTAAAAACACTTGTTGCATTACATTTATTAAGCGAGCAACAGCATGTTAATAAAACAGATACAACTCAATTTATCCAGCAGAAGAACAGTTCCAAAAAGGCTTACAATTTACTTAAAGGTAGTATTTATATGTAACTGTTAAGCAAAGGATCTATACAGGAAATGACTCATCTTTATGTCATTGTTTTACCTTGTTAGAAAAATTACCCTGACACCAATTTCCTTCAAATAGTATCTATGATCCTTTCAGGTTACACTGATGTTTATTTTCTTTGTGAAAAGTCAATTTATTATTTTAAGACAGTTTAAAAACATTTTTTACACCTTTATTTGGCTAAATATCCCCAGTCCCCTTTTGCAAGCAACATATCCCGACAGTTTGATTATTATCTGTGCATAGGTTTTGGATGTAAAGTACCAACAAAATCATAAAAATAATATAATAAATAATAATAATTAAAAATGTTGTAACCTTACACACATTTCTTTAACTGTGAGGTCTTCTTGGTAATATTATAATAAAGGCCTTGCTTTAGTTTAGATATGTTTATATGTTTAATTGAAATGAAAACTCTCAACTACCACTTTAATATTGTCCAAATGTCATAAAAATTTGTCCTGACATTAAACTATATGTAAATCAATTCAATTGTTAAGACTTTACTAATTAGGTCATGTTAACCATGTAAGTTCTGATCAAGGTTAGTTGTATCCAGATCTTAAAATCTATTGCACATAATTTAAGGTATTATCCATAATTTTAAAGGAAAGTAAATATGATTTTGACTAACACAGAAACACAGAAAAACTTAAGCTCAGTAAAATTCTTTTACAGATGGGAATTTAAGTTCACCTTAAAATAGGGTACATCTTCAGGGCTAAATACAACATGCCAAATTTAAATTAAATCTGTCATGCTGTCACAAAATGATTTTTAAGTATGTGAAGTTTTCTTGTACTTCATTGTACAAACATTCTACATTAGGACATTGTGGTTTTAGTTCTTGATATTTGGTTGTTTGGGGCATTCCAAGGCTATTCATGCATGGTTGATTTTTTTAAATATGGATTGTCAAGGTGTTATGTGTGATCTTGAAACAGTGGCACTGCTCAGCCAGTGAATTTCGTCACCCCAGTGAAGTTCGTCACCCGCATTTTATGACACAATTAAAGAGTTTTTACTGTGAACTTTCAGCATACATGTATACCTTGATGTTGGCAGTAACTATTCCATTTATTTAAATATGAATATTGCCTGTCCTTGAGCGTTTTTACGGCAGGTGACGAACTTCACTGGGGTAACGAAATTCACTGGCCAACCAGTATATGGGTCATTTGGTATTTGGTTTTTATGCTGACAAGAGATGCTTGGTGAATTTATATAAACAGCCATGTGGGGTAAATTTATTTCATTATTACTACACATATTCTAAATAAATTTATTAACACTCGACGATAGGAGAGGGTTATTGTGATCAGTTTGTTTCTGTCTGTCTGTCTGTGCACCATTTCGCCTTTATAACTCAAAAACTATAACACCAATCGAGCTCAAATTTGGTGGGCAGATATTTCATGGGGTACAGACGGATTCTTCCAAATTTGGTGAAAATTAAAGCCAGGAGAGAGTTTTTCTTATTTTTAATTGAGAATACACAGTGAAAATGCTTCTCTTCATTACATACGTAAAAAATCATTATTTTGCTTTCTGATGATGTTATTACTCCATGATGTCACAATGCAACTGTCATTGTGAGGTCACAAACCTAGCTTGTGATACTTGCTGTCTTTAAGTAAAAATATTTCTTCTCATTTTATGTCTTGAAATTGACATAAAGATAATAAAGAGGGAGGTGGTATATTCATCATTTTTATTAATTATTATTTCTGTTTTATTTTCTCTTTTTTCTTTCAATTCCTTGACAGTCCATCACAAAAAATTACCATGCGTGATTTTCACCAAGAAGTGACCTTTAAGCAATATGTTTACCTCCACCAGTAGTTTATGTTTTTATGTGCTAATTGTTTAATTGTCTATTTGTCTGTTTTGTTGTTTTTTTGTGTGTGTGTTTAGATTACACGAGAACTAATGGCCAGATCTTCATTTAAAAATTTGTGGGTAGGACCTCACTGAAGGAAGAAGTTACTAAAAGAAAGATCTGGGTCTTATTTTGGATACAAAAAAATTATGATTTTTCAGAGGTCCCATTTCAATGTATTTTTAATGACTTTAGCTTTCTACCTGATATTTCTATGAAGATTAATTTACATGTTTGGTTTTATTTTATTGTTTTCCTTACAATACTTTATATCATTTGAGAGACTGGTCACATTGAGTCGAGCATTTTGCTCTCTCTGAGTACATCTTGTTTAGATTTTGTAAGATGTTGCCTTTTAAATTAAGTTTTATACATGTAATTACATTACATATTTTATAAGTTATATCCAGTGATATAAATATCACTGCATTATATTATGAAATACTTATCACTTCTAAGAAATTACTGATCCAGTCACAGTTGAATTTATTGTTGTTTAGAATGCCATATCAGATGTTGAGTTTCTCGTTTTGTAGCTGGCTTTTGTCTTGGTGGCATTTTCAATGATTTTGTTGCCATGCTTGATGTTTATGATGATGGTGGATCTAGTTGTTGGGACAATATCTACCTGATGTTTATTTGATGCTGGAGATGCTTGTTGACTATATATCTTTGATGTGATTTTTTAGGGAAACCCATTTCACTAATCATGCTTGGTGATATGAACTTTGAGGTATTCAATGAACTATGTTGTTCATACATTTATTGATGCATTATTTCTCAAGAATATTATTTGTGACTGATATTTACTCTCAGAAAATGACATGATCAGGGACGTAAGAAGCAAATTTTGGTTGGGGGGGGTGAGGACCAAAAGAACAAAATTGCGTCAACTCAGTGCAAACATATCCCCAGACAGGTCATCTCTCATGCCACAGGCATTCACTAGGTGTTTTTCTAGCACCCACTTTGTGCGATTCACAATTAGTAAAATTATTTTTCATTTATTTATTGTTTTTAGTCAAACCATATTTTCAATTTGGGTCAATTTTAAAAAAGTCCTATGGGTAGATTGTTGATGGGCCTCATATACAGGTTAAATGTCTACTTAAAGTATATTGCCATATGAGATTTTAGTTCTATCAGTCACATATTATGACAGCAAGTCAAGTCTTCTGTTAGGATGTTTTGTTATTATTTCCAACAATTTTGGTTAATTTTACAGACTGTATTGCATGTAGTTAATATACAAATTCAAAAGGTCTAATTAAAATACTTTTAAGTTATCATGTACCGAAGGAAATCGCTGTGACAGCGGTGTGACTGAGATTAATCCTGAGTATCCCTTACATTGTCTGGGTATAGAAATTCATATAGTAACTTCTGCATTTGAAAGATATTTCTAATATCTTAAGCTTGACCATGTGACATTCTTTTCCTGGACATGATAATGAAAACCACATAACCTTTCCTCCAAATGCCAGGCTGATGCAAAATCTATTTTAGCAAGGTGAATCCCCAAATTCAGGGGGATGTATAGGGACAAGCTAGGTCAAATAAACACTCAGTAAAGAAACAAGATTTTTCTGGAAATATCTCATCAGGTGAGATATTGCTAAACTGTTGCTCTATGTGAATTTAAAACTACATATTGAATTACATATGTAGAAGATTAGTTTATGTATGATTTTGGTCTGTACAAAACATTTCACAGAATTTTACAAATCCCGTCGTGGGCTAACTGAAAATATTCCTTTTACAAATCTTAAAAAATAATAGCTCAAATGGTAGCATACAAAATGGGACATGTGAACAATGAACAGAGTCAAATTGTAATTTGACCTCATATTATTGAGTCACCTGGAAACATTTGCATAAACTTTAAAATTGGAATTTAGTTCCATTGCAAAAAGTTGGGCGGGCAAAAAGATATCTCCACCCCCCCAACTGTATGGTTGGGGGGCGACCGCCCCCGCTGCCCCCAGTTCCGATGTCTATGATGATCTAACAAGTATACTCTATATATAACTACTTTTATTAAAGTACAATTTGTTAAATGCACACATATATACACTGTGTGATGTATGTGTGAGTGTATGAAGTGATTATTGTGTGTGTGAAGTGCTTATTTATATTAGAATGTATGGCGAATGTTATTGACTTTGAATGAACTTGAATAACATTTTAACTGTCTCTATTTTATATAACTTGGATGAAATGCCATGTTCTTTGGAATTAAATAAAATATTGAAGCATTTAAAGGTCTTTTACCGGATCTCAATCCTGAACTTGTGGGACATGCAGTTTTGAGATACTCTTCAGAAATGAAAAAAATAAATTCAATATGATTATGTTATCACTAAGAATTTAAGGTCACCTTAAAAGAGGCCACAACTTGAAGACCAGTTACATCCATACATCAAATTTGATTTGAATCTGTCAGCCATGTTTAAACTATCACCTACAAATGGCAAAAGTTAAATTTAATATAACTGAGTTATTTGTGAAGGTTTATGCTCATCTTAAAATAGGGTACCTATCGATAACAGGTAACATTCATATGCTAAATCTGAATTTTATCCTACAAGTAATTTTTCTGATACTTCCCAGAAACAAAGTGTAGTGACAATGCTGGCCATATATGTGATCCATCACAGCTGCTAGTGACACACAACTGGAATAACCTTAAACTCATAAGATTAAAAGAAATCAGCAATTTATTGTAATCTGACAAAGGAGACCTTCTTTTTTCAAGTTATGTGTACATGTTGTATATCAATAAAAAATCTCAATTACCACATCAAATATCTTCCATACACCAAAAAATTGTCCCAACATTAAACTCAATGTTAGCTTGCATTAGTGAGGGAGCTAAAGGTAATCTTTTCATGATTATTCTGCTCAAGGTTTGTTGCATAAACAACTTAAACATGCCTAGAATTGCAAAGTAATCAAAATACTGTTCAAAAATATCCAAACTTAAAGTGAATTTAACTGTCATTACTGTTAGTTTATATTCACATTACTGTATGGCATTTATCTATGGCCAGTTACTTACACATGCAAAATTTGAATGAAATGTCTTAAACTATTTTTAGTATGCTAGTATAGTATATAAAAAATTTTAAAAAGTTAAAACTCAACATAATTATTTTGTGTATGGGAGTCTCCTTAAAATGGGGCACACCTTGAAAACCAGTTACAACCATATGGTAAATTTGAATTAAAGTATCACCTCATGTTTGAGACACTGCCAGAAACAAAAAAAACTTAAACTCAATATAAGTATGTTACTCCTGGTAGTTTAAGGTTACTTTACAATAGAGCACACTTTTAGGACCAGTTACATCCATGTGCCAAATTTGAAGTTAATCCATCCAGCTAATTTTTAGATACTGTCTCAAAATGATGTGTGTCAACAACATTGACCATATACGTTCTACATTACAGCTGCTAGTAACACAAAACAGATGTTACCTTAAACTCATGTTTTAAATTATATAAGCAATTTATTGTAACCTTACAACAGATTGGTCTAGGTATGTGTACATGATGAATATCAAGGAAAAAATCTCAATTACCAAATCAAATATCTTCAAAACACTAAAACTTTTCAGTATACTCTATGGAAAAGTAAAAAAACACAAACTCAACATAACTTTTTTTATACATGGGAGTTTAAAGTCACCTTAAAATAGGGCACACTTTAAAAGCCAGTTACAACCACATGCCAAATTTGATTGAATATGTCAACCCATTTTTAAGATGCTGTCTGGAAACAAAAAAAGAACTCCATGTAAGTATGTTACTACTAGAATTTTAAGGTCACCTTACAATAGACCATACCGAAAAAGACCAATTACATCCACATACCAAATTTGAATTTAATCTGTCTGGAAACAAAGTGTGCCAGTAATGCCAACCTCGACGACAATGTTACAGTAGAGAGGACCAAGCTATCCCTACTTGCCACCCAGCATGCTGGGGTCACAAAAATGTCATAAGTTTGGAGTAATATATAAAAGTAGCAAACACAAAGTGACAGAATAGATATTTATACAAGTTTAATTTGTACCACAGAACCCACAAGCTAACCCTTGCTTTTTCAAATATATGTACAACAATATATAAAAGATGTGTGTAAATAAAAATCTATTGATTTGTGAAACAGAGTTTTGGTCAGGTGTACAAGTATTAGACTTTTGGAAGATGGCTTAAAGCCAAGGCTAGCAACAAGCATTGATGGAAAAATAAGGGAGAGATGAAAGTTTAGAGGGATATATTTAAATTTTTCAGCAAGCTCAATACAACATATTTTCTTTATATTTTAAAAGAATTTTAAAAAAAAAATCTTTATATAAGAATTGAACAAACTATCCACAAAGACAAAATAATTAATTTAAGTTGTCAATATTATTGTAATCCCAGTAATCACCAATCCTTGATGTAAAAGTTTTCAGGACTATTTTAAGGTAATATGTGTCATTGAGCCGTTTTTTAAATAGTATTGTTTGTTTTAGTGTGAATAAAAGCAAGTCTTTCTGTAGCCAACATATGATTATACATGCAGTTCTTTATATGTCCTTACCTTTCTTGTTGAATTCGTTTATGGATTACATCAAAGTGGGGGAATTGCAAATGTCATGTGATCTGAACAAAGGTCAAAGTTGGGGTTTTACGTCCCGTTCAACAGCCAGGGTCATATTGGGACAGGTCCTCAGAATTGGCACTTGTGGGACTCGAACCCACAGAGGTGACAGCCTATAATTAGATGCCAAACTTGCTAACCACTAGGCCACTGAGGACCTCCATGTGATCTGAAGATACTTGAACAACAAAAGAAAATGCATGTGTGCTATGATTTAGTTGAAAGCTTTTTTTGAACACATGGTAAGTGCTGGGGAAGTAAAATTATTATGAATACATATGTTACTTATGCATAATGCTATCATTCTGAATGACCTTCAATATTTGACCAAAATTTCTGATTCCAACATGACACACTTGTGTCTGCGATTCTGTTTTGTCAGTCTCAAAAATTTACTATTGTAAAACCGAGCATAGCTTCACACATAGGTGGGGAATAATCTCACTTCACTTTTTAAAAAGTCAAATTATGAAGAATATGCACTACAAATCTTCATAAAAACAGTAAGAAGACGAGGAATAAATGTGCAGTCATAGGAAAATGTGCATCCCTCTACCCAAAAATGGGTAACCCCTCATCCCCTTCCCACTGTATAATGTTTATCCAGGTGCCATGCTAATGACAAGTGGTAAATGATGAACATGCTATTAAAATCTGATAATGCGTGTGTTCTATTTTTGTTCAGTCAAGAAGCTTTTCAAACTATTTTGTACATTTATATTGCCCCCACCAAAGTGATTTTGTGAGTATGTATGTCTTTTTGACTTTTAGTCTGTGGTTATGATCAATCCAAAAGTAATGAACGAATTTTTATAAAATATTGAAAGTGGCTAGGGCCTGCCAATAAGAAGAAGTAATTATATTTTAAAAAGATCTGGATCATATTTTGGATATAATAAAATTCCCAATTTTTAAGGTTCCAATTTTTAAGGTATTTTCAATAACTTGGGATTTTTGTTTGACATAACTCTAAAAGTAATGAGTCCATCTCCATGAACTCTTTTACATAGGAAAAATTTAGATCATATTCTGAATACAAAAGACTGTAATATCAGGCCTCTTGCCAGATGTTTGTGCACTATGAGTGCTTCCTAATTGAAAAGTTTGTTAAAGAAGAATGACAATGTTATTAGATTATATACTATATTTATTTTCAAATTGAAATTTGATGTTAAATATACTTTTTGTGGCACTTTGCAAAAATACTGAAATTTATATATGACTCAGTTTTGGATATATTTTCGGAGGCCGCCGGTTCGAATCTCGGGCCGGGTGCTTTATGTTGGAAAGTTGGTAGTTACTTGCCCGATGCCCGGTGGTTTACAGTGCAGTGTGCACTGGTTTCCTCCACCTGTAAACTACCCGTCGCAATATGTTGAACGCGGCGTAAAACAACAAATAACTGGATATATTTTCGATATTTATTATGTAAATTTTAATTTAACATCAATAGAATGAATTTGAGTAAAAGTTTAACTAGACCAAGGACTCATCTGTGGCCAGATGCAAGATGTATCCACTGGAAAAGAACAACTAATATTTTGAAGATACACAGCATTTTTGAAAATGGCAGCCAAAATTAAGAAAATTCTAAATCATTCACAGGAATCATGGCACTTTTAAGTTTGGCTACCCTCATCTGACCCTGAAGAAGGGGCCCAAGGTTAAATCTGAGCACATCAAAGGATGTCCAGCCCATGATTACCTATAGGTTGGTTTGACAACGCAAACCTCTAGGACCAGTAATGAGCACAATATAAGCACTTAAAAGGAGGGACCCAAGATCAAATCTGACCACATCACAAGAATCCCTGCTCATGATTATTACCTCCGCCAAGGAAGTTATGTTTTCGCCTGGGTTTGTCTCTCCGTCTCTTATTTTGTTTGTTTGTTTGTGAACAAGATAACTCAAAAACTTATGGATGGATTTTGATGAAATTTTCAGGATATGTCTGACAAGGTAAAAAGAAGAAACAATTAAATTTTGGGAGTGATCCGGATCACTATCTGGATCTTCTCGATCCATGAAATGTAATTTTTAAAGACAGATAACTCAAAAAGTTATGGATGGATTTTCATGAAATTTTCAGGAAATGTTCTAAATGGGACAAGGAACAAGTGATTAGATTTTGGGAGTGATCTGGGTCATCTGGATCCAGGCTTTTTTAAAGGAAGTTATAGACAGATAATTTTACTGTGGATTTTGATGATAGTCCAGGAATTGGGCTCCCTTGGCAGAGGTCTGCACTCTCCCAGTGTTCTTGTTCCTGTGGGTTGGTATTCCAAACCTCTGGGATCAATAATAAGTGAGTTATAAGCACTTTTAAGTTTGGCTATCCTGGTTTGACCTTGAAGGAGGGGGCCCAAGGTCAAATCTTACAACATCAAAAGACTCCCGGCCCATGATTTTCTATAGGGTGGTTTCACATCTCAAACCCCTCAGACCAATAATGAACAAGTTATAAGTACTTTTACATTAGGCTATCTTCATTTGACCTTAAATAAGGGGCCCAAGGTCAAATCATTTGACCACACCAGGAGACTCTCAGACCATGTTTTCCTGTTGTTCAGTTTCACATTCCAGACACTCTAGGACCAATAATAAGCAAGTTATAAGCACTTTTAAGTTTGGCAACCCTTGTCTGGTCTTGAAGGAGAGGGGCAAAGTTCAAATCTGACCACAACAGCTCATGATTACCTATAGGTTGGTTTGACATTGCAAATCCGTAGTACCAATAATAAGTGAGCACTTTTAAGTTTGGCTATCCTCATCTGACCTTGAAGGAGGGGCCCAAGGTCAAATATGAACACATGATTCCCATCCCATGATTTCCTATAGGTTGGCTTCACATGCCATACCTCAAGGACCAATAATAAGGCAGATATAAGCACTTTTAAAGTCCGCTAGATGGAAATGAGGCCAAGAATAGTCCCATGCCAATTTTTGTAATAATGAATATATCCTGCAAATATGAGAACTCAAACTATAATACCATTTTCTCTAGAGGGGGTAATGGGAAAATCTCTGATCACTGCTTCATGACTAGACTTTTCTCCTTGGTGGAATAAGAAATACAAAGATTTGGAGCAAGTCTACTTCATGACTGACAAAGAAAGTCCTGTGGTGGCCATCTTGTTTTTCTAAATGAGGCCAAAAATATTTCCAGTCAAGATTTTGTTATGATGAAATATCCTGCAAATTTGAGATCTCTACCTGTAATACCCTTTGCTCTAGAGAGCCAACAAAACTCCTCGCTGAAGTTAAAATACACAATTGGTGGCCATCTTGTTTTTCAAAATGATGCCCAAAATATTTCCAGGCAAGCTTTTGTAATGATGAATATATCCTACAAGTTTGAGAACTCTACCTTTAATATCCTGGCCTCTGGTGGGATAATGGGAAAATCTCTACATGCTGCGGTGGCAGAAGCATAGTCATGTGTAATCCATAATATTGAATTTCTATCATTTATGTGCTGTAATGTCAGTGCAGTGGATTAAATTTACTAACAAAAACTCACAGCAAAGACATCAATCAGGTGACATTTCAGAAAATTAAGGACTTTTTGTATCCAGAATATGCCCCAGTCTTTCCTAAAACATAAACACTTCTTTCCTTTGATCAAGGCCTGCTCACATAAAAATTTAGAGAAGTACGCTCATTAATTTTGGAGTAATTTCAAACACAGATACACAAGAAACAATAAATCTTATGGTTTTGGGAAAAACCTGGTAGAGGGTTTGTGCTCTATGAGTGCTTTCCAGCAGAATGAAAAGAAAATGAACAGTTGTGTCAAATAATCCTAAAAATATGTTATGTTAGATAATAATAATATTGTGCAATAAATGTTCCTCTGTATATTATACTTTCAATCAGTGGCAAGTGATTTTCTGCTCTTTAGAAGGACAGTTCCCTTTACAGTTATATGCTAAATATATACAACATCTACAAGTGAATGAATATTCCAAAACTTTTAGTTTTTTGATAAAGTGTGCATATGTTATGACCCAAATGTGAAATTGTCCATTTCGTGAAATGGACAAGGAAATTGTCCATTTTCATGAAATGGACAACCCAACTGTCCATTTCGTGAAATGGACCATTTCATGAAGCGTGAAAAAAACTTGTTGCTTTTTTATTGAAATATTGTATTAGAATACATCAATGGGTGTACTTTAACCTAAAATCTATTAGTGATGTGCAGGTTATTATAATTCCTTTAAAGTTTTCTTGTAAAATTTAACATGATCCTAGTATGATTAAGCTACTAGATTAATTATTTGTTAATATTTGCATTTACATTTATTAAAACTTTGAGATAAAATCTAGGTGAGACTAAACTGCAACATATATATTATAACATTAAGGGCTTTTAACACTAAGCCATATTGGTAGTTCATTTACATTAGTAATTGCAAATGGTGATATTACTGTTGTTATTTGCTTGTCCACATTATCATAAGATTTATCTATTATATTTCTTTTAATCAAATGTTAAAAATAATATATCAGGTATAGCCTGTAATGAGTACAAACTGCAGAGTTTGCAATATTCTATCCTACACAGATACTTTTATTGTAATCACAATTTACATTTGTGGCAGTTAGTGGACTCTCCTGATTGTGACTATTGTTATGTTGTAGATAATATAGACCATTTTTTTCTTTTATTGTGAAACTGTTCATAAGATATGGAATTGCATAAAGAGGTTAATTGTACAATGCTTTCAAATTAACATAAAAGTCACTGTTCTTGAGGTGTTGCTAGGCATCCCATGTGAGAAATATACTGCATTGCATTTGATTAATTTTATCTTTTTATGTGTAAAATGGTATATATATCAGACAAAGAAAGGAAATAATATAATAACATTTACATGCCTTTCTCTTAAATGTTCTAATATATTTTTACATGAAGAAAACTTTATTAGTCTTTGTGTGCACACCTCACCTGAAACACTTTTTTAGGTGGTGATGAATTATCTGTAAATGCCTTTTAATGGAGTTTAAAAGGTAAACTCTTTACTCATTGTGTATAAAATATGTTCTTTGCAAAGCTACTCATTCAGTTATGTTAATCTGATAATGATATGTGTTGGTTTTTCCTTTCATACTTAAAAGTGTTATCTATAGTTTGGTCTAACACCAACCCTATACCATTTTTGTACATGTTAATGGAAGGTCAAATAAAAATTAAAAAAAATATTGGCAATAAATGATGAAATACTTTGGATATCATTATCAAATGGTTTGGACACATCAAGTGTTAAAGAATTTAGCCATCATTTGGATAAAATATGTTGAAATAACTGGCACTATATTTTGTCAGACCCTGGATCATCACACATAGAATGTAAACAAATGGCGTAAATTTGTAAGATTTAACAGCTCAATCTTAAACTTGGATATTAAGGATATTAAGTGAGAATAATGTAAAACCAATGTTATAAATTGAATCTATGGATGAATAGAAAGATTTACCCAAATTTACAGGTAAGATTGGTATTTTAATATTTTATACATTTACTGTGCAACTGTGCGCTCTCAGTACAAATTTGATAGGTAAGACCCAAGTTTTGACAGGATTATTAAAATTTATCAACATTTATCAATTTTTTGGCTAAGAATATATTTAACTGTTAAGGTAGTTTAGTTGTGTACTTAAGCAGTATGCTTATGCAAGTATTGGGTGCTTTTGAATATTGAACTTTTTGTAGAGATTATATAAATGTTGCTTTTAAATATTGTAGTAATTGGAGTATTCAACCAAATTAAATATAATGTAAATTTTATTCATTTTAAATTCTATAGTATTTTAACAATACCCATTTTAACTTATAATAGTACTTCAATTGGGTAAAATATTTTGGCATACTCATTTTTACCAATTTATTCACTTTTTAATTCTTATTGGTCAGTGGTCAGTAAATCCTCCTTTGGGTTATCCTTTTTGAGAAGACAGCATGTGTATTTTTAGCTGTAAACTTTCAATTTTATCACATTTGCATGTACTCACAACAGATTGGAATGGTATGTATGAATTATTCATGTATCACAGATTTTATTCGGAATTTATTCATGGTATACACTTAACATTAACAGGAGTTGATAAATCTTAATAATCCTGTCAAAACTTGGGTCTTACCTATCAAATTTGTACTGAGAGCGCACAGTTGCACAGTAAATGTATAAAATATTAAAATACCAATCTTACCTGTAAATTTGGGTAAATCTTTCTATTCATCCATAGATTCAATTTATAACATTGGTTTTACATTATTCTCACTTAATATACTTAATATCCACCAAGTTTAAGATTGAGCTGTTAAATCTTACAAATTTACACCATTTGTTTACATTCTATGTGTGATGATCCAGGGTCTGACAAAATATAGTGCCAGTTATTTCAACATATTTTATCCAAATGATGGCTAAATTCTTTAACACTTGATGTGTCCAAACCATTTAATAATGATATTCAAAGTATTTCATCATTTATTGCCAGTATTTTTATTTTATTTTTATTTGACCTTCCATTAACATGTACAAAAATGGTATACAGTTGGTGTTAGACCAAACTATAGATAACACTTTTAAGTATGAAAGGAAAAACCAACACATATCATTATCAGATTAACATAACTGAATGAGTAGCTTTGCAAAGAACATATTTTATACACAATGAGTAAAGAGTTTACCTTTTAAAACTCCATTAAAAGGCATTTACAGATAATTCATCACCACCTAAAAAAGTGTTTCAGGTGAGGTGTGCACACAAATCCTCACAAAGACTAATAAAGTTTTCTTCATGTAAAAATATATTAGAACATTTAAGAGAAAGGCATGTAAATGTTATTATATTATTTCCTTTCTTTGTCTGATATATATACCATTTTACACATAAAAAGATAAAATTAATCAAATGCAATGCAGTATATTTCTCACAGCAACACCTCAAGAACAGTGACTTTTATGTTAATTTGAAAGCATTGTACAATTAACCTCTTTATGCAATTCCATATCTTATGAACAGTTTCACAATAAAAGAAAAAATGCTCTATATTATCTACAACATAACAATAGTCACAATCAGGAGAGTCCACTAACTGCCACAAATGTAAATTGTGATTACAATAAAAGTACCTGTGTAGGATAGAATATTGCAAACTCTGCAGTTTGTACTCATTACAGGCTATACCTGGCAGTTTAAATATTTTCTTCCAATCAAGATTAATAAGGAATGGGTAATATTCTACCCACTTATCAACTATGCTTGGCATAGAGCTTGAGAAAGTCATGTATTCATATATGTCTCTTGTTTGTAACCGACTTACATTTTATGTATATGTTTTATATCATAGTTAATGGTACTTAATGGTTTTTTGTTTGTTTTTATTTTATCCTTCCATTTATGGGTAAAGCTGATATGATAGAATTATATGTCAGAATTGGAATGTGACATCCATATTTTACCTCTATATTAGTTTTACTCATAAGACCTTTTTCATCAACAATATCTCTGATATGTATTATTCCACCTTGCTTCAAGAAATCAAAATTTTTATGTAGGGTTTATCTTGTATTTTTATATACTGATTGTATTGGATTTTTTCCTCTAGGATTTCTATGTAATTTTTTTTGGTTCCACTGAAAAGAATGAAAACCAACAAGCTAGAACTTGTCGATAAAAACTGATACACCAAGTGGGGACTTGTATTCTTATTGGACTGATTTTACATAATAAAGTTTCAGTATCATTGATGCCACAAATTTTTAATGCCAAGTATCTCCATTTATTTCTAAAAGTAGTTGTACCTTTTATTAACAATCTTTTAACCCAACTAGCCTTAATAGAGGTGATTACTTGTTTAAAGTCAACCATTTTTACTCCTTCAGTTTTTGTTATTGTATCCCTACACCAAGAGGTCCCTGAAAAGCTATATAAGGCCGAACGTAACGCTGTAGAGTCAGTTTCTTTTGAGAGACTCAAGTATGCACATCAATCTGCGCAGAAATTGTACACAAACTTCACTATGTATTAGCGCATGTGCGCAGCATTGGGTTTTATATGTGTGCCAATTATTGACTGAAAAGGTCAGTTACCACCAACAATGTGTGCACATTAAACACTAATGTATCTCATTTCAACTAAAACTGATAATGAATACAACTTCCATACATATTTAAACACACTATCCCACACTTTATAATTGATAATCTTTCATATTTTAGCAAAAATAACCTGAAAATTTCACAGCAAATCCTTCTACTAACTCCCACCATGCATGTGTTTGAAGGAAATACCTATGATGTCATACTTTTTCTAACACTGCCTGCTAATCAATAATCTTGTCTGGCCCTGTGCCAATGAAAACCCTTAATACAACTCACTGATCAGCCTCAATAAGGGAAATACCTATGACGTCATACTTTTCTAACACTAGCTGTTAATCAATAATCATGTCTGGCTCTGTACCAATGAAAACCCTGCCTACAACTGATTGATCAGCAGTGACTGTTCCATATTTGGAAAAATAGTAGTGAAATAGTACTCACTCATGCACTGGCATTACTATATTTGGAACAGAGTAGTAAAGTTGTGCATATGCAGAGACAGTTAACCATTTAACTCTAGTGCAACAGATTAAATTTGGAATGAGCTGTATTTATTGTCAACTTAAAAATTCAACCTTTCTTTTGAAATGCACACATTATAAATGACTGCATGAAAACCCATGTACATGCTATGAATACACATTGATAATTGATTTAAATATTGTGCTTTTATATTTATGTAGACAGGTAAAGGGTGCACATTTATTGGCTATTTCTCAGTATGGCATTTTTCATTGCACTGAGGCATTTCTTTATTGCACTGAGGCATTTTTCATTGCACTGAGCATTTTATTGGTTACACACTGACTTTTTGACCGTAAATACTTGCATGTAACAGAATACTTTTTACAGTTTGTTTAAACATATTGATATTTACACACTGATACAATTACTTGTAATTCGGTGTGTGTTACATTTGCTTTATGACATTTAATGTGCACATTGATTATTAAATACATATTAATTGCACACAGTTCTACTTCATGTAAAATATTAATCTCACTGTGTATTCATTACTTTAGTTGTGGTATTTACAGCAGCTGAATATAGACTTTCATGTACATGATTACTCAAAACCTTGTTAGTGCTGTGCTGTGCTGTGTGTAGTGGTGTGCTAGAATTGCATGCATGTTTCATTAAACATTATGGTATTTATTTTGTGTTAGCATGAATTAAATAAAATTAACAGTTGAGTTGCAATTGTTGTTGAGTTATTTTGTTAGAGCGCATGTCTGAGACTGACCTGTGACTGAATTGAGATATACTTAGAAAGCAGGCTGTTGACTTCTCTGTGACTAAACAACTGATTGTCTGATATCTTACCTGTGGTGAGCAGATACTTTCACTAACAAATGTACCTGTGATGAGGAGGTACTTTCACAATGAACTTACCTGTGGTGAGCAGGTTAGTGTCACAAAAAGCAGAGAACTTAGACTAACTATACTGAATGGTTGATGACTGATTTAACTGATTTAAAGGTCACAGGAAAAGAATTTATTTTGCTTTAGTGTTTTGGTACGGAGAAAACGTATCCAAAACATCTATTTAGAAGTAATAAAACACACCACAAACAATCACAGCAGTAAATGTTTAGCTGAACAAGCACATGTGCTTCTCAAAGCCAATCCAGGCCGAATTCTCCCAGAGTGTCTGCACTTTGAGTGACGTAAGAACTACTAAACAGGCTTTTCTCCACTCCATGCTATACCATGTGTTTATTTTGAGAATCACCCAAAGCTTGTCCCAGACATATAATACTCCTAACTTAATTGACATTTTAATCTACATTACCATAAAAATAGGCAAATATTATAATCACTAATTATATTTGCAAATGTAAAATGATTTACTTCTTTTTGAAAATATTATAATAGAACTAATGACATAAGTCCTAATTTTCATTCTGGTACTTTTGACTGCATGGGATCCTTTTCACTTTGTTTTAATTTTGCTTTTCATTGCATGTTTTATCATAGTGTCTGTTGTGGTGACCTGTATTTCATACTACTGACTCTATTTATAGTTTAAGTACTGCTGGATAGTTTTCCAGTGTTATTTCAGGTTTAATCTAAAACACACTCATAAGCATAAGGTATATCTACTTGGACCCATCATTTATGTCATAGTTTGAGGAGTTTGTTGCCATACTTTTAACTTGTGGGATTTTGTTTGTAGAAGAAATAAGGTATTTCTAAATTTAATGAATAATCATTGCATACAGGTAGAATTATAACTCTAACACAAGCAGTGAATATACAAAAGTTAATTTGAAATATAAAACAGAACCATATTTACATGAGCCATTGAAAAATAAAGTTCCAGTGAAAGCTAAACTGTTTCAATCAATGATAATACAGGAAGGTGGTTAATGGTTCACTTGTTATATTCAAAGTAGCTTATATCTTTTGAAATTTTTTATGACATTCATAATTACTGTAATTTACCTCAAAATGACATTTCTTTCTGGACATGAATCTCAGTTAATATACTCTCAGTGCTTATAAAATAAAATATGAAATGTCTTTTAACAAACACAGATGAGAGGTCTACAAATGGATATGGCTATTTTCATGTAAAACAGAGTCAGCTTCTTATCTCCCCAGCTCTTTCTAAAGTGGCACTGTTAAATCATCCTCTATAAATCAATAATTAGAGGCTGTGAGTTATTATAAATCTTTAAAATCTTTACCACCACTTCTTTCTACTAGGTTGATATAAAATTACATGTAGTTTAACAGTTTTGTGTGTACTTATATCTCATTATTACTCTTCAGAATAATCATGTTTGAATTTACTACTTGATTAGTGTGATAGTTAATTATTAGCTCAAAAACTTCCTATATATACTTTCCACACACTACTCATAATTGATAAAAATAAATAAAAATATAAATCCTTTGTAAAAGAAAAAAAGCCTTCCCACAAGCCTTGTTACAACCCCAAGCAAAACATATAACCATTCTGTCAGATTATCATTTGTAAAACTATAAAACTAATACTATAATATATTGTGTGATTAAATTCTAACTATGACAATGACTACAACACTTTACTGTAGTAGATTTTTAATTTTATAAACAACAGTATATGTATGAAAGCTTGACTCAGCTAATAACTGTGTACATTTGGAGGGAAATGTTTAGTATCTATTATGTGGCATTGAAATGCTTCACGGAAACCACTGAGTGCAGAGGTTTGTTTACTTGATAACTGAAGAGAACTGGGAAGAGAGAAAAAAACACACACAGCAGTATTCTACACATAAATAGGCTTGGAATATGTTTTTATGTTTATGCTTCTGTGTACTGAAGAATATAAGTAAACTTTAGTTTTTTTTTCCTATGACCTTTAACAACTTCACCAGATCACTTTGATCCTTAGCCTTAACTAGGGATTTGAGAGTTAATATGAACACTTACTGCTGATAAAACTTAAATATCAGCACACATAAACCACTGAAACATTTACAATACAACCAACCTCCTAGTAGTTAACACCAACTGGGAACATTACAATATTATAGAGATTATATGAATGTTATTGTGGCCTTAATTTCATGTTTATATCCAGTCAAAAAAGTGTTAACTTTATAAGTTTCACACAGTTATCTATTTTAGGATATTTAAAATGGGCAGTTGTTTTGAATTTATAGAATTTTAGTTATTCATCCCTGACCAATATTTCTGACACAAGAGACATATATGTATTTCTTTTGCAAACTAAATGGTTTCCTTTAAAAAACCAGGAATTGGATTAACTCAGAATGTTCAATTAATACTTTAAGCCTTTAGAGAAAATTGCTGTGACAAGATGATATCTCATAAGTTAAATGAATGTATATTATTCAATAAATAAATATGTAATATTGTGAATAGCCAGCTTCTTATGTTATTTTTGCCAAAAAATATTTAAATTTGAAAATAAATTTCATGTAGTTGCTCACATTGGGTGCTTTTAAGTTATGGCATGGCTGCTGTTATGGTAATCAGTAATCAAGCCAGTAGCCGTTTGTCTAACTTCATTGGCACAAAATAGCATAATGTAACAATTTGTGGTATCAACGATCATCAGCTAGGCAATAATCAGGGCTAAATATTGTAAATCTCATCTCATTTGCACATGCTTTCACTAGGGTATATAAGAAGGTGTCTAGCACCATTTGTTGCTTCTGAGCCGGAAAGAGAACATCCAGCACACATCTCTAGATAGACTAAGAATCAACAAACTTTAACCATGAATAAAGACAGGAGGTAGGAGTCTTCATACAGCAGCCACAATGTTTTCAAGCATACAGCCAGCGCAATGTTGAACTACACATACTGTCATAATTCTTTTAACAGACTCCCTATTGCATTTTAGGATTAGTAATTATAGTAAATCTTTAGAAATTGTAACCATAGGAAGTAGCCCTCTGTTCTTTGCCTATTTGGGTTGTGCTTAGAATATCCTTTTCTCTCTTCAGTTGGAGCCAACTTTGTATATTAACATGTAAATAATTTAGTTGTGGTTTGTTTTGCATAACCTTGTGGCTTTGGCTTGTAAATGTTGCATATCCATTAGCATTCTAGTTGGCTTATGTTGGTTATAGTTGATTGTTGAAGTTCACTTTGGCTGCATTTTTAATACTTTAATATAAATGTGTTAACAATTATCATGCAACCACTGCATTTGGCTTCATAACACTATCAAACCCTCGGCACGCTACAGTAATTTGCATACATTTTAAGGGTGAAACATGATTATTTTCTAATTAGTAATGTATTGAATAAAACAACCACCCAACTTAAATATCTTCATAATAATAGGAAATGTCTGATTTCACAGACAATTACTGACAATCAGTGCTACCAGTAACCAAGATATATAATTGTAGATCTCACAGCCTTTATGGACTGGGGTTAAAAATTGCATTGTCTCAGTCATTTCCAATTTCACATGAACACTATCTTTAGGCAAAGCGATATTTCTATATTTTTCATTATGGTATAGTAAAAGCTATTAAAAAGTGTTATAAAATAATGTTGGGAGAACATAAGGATTCTAGTAGAATAAAACATAGTAACAGTGATAAAGATGTATTCTTAACAATTTCTAGTTAGGGAATATACATATTCCCTGGTCATCAAAAGCAGGGAATACGCATATTCCCTTAAAATTTTAGAGAATACGCATATTCCCTGCTTACACATATTCACAGTAACATATAGATCTGATTGGGTTACAACTTTTGTTCCATTTATGGACTATCCCTGTTGGGTTCTGTATCACACCCAAGTGTACTTGATGTATCTATAGTTTGTATTTTTAAATTGCCCATATAATTCAGCCAAATGAGTAGTGTTGATTTATTACAGGGTCCCATAAAAGCCATTAAACAGAACTAGCAGTGCAGCTAGGGTCTCATCTCATAATGTATCTTTATAAGAGGAATCTCATAATGTATCTTTATATAAAGAACACCAGAGATCAATGCACAATATGTGTATTGTAGTTCAACACCATGATAGGGAAATGTATATTACATGATCATATATGTTTTATTATGCATGCTCTGGCCTAATTCAAAGGAGTTCCATCTTATCTGTATATAATGTCTAGATATAAAATATGTTCTTTGAATATTGGATAAACTTAACATGAACTAACTGCACAGGGGTACAACACAACGGTTATTCACTATCACAGTAAATGGTTATATCAGAGTTAGCTTGAGTCATCCTTTATAATGTCATCAACAACAGTGCTTAGATTGTGTTTTACTAGTCAATGAGTGTAGTTTTATGTGACTGGTTATTTGATTGTTATTTGTATGGTTTTTACTTCAGTATAAACTGTGCAGCACGTTGTCTTCTTGCACAGAAACAAATGAAAGTGTAACTAGTGAAAACTTAAAAATAAACGATAAAAACAAGTTTGATATTGGGATAAATTACAAATTTCTGTAAATATAAATTATTCTAATGAACTTTAATTTAATTTTTTAATTTGTTTTGGTATAATGTCAGTGTTAAGTTGCCAGAATATTACTCATAAATTTAATGCAATCATTACTTTGTAACTATGTTAAAGGTTTTATCATGTATGGTTTTTTTTAAATATATGCATAGCATGATTGTAATTATTCCATTTAAATGTGAATGAAGGTTTAATAATAAAACAATAATATAGGCAAAGTAGAGAATGTACTTAAGTGTAATTATAAGAAGTCATTAAGCACTATATAAAAGTTATGCGAAAGCATTCAACATTTCACAGAAACGTTTAATTTTAAATGTAGTACAATTGATAATTCCAATTTGATTTATTATTGTTAAAAAAGTTTATTTTTTTATGCATTTACAGTTAACAATCCCTTTGGATGTCAGTACATTCAATTCTGAATTTGGGCTATACATATGTTTCTAGTTTTATCTTTATCATTTAAAGCTCTTAAGATTGACATCCTCTCTAGCTTTCTAAATTTGTTTGACTGCAGCATTCTGAATACATCTCAAAGTCTGTTGGGTATAGTCTGTGATGTAATGTAGTTCATGAATTGTGTGTATTTTGGTTGCAAATAAAGTTTGTCCACTGTGTCCCTTTGACCAGAGAAAATGTAAATAAAATAGTAAAATAGGATAAAACTGTCCCAAATTGATGTCGCCCCATCCTCGCTCGTGTAGTATATTTTCTCGGTTTTATGCGTGATGAACTTGCGACTGAGTATAAGGTCAAGGACGCTAAAAATGAAAATTACCCAGTGTTTATTTTTGTTTTGCATGATGTTATAAAATTTCCCATTAATTCATGATGTAAGTGTGTCTAAGTTCATTATGTAGTTAAATCAGCGAGAATATCGTATAATCATGACATACATACAATGAATTGCTTGGAATTTTTGTGATACGTAGAATTTATACTCAACTCCAGTATGAGGTCCACTGTCACCCGCTACTGTACTGTATTTCGAATATCCTGTTTCGGAATGTAGTTTAATATCATTGTTTCTTTAACATCATTGAATCGTGGTGATTCGAGTATGTTTTTCGGATATAAGAACATCTACTTTTACTTTGAAAAAGGAAAAAATGATGCTTTGATGTTGTGAACTACCCAGTGTTACTGCTTCCCTGCATAAGTTGGCCACCCACACCACACCTTCACAGGGCTTTAACATGAGTGGCCTACTACACTCTGAAACCATGTTAGACCGAGTTTCTGTCCCGTCGCCAATTGCTTTTGATATACTGATGGACACAATGGCGAGGGACAGAGCTCACATGTACTTGTTTTCTGTGTAAATTCTGAACTGTGGGGAATTATTGTATTCATTTTAAAAAGTTATTGTAATGTCTATTATAGCTGTATCCAGTTTTCAGTTCATATGCTGATAAATTAAACTATTTTTAGAAGCCCAGATTTTTTTTGTAGAGAACTATGTAATGTTAAAGGTTTGTTTACATTTTGAAAATAGGTTGAAATATATATATGCCAGTTTGATTGGCATGAAATATAGGTGAACGGCACATGTACATACCAAATACCACTTTATACTTGTGGTAATATGTGTACAAATATGCCGTTCAAAATTTACACAGAAAACAAGTATATGTGAGCTCTGTCCCTCGCTATTGTACCATCAGTATATCAAAAGCAATTGGCGACGGGACAGAAACTCGGTCTAAAACCATGTATTTTTGTTAAACTTATTATATGCAACAGTTTTCATTGGTGTACAATGACCTATTTGTCTTTCTGGAGCCTGTAGATGAGCCGTGGCCAACTTATGCAGGGAAGCAGTATAGCCAATGTAAGGGTTTTTAATATATTCACGTTTTTGATCACTTAGACTATAAGCTCACAGTTTTTGGAGGACGTTTTTACAATACTTTAGAATGAATATGAAGTCACAATCAGACACTTTGCGGATTTAATTTTGTCATATTTCTGATCATTTTGGTTGCATACATTTGGATACTCATCATTCTCCATTTAGGTTGTCATATAGAAAACCCGTCCATCGAAGATACGGAAAAAAACTGAATGGGATGTATGGGGACGTATGGGAGTGAATGGAAAGTGGGGGTGTGACGAGTACAAATAATTCGGGTCGATTGCTCGCAGATTAAACTGCGGCTCGACATCGAGTCCTCGCAACATTTAGTATCCACCATAACGGGAAAGGACATCCAATATGGTGGCTCAAATAAATCAAAGAAAATATAAAGATAAAAGCTTTGAAACGCTTGAATTAGCTATTGTCAGCATATAATATCAATAATTATGTCCACCCCCCTGGGGGGTGGATATATTATTTTTGCTTTTTTCGCCGTTGTCCGATGTCCGGCGTCCGATGTCCGGCGTCACGCATGGTTTCCGCTCATTTAAAGGAAAAGTATTAGAGCTATTGTCACCAAATTTGGTATGCAGGCTTATTGGGTCAGTAGCTTGCTTGGGATTGCTTTTGGCTGTTGTACCTCTTTTGCTTACTGAGTAATACTTAAGTACAGCTATTTTCAGTACCCATTGGTTTCCGTGCATTTAAGCCAAAATAATTAAAGATATTTTACTACAATTTTGAATACAAGATTGTTATGTCCATAGCTCGCTTGGTATTGCATTTGGGACTGATAGCTTTGTCAGTACATGAGTAATAGCCATTTAGGTACTTCATTGTGTATTTTCAGTACTACTTTTGAGTAATTTGCTTCTATCTCCTTAACCGTGCGAGATAGAGCGATTTCGGCAAAATTTTCGACCCACAGGGTATCTGAGGAGTGTACTCTTTGCAATTTTCAAAAAATTTTCCCCTCCCCAAAAATGGCGGCCATTTTGAATTTTCGAATTTTTGCCAAAAATGGCAAAACACAAATTTCCTTCTATCTCCTTAACCGTGCGAGATAGAGCGATTTCGTCGAAATTTTCAACCCACAGGGTATCTAAGGAGTGTACTCTTTGCAATTTTCAAAAAATTTTCCCCTCCCCAAAAATGGCGGCCATTTTGAATTTTTGAATTTTTGCCAAAAATGGCAAAACACAAATTTGCTTCTATCTCCTTAACCGTGCGAGATAGAGCGATTTCGGCAAAATTTTCGACCCACAGGGTATCTGAGGAGTGTACTCTTTGCAATTTTCAAAAAATTTTCCCCTCCCCAAAAATGGCGGCCATTTTGAATTTTCGAATTTTTGCCAAAAATGGCAAAACACAAATTTCCTTCTATCTCCTTAACCGTGCGAGATAGAGCGATTTCGTCGAAATTTTCAACCCACAGGGTATCTAAGGAGTGTACTCTTTGCAATTTTCAAAAAATTTTCCCCTCCCCAAAAATGGCGGCCATTTTGAATTTTCGAATTTTTGCCAAAAATGGCAAAACACAAATTTGCTTCTATCTCCTTAACCGTGCGAGATAGAGCGATTTCGTCGAAATTTTCGACGCACAGGGTATCTAAGGAGTGTACTCTTTGCAATTTTCAAAAAATTTTCCCCTCCCCAAAAATGGCGGCCATTTTAAATTTTCGAATTTTTGCCAAAAATGGCAAAACACAAATTTGCTTCTATCTCCTTAACCGTGCGAGATAGAGCGATTTCGTCGAAATTTTCGACCCACAGGGTATCTAAGGAATGTAATATTTGCAATTTTCAAAAAATTTTCCCCTCCCCCAAAAATGGCGGCCATTTTGAATTTTCGAATTTTTGCCAAAAATGGCAAAACACAAATTTGCTTCTATCTCCTTAACCGTGCGAGATAGAGCGATTTCGGCAAAATTTTCGACCCACAGGGTATCTGAGGAGTGTACTCTTTGCAATTTTCAAAAAATTTTCCCCTCCCCAAAAATGGCGGCCATTTTGAATTTTAGAATTTTTGCCAAAAATAGCAAAACACTAATTTGCTTCTATCTCCTTAACTGTGCGAGATAGAGCGATTTCGTGGAAATTTTCGACCCACAGGGTATCTAAGGAATGTAATATTTGCAATTTTCAAAAAATTTTCCCTTCCCCAAAAATGGCGGCCATTTTGAATTTTCGAATTTTTGCCAAAAATGGCAAAACACTAATTTGCTTCTATCTCCTTAACCGTGCGAGATAGAGTGATTTCGTCGAAATTTTCGACCCACAGGGTATCTAAGGAATGCAATCTTTGCAATTTTCAAAAAATTTTCCCCTCCCCAAAATTGGCGGCCATTTTGAATTTTTGAATTTTTGCCAAAAATGGCAAAACACAAATTTGCTTCTATCTCCTTAACCGTGCGAGATAGAGCGATTTCGTCGAAATTTTCGACCCACAGGGTATCTGAGCATTGTACTCTTGGTAATTTTTAAAAAATTTTCCCCTCCCCAAAAATGGCGGCCATTTTGAATTTTCGAATTTTTGCCAAAAATGGCAAAACACAAATTTGCTTCTATCTCCTTAACCGTGCGAGATAGAGCGATTTCGTCGAAATTTTCGACCCACAGGGTATCTAAGGAATGTAATATTTGCAATTTTCAAAAAATTTTCCCCTCCCCAAAAATGGCGGCCATTTTGAATTTTCGAAGTTTTGCCAAAAATGGCAAAACACAAATTTGCTTCTATCTCCTTAACCGTGCGAGATAGAGCGATTTCGTCGAAATTTTCGACCCATAGGGTATCTAAGGAATGCAATCTTTGCAATTTTCCAAAAATTTTCCCCTCCCCAAAAATGGCGGCCATTTTGAATTTTCGAATTTTTGCCAAAAATGGCAAAACACAAATTTGCTTCTATCTCCTTAACCGTGCGAGATAGAGCGATTTCGTCAAAAATTTTCGACCCACAGGGTATCTGAGCATTGTACTCTTGGTAATTTAAAAAAAATTTTCCCCTCCCCAAAAATGGCGGCCATTTTGAATTTTCGAATTTTTGCCAAAAATGACAAAACACTAATTTGCTTCTATCTCCTTAACCGTGCGAGATAGAGCGATTTCGTCAAAATTTTCGACGCACAGGGTATCTAAGCAATGCAATCTTTGCAATTTTCAAAAAATTTTCCCCTCCCCAAAAATGGCGGCCATTTTCGAATTTTCGAAGTTTTGCCAAAAATGGCAAAACACAAATTTCCTTCTATCTCCTTAACCATGCAAGATAGAGCGATTTCGTCAAAATTTTCGACCCACAGGTATTTGAGCATTGTATTCTTGGCAATTTAAAAAAAAATTTCCCCTCCCCTAAAATGGCGGCCATTTTGAATTTTCAAATTTTTGCCAAAAATGGCAAAACACAAATTTGCTTCTATCTCCTTAACCATGCGAGATAGAGCGATTTCGTCGAAATTTTTAAACCCACAGGGTATCTAAGGAATGTAATCTTTGCAATTTTCAAAAAATTTTCCCCTCCCCAAAAATGGCAGCCATTTTGAATTTTCGAATTTTTGCCCAAAATGGAAAAACACAAACTGGCCTTAACCGTGCAAAATAGAGTTATTTTGTTGAAATTTTCGACCCATAGGGTATCTAAGAAATGTACTCTTGGCAATTTTCAAAAAAATTTCCTTTTCCCAAAAATGGCGGCCATTTTGAATTTTCAAATTTTTGCCAAAAATAGAAAAACAGGAATTTGCTTCTATCTTCTTAACCGTGCAAGATAGAGTGATTTCGTCAAAATTTTCAACCCAACCAATGCAAAAAGGCATGAAGCTGAAATAATTTACATCTACACTAACAAATATTTAAGCATCATTGATATATTTTACAAATGAAACAGGGTCTTGTAAGACTACTGTACAATTTGGGCAAAAGGTTCATGGGTGGACATTACACATGATAATGTGTGTTCTTCTATGCTATCCTGTTTCTATTCGCATCTACTATCAACAGGGCGGCCTATTTCTAGTATTATGTTACAAATGGTGGATTATGCGATTTAATAAAAGTAAGGTGTGTTATTATTTATGTTTTATTAACTGAAAAACGTAAGCGGTTCTATAGGTTGTTATATATACATGAGCACTTGACCCTAAGAATTAGGGTCAAATTTTTGTGAAATTTGCCTCGCTCGACGAGTGTCGACTGCTCGGTCACACCCCCAGTATGGAGGTGAATGGAATCGTGAGAAAAGCATATGGAACTGGTATAAAAGGTGTATGTGATGAATTACAGTCAAAACGCCACTCCATAACACCACCACATGTTGCGACAGTTTGAGCCAACCTTGTTCAGCTATGGTGGAGTTTACTGTAGGTAAACAGGATAAATAAGAATATAAAAAATAGGGCTGGGATGGGTGCTGAAAAACGCCATCGAGTACTCGCCCTCTCACAACCGGCCCAAATTCGAGTAACTGTGAGATTTAGTATCTACCATTAGAAGTCTTCTGTAAACAAATAGTCGGTTCCGGAAACGAAAGTTTTGAAGAAAAACGTCTTCTATTTGACCATATATTATAGAATATGGAGTAAATTGCACGTTTTCAAGCAAAAATAACAACTTTAATTGATATTATTTGACGGAAACGTGGCATATTTTACACAAGCGTTTCATTACGTGGGCAATAATATAATACCTTGCGAGTAACCGCGGATTTAAAATGGACTCGAGTACTAGCAAAGATCGACTTGTCTATCAAGGCTCTAGTACTTGTTCACAGCCCTAATAAAAAATAAACAAGGTTTAGACATAAAAGATTTTCCCCATCTTGTATGAAGGAAAAGTTCCAAACCAAGGCTCTTGAAATGCTGTACATGTGTGCACAAAGAAAATGTGTTAAAACAAAGTCTTATACATATTTGCATTGTGTTCTTAACTCTGCCAATGAGAATTTTATTGATTTTGTTTCTTTGAGAGGTTGTAGAGAGGTCCTCGGTGGCCTAGTGATTAGCAAGTTTGGCATCTAATCATAGGCTGTCACCTCTGTGGGTTCGAGTCCCACAAGTGGCAATGCTGAGAACCTGTCCCAATATGGCCCTGGCTGTTGAACGGGACGTTAAACCCCAACTTTGAGAGGTTGTAACTCTGTTTAGAAAAATAATTATAATAAATACAAATTATGTACCTGCATATTCTATACATTAATGTTGATTAGTGGTGGCGTTATGGTAGTGGTGTTGTGGAGGTGGCGTTATGGTTTGGTGGCGTTCTGACTGGTTTCCTATGTGACTGTAAACAACCTTACAGTAACCATTCAATTTTCACAATTTCTGTTATCATGTATTGTTTAAATGCATTTTCAGGTTTATCAATCAATGGGTATTGTTGGTAGTTTATGGATTATATTACATGGCTTAATTTGATAAAATGACTTTACCAAACAGTTCTGGTTACAGCACTCAGTATGGTCAATTTTTCCTAATCATGCATGATTGCTAAATGTCAGGTAAAGCTCAGAGTTTTAATGTTGATGTTTAATTTGATCCGTTTCAATAAATGTCTAAATCGAATAATGTCAAACAGTGCATCAGATGTACATGTTTTTTATATATATATATTTATACATATGATCACTTTTTACAGTTTTACTAAAGGCTTATAGTCTCATTTTTGAACAGAAGATTCATGTAACTGCACAAGATAATAAAACAGAAGTTATGAAATTTTAATGGTTTAGGGGTATTTACACTTCCATGTCCCATTTATAGTTTATACCACTCCAATATGCTGTAAATTGCTGTTTTACACTCCCATACCCTTCCATACATTCCCATACGCCTCCATACACTCCCATATGTCTCCGTACGCTCTTTGGTGCCACCTGGTACGTTAAGGTCTCTAAAATGCTTACTGTAACATAAAAACTTATAAACCTTAATTACTTGTAATTTTCTCAAAATCTATTTAACATGGTTGTACTGCTACCCTGCATAAGTTGGCCGCCCTCACCACACCTTCACAGGGCTTTAACATGAGTGGCCAACTATACTCTGAAATCATGTATTATTGTTAAACTTATTATATGCAACAGTTTTCATTGGTGTACAATAACCAATAACCTGTAGATGAGCCGTGACCAACTTATGCCTATGGCCAACTTATGCAGGGGTAGCAGTACCAAGTTTAGTACATAAATTTTACCCTATATTTTTGGATATTGTCATTGATAAAACGGCTTTATTATTGGTTGCAGTGGGTTGGAATATTTAATCAAATTGTAGGAAGTAATGGGCTGGGAATCATAGGGAAGGGTCAGATTTGACCTTTGTCCCCCATGTTCAAGGTCAAAGGGAGATTGCCATTTACAGAGCTTTTATATCACCTTCTTATTGCTCTTAGACTTTTGTTGTATGTCACCATGTGTCATCTGGGTATAGATACACTGCAGAGACTTGACACAATTTTTAGTTTATTAAGCGTCTGGGACTCCCGCGAGGGACGCTTGTTTGTATATGGGAGAAGCGACTCCGCCGGATCCGCATTTTCTATTCGCAATAACTTCGCAGCCATAAGGCAGATTCTCTTCATATTTGGTAGGTGTATGCAGTAGCCCTGGGAAAATTTTCTGAATATGGTGTCATGGCATTGCAACCAATCAGAGAAGTCACATGACCAAAAACATGTTTTTCAAAAGGGTGTGCTTGTACGGATGATAACTTAAAAATCGTTTCAGCTATTCACATGAAAGTTGGCAAGTACGTTCGTTATATAGATGTCTGGAAACCATTGACTTTTGGAAGTGATCCAATACAAAATGACCGACTTATTAATGATTAACTAAACGTCACACGTGCACGGTTTTTCTTTCTGAAAACTCAAAAACGCATTGATCTCGAAAACGGAGCGAGATAGAGCAATTTCGACGAAATTTTTGACCCACAGGGTATTTGCAGAGTTTTCTGGCAACTTTCCTCAAAAATTGTTTTTCCACCACTTTTGGCGACCATCTTGAATTTCTGCATAAAATGCAAAAAAAAAAAACATGTTTACTTCGGAAACAAAGTGAGATAGAGCAATTTCGACAAAATTTTTGACCCACTGGGTATTTGCAGAGTCTTCTGGCAACTTATCTCAAAAATCATTTATCTGCCACTTTCGGCGGGCATCTTGGATTTCTGTGTAAAATGCAAAAATGTGTTTATCTCGGAAACGGAGCGAGATAGAGCGACCTCGACAAAATTTTTGACCCACAGGGTATCTGCAGAGTCTACTGGCAACTTTTCGCAAAAATCATTTTCCTGCCACTTTTGGTGGCCATCTTGAATTTCTGTGTAAAACGCCAAAAAAATAAATAAATAACTAAATAAAAAAGTAAACAAACCAGATTCATATATGAATCCTTGCATTTTGTCATAAATGGAAAAACATATTAAACACAGGAAGATGGTCATTTCTACAAACTCATTAATACTCATTGGGACGCTTTGTTTTTGCTATGCAAAAACAGTTTCTTTTTCTCTTCCGAAGCAATGCTCTAGTTTATATTTAAACATACCTCACCATACACACAAAAATCTTTTTTTGGACTCTTCTTTCAAGTTGTGCTGCATATCAAATAACCATGTAAATTCAATTTGAAAGACTTTTTAGAAGCAGATTACTTGCTTTAAATTAAAACAATTTCATCACACAGAAATGTTGGAGTATAGTTAAACCTGTATGTAACATTTTTTCCTGTTGCTTGTCCAGTAGTTATAAACAGGGCATTTAACATACATTCACAACATTTAAGTACATTTATGTATATGAATTTACTTTTACAGAGAACAGTACATCAAGAATTTGAATACAACATGGAAAACTTTACCTTTGACGATTTGGATGATGATAAATTTTTTGCCAGTATGACCGATAAAACAGATTCGAGACAGAAAACCCATGATACAAGTTTATCTTCTGATGAAAATACTAGTTCAGAAATGTCAAGACTGGAGTTTGATCCAGAAGTAAGGAAGGCATCAACAAGTGGCACATCTCCTAATCATCAACCTGTGGTATTTAAGATAAGGGGGCACTACGAAAGCATGAATTTAGAAGCATTTAACGAAAAGGCTATTGCCATGAAATCTAGAACTGGAAAAATGGACAATGGCATAACCAAGAAAGAAGTTTCTGTTTCTGGAGAAGGTACAAGCGAGGTAAGTCAAAAGATTTTAAAACATAGAGACATTGCTTAAAATAAGTGGTTGATTCACAGAACAGGGTTGGCAAAAAGTATTGACCGGGCTGGTGGTTAAAACCGGTTAAGGCCGCCTTTTACTGGTCAGTAGTGGTCAATACTGGTCAATTGAAGAATAATGAAATAACTTCAGTATAATAAACTGCTGAGCATTCATTCACAGTTAGACTTGAAGGCTTGTGGTTATCATATAGCAATACCTTATTCAGTTTATACAATTCTATTTATGATAGAGCTTGGATTTATAGGATTTGGACAAGTTTGAACCTCATCTGGTCAGTACTGGCCAGTTGACATAAAAAGAATATAAGGACAGAGCATACTGTTGAGTAAATATAGTTTGCCTATTTTAAATGAGTGATTGTACTTATAATAGAAAAAAAATTATTATTAAAAACGAAGTCCACCTTGCTGTTGCGAGAGGTGAAGCTACTGCTGCTGTTCTCTTGGACCAATCAGCAGCATTCAACACCATTGATCATAGTACGCTCATGGAATGTTTGAGTTCCTGGTTTGGTGTTGGTGGTGTGGTTCTGGACTGGTTCAGGTCGTACCTTTCTGACTGCTATCAGTGCATCAAGATCGGCTCTGTTTTGTTTGATGCTAAAAAGCTATTGTATGGTGTGCCCCAGGGCTCTGTCTTGGGTCCGATCCTTTTCTCATTATACACTACACCCCTAAGCAAGGTTATTCAGAATCACCCTGGCATACATTTCCACTTTTATGCGGATGACACGCAGTTATACGTTCATCTCACACACAAGCATGCCACTCTGGCCTTTGAAAGGCTGAAAAACTGCTTGGATGATGTTAGAAAGTGGCTCTCAGTAAACAAGCTCAAACTCAATCCTGATAAGACAGAGTTTATTCTGTTCGGTTAAAAAAATGTCCGTACAAAACTTGGCAAATTTTTCCCAGTCAATATACTTGGTACCCTCCTGTCACCTGCTGAGGCAATCAGGAACCTTGATGTCTGGTTCGATACAGATTTTTCCTTTTCTTGCCATGTCAGGAATATCTGCAAGGCTTGTTTTTGTTCATATCAGGGATTTAAGGCGACTCAGAAGGTATCTTACACGTGAAGCTGCTCTCTTGACTGCAAATGCCTTGGTTGGAAGTCGGCTTGACTACTGTAATTCTCTTTTCAGAAGTCTCTCTGCTCTTGACCTTCGTAGGCTCCAATGTGTTCAGAACAGTCTAGCTAGAATTGTGGCGAATACCACCAAGTACTCACATATCACTCCTGTAAGAAAGAGTCTTCATTGGTTGCCTATCATGCATCGCTCTATTTTCAAGGTCGCTCTTCTGGTGTACAAGTTTCTACATAGTGGCCATCCAAAATACTTCGAACCTTTCCTTAAACCGAGACACAGTATGTACAGAACACGTAGAAATCAATCTCAGGGTGTTTTGCTTGAGGTCCCACATTTTGCATCAATATACAAGTCAAAAAAGCAATTTGGCCTTAGTTTTGCATACGATGCTCCGATGATGTGGAATGATCTCCCTGATGAGGTACGCTCAGCTAAATCTCTCTCCTCATTCAGGAAGAAGTTGAAAACTTACCTCTTTGAAAAAGCCTACCCACCCTAGTTTTTTTTCCCTCTGTTTTCATTTCGTCTTTCTCCGTGGTGCTGACCCCTGCAATGTCTCTGATTTAACGATTACGATCTCTGATTTTTGGTTTTATGCGTCTTAGAGTCTGTCAATAGATAGAGATTGAGCGCTATAAAAGTACTATTAGAATTAGAATAATATATCAGTACCTGTTTCAATTTCCAAAATTCTATTACTTGCAGGGACTGGATTTATAGATTTTGTTGTGTTTGAACCTGGTATGGTCAATACAAGTTAATTGAAAACAAGACCACTGCCGCGGTATATATCTCCCACCGAGCATTACAGGGGAAGAAATACCTTTCCAAGATATTCACAATTTTTCAGTTTCCGCTAAAATCCAAGATGACGTTTTTCCCCTAGACACAGAATACTGTTGTACTACCCTGTGGATCTTGCGGGTCAAAAGTTCGCTCAAAATCACTCTATCTTGTACGGTTTTCGAGATATTCACACTTTTTTATTTTCCGCTAAAATCCAAGATGGCCGCCAAAAGTGGCGAAAATTGAAATTTTTCCCCTTTGCATAGGACACTCTTATACTTATTATAACTGTGCGGATCAAAAATTCAATCGAAATCGCTTTATCTCGTATGGTTTTCAAGATATTCACACTTTTTCATTTTCTGCTAAAATCCAAGATGGCCGCCAAAAGTGGCGAAAATTGAAAATTTTTCCCTTTGCATAGGATACTCTCGTTAGTACCCTCTCGTAGTCAAAAATTCGCTCAAAATCGCTCTATCTCTTACGGTTTTCGAGATATTCACACTTTGTCATTTTCCGCAAAAATCAAAGTAGCTATTACTCGGTTAGCTATGGACCTACAGCTCTGAAAATTTGCCATTACACAGTACATCAAATAGTAGGTGAACAACATATTTGACAAAAATCCTCTACATTCGACAGTTTTGCTGTTAAAAGTGATTTACTCAAAGGAAAACAATCAAAGTAGCTATTACTCAGTTAGCTATGGACTTACAGCTCTGAAACTTTGCCACGACATAGAATATTAAAAAGTAGCTGAACAATATATTTGACAAAAATCCTCTAAATTTAATAGTTTTGCAGTTATAAGTGATTTACTCAATGAAGAACCATCAAAGTAGCTATTACAAAGTTAGCTATGGACCTACAGCTCTCAAAATTTGCCATTACACAGTACATCAAAAAGTAGGTGAATAACATATTTGACAAAATTCCTTTAAATTCAACAGTTTTGCTGTTCTAAGTGATTTACTAAATGGAAAACCCTCAAAGTAGCTATTACTCAGGTAGCTATGGAGATACAGCTGTGAAAATTTTACATGACACAGTACATCAAAAAGTAAGTGAACAACATATTTGACAATAATTCTCTAAATTCAATAGTTTTGGAGTTATAAGTGATTTACTCAATGTTGAAATTCAAAGTAGCCATTACTCAGTTGGCTATGGAAACGCAGCTCTGAAGCTTAGCCACAGCACAGAACATTAAAAAGTAACTGTTTAACATATTTGACAATAATTCCATAAATTCAATAGTTTTGGAGTTATAAGTGATTTACTCAATGTTGAATTAAGAAATTTAAAAGTAGCTGTTACTCAGTTAGCTATGGACTTACAGCTCCGAAAATCCACCACAACACAGTACATCAAAAAGTAGGTGAACAATATATTTGACAAAAATCCTCTATATTCAATAGTTTTGAGTTATAAGTGACTTTTTCAATGGTCAAATGTTAAACTTAGTGTAGCTATTACTCAGCTAGCTATCGTGCTATGGAAACCTCACCATGATACAGTACATGAAGGAGTTGTTCAACAACATATTTGAGACCAATATTGTAACAGTTACAAAGATCAAAGCAACTTACTCATTTTGGTCATTGTTAAAAACAGAAAATAGCTATTACTCACTTAGCTATCAAGATAGTAGTACTGCAACGATAGTTCGGTGGTTCGGTATATTCGGTCATTTTCGGTGAAACAGAGATCCGCGAACCACTTGGTGGCAAACGAAAGTTCGCGAATCTCATCCCGAGTCGCGGTAACGCATATATATTGCATTATCGCCTGCGTTTTCGCTGTAAATATTGGGAAAATTAGACGAATTTTGTTTAAAAATCAAATAAAAGGACGTATATATTGTCTTTTTAACCCAATTCCTCCATGTTTCCTTGCTTCTAAATGCCTTAATTTGATTGGTCGAGCAGAAACGGCACTGTCCAATCATACTTCGTTTAACAAAAATTCAGTATTTATCAATAGAAAACACGTTTATAGTAAGTGATGTAAACTCACCAGTGGATGTAAACTTGCCATTTTTTTCATAGTTTTGTTAAATATATATAGAAATAAATATCTATTGCACAACAAGATTTAATTATCCAGTTTTTTAATATTTTCACTTTTTAAGGTATATTTTTGCATAATGCACTCTTACAAGTGACTTCAAAGACAATTGTTAACAAGTAATAGCAAACATGAACACTGCTCATTTGCGCTTATGTTTGCAAATGACCACTGCACAGGCAAGTTAAATTATGTCAAATTGATTCGTGAATCGATTTGGTTTGCAATGATTGATTCGCGGATCGATTCGGTTCGTAATATTTTGATTCGTTGCACCCCTACAAGATAGACACCTAAAAATGGTACCATCTTGTAGGCATGGAGAAAGTAGCTTTACAGAAATGCTCTAAATGCAGTCGTTTTGGAGTTATGAGCACTTTACTGAAAGTAGCCACCATTGCTGTTACTTAGCTATAGAAATAGGTCTGAAAAAACAGCATCAAATGAAAAGACATAAGCAAAAATCAATACCAAGCAAGGTATTGAAATAATAAAGCTACATATACAATTTGGTGATGATATGTGCAAATACCCATGGCAGAACACCCGAAAAAAAACAACCATGGCAGTCATCTTGTTAACACCCGTGGCGGCCATCTTGTTTTTCAGAATCAGCCAAAAAAGATTCCCAGGCAAGTTTTTCCAATGATGAATTTATCCTGCAAATTTGTAAGCTCTAGCTAATAAAGTATAATATTTTAAGAGATAGAAAGGCTTTTGTAAAAACGTGACGAACGGACGGACGCACGGACAGAGGGCATTATATAATCTCCCGTACCGGGCCTATCGGCCGGTGGGAGATAATTTTTACCCCACAGCCCTTAAGGGCTGTTGGGGTATTGTTTTCACCCATGGTGTCCGGATGGGCGGCGGGAAATAGTTTGTCCGGGCTGTATCTCAGAAACCGTAAGGTGTAGGAAGTTGATACTTGGTAGGGACATTGGTTAGGGGGTGTAGCTGTGCAACGTCATGGTCTGACCTTGATTTGACCTTGCCGTTGTGACCTTGAGTTTGAAAATCTTGTCCGGGCTATATCTCGGAAACTGTAAGGTGTAGGAAGTTGATACTTGGTAGGGACATTGGTTAGGGGGTGTAGTTGTGCAATGTCATAGTCTGACCTTGATTTGACCTTGCCGTAGTGACCTTGACCTATAAAATCTTGTCCGGGCTATATCTCGGAAACCGTAAGGTGTAGGAAGTTGATACTTGGTAGGGATATTGGTTAGGGGGTGTAGGTGTGCAACGTCATGGTCTGACCTTGATTTGACCTTTGACCTTGCCGTAGTGACCTTGACCTATAAAATGTTGTCCGGGCTATATCTCGGAAACTGTAAGGCTTGGGAAGTTGATATTTGGTAGGGGCATTGGTTAGGGGGTGTAGGTGTGCAACGTCATGGTGTGACCTTGATTTGACCTTTGACCTTGCCGTAGTGACCTTGACCTATAAAATGTTGTCCGGGCTATATCTCAGAAACTGTAATGTGTAGGAAGTTGATACGTGGTACGGATATTGGTTAGGGGGTGTAGGTGTGCAATGTCATGGTGTGACCTTGATTTGACCTTTGACCTTGCCGTAGTGGCCTTGACCTATAAAATCTTGTCCAGGCTATATCTCAGAAACCGTAAGGTGTAGGAAGTTGATACTTGGTAGGAATATTGCTTAGGGGGTGTAGGTGTGCAGCGTCATGGTCTGACCTTGATTTGACCTTTGACCTTGCCGTAGTGACATTGACCTATAAAATGTTGTCTGGGCTGTATCTCAGAAACCGTAAGGTGTAGGAAGTTGATACTTGGTAGGGATATTGATTAGGGGGTATAGGTGTGCCACGTCATGGTCTGACCTTGATTTGACCTTTAACCTTGCCGTAGTGACCTTGACCTATAAAATATTGTCCGGGCTATATCTCGGAAACTGTAAGGTGTAGGAAGTCAATACTTGGTAGGGACATTGGTTAGGGGGTGTAGGTGTGCAATGTCATGGTGTGACCTTGATTTGACCTTTGACCTTGCCTTAGTGACCTTGACCTATAATGCCTTGTCTGGGCTATATTTTGGAAACCATAATATGTAGGAAGTTGATATTTGGTAGAGACATTGGTCAAGGGTTATATGTGTGCAACATCATGGTGTGACCTGGATTTGACCTTTGATCTTGCATATCTGATACTATTTTATGTCTCTACGAGGATATCTGATACTATTTATCTCTCTTATATCTCTCATATTGTTTTACTTGAATCTTGGATGTTGCACCTTTGGGTGTCTTTTGGCGTAGATTAAGCACTGTTAAAGTCATATTAGAAGTCATTAACTGTTTTATTTTTGCAACTTCCCATTGTAACAGATGTTATTGCATCAAGTGAGCCACAGGTTTTGCGCCAATTCTACATAAAAGCATGTATTGCTACATCTGTATGTATGGGTAATATTCAAAACATCCAAATCATAATTCGACCATACAAATGAAAATCAAAATGGAAGATGTCTTAAAGCTTCATAATTTTTAGTTCACTGAATTATCTTGTTTTAATACTTAATTTTTATATGCAATTTCTTTCTCTTAGATGTTATTTTCTCTACTTAAACATTATTTGGACACTGACACTGCTCTGAAAGTATCCCAATCTGTGTACAGTTTCACTACTTCTATATCTCATGGTGTTTAAAACTATTTTCCCAGGCTGTGGGGTTTGGGCATCTCTGATGCTATTTTTTAAATATCCCGTTGAAAGCTTAGAATATAATGCTAATAGTGTGCGACAGACAATAGCTATGTAGATTCAATGAAAGGAAATCACGTACCGCATATACATGTATGTTATATGATGATCATTGGTTTAAAAGTAAAAAATCAATTTTGCATCATTTTTTTTTGGAATGACAAAAGTTACAATTTAAATCAATGATTTTAATTGATTGATATAAATCAAACTACCCTGGTTTAAACTTCATCTGGTCAATACTTATCAAGAAATAAAAATAAGATAAAAAATGTATAAAATCAGATGAAGCTATATAAATGTTATTTACAAGTTGAGATTTTGTATAACTTGCAACTTGTACAGGTCCAAAATTTGTACATGTTACAACTTGTACAAGTCAACCTGTACAAGTTGCAACTTGTACAAGCTGTTTGTACAAGTTGCAACTTGTACAGATTTCTTGTACAAGTTGCAACTTGTACAAAATGTCAACTTGTACATAACATATATAACAAGACCACTGCCGCGGTGTGAATCTCCCGCTGAGCATTAAAGGGGAGGAAATACCTTTTCCGAGATATTCACAATTTTTCATTTTCCGCTAAAATCCAAGATGACATTTTTGTCCTAGGCACAGAATACTGTTGTACTACCCTGTGGGTCAAAAATTCGCTCGAAATCGCTCTGTCTGTTACCGTTTCGAAGATATTTTCAATGTTTATTTTCTGCTGAAAATCCAAGATAGCTGCCAAAGTGGCGAAAATTGAATTTTTTTTCCCTTTTGCATAGTATACTCAGGTACTACCCTGCGGATCAAAAATTCACTCAAAATCGCTCTATCTCTTACAGTTTTCAAGATATTAAGACTTTTTCATTTTCCGCAAAAATCAAAGTAGCTATTACTCAGTTAGCTATGGACCTACAGGTCTCAAAATTTGCCATTACACAATATATCAAAAAGTAGGTGAACAACATATTTGACAAAAATCCTTTAAATTCAACCGTTTTGCTGTGATAAGCGATTTACTAAATGGGAAACCATGAAAGTAGCTATTACTCAGTCAGCTATGGACCTACAGCTCTGAAACTTTGCCATGACACAGAACATTAAAAAGTGCATGAACAATATGTTTGACAAAAATCCTGTAAATTTAATAATTTTGCTGTTATAAGTGATTTACTCATTATTGAAATTCAAAGTAGCCATTACTCAGTTGGCTATGGAAATACAGCTCTGAAACTTTTCCACGACACAGAACATTAAAAAGTAACCGATTAACATATTTGACAATAATTCCCTAAATTCAATAGTTTTGGAGGTATAAGTGATTTATTCAGTGTTGAAATTAAGAAATTTAAAAGTAGCTATTACTCAGTTAGCTATGGACTTACAGCTCTGAAAATTCACCACGACACAGTACATGAAAAAGTAGATGAACAACATATTTGACAAAAAATCCTCTATATTCAATAGTTTTTGAGTTATAAGTGACTTGCTGAATGGTCAAATGTTAAACTTAGTGTAGCTATTACTCAGCTAGCTATGGTGCTACACCTTGGAAACCTCACCATGATATAGTACATGAAGGAGTTGTTCAACAACATATTTGAGACCAATATTGTAAGTAACAGTTACAAAGATCAAAGCAACTTACTCATTTTGGTCATTGTTAAAAACAGAAAATAGCTATTACTCACTTAGCTATCAAGATAGACCCCTAAAAATGGTACCATCTTGTAGGCATGGAGAAAGTAGCTGAACAACATATTTTACAGAAATGCTCTAAATGCAGTCGTTTTGGAGTTATGAGCACTTTACTGAAAGTAGCCACCATTCCTATTACTCACTTAGCTATGGACCTAGGTCTGAAAAATACCAAGTAGGCTATTTTTAGGCTGTATAAAAGTGCAACTACACACTAAATCAACGAAAAAAAAAATCCATGGCAGAGCACCTGAAAAAAAAAAAAAACAACCATGGCAGCCATCTTGTTAACACCCATGGCGGCCATCTTGTTTTTCCGAATCAGCTGAAAAAGATTCCCAGGCAAGTTTTTCCAATGATGAATGTATCCTGCAAATTTAGAAGCTCTAGCTATAATATTTTAAGAGATAGAAAGGCTTTTGTAAAAACGTGACGAACGGACGCACGGACAGAGGGCATTTTATAATCTCCCATACCAGGCCTATCGGCCAGTGGGAGATAATGAAATGTTTGCATCAAATTGTATGTATATCATTCATTGCATTATGTGACTTAATAGGTTCATTTTCAGTGATTTTAACATTTTTGTCTGTGTTTAAGCAAAAGTTAAAAACTTTTGGTCAATCGACTAGTATTAACCAGTATTGACCACTTTTAGAGTATTGACCAGGGCGGTTTTAACCAGATAAAACCGCTGGTTAAAACCACACCTTCATTGACTGGCCAACCCTGTCACAGAATCATGGTTAATAGGTTATGCTTGAATCATTTTAGTTTCAGTATGATGATTTATTGTCCACTATGTTCTGTATGTGGCCTAAATACAGGGACATACAGACAGGGTAATACAAAATTAATCTTGAAGATATACACTCATACAATATTGTCATCTTCATTCATGGTATATTTTTTGTATCTATAATTCCTGTTAGAAATTGTGGGTATGAGAAAATTGTTAACCCAGATTGAATTTGAAATACACAAATATTTGTGAATCATAATAAGGTATTTGTTGGAAGTTGGACCAAGTTTTGAAGTGTGTTTTATTTGCAGAGTTCGGAGGAGAGCATTCCCAGTGAGGAGGAGATGAGCAGTGATGGGGAGGTGGAGATTATCGGTGAGAAGCCTGGTAACAAGGGGGAAGAGGAGGTCATGGCCAACCTGGCAGAGGACAGGTTGCCTTCAGATGAAGAGAGTGCAGAGGAGATAGACAGCGAGGATGAGGACTTGGTGGAGGAACTCAGTAGTGATGATGATGAGGAGGATGAGGAGAGTGATGATGCAGAGAGTGAGGGGGAGGACAGTGTGCATGAAATATCTCACAATGAAAAGGAAGGTGAACAACAGACTGATGACACACTCAGTGACAGACAAGCCTCTCAGAGTGACACAACAGTGAATCAAAGTGAGAGTATAATCAGTGACAATACCGTCAGTCAAAATGTCAGTGATGCAAACAGCACTGATACTAAAACAAATGAAGTAGACACTACCAACTCAAACAAAAGTTTGTTAGATAATGTAAATCTGCAAGAGGAAAATAGTATGTTTTCAGAGATTACGTTCAATGATTTGAAAGCAGCAGAAGAAGACACAAATAATGCTCCAGAAATTGGATTTCCAGAATTACACAGTGATGGCAAAGAGAAAAGTGAGTCTTATGACGGGGACAAAGAGTGTAAGAAGGAAGAAGCTGAAAGTAGCCATGTGTCTGAGAAAAATGCCCAGAAAGAAGAGGGAGAAGTTACAACTACTGGAAAAAAGAAACGCAAAAGAAAGCGAGAAAAAGATCCAAACAAAAAAGGTAAGCACCAAGAATGCCCGTTTGTGCATTTTGATTACCTTTAAACTGCAGCCTTTATTTAAGTATTGTCTTTTTAAGTTATATTCCCACAGCATTAACATTGCAAGACCAACTTCACCATGTAAAGAACTGTTCTGTTAGTTTTTTGGGGGATGGGGGTGTGTCTGTTATTATGTCCACCCCCCTGGGGGGTGGATATATTATTTTTGCTTTTTCCGCCCTCCGATGTCCGGCGTCCGATGTCCGGCGTCACGCATGGTTTCCACTCATTTAAAGGAAAAGTATTAGAGCTATTGTCACCAAATTTGGTATGCAGGCTTATTGGGTCAGTAGCTTGCTTGGGATTGCTTTTGGCTGTTGTACCTGTTTTGCTTACTGAGTAATACTTAAGTACAGCTATTTTCAGTACCCATTGGTTTCCGTGCATTTAAGCCAAAATAATTAAAGATATTTTACTACAATTTTGAATACAAGATTGTTATGTCCATAGCTCGCTTGGTATTGCATTTGGGACTGATAGCTTTGTCAGTACATGAGTAATAGCCATTTAGGTACTTCATTGTGTATTTTCAGTACTACTTTTGAGTAATTTGCTAATATCTCGGAAACCGTAAGAGATAGAGCGATTTCGACACAATTTTTGACTCACAGGGTAGTAGAAGAGTATTCTGTACAAAATTGAAAATTTTCAATTTTCGCCACTTTTGGCGGCCATCTTGAATTTTTGCGAAAAACGAAAAAATCTTAATATCTCAGAAACCGTAAGAGATAGAGCGATTTGGACAGAATTTTTGACTCACAGGGTAGTAGAAAAGTATTCTGTACAAAATTAAAAAATTTCAATTTTCGCCACTTTTGGCGGCCATCTTGAATTTTTGCGAAAAACGAAAAAATATTAATATCTCAGAAACCGTAAGAGATAGAGCGATTTGGACAGAATTTTTGACCCGTAGGGTAGTAGGAAAGTATTATGTCCACCCCACTGGGAGGTGGACATATTATTTTTCATCAAAATTTTCGATCCACAGGGTATCTGAGAATTCTACTCTTGCCAATTTTTAAAAAATTTTCCCCTCCCCAAAAATGGCGGCCATTTTGAATTTTCGCCAAAAATGGCAAAACACAAATTTGCTTCTATCTCCTTAACTGTGTGAGATAGAGCGATTTCGTCGAAATTTTCAACCCACAGGGTATCTAAGGAGTGTACTCTTTGCGATTTTCAAAAAATTTGCCCCTCCCCAAAAATGGCGGCCATTTTGAATTTTCGAATTTTTGCCAAAAATGGCAAAACACAAATTTGCTTCTATCTCCTTAACCGTGTGAGATAGAGCGATTTCGTCGAAATTTTCGACCCAGAGGTATTTGAGCATTGTATTCTTGGCAATTTTAAAAAAATTTTCCCTCCCCTAAAATGGCGGCCATTTTGAATTTTCAAATTTTTGCCAAAAATGGGAAAACACAAATTTGCTTCTATCTCCTTAACCATGCGAGATAGAGCGATTTCGTCGAAATTTTTAACCCATAGGGTATCTAAGGAATGTAATCTTTGCAATTTTCAAAAAATTTTCCCCTCCCCAAAAATGGCGGCCATTTTGAATTTTTGAATTTTTGCCAACAATGGCAAAACATAAATTTGCTTCTATCTCCTTAACCATGTGAGATAGAGCGATTTCGTCGCAATTTTCGACCCACAGGGTATCTAAGGAATGTAATCTTTGCAATTTTCAAAAAATTTTCCCCTCCCCAAAAATGGCGGCCATTTTGAATTTTCGAATTTTTGCCAACAATGGCAAAACACAAATTTGCTTCTATCTCCTTAACCATGCGAGATAGAGCGATTTCGTCGAAATTTTCGACCCACAGGGTATCTAAGAAATGTACTCTTGGCAATTTTCAAAAAATTTTCCCCTCCCCACATATGGCGGCCATTTTGAATTTTCGAATTTTTGCCCAAAATGGAAAAACACAAACTGTCCTTAACCGTGCAAAATAGAGTTATTTCGTTGAAATTTTTGACCCATAGGGTATCTAAGAAATGTACTCTTGGCAATTTTCAAAAAATTTTCCTTTTCCCAAAAATGGCGGCCATTTTGAATTTTCAAATTTTTGCCAAAAATAGAAAAACAGGAATTTGCTTCTATCTTCTTAACCGTGCAAGATAGAGTGATTTCGTCAAAATTTTCAACCCAACCAATGCAAAAAGGCATGAAGCTGAAATAATTTACATCTACACTAATAAATATTTAAGCATCATTGATATATTTTACAAATGAAACAGGGTCTTGTAAGACTACTGTACAATTTGGGCAAGGTTAATGGGGTGGACATTACACATGATAATGTGTGTTCTTCTATGCTATCCTGTTTCTATTCGCATCTACTATCAACAGGGCGTCCTATTTCTAGTTTTTTGTTCAATTTCGACATTCCATTACAAACTTAAGCATGTTTTTTTCTTCAATCTACGAAGAGTTTAACATACAACTCCATTATTGTATAATTTATGATGTGAAAATAATCACAATTATTATCAATGAAATATATGTGCTACTGAATTTTGTCTTTCAGAGAAGCCTGAGAAGAAAAAGGGCACAAAAAGGCGCAAGAAGGAAAAATCAACAGACGATTCCCCAAAGAAAAGAAAAAAGACTTTTGAGAGAAAAAATATCAGGTAAAATTCCAACAGTGAATTAAATTGGCTTTGATTATATCACAGTTTTTCCGACATATATTTTTGAAAATGCTTAGCTGTAGTCTCTTTTTCAAAATCTGCAACATTTGAAGTATTGAAGTCCTAATCATTTTCAATTTCCCTCTCAATTATAAAAAATGGTATCCTAATATCCCCAAAATATAAAGATATGACAGAATCACATTACCATATTCTAGGCAGTGTTCACCGCTTAGCAAAATATGTTGTAGGACCGCAGGGCCTTGAGCAAGAAAAAGTTGCAGGCCCAGCCAAAAACCTCAAAGATATGCCGATTGCAGATGTAATTTATATATTTCAGCCTAATAAGTTCTCAAAGCATTTATTTCTGATTATGAATCAGTACCCTTATAATGTATCAAAAATCACATGTTTACAAATATAGTTATAAATCTACTCACTAGGGGGCTCCAGTGCTAGATTTTGAAGAATACATGAATATACACCGTTAAGAATATTCACGGTAGGAAGTTTCATGTACAAAGTTTGGTATATACGCGGTCAATGTAGGAATATACACGGTCAATGCAGAACATTTCCTGGCAATATTTTATTAATAGAAAGGCTGGTTTAAGATCTAAAGCTAGTGTGCTATTTGTTCACGGACCTGCCTCATTAATATTAATGAGCAAATATGAGGTCATGGAATTTCTTTGAAGGAGGTTTTCTAACAATACTTTATGAATAGATTGGCTGGTTTAACTTCTTTAAGATCAATTGCCAGTGTACTACTTGTTCCGGACCTGATAAAAATGATACCAAACAGTCTGATATTGGGAATTATGTGACCTTGCATAGTTGTTCATTAATATTAATGAGGGAGGTCTGTGAACAGGAAATATGCTTGTAGTTTTCATTTAAAACCAGCCTTTCTATTTATAAAATATTGTTAGGAAACCTTCATATTTGCTCAGTAATGTTTATGAGGCAGGTCCGTGAACAGGAAATATGCTTGTAGTTTTCATCTTTAAAGTATTATTAACCACGTATCTATCATATATTTCTGTCATACACATTTTGAAAGCTATCATCTGATTGGTCGATGGTAGATGACGTTGGCCAATCAGAAGAGAGATGAGAAATGTGATGACAATATTTGTTTACAATAATGGCTACCACTTTAAAACCCCCTGATATGTTGAAAAACGTAGCAGTATACATGGATATATCTTATTTTAAAAGTTTCTGGACTTCGGGACTGACGCAGTGCACAACGTTTTTAGTCCGGAGAAGAAATTCGTGGACCTGGACCGCCGGGTAACCACCAATGTCGAACACTGATTCTAGTTCTTATGACATTGGAAGGTTCATCTATTAACATTTTGACAACAGAATATACCAGTTGAAAGTTTTTTAGTACAGTTGGCCACAGCTTGTAGTAATATTTTATACATTTTGTGACAAATTGTCAAGACTTACTCAAAGAACTCAAGAGTACAATACATGTAAAGGATATAGAATTTTTATGTATATTCACTATATTGTGATTGTATAATTGATCACAACATATTTAAGTGGAGGTTCACCTGTTGTTATGCTGTTTTTAGGAAGATCATCAAGGATCAGGACCTAGATGAAGAGACAGTGCGGGCACAGCAGGAGGAGATGGACAGGAAGCAGCGGATGCTTGAGAAGATTGAGAGGCTCAAACAATCCCAGCTGCAGAGCCTGCTGGAAGGTAACATTTTCACTATGGGTAAGATATGGTGGGCTCCATACAACCTGCTGGAAGGTAACATTTTCACTATGGGTAAGATATGGTGGGCTCCATACAACTTGCTGGAAGGTAACATTTTCACTATGGGTAAGATATGGTGGGCTCCATACAACTTGCTGGAAGATAACATTTTCACTATGGGTAAGATATGGTGGGCTCCATACAACCTGCTGGAAGGTAACTGTGAGATTTTTACTGTGCGTGATTGGACAAAATATCATTGTAACATTTTGTATTCCTTTTGGAAAGTAAAAGGGATCATTCGCAAAATATTATATTTTAAAAGCTCTTTTTCCCAATATAATTCTCTTACCGCTACATGAATAGATTTTATTGTGAAAGTCAGTATTGACAAATACCAATAGCTACTTTTATTTGCTAGAAATATTAACACATCTGTATCTGTGAAATGCCCATCTTCCTGAATAGTAATGTTAAACTCTGTTTTTCAGATGAAGATGATTTACCAGATAATGAAAATGATTTAAAAATGCCTGAAGAGATCACCAGCAATAAAATTGAAGATGGTAAGAATCTTATTATTAAGTTAAGTTTAATTAAAATTGAAGCTAACTTTAAGATAGCTTTAAGTTGTTAATGTATACCTCCTGGAAAAACGTGTATAATCAGAATAGAAGTTCTGATAACATATTTTACTCATTGAAAAGTGCCATATTTATCATATTATTCTGATATCAATTAACAAAAATAACATGGAAACTTGTGTCTAGGTTGTTGTCTTATGAAAGAGTCTGTCTTTTAGACATTTCAAGCCCAAACATGCATAATTATAAGACTATTATTCCTATTGTGCACAGGTCTGTATTTTTCTTTTAAACTGTATGATTACTTGTGTTGAATGTGTTTAAGGTTGCTGTGGTGACAGGTATTTCTCAGGGTTATTATAATATGTGCAGAATTCTGGGGACCAGTTCCATGGTGATTTAAGTGCTGGTGAGATGTGTATACACACCACTTTGACACTGTGTACACCTGTGTTTTTGTTTGTAGCAGAGGTGGTGGAGATTAGCTCAGATGAGGATGATGTGCACATGATTCCTACTGAGCCGGACGAGCCCAGTGAAGAACATGACCCCAACAACAGTGGCAGCCATGTTAATGATGCCATGAACCAGCCGGACTCAGAGGGCAGGGTACTTGTCAATGTGGGACACCCGCCCGATGAGCCAGATATTTTCCTTGCTCCTCTGCTTGCAGCCAACGTAAAGCCTCACCAGGTAGATATGCTTGGAAGAAAATGTTGCATGTTGTCATCACTATGTTTTCACATTAGATCAGGGTGGGTAGTATAAGATAAGTGAAGGAAAGTTTGGGTAATGTTAGAATATGAGCATGTACAAATCATTTAATTGAATATTTCAGGCTTCGCATGGAAAACTGAGTTTTATATCATATTAGCTATCTGTTTGGCATTTTAAGCAAGCTCCTGTCAATGTTCCTTGTTTAAATGTGAGGATTTGATTCGCTAGTAATTTCAGATTTTGACATTAATATGGATTTATGGCACTGTTATTAATGCACTGAAGTTTTAAAGTCTGATTTAAACTTTAAAATGCCGAGTATTGAGGAAATTGTACTGTCACTAGCTTGATGTGGAGCTACTTGGTGATAATCTCAGTATACAGTCATTTCAGAAATACCTAATGCTTTTCATGTACCTGTAAACTTAAGGCTCTGAGGGTATTGTTTCACCCTTGATGTCTGACTGGGCGGTCGGGTGGGCAGTGGAAAATATCATGTCCAGACTGTATCTTAGAAACTGTGAGCTGTAGGAAGTTTATAATTTGGTGGGTACATTGGTTAAGGGGTGTAGGCGTGCAAAGTCATGGTGTGATCTTGATTTGACCTTGCTGTAGTGACCTTGACTTTTAAAATCTTGTCTGGGCTTTATCTCAGAAACAGTAAGGTGTTAGAAATTGATTCATGGTAGGGACATGGGCTAAGGGGTGTAGGTGTGGGAAGTTGTTACATGGTGGTTATATTGGTTGGAGGTGTAAGTGTGTAATGTTATGGTGTAATCTTTGACCTTGTCTGCGCTGTATGATACATATTTCCCCGATCACAAAGTTCTATGCATTGTTGTATGGATTTAATTAATTAAATTTTACAGTTTCATTACTTTTTCTTTAAAAATTAATGCTGTAATCTTGTAATTAAATGGTCTTGTTTTGATACTTTGTCTTTACATACATTGTCTCTTTCTTAAGCGTTATTTCCCCAGTGCCTTTAAATAACTTACAGTGTCTGTTCTGAAAGACTCCATATCAGTTGTACTTTTTTCTCCTCTTTTATATCTCATGGTGTCCAATGCCGTTTCCCCATGCTTTGAGGTATGGGCATCTCTGATGTTATATTCCTACTCTTCAGATTGGAGGGATCCGCTTTCTGTATGACAACTTGGTGGAGTCCTTGCAGCAGTACAAAAGCACCAATGGCTTTGGTTGCATCCTTGCACATAGCATGGGATTGGGGAAGACCTTGCAAGTCATTTCATTTGTAGATGTCTTCCTCAGGTAGAATGTTTTATAATGGGCTGCTTGGCTAAAACGTCAAAAAAAAAAAAAAAAAAAAAATTATATACTTTATTTTGTAGTCGAGGTGAACAAAGATATTTTACTTTTGTTTATTGAAGAATGATTATAGTAACATTGGGATTTCAAATAAATAAATGTTGACCATATAGTTCTTGGGTGAGATCAGTCAGTTGACTCCTCTTGCAACAATGCATTTAACTAAAATGGTATGTGTAACAATGATAATTTTTCAGGTTTATCTGTTGTTATTTCCATATTTAAACTTTTGTAAAGCTTGCATAGTTTGTCTTGGTATATGTAGCATCTTATAATAAAGTACACGTTCTTCACTTTTCGATACAATTAGAACAGTTTGGGGGATATATTTACTTTGTATTATTGAAGAGTGTATGAATGGTTTGTTAAAATATCATTTATTTTGCACAGGTTTAGTGAAGGCAAGAGGGTGTTGATCATTGTACCAGTGAACACACTGCAAAACTGGATGAATGAGTTCAACATGTGGCTCCCTCCAGGTACACTTTCTTTTGTGAATTTTGTCCTTGTGATTGCTTAAGGATGCCCAGTGGTTTACAACACAGAAGCTTGAACATCTAGTATGTACTGCTTTTCCCAAACTTTGCAACTATGTGTTATGATGTGACCATTACAGTGTGTGGAAAGAGATATTAAACACCCAAGTAAATCATCTGAGCTCCGGGTTATGCCTACTGTGTAATTCTTTTTATGATAAAATATATATGTCACAGTTAAGTTGTGTAACCAGTAATTTAGTGAAATTCCTGAATGTTTACATAGTTATAGAACAATTGATTTAGTTTAGTCGATTGAAGAAATTTATTCAGTAAGTATTAAGTAATTATGACTGAAAAGATATTAATTTGTAGTGTTTGTGTCTTTCATTTGCAGAGGAGAAGGCCAAGCCAGATGATGGAATATGGCCCAGACAGTTTAAAGTGTACATGATCAGTGACTCACAAAAGAATAACTTATCCAGGTTGAAAGTAGTTGGTGAGTTTAATTTTTTTTCATGATACTTTGTGATGTATTGCCTCTGGAGAAATGATTACATAGGTTGTACATTCAGCGAATATATGAAGGGACATGTCAGTTATATTGGTTGATTATGCTAATTAATTCAATCAGATTTGTTGTGTTTTTGTGATAAAATGGTGATGCTAACAGAGTTACTTTATTTTTCTTTCTCAATAAATGAAAGCACCCAACTAATTCCAGTTAATGTGTATGTGTACTGTAGTTACTGAAACAGGGAATTGTCCACAGATGCATAACCAACATATTAGATTAAAAGGTAGCAGTTAACAAGCAGAACAAATAATAATTGCCCTACTGATTAAATCTTGACTCCTTTTCACTTACAATTTCAGTGTGGGGCATGTTGGTCGATAGTGTTCATAATGGTACCCTTTACAACTAGGGCTGCGAACGAGTACTCGAGCCTCGGTGTACGAGGCAATCTTGGCTTGTATTTGAGTCCATTTTAAAAACTCGGTTACTCACGAGGTGTTGTATTATCGCCCACGTAATCAAACGCTTTTGTAAAAAATGCTACATTTCAGCATTTTCATCACATAATATCAATTAAAGTTGTTATTTTCGCTTGAAAACATACATTTTATTGCGTAAAATAGCCTTACCTTATCCTCACAAGTGCTTGTTTGGTTTTGTGGAGCAAAAACGTATCGACCGACAAGAATTTTTTAAGGAATATTCTTGTCACAAGAGGTGACCCCTTTGTCTGTGCATGTCCGCGCTTGCGCAGTAGTCGTTGTCGACAGAAGATTGTCGAGAGCTCTTCATTATATTTTTGGTCGATGTGGGAGCAACACGTACTTTTCCTTATTATCGTCCATTCACGGATGAAAATCTATGAAGTTTTGAAGCGTGCAAGCGTGCACCTACCTGTAGTTATCCATTATTCGACTGGTACTACCACTAATTCTGCTTCCCTTGTCCTGAAAACGGTCAGAATGAGAAGTTTATAGTCTTCAGTGGAAGACGGTGATAGATTTGTTTCCGGCTGTGTTCATTTTTTATTCGATTGGAACTACTTCCTTGTTGAGGAAAGGTATGCAGAGAAGAGCTGCCGTAAGTTTTCAGTGGAAAACTGCTTCTAAAAGGTCAGAAGAAGATGTGCAAGAAGATTTTGCTGTAAAGTTTTCAGTGGAAAACTGTTTCATTGTCCCTTATTTGATGGCACAGCATGAGTATTAGCTTCTGCTGGAAAACAAAGAAGAAAGAATGCAGTTGTCTTGGCAGCGGAGGTCGTAGATTCTTTACTGTGGGTGGAGCGCCACTCTGGTAGAGTAACAGGTCTCCCTCCAAAAGAACAACTACAGAAGCCTATCCACTGATCCTTCCAGTTATTATTTTGCTTCCCAGCAGGTACAGTGAACTTCCTGCTTCTCAGACATGAAAATATGGACAGATTACCTTCCTTTGCTGTAAATTTGGATGAAGATCCAACAGATATCTTTGGGGCAGTATGTGCACTGCTTGTCTGTTCAGCCCTGTTGAAGAATTGCAATAACTAGCTACTAGATAATAAAACCTTCCTATGGCCACGTCTCCACTGGAAAGAATGCTGTGACTTTTGAGTTAATTCTTCTGCAAACTCAACGAAAATCAAACTGGCTACATGAGATATGGTGTTGAAGTCCTTGCTTCCAACCTTTACGAGTGTGTTTGCACAGTATATACAGGACAGGAGCTATGTCCAGTAATTATTTGTCCTGTTACCCTCTGATATGCAGAAGGAAAACATCGAGCAGTATTACTGGCAGTGATGGGATATTTTCATTGCCATCCCAGAGTTGTGCGAATCTTGAGTTGGAGTTGTCGAATTACTCCCCAATCGAATTCGCCAATGCCTGTACTACCCACAATGCAAAGCGATGACGTCAGACAGGAAAACATGGCTACAGTACTAAATATACCGCTTAAATGCTTCTAAAGAAAGCGATTTATCCACTCAACAATTGCAGAACTACAGGTTTCTATGGCAGTTTATTTCTTGTATAGAAACTCGGCTAATGACGACCTGTGATAGATCTCAGTGTCCTGAATTGATTTCTAACTACGACTTCAATGGTCATTGCCCACGCGTGAAGTTCGTTTACTATGTCAATAAATACCTGCTTGTCCCATCATTTAAACGGGAGACAGCAGAAATTATTAGAAATTAGAAGATGCGTTCTTCTATGTACCGATGCACAAGATTTTCAACATCTACTTCAGGTTAATGTACACGGTCATACCAATCAGTTCAAAGCAATATGAATTAGCGACCCCTCTACAGTATCATGCGAGTAGTAAAGAAGCAAAACTCTTTCTTCAGTCTCACGGAATAGGAGTTCACCATATACCTAAACCACTGGTTGTTTAGTGTACGTAAAAGACACCAGTATTAGGTTCAAACCAAAGAACTCATCCAATTATTCATCAACTGGGCTTCGTGATTTCGATTTCCTAGGTTACCTCTGCATTTTGGTACCAGGAAATTTCTTTCACCATATACCTAGACTACTGGTTGTTTAGTGTACGTAAACGACACCAGTATTGGGTTCAACCAAAGAACTCATCCAATTATTCATCAACTGGGCTTCGTGATATCGATTTCCTAGGTTACCACTGCATTTTGGTACCAGGAAATTTCTTTCTACCTCGAATAAATTAAATACCTGAGAATCTATTCAAGACATGGCGATCTCATCACAATCAACCCCAAGGTTGCTTATATCCCAGGTAGGGATACTAGCATCTTTGGAAAAGACTATACCAATGGGTCAGTTATGTATGTGTGCCTTTCAGTGGTATCTAGAAAAAACTGGCAATATCTCCAGTCACTAGTTGTGAGAATTCCTGTTTCAAATCCTTCTGAAAAGGCATATTCAGTGGTGGAAAATGCCAAAAAATGGGAAATAGGATACCTTTTCTATACACAGGTGCACAATTCCCTTATTTTCGTAGATGCATTAAACCAGGGTTGATGATCCCATCTAAAAGCATCACAGTCAGTGGCTTTGGACAGTTAAAAATGTATATATTACATTTCAATGTCATACAACTGAAGGCAGTGTGTTCAGCCCTTAAAAGCCTTCAAGACAAATTCTACACAAAAGAATTCTGATAGCATCAGACAACACCACTGTGTTCGGTTATCTGAACAAACAGGGGGGGGGGGGGAGCATATACCTCCTAGTTTGGCGCAGCTTGGCCTACTGCAATCCTTGAAATATACTCATAACAGACAGACATATTCTTGGTTGCTTAAAGGTCATACCCAACATCATCTCCAGAAGGGATAAAGGTTTGGCGCATCCTGGCCTACTGCAATCCTTGGAATATACTCGTAAGAGACAGAAATATTCTGGGGTTGCTTAAATGTCATACTCAATGATCTCTACAGAAGGGACAAAAGTAATCTGTACAGAATGGTTCTTACTCCCTTTATGGTTCTAGACAACGTGCAAGTTTGGCACAAATCAACAATAGGTGTTTTATGCAGGTATGCTGCATCTTGGCCTACTGCAATCTTTGAAATATTCTCATATGAGCCAGATATATTCAGAATTGCCTAGATGTCATGACAGCCTCTCCACAAAGAACGAATAATACAGACAGAATAGTCTCTTCATCTTTAAATATTCTATTTGATTTACATAGTTTGTCAAATACCAATGGTAGAGATGTTTGCCACCAATATGAGTCACAAACTTCCATTCTATGTTGCCAGTCCCAGATGCAGATGCTCTGAACATAGATGCATTAAACATCTTGTTGGAGGTTCTGGACTGCTAGGCCTTTTGTCCTTTACCACTTATTCCAAAAAGTCATTGAACAAGTGAACACCAGGTGCAAAATGATTGTAGTGGCCCCTTGGTGACCCATGATGCATTGGCTTTGGGGTCTGGTGAGTCATTCAACCAAACCTCCATTACAGCTACTTCACTGGTCTCAGAAACAGCCATTCAGTCAGAAATATCATCTGAATCTGTTGCATTGGCACCTTCATGCTTGGCACCTTAACACCACTCAGAATCTCTTACATCATTCTCTGAGCAAGGGGTAGAGAGATTTAGGGCACCTCAAGGACCCTCATCTTGGAATGTATGAGTCATGATGGACCATTTTGAGTTCTGGTACCCACAGAATAAGGGGCCATCTCAGAGCCTACTGTCTCAAATATACCAGATTTTTTGATCCATTTACTTGCAAAAATCTGAAGCCTGTTACTATTGTTGGCTTTGCAGCAGCAATAGCTGATCATTTACATTTTTTGTGCAGGAGTTGAGCAAAAGCCTGGATCTTTATAGGCCTATTGCAAGTGTTTATAGAGAGAAGCCCACTGCTAACACAGGTGTAGCATCAAGGGATTTGCCTTTGCTTCTGTTGGTTTTCACAAAAGGCTCCTTATTAACCTTTAAAGGAGGTCAGTCAAAAAAAAAAAAAAAAAAAAAGTTTGATTTGCAAGACTGTTGCAATGGCATTGGAAGTGTATTCTGGGACTTTGGCTCCTTCAGACACAAGCCTCATAGGAAGGAGGTTACAGTTTCTCCCTCCTACCTACCTTTTCAGCAAGGACCTATTAGCCTCAATTGGTCTAGATTGGCTCCAGTGGTCACTTCAGTTCTAGATCATTCCTGAACTCAAATTGCCTGGACACATAATTCGTTGTCCTCCTACAGCACTTACATCCTTCTTGGACACGACTACTGCTTGGAGAAAAGGGAAAGTCTTCTTCTCTTGCCTTTTAGCAAGAATCAGTTGGCTTCTGATGCCCCAGATGGCTCAAACCAGTGGTCATTCCAGCTCACAAACCTTTCTTGAGTTGACGTTGGACTGATGTTGTGACACTCTGCCCTCTTACAGTACTTAGTTACTATCAAGACAGTACAAGTACTTCAAGGAGGTGAAGAATCTCTTGCTCATATCTTTTAAGGAAGGCTTGATGGAGATATCTTGAGTTCTGCTATCTCTTCCTGGATCAATCTGGATGCATGATTAGATTGCCAGTCCTTTAATTCTGATTCTCAGAATCCATACATTGAGACACCTATTACATCCATGGCTGCCTCTTTAGTTTTCAAGAGTGGGGTCTTACCTGAGCAGATATCAAACTCTTTTTATTGGAAGACCCACAAATCTTTACTACATTCCACTCGAAGATGTAGCTTGGCAATCCCATGACCAGTCCATGAATTGGGTCTTGTGGATTCACCTCAGCATGTAGTCAATTTTTGTGTATTTATACATGTTATTCATATGACTCGCATATTTTGTTCTCTCCAGTTATACAAGTGTTGTGTCACTGACATATGTCTTTCTTAACTTACATATGGCCCCATATCTGCAGTTTATGCAGTTCAGTTTGCCTGCTTGCAGATATTCTCATTGTCAGATGATGACATCTTGTTTGGGGAGTCATGCAGACATCTCCGGCCAATACTGGGTGATGGTTAATACTGCTGTATGATTTGTTGTAAAATTATCTACAACAGCAACAGCAGCAACAATGACAACCACATCATGGATCTCTTGTTGAGGTTAGCAAATTACTTATCTGTGTTGAAGAAGTAATATATAACCTAACATGTGGCTTATGGAAGCTTATCTTATCCTCTTATCTTATCAGTGCTTTATTTGGTGACCCCTTGTCTGACAATCATCTAACAGTGTGGCCAAAACAAATACCCTCCACCTGTTATGGTTGTATTCAAGCACTTGTGAGGATAAGGTAAGGCTATTTTACACAATAAAATGTAACAAATTTTATTGTAATTTAACTTTTTACAAGTTAAATACTTACCTTATCCTCACAAGGATAAACCCACCCTACCTCCCCGCATAATTTGTTTTCTGGGGATCAAAAATACAATGAAGAGCTCTCGACAATCTTCTGTCGACAACGACTACTGCGCAAGCGCGGACATGCGCAGACAAAGGGGTCACCTCTTGTGACAAGAATATTCCTTAAAAAATTCTTGTCAGTCGATACGTTTTTGCTCCACAAAACCAAACAAGCACTTGTGAGGATAAGGTAAGTATTTAACTTGTAGAAAGTATTCTATAATATATGGTCAAATAGAAGACGTTTTTCTTCAAAAGTTTCGTTTCCGGAACCGACTATTTGTTTATAGAAGACTTCTAATGGTAGATACTAAATCTCGCGGTTACTCGAATTCTGGCCGGTTGTCGGAGGGCGAGTACTCGATGCCGTTTTTCTGCACCCGTCACAGCCCTATTTACAACTGTGCCCTTCATTTTGTTCACAGAGGACTGGTACAAGCTTGGTGGCTGTCTGTTGATGGGCTACGAGATGTACAGACTCCTGACCTCTAAGAAAGTTGCTGTGTCCAGACCCAAGAAGTCAAAGGGCAGTGACCCTGTGCTGATAGATCTAGTGGAGGAAGAAAAGAATACTGAGCTCATGATAAGTAGGTGTCAGCTTGTGATAAGTTGGTGTCAGGTCATAATAAATTCATGTTATCTCATGAAAAGTACATGTATTAGCCAGCTTGTGATAAACTAGTATCATCTAATGGGAAGTAGTTATCAACCCATGAAATTTGGGTCTTCCTCATGATTGCCCGCTTGTAATGTAGGGTGTTATCGGAAGATAAGTTGGTGTCACCCTATAGTGTCAACTAACTGGTACCATAATAAGGTAACAGAATGAATATTACAATGTTTTAAAACACAAATCACTGTTAGCTATGTGAGTGAGCCATATTTTTTACAGAAGCAAATTTTTCCTGCCTCCTGTACAATATCATGATGTATGTCAACAATTGTGTTAAATTGATTGTCAACTATATTGAGAAACGTCAAATAAAACAAGTGCATTGCAACAACTTAGCCCATTGTGTAAACCTGCTTGTAGGTTTGAAGACAGCCTTGGTGAATCCAGGTCCTGACCTCATCATTTGTGATGAGGGCCACCGAATCAAGAACAGCTGTGCAGGAATCTCACAGTCTCTGAAAAACATCAAAACAAGGTATGTAGGAGTACAAATCACTGACAAGGCTTATGCTTCTCTTCTATCATAACATAACTTAAATAAATGTGTTTCTTGTTTATTAAAACTATTATTTTCTGTTTTCACTTTCCATGAAAAAAAAAATTTCATAATGTTACATTGTACTCTGATTCATAACACTTAATCAGTGTTGTCTACCTGCATTTTTTGTACATGAGTAGTATTGGTTAATTTTTAACCTTCATACATCTCCAATAATTTTTCAGTGCAATCCTGTATCACCCTTGGTCATACTTGTCATACTGTTGTTACTTGCTGTTTTCACCAGGCGGCGGGTGGTGTTGACTGGCTATCCACTGCAGAACAACTTACAAGAATATTGGTGTATGGTGGATTTCACCAGGCCTAATTTCCTGGGCACAAAGACCGAGTTTGCCAATATGTTTGAGCGCCCCATTATGAATGGTCAGTGTGTGGATAGTACATCTCAGGATCACCGGCTGATGCGGTTCAGAGCACATGTTCTGCACAGCCTGCTGGAAGGATTTGTCCAGAGGTAACACAGTAACAGATCATCAAAGCATACAACTGAAATATTTGCTTTTCAGTCAGTGGCTTCTCACTTCCTCTTGACTGAGTTTCTATTGGCCATAATATGTTGGTTATAGTTCTTTAGCTTTACAAGTAAAAAATGTTATCTTTTATGCAATGACCACAGATGTCAGCATCAGCGTAAAACTTAACTAATTTGAACTATTTCTTAATACGTCAGGTATTTTCTAGTAGTTTACCACACTGTAAAATAGCAACAAATATTACTCTGAATGTATTGCATGATATCTCTTCCAGACGAAGCCATGATGTGTTACGGCGTGCACTGCCTCCCAAGGAAGAGCACGTGATTTTGGTGAAGATGTCATCCATCCAGCGTACTCTGTATAAAGCCTTCATGGACAGTCTGGAACAAACAGACATGGGGGAAATGGCTTCGGCTAATCCACTCAAGGCCTTCTCTGTCTGCTGCAAGGTAAGGCATACAACTACATTCTGTGAGACATGTAAAACAGTGATGCTTCAGCAATCACCAGTGTAGGTAGGAAAGTGGTGATGTCAAGTTTATTGCATGTATAAGACCATTCATCTTCAAAAAATACTGTGGAATATTTTTTTTCTTTAAAAAAATGTAAAAGTCTAAAGCTGTTTAACTTATATTATGGAAACAAATTTGATATTTATATCTTTATAAGTACACCTTATAAATGAAGAAACTCAGTTGTAAGACATTTTAAAAATTTTACTTTGTTCATTTAAGATCTGGAATCACCCAGACATATTGAATCAGATTGTGGAGCAGCGTCGGATGGAGGACAATGACCTTGATATTGATGAGGCAAAGATGGAGGGGGAGGGAGGCAGTGCAATGCCCAAGTCATCGGCAAGGAAAGGCAGGGGAAAGGGCATGATGTCTGACTTCAAAAAGTCTGCCTCAAACCCTGAACTCACCATGCCCTACCTAAATGACAAGCAAACCACCATCAGCTATGACTGGGTGAGTTTTTCATCCTTTCATTCTTTTTGCTCTTGTTTAAAAGTATTTCTATAATTGACATGATTCAGGAACTTGTTCTTTTTGTGTTCTTTTGATACTTATTTAAATTTATGTTTACAGGCCCATGAACATTTGAAAGACTATCAGCCTGGAGTGCTTGAAAACAGTGGTAAACTAGTCATTCTGTTGTGTATTTTGGAGAAAGCAATAGAAATTGGTGATAAAGTACTAGTCTTCAGGTAAGGATCAAATACATGTGTAAGTGCTTCTATTAATACATCTTTATGTAGTGGGACTATATGGAAATTTGGTTGTTAAACAAAATAAAAAAAGTATTGAAAAATCAACAGAAATATTTTATCATTGCTCTGGTCTGATGTGTACTTATGTTGTTTTTAAACAACTCTGAGAGATATTTTTTCAGTTAGACTTCCTGTTTGAAGTGAGAGTGCAAGGTAATTGCTAATTATTGTGTCCACCATCTTGAATTTTGGTGGAAATTAAAAATGTCATTTATCTCGAAAACCATTAGAGCAATTTCAAGAAAATATGGGACCCTTTGGGTAGTAAGAAGCCCTATATAATGTCACTAAAAAGTTTCTAATTTTCAAAATTTTGGCCACCATTGTGGATTTTTATGGAAATCTAAAATGTCATTTATTAGTCGAATCTTTGATTCGAGTTATGTACTGAGTTGCGGCCACGATTTTAAATTGGCCGTTTAAGCCCTTAAATATCAAATTCTGAATAATATTTCTTCATATATCTGTACATTAAGGTGTATATTATACACTCTGCCATTTTAAAGATTTTTAATGCCTTTATTAAGTTATATTTTATGAAGTAAAAAGCATGTCTGGCACTACGTCTGGCTTTGTGTAAAGTCCCGGATGTCCTAGAACCTATTGTATTTCCATTGTGATTTTCTACTCGAACGAGTCTTTTTTAACGGTTTCGTCTGCTGGTTTCTAGAGGTGAAACCCCAATTAATTTATTTGTCTGCTGGTGTATCACGCAGTCACTGTTAATGTAAAAATGTTGTCTGCGCATCTACCCATTTGTCAAACAAATAACCCGCAAAGAAATTAATGAATGAAGTGACATCACGGTAGTACTACACCTTTGTCGTTCAGCCAATCAGAATCGACAATGAAAATATTCAAACTCCGTAGTTCTACATTCAACCACTTGAAGGCGCTTTTGCATGTCCTAGAAGTTATCACGTCATTTCGACATCGGTAAAATACACCATAATCTAGGGTTCCCTATTTTCGCTCATTGTGGCTATTCGTAGAAACAACACACGAATATTTTATTTGAATACTTACAATTTGCTTCTGTAAAATATCCAGGGACAATGCGCCTCTTTCTTCACTTGATCCAATATCCATATTTCCTCGTCCTTTATTTGAGGTTATTTTTGTGATTGAATCGCCAATAAAGTCCGCGCATACATAGTTTATTTCTACAATATGCTGGTAGTTTTCATCTTAAACCAGCCTTGTAAAAGGAAACCCCCACAAAGAACTGCCGTGACTGCGCCTATTTGCTCATTAATATTAATGAGGCAAGTCTGTGAACAGGAAAAATGCTGGTAGTTTTCATCTTAAACCAGCCTTGTAAAATATATTGTCGGAAAACCCCTTCAAAGAACTGCCGTGACTGCGCATGTTTGCTCATTAATATTAATGAAGCAAGTCCGTGGACAGGAAATATGCTGGTGGTTTTCATCTTAAACCAGCTTTGTAAAACTGCGCATCTACAGACCCTTTATATTTGTAAGCAAATACCCATCTCGAGACACAGATCTGAAAACTTCCGTGAAAGCGGTTTCAAAATGCGGGCGATAATACAGAGTTTACAGATTTCAACACCCAGTCCTGTCCTAAGATTCGACTCTGTGGTTGGGTGAAAGCCAGCCACTTTACTCTAGTTTACATATCTGGTATTGATAGAGCAATTTCAAGCAAATTTTGTCCAGTTTTGGTTTTAAGGACATTTAATATTTTAGGATGTTTGATTTAATCTTTATACCTTTGAAGCTCATATAGGATTGTCATGATGGAAAGGCATGTTTTAGTCCTAGTTTTCCGGTGGATACGTCTTGCATCTGGCCACAGATGGGTCTTCTGTCTTGTTAACTATAAAATAGCTTCTTCTTTTTTTAATCAAGACATTAAGACATAGGCCTGAGTTGCTTAGATTTCTTTCCATTCATAATTCTATTTTTTGTGTTTTCAGCCAGAGCCTCTTCACCCTTACACTAATTGAAGACTACCTAAACAAAATCAAGCTACCCAACTCTCAGGAATACTGGACCAAGAACAAAAACTACTTTCGTAAGCATTTTCCTATTTCTTCTTGGTTCTGACTGATTTGTAAAATCTTTAAGAAACCAAAGAATGGTTGGATCACAGATTTTGCATTCAAAAAATCAGTTTTGGCCAGAAGTTGAATGTGAAGATTACTCTGTTTTCTAATATTTACTCTCCTCTTTCCTTTTCCAGTGATAAATTTCTGTAAAGTTCCCAGATCAATGCATTTGTCTCATATCTCTGCAGTTAGCGTCTTAATCAGGATATTTATTTGATGGTATTAACTGTAGACTTACAGAATGTTTACAGTTTATAGTTCAGACTTTTTGACTGTAAAAATACCTGTATAATACTTTAAAAGCAATGTGTGGATGTGTGTGTTCAGGTCTGGATGGCAGCACAGTCAGTCAGGACAGAGAGAAACTCATCAGCCAGTTCAATGCTTCAGACAACAACAGCATACATCTATTTCTCCTATCAACCAGGTAATATTCTCATAACCAGTTTACAGAGCCTCTCAACCAGATGACATAGCTTCTCAACCATTTAATGTGTCCTCTCCACTGCATAACATAGCCACCCAACCAATTATCCTCTTGTCAACCAGGTCACATGTCCTCTTCAAAAGGTAACATCCTCTCAACAAAGTAACTGAATCAGGTAACCTCCTACCCAACAGATGTGTCCTCTCAAGTAATTAATGTCCTGTCAAACTTTTAACATGTTCTCTCAAGCTGGGCACCTCCTGTTCACCAGGTAATATATTCTCTCAACCTAGTAATGTCCTGTCAACCTTGTAATGTGCTCTCTCAACCAGGTAACACAAAACAGATTTAAAACAGGTTGCATCCTATAAGTCAGGTAACACCCTGTCAACTAGGTAAAATAACCTCTCAACCTGGTGACACACACTGAACCATATCTCACATCCTTCTAACCAGATAAAACACCCTCTTAACCAGGTAACACTTCCTCACAACTAAGTAACACATTAACTCTACAAGCTACATATTTATCTCAAACAGGTAATGTTTTTTCCTCCTGTGAACCAGGTAACACATTATTTGGTATTTTCAATTGATAGGAACTTTATTTTAATTGTATCCCCAGATAAAATTTGGGGATATACTAGATTCACTTGTTAGCACTTTAAGCCCTACAACTCTCAGTCTGTGTGACCCATCCAGCTAATATCAGAGAATATATTCATGTCTTTTTACTTGTGCCAAAAATCAAGGCTTTGACATTTAACCTGTGTCTGAGGCTAATAAAGAGCCCACTCGGCGGACTTTTTTCTAAGTTTTCACATATTTTGCTCTGTATCTTGGAAATGGTAAGTCTCCCTAATCTCAAACTGTACTAGATGTAACTTCTACATATGATCCATGTGGAAAATTTAAGGTCAGTAGTTTTAATTTTAAGGTCACTTTAGGGAGTATATACAGGGACCCATTTTATGCACATTTTGTCACTGTAATGTGGTCTATCAAGCTAAAATCTCACCTGGAGGAATATAATTGGTTTCTTTACATATGGCTAAAATTACAGGCTTTGATTTGACATTTAAACTGTTTATGAGGACCATTAAGACCACACCTGGGGATTTTTTCTACATTTTTCATTCTTATCAGAAATCAAACGAGTATTTGCACAATGATTATGTTTCACATATTTGCTATGTATAAGAGCATAGATGTATATTTTGAAATAAAAAAATCCCCAAATTCTGGAGAAACCCGTCCATCTGCTAAGATATTATCACAGCATTTTATGATATGTCATCTATCCACTAATATACCAAAGTCATACAATACACAAAAAATTGTGTTGGGTTAACTACATTAGAATGTACAGACAGCTATTTAAATACTGAATCTTATTGTTGCAGGAAGATTGAAAATAACACGGGTACACATTTATTGTTGTACAGAGGAAATGGATGCTACATAAATACCCAGTCAATGCCTCTGGCATGAGAAATGGCCTGTCTGGAGGTCAAGAGATATGAGTATGATGGCTTGTTTGAATATAACAGCAGATGCATTTATTTGGAAATTCAAAAGAACCAAGTGATGCAATTCAAACATCACATTTAAAACATGCTCCTCAAATTTAATGTGCTTTATACCTTCCTCCACTTTTGCAAACAAAAAATGAAATTTTCTTTCAAGTCAGTTAAATTGCATCACTTGGTAGTCTGCACACTATAGATTTCTCTGTTGTTACTCTGTGGTTTGACCTGTTCAGGGCTGGGTGTCTGGGAATAAACCTGATTGGTGCTAACCGTGTGGTGGTGTTTGATGCATCGTGGAACCCCTGTCATGATTGCCAGGCAGTGTGCCGTGTGTATCGGTATGGACAGATGAAGAACTGTTTTGTGTACAGACTGGTCAGTGACCTCACCATGGAGAAGAAGATCTATGACAGGTACCATGATCTAATTGATCTTAATTGAGTTCTCACAAATTGGCAACAAAAATACTAGTGTAAAAACTAAAAAAGAAATAGCTTTTTATATTCCTTTTTGTCAAAGGCACAAAAAAATATAATATCAATGTGTTAATTGCGATGTGGACATTTTTCACAAGAATTACAAAGATAAGGTTAAATTTTAACCGCCCATTATTTGATTAAATCTAAGTTAATGCAAAAGTACATATAATTGCATGTCATTGTTTATTGGGCCGAAGTACCACATATGAAGCTAAAATTGCACCTTTTGACAGAAAATGATATTTACTGTCATTTCTGTCAGACAAATCAACAAGCAGGGGATGTCAAACAGAGTGGTGGATGAGCTGAACCCCATCAACTGCCTGACCAGGAAACAAGTGGATGTCTTGCTGCAATATGAGGTAAAGTGACACAAACACAGCGACTCACGATTACTTCTCACTGGTTAAAGTTAAGTGATGGTTGTAAAGTGTAGTTCTTCCTCTGGATGTTTACGTAAAACAATGGTCAAGTGACGTGAGGGGTCAATGAAAAGTAATTTAGATTTAAGTTACACTTGGAGTATTTTATTTGTAAAAAAATTATATTCATTCAATCATTTCTGTTATTACATCTTTTGACAAAAGCTGTGTTTAAGCATGTTTAGAGTACAAAAAAAAACAGAATAGTAAAAATAGATGCCGTACAGTGTATTCATGAAAAGGTTTACAAAATCACCTTGCTGTCTCAATATTCAGTATATTGTTGACTAGGAATATTGAGATATAATGCTCTCAGTGATGTTCTCATTTATTGCTTACAGGATGCTGACCCCCAAACCATTGATTCCAGCTTAGCAGATGAGAAACAGACAGAAGACCAAGTTTTGTACAAGTTGATCAAAGAACACAATCGCTGGATTACTAAGGTGTGTGACTAGTCTACATGCACATAGACTTATCCCTGCTGCAGCTAGTATTTGTCAACTGGCCGTTTATGCTTATCTTTTTCAATTTCATTACTTTTGTTGCACATTCAGTTAAACTTCCTGTGTTCTTTATATCAGAATACTCCAAATGTTTTCTTATATAAACAGTAAAATGATGTTTATCTAAAAAGCATTATCTAAGATGTTCTTAGGTATTTTTTATCAGGTATCTGTATTAATGGAAACCTCTCAATAAGATGTAATTTCCCACTGGTGTGAAACATGTAGAAATGGTCTGTGTATTATACTTTCTGAAGCTGACATTCAGCACTGTTGTCAGCTATTGAGAAATGATGAGTTGATGTTAAATGATATATGTGTACTCTCTCTGTAGATTCCATTTAGCCATGAGTCACTGTTAATAGACAGAAAGGACCAGCGTCTGACAACGACAGAGAAGAAGCTTGCTCACCAGGGTTATGAGATGGAGAAGAAGATGAGCAGCAGCTACAACCGGCCATCCTACAGCGCCTTCTACCCGCGGGCTGGCCCCACTGTTAGACCCATCACAATGTAAGGCACAGTCTACAAAAATTTTCTTTAATCATATATGTTGGGAAGCAGAATCAGGAAGGTCTTGCAAACATCTGCAGTTTGTGAAGTATATGTGACATGATTGAAATTTTCCAACTCCCAAACCAGAACTTCAGCCCAACTTGTCATAAATGACATCAAGTCAAATCAGGATGTACACCAGTCATATTCTATTGCCAATACATGAAATGTTATATATGTTACAGTCAATCTGTGAAACCACGCGTAGTGACTGAAAGTGTCAGTCATTTCACGTAATGACTGAAATGACCAGTCATTACGCGTAATGACTAAATTTGCAGTCATTTCACGTAATGACTGAAATATATGGTTCATTTTGGTTCATTGATTTAGAGTTGTTTTTCATCACACCCTTTGTATTATGCAAAACCTTTGTACATTGTTCCCCTGCTTTATGAAAATTTTTGTGCGAGAGAACATTAAACTATTTTAATCAAATTAATAACTTTGGAATTTTCACATGCTTCCTGAATTTATAGCCAGAATGTTCAAACCTAAACACAGACTTTTGTAAGAGACTTTATTGTCATTTTCAATATATTATTAAAATATTAAATGGTTAAATGTATTTAATTACTTTTTAAATGTTATGTATATTCAAAATTCATATTTGCAGTTTTTACCCCACAGCCCTTAAGGGCTGTCGGGGTATTGTTTTCACCCATGGTGTCCGGATGGGCGGGTGGCGGGAAAAAGTTTGTCCGTGCTGTATCTCAGAAACCGTAAGGTGTAGGAAGTTGATACTTGGTAGGGACATTGGTTATGATGTGTAGGTGTGCAACGTCATGGTCTGACCTTTGACCTTGAGTTTGAAAATCTTGTCCGGGCTATATCTCGGAAACTGTAAGGTGTAGGAAGTTGATACTTGGTAGGGACATTGGTTAGGGGGTGTAGCTGTGCAACATCTTGGTGTGACCTTGATTTGACCTTGCCGTAGTGACCTTGACCTATAAAATCTTGTCCGGGCTGTATCTCGGAAACCGTAAGGTGTAGGAAGTTGATGCTTGGTAGGGACATTGGTTAGGGGTTGTAGGTGTGGAGCATCATGGTATGACCTTGCTTTGACCTTTGACCTTGCTGTAGTGACCTTGACCTATAAAATATTGTCCAGGGTATATCTTGGAAACCGTAAGGTGTAGGAATTTGATACTGGGTAAGGACATTGGTTAGGGGGTGTAGCTGTGCAACATCATGGTGTGACCTTGCTTTGACCTTGCCATAGTGACCTTGACCTACAATGTCTTGTCTGGGCTATATTTCGGAAACCATTAAGTGTATAAAGTTGATATTTGGTAGGGACATTGGTCGGGGGTTAAATGTGTGCAACATCATGGTGTGACCTGGATTTGACCTTTGATTTTGCATATCTGATGCTATTTTATCTCTCTACAGGGATATCTAATAATATTTTATCTCTCTTATATCTTTTTACTTGAATCTTGGTTGTTGCACCTTTGGGTGTCTTTGGATGTAGATTAACTCTTTCGGCGCGATTGGCGACTTCCGTCGACATATATAACAAGCGCGACGCTAACGTAAGTTTTGATCTGTTCAACGCGGCTTTGTTTTTCACAAGTAGCGAATGAGAAAACAGGAATTTTTTCATTGGTTGAGTCCTTGACCAATGAAAGTATTATATTTTCTTTGCTTTTTGATTGGCCGACGGCTATCCAATAGAATTTGAGTATTTGTTGATTGACAGGCTCTCTGCTGGAAATAAGGAATAATTTACGTAAGCATGTATAGGTTCATTGCCAAATGAGAAAATAGTACTAATTCATTGTTTCTTTTGCAGAATAATGTCTTTTAGGCATTTTAAATAATTGTGTGATGCAAACGAAATATTTACAGCTTATTTACAGTCTATTTACACAAAGAAATGACGTATTCACCACGTCATTATCACAGTAAACAATTTTATATGTCACGGCGATTATTGTCGACTTTCGCGCTTCATAGAAATGTCGACGAAAGGCGACTGCCGCATTTTATATGCATTTTACTACGTGAAACTCACGGCGAAAGAGTTAAGCACTGTTAAAGTCATATTAGAATTCACGTTTTACTTTTGCAACTTCCCATTGTAACAGATGGTATTGCATCAAGTGAGCCACCTGTTTTGCCCCAACTCCACATAAAGCATGTATTGCTACATCTGTATGTATGGGTAATATTCAAAACATAATTTGACCATACAAATGAATATCAAAATGGTAGAAGTCTTAAAGCTTCATAATTTTTAGTTAAATGAATTGTCCTGTTTTAATACTTAATCTTTACGTGCAGTTTCTTTCTCGTAGATGTTATTTTCTCTACTTAAACATTATTTGGACACTGACACTGCTCTGAAAGTATCCCAATCTGTGTACTGTTTCACTACTTCTATATCTCATGGTGTTGAAAACTATTTCCCCAGGCTGTGGGGTACGGGCATCTCTGATGCTATTTTTTTATATCTGATTTATCGGGGAAATTGGGATCTGAACCCTTCATATACACAATACATTCAGTTGTGTGAAATCACATTAAAATATAATTGGGTCAAAAATCCTTAAGACTACCAAGTTCAGTCAGGATTGATTGGGATAGGTTTCCAGATAAATTAGGTTGTTCCCAGTGCAATCCCCAGAATTTGTAAGCATTTGAATTATGTCCACCCCCCTGGGGGGTGGATATATTATTTTTGCTTTTTTCGCCGTCCGATGTCCGATGTCCGGCGTCCGGCGTCCGATGTCCGGCGTCACGCATGGTTTCCGCTCATTTAAAGGAAAAGTATTAGAGCTATTGTCACCAAATTTGGTATGCAGGCTTATTGGGTCAGTAGCTTGCTTGGGATTGCTTTTGGCTGTTGTACCTCTTTTGCTTACTGAGTAATACTTAAGTACAGCTATTTTCAGTACCCATTGGTTTCCGTGCATTTAAGCCAAAATAATTAAAGATATTTTACTACAATTTTGAATACAAGATTGTTATGTCCATAGCTCGCTTGGTATTGCATTTGGGACTGATAGCTTTGTCAGTACATGAGTAATAGCCATTTAGGTACTTCATTGTGTATTTTCAGTACTACTTTTGAGTAATTTGCTTCTATCTCCTTAACCGTGCGAGATAGAGCGATTTCGGCAAAATTTTCGACCCGCAGGGTATCTGAGGAGTGTACTCTTTGCAAATTTCAAAAAATTTTCCCCTCCCCAAAAATGGCGGCCATTTTGAATTTTCGAATTTTTGCCAAAAATGGCAAAACACAAATTTGCTTCTATCTCCTTAACCGTGCGAGATAGAGCGATTTCGTCGAAATTTTCGACCCACAGGGTATCTAAGGAATGTAATATTTGCAATTTTCAAAAAATTTTCCCCTCCCCAAAAATGGCGGCCATTTTGAATTTTCGAATTTTTGCCAAAAATGGCAAAACACAAATTTGCTTCTATCTCCTTAACCGTGCGAGATAGAGCGATTTCGTCGAAATTTTCGACCCACAGGGTATCTAAGGAATGTAATATTTGCAATTTTCAAAAAATTTTCCCCTCCCCAAAAATGGCGGCCATTTTGAATTTTCGAATTTTTGCCAAAAATGGCAAAACACAAATTTGCTTCTATCTCCTTAACCGTGCGAGATAGAGCGATTTCGTCGAAATTTTCGACCCACAGGGTATCTAAGGGATGTAATATTTGCAATTTTCAAAAAAATTTCCCCTCCCCAAAAATGGCGGCCATTTTGAATTTTCGAATTTTTGCCAAAAATGGCAAAACACAAATTTGCTTCTATCTCCTTAACCGTGCGAGATAGAGCGATTTTCGGCAAAATTTTCGACCCACAGGGGATCTAAGGAATGCAATCTTTGCAATTTTCCAAAAATTTTCCCCTCCCCAAAAATGGCGGCCATTTTGAATTTTCGAATTTTTGCCAAAAATGGCAAAACACTAATTTGCTTCTATCTCCTTAACCGTGCGAGATAGAGCGATTTCGGCAAAATTTTCGACACACAGGGTATCTAAGCAATGCAATCTTTGCAATTTTCAAAATATTTTCCCCTCCCCAAAAATGGCGGCCATTTTGAATTTTTGCCAAAAATGGCAAAACACAAATTTGCTTCTATCTCCTTAACCGTGCGAGATAGAGCGATTTCGTCGAAATTTTTGACCCACAGGGTATCTAAGGAATGTAATATTTGCAATTTTCAAAAAATTTTCCCCTCCCCAAAAATGGCGGCCATTTTGAATTTTCGAATTTTTGCCAAAAATGGCAAAACACAAATTTGCTTCTATCTCCTTAACCGTGCGAGATAGAGCGATTTCGGCAAAATTTTCGACCCACAGGGTATCTAAGGAATGCAATCTTTGCAATTTTCCAAAAATTTTCCCCTCCCCAAAAATGGCGGCCATTTTGAATTTTCGAATTTTTGCCAAAAATGGCAAAACACAAATTTGCTTCTATCTCCTTAACCGTGCGAGATAGAGCGATTTCGTCAAAATTTTCGACCCACAGGGTATCTAAGGAATGTAATATTTGCAATTTTCAAAAAAATTTCCCCTCCCCAAAAATGGCGGCCATTTTGAATTTTCGAATTTTTGCCAAAAATGGCAAAACACAAATTTGCTTCTATCTCCTTAACCGTGCGAGATAGAGTGATTTCGGCAAAATTTTCGACCCACAGGGGATCTAAGGAATGCAATCTTTGCAATTTTCCAAAAATTTTCCCCTCCCCAAAAATGGCGGCCATTTTGAATTTTCGAATTTTTGCCAAAAATGGCAAAACACTAATTTGCTTCTATCTCCTTAACCGTGCGAGATAGAGCGATTTCGGCAAAATTTTCGACACACAGGGTATCTAAGCAATGCAATCTTTGCAATTTTCAAAATATTTTCCCCTCCCCAAAAATGGCGGCCATTTTGAATTTTTGCCAAAAATGGCAAAACACAAATTTGCTTCTATCTCCTTAACCGTGCGAGATAGAGCGATTTCGTCGAAATTTTTGACCCACAGGGTATCTAAGGAATGTAATATTTGCAATTTTCAAAAAATTTTCCCCTCCCCAAAAATGGCGGCCATTTTGAATTTTCGAATTTTTGCCAAAAATGGCAAAACACAAATTTGCTTCTATCTCCTTAACCGTGCGAGATAGAGCGATTTCGTCGAAATTTTCGACCCACAGGGTATCTAAGGAATGCAATCTTTGCAATTTTCCAAAAATTTTCCCCTCCCCAAAAATGGCGGCCATTTTGAATTTTCGAATTTTTGCCAAAAATGGCAAAACACAAATTTGCTTCTATCTCCTTAACCGTGCGAGATAGAGCGATTTCGTCGAAATTTTCGACCCACAGGGTATCTAAGGAATGTAATATTTGCAATTTTCAAAAAAATTTCCCCTCCCCAAAAATGGCGGCCATTTTGAATTTTCGAATTTTTGCCAAAAATGGCAAAACACAAATTTGCTTCTATCTCCTTAACCGTGCGAGATAGAGTGATTTCGGCAAAATTTTCGACCCACAGGGGATCTAAGGAATGCAATCTTTGCAATTTTCCAAAAATTTTCCCCTCCCCAAAAATGGCGGCCATTTTGAATTTTCGAATTTTTGCCAAAAATGGCAAAACACTAATTTGCTTCTATCTCCTTAACCGTGCGAGATAGAGCGATTTCGGCAAAATTTTAGACGCACAGGGTATCTAAGCAATGCAATCTTTGCAATTTTCAAAATATTTTCCCCTCCCCAAAAATGGCGGCCATTTTGAATTTTCGAATTTTTGCCAAAAATGGCAAAACACAAATTTGCTTCTATCTCCTTAACCGTGCGAGATAGAGCGATTTCGTCGAAATTTTCGACCCACAGGTTATCTAAGGAATGCAATCTTTGCAATTTTCAAAAAATTTTCCCCTCCCCAAAAATGGCGGCCATTTTGAATTTTCGAATTTTTGCCAAAAATGGCAAAACACAAATTTGCTTCTATCTCCTTAACCGTGCGAGATAGAGCGATTTCGTCGAAATTTTCGACCCACAGGGTATCTAAGGAATGCAATCTTTGCAATTTTCCAAAAATTTTCCCCTCCCCAAAAATGGCGGCCATTTTGAATTTTCGAATTTTTGCCAAAAATGGCAAAACACAAATTTGCTTCTATCTCCTTAACCGTGCGAGATAGAGCGATTTCATCGAAATTTTCGACCCACAGGGTATCTAAGGAATGTAATATTTGCAATTTTCAAAAAAATTTCCCCTCCCCAAAAATGGCGGCCATTTTGAATTTTCGAATTTTTGCCAAAAATGGCAAAACACAAATTTGCTTCTATCTCCTTAACCGTGCGAGATAGAGCGATTTCGGCAAAATTTTCGACACACAGGGTATCTAACCAATGCAATCTTTGCAATTTTCAAAATATTTTCCCCTCCCCAAAAATGGCGGCCATTTTGAATTTTTGAATTTTTGCCAAAAATGGCAAAACACAAATTTGCTTCTATCTCCTTAACCGTGCGAGATAGAGCGATATCGTCGAAATTTTCGACCCACAGGGTATCTAAGGAATGTAATATTTGCAATTTTCAAAAAATTTTCCCCTCCCCAAAAATGGCGGCCATTTTGAATTTTCGAATTTTTGCCAAAAATGGCAAAACACAAATTTGCTTCTATCTCCTTAACCGTGCGAGATAGAGCGATTTCGTCGAAATTTTCGACCCACAGGGTATCTAAGGAATGCAATCTTTGCAATTTTCCAAAAATTTTCCCCTCCCCAAAAATGGCGGCCATTTTGAATTTTCGAATTTTTGCCAAAAATGGCAAAACACAAATTTGCTTCTATCTCCTTAACCGTGCGAGATAGAGCGATTTCGTCGAAATTTTCGACCCACAGGGTATCTAAGGAATGTAATATTTGCAATTTTCAAAAAAATTTCCCCTCCCCAAAAATGGCGGCCATTTTGAATTTTCGAATTTTTGCCAAAAATGGCAAAACACAAATTTGCTTCTATCTCCTTAACCGTGCGAGATAGAGCGATTTCGGCAAAATTTTCGACCCACAGGGTATCTAAGCAATGCAATCTTTGCAATTTTCAAAATATTTTTCCCTCCCCAAAAATGGCGGCCATTTTGAATTTTCGAATTTTTGCCAAAAATGGCAAAACACAAATTTGCTTCTATCTCCTTAACCGTGCGAGATAGAGCGATTTCGTCGAAATTTTCGACCCACAGGGTATCTAAGGAATGCAATCTTTGCAATTTTCAAAAAATTTTCCCCTCCCCAAAAATGGCGGCCATTTTGAATTTTCGAATTTTTGCCAAAAATTGCAAAACACAAATTTGCTTCTATCTCCTTAACCGTGCGAGATAGAGCGATTTCGTCGAAATTTTCGACCCACAGGGTATCTAAGGAATGCAATCTTTGCAATTTTCCAAAAATTTTTTCCTCCCCAAAAATGGAGGCCATTTTGAATTTTCGAATTTTTGCCAAAAATGGCAAAACACAAATTTGCTTCTATCTCCTTAACCGTGCGAGATAGAGCGATTTCATCGAAATTTTCGACCCACAGGGTATCTAAGGAATGTAATATTTGCAATTTTCAAAAAATTTTCCCCTCCCCAAAAATGGCGGCCATTTTGAATTTTCGAATTTTTGCCAAAAATGGCAAAACACAAATTTGCTTCTATCTCCTTAACCGTGCGAGATAGAGCGATTTCGTCGAAATTTTCGACCCACAGGGTATCTAAGGAATGCAATCTTTGCAATTTTCCAAAAATTTTCCCCTCCCCAAAAATGGCGGCCATTTTGAATTTTCGAATTTTTGCCAAAAATGGCAAAACACAAATTTGCTTCTATCTCCTTAACCGTGCCAGATAGAGTGATTTCGTCAAAATTTTCGACCCACAGGGTATCTGAGCATTGTACTCTTGGTAATTTCTAAAAAATTTTCCCCTCCCCTAAAATGGCGGCCATTTTGAATTTTCAAATTTTTGCCAAAAATGGCAAAACACAAATTTGCTTCTATCTCCTTAACCATGCGAGATAGAGCGATTTCGTCGAAATTTTCAACCCACAGGGTATCTAAGAAATGTAATCTTTGCAATTTTCAAAAAATTTTCCCCTCCCCAAAAATGGCAGCCATTTTGAATTTTCGAATTTTTGCCCAAAATGGAAAAACACAAACTGGCCTTAACCGTGCAAAATAGAGTTATTTTGTTGAAATTTTCGACCCATAGGGTATCTAAGAAATGTACTCTTGGCAATTTTCAAAAAAATTTCCTTTTCCCAATAATGGCGGCCATTTTGAATTTTCAAATTTTTGCCAAAAATAGAAAAACAGGAATTGGCTTCTATCTTCTTAACCGTGCAAGATAGAGTGATTTCGTCAAAATTTTCAACCCAACCAATGCAAAAAGGCATGAAGCTGAAATAAATTACATCTACACTATCAAATATTTAAGCATCATTGATATATTTTACAAATGAAACAGGGTCTTGTAAGACTACTGTACAATTTGGGCAAAAGGTTCATGGGTGGACATTACACATGATAATGTGTGTTCTTCTATGCTATCCTGTTTCTATTCGCATCTACTATCAACAGGGCGGCCTATTTCTAGTTTTGGTGCTTTTCTGTCCATTCTGTCCCTACTTAAAAGTTGGTCCTGGCAGTCCTGGAACATGGAGCCATGCCTTAAATGAAACAAAATCATTAAAGGTAAAAAAAGACCATTACCAAGCTCAGAACATGTAATTGTAATGGAGCACAGAAATGAGAAGGCTGTTCTCTTCCGCTTTTATATTCGTTTTTACACAAACATATGACCATAAATTTTTCAATGCCAGTTATTTTCCAAAATGAAAGTGGACATAGTATTGTTTCTCTTGCTGAAATAAATACATATTGAGGGGCAGAGTAAAGGAGAAAATGTCCTGGAGTACTTCAGTGAGTCCTCAGTTATTGAAGACACACAATTTTTAATTTTTTTTTTAAATTTATTTTTATAGGTACAATTTTAAATGTAACATACATTTAAATTACAAGAACATGGTACATGTAACATAAATAGAAACCAAGTATAACTAGGATGTTTAACTAAACAGAAACGTCACACATATCACAAACTCCTTACTATTTGTTTTCACTATATGTTACTAACAATTCTTCATTGTTTTGCATTGCACAAAAGTCAAATATTAGTAAACAAATTTTTCCAATTGTGCCATCTTTTTTCAAATATCTCACTGCAGCCATTTATTTCACTCAAAAGCTTCTGTTCATCATATTGTTTTTTTATTATATCCCCAGACGAAAGTCGGGGATATATTGGATTCAGGTCCGTTGCGCCGCCGCCGCCGTAGAAATTTCCTTGTGGACGCGATAACTCAAAAACAAATTAATTTTTTTTTTCAAACTTGGTACACATGTTAAGGGTGCCCAAAGGAAGATCCCTATTTTAAGGTGACCTTAAACTCCCAGTAAAAAAGAACTTATGGCCACCTTAAGGTCAGAAATTGGACTTTTGGCCACTTAGAGCCCTGTAGGTCACAAACTATGATGCTCAGCTGGCTGAAATTTTACCTGATAACACATTAATATGTTCTTAGTACATGTGCCGAAAATCACGACTTTAAGTTAAGGAGAAAATTGTGTTTGAGGCCCATAAATACCCCCACTTAGGGATTTTTTGCTATACTTTTCACATATTTTGCCCTATAATTTGGAAGTGGTAATTCTGATGAGTCTCAAACTGCGCTAGGTATAACTTTGATATGTAATCCTTGTCTGTAGAAAATTTTAGGGCTGTAGGTTTACCCAAAGGGGTCGACTTAAGGTCTCAAAAGTGCCCACAGAGACCCAATTTATGCACTTTTTGCCACTTTCAAGCACTGTAGCTTTCAAACTATGTCTCTCATCTAAGTTAAATATCATCTGGGAATATATCTATGTGTTTTCTTATATGTGCCCCAACATTTAGGCCTTTAATAGACAGTTAACCTGTGTATCAGGACCATAAACACATACCCGAGTGACCCTTATAAGACATTTTTCACATCTTTTTCCCTGTAACTTGGAAATGGTAAGTCTGAGAAGTTTCAAACTGTATTAGATATATATTCTGTGTGTAATCTTAGTATGTAACAGATTTTAAGTCTGAAGCTTTAATTTTGAAGGTCAAATTGAGGTCTCTAAAAGGCTCCCAAAGACCCAATATTTGGACTTTTTGCTACTTTTAAGCCCTGTGACTGTCAAACTATGTGACTGATAGAGCTCAAATCCTATCTGGGAAGATATTAGTATGTTATTTATATATGTGCCAAAAATTAAGGCTTTAAGAAGACATTTAACCTGTGTATGAGGACCATAAATCCCCACCCGAGTGACCATTTTTAGACATTTTTCACATATTTTGCCCTGTAACTTGGAAATGGTAAGTCTAAGAAGTTTCAAACTGTATTAGATGCATATTCTATGTGTAATCTTAGTATGTGACAAATTTTAAGTCTGAAGGTTTAATTTGAAGGCCACATTTAGGTCTCTAGAAGGCCCCATAAAGACCCAGTATTTGGACTTTTTGCCAATTTTAAGGCCTGTGACTGTTAAACTATGTGACTGATAGAGCTGAAATCTCATCTGGGAATACATTATTATGTTCTTTTTACATGTGCCAAAAATCAAGGCTTCAAGTAGACATTTAACCTGTGTATGAGGACCTTAAACACCCACCTGAGTGACCCTTTTAAGACATTTTTCACATATTTTGCTCTGTAACTTGGAAATGGTAAGTCTGAGAAGTTTCAAACTTTATTAGATACATATTCTATGTGTAATCTTAGTATGTAACAAATTTTAAGTCTGAAGCTTTAATTTGAAAGCCACATCGAGATCTCTAAAAGGCCCACAGAGACCCAATATTTGGACTTTTTGCCACCTTTAAGCCCTGTGACTGTTAAACTATGTGATTGATGGAGCTGAAATCCCATCTGGGAATGCATTATTATGTCCTTTTTACATATGCCGAAAATCAAGGTTTTTAGTAGACATTTAACCTGTGTATGAGGGCCATAGACACTCGCCCAAGTGCCTTTTTGGACATTTTTTCCGTATTTTGCCCTGTTATTTTGAAATGCTTAGTGTGACAAGTCTTAAACTGTATTATATATAATTTTTGTTTGTTATGTATGTCCCCCAAAAAGTTTCAGATCTGTAGTTTAATTGCTAAGGTCTCTTTAACAATTGTAAAATGCCCACAGAAACCCAATTTATGGACATTATGCCACTTTAAAGCCCAGTAACTGTCAAACTATGTGGGTTATAGAGCTGAAATCTTTGAATTTTTAAAAGGAAATGCCTGTCTATTTAAATTTTGAATATTAATAATGTTATGGCTATCTTAGTCTTTTAAGAACTTATTTTTGTGTGTTATACCTCTGCTTGCTGAGTTTTTAACTTTTTAAAATGAAACTAGTTAAACATATTCAAGTAGACAAAATGGACACTTTAAGTGAGCTTTAAGTCCCAATATTAATGAAATTATATCGGTATGTAGTAAAACTAGGGGATTTTTAACCCTCAACTAGCCCAGTTTTATTCAACTTGCCTCAGTTAATTTTGACACAGCTCCTACAGTTATGAACTCATTTCAGTTGATAATCACATACTTAAAATTCTCAATTCTTTTTATATTTGAGTACCCCTTTTATATAGATTGTTTGTTTACCATTTATGCTGTAGCACTCCATCTCTTTGTAGTCCCAACCCACATCCCCCACCCGGATTCCCCCCACCCACCTCTGGGACCTCCAGCTATATTGAGTGACACTAAATAAACAAAGGTATTTAATGATATCAGATGAGAAACAAAGAACTCAATGGGGTTGCAGATCTTGTGTAATAGTGAGAGAGGTGTGGAGAAGGGGACAGGGGTGGGGGTGGGAGGTGGTGGGCTTCATTACATATAACACAAAGGGGAGTCAGAACTGAGATTGTGTCACATATTTAGGTTGCATATATATGGACCACATATATAGGTATAGAGGAAATGAATAACTGAAAACAATTTGCAAATTCTAAAAATAATATAATAAAATAATAATATAAATAATTTTTTTTTAAATAATATTTTATTTGTGAACAAATATAGAAACAGATATGCGCTTTTGGGATTATGAATTTTAGAATGGACATTGAATCATTAATCATTTAAATACTTTGAAGGAAGATTGAAAAGTATGATGAGTTGAGTTAAAAATAATATTTTATTTGTCAACAAATATAGAAACAGATATGCTCTTTTGGGATTATTATTTTAGAATGGACATTCAATCATCAATCATTTAAATACTTTGAAAATGGGTTTAGAGTTATCATTGCAGGAAGATTGAAAATATAATTTGAGTTATGTATTCGGCGTCTGGGGATACACCATCTTCCTTGGGAAGATATAACCAGAGTAGATTGATGTGCTGAAGTTCATATAATAATGGGTAATTATGTTTTAAAAAATTCCCGATCAAAACCTGTGGCGTGAGTGATGACCTGTCTGGGGATATGTTGGCGCCGAGTTGGCCCAATCTAGTTAATTTTTGCACTTGAAATACATTCAAATTTTTTTTGGTTTAGTGCAATTGAAAATATAGTATCTAACTGTAATAAGTATAAAATTGATAGGCCAAAAGTTTGAATCATGTATATGATAGCCAAGTATTTTCATTGTTGTATCAAATTTGATGTTTGTGCCGGTTCGAGTTAATATTCAGTATTCTACATTGGTCCATAATTCAACAGTTTCTCTGCATTCTGAAAAGAGATGGGTAATGGTTTCTGGGTTGGCATTACATAACTGGCATTGATTAGACTCCGACATTTTAACCTTGTACAGATAATAATTTGTATCTAAGATATTGTTGTTGTTTTTTCATTTGTTTTTTTTTATTAGCCTCTTTAGTAGCTGGTTGTTACAAAACAGATGTTACATAAGTTACATAGATTAATGTATAAATCAGTCACATAAATGGTCATATAGTATTCCATACCTTTGTTTAAATACATTCACATTGTTAGTCGCTGTAAATGATTCTTTCAGAATTCTAACTTTATTTTTGACATGTGCAATATAATCTGAAAACCAAATCCTTTCTTTATTATTTTTTTTTAATTAATGAACCACTTGCCAAGCATGATAACATAATTGTGAGTGTAATAATGAGTGTCAGACTGTCAGTTGTAGAGGTTTTAATGATACCAAGAAGCACTTCACATATTGAAAGGCTTAAACTTTCCTTCATAAAAGAATTCAACCAGTCAGAGACTTTCAACCAAAAGTCTTGTCATACAACACAGTAATAGAAGTGATGTTCAATGGTATCTATACACAAATTACAGTAATTGCAAACAGCAGAATCAACAAGATTCCACTTAAAAAGATTATACCCACAGATAAGATATTGTTTATTGTTTTATATTGAAACCAGACATAGCTGTTGTTGTGTGTAGATTTAAAACAGATTTTGTAAATTAATGACCAAAAATTTGAGATGTTCACATCAACAAGTGATTGCCATTTTATATGTGCTACGGGGCTACAACTAGGATTACTGAGGAATATATGGTAAAAATCTTTGACTCCTTTACTTGATTTAAAGAGAATCCGTAGATGGAAAGGGCAGGATGGTCTAGAGTAATTAAAGGATGCTTCAAAACTGAACTTTTTAACAAAGTTTTGAACAAAGAGTTTTATCCTGTAATAATCTAGTATATTGCACTTAATGCTATATCTTTTTTGAAGTGTTTCGAATGGTTCAATTTTACCTTTGTCATTTAAAACATCACCTAATAGTGACACTCCTGCATTAAACCAATTTGAAAAGTATAGAGGTTCTCTTGATATTTTTGGGTTATACCAAATACTAGTGTTCATTTGGTCCAAGGTGCTTATTGGTTGTTGTTTTCTGCATATAATCTGCCAGTTTTCAATAACCTCAACCCAGAAAGCATTAGACATCCTTTTTATAATAACATTTCCCCACATGCTCTCGAAGTGGAAGACACACAATTGGTGTGTTGTGTAAACCCTACAGTCATATGAAGCAGCACTAGTCTCACCATGCACCAGTATATTGTGACTTACATGTTAAGTGTAAGCTTAGATGTCTAAAATTATTGTTCTTGCACAGATATGTCTTTCACCCTGCATTCTTTAGACTGTTTTTTTTTTATAATCCCTTTTAAAGTATTTTTCTGCAAGTGTGTCTTCCCAATTATACAGGGCTGTGACAGGTGCATGAAAATCAATCAATCAATCAGTTGTCTAAGTGCTTAATCTCCGTATCTACGGATTCTAAGGCACACCATCCAGTTCCTAAGGAATAAATCATCAAGACATTAGACATGTTCCAAGTCGTACCCAGGGAGGCGATCCGGTGTTCGGTAGTTAGAAGCTAAGGTGGAAATGATTTCTGAAATAGGTAGGTTTTTAGTTGACTTTTGAAACAGGAGAGATTTGGAGCACTGCGGATATCATGTAGAAGATCATTCCATAACTTCGGGGCATCATATGAGAAACTGTTGTTGAAATGGCCCTTTGATTTATGAATGGAAGCACAATAATGAGGAACCTGGAGGAACAAATTTTTGGGGTTGGAACGTCTTGTATTCACGGCAGATTTGTACAAGGAGAGATATGGTGCAAAATACTTAGGTTGGCCAGTGGTGAGGTACTTATACACCAGAACTAGGGTTTTGAAGATAATTCGTTGTCTGATGGGTAGCCAATGAAGTGTCCTAAGGCTGGATGTGATATGAGTGTACTTAGAAGCACCGGTGACAAATCGTGCAAGAGCATTTTGAACATATTGGAGCCTGGTAGCATTACGGGATGACAAACTGCGAAATAGAGAATTGCAATAATCCAAACGACTGCTGACCAGAGCATTTGCAATCACCACTGATGTATCAACGGAGAGAAACCTCCTGATACGATGAAGGTCCCGGAGGCTAATAAAACAAGATTTGATGACAGAATTTACGTGATTGGTGAAACAGAACTTTGCATCAAACAAAACACCCAAATTGCATACAACATCTGTGGGAGAGAGACAATTACCCAGGATATTGACCGGAAATGAGTCACTGAGCCATTTGTATCTGTCTTTGGCACCAAAGACTATGAATTCTGTTTTTGAAAATGGCCTCAAGTAACCATCCTCATATTATCAACTTGTGTCAAGTACCCATTCTTTAAGAGAAAATACTGTAAAATCAAGCTATTCAATGAAAATTAATATTTTATTGCATTAATACATCCTATCCAATGGACAATTGCTAATCCGGTCGGCGCAGACTGGCCCGCCAAACGCCAGAAAAAGACGTCCTGTGTTTCCACCGGCTGGCCGGTCCGTAGTACTGTGCACTCCCCAGATGGCGCCTCGTACTTCATTCCTGTCTAGACAACCTGACATCATAGCATCTTTTTCGTTTGGCGCGTGTACTGTGCAGACGCGTTTTTCAACATCTCCAGATATTTTAAGCAAAAGTGTGCATTATGGCGGATTTTCAACCTCATTTGTGGATAGTTTCAGTGTAGAAGTTTTATCTACTGATCAAGCACGGATATACCTTTAGGAATCTGCTGGAAACGCTCCCTAATTTAATTTTGATGATAGGGCAGTAATCGACGGGAAATATGAAGGCAGCCATTTTGCTAGTTTCCTCCCATTCAACCATTGTGTTGTTAGGGGCAGATCGACTTTATTGAGGAATTATGGATATACTACTTACAGGTATTTTTTATCTGTGTCTTTTGTTTGAATGTACCATCTATAACCTTCCAGCTACAGTCACCATAGAAACGTCTTAGAAATCACGGAAAACCTCAGTCTACGTAGTTTTCAGCACTGTTAATAAAAGGGATTTCCCATGAAGGTGCATTCTTCATCAGAGCGCACTGGTAAAGACTTCTCTGCTGTAAAGCATCAGTCACACCAGCCAGCTCGAATATTTAGTGTTTTTTCATCAGAAGCATGAGATGAATTCTTCAGATTTCTTCAGAGCACACTGGTACAGACTTCTCTGCTGTAAAGCATTAGTCACACCAGCCTAGCTCGAGTATTTTGTCATCAGAAGCAAGAGATGAATTCTTCAGATTTCTTCAGAACACACTCTCAGTCCCACCCTTATGGACCCGGCACTTGTGTCGGTAGTAAGGGCAGTGGATGGCCAGGAAACTGGTTTGAGTGTACAGCCGGCTGAGAAGAAGAACCGACTTTAGACCGGCCAGGAATATCATCTACAGAGCGCACTGGTCCAGGCTTCTCTTCATTTAAAGCATCACCCGGCCGACCAGCAAAAAAGAACGCGACCTCTGACGTCATATCCAGTCAGCCAATCGCGTCCTTCCTTCCAACTCACGAAGCTGATCACGTGATTCACCGACCAGGTCACGAAGTTAATCACGTGCTTCACCGACCAGGTCACGAAGCTGATCGTCATCTCTACTCAGCCAATCACGTTGCCCCTCCGACCAGCAAGCTGGTCACGTGATACACCGACCAACATTTGTTTCTAAATATAGCTCACAAGGGCTTTCCCAGCAACTGTCAAATCTACAATTAAGACGTGCATTCAAAGATATACTTTTATTAATGGAGGAAACCTACAGCCAGCTGAATTCAACACAAAATATAGTTGTAAAATTGCTTTAGCAATGGGTTACAGAGTGCACCGACTACACAGCCTTGTACACTTGCTTCATCAACTGGTTACAGAGTGTTCCGACCAATACTGGCTACACAGCCTTTATACCCTTGCCTCAACAACTGGTTACAGAGTGTACCGGCCGGTACCGGCTATACAGCCTTGTACACTTGCTTTAGCAATTGGCTACATATGGTTTCAACCTACCGGTTACAAGTCTACCAGCAGGGCACTGGCTACACAGTCCTTACTGTGCTGTTTTTCACCCAACTAGTTACATAAACTGACTAAATATAGACCAGTGGCTGTCTAAATTCGTTGCTGACCCCAGCCTGCCAGTTTTTTGCCAGTTACAGTTTTTTTATTACTGGCTACAACTGTTACAGAGTGTACCGGCTGGTACTGGCTACAAAGCCGTGTACACTTGCCTCAACAACTGGTTACAGAGTGTACCGGCTGGTACTGGCTACACAGCCTAGTACACTTGCTTCAACAGCTGATTACACAGTGTACCGGCTGGTACTGGCTACACAGCCTAGTACCCTTGCTTCACCAAATGGTTACAGAGTGTACCGACTGGTATTGGCTACACAGCCTAGAATACTTGCTTCAACCTACGGGTTACAAGTCTACTAACAGGGTGCTGGCTACACAGTCCTTACTGAATAATGCTGCGAGCCAACTGGTTACAAAAAAAAAAAAAAAAAAAAAAAGGCTGGCTAAATATAGACCAGTAGCTGTCAAAATTGATTGGTGACCCCAGCCTGCCAGTTTTTTGCCGGTTACAGAGAATTGCTGGTTACAGTTAAGTACCGGGTATGGAGTCCTGGTACCGGACAGAGTTGCCTAAGGTTAATTTGGTTACAGAAAATTCTTAGACCGGTCAGTGGTCTTGGTGATGTGACATGCCAGTGTCCCAAGCTACTGCCAGGCAACCTTCCCTTATCACATCTCTCCACAACCTGTTATCAGTGCTGGACTTGGCTGGAGAGATAATAAATTTTGTCATGTCCGGCCAGGGGTCAGACATCTCACGAATGACAATTGCTCTGTAAATGCTGCACCTTGCAGGCTGCTGGCCCGGGGCGAAGAGTCTATTAATATGAAAAGTTGTGTCAGTCCCACCAGACCACAATAAGAACAGAGAGACTGTTAACCTGGATCATTGTCACCAGACCGGACCAGTGTCCGGAGGGACAGAAAATGTTTGTCAGAATACCAAATGTCCCAAATGTGGCACACAGTCTGCCTATAGGGTCCAGACTAAGCCCTTTTTGGGAACGTAGGAAGCCTTGGGGGCTGGACCCTAGGTAGTACAACTGTTGAAGGAGGGATACCTAGGTCCATATACCTATACAAGAACAATCCAGGAAAAACCTGAGATTTCACATCCAAGGTGGGGCATACCAGTTCAAGGCCCTGCCATTCGGTTTGTCCACAGCACCTTTGGCGTTCACCTTGATACCAAAGCAGGTGAAATTGATGGCCATACACAAGGATTTAAGAAGCCACCAGTACCTAGATGACTGGTTGGTGAGAGCCAGATCCCACCAGGCTTGTCTCCAACATACACAGGAACTAGTAAATAATGTGTCAGCAACTGGGTTGGCTGATGAACTTAGAGAAATCAGAGCTGGAGCCCAAACAAGACTTCGATTTTGTAGGCTACCAGTTCGGCTTCCGGTCTGATCAGTTCCGACCGACTCTGGACTGGTGACAGAACCCTCAAGAAACTGTTAAAACTGCTATCCCTACTGACTTGGCAGGTCCGGGAATTCATGTCCTTGATAGGTTACTAACATCTACAGAAAAGCATGTTAATCTAGGCAGACTTCATATGAGACCCATACAGTGGCACCTCAAAAACAACTGGAGGGTACCAGAATCACTGGAAAAGGTGATCCAAGTCCCCAGGTCCCTGCACCCCCATTTACAATGGTGGCTGAAGGAAGACAATGCACTTACGGACCAACCATTACACCCAATAAAACGTGCTCTGCAAATATTTACAGACGCATCAATAGAAGGGTGGGGCGCTCACTTAGATGATCACTTTGAAAGAGCAACCTGGTCCCCTCCGGGAAGCAAGTTGTATATAAACTATCTAGAACTTTAAGCAGTTTTTCTGACTTTAAGAGTTCTAAGACCTTTGCTCAAACAAGATAGTACTTGTAGCAACTGACAACACCACAGTAGTGTCATACAGAAAGGAAGGAGGAACGAGGTCGGGCCCACTTTGTGCCCTACTATGGAGAATCTTGACCTGGTGTACCAGGAAACAAGTGACTCTAAAGCACGACACACTCCAGGCCGGCCTAATGTGGTAGCAGACAGGCTGTCCAGACCATCTAAACAGTGGTTTCTCTTTCCAGAGGTCTTCCACTCTATGCAGTAGGTGGCACCGGCCCAAAATAGACTTATTTGCCACGAGGTTCAACAACAAGTCACCTCTGTTTTGTGTCACCGGTACCGGATCCCCTGGCCACAGCAGTGGATGTGCTCAGTCGGCCATGGTAGGATCTAAAAGGATACACCTTCTCACCATCAGCCATATTGGGCAAAGTGGTGGAGAAGTTGCAAGACTCCCCATGTAAGAGAATCATTAAGCGTCCCGCAAGGGACGCTTGTTTGTGTATGGGAGAGCTTCTGGCTCCGCCGGCTCCGCATTTTGTTTTCCTTATAACTCTGTAACCGTTAGGCGGATTCTTTTCAAATTTGGCAGGTTTAGGCAGTAGCCTTGGGGAATTTTTTTGAATATGCTGCAGTGACATTTCAACCAATCAGAGAGGTCACATGACCAAAAATGTCTTTTTTCGATGGGGAAGCTTGTCCGGATGATAACTTGAAAGGAATTTTATCAATTCACCTGAAACTTGGCAAATACATTCATTCTATTAAAATCTGGAAATCATTAGATTTTGGCATTGATTGGTCAAGAAATGGCCGAGTAATTAATGATTAATTAATCATTACGACTTTTCCAAATAAGGAAAACACAAAAATGCTTATATCTCGAAAACCGTGCTAGATAGAGCGATTTCGACGAAATTTTTGACCCAGAGGGTATCTCTCCAGAGTAGTTATCCCAATTTTGAAAAAATTTTTGTCTCGCCAAAAATGGCGGCCATTTTGAATTTTCGAATTTTTCGCAAAAATTGCAAAACACAAAAATGCTTATATCTCAAAAACCGTGCTAGATAGAGCAATTTCGACAAAATTTTTGACCCGCAGGATATCTCTGCGGAGTACTTTTCCCAATTTTCAAAAAATTTTTGTCTCGCCAAAAATGGCGGCCATTTTGAATTTTCGAAATTTTCGCAAAAATTGCAAAACACAAAAATGCTTATATCTCGAAAACCGTGCTAGATAGAGCGATTTCGACGAAATTTTTGACCCACAGGGTATCTATGCAGAGTAGCCATGCCAATTTTCAAAAAAATTTTCTCTTGCCAAAAATGGCGGCCATTTTGAATTTTCGAATTTTTGCGCAAAAATTGCAAAACACAAAAATGCTAATATTTCGAAAACCGTGCTACATAGAGCGATTTCAACGAAATTTTTTATCTTCAGGGTATCTCTGCAGAGCAGCTATCCCAAAGAGCTTTCACTTGGTGAAGTTTCAGACCCATAGCTAATTGCTCACCTACTCAAAAAGAGTAAATGCGAATTACCTCTAAAAGTATTGCAGATGGCCAATTTTTCTCAAATAACTCATTCACCTACTTTTGGGAGAGCTTTCACTTGGTGAAGTTTCAGACCCATAGCTAATTACTCACCTACTCAAAATGAGTAAATGCGAATTATCTCTAAAAGTATTGCAGATAGCCAATTTTTCTCAAATAACTCATTCACCTACTTTTGGGAGAGCTTTCACTCTGTGAAGTTTCAGACCCATAGCTAATTACTCACCTACTGAAAATGAGTAAATGCGAATTATCTCTAAAAGTATTGCAGATAGCCAATTTTTCTCAAATTAATCATTCACCTACTTTTGGGAGAGCTTTCACTTGGTGAAGTTTCAGACCCATAGCTAATTACTCACCTACTCAAAATGAGTAAATGCGAATTATCTGTAAAAGTATTGCAGATAGCCAATTTTTCTCAAATAACTCATTCACCTACTTTTGGGAGAGCTTTCACTTGGTGAAGTTTCAGACCCATAGCTAATTACTCACCTACTCAAAATGAGTAAATGCGAATTATCTCTAAAAGTATTGCAGATAGCCAATTTTTCTCAAATTAATCATTCACCTACTTTTGGGAGAGCTTTCACTTGGTGAAGTTTCAGACCCATAGCTAATTACTCGTCTACTCAAAATGAGTAAATGCGAATTATCTCTAAAAGTATTGCAGATAGCCAATTTTTCTCAGATAAATCATTCACCTACTTTTGGCAGAGCTTTCACTTGGTGAAGTTTCAGACCCATAGCTAATTATTCACCTACTCAAAATGAGTAAATGTGAATTATCTCTAAAAGTATTGCAGATAGCCAATTTTTCTCAAATAACTCATTCATCTACTTGTGGGAGAGCTTTCACATGGTGAAGTTTCAGACCCATACCTAATTACTCACCTACTCAAAATGAGTAAATGCGAATTATCTCTAAAAGTATTGCAGATAGCCAATTTTTGTCAAATTAATCATTCACCTACTTTTGGCAGAGCTTTCACTTGGTGAAGTTTCAGACCCATAGATAATTATTCACCTACTCAAAATGAGTAAATGTGAATTATCTCTTAATAGTATTGCAGATAGCCAATTTTTCTCAAATAACTCATTCACCTACTTTTGGAAGACCTTTCACACACGAAAATGAAAAATTGTGAATATCTCGGAAAAGCTATTTCTTCTGCTTTAATGCTCGGCGGGAGATACACACCACGGCAGTGGTCTTGACAAAAATTTTTGTCTCCCCAAAAATGGTGGCCATTTTGAATTTTCAAAGTTTTTGCAAAACACAAAAATGCTTATATCTCGAAAACCGTGCTATATGGAGCGAACTCAACAAAATTTTGGACCTGCTGGGTATCTCTGCAGAGTAGCCATGCCAATTTTCAAAATATTTTTGTCTCGCCAAATATAGCGGACATTTTTAATTTTTTTATTTTTTGCAAAACACAAAAATGCTTATATCTTGAAAACCGTGCTAGATAGAGCAGACTGCGCTGACTTTGGTTGCCACAACAGTATAAGGCTAGAAACGAAGCATTTTCTTAATACTTTAGCACTCACCTTTATATCCTTTTCGGGACGCTTTGTTTTTGCTATGCAAAAACATTATCTTTTTTTTTTGCGAGCGATCCTCTAGTTCTGATTGCTCCGGGGTGGCCCAACATGCCTTGGTTTTGGGATCTAGTGGCCATGTCCAGCCACATCCCGCTGAGCCTTCCCAATCTGCCCAGCCTGTTCACAGCCATTCGATCAGATCCCTCACAGAAATCTGACAAATCTTAATCTCCATGCAGGGCTCCTAGAGCCTCAGCAATCGAGGAGCAGGGCTTGTCTGAGGCAGTGGCAGCAAGAATTGAGGCTCCTCAAAGGGGGGTCAATCAGATCAGTCTATGAGGCAAATGGGTCATTTTTACCAAGTGATGTATCATTCATCAGGTGGACTTCGGGCACCACCTGTGAAGTCAGTTGCTGACTTCCTTAGGTACCTGCTTCAGGACAGGATGTTGCAGCCCAGTACCATTGATGGTTACAGGTCAGCCATTGCTGATAGTCTGGAAAATTTGCCCATCACTGTTAGTAAGGATGAAAATCTCACTCGTCTCCTGGATAGCTTCCACTGAGACAGACCCAAAGGCTGGAGGGGAACCCCCTCCTGGAACCTCTCCCTGGTTTTTGCACCAGCTGACAAGGTTCATTTTGAACCAATTAAAGACCTCCTTGAAGCATTTGACCTTCAAGGCAGTTTTCCTCTTGGCCCTGGGTTCGGGCAAGTGTAGAAGTGAGATACATGCTTGGCAAACAGTCCAGCACCATTGATGGTTTTAGGTCACCCATTGTTGATAAACTGGGAAATTCACCCTTCAACATCAGTAAGGACGGAAATCTCACTCGTCTCCTGGATAGTTTCCTCAGAGACAGACCCAAAGGCAGGATTGGCATGCCCTCCTGGAACTTCTTACTGGCCGTGCACCAGCTAAGACTCCATTTGATCCAATCAAGGAGGCCCACTTGAAACATTTGACCTTCAAGACGGTATTCCTCTTGGCCCTTGGGTCGGGCAAGTGCAAAAGTGAGATTCATGCCTGGCAAAACTGATATATTGGACACCAATCCGATTGGTCAAAGGTGTCCCTGTATCCATCACCCAGCTTTCTATCCTAGAATCAGCTGGCCATAGAGTGTCCAGTGTGGCCCCTGGGGTTATAACAGCCCTGGCCCCGACTCTGGATAGATCCCTCAAGTCTGACAGGTCCCTCTGTCCGGTCAGAGCATTGTGCTACTACTTGGACAGGACCTCAGACATCAGGCAGAATAAGGAGGTGGTTTTTGTCTCCTTTAAGAAAGGTTTCAACAAAGACATCTCACCTGCCACTATCTCCTCTTGGATCAAGCAGACTGTGATCGTATGTTATGAGCTCTTTGACCAGGAGGCCCACTTTTAACATCAGGTTAAAGCCCATGATGTCAGGGCCTTTGATGCTTCTAAGGTCTTCCAGTCGGGAGTCTCCTTAGATTCAATCTTGTCAGCCCGCCACTGAAGTCACAATACCTTCACACAGTTCTTTATGAAGGGCGGGGCTTGGGCTGATTCAGAGCTTTACCAATTGGGCTAGGTAGTGGCTGCTCAGCAGATCCACAAGTGGCCCTTAGATTGAAGAGATTTGTATATGTGCATAACAGTTCTTCATGTACATAAGAATTATGTGTGGCGTGCTTCCTTCGGGAGGTTTATTAGCATTCTGGGACTGAACTCATCCCTCTCTTCCCCTACCTCAGAGCAGGTCTGCAAAAAGGGGGGGGGGGGGGGGGGGGGGGGCGACGGCGGTATAGCCCCAGGTAACCGGCTGCTGGCAACCGACCATGGCCTTGCAGGGTTTCCTGTCCTTAAAGTCAACCCAGGCCTGGACCTATAGGTCTCCTGACGAAGTCAGCCTAGACCGTAGGTTAAAATTTGCTATTACTTGTGAGTTCACATAAGTCCCTAGTAACTTACCCGCCGGCCAAGCGGTAGTTATTCAGCAGTTGTCCATTGGATAGGATGTATTAACGCAATAAAATTGCAAATTTAATAGTAAATTAAATTTTTATAAGTTAATACCCTATCCAATGGACACACAAGACCCTCCCACCGACCCCGCTATCAGCTTACTAGGGGTCTAAGAGGTTTAGACAACGAAAAAGATGCTATGACGTCAGGTTGTCTAGACAGGAAGGAAGTACGAGGCGCCATCTGGGGAGTGCACAGTACTACGGACCGGCCAGCCGGTGGAAACACAGGACGTCTTTTTCTGGCGTTTGGCGGGCCGGTCTGTGCTGACCGGATTAGCAATTGTCCATTGGATAGGGTATTAACTTATAAAAATTTAATTTACTTATTAAATTTGCAAGTTTCTTTGGATATAAATGCCATTTACTTTATTCAGTTTGTCTTTTAGTTCATTTAATTAATACATTGCAAAAGACAGGAACCCCTTTTAAAATCGTCAGTGTTTTAAAATAAATAGCCATTTCTGAATTTCCAAAAATGCTGCGTAATATCTATATTATGATGCATTCACCTCAAACAATATTTACAATTGATTAGACACAGTATTTTTCATTTTTAAAACAATCTAGTTTATTTTAAGGACTAAACAAAAACAAAAATTGTAATTCCGAAACTATATTCGAGTAATGCTTTCATATCTGTTAGATCATGTGACTCCATTTGTACGTCCAAATGGTTGGATACGGGTACTTCAGGCTGAAGAGTGTACTCGATCAAACCCATTAACTGTCTTGTCTGTCCAAGATTGAGTAATCATTCTCAATCCTCAATTAAAATGTAGAGTTCTTTTCCCTTGTGACATAGTTGATGTCAGTAAGAAAGCAGAGATTACCATGTGTAACATTTGATGTTTGATCACAAAGAATCAATGTGGTCATTGTGGTCTGCCTTGGGTTAATTCATTCAGAGTAATCTTTAGTTGGCATGGAGATAAATGTAATCATTTGTGTTTTGTCAGTCGGAGGCCCATAGCCAGTGTACGGCCAATGATGCAGCCCCCTCCAGTAATGACCACTCCAATTCCAATGCAGCCCAGGAGTGGACAAAGGCACACACTGGTTGGGGAAGTGAGTCGGCCGCCTGCTGCCAAAATCATTGGACCAGGTGCTAGTAAGATCTCTACTGCTCCCCCAGCTCTACTGAAACCTGGCGTCAGTGTGCAGCAGATCAAACTCAAGTCAGGTAAGTAACAACAACAGGTTTGAGAGCAGCTGTACTCAAAGCAAGCACACTGCTAAATTAGAGAATGAAAATCTTGAAACTGTGCATGTAGCACCTCGAGGCTTCTCTGTACACCTTCTTTAGTTCATTGACATAACTGACTTAAGAAATATAAGGCCAAATTCTTAGTCATGCAGTAAACTTTAATTTAACCAATTTGTTATTCTGACAAAGAATAAAGTTTTTAGATTTTGTATAATTCAGCTATTTTTGTTTTCTTTTTGTGCATATTGTTTGAACAAGTACATCTTCACTTCTCTAGTCCTCATTCTAATGCAGTCCAGTACATGCAGCTGTTGCTTGAGTTTGGTATTATTCAAAGAGTAATTTTCTTTCAGAACCTAAACTGTCTTACTCTAGTGTATCACAAATATAGCAATATAACAAGATTGGTTATATGTAGCAAAAGCTCTGTTTGACCACTTCTGTTTTGTTTCAGACATTCCTATTCCTAACAGCACATCAGCCGATGGTTCTCTGCAGCGTATTCCTGCTGGAGAAAATGTACTGGTGATTAAGACCCCCAAAGGTGTATACATTCGCACACCTGGGGGCAAGATCTTTGCAGTGCGCAGTGCGCCCAAGGAAGCAGAGACAGAGCCCACCATGCAGGACATTATCACCAAGAGTGTGGCAGCAGCCACAAAGATACAGGAGGAAACCATGGCAAAATCTGCAGCCGTCACTGTGTCAGTTTCAGGTGAGTTACAGAGAAAGCCTGTTGGTGGATAAGCTGGCCACTGACAATCACTCTCCCCTCTCACCCTTGTGGCCAGTGCTTGGAAGTACTGAAATAATTACATCAGATCCTCTGATTGGTATTAATTTAGTATCAGAAATCATTAGTTACAGTAGCATTCACATGTAACTGTCATGGATTCTCTTGGTTTAATCTCTTAAGCATCTTATTCCAAAATAACACTGCCTCAAGTTTATCAGCCCAAATTAAGGATTCAAATAATGGATATATAAATTTGCATTATCTGAGATAAAAGCTTGAGATATATTTACATTTTTCAGATGTCAACGCCACTTATTGTAAAGATAAAGAAACTGTGCATAGATGTGTTATAGTGGCCTTGTAGATCATACAAATATTCTATACCTTTAAGAACAGTTTGTAAAATTGTTTTCCAACTCACCATGTTGATTAGTCCATTCACCATTTTCAGATGATCAGTGGGAGTAGAATAGAGTAAGTAAAGCAGTGTTGGACAAGTTTGCTGAAGTCTATAATTAAGCATTTCTATGGAGAGAGGCCTACATTCATTTGTTTTATGTTCCAGTTATACCCAAAACAGTTGCACATATTTTTTTCGTGTTCGTTTCTGCAAGTCTTGTGAAGATGTCCTCTCATATTGTGGAAAAGAGCTCCCTGTCTCCTTGAGGATATTTGCCTCACATCCAAGCAGGAGTCTGGTTCTTTTTCTTATATTTGGGATAAATTCAGTTCTAGGTATTGGTGTAAATGGTGATAGATCTGATAAGTTTGATCTGATACACATTGGCAGAATCCTGTGGTGTGTCTAAGTTGTTTTACTGTGATTCAAACTTTTAAATCATACTCTAAATAATGTCACATATGTAATAAAAATATGTTTTATGCTCTCAATGTACTTATTCAAGCAGTGTTTAGAGTGTTCATTCTTGGGGTGTTTCAGTCAGTTCTGTTCTCTTTGTGTATGGATAACAGTACACAGCACTTTGTACAAATTGTCATTCCTTTTTGGATGAAAACCCCCGTATCTTTTTGTCATTCATGTGAAGTGTGTTTGTCTGCATCTGAACCATTAAAGTGTAACAAAGTGTAGATATGTGACCTTGACCAAGTTGTAGTTCTGTTGTTAAAAAGGACATTGTTGAAGTAGATCCGTAAGCAGAAAATACTGTGTTGAAGGTATATTCAAAAGGGAAAACTGGCTATATGTTTTGTAGTTACCTTGTTGTTCATAAATACAAAGATTATATATTTTAAAGAACAATTCTTTATTTTAACAACTCTTGTCATAAAAATAATGTCTTGATGAGAAAAGCATGGTTTACAGCTGACTATTTTATCATCGTGTATAGAGACTGTGAACTATTAATTACCTCTATTTCTTCAGCAGAGATCATACCAAAACAATATTTCATTTTATACCTTTCAAGACTTATGGAATGACAATACCTTTACTAACAGGAAAGTGTAATGGGACCTATTAGTATTTTTATGTATGTTTATCCAGGTAAAATATTCTACTGTTTAACTTAGCAAAACAGTATTTTCATTGGTCTCTTGTTTAATGCCTGAAGAACTACTTCGCCTTCTGTGGTTAAAGAATATCTTGTCTGGACTTTTTGTTGCCGATAACTTCTTCCATTGATTGAGGAGACTCAAAAGTCCCAGTATGAGAGCCATATTGGCTGAAGCAAGCATTACAGTGAGTATTATGTAATTCTGCTGTTCCCTTTGGCAAGAAGTCTCTTCCACCACTGATAACTTGGATGCAACTGTATCTGAAAAACAAAAAACAAGGATTCTTGTATTTAATTAAGAATGGTAAAATGGACTGGTTGTATGCATTGATTTACAAGAGCAAACAAACTTGGGTAGTTAAATTCAACAAAAACAATATAGATTTATTGACGATTTGTTGATCATGTTCTGTCTCACAAAGGATCCTCTCATGGGATGTTTTTGACCAGAAAAAAAACAACAACACAGAAATTGCAAGAAATTGTGGGATTGAACAGAAATCTATTTGTAACTATTTCTAGGGGTTACCTTGAAATATCTTAAAAACTGCTGAAAATAACTAAAAACTGGCACCCAGAGGTGTTTGGATGAATTTTCTTGTTTGCATAGGAATACATGTTGAGTAAGGGGTAGTTGTGTGAGCTGCAGACACAACAGTTTCTAAGAAAGATTGTTGTCTTCAACAAAGATTTCTAGTGAGACCATGCTGGGACTCTTGCAGGTTTCCAAAATAATCTGAGAAAGTAGAAGACTGATGAAATCAGTAAACAAGTTAGAGTAGATTATGTAAAGAGGAGTGACCTTGTGCAGTTACTTTAGTCTGGAAGAGATGGGTGACTTGCTGTGTTGATTCTGTGAGTAGCCACATGAATGCTTCCTGTTAGAGATTTGTATGTGCTGGTGACTTACCTGCATGTATGACTGCTGGTTCTGAGAGTAGCCTCGTGAACTCTTCCTCAGAGAGGTGCGAGGGGCCACATGTGTTGGTGAGTGATGCAGGTAGGCTGGGCATGTCCTTCAGCTCTCCCTCCTTCATCACCAGAGCCATCCCCAGCTCATTGTGGATCTCCATGTGACAGTGCATGATCCAGAACCCCGGATTGTCTGACCTAAACACCAGTTCAAGTATTCAGAATGTATTCTAAACTTCAAAACTCTCTGTCATTCTATGTGTGAGTTTGAATACCATGTTGTATATTGTCTCTAACTGTCACTTGATTAGTTACAAAAGGAGTCCTGTAATAATTTACTGGAAGACAACAGTTTTCACATTAATTAATTAATTAAGAATGAATGTGCTCTGAAATGTGGTACCATTTCCTTAGAATAAAATTATTTGTACATTTATCACAGATTTGTAAATTTTAACTCTCAAGAAACAACAAGTCATGAAACTTTTCAATAGGTATTGGGGATAAGCATCTTGTGATCGGCATGAAAGAATTTGAAAATGTGTATTTAAAAGTGGAGGCTGATAAAATGATTGAAGATTTATAAAAGATTATAAACTATATGCATATGGACTTGAATATCTTTGGAGATGTATATTTAAATACATTACCTGAATCGCACAACCACATAGCCTCCCCCTGGTATTGACAGAGTGTCTTTCCTGGGTGCAGCTTCAGTGAGAATGCCAGGAATATTGCCATGTGACCATGAAGGATCTGCCCAAGAAGCCTGGTTACACAGACTGTTACTTTCACAGAAGATGTCGCTGGTGAAGTTTTGGAATTTGCCAGTCTTATCATTGTAGGTGGGGTAGCCAACTTTGATAACTTCAAGCTGATGACCATGTATATGAACAGGATGAGGTGTTCCGGTGATGTGAGATTCTATAAAAACAAAGCATTTTATGGGGCTCCATATCGCTACTGTTATATCAAATATTTCTGTATGGTTGCTTTTGTGTTTTGCTGACATAATTGATACAGTTATAGAGGCTTCCATATGTATCGACCACTTTGTGTACATGGGCACATGTACATTGTAGTTGTCACTGGCAGCGTCGTGACAAAGAGTAGTATGAAAATAAAACGTTTATATGCAGCAGAAAGTTCTGGACACTCGTTCAGGTTATAAGATATGCCTTTTAGTTCATAATGCCACACGTTGGTTTTTGGATGTTCTAGAAGCATAGAAATAATTCACAGCTATTGTAAGGCATCTGTCAAAACATGTAATACAGTAACTGTAAAACATTTAATTCTGAAATCACAGTAGTGTTAGTGTTGCTGCAGTTCTGTTAAACCGGCAGATGAGAGGACATTTTGATACAATTTGTATTGTGCAATTTACAAGATTTAAGTAATTTTAAGTGCACTTAAACCTGTATGAATAGGCATTTGGTGTATTTGAGTAAATTAAATGTACATTACTAACCATCTAGCTGAGGCATGGCAGTGAAGATGACCATCTGGATGACCTTGTTGAGAGGAATGTCTAGTTGGTGGGTGCAGTAACACACCTCATCTGCACAGACCTCACTGTCACAGGCTGTCAGCTCTGCCTCACCCAGTGCACCCTGCAGCTGATTAACACAATACTCAATTTATGGGAGGTCTCCTTTCACATGTATCTTTTGTGAAATGACTTAATTTATTACATACATGTACTTTCATTGGAATTATGAGAAAGCTAAAATGTTAAATAGTGTTTGTACCCCCCACTTGAATTCAGTTTATATGTACCTTTGCATGAGTTAAAACAAATTAAATTAGTCCTGGCACTCGCATGGGCCAGTAGTTGCATTGTTAACTGAGTCTTGTACTTTACAAAAGTGATTTATTTTTTGGTAGAACTGGGAGACCTTTAGATCATAAGAGCAACTCCACAAGTTACCAGAAGCCCATGAAATATAATGAATAAATTACAGATATTTACCTGCAGTGGCTTGTCAGGTGGTGTGAAAACCTTGCCATTTATGTTGGGTCTGAACATTTTGACAGTATTAATCCCTGAGAAATGGAAATTGAGGAAAATCTCTACGATGTCATTTTCATCAGCTGGAGCAATGATTGGATTTTTTTGTGTGGATCTGAGCTGGGTGACATCCAGGCACTTGGCGTGTAGTTCTGGGGGCAGGCTCTGGAAGGGACAGTTGAGGATGTAGCAGGGGTTGAGTTGAGTGCACTGTGTCTCTGTGCTCACTGGGTCTGAGGTGGTGGGTTCTGGTTCCTCTTCACTGATGTACTGCAGCACACCCTCCGTGTGTCCAGGACTCACTCGCTGTGAAGTACAGGGAGGCAATAGGTGTACGAGTATACTGCAGGCTACACATAGCATTATCTGTCTTGTCAGAATCAAGACATGTCTCGTTCTCTTTCACTCCTAGATTGAATTCTGTGGTTATTACCTTTATTTGGTATTATTGGTAAGTGTTGGTAAAATGAGAGTATCCAAGTCAACATTGATTTGGCATGTACATGTGACAGGCAAATGATGTAAACCAGGCAACATGTGTATCTGATTTTCTTTGTGAAGTGTAAACTCATTGAAAATACCCAATATTAAACTATCAAATAGCTAATAAAACTGATAAAATGATAAGACAAGATATGTCACTAAATTAAGTTACTTTTGAGGGTATTGCAGAATTATTTATGCTTACTTGACCGTTCCGTTCATATTCCAAAGTGTTGACACGAATCCAGTAGTTTCTAGCTAAGGTGGGGTCTCTTGCCTCTATCCAGAAGTCGTACCTCTCTCCAGGCTGGATGATCACAGCCTGCACTGTCACTGGGTCCACTCTGTGGCCATCAGTGGCTATGATATGCAAGTCATGGTTGTCTATGGACACTTTCAGCCCATACAACATGGAGGCTGAGATCAGTCTGAATCTGACTCTTGATGATGAGTTTCTCTTGATTGTAAAGGATTCAAGAGGTATTTTAGGGTTGCTAGGTTGGCCATCAACTTCTGGGTAATAACGACCTGCAATAGGAGTAAGATAAAAAATTAAAATTTTCATTTTGCAATGTTTTCTATTTTTTCATCTCTCTTCTTTGTCATAATTATCAGTAAGTTTTCTGTGGTTTGTTTAAAAATGACAAGTACAAATGAAATGAAGCATTTACCTTTACCATTGATGAGTCCTGATCTGAAGGGCACCACACCCATCTCCAATCCATCTGCCTGTGTGCTCATTGTGTAACATTTGTCCTTGTTAAAACCATATGCATACCTGCAAATAGACAAAGGTGTTTGGGACTGTGGCCAATTTGTGACTTTTGTTTGTGTAAATATTTACAGCTTGTAAATTCCTGAACATATGTAATTAATAAATATTGTGAAAATACAGTGTACATGTACTTGTCTGTCAATGAAAACTATGGGGTAATTTTGTTTAGTCAGCAGGGACATAAAATAAGCTTTTGTTATATGCAGTAGGCAATGCTATAGCTTGATAGATATTCACAACATTAAGAGTGCTGTCAGAATGTAATCGTGAAACAGTGTGACATGCCCTGTTACTGTGGTATCTCGGTGTGACAGAACTTACATCAAGTTGTCATGTTCTAGCCGTGTAGTGATGGTCTCTGTGTCTTCATGCATCCAGTCTGACACCATCATGATGAAATCTTCTGCATATTCTCCAGTCTCTCCTTCCTATATTTTATGTAGAGGTATAGATATATTCTATAAAGTTCTTGATAGTTTCAATCATATACAAGTGCTTAAAGCTTTTTGGTCCAAATCAGAGTTTATAATGGCATAGTATAGTGAAGTTTTAAAAACTTAAGGCTTCTGAACACAGCATCTTTCTATAAATTGCAACTTAAGATCATTGTTGAACATTTTGTTTTACTGATATTACAGTGAATACAAAGATTCTCTTTGTCTTGCAAATCTATATTATTAAAGTACACATGAAATATTTTCTGTGTTAAAAGTGCCCAATATCTTTCACTAATGGGCAGTTGTTCTGTGATTTTTGGTTGGCAATATGTAGAAACCTTTCTTTACACATTTCCAAAGAAACCCATATGCATTTATTTCAAATGCAATGATCATAAAAAACCCAAAAATAGACACCAGATATATATAGAAATGAAAAGGGTGTGAAACAACATCTTTAAAATTGCAAATTAAGGAATAGGTGTAATTTAAATAGGTTTTTGCCTCGTAAGTGTCCATTATACGGGACCAAGTCAACAGTCCATTATTTTCAAATATTTGACATTTACTTAGCCATTAACCTATAGGTACACTGCTCCATGGACTGACCTGGCTTTGGGATATGTCCTCTTGTGGTCTTGGCAGTACTATTAGAGGCCCATATGCACCCATTGACCTTTGTGTTCCCAGGTGGGTGTGGTACCAGTGTGTTCCTGACTTAGTAGCCATAAATCTGAAAATGTAGAAGTGGAGTGTTTACACATACATATTCAGGGTGTTCTCTGATATTCCTTTTTATTAATCACAAAAAATAACAAAGTCTGTCTGTGAAGCTTTGTAATTCAACACTGAACTGTTGTTGATGATGTCATAACTGTGAAACTTCCGAGAAATTCAAGATCATCGGTAAATTTCAATTAGACAGAGCCCACTGAGGCCATGATATTTATTTCAGGTTTAAAGGTATTCTACATTACACTGTTCAACTGTTCGGCTTTAAGGTATCAAATGTGTGTGTGTAGATGAAGGTTCTTCAGCCTGTTTCAGGACAAACAGTTTGATGGCGGTATTTACCTGGTGAATCTGAGGGTTTTGTCCTGATATGGTCATTATGGTGTAGTTTTCTACTTCAGTCACTTATGAAATGTATATTCAAACAATATTTACATGAAAATGTAGTTTTCCTGCTCAGTTTGCCCAGTAACTGACCATACCTGATAAAAATTAATGGGAGTATTTATCTGTATATTGAGACTTCTCCTGCCCACATTTTAGATTTTTGTTAGAATTCTAGCCACCGACAATGTTCATATATTGATCCTTGCTATGTCCATTGATCAAAGAGCTTTCAAACTTTTTTTGGGGTGTCAGAGCTAAGGGTCTAACTCTGTGCAGAGATTAAGTGCCATAAATGTCTATACTAAAATACACCATATTGATGGAAGTTCCTACCTTCATGTAAAGGTTTCATTTGCGATGAGTTGTGGACAATGCTGATGTGTTGATGGCAAGCTATTTACCTGTATGTGAATGTCTCTCCTGGGTGTATAGGACACTGGGACACAGAGGCCACTCCGTCCATGTATGGAGTACCTTCCATGGTCTGACCATGCCAATGTACAGCAGTAACTGTCCCCACCATTTTATTGGTCACCTTCACCACCACCTTTTCAGAGATCAAATAGAACAAATCATCTTGAAGAATTATAATTACATCTAATTCTTCCATTAGGAGCTATGATTAATTCATATATTATAAAAATTTTATCATGATATATCTCATTATTATTATTATTTTGTACACAAGTACCACATCATAAGCTTAGTATAGCTTAATAAGTGTAGGGGATATTCTGGTGCAAAACTGGTTGGGAACCAGGCAGCATTGAAAATGCTAATACTCTTGCTTCAGACACTTTTGAAAGATTAAGCTTTCCGTGGAATGTCAGCATGGATCAGGTTTGTGGCCAAACTTTATGTAATGCCCCATTTACACTACGGGCAGTGTACCCTGTGGTTAGAAGTTTTACTCTGCGGCGGAACCTCCTCGAGGGACGCCTCATTTCAAACCAGGTTTGGTGTATCCATAAGGTATGATGTGCACGGCCACTGATTGGGCATGGTCTGTAACCATAAATAACAGTAGGATGGCAGTAGGACGAGAGTAGTATAATGTGTATCACTCAGAGACAACTTCCATTTACCTCCACTCACCTTATGTGACTGTCACACTAACAATTGTTACACCCAAACACAACTGAGTCACAACCTTATATAAACTGTAGGTCACACCTTCAGTTACCATATGAAAAATTCATCTGCACATGCTCGTGGTTCCAAATTCAGAGGCGGAAATTTTAAACATTTTAAAACTTCTGTAGGACACTCCAGGAATGGGCCACTGGGCCACTGTATAGTAATGTTTGTATGTGGACATGAGACAGTAGTTGAAGAACAGTGGCGTTTTGACTAATGCCTATAACTACAGGTTATGTCGCCTGTAGTGTGAAAGGGGTATCAAAGATTAAACTCACCTGTTGTCCTTCATAGACCACAATTGAGGGTCCTGGCAACTGCTGGTTAAACACTAATATTGGTTTCTGAGTTCCATCCCCTATGATAATACGACTGACCTCTGCAAAAATCAGATAAGCTACTTATTAAATGACTCAAATACAGTGTTGATGAAGCATGATATATTGTAGCCATGCATGTCTCAAAATAAGTGCTACATCTCAAATCAGAAATAAAATGTGTTATTTTGAAGTCAAATAGATTTATTTAAATATCTTCTTGTTACTTGGTAATTGAGATAGTCTGCTGGAAGTTCAAGGCATGAACAACAAGATTTTACTTTGCGACAGTAATTATACAGTGACCATATCATCAATACTATGGAAAATGTGTGGCTTTGATCATAGGATGGTGGATCATAATTTCTTGTGTTGATTTGTATCAATCATTAATCAGTTTACTTTATAAAATGATACTGAATTTTCTTCATTAAATTATTAATTAACCCATAGAACCCTTTCAAGTTGAATTTCTTGGAACAAACAAAAAATAGAAAGAATAAAAAAACAATTACATCCACTTAACCTGGAATTCCAACAACCAAGGTAAAGTTTAATAAGAAATGTTCTGTAGTGACATTTCTAAAAGGGAATTGTCAGTGTAATTGAGAGGATTTACTGTATATAAAATGAGCCATACCTTCACTTGTGAGTGGAATCAGGTCTTCACATGATTTACTTCTTGCATAAAAAGTTCCATTTCCATCAACCACAACAGGGAGCATAAGTCCAGATGAAGTGAAATGCATCATAGTCCAGGAGTTGGATATCCTCAAGTGAAATTCACAGACTGGATCAGCTGGAGCACACATTGTCTCAGTCCTCAATTCCCCCATGCATAAGCCCATATAAGTACACAAAATAAGTAAGGAAACACTTAACACTACCATTTTTATGAAACCTCTCTAAAGTATGCTGTTTTCTTTTTGTTTTAATTGTAAAATAACCAAGACAATACTGTGTACAAACTAAACGCTTCCAAAAGTCTGTTCATGGAAATGACACACAATTTCACTGCTGTAATTTGGTGTTCAGATATTAAATATCTTTATTGTGGTACAATGTGAACACAAATTACAACCATGTGACATTGGTATTTGAGAAGCACAATATATAGTTGGTGATTCTAGTCATGCAGCTGAAAAGAGGATTGCATGATTCTGTTGTTTTAAAATCCTTTTGTCCTGTATACGTGTCTGTATGACAATAAAAAAAAGTCTAATTGGCTGCTGCCTCTGTTGAGGAACTGTTGTTCATGTGAGTGAGGGTGTTTTCTGTACCCCACTGAGAGAAAATATCAACTGTCTGATTGCTATTGAATGTGTCATGTGACATATTATCTCATCAACAGCAACGTAATTACTATGTCTGTTCTGTAACATAGAACTTTTTTTACCTTAAATGTGAACACTCTGGAGTGTTTTTATTTTTGTTTTTAGTTGTGGTCACATGTGAATGAAAATCAGATACTCTTGAACATATATTCTCATATTTATATATTCTCAGTATTTATTAAATTATGAAAATACAAAGTAAATATTCTCAGTTTATTGTTTGAAAAACAAGTATAGTGTGAAGGATTTGTTAGAAATCCTTTTGGATTGATCTTCATTGTCCCAATTATTTCACACTAAAAAAATAAACATGTAAAGAGATCACTGTGACTGAGATTGAGTTTTTGCATATTTACTGACTTGTATGGTGACTTATGTTCCATGATTTTCAGTCAACTGCTAATACAATGACAAATTTTGTTAATTCTTAATTATATTATGCATGTCACAGTAATATTGCATTTTTACCCCACAGCCCTTAATGGCTGTTGGGGTATTGTTTTCACCCATGGTGTCCGGATGGTCGGGCGTCCGGGCGGGCGGGAAATAGTTTGTCCGGGCTGTATCTCAGAAACCGTAAGGTGTAGGAAGTTGATACTTGGTAGGGACATTGGTTAGGGGGTGTAGCTGTGCAACGTCATGGTCTGACCTTGATTTGACCTTTGACCTTGTCGTAGTGACCTTGAGTTTGAAAATCTTGTCCGGGCTATATCTCGGAAACTGTAAGGTGTAGGAAGTTGATACTTGGTAGGGACATTGGTTAGGGGGTGTAGTTGTGCAACGTCATAGTCTGACCTTGATTTGACCTTTGACCTTGCTGTAGTGACCTTGACCTATAAAATCTTGTCCGGGCTATATCCCGGAAACCGTAAGGTGTAGGAAGTTGATACTTGGTAGGGATATTGGTTGGGGGTGTAGGTGTGCAACGTCATGGTCTGACCTTGATTTGACCTTGCCATAGTGACCTTGACGTATAAAATGTTGTCCGGGCTATATCTCAGAAACTGTAAGGCTTGGGAAGTTGATACGTGGTAGGGACATTGGTTAGGGGGTGTAGGTGTGCAACGTCATGGTGTGACCTTGATTTGACCTGTGACCTTGCCGTAGTGGCCTTGACCTATAAAATCTTGTCCAGGCTATATCTCAGAAACCGTAAGGTGTAGGAAGTTGATACTTGGTAGGGATATTGCTTAGGGGGTGTAGGTGTGCAGCGTCATGGTCTGACCTTGATTTGACCTTGCCGTAGTGACCTTGACCTATAAAATGTTGTCTGGGCTATATCTCAGAAACCGTAAGGTGTAGGAAGTTGATACTTGGTAGGGATATTGATTAGGGGGTGTAGGTGTGCAACGTCATGGTCTGACCTTGATTTGACCTTTAAAGCCCAAAGTCGACAGGTCAAAGAGCATTTAAGAACCTTCATTCCTCTGTCAATTGTGATGCTACAATAAACAAACTAATGTTGGATGGCAAGTGCATTGTAATGTACACTTATCTCAGATAATTAACAACTGCCATGTACAGAAGGACTTATGTGGGGCTCTGCTGTTGAAAATTTAAATAAAGTTTGTGTACTTTAAAACAGTAAAAAAACTGCATCAAGTAACAAAATTCCTCGAGAACTTATGCCCTTTTAGTCTGGAAGGAAGAATTTATCAGTGCTGTCAAAGTTGATATGTTATATCCCAGTAAGCTGTGGTGTTTGTTGATATTTGTATATAAAGACTTCAAATGTAGGATCTTTGTAATTTGAGGAGATTTTCGTCCCGGGTCGAAAACTTTCCTCTTTAACCTTGCTGTAGTGACCTTGACCTATAAAATATTGTCCGGGCTTTATCTCGGAAACTGTTAGGTGCAGGAAGTTGATATTTGGTAGAGACATTGGCTAGGGGGTGTAGGTGTGCAGCATCATGGTGCGACCTTGATTTGACCTTTGACCTTGCCATAGTGACCTTGACCTATAAAATCGTCAGGGCTGTATCTCGGAAACCGCATGTGTAGGAAGTTGATACTTGGTAGGGACATTGGTTATTGGCTATAGGTGTGTATTATCATGGTGTGACCTTAATTTGACCTTTTACCTTGCCGTAGTGACCTTGACCTTTAAAATCTTGTTGCACCTTTGGGTCTGTCTTTTGATGCAGATTAAGCAAAAGTCATTAGAATTTATTAAGAATTTTACTTTCATAACTTCCCATTGTAAGAGATAGAATTTCATCAAGTGAGCCGCAGATTTTACTCCAACACCACACATAAGCATTCATTAAATGTATTACCACTTCTGTATGCATGGTAATATTCAAACCATCTAAACCATAATTCGGAAATGCAGATGTAGATAAAGAGTGTTGAATTTTAGTTTACTGATTAATGCTGTCATCTTGTCATTGAATTATCTTGTTTTAATACTTCATCTTTATACGCATTATCTTTCTTTTAAACATTATTTCTCCATTTAAACATTGTTTGGACCTTTATATAACTGACAGTCCTCTGAAAGTATCCTGAAGTTTGTACTGGTACAGTACTTCTATATCTCATGGTGTTGAAAATATTTCCCAAAGCTGTGGGGTACAGGCATCTCTGATGCTATTTTTAAAAAGTTATTTAACATTTAATTGTGTTGCTAAAACACATTTCCAATGTTTTTCAGGTACAACCACATCTAAACCTGGGGAACAAAAAGTTTTACCAACTCAGAAAGTGATCTCAATAACACCAAAAATCAGCATTGTGAAAAGTACAGTTCAGAAGCTGAAGACAGACCCCACCTCTGAGGGCAGCCCTCATGTCATACAGGTCACAAACAGTTCAAAATCCACAGGCAGAAGCAAAGCAGTGAATGTCAGTTTAATTAAGTCAGCCCCACAGCAATCCCTGCTGAAAAGCAAGGAGAGCTCTAGTGACGAGGACATTGCCATTGTTTCCTTAAAGCGCGGGCGAAAAGCACGGAAAGAGGCAGCTCAAGCAAAACTAAACAACAAGAAATCAGAGGAAACATCTCAAACAGTTGATAAAGCAGCCACATCTGACACACAGGACATTGTCACAGGCTTAGACAACTACGCCCCAGTTTCACACAAATCTAATAGTGTTATAGCTTCTAAGAAATCTCATGTTTCTCCATTTTCTGAAAACTCTGAAAATGGCCACATTTCTCAGAAACTGAACCGAGTTCCAGTGTTTGAGAAAGCTGATAATGCCCCAGCTTCTCAGAGGTCAGATAACCCCACAGCATCTCCATTGTCTGATAGCTCAAAAATATCACCAATGTATGATAATTCCCCAGTTTCTCAGAATTGTGATAGCCCCACAGTTAGCCAGAAATATGAAAACTTTCAGGTTTCAGAGAAATTTAATAATTCTCCAATTTCTGACAGGTATGAATATCCCCAGAGATCTCAGATCATAAAAGATACCCATGTTTCTCGGAAACATAAAAACAACCCAGTCTCTCACAAATTTGATTCTTCTATTCGTGAAAGCTCTCCAGGTTCCAGAAAATATAATCAGTCAGTTCCTCAGCTTCACAAAAATCCAGCAGCTTCTGAAAAATTTGACAGCAGCGAAGTTCGACAGATGTACAGCAATCCCACTACTAACACTGAAGTGGAGAATCTGCCAGCTGCCCAGACGTTTGATCCGCATGTCACCCAAAACTATGAGAACCAGCAAATGGCCCAGAAGTACAGTAATTCTGCTTCTGGTATGGGGGCTAGAGGTTTCCCATTCTTTGCGCCCTCCTTTAGTGGTCCATCCCAGTACATGCCATGGATGGGTTCGGGAGAGCCATTTGGCTACCCACCCTACTATGGATGGGGCCATCCCATGCATCCAATGACCCAAGCATCACGTGAGGCAGGTCATCCCTCTGCTCCGAATGCAGACATGCCAGCCATGCCATCTCTCAGTGGCAGCTTTCCTCCACCATACCCACCCAACCCCTACCCACCTGACCCATACTACAACCCAACAATACATACCTCACACACACCAACCCCTCCCACCTACAACCCTGACCACTTGCCCTCACAGCCAGCCCCCACCTACCCATCTGATGCACCTACCAGCAGGTTTGACTCCAGTACTGGTGACAGTAACAGCCTGGATAGTCTTGTGAAAGACTTTGACATCGACTTAACTGGGATGCAGAGCTCAGACCACTTTAATATGTAGACCCCTGTATGCATCTTGTGTAAAGTAGTGGAACAACTTAAACTGTCAAATCACTTCAGAAAATCAGGGTTAATATTTGTGGCTATGCATTTACCTTTCAGATGCATTGCATTTCCCGTTTGTAATAAATTCTTGCCCCTTAACACAGTTCACCTGGAAATTATGTATGCAAATTTGTTAGCTGGACTACATGTACCATGATGGTTTCCATGTAGTAGTTTTATATTCAAATTAATTACTGAAATGTTTTTGAAAAAATGAAATTTGTAAAAATAAAGATCCACTAAAAGTGTTTTTGATATGAACAGGTAATAAAATAATTCTCTATAATGGAACCAGGCTTATTATCTCCCGCCGGACTAAAGCCCGGGAGGTAGATTATAAAATGTGTCATGTGTGTGCGTGCGTGCGTTAGTGTCACGCAGATTTCGCCAAAACTACTACTGCTACAGATTTTTGTAAATTAATTGTCCCAATGAATTTTCATGCCCTGGAAAATTTTGTTGGTTTTGTGGACTTTGGCCTAAAGGTAAGTGAGTAATAGCAATATTTGCTACTTTGAGTAAAGGACTCCTAACTCAAAAACCATTGCAATTAGAGCTTTTTTACCTGTCAGGGTATTGTTTTCACCCATGGTGTCCAGATGGGCAGGCGGGCGGGCAGCGAGAAGAAGTTTGTCCGGGCTGTATCTCAGAAACTGTAAGGTGTAGGAAGTTGATACATGTACTTGGTAGGGACGTTGGTTAGGGTGTCTAGGTGTGCAACGTCATGGTGTGACATTGATTTAACCTTTTACCTTGCCGCAGTAACCTTGAGTTTGAAAATCTTTTCCGGGCTATATCTCAGAAACTGTAAGGTGTAGGAAGTTGATACTTGGTAGGGACATTGGTTGGGGGTGTAGGTGTGCAACGTCATGGTGTGACCTTGATTTGACCTGTGACCTTGCCGTAGTGGCCTTGACCTATATAATCTTGTCCGGGCTATATCTCGGAAACTGTAAGGCGTAGGAAGTTTATACTTGGTAGGGACATTGGTTGGGGGTGTAGGTGTGCAACGTCATGGTGTGACCTTGATTTGACCTTTGACCTTGCTGTAGCGACCTTGACCTTGAAAATCTTGTCCGTGCTATATCTTGGAAACTGTGAGGTGTAGGAAATGGATACTTGGTAGGAACATTGGTTGGAGGTTGTAGGTGTGCAGCATCATGGTGTGACCTTGATTTAACCTTTGAGCTTTCTGTAGGGACCTAGACCATTAAAATCTTGTCTGGACTATATATCAGAATCTGTAAGGTGTAAAAGGTTGATATTTGGGTATACAGAGGCATGGTTTGTCCTTGATTTGACCTTGCCGTAGTGACCTTGAACTTAAAAATCTTGTCTGGGTTATATCTAGGAAACTGTAAGATGTAGGAAGTTGATATTTGTTAGGGTCATTGGTTAGGAGTGCAGAGCAACGGTCTTGATGTAACCTTGTTGTAGAAACCTTGACCTTTAAATCTTGTCTGGGCCATATCTCAGAAGCTGCAAAAAAGGGGAAAGTTGTAGTTGTAGAAAGGTGTAGGAAGTAGATTCTTGGAGGTGTTCTTTAACCTTGGCTCTGCCAAAGTTTGTTCACCTGCCATAATTGAGACATATTTCTCTTATCATAAAGATATAGTGCTGATTATTATATGTACTTTTCCTTAATTGTGCCATTTTTATTGGTAGCTATACTTCAATTTAGAAATTTTACAGCTTCATAATTTACAGACATTTTCTCTCTGAAACGTTATTCTCTCTACTAACATTATTTTAACCTTTACACAACTGACATCATTTGCTGGGAAAGTCTCCTGATCTTTCTACTGTTTCATTTCTCCTATATCTTGTGGTGTCGAAAACTATTTCCCTGGTCTGTTGGGTACAGGCATCCCCAATGGTATTTTTACTTTTTCAAATGCAGTGGTTAGTGTTTACGACTGCTTACCAAGCTCCTGAGTCAGATTTTCTCAGTCCTTAAAAAGGTTTTTGACACTAATAATGCATCTTTCTGTACTAGTTCTCTATACTTAAATCTGTGTAGTGTAAATAATGTTACATATTTTAATACCTCAGAAAAGTTTCAAATTCTTTACACATCCTTTTTGCTTTACTGTTACCATATGTATTCCATTTCTAGTAAGTTCTTTCATTTTTGTGATGAAATATATGAAACTGGGCCTGGTTGACAATGAAATTCATTTTATTTAGAGGTAATGTGGCGTTGATTAATGTAGATTTATGGTGCCAAGACAGTCTGTCAGTCCAACTATAATGTAGTGGCAGAACAAGTGACACAATTTCAAATTAGATTTGTGTTTAGAGTTAACAGGTTTTCTGGTGTAGTTTTCAGTTTTATTGAAAACCCAAAACAAAGCAGACCTTTGATGTATAAAACAGTGGATCAACTTTTTTGACCAATTTAAATTGTTCCCCTTTACACAAAAAGTGTCAAAAACAACAGTGATTTTACTTCAGCCGTATATTTTTATCTTTTAGTACTTTCTCAGATTGAAATTTCTAATCCATTTAATTTCACTGCAAAAATTGGATTTTAGCACCTTTCATATGGTGTGCATAACACTTGATGAACATCATGTTTTGCAAGTGGAGAATCTAACACTGTCCATTTCAGGGTTGGTAAAATCGTGTATCAGTGATAACACTGTATTTCCTAATAGAGAATGAACTATTTATTTTTTCTGCATTATTTCTGGATGAAAATTTCATATATGCATTTCGTCAAAGTTTTTATTGTGTGTTATGACTTTGTATCCAAGCAGTTCAGCATTTTTTATGTGTGGTACAAGTGTCAGTGTTTTGTAAGCTTGACACCCAGTGGAAGAAGAGAACTATGGTTTATTTTGGTGTTTTAAAAATACAAATTGTGTTTTTGGTTCAATTGGCTGGATATATAGCGGTCACTTGTCAAAAATGATATATACTAAAAATTAGTAGGAAAAATTGCCATTTCGAAACTCCTCAAAATTTAACTTATAAAATGCAGAGACTGTAGCAAATAGATATTCCTCATCTTCCTCCTCAGAGACTCGCCAAATGTCTAGCATGGTGACATTATTTATAGTGCTTATATTCATTGCAATGTGGGAGCATTTGTTTTCTCATTCAAATATTTTATACCGAATATGTACAGAAGACTGTGCACAAGTTAAACTTGTAGTAAATCTGAGTGCATCTGGTGTTAATTGTACAGATGGTCTGTGTGACCACAGAAATGTGATTTATTTATTAATTACTGACACGTGGGAGGGAGGTGATAAGGCTGTCAGTTCAGCACACCCACCTACTGACCTCGCTTACTTGATTAAACTTCGTCTTTTACAATAACAGTGTTGCGCCAATTTTTTTTCCCAATCTAGTCACATATTTATTCCTGTATAAAACATACATATACTTAAAGATGGTATTAAAAGTATTAGCATGTTTATTACTTTGCTAAGATTTTCAGTTAACTTTAAAATATTTTGATATGAGAAGCATTATTTTAGTATGGATTGTACAGTATTTTTGTAATGTAATAAAGTATATAGTCTGTTAATTTGTGTTAGCTCTGAGATTGCATTTATTTATTGGTTTTAAGTAGTAGTTGGGCGAGTATGTATTATTTCAAGCACATCGTGTCAAATCAAAACATTTTATATGTTTTTGGTGAAATATATATATTTAGTATCAAAGATCTCATTGTGTTCACCTTATTTTCCATGTGAAAATGCAATTAAACCAAATAAAAATTTTTTCTCTAAAATTCGTGTAAGTTTTGGTGTATTTTTCATGAAGATCAGACACATAGATCACTGTATTAAAATGCCGGAAATGTAAGATGTTTGAAAATGCCATGTCAAATGTTTTGTGTTTTACAATGAATCAATGTATCCCAGACAAGAAGATTCTAGCCTCAAAGTGTAAATAGTGGCATGGCATTGTGACTGAACCCATCTAATCCATAGCAGACAAGTCACATTTGCCAAATTAATTCTGTATTTGTAATAAAGCTATGTTTTTGTAGCTTGTCGCAGTTTCTTAAACTTGATGCATTACCATTATCCAAGAAAGTTTAAACAAAAGCGTCTTCTGTTATTTTCAAATCTAATTCTGTAATAATAAAATATTAAAACTGACATGTAACTTTTATTTAAATAATTAAGCGTCCCTGAAAGGGCGCTTATTTGTTTTCGCCTCAGTTTCATCGCCGCCACCGCATTATGGTCTCCCTTGAATATCTCCCTTATTATTAGAAGGTTTCAAACCATATTTGGCAGTTATATACCTTAGGCGTGGGAAAATTTTTCTGCATGCTTAAATTTGACCTTTATGAAGGTCACATGATCAAAAACTATTTTTTGAAGTACACCCCCCCGTCATCACAGTTCAGGAAAAACTACTTGCTACAGAGCCTTATAATTTGACACACCTGTTCATACTATCGAAAACGCGAGCTGATTAGATTTTGGGAGCAATCCCTTGAAAAATGTCTCATTTATGAGTGATTTTCTGACACCTTCCAATCTGAAAGCCTTAAATTTAGGCCAACCCCCCTATTATCTTCTTAAGTATTGCATTTAGAGCTATAAAATGTACTGGGAGGTAATAGGAAACCATATGTGGAGAGTCTAAATAGCCGGTCAGTTTTACCCCCCCCCCCCGGCCCCCCCTTATGGGTCAACCTGGGGTCATAAAATAGCTGATTTTGAGTTTTTGCCTTATATCTCCTTTATTGTTGCTTTTATAGCTTCAGAATGCATTAAGAGGTATTGGGAAAGCATATGTGGAGAATCTAAATAGCCGGTCTGTTTTATCCCCCGACCCCCCTTTATGGGTCAAACTGGGGTCATAAAATAGTTGCTTTGGAGTTTTGCCTTATATCTCCTTTATTGTTGCTTTTATACCTTCAAAATGTATTAAGAGGTATTGAGAAAGCATATGTGGAGAGTCTAAATAGCCGGTCAGTTTTACCCCCGGCCCCCCCTTATGGGTCAACCTGGGGTCATAAAATAGCTGATTTTGAGTTTTTGCCTTATATCTCCTTTATTGTTGCTTTTATAGCTTCAGAATGTATTAAGAGGTATTGAGAAAGAATATGTGGAGAGTCTAAATAGCCGGTCAGTTTTACCCCCGACCCCCCCCCATGGGCCAAACTGGGGTCATAAATAGCTGCTTTGGAGTTTTTGCCTTATAGCTTCAGAATGTATTAAGAGGTATTGGGAAAGCATATGTGGAGAGTCTAAACAGCCGGTCAGTTTTATCCCCCGACCCTCCCTTATGGGCCAAACTGGGGTCATAAATAGCTGCTTTGGAGTTTTTGCCTTATATCTCCTTTATTGTTACTTTTATAGCTTCAGAATGTATTAAGAGGTATTGGGAAAGCATACGGTGCAGCTTTGTGCATTCTTAGCTTTACAGCATGCTTATTAAAACCACAAAGCATTTTAAACTTTAAGGGACGCTTCGCTTTTGTTAGCAAAAGCATTCCTCTAGTTTTTATCCTCATATCCTAGTGGCAAAAAGATATCAGAAACTCCTATCAATGATAAATATCTTTTTTGGGATATGCTAACTGAAACAATGAAGAAAGCTTGTGGGTGTCTGAGTAGGGGCTAGAATTTTTGACTAACCTTGAAAGATCAAAAAGAGCAGCTTAAAGCCTTACACATGTTACCGTCTTGATAGGAATTTCTGTCGCTGTCTATATCCCGTGCCCCTCACTCCTGTTCATGTAAACAGTTGGGAACTGTCACAGTAAATCTGCATATTTGTCTAAAAAAAAATGGCAAAAAATGGCGGCCATTTTGAATTTTCGAATTTTTCGCAAAATTGCAAAACATAAAAATGCTTATATCTCGAAAACCGTGCTAGATAGAGCGATTTCGACGAAATTTTTGACCCACAGGCTATCTCTACAGAGTAGCCATGCCAATTTTCAAAAAAAAATTGTCGTGCCAAAAATGGCGGCCATTTTGAATTTTCGAATTTTTGCGCAAAAATTGCAAAACACAAAAATGCTAAGATCTCAAAAACCGTGCTACATAGAACGATTTAGACGAAATTTTTGATCTTCAGGGTATCTCTGCAGAGCAGCTATCCCAAAGAGCTTTCACTCGGTGAAGTTTCAGACCCGTAGCTAATTATTCACCTACTCAAAATGAGTAAATGCTAATTATCTCTAAAACTATTGCGGATACCCAATTTTTATCAAATAACTCATTCATGTACTTTTAGGAGAGCTTTCACATGGTGAAGTTTCAGACCTGTAGATAATTACTCACCTACTCAAAATGAGTAAATGCGAATTATCTCTTAAAAGTATTGCAGATAGCCAATTTTTCTCAAATAACTCATTCATCTACATTTGGAAGAGCTTTCACTCCGTGAAGTTTCAGACCCATAGCTAATTACTCACCTACTCAAAATGAGTAAATGCGAATTACCTCTAAAAGTATTGCAGATAGCCAATTTTTCTCAAATAACTCATTCACCTACTTTTGGGAGAGCTTTCACTCAGTGAAGTTTCAGACCCGTAGCTAATTACTCACCTACTCAAAATGAGTAAATGCTAATTATCTCAAAAACTATTGCGGATACCCAATTTTTATCAAATAACTCATTCATGTACTTTTGGGAGAGCTTTCACATGGTGAAGTTTCAGACCCGTAGATAATTACTCACCTACTCAAAATGAATAAATGCGAATTATCTCTTAAAAGTATTGCAGATAGCCAATTTTTCTCAAATAACTCATTCACCTACTTTTGGAAGAGCTTTCACATGGTGAAGTTTCAGACCCATAGCCAGTTACTCACCTACTCAAAATGAGTAAATGCAAATTATCTCTAAAAGTATTGCAGATAGCCAATTTTTATCAAATAACTCATTCACCTACTTTTGGGAGAGCTTTCACTCCGTGAAGTTTCAGACCCATAGCTAATTATTCACCTACTCAAAATGAGTAAATGCTAATTATCTGTAAAAGTATTGCGGATACCCAATTTTTATCAAATAACTCATTCATCTACTTGTGGGAGAGCTTTCACATTGTGAAGTTTCAGACCCATAGCTAATTACTCAGCTACTCAAAATGAGTAAATGCGAATTATCTCTAAAAGTATTGCAGATAGCCAATTTTTCTCAAATAAATCATTCACCTACTTTTGGGAGAGCTTTCACTTGGTGAAGTTTCAGACCCATAGCTAATTATTCACCTACTCAAAATGAGTAAATGCGAATTATCTCTAAAAGTATTGCGGATACCTAATTTTTATTAAATAACTCATTCATCTACTTTTGGGAGAACTTTCACTTGGTGAAGTTCCAGACCCGTAGGTAATTACTCACCTACTCCAAATGAGTAAATGTGAATTATCTCTTAATAGTATTGCAGATAGCCAATTTTTCTCCAATAACTCATTCACCTACTTTTAGAAGAGCTTTCACACATGAAAATGAAAAATTGTAAATATCTAGGAAAAGCTATTTTTTCTCCTTTAATGCTCGGCAGTGGTCTTGTCAAAAATTTTTGTCTCCCCAAAAATGGTGGCCATTTTGAATTTTCAAAGTTTTTGCGAAACACAAATGCTTATATCTCGAAAACCGTGCTAAATGGAGCGAACTCAACAAAATTTTTGACCTGCTGGGTATCTCTGCAGAGTAGCCATGGCAATTTTTCAAAATATTTTTGTCTCGCCAAATATAGCGGACATTTTGAATTTTCAAATTTTTTGCAAAACACAAAAATGCTTATATCTTGAAAACCGTGCTAGATAGAGCAGACTGCGCTGACTTTGGTTGCCACAACAGTATAAGGCTAGAAACGAAGGATTTTCTTAATACTTTAGAACTCACCTTTATATCCTTTTCGGGACGCAAAAACATTATCTTTTTTTCGTGAGCGATCCTCTAGTTAGATTTTGGCATTGATTGGTTAAGAAATGGCTGAGTAATTAATGATTAATTAATCATTATGAATTTTCCAAATAAGGAAAACACAAAAATGCTTATATCTCGAAAACCGTGTTAGATATAGTGCATTCATGTAACATACTGCCAGGTTATAGAAGTGATCACTCCTGAATAGATATTAAATTATTGCTTGACTCTTAAAAAAGGGAAAGGCATATGGCATTTTAATTGTACTCTGCTGAAAAATCTTGAATACTTACAACATGTTCAAAAATGGATCAAAGAAGTTAAAGTACAGTATGCTGTACCAATTTATCATCCAGATAGCATACACAAAGTGGAGGACACTGATATTCACTTTACAATTCTGGATCCTACATTCTTAGATATGCTTTTACTGAATATAAGAGGCAATACAATAAAATATTCCAGTAAACTTAAAAAACAATCAAATGAAAAGGAAGATAAGTTAATTAAAGAGATCGAATATCTTGAAGGTATGTCAAATAACGATAATGCAAACCTAATCACCTCTAAAAAAGATGAGTTAGAAGAATTACGAGAGGTGAAGTGAAGGGGATTTATGATAAGGTCTAGAGTGCAAGATATCCAGATGAATGAAAAACCGACTAAGTTCTTTTGTAACTTAGAAAAAGTTAAATACGTTGACAAAACAAGTAAGACAAGCATTCTGATGCATGCATTTATCTCCCGCCGTATAAATTAGATGTCCTGAAGATAGTGGAATATAAATTTTCCTGCGAGATGGAGGCACATGTAGAAGTGACAAGTTTAATGTTTGATTGCAATACTTTTAAAGACAAAAGGCATTTACTCATTTTAGTAGCTATTACTTTGCCATCCAAAGAGCTACAGTTCTGCCACTTCATTATGCAGATCAACTCAAAGTAGGAAAGCACGTCTTTAGAAGAAATAGCCTATCTGTACTACTTTTAGAGATACAAGACATTTACTTATTTTAGTGGCTATTACTCTGCCATCTAAAGAGCTACAGTTCTGCAACTTCACTATGTGGTAGATCACCCAAAAGTAGGTGAATGACTTATTTAGAAGAAATTGCCCACCTGTAGTACTTTTAGAGACTAGACCAAGGATGCATCTGTGGCCAGATGCAAAATGTATCCACCGGCAAAGGCAAAAGTAGCTATTACTCAGCTATGGCACGAGCTAGAGGTCTGAAATTTTAGTATGTTATAGCTGACCCAAAAGTAGGTGAATAACATATTTGCACAAAATTCTCTAAATGCAATAGTTTTCAAGTTACAAGTGATTTTACTCATGATGGAAGTTAGTGAAAAGCCCAAAAGTAGCTATTACTCACTTAGCTATTCAGATAGACACCCAAGTTACTCACCATGTTGTTGCTATGGAAAAAGTAGGTGAATGACATATTTTAACAAAATGCTCTAAATGTAATACTTTTCAAGTTATAAATGATTTAGTGTTGAGTAAGAACTTCAAAGTAGCTATTACTCCGCTATGCAATGAGCCACAGGTCTGGAATTTTACTATGTTATAGCTGCCTCAAAATAGGTGAATAACATACCGAAACTAAATAATGTAAATGCAAAAGTTTTCAAGTTATAAGTGATTTACCCAACAGTGATAACCTAAAAGTAGTTATTATTCAGCTATGCCATGAGCTACAGGTCTGAAATTTTACTATGTAGCTGACCCAAAAGTAGCTGCATAACATATTTGCACAAAGCGCTCTAAATGCAGTACTTTTCAAGTTATAATTGATTTAGTGCATGATTTAATTAATTTTAATGTATTAAAATTTATTTAAAAAATTCATAAAAAAACTTAAGCATGTGAAACTTCTCCAAAATGTAGGTGAATGAGTTATTTGAGAAATACTGGCTATCCGCAATACTTTTAGTGATAATAGGCATTTACTTATTTTGAGTAGGTGAGTAATTAGCTACAGGTCTGAAACTTCACCAAGTGAAAGCTGTCCCAAGAGTAGGTGAATGACTTATTTGAGAAAAATTGGCTATCTGCAATACTTTTAGAGATAATTAGCATTTACTCATTTTGAGTAGGTGAGTAATTACCTACGGGTCTGGAACTTCACCATGTGAAGGCTATCCGCAATACTTCTAGGGATAATTAGCATTTACTCATTTTGAGTAGGTGAATAATTAGCTACGGGTCTGAAACTTCACCAAGTGATGGCTCTCCCAATAGTAGATGAATGAGTTATTTGAGAAAAATTGGCTATCTGCAATACTTTTAGAGATAATTAGCATTTACTCATTTTGAGCAGGTGAGTAATTAGCTATGGGGCTGAAACTTCACCATGTGAAAGCTCTCCCAAAAGTAGGTGAATGAGTTATTTGAGAAAAATTGGCTATCTGCAATACTTTTAGAGATAATTAGCATTTACTCATTTTGAGCAGGTGAGTAATTAGCTATGGGTCTGAAACTTCACCAAGTGAAAGCTCTCCTAAAAGTAGGTGAATGAGTTATTTGACAAAAAATGGCTATCTGCAATCCTTTTAGAGATAATTAGCATTTACTCATTTTGAGTAGGTGAGTAATTAGCTACAGGTCTGAAACTTCACCAAGTGAAAGCTCTCCCAAAAGTAGGTGAATGAGTTATATGAGAAAAATTGGCTATCCGCAATACTTTTAGAGATAATTAGCATTTACTCATTTTGAGTAGGTGAACAATTAGCTACGGGTCTGAAACTTCACCAAGTGAAAGCTCTCCCAATAGTAGGTGAATGAGTTATTTGAGAAAAATTGGCTATCTGCAATACTTTTAGAGATAATTAGCATTTACTCATTTTGAGTAGGTGAGTAATTAGCTATGGGTCTGAAATTTCACCATGTGAAAGCTCTCCCAAAAGTAGGTGAATGAGTTATCTGAGAAAATTGGCTATCTGCAATACTTTTAGAGATAATTTGTATTTACTCATTTTGAGTAGGTGAGTAATTAGCTATGGATCTGAAACTTGACCATGTGAAAGCTCTTCCAAAAGTATGTGAAGGAGTTGAGAAAAATTGGCTACCTGCAATACTTTTAGAGATAATTAGCATTTACTCATTTTCAGCAGGTGAATAATTAGCTACAGGTCTGAAACTTTACCAAGTGAAAGCTCTCCCAAAAGTAGATGAACGAGTTATTTGAGAAAAGTTGTCTATCTGCAATAATTTTAGAGATAATTCGCATTTACTCATTTTGAGTAGGTGAGTAATTAGCTACAGATCTGAAACTTCACCATGTGAAAGCTCTTCCAAAAGTACCTGAAGGAGTTATTTGAGAAAAATTGGCTACCTGCAATACTTTTAGAGATAATTAGCATTTACTCATTTTCAGCAGGTGAATAATTAGCTATGGGTCTGAAACTTCACGAAGTGAAAGCTCTCTCAAAAGTAGGTGAATGAGTTATTTGAGAAAAATTTGAGTAGGTGAATAATTAGCTAAGGGTCTGAAACTTCACCAAGTGAAAGCTCTCCCAAAAGTAGGTGAATGAGTTATTTGAGAAAAATTGGCTATCTGCAATACTTTTAGAGATAATTAGCATTTACTCATTTTAAGTAATTAGCTACGGGTCTGAAACTTGACCATGCGAAAGCTCTTCCAAAAGTAGGTGAATGAGTTGAGAAAAATTGGCTATCTGCAATACTTTTAGAGATAATTCGCATTTACTCATTTTGAGTAGGTGAGTAATTAGCTAAGGGTCTGAAACTTCACCAAGTGAAAGCTCTCAATTAGCTACAAATGAGAAAATAGCTATTACTCACTTATGGCATGCAATAGAACCCCAAACTATGTACCATCTTATAGCTAAGGACAAAGTAGCTGAACAACATATTTTAGGAAAACACTGTAACTGCAATAGTTTTGGAGTTACAATGGCTTTACTCAACAGTCGGAATTTGAAAGTAGCTATTACTCAGCTATCCATGGTGCAACAGGTCTGAAACTTTACTATGTGATAGCTTACCCAAAAGTAGATGAATAACATATTTGAAAAGATTTCTGTAACTCTAATACTTTTGAAGATATTTGGCATTTACTTCTTTTGTTATTTAGCTACAAATGAGAAAATAGCTATTACTCACTTATGGCATGCAATAGAACCCCAAACTATATACCATCTTATAGCTAAGGACAAAGTAGCTGAACAACATATTTTAGGAAAACACTCTAACTGCAATAGTTTTGGAGATACAATGGCTTTACTCAACAGTCGGAATTTGAAAGTAGCTATGACTCAGCTATCAAAGGTTCAACAGGTCTGAAACTTTACTATGTAATAGCTTACCAAAAAGTAGATGGACAACATATTTGAAAAGATTTCCCTAACTTTAATACTTTTGAAGATATTTGACATTTACTTCTTTTGTTATTTAGCTACAAATGAGAAAATAGCTATTACTCACTTATGGCATGCAATAGAACCCCAAACTATGTACCATCTTATAGCTAAGGACAAAGTAGCTGAACAACATATTTTAGGAAAACACTCTAACTGCAATAGTTTTGGAGTTACAATGGCTTTACTCAACAGTCAGAATTTCAAAGTAGCTATTACTCAGCTATCCAAGGTGCAACAGGTCTGAAACTTTACTATGTGATAGCTTACCAAAAAGTAGATGAACAACATATTTGAAAAGATTTCTGTAACTCTAATACTTTTGAAGATATTTGACATTTACTCCTTTTGTTATTTAGCTACAAATGAGAAAATAGCTATTACTCACTTATGGCATGCAATGGGACCCCAAACTATGTACCATCTTATAGCTAAGGACAAAGTAGCTGAACAACATATTTGAAGAAAAAGTTGTAACTGCAATAGTTTTTGAGTTATGAGCCCTTTACTCCAAGTACCTAAGATAGCTATTACTCAGTTATCTTTAGGCCTAAGTCCATAAAACCAAAAAATTTTTCGAGGGCGTGAAAATTCATTGGGACAATTAATTTACAAAAAATCTGTAGCTGTAGTAGTTTTGGAGGAATCTGCGTGACTAACTAACGCACGCACACACGCACGCACGCACACACAGGCATCATTTCATAATCTCCCTCCCGGGCTAAAAATTATACTTCCTAGTGGAAAACTAATTCAATCACAAAAGGAAATATTGGCGCAAATCAGACAGTACTATGCTGATCTTTTCTCCTGTAAGGATAAAAATGGTACTGAGGAAGAGAATATGGAGGATCTGTTTACTACCAAAAGAAAACACACAAAGTTTGAATCTGAAGCTCTAAACAGACCAATTACTATAACAGAGCTAAGCAGCATAGTTAAAAACATGAAAAACAACAAAACACCAGGCATAGATGGTTTCCCTGCTGACTTCTTTAAAGTTTTTTGGAAAGATCTTAAAACATATGTAGTTAGAGCACTAAATGAAAGTTATAGAGGTGGAATCTTATCACCTAGTCTAAGACAGACTGTAATCTGTTGTCTGCCCAAAGGTAATAATTAAACCAAGGGATAATCTGAAAAACTGGCGGCCAATTTCACTAACAAGCGTATTATATAAAATGGCAACCAATGCGATTGCTTGTAGACTTAAGAAAATCCTCCCAGACCTGATATCACAATCTCAAACAGGTTTCATTAAAGGGAGATTTATTGGGGAGAGCACCAGACTTCTCTATGATGTTATGAATTATACGGAAATTAAAAAAATCACGGGGCTCTTGATGTTTATTGATTTTGAAAAGGCTTTTGACTCGGTATCATGGAAATTTATGTACAAGGTACTACGATACTACAACTTTAGTGAAGAATTTATTAAATGGATAACTCTATTTAATAATAAAATAACGGCCTCAATTCTACAAGTTGGCGTCTTATCAGAATTTTTCCCAATTGAAAGAGGATGTAAACAAGGAGACCCCATAGCTCCATACCTTTTCCTGTTGTGTGCGCAGGTGCTGTATGAAATGATTCAAAGTAACACAATGGTTAAGGGTATAAAAATTGGTCAAGAAGAAATTAAAATTTCACAATTTGCTGATGACACAACAATTTTTATGGGTGGTTCAGAGAGCCCTTTGCAACAAAATACTAAATATCTTGGAAGTCTTTGGATCTCTATCGGGTCTGAAAATGAACATGTCTAAAACGAAAATGGTATGGATTGGCAAAAAGAAATACTCCATGGAAAAACTTCGCTGTGCTAACTCCTTAAACTGGGGTACAAATCTATTTACCTTGCTAGGGATAGAATTTGATGTTAATTTACAAAATATATAAGCTCTCAACTACTCCAAGGCACTTATCAAAGTAGACAAAGTAATTTCCGCGTGGAAAAAAAGAACATTGACACCCTTAGGTAAAATTACTGTTATTAAATCGCTAATATTGTCCCAACTAAATCATTTGTTCATGGCTATTCCACTTCCAAACAATAATTTTCATGTAGACCTGAATAAAAAACTTTATAAGTTTTTGTGGGATGGGAAACCAGAAAAAATAAAGCGTACAACTATGTGCCAAAACAAAATAGATGGTGGTCTAAAAATGCCAGATCTAGAGAAATTTATTAAATCCTTAAAATGTACTTGGATAAGGAGACTTATTGCCTCTCCGGCCAGCCCATGAGCTAAGCTATTCGAAACATCATATGGCCCTATTGATCTACTGTTCAAATTTAGTCCTTATTGGGAGATAAAGAGCAATAAAAGAGTACCCAATGACTTCTGGAAAGAGATATTTGTTTCCTGGAATATAATAGATCAATCAATCAAATGAGATCTGAACAATGTATACTTTCAACCTGTCTGTGGTATAATAGTAAACTAGGAAATTCTAATATTTTTTGGAAAACATGGTCTGACAATGGGATCTTGGTGATCGGGGATATTGTTCATCAAAATCTTAAAATGATGAGCAGTAAAGAAATAGAATTAAAGTTTGGCTTTCACATAAGGAATTTTTTAGAATACTTTCAAGTCAGCTCAATGGTCCAGAGATACATTAATGACTATAAACACTTAACCATTCAAAGTAATTGTCTCGAGAGACCATTCCTCCCGCTTCATATATCCCTTTTTTTCCAATGTGATCAAGGATGTAGAAATATCTACAATACGGTGAAGACAAAGGAAGTGGATTGCAGATATAGGGCTAAATGGAATAATGATCTTGATATACATATAGACAATAAGACATGGAGAAGAGTCTTTTATCTTATATTTAATGTTGAACAAGATAATAACTTGATCTGGTTTCAGTATAAGTTGATACATAGAACACTTGGTACAAACAGTCAACTGTATAAAATGTCCATTGAGAAATCGGACAAATGTAGACTTTGTCAATCTGATCCTGAAACATTTATGCATCTCTTTGTGAAGTGTCGCCATGTAGTAGAGTTATGGAAAGATCTGGAAAACTGGATTTATTCCAATTTGGGGAAATTGATATATTTTTCACCCGTGGATATAATCCTAGGATACTTACACAGGGACAATCAGTATACACGTATTCCAATCAACACCTTAACTGTTACTACTAAATACTATATCTTCAAAAGTGCTAAAAATTGTATGCTGGTTGGGGGTTTTTTAACAGACTGTTTGAATAAATCCATGAATTCATCCAAAAAATACAAGGCTAGTATCCTATCGCTAGACAATCAATCCGTTGTCCACGTGCTTAATCTCCGTATCAACTGATTCTAAGGCACACCATCCAATTCATAAGGCATAAGTCATAAGACATTAGACATGTTCCGAGTCGTTCCCAGAGAGGTGGTCCGGTGTTCGGTAGTAAGAAGCTATGGTGGGAATGATTTCTGAAATAGGTAGGTTTTGAGTCGACTTTTGAAACTGGAGAGATTTGGAGCACTGCGTATATCATATGGAAGATCATTCCATAACTTAGGGGCATCATATGAGAAACTTGTTAAAATGGACCTTAGATTTATGGATGGAAGCACAGTAAGAGGGAACCTGAAGGAACAAATTTTTGGGATTGGAACGTCTTGTATTCATGGCAGATTTGTACAAGGGGAGATATGGTGCAAAATACTTAGGCTGGCCAGTGGTGAGGTACTTATAAACCAAAACTAGGGTTTTGAAGATAATACGTTGTCTAATGGGTAGCCAATGAAGCGTCCTAAGGGTGGATGTAATGTGAGTGTACTTTGAAGCACCAGTGACAAACCGTGCAAGAGCATTTTGAACATATTGGAGCCTTGTAGCATTTCGGGATGACAAACTGCGAAAAAGAGAATTGCAATAATCCAAACGACTACTGACCAGAGCATTTGCAATCACCACTGATGTATCCACAGAAAGAAACCTGATTCGATGAAGGTCCCTGAGGCTAATAAAACAGGATTTGATAACAGAATTTACGTGATTGGTGAAACAAAACTTTGCATCAAATAGAACACCCAGATTGCGTACAACATCTGCGGGAGAGAGGCAATTACCCAGGATATTGACAGGAAATGAGTCACTGAGCCATTTGTGTCTGTCTTTGGCACTGGAGACTATGAATTCTGTTTTATCAGGATTTAGCTTGAGTTTGTTTTCAGACATCCAGACCTGAATATCATTCAAACACGATTTAAGACGGTCAAAAGACTTGAGACTATCATCAGGGGATAAGTGAATGAACAGCTGAGTGTCGTCCGCATAGAAGTGGTAATGGACTCCGGTATATTTTCTGATGACTTGACCAAGAGGTGTTGTGTAGAGGGAAAACAGAAGAGGACCTAAGACAGAACCTTGGGGGACTCCAAACTTCAATTTGAACAAATTCGAAAGACTAGAACCAATCTTGACTGACTGAAAACGATCCTGGAGGTAGGATCTAAACCATTTTAGTGCCGATCCAGCAAAACCAAATCTAGACGACAAACAGGATAGGAGTGTGTCATGATCAATAGTGTCAAAAGCCGCGGACAGGTCGAGTAGCACTAGTGCTGTAGGCATGCCCTTGGACAGAGATAAGTGAATCTCATTTTTGATGCACAACAAGGCAGTTTCTGTTGAGTGCCCCAACTTATAGGCTGACTGGAAAGTGTTACCAAGATCATGAGAATCCATGTGAGATCTAATTTGGGCAGCCACAATTCGCTCAACCAATTTTGACAAGAAGCTAAGACCGGACACCGGTCGATAGCTCTTCAAGTCCTCTTTTGAAAGGGTGGACTTTTTGAGGAGGGGAGTGACAATTAATAGCCTGTTTGAAAGGATTAGGGAAAATGCCATTTTTGAGGGACAAGTTAACCAGTTTTGTCAATAAAGGGAGAAGAATGTCAATACATTGTTTCACAATGTGAGTGGGGCATGGATCAAGGGAGCAAGTTTTTGAAGGGGATTCCTTGATAAACTTAAGGACTTCAGTATCAGTGACTACTTGAAAGGAACTGAAAGTCGGCGGCTCCTTGTTTGGGTAAAGAACCTGAGATCGGGTGTATTTAAAGGTGTCTCAAATCTTTTTAATTTTATCAATGAAAAATGAACCAAATCTGTTTGCTAAAGATTTTTCATCCTCAAAGGATGGGAGGACAGTAGAATTTGACCGGCTCAATGTTCTATTTAGTGCATGCCATAACCTCTTACTATCACCACAATTTTCATTAACTAGATCACGGTAGAAACACCCCTTGTTTCTATTTAGAATGTGGTTACATCTGTTTATCTGCCGTCGAAGACGGGAACGATTTTCAGAGGATTTGTCTCTTCTCCAGGCGCGTTCATATTGCCTTCTCATGCACTTGGCAGTTCTATACTCGTCAGTTATCCAGCTTGGGGCTGGTTTGATGAGCTGTTTAGTCTTCACTGGTGCACGAATATCTAGAAGGCCAGACAAACCAGACATGTACTGTTCATGCAATAAATCTATGTCATCAGATGGTGAGCTAACAAACGGAATAGTCAGGAGGTCACTTCAAAATTTATCAATATTCAATTTATGATACTGACGGAAGGTAACAACTTTCTGAATTGGTGTATCCAAAGATGGAAAGTCAACCACACAAGAGATAATTTTGTGATCACTAATGAAGCCTGAACCTTTCACATCAGAAATTGCAGAGAACTCGGATGGAGCCATCAACAAATCTAAGGTGAGTTGGAAAAGCAATGTGTTGGGACAGACAGCAAGAATCAATGACTGATTTAAATTCAGAGACTGTTGGAGACATAATGTCGACATGAAGATTAAAATCACCACAAATGACAAATGAGGAGGATAAAGAAGACAAAAAACCCACATATGACAGAAAATCTTCAAACAATTTTACTACAGATGAGGCAGGGGGCCGGTAAATGACCCCAAGAAACAAGTGACGCCCATCGAGAGTGAGACAGACAGTGTGATTTTCACGAGACGAGAACTCAGGGGAATGAATGGTTTTAAAATCAAGAGCAGATTTAATAAAAAAGCCCACCACCACGTTTGTTTTCTCTGTTGGTGTGAACAAGGGAAAAATCTTCAGGCGTTAACTTATTTAGAAATGAGGGTGTGTCTAGAGCTTTAATATGGGTCTCGGTGAGACCAAAAGCATCAAAATTTCCAGTTTGGATTTCATCACAGTGAACTGGACCTTTATTCCTAATGGACCGGCAGTTAGCAAACCCAAACCGCAATATCAACTAGCAAAACTATTGTACAGTTAAAAACATTCAGAACAACATAAAAAGGATAAATAACTGAAGGTATGTCATGGAAAGCAGTAATAATAAGAAAAAGTACAACTAAAAGCCCAGATTATTTGATATTTTCCATCAATTTTGGGCTAAATTGCAGAATTCCCCTCCCGGATATAGCTGAAAGTAGTTCCGTCATATATATAAATATATAAGAATATATATATATTATATATATAAATAATTAATAGACAGGTAGACAGGCAGACAGGTAGGCGGGTAGACAGGTAGGCGGGTAGACAGGTCGGCGGGTAGACAGGTCGGCGGGTTGAATCACAAGTAAAGAGAACTTAAGATACCTCATGAGTTTAGACCAAAATATCCAGTGCTTTTTCTATCCTGAAATTTAATATTTACCCAGTTATTGACTTGTTCATTAGTGGACATTTCATTCAAAAAATAAAATAACAACGTACATTACAAGCACAGGGAGGGACGTCCTTCTGACAGTGAAAAACAAATTACAGTAAGAATCTTTCTGCCTTGTTGCTGCCTTTTTCGGGCTGACATTTAGGTGCCAGCAAGATCATTGCTTGGGGGAGCCCTAGGGTTCGAAAATTTTATGGCATTTAGTACTGCCAATGTGTAAAGTGTGTGGCAGCTTTTGATTGGTCTAGATAGTGATGACCAAAAAATTGGCCCTTCATTCTGCCATTTGCTCTGCAGGCACTGAAGGAGTCACATCTACATCTGAATTTCTCACTCAGCACTGTCTACATGCTGCCACGTGTACTTGCATTTTAGGTTTTTAGTATTTTATACATTGTTGTTTTTTTTGAGTTTCATATTACACTACACTACTGCTACATGGCTCAAAAATATAACCTTAGATCTGGGAAGAAGGAGACGGTTTTGCCAGTGCAGTTACAGTTGTGTGACGACCAGGACTTCATGTCTCAGGTGCTGGGGGGTAGTCACCCTACCCCTGCTCAACGGCAAGTTCATTCTGATTTATCATCTGGTAGTGATTTTGATATCTCGGATCTGGTTCAATCATCCGATAATGATATGGATGTATCTGACACTGAGCATAGGTCCTATGATAAATTTAACTCTGAAAATCAAGTTCCGGATGATAAAAATGCAAACAGTACCCAGCAAGTGGTCAATCAGACAATCTTAGAAAAGTTAGAAAAAATTAGTGCTAGATTAGATACACTAGAGCAAAAGAGTTGTAAAAAATCTGTTCAGGCTTCAAAAATCAAAAACAAAACGTTTAAAAAGTCAAAACAACATGTGGAACTGCCCAGTACATCTGGTACAGTTGATGCGTTGCCTTTGAGTAAATCAGTGCTTGAGGCCAGTAGTCGTGGTCAAAAAACTAAGACCAAGGTCTCACATGTCCAGACACAGCCGGTTGTCCAGGTCGGATCCGACACTTCCATACCCTCCTTGCAAGCAATTAAATGTGATCACCAGATACAAGCGCAAGTAGATCAGCGACTCAGAGAGTTGGCAGATATTGCACAAACAGGTACTTCTAATAAGGTCAAATCTCAGCGTGGAGGTCAAGTTGATGTATTTGTTCGGACCCGGGTTAAATGGCCCCATGAATTTGTGTTGTCAGGCTCCTCTAAAGAGCGTACTTCCTATGACCAACTTACAATGCCCCAGTGGATGGCTGGTTTTTGCCGCACCATGAGAGAGGAAACTAATCAAAATTTAAAAGATCATATGTTGAATTATCTTATTGATTTGATGGATGATGCGAATGATTTCTCATGGAGTGCGGCCAAGGCCAGCCATGCGGTGCTCTTGTGTCGGATGGAGCAGGGAGAAGTTACAGGCTATGATCAGGTCGATCGAATTGATCGAATTAGAAGAGCAAATGCACAAAAACATGTAGTACAAACTTTCCCCAACTCAAACAGTGCTCAGTACAATAAGAAAAGTACTCTGAAAGTTGGTAAAACAATGCCTTGCCAATTTTATAATCAAAACTCATGTTCCCATACCAGCACACATCAAACCAAAGGTGTGTTGTATAAACACATATGTTCCCATTGCTTCACATCAGCAAATAGGACATTTTCACATAGTGAAATGGACTGTAGAAACAAGAAAAAAATCCTTTCAAAAAACGAAGACATCAGGGCATGAGCCATTTTGGTGCTCATGTCCATAGTGATCGTACTATCTTTGCTTTTAATGTCGACAGGTACTTCAGCAAATGAATGCTAAAAAAATGGACTGGTTACATTGGTTTCGTCAAGGCAAAGCCTTTGCTACAGTAGATAACAGGTCATATGCCCAAGTACTTAAAAGTACTTCAGTTCACAACACTGCCAAGTTGGTAGATAAGAAGCGAACTAAAAAAGCTGACCCAAAAGTTAACCTTTCGTTTAACGCAGGTCCAGTTAACAGGGTGGTTAATCTTACAGTCACTAAACCAAAGCAGATAAACCATCGCCCCAGTGTGAACGGTGCTAAACACCCCCATACTGATACTGTCAGTACACACAATAGGTTTCAAGTTTTAGAAAACCTTCACACTGATGGTATCGAAGTACTTGTCCAGAGTTCATTGCCCAGTGACACATTTGTTAATTCTGTTTCTTCACTCCCTAGTAGTGCTCATGCCTCTACAAAGGTACCAAAACCTCGCAAATTAATGAATAAAAATTACAAAAATTATCCCACAAATAGCAAATCTCACACTGGTGAAAGCCTCACTGTAGTGTCTGATGTAACTACAGACCAGAGCTTGTCTACTGCTCTTGATAATGAAGTAAATGCCTTGCAAAATACAGATCCCAATCTGTTTTCGGTTTCAAATGTTAATCCCCCCCCCCTTCAGATACTGGCTTTGAACCCACTTATGCGAATACGGCTATCCCACTTACTGTTTGGGATAATAGGATTCATTGCACAGATTACAACCGATGTGTAGCTCAAAATGGCAATGTCTTTGGTGCCTTACCGATAACTGATCAAATTGTTTATCAAGGTCTCCCTACTAATAATACCCCAGTTACAAATATTCTGGAACTCCATTCCAAAATAAGACATTCTAAACTTCCCAATTTTTTGGGTTGTCGCATTCCAGTCAAAGGTCAATTAAATTCAAACGTTTGGAGGGAATACTTGTCCGATTATTGGGACAAACAGCTACCAGATCTCATTGATTATGGTTTCCCCATAGATTTCGATAGGACATGTCCATTGTTATCTACTGATAAGAACCATAGCTCGGCTGAGCAATTCCCCAGAGATATTCAACTTTATCTGGACAATGAGGTGGTGTATAATGCAATGTACGGCCCCTTCACTGAGAAACCTATCGACATGCATATCTCTCCTTTAATGACCCGTGAAAAAACTGGTTCGGATAACCGAAGAACCATTGTTGATCCTAGTTGGCCTCATGGTTCTTCGGTTAACCATGGTGTAGCAAAAAATAAATACTTACAAGCTTATTACCACCTGTCTTATCCCTCTGTGGATCATATTGTTGACTATCTCAAACGTCTGGGCCCTGGTGCTCTTATCTATAAGGTAGATATAAGTAGAGCTTTCCGCCACTTGAGAATTGATCCTGGAGACCTAGATTTGCTTGGTTTACATCATGGATCTTATTATCTGGACGGATCTTTGGCGTTCGGATTCAGACATGGATCTTTTTTCTTTCAGAAATGTTCAGATGCTATTAGGTACATTATGAAAAAATTCGGTTATCCGAACCTGCTAAATTATATTGATGATTTAATATATATTGGTTTACCTTCTAATATCCAACACTCATATGACTTCTTGCTCCAATTATTGCAGGAATTGGGATTGGAAATTAGTCATAATAAGTTAGTAGCCCCTGCAACGTCTGCAGTATGCCTTGGCATACTTGTTGATTCGGTTAACCGAAATATATCCATTCCCCATGAAAAATTACAGGAAATTGTTAAATTATGTGCTTCCTGGAATAATAAAAAATTTTGTACAAAGAACCAACTTCAATCCTTACTTGGTTCACTACTGTATATCACTAAATGTGTTCGCCCTGCTCGTTTCTTCTTGAATCGCATGCTGCAGGTTCTAAGGGATAATCACACCAGTAAGAATATTCGGTTAACAGAAGGCTTTCTCAAAGACCTGAACTGGTTTAACACATTTTTGTGTTCATATAATGGCGTCACCTTTTATGATAATAAACCAATACAAGCTGTAATTGAATTAGACGCCTCTTTTACAGGTTTAGGTGCAATCTTTGAAAATATGATATATGCCCTACCTTTACCCCACCAACATTTGGGTTTTAATATAACTCAGCTTGAAATGCTTAATATAATGGTAGCATTAAAGGTTTGGGGTTATTGCTGGAGTAATATGCCCATTGAGATTAAATGCGACAACCTTGCTGTTGTACAAGTTCTTCAGGAAGGTAGGGCCAGGGACCCTCTCCTAGCTACTATAGCCAGGAACATATGGATGCTAACTTCTGTATTTAACATTCAGTTGTCGGTTTCACATATTGCGGGCAAAAACAATGCTATTGCTGACCTCCTTTCACGTTGGTGGGAAACTAATAATAGAGACCAAAAATTATCTAGCTTATTGCCTCATTGGCAATGGATTCCTACCCACATTGATCTCCTCAAGCTTAACCATGATATTTAGCACTTGTGTTTCTTTGTTGTAGATAACTATTCCTTCGCAGCCCAGCTGACCACCAGAGCCACCAACAGATTATGGGATGCCTTTAGACCTGCTACACAGAAGGCTTATGCTCGTATGTTCAGGCAATTCATGGGCTTCCTGGTGGCGGCTGGGTTGCTCATTAATCAGGTTAATACCATTACTCTCTTAACTTTTATGGAATTTTTGCTATATCACAAATTTTCCCCTTCAAATATCGTCAACTACATGGCAGGTATTAGATCCCATTTCATTTTGTATGGCCTGGATACTGCCCCTTTTAGAGATGAAAGAATACATTTGTTTCAAAAATCATTGATCACTACCAGACCGCTGTGTCCAAAAGTTTCCTACATTATCACCACAGATATCCTAGCTGACATCTTATTGGTGTCTGCTTCTTTAGAATTTCCCATTACATTTCAAGCGTTATATCTTTTTTGTTTTTTCTCTTTCCTTAGATTATCAAACTTACTACCACACAGTCAACTTTCTTTTGATCCAACTAGACAATTGTGTAGAGGTGATCTTATTTTTTCTGCTGATACTATCACTGTGATCATAAAATGGTCTAAAACCATTCAAAATCGTCGAAATACTACTACTATTTATGTTCCTGCCCTGGGTAGGTCTCCTTTGTGTCCATTTAAGGCAATACGTTCCATGTTACATAACACCCCTGGTTCTCCTAATGATCCACTTTTTCAGATTCCTAAAGGCAATACTTATGTCCCACTTACTGATTCCGCAGCACGCAAGCATTTGAAAAAAGTAGCTACAGTACTTCAAGTACCTTCCCCTTTAACTTTTCATCTCTTTCGTAGATCTGGTACTACCTGGGCTTTTCAGCATGGTGTGCCTCTTCAACATATCATGTTGCATGGGACCTGGACTTCCGACTGTGTCTGGCGCTATGTATCTACACTTCCCCAACATATTTCGCCAGTTGCTGCTACCTTCAAACAGCACCTACATATATAGCTTCTCTGGCTGTTTGGGGCTTTTCTTTCCAAAAAATTCCCATTTTTTGGCCGCACAGCTTATTATTCACCCTTTCTGATGGGAAAGTAAAATGTTCTGTACTGTTATTTCAAAATTTCAAAATTCTGATTAATATCCTAGTAGACTGGGTGTAGATACTTATAACTAAAATATACCTAACCATGGGTTTGGTTACCTCTGACATTATCCTTGTGGCTTCCGGGTCTTCGACCCCTTTAAAAATCTCAAAATTGACCCCCTTTTACCTGTGGTTAGGTTAGTCAGGGTTCACCCTGACACCATGAAAAAAATTATATATTATTACATTGTGGTCACACTTTTAGCAATAATGTGCTCTTATATGTGTTAATTCAACTAGTCAGTAAAAGGATTTTAGAAGTTAACATCACTCATGATTTATTAATAAATATATATATACCCATTGGTTACCTTTATTTCTGGCTTCCCCAGGGCAATGTATAGTAAAATTTGTAGTCACGTGATGGGATCTAAATATTTAATGCTGACCTAGTTTATGATTTGTTGATTGGTCGACACTTGATCCTCTTTTTCCCCCAAAAAATTAAAATTTCGCATTTACTAACATTACAGTATATCAATAATATTTCATAAATATATCGACGTTTACCCCGATCATATTATGAAACACAATGACAATAATATGAATGTTAGAACCTATTGAAATAAAGACGGGTACATGTTACCAGAATAAAATCTCACATTACAGTAAGAAACTTCTTTGTCATCGCTACCTTTTATACCAAAATTATAATTATCACGTGACTCAAAAAAGTTCAAGGACAAACCAAAAGCTTACTATAAAAGCACTGATTGGGTCCTTCCCAGAAGCTCGAAATTGGAGTATAAATAGCAGCAACAAGCAAGAGGGTTTTCATTGTCACGTGACATATTGTTAGAAGCACATCGATAAGAACTTGGTTTACATGAATTTTCAATTTTAAATTTTCTTTTCTGCAAACAAGAAATGAGTAAATCTGTCCAACTGCCTACCTGCCTACCAGTGTACCTGCCTACTTGTCTACCTGCCTACCTGCCGACCTGTCTACCAGTCTACCTGCCTACCTGCCTACCTGTCTACCTGCCTACCAGTCTACCTGCCGACCTGTCTACCTGCCTACCTGTCCACCTGCCTACCAGTCTACCTGCCCACCTGCCTACCTGCCCACCAGCCTACCTGCCCACCTGCCCAGTTTTAAAACTATTCCATTCCCACTAGAATAACAATTTATTATTCCTGTCCACCCATTTATTATTCAAGTCTGAATTCGATTAGACAAACCGTTTTCGAGTTAAGAGTCCGGAAACGAAAAATGTGGATGGGCAGACAGATGGACAGACAAATGGACAAAAACAGACAAACAAACAGACAGAATTACACCAATTTGGAAATGAACTTAGCTATGATGGTGATCTATGTCCCTGTTAAGTTTGAATTCAATTGGACAAACTGTTTTCGAGTTAGAGTCCGGAAATGAAAATGTGGACAGACGGATGGACAGACAAACGGACAAACGGAATTACACCAATTTCGAAAGGAACCTAGCTATGATGGTGATCTATGTCCCTGTCAAGTTTGAATTCGATTGGACAAACCGTTCTCGAGTCCGCGTTGGACACATCAATCTAAGAGGCAGGTTGGCTACACTCAACCCGCCTAAAAATCAGGAATAAATCAAATAATTACAAAATGCTTCCAAATATAGCAAGAACAAATACAAATAAAGGCCTTTGAAAGTTCAATTTCATTGCTTGACCTTGGAGGACCAGAAGTTGAAATCTGACCACATCAGAAGATCCACAGGCCAGGGTTTCCTATAAGTTATACCAACGTAAGATATCATACCCACCAATTCATGCACCAAATATAAAATAAATATCAAAGAAATTGTGCCTTGTAGTTTGAACACAAGCAATAGTCAACATTTTTGACGTTTTTGACTCCCCAGAGCATAACTTTAACTCCTGTGCTACCAAAAGAACAGGGGGGTCAGATTTCTGCCATAGCAAGCCACTTGCAAAGTTTAAAAGAAATCCAAAAAGAAATGTGGCTTGTAGGTTGAACACAAAATTTCTGCGGACCTGTGTACAGATGATGACCATGCATGATCCATAGTATCTCTGATTTTCCGGAATACAATTAGAGTTCTAACCAGTAAACATTATCTAATAAAATTAACCACACAATTTTCATGATGTTTAATCTCTCTACTAGTGGGGGTGTGAATGAGTAGTCAAGGCTCACAAAACAAGGCAAATTTCAACCGTGAGAAATCGACTCCAATTATTTGTACCCCTATCTGCTAGTGGATTGCAAGGCACACAATACAATAACTATGGTTTAATTTAGTAAACAAGCCTTGTGAAACACTGCTAATAAGATGCTTTTTCAACTAGGGAATTTACAGTTAAAAATTTGATACATTCGGGATTTCCCAGTTAAAAAGTTGGCACTGGTAGAAAGCCTTATCTAACCTACTCTATGAATTACCACTACAAGTCTTACTTAATACACTGCAGAAAATATAGAACTTATTTTAAAAGGTTCAACCAACTGAACATGACAACAGCCTTCTGGAAAATATACAAGCTTTGCGTCTGCAGTGTCTACTGTGGTTGATTCAGCATGTTGATGGTCCAGTTTTAATATTTCCAACTGGTCTATACCAGTTTGAACTGGTTTCACATTGCCTGTCACACCCAACGTGATGTGAGCCTTGCTTCCTTCTGGCAACAAACCATTGTCAGAAACATTGTCATTGTGCCACAACAGAATCTGACCAGAATCCAGTTTCACCTGTGCTCCAGCTGTACCGACAGTGAAGTTAAAGCCAATGATTTCAAGATCTGTAATATTGTGCATTGCAGCAATGACATTTGGGTCACTTGCATAACTACATGCTTCCTCCTTGGCTCTATGCTTTAGTCCTGCATAAAATGCTGTGCAATGCAGAACTTCTGATATGCTGCCAGTGTATACAGCGTGGAATTCTTGTGGGATATCTGAAAACAATGTAAGAAATACTAGACATGTCAACGCACAACGTCAGCTCAGAAAACAGCCAATCTAAGTAGAACCTTTGTGAGCAGGCCATGCTTAGAGATATTTTTGAATTATTAGAAAAATAAGAATTAAATTTACTCCAGGAAAATGGAATGAGTTCATAAAATGGAAAATTCAGGTAGTAGAATTAGAGGGTAGGATAATACAGGTTTTACTATAACAAAAATATGTGGAACATATCAAGAATAGGAGAAATATTGAAACAGATTTAAACCAACAAAAATATACATTGCAGTAGGTATATTTGACAGATACTACCTAAAGGTGAGCGCAACATCACAAATATACAAAGAAACCTTTGGTGGTGGAGATATTAACTCTTTGAAAGTTGGGTTTTACATCCCATTCAACAGCCAGGGTCATGTTTAACAGGTCCTTAATGCTGCCATTTGTGGGAGCTGAACCCACACAGAGGTGACAGCCTTTGATTAGATGCCAAACCTGCCAATCCACTAGGCCACTGGGAATCTGTTTGAAATCTTTGAGGAATAGTTATCATGTACATTTGTATAAATAACAAAAAATTTCATTATATTTTCTAAAAAAATAGCATGAGATGCCCGTACCCCACAGCCTAGGGAAATATTTTTTACACCATGAGATATAGAAGTACTGTATCTGTGCAAAGTTCAGGATACTTCAAGAGAACTGTCAGTTATATAAAGGTCCAAACAATGTTTAAATAGAAAAAAATAACATCTAAGAAAAAGATAATGTATGTACCATATCTACATCTGGCATGGCTGAATTATGGTTTAGATGTTTTGAATATTACCATGCATACAGAAGTGGTAATACATTCAATGAATGCTTATGTGTGGTGTTGGAGCAAAAACTGTGGCTCACTTGATGAAATTCCATCTGTTACAATGGGAAGTTGTAAAAGTAAAATTCTTAATGAATTCTACTATGACATTAACAGTGCTTAATCTGCATCAAAAGACAGACCCAAAGGTGCAACAAGATTTTAAAAGTCAAGGTCACTACAACAAAGTCAAAGGTCAAATCAAGGTCACACCATGATGCTGCACATCCACAACCCCTAACCAATGTCCCTACCAAGCATCAACTTCCTACACCTTACAGTTTCCGAAATATAGCCCAGACAAGATTTTATAGGTCAAGGTCACTACAGCAAGGTCAAAGGTCAGATCAAGGTCATACCATGATGTTACACACCTACACCCCCTAACCAATGTCCCTAGTAAATATCAACTTCCTACAAAAAGATTTTATAGGTCAAGGTCACTATGCAAGATCATAGGCAAAACTCCTCCAATGGCCAATATCTCCACTACCACAATTTATTTATTCCCTGTGCCAATTTCAACATTTCCTGAAAATTCCAACAAAATCTGGCCACAAGTTTTCTTGTTACTTTGCAAACAAACAAACAAAAGCACCTCACCAAATACGCATAACCACTATGAGCTTTTAAGTTCTAAAAACAGATAAATTGCCAAAGACAACAGGTTTCCATGGCAACATTTTTGGACAAATCTTTGGCAAAATGTTCCAGGTAAGATGTTAAACTGAGAGCAACACATTGTCAAAATTTCAAAAGAATATATGAAGTGCTTTGTTTGTAGTGAAGTAATGTACAACAAAATGAACAGAAAGTACAAAAAGTTTCAAAGTAAAACGATTACATGTAGGCAACTTTTCCAGAATTTCATTAAAACTGCAAGAGAATGACTTGTCATAGTGAATATATTTTGAAAGCTTGATAGTAAGTTTCAGTTTTTATGTCAGGAGCATGCATAATTAAGGCTTTTAATTCCTGAAAACAGCTAAAATTGCCAAAGTAAATGGCAATATTTATGCTGAATCTCAGTCAAACTCTTTGTGGTAAAATTTTTCAATGCTATACGCATCCTGTAAAAATTTAGTAAGGTTGGTCAAGTATGATGGATGGAAGAGGATACTGATTTTGGATGTGGACAAATGCTGACAATTCCTGTATCCCCTTCAACTTTCGTGGACGGGGGATAAAAATGTTAATTTTACAAAATTGTGTCAATTTTATGGATTTTTTAGATTGGTTATATTTGGGTCACCCAGTTCCATGCCAGCCTCAGGAGCTACATACTGACTGAATATATACAACTCTTCAGGGTTTTATTTGTGGCTGGATGCATTTGTTTGTTTTTTGGGGGTTTTTTTTGCAGTATCCATTAAGTTATGATCCAGCAATATTTTCACCGCACTCACTCTGTCTTCTCGCAATATTTAAAACAAATAAAATATCAAATGCTGGTAGTTGTACATCTACAGAGTGATGAAAACGTGAGGCTACAATGGGGTTTCTAACAATATTTTACAATGATATGATCCAGCAATATTTTACTGTCACCGCACCTCACTCTGTCTTCTCGCAATATTTAAAACAAATAAAATATTAAATGCTGGTAGTTGTACATCTACAGAGTGACGAAAACGTGAGGCTACAATTGGGTTTCTAGGTGCAGTGGCAGTATCAAGACAACCAATCAGAGGAGGGGTGCGGTAAAAAGGTGCGGTAGAGGTGCGGCTCCGAGTCCAGCTCCAGGGGTCGTATTCACGAAAGGTCTTAGCCAAGTCTTAGGCTTAACTTTTGTATAAAAATAGGTAGAGGATATTTACCCAACGGCTGTGTACGCTAGATCAGTTTCACTGCTAGCGTACCCAACGGTTGTGTACGCAAGATCTATTTGACTGCTGGCGTACCCAACGGTTGGGTACGCAAGATTTATATCACTGCTAGCGTACCCAACGGTTGGGTACGCTAACAGAGATATCAGTCTAGCGTACCCAACGGCTGTGTACCCAAGATTTATATCAGTGCTAGTGTGCCCAACGGCTGTGTACATACACTACTGGCATACCCAACTACCCTGCAACCCAGGCATTGAACCCTATGTTCCCAAAGGCTGTGTACACTAGATCAGTTTCACTGCTAGCATAGCCAATGGTTGGGTACACTAACAGGGATATCGGTCTATCGTACCCAACGGCTGTGTACGCAAGATTTATATCAGTGCTAGTTTGCCCAACAGCTGTGTTTATACACTACTGGCATACCCAACTACCCTGCACCCAAGGCACTGAACCCTATGTTCCCAATGGCTGTGTACACTAGATCAGTTTCACTGCTAGTGTAGCCAATGGTTGGGTACGCGAGATGTATTACACTGCTAGCATTCCCAACGGTTCTGTACACTAGCAGGGATATCAGTCTCAGTCTAGTGTACCCAATGGTTGTGTACGTAATATCTATTTCACTGCTAGCGTACCCAACGGTTGTGAACGCTAGCAGTGATATTGGTCTAGCATACCCAACGGTTGTGTACGCAAGATTTATATCGCAGCTAGCCTACCCAATGGCTGTATACATACACTACTGGCATACCCAACTACCCTGCACTCGAGGCAGTGAACCCTATGTTCCCAATGGTTGTGCACCCTAGGTCAATAGCTTTCTTAGCATACCCAACAGTTGTGTATGCAAGATCTATTTCACTGCTAGCCTACCCAACGGTTTTGTACGTTAGCAGTGATATGGGTCTAGCTTACCCAAAGACTGTGTATGGAAGACCCATATCACTGCTAGCATACCCAACAGCTGTGTATGTACACTAATGGCATATGCAACTCTCCTACATCCAGTTAAAGCACTAAGTTCTGTTTTCCCAATGGTTATGTACCCTAGATTAACGTCATTGATATTTTCTTTTGTTAGTGTAACCAAAAGCTGTTTAAGGTACTGGCATACCCAACTACCCTGTACCCAAGGCAGTAAACTCTGTGTTCCCAATGGTTTTGCACCCAGGATCAGTATCATTGCTGGCATACCCAGTGGCTGTGTACACAAGATCCATATCACTGCTAGTGTTCCCAGCAGCTGTGATATTGGTCTAGTGTACCCAGTGGTTGTGCACACAAGATCTATATCGCTGCTAGTGTACCCAACAACTCCAAATTCTTTACAGCCTGCCCAATTTCTCATTACCCAAGGTAGTATGCACTCAATGGTTATGCACTCGATATCAGTACCCTTCATAGCGTACTAAACAGGTCTGTATCCAAGGCATTGTGAAGTAATTAGTTTTTAAGGAATTTTTTTTGAGTAGTCAGAAATGGGCCAAGGACCACTCTCCGAATTAAACTTATTCAGCTTATTGTTACATTTTAACAAAGTTAATTTAAGGAAGAAGTGATTAAAATTTGGGTACACTAGCACTGATCTTGTGTACATAGCCGTTGGGTACGCTAGCGATGATATAAATCTTGTATACACAGCCGTTGGGTACGCTAGACCAATATCACAACTAGCGTACACAGCCGTTGGGTAAATAACCACTCCGTATTTTTAATGACCAATATCTAGTATATAGATATTTTACTGAGTAGACGTTGGTCATAAATGAGTGAATGTAAACTTCTTCCAAAAGAAGAAACGGATTGACAGAAAAAAAAATGAAAGCATGCGATAACTTCTAGGAAATGGAAACCAAATACAAATGCGCCTTCGAGTGGTTGAATGTAGAACTACGGAGTTGTGCATATTTTCATTGTCTCTGCAGCAAAGCAATCTGTAGTAAAATAACATCCATTTATTTTTCTGTCTATCCATTTTGAAGGCTGATATTAGAGCACTAGAAAACAAATTACTAGTAATTCACAAATCCCATTGTCGTATGACCACCAAATGTCACACAATCACTGTTAATGTCTGCGCATCACCCCATATTTTTACTGTGACGTCACTTCGTTCATTAATTTCTTTGCGGTTCATTTGTTTCACAAATGAGTAAAGCCCCATTTCCATATACGCGTGATCCGGCATGCAGCATACGGCATGCGGTATGCGGCTATTTTAACTTTGCAATAAAAATATAAGAGGTGTTTCTATATATGCGTGTACGGTATGCAGAAACGGTACTTATACTTCATGCAGAACCCATCAGGCTTCTAGTACTTTGAATAGCCGTATGCCGCATGGAAAAATCAATAAACTGACGTCATAATGATGAGTTTTTCTTCCTAGTTTCCCCCCTTTCTGCCTACCCTGATATTACAGGGGGGGACAGAGATTCGTCAATAAAAACAGCAAAATGCTGTTTCTTGAGAACAAATATGCAGTGTGGTTTTATAAAAGTTATCAGAAAGAAAAGAGGTTCCTCAAACTGTAAAATGATAGTAGCATTATAAAATATATTTTGTGATAAGTACAAATACAACCATAGAACTTGTCCCATGGGAATAAGATTAGGGCTGTTGGAAAGTGGACAGCATTTCGCCGACTATTTTATACTGTTCCCAAAAAAGTTACAAAGACTGTTTAAACACTTTGCAAACAATAATTAAAGCTAAAGATCAATTCTTCTCATTGTATTCTAGCACTTAATGAAGTCATAAATAGTATTTATATTGACCCCAAACACAGTTTAAGACAACATACAGCTCTTTGCATCAGTCAGATGCAGTTTGTTAGCATATTTCTCACTGACATATAAACTTTTTTATTCATCTTTATAATCCTGCATGCTGTCAGTTCTAAAATCTTAGAAAAGTATCAAGACATGTTGCACACTTTTCTATACTATAAGGCTCCTTCAGTATCAACACAGATGTTAGTTTTAAATGAGGTACAATAGAAATTGGCGAATCGCTGTCCCCCGCGAATCGCTGTCCCCCCTGTACATCATTACATGAGGACTGAAACAACTGGAAAAAGCTTGAACCTTGTCAGTTATGCCTGTACATATGGAAACACTATAACCGGATGCCGGATCCGCATGCCGGATCCGCATACCGGATGCCGGGTGCCGGATCCGCACATATGGAAAAGGGGCTTTAGGTTGTGGCCACCTTTTAAACACAAGCCATGTGATTGGTTCATAAATACTTTTAAATTAAGGGGCGATTTCCATACACACGGCATCAGGTACCCGGCATGCGATAAGCGGCTATGTTCAATTTACTATTAAAATATAAGAGGTGTTTTTGTGTGTACGGTATGCGGTACGGTTATAACACGGAATACGGCGTCCGGTAAGCCTTTCAATCCTGGAATTGAATTTTAGCGTATACAAAAATCAATAAATTACGTCAGAATGCGTACGTCACTCTACAGTACTCTAACAAAATGCGGTTATATAAATAAGTTTAAAATATAAGTAAAAATTCGTCATTTGTTGCTTGATTTTTACAAATAATATACCATTTTAAAGCTTATAACAAACAGAAAGCATCTACGATGACAATCACTCATTATTTAGGCCAAAACTACACAAAAATTGAGTATACTGTACATAATTTATTACAAAAATAAAACTAACTTAATGTTTTGTGATTTCTTCCTCATTTGTTTATGTATTTTGAGGCAATAAAACAAATGGACATGCTGTTAAAGTACATTTATGATAAAAGTAATAAATATTATTATCATATCTTTGTAAATCACTACTTTAATTAACTAAAATGGACACTTGTAGAACCCTCCATATTGTTTGGATTTTGTTGAAACTTGCTGTACTCTGGCTTTATCATTTAAAGGGAACTTATTGTAGTTCATGCTGCTTTTTAGTAGTATCAACTGGGTAAAGTGATGGACAAAGAATTATAGCAAGTCTTAGCTTCACCAAATATTAAGTTTTAAAAATAATGCCTTTTGCAATGAAAATATATAGCTTAAACATTCAGTATGTAAATAAATATTTAAGTTAAAATATGACATTCATGTCATAATGAAGTACTGTATTGTAGCTTTTATTGTCTTTTCTTTAATTAAGTTTGGTTGTATATTTGTTTAAGATATCTGAGGAACTGTTGTATATACTTGATGTAAGTAAAATATCTTATTTCTGGATAGATCTTAATGCAATAAAAGCAGCATAAACATTGTTCAAATACCTGTCTAATGATATTTGTCTGTTATTGTTTTTTGTGTGTGGGGAAATTATTTTTTAAACATTTGCAAAAGATTAACATCCCGTGCTAATGCTCCTTATCTTACTGGAATTTGATTGAAAATTTAAAAAATTCAGCTGAGCACTAATTTATGTCAGTACATATGGAAACACATCAACCGGATGCCGGATACCGGACCTGGATGCCGTATCTGGATACCGGATGCCGCATGTATGGAAATAGCCCTTAATTGTCAAGCTTTGATGAATGAAGTCACGTAGATGCGCAGACAACGATTTTACATTAACAGTGACTGCGTGATAAACCAGCAGACGAATAAATATACTACTTTAATTGGGCTTTCACGTCTAGAAACCTGGGGTCGTATTCACGAAAGGTCTTAGCCAAGTCTTAGGCTTAACTTTTGTATAAAAATATAGCCAAGTTAAGCCTAAGACTTGGCTAAGACCTTTCGTGAATACGGCCCCAGCAGACGAAACCGTTAAAAAAGACTCGTTCGAGTAGGCCATCACAATGGGAAACACAATAGTTTCTAGCACATACGGGACCTTACAGAAAGCCAGACGTAGTGCTAGACAAGGTTTTTACTTTATAAAATATAACTGAATAAAAGCATTAAAAATTTCCAAAATGGCAGTGTATACTATACACCTTAATGTACAGATATGTGAACAAATATTATGCAGAATTTGATATTTAAGGGCTTAAACGGCCGATTTAAAATCGCGGCCACAACCCAGTACATAACTCAAATCAAAGATTCGACTAATAACTGTAAAGCATTATTATGTATTATCATGTATAGGAATCCCTATTTAAACAAACATCTTCAGTTGTAACCTCATTTGTTTAAATTCTTACCTGACACACCCAACCATTCCGATAACTTAGTTGGGAAATCCGAGAAATGGTTGAGACACAACTCAAAGTAGTTTTGGATCATGTGGTACAACATCTCTCTGCCCTCCAAGTTCACGAACCATCCCCAATATATTGGCCTTGGCTGCTCAAACATTTTGAATTTCTTTGACAACACGTCAACACCAATACCGTGTTTATTTCTGGAAGCCAACTGCTCAGCATCAAACATCCATGGTGTCTGAGGAACTACTAAGATTACTGTGTATTCGTATGAATTGGCCATTCTGAAATATCTAACCAATTCCCAACACTGTACATTAGTATTATCAATGATGACTGGACTACATCCACTTTCACATGCCTGTCTGGCATTATCCTGACACTGACTGTGAGCTGCTGTCCGCTCCTGTTGCTTAAATTCATACTTTCCATTTCTCATGAAATAGTTATCTGCTGAGCAGACAACTGCTGTTTTGTATACACTCTGGATTACTTTAACAATTGTGGACTTGCCAGATCCTGGGAGCCCTCTCATAATGAAAATTATCTTTGATTTTATGATGTGCGAGATGGTCTTCATGTCCTTGAGAAATGTGAAGTCCATGTAATCATACTTTTCAATGTCTTTAACTGCAACCAGTGTTGGTGTGTGAGCTCCATCTATGATATCACATTGTTGTTCAACTTTTCCATCAATAGTTTGTGGAGAATCTAAATTTTACACCTTTGATGGAAGTAGTATTGTGTCTTCAGGAGGCAGAACTCCAGTTTTGCTCTCTGATAGGGCTAGGTCCTTCACATCACAGGATACATCGATTTCACTGGGGTCTGCATTTAATCTTTCTCCCTCATATCCTGAACCCTACAAGTATAAAATGAGCTGGCGGTGTATCCCTGAACATAGCAAACCTGTAGAAGCAATAACAAAAGAGGTCATTTAGAAATGTTGTTTCACCTTCAAGGAGATGTATCAAAAGGATAAAATGTACAGAAATCCCTGGAAAGTTCAAACCTGGAAAAGTTCCTTCCTTTTTGAAAAACAGGGGCCCAAGGTCAAATCTGACCACATTGGAAGATTCCTAGCCCATAATAGATTCCTAGACCACACCAGTAGATTCCCAGCCCATGATTTTCTATAGGTTTGTTTTACATTTCAAACCTCTAGGACCAATAATAAGCGAGTTATAAGCACTTGAAAGGGGCCCAAGGTCAAATCTGATCACATCAGAAGAATCCTAGTCCATGAGTTCCTATAGGTTGTTTGCACATTTCAAACCTCTAGGACCAATAATAAGTGAGTTATAAGCACTTTAAGTTTGGCTATCCTCATTTGACCTTGAAGGAGGGGCCCAAGGTCATATCTGACCTCATCAGAAAACTTCTAGCCCATGATTTCCTATAGGTTGGTTTCACATTTCAAACTTCTAGGACGAATGATAAGCAAGTTATAATCAATTTTACATTTGGCTATCCTCATTTAACCTTGAAGGAGGGGCCCAAGGTCAAATCGTCACATCAAAATATTCCTAGCCTATGATTTCCTACAGGTTGGTTTCACATTCAAACCTCTAGGACCAATACTAAGCGAGTTATAAGCACTTTTAAGTTTGGCTATTCTCGTCTGACCTTGAAGGAGAGGGCCAAGGTCAAATCTGACCACATCAGAAGATTTCTTAGTCCATGATTTCCTATAGGTTTGTTTTCACATTGCAAACCTCTAGGACCAATAATAAATGAGTTATAAGCACTTTTAAATTTGGCTGTCTTTGTTTGACCTTGATGGAGGGGCCCAAGGTCAAATCTGATCCCATCAGAATAATCCATAGCCAATGATTTCCTACAGACTGCTTTGACATTTCAAACCTCTAGGACCAATAATAAGTGAGGTATAAGCACTTTTGCAACAGTTTTCAAGTTATAATTGATTTACTCAACAGTGAGAACCTCGCTATAACTCGGCTATGCAAGGAGGTACAGTTCTGCAAGTTTGCTATGTTATAGCTGACCCAAAAGTAGCTGAATAACATATTTAAACAAAAAGTTACAATTCAAATTTTTTGATGTTTTTGACTCCCCAGAGCATAATTTTGACTCCTGGGTTTAAAAGAGCTATTACTCGCTTGACTTTGACCCTAGGTCCACAAAAAAGATAAGGTGGTGAGATGTCATACCCACCAATTCATGCATTAAATATAAAATAAATCTGAAAGAAACTGTGCACTGAACACAAGCAATAGTTAAAATTTTAGACATTTTTGACTCCTCAGAGCCTAACTTTGACTCCTGGCCTACCAAACAATAGGGTGGCTAGATCTCTGCCATAGTAAAAGTTTAAAAGAAATCCCAAAAGAAATGTGGCTTGTAGGTTGAACACAAGAAACTCTGCGGGGGCGGACGGTGACCATGTGTGATCCATAGTATCCTCGCTTTTCGGGGATACAATAACAAACCTTTAGCTACAACAACTCTCCTTTTGATTAGTAATTCATAGGACAAGTCAGGATCATTCCAGTTCTGTGGCATATTTTAGGTATTAGACTTTCAATGACTGGTAGGGACATCTACAGTCCTGTGTATGTAGAGGAATGTAAACCTTAGGAGTCCTGCAGCAAATCGGGAAACAACTGTTATGTCTTTATGAAATTCCATCTCTGAAAGCTGTCCACTGATGAATAGAGTTTCGACTTATTGCTAAACTACATGCATCATGCATTGTCATAAAACATTTATGTTACAATTCCTATGAAAATCAATAAAATCTGTATTAAACATTTAAAATGATATGACATGTATTTTTTGTGATTATTTATACTTTGCAACTTATATCTAGAGTGAAATAAGTAATTTTATTTACTGCACTCAAAAGTAATTATATCATTCCACATTCTTGAACTGTCAATGAAATGCCAATACTGCTCAGAAACAATTTATTTCATTTCTTAGGAACAATTTAGCAGATATTCACTGACAACTCATGGGGTCAAATGACCCCAAAACTGAAACCAAAAGCATGGAAAAACTACAGAAAATTTATTGTAATTAAAAACCCGACTCTTTCTTTTCCTTTTTCCTCACATACCGGTAATTAGAATCTAATAATATCCTTTTATGTGGGCTGTTGGGGTCAGTAAAATAGCCCAGAATTATCAACAACAGTGAAGCACAAATGTGGCAAATGTGAAGAAGAAGAAGAAAAAACAACAAGATAAACTATCCATACCACTATTTTTGAAACATTAGCAAGATGGCTGTGAACAAAAATGGAGTTCATTCAGGCCAGTGTATACGGTGAAATTTCTGGGAAACAGCCTGAACCATTAGCTTGCATGGTTAGAACTTAGAACTAAGGCATACTCTCTTGACACCTGCAAAAGATCCACAACCCATGATTTCTTACAATTTATTTTCATATTTTGAAGCCCTAGAACCAGTTATAGGGGAGATAAAAGGCCTTTTACATTGGTGACCCTACTTGACCTTGAAGCAGGGGGGTCAAAGTTCAAATTCGATACTTGTAAAAGATTCTCAGGCCATAATTTCCTATTAGTTGTTTTCACATTTGGAAGCTCAAGAGCTAATAATAAGGACGATATAAGAACTTCTTAGTATAATGACCCCATTTCACCTTGAAGTAGGGGTCAGAGGTCAAATATGACATTGCAAAAGATTCACAGGCCATGATTTCCTGTAAGCTGTTTTCTCATTCCAAACCCCTAAGACCAATGCTAAGGCAGATATTTGACCTTTTAGATGTGCTATGGCAGTCATTTTGTTTTCAAAACAAAGCCAAAATTACTATCAGGCAAGCTTTCCTAGCCACTTACATTTTGTGCAAATCTGATGAAGTTAGCTGTAATATTTTTAATTTAGAACATAGAAATGATTTTCGAACAATCGATTATGAAGACCATTTTTTTAAATCAGGACAAAATGTTTTACAGAAATGTTTTCATAGCCAAAATCATTATATTTAAATTTGGTGAAGATATTTTTATAAATGAATAAGATATAGAGGTTTATGTAAAAATGTGACAAACACACACATGCACACACACACGCACAGGAGGCGTTTCATAATCTCCCAAACCTGGTCTTTGCTGGCGGGAGATAAAAATGCAACTGTAGTAACATCAGTTTAATAGCAATCCTTTTTTCAATTAAGAATTTAAGACCATAAAGTATTTAAAATATTACCAGGGCAACAGCTGTTACCAGAAATCCTCCAAAAGCTAATCAGCTGTAGATCCTCTTAGGGTTAACATTCCTGAAAATTTGGTGAAAATCCATGCAATGGTTTAGGCTGTGGAACAACCACAAATTTTAAGACCCACAAATTTTAAAGGTGTTACCAGACACCAGTAAAATGTTTACCAAGAAAAAAGAAAAAAAATTGCACTGGAGATGCCCGTACTCCACAGCCCAGGGAAATAGTTTTCAACACCATTAGATACAGAAAAAGTGAAACAGTTCAAAGATCAGCAGACTTTCAGAGTAAACAGTGTCAGCTTTGTAAAGGTCTAAATAATAATTAAGTAGGGAAAATAATGTTTAAGAGAGACAAAATTTATGATAAGATAAAATATTAAAATGACAATAGTAAGATGATGGCATTAATCAGTCAACTAAACAGTAACTACATTCATAGCTAAGTAAGAACTTAAGTTACAAACATAATGTTTAAATAATTTTAAACACATTTATTGCAGTATCTGACCAGTTTATTTGAAGAAAAATTAGTCATGTACTTACTAAGATTCTGTATAAAATGACAAGTACACCAAAATTAAGAAAGCTGTTGCCAAAAGAAACTAGATTTTAAGTGACCTTTTTCTCACTTTTTAATGGATTTTAATGTGAACAGAACAATGTTCCATTTATGCCACATAGAGACTTGTGTTCTCACATACCAGTTGAAGAGGCTGATTTGACTGGGAGGATGAAGCATCACTAGGGTGACTGTCATGAGAGATATCACCTCTTTGGTCTTTGTTACAACAGTTGCCCATTTTCTTTTTCTCTTAAAATCAGATGCAAAATAAAATGTCAAACTCTTTTCCCCCTTTTAATTCTTTTCAATTAAAGGTACACATCTTGTAAAAGAATTCCGACACACAGTTTCTAACTGCCCTTTCACATTATATTTTATGTACACCTGATCACACCAGTTTAAGACTGTATTGACTCAATATTTAGAGAAATTGTCTTAATAGAAACAAGACCATTGCTACGGTGGTTATCTCCAGCCAAGAATTAAGCAATAATGGTAGTGTGACGATGCACCCAGTTCCAAGCCCAAGGACCAATAATAGGAAGATAAAAGGCCCTTTTAGTATGATAACCCTGATTTCCTATTAGATGTTTGCACATGTCAAACCCCTAGAACCAACAATAAGTGCGATATAAGGGCTTTTTTAGTATGGTGAGCCAACTTGACCTTGAAGCAGGGGTCAAAGGACAATTTTAAGACTTGGAAAATATTTGCAGGCAGTAATATCCTGTTAATTGTTTTTTACATTATCAAGTCCCGCAACCAATAATAAGGGAAATATAAGGCCTTTTCAATATAATGATACAACTTAACCTTGAAGCAGGGGTCAAAGATCAAATTCAACACTTGAAAAAGATCACAGTGAATGACTTCCTATAGGTTGTTTTAACATTTCCATCCCCTAGCACCAATCATAAAGCAGATATAAGGCATTAAAAGTATAATGACCCCACTTCAAGCAGGGTTCAAAGGGTCAAATTTGACAACAGTCACAGGTCATGATTTCCTGTAAGTTGTTTTCACATTCCGCGCTCCTAGAAGCAAAAAGGGATGTAAGGCTTTTTTTAATACAATGACCCTTATATGAACTTAAAGCTGTGACATGATGGTCATTTTGTTTTCAAAATGAGGCCAAAAGTTCCCCCAGGCAAGCTTTCCTAGCCATATAGATTTTGTATTAGTCTGATAAAGATAGCTGCAATATTTTAAGTTTTAGAACATCTAAATGATTTTTGAACAATTAGCTATGACAGCCATTTTGTTTTTTTAAATTAGAAAATATTGCACAAACCTGTTTTAATAGTCATAAACATGCAAATGTGATAACATATCTTAATAAATGAAAGAGATACAAAGATTTAAAAAAAACATGACAACAGACTCATGCACACATGCATGTGTGGAAGGTGTTTCATAATCTCTTGACTCCAGCCTTGGGCCGGTGGGAGATAATAAACAAATAACATCGATTTGTAGGTACCAATATAAAATATATTGAAATTCAAAACACCCTAACATAAAACACAGACAAAAATTAATGTACATATTGCTGCAAAACAATATTATATGATTAGTGAACTAGATTGGGCCAACTCAGTGCCAACAGAATCAAACACTTGTATAAGAACTTGAGTAATTCAATCTACAATATTTTTATTTTGCAAAGCAAATTTGTATCCCCAGACGACAGATAAAAATCCAGGAACTTTGCTTAATACAAACTCTACCCAGAAGAACATTGTCCAATGTGAACTATATCAACAGGATTTTTGCCCACAACAATCTTTACACCTTAGAGTCCCATTTGAATAGGGGAGATTAAATGCTATAAAAGTCCAATTAGAATACAGGGTAGGATGTCCACCCACAACACGAATTTTTCTTACTACATAAACATTTTCATTTTATTTACCAATCAATTATACATGTACTCCCCATAGATAACTACTCAGGCTATATAGTCTTGAAAGAGATAAACATTAATTGTACTTCCTAAATCACACAATATAAAGTAAGTTGAATAATACTACGCTTGTTAAGGGCTAAAAATCTCCCATTTGTACAACAAAGAGGACATATTTTTATTAATATTGGGACTTGAAGCTCACCAGTAAATGACAATGCCCTTTTTGCCTACCTTAACATGTGTAACCAGTTTGATTTTACAAAGTTAAAAATCTCAGCAGGCCTACAGAAGAGTAAAAGGGCTAACATGACAATTTTTTATCTCGATTTATCGATTTAGTATCACAATAAATGTAGTTATTTCGATTTATTGACTTAGTAACTCGACAAATCGACTTAAGTATTGCGATTTATTGACTTAGTATCTCAATAAATTTAGTTAGTTAACTCGATATATCGACTTGCTAACTTGATCAATCAACTTAGCTCTAGGACCAATAAAAAATGAGGTACAGGCATTAAAAGTGTGAAGGACCACATTAGACCTTGAATGTAGGGTCCTAGGTCAAACATTACCCCACTAAATCATCCATACAATGTGGTTTGATACAAGCTCTTTTTCACATCACAAACCTGCAATACCAATTTTAAGGAGCCGTAGGCATTATAAGTATTATTTGCATCAAGGACTACAATAGGCTTGAAGGAGGGTATCAATATCAAATGTAAACCCACCGAAAGATTCAGGTGACATGATTACAAACTAGATTGGGCCAACTCAGCACCAACATATCCCCAGACAGGTCATCACTATATATAATACAGTTTGAGACTTGTGACACTTAGCATTTCCAAATTACAGGGCAAAATACAGAAAAAAATATCAAAAAGGTAACTTGGGCAAGTGCCTATGGTCCTCATACACAAGTTAAATGTCTGCTAAAGGCCTTGATTTTTGGCACATGTAAAAACAACATAATAATGTATTCCTAGTTGAGATTTCAGCCCTATCAGTCACATAGTTTAACAGTCACAGGGCTTAAAAGTGGCAAAAAGTCCAAATATTGGGTCTCTGTGGAACTTTTAGAGACCTCAATGTGACTTTCAAATTGAAGCTTCATACTTAAAATCTTTCACAATCCAAGATTATACATAGAATGTATATCTAATACAGCGTATAACTTCTCAGACTTACCATTTCCAAGTTACAGGGCAAAATATGCGAAAAATGTCTTATAAGGGTCACTCAGGTGGGTGTTTATGGTCCTCATACACAGGCTAAATGTCTATCAAAGACCTCAATTTTGGGGCACATCAGAAAACATATCGATATATTCCCAGATTATATTTAACTTAGATGAGACATAGTTTAAAAGCGACAGTGCTTGAAAGTGGCAAAAAGTGCATAAACTGGGTCTCTGTGGGCACTTTTGAGACCTTAAGTCGACCCCTCATAGGTAAACCTACAGCATTTAAATTTTCCACAGACAAGGATTACATATGAAAGTTATACCTAGTGCAGTTTGAAACTCATCAGAATTACCACTTCCAAATTATAGGGCAAAATATGTGAAAAATGTAAGAAAAAATCCCTAAGTGGGGTGTTTAGGGGCCTCAAACACAATTTTATCCTCAACTTAAAGTCTTGATTTTTGGCACATGTACTAAGAATATATTAATGTTTTCTCCGGTAAAATTTAAGCCAGATGAGCCTCATAGTTTGTGACCCAGAGGGCTCTAAGTGGCCGAAAGTCCAATTTTTGACCTTAAGGTGGCTATAAGTTCTTTATTATTGGGAGTTTAAGGTCACCTTAAAATAGGGATCTTCCTTTGGGCACCCTTAATATGTGTATCAAGTTTGAAAAAAATACTAATTTGTTTTTGAGTTATTGCGTACACAAGGAAATTTCTACGGCAGCGGCAGCAGCGCGACAGACCTGAATCCAACATATCCCGACTTTCATCTAGGGATATAATAAATTTCAGATCTCAAAGGAGATATAGGGCTATTGTAAGAATGCATAAACAGGGAGCTGGACAAATTGGCCCTTTGTCAAATCAGCAATTTGGCCAACTTAAAACTTGGCATCTGCAAACTCTCCCCAAAGTGAAAAACAAGAAAAAGTGATGGAATAAGAATATTTTATAGTGTTTAATCTCCATCAGATGACAGACTCTAGGGCTAGCATTTATTTATGAAAAACACATTGGGTAAGCCTTTATCATGTTAGCATCCCTTAATTGTAACAATGTTCCCCTGGTTTGCAAATAATGGTGAATCATTTCTTCTGATCATGTTTGGTTTGTTTCAAAAGTACAACAAAGTGTGACTGACACATATCAAAGATATTTGGATGTTGTTCTAGTTTACTTCTTAAGTGATAATGAGCAACAGGGTAGGTTACATTTAAAAGGCAATTGCCTTGTTAGAGATTAGGTGCTATAAAGGTTTTATTAGATTACATTTTAGGTCAAAGTCATGGCATCTGTTCACTAGCGCAAAACTTGTGTGATCTTTGTTTATCACATTACGTTTGAGAGCACAGTTTATCTTGGGGGCCAATTTAATGGGGATTATTTGGTAAAGCCAATTGGGCTTGAGTGACGAGATTCAGGGTGAAACATTTATGTAACAGTGAAATACATAGCTTGATTTATCAACTTAGTATCTCAATAAATCAAGATACCTAAGTTGATATATCGAGTTACTAAGTTGATAAATCAAGATAGCTAAATCAATTTATAAGTCATCTGAGTCGATGAATCACAAGAGCTAAGTCAATTTTTCGAGTTAGTATCTAGAAAAATCAACTTAGCTATCTTGATTTATCGTCTTAGTAACTCTATAAATTGACTTAACTATCTTGATTAATAGAGATACTAAGTCAATAAATCAAGATACCTAAGTCAATTTATCTAGTTACTAAGTTGATAAATTGAGATAAAAAAAATTTCGTGTTGGCCCTTCTTTTCTTCCATAGCAGGCAGAGGGATAAAAACACAAAAATTATTTCTTAAAGGTGAAGATAGCCATAGCATCATTAATATTCAAATTTTAAATAGACAGGCCTTCCTTTGAAAAGTTTCAATGTCAGTGACAAATGATGGAGTTATATAAAGCATACATTTCCAGTTAGAAGGCAAAATACGTGAAAAACTGTGGCAGAAAAGTCACCCTATTGGTATAACTGACAAATGAAATGTCAATTTAAAGCCTAGATTTTGGCACATGTAAAGAGAACAAATTAAGATATTCCCATATGTGATTTCAGGTAAATTAAACAGTGTCACATACTTTGACAACTACAGGCCTTAAAAAGTGACAAAATGTTCATAAATTATGCCCCTGGGGGCTGTTTTAAAGATATAATAAAATGATCCTACACTTAAGCTACAGATCTCAAATTTCTCACAAAGATGTTGTACAGAAGTTATATCTAACACAGTTTGAGACTTGTCATTTCAAAATTACAGGGCAAAATATGTGAAAAATATAGCAAAACATCCCTGAGTGGGGTCTTTATGGTCCTCAAACACAATTTTATCCTCAACATAAAGTATTGATTTACAGCACATGTATAAAGAATACTTTAATATGTTCTCAGGTAAACTTTTAGCCAGATGAGCCTCATATTTTGTGACTGAGAGAACTTTAAGTGACCATAGGTCCATTTCAGCTTTAAGGTGGCCATAAGTTCTTTATTATTGAGATTTTAAGGTTACATTAAAATAGGGATCTTCCTTTGGCCACCCTTAACATGTGTACCAAGTATAAAAAAAAATACGGATCCCTTTTTGAGTTATCACATACACAAGAAATTTCTATGGCAGTGGTAGTGCGACAGTCCTGAATTCAGTATATCCCCAACTTTCGTCTGGGGATATTATGATACATAAGTAAAGGTATGTAAAATTCAAGTAAAAAATTCATAAAAATTCAAGTATAAACAGTCATTCTTTAAAAATGTAGAAACATAAAAGTAAAATTAATCTCTATTAGCAATCAAAAAGTTTACCTTTTCTTGATTTTCCCGTTACGACTGTACTTTACTAACAACTAGCAATGAAATAACAACACCAGTAATATTGTGGCTATCGACAGGGATAATAATTGTATGCCTGTGATAGTAGAGTATCAGTAGGATATGTAACACACTGTATAACACTGTCAAATATGAAAGTGAATGAAAGTGTCAACTCACAAGACTTGTGGGAAATTTTCACCATAAGCACACACTTTCCATTAGTGCAAGGTTTACAATTATCTTCACATAAAAATCAATCAGTGTACATGCATGCACGTACAGATAGATAACAATTACAGTAAATAACAGAATTCAAGCTGACTTTTCAATAAATACACATTATCACTGAATTGGTTAGTGAATAAGCTTAATTCTTTAAACATTCAGAAAAATACAGACTGTACTGAACTTTAAACTGCATGACTTTACAGGTTCACATGTTCTACTACATCACCTCAGATACAATGCAATCACTTAAGAAACTTATACTAACACCTGTTTTTATTATGTGAAAGTTAAAAGAAAGACAAACGGCCACTTATTGGCAACAAGATACTAGTAATAAGACTTTCAGTATATCAGTACTCCATACACACGGAGAACCAAATCTATAAATATCACATAAAGATGCATAGGATGCATTCCTACCATCTCTTTATATTTTAAAATAGTGTCCATAGGTGTAAAAATAATGATAGTAGATTAGAAGCTAAACTACAAAGTGTAACTGTCCAAATGGGTCAGTGTGCAAGCTGCTTCTGAGATAAGCTTTCAAGTTGTTTGAACCATGGCACATGCAATGACAACAAACACAAGCTTTATGACAGTAAATCAAATGGGACATTCTCCTTAATAAAACAATTTATATGCGAGGTACAACATAAAGCAGAGCTACAGATCTGGGCCAATATTTACCAAGTTTAGCATTCTTTTTCTTTGAATACTTTTATATTTATAATTGTCCTAGAAAATATTGATTTGTTTAAAGAAATTCTTTTTGAAAATTACCACAAAAAAGTATTTTCCTTTTAAGTTTTTTTAAATCAAATGGGACATTCTCCTTAATAAAACAATTTATATGTGAGGTACAACATAAAGCAGAAGCTACAGATCTGGGCCAATATTTACCAAGTTTAGCATTCTTTTTCTTTGAATACTTTTATTTTTATAATTGTCCTAGAAAATATTGATTTGTTTAAAGAAAGTCTTTTTAAAAATTACCACAAAAAAGTATTTTCCTTTTAAGTTTTTAAATAAATAATGCCTTGGGAAATAGCATTGAACACCATTAATAAATATATATATTCCCAACTGCTATGTTTTGTTGGATTTGGGTCCCCTGGGGAATGACAAAGCTTTCTAGAATCCAAGCATATGGTTTCCTATTACATTACTATTTTACAGTACTTCTCAATATACCTGAAGGCTAATAAGCAATAATAAAAGTGATATTTGTAAAAACACAAAACCTGTAGTTTTATGACCAAAGATTGACCAATAAGGGGATTCAGAGGGTAAAATGTGACCAGCTTTCTACACTCCCTGAATATGGTTTCCAATTACCCCCCAATGCATTCAAAACCTCTAAAACCAATAATAAAGGAGATAACAGCCAAAACACAAAATCTGCAATTTAATTACCACAGTTTTACCCATAAAAGCAGGAGCTAGAGGGGGTAAGTCTAACTGGCTCTCTAGACACCATGCATACATGGTTTCTTATTACCTCCCAATATATTCAAAACCTCTAAAAGTAATAATGAAAGCCATATAAACCAAAACTCTTTCTGTGATTTTATTACCCCAGTTTGACCCACATGGGGGATTCTGACGGTAAATGTAGCTGGCTTACAGTTTCTGAGATACAGCCTGGAAAAGATTAGTGTTCCAGGTGCCCGCCCAGCAATATGACATGGGTGAAAACTATACCTGCACAGGCTGTGAGGTTAAAATTTGAATTATTTATCATAGACCTCTAAAACTGCTTATTCTTAGAATTATTTCATATTTTAAATTTTTTTCTTACAAATGGTTAAGTTTCTTTGAAAATTCTAAAAAACGAGTAATTTTGAGGTCTAAAACTCAAAGAAAAAGGTCCACTATTAGCAAAATACGCAAGGTGTACATTTGAAGAAATCACACCAATCCCTTTAAAATTTGTGTAGAAAATTCCCATAAATTGTGTACTTAAAATTTGCAAGATTTTAACACTGAAGATTTGTGACAAAATACCAAAATGGACAAGGTGGTGAAACTTAGTTTCATTTAACATGAAAATAGCATTAGAGATGCCCTTACCCCACAGCCTGGGGAAATAGTTTTTAACACCATGAGATATAGAAGTAGTGAAACAGTACACAGATTGGTATAATTTCAGAGCAGTGTCAGTGTCCAAATAATGTTTAAGTAGAGAAAATAGCATATAAAGAGAAACTGCATGTAAACATTAAGTATTAAAACAGGACAATTCAGTTAACTAAAATTATGAAACTTTAAGACTTCTCCCATTTTGCTATTCATTTGTATGGTCGAATTATGGTTTAAATGTTTTGAATATTACTCATACATAAAGATGTGGCAATACATGCATTTATGTGGAGTTGGGGCAAAATCTGTGGCTCACTTGATGCAATACCATCTGTTACAAAGGGAAGTTGCAAAAGTAAAGCAGGTGATGAATTCTAATATGACTTTAACAGTGCTTAATCTACATTACAAGACACCCAAATGTGCAACAACCAAGATTTAAGTAAAAAGATATAAGAGATAAAATAGTATTAGATATCATTGTAGAGAGATAAAATAGCATCAGATATGCAAGATTCGCCTCCCACCTCTGAGGCCGGGGTTCGATCCCCGCACGGGCTCAAGTGGGAAAGCTGGTAGTTGCTTGCCGTTGTTCGGCAGCTTACAGTACACAACCCTAGCGAACTGTATGTACTGGTTTCCTCTGCCCTTCCAACTACCCGTCGTGATATGACCTGTACAGTGTTGAAAGCGACGTAAAACCCCAAATAAAATAAATGATATGCAAGATTAAAGGTCAAATCAAGGTCACACCATGACGTTGCACACCTACACCCACTAACCAATGTCCCTACCAATAATCAAATTCCTACACCTTATGGTTTCCAAGATATAGCCTGGTCAAGATTTTATAAGTCAAGGTCACTATGGCAAGGTCAAAGGTCAAATCAAGATCACACTATGACGTTGCAAACCTACACCTCCAAACCAATGTCTCTACCAAGTATCAACTTCCTACATATTACGGTTTCTGATATATAGCCCCAACAAGATTATATAGGTCAAGGTCACTACGGAAAGGTCAAATCAAGGCCATACCATGATGTTGCACACCTACACCCTCTAATGAATGCCCCTACCAAGTATCAACTTCCTACACCTTACGGTTTCCGAGATACAGGCTGGACAAACTTCTTCCCACTGCCCACCCACCCATCTAGACACCATGGGTGATAACAATACACCGACAGTCCTTAAGGGCTGTGGGGTAAAAAACGACTCTCTTTAGTTAGGGAAATTTTTGTCAACTTTCCCTTAGAGTATAGGAAAAATATTTAAACAGCAATCTAAGCTTTCTGTTTTGTGACACAAAATACCAAAAACTGACATGAACATCAGGTTATTAATTAAGGTTGAAACTAAGTGCAATTTAACTAAATAACTGTGGACAAATATAACTAAAAACGTGAAAGAAATGAAAGAAAACATATCTAACATAGATTCTGTCAAAATTTTACTCCTGTGACAATAACATAAAATACTGCTCATGTTTTTAATGAAATGCATCATCAAATTCTACAACAGTACATATATTTCACTTTCAATATGTTTATTAAAAAGAAACATTATATTATGTTTTCATTTGTTTAACAACTCACTGATCAACAGAGCAATATTTTGGTTTTATAAATTATATGATGCTGGACTTGTTTTCTTTTTTACCTTCACTGATGGCTTAAATCTATGTTTTCACTTGTATCTGTCTTTTTCCCAATAAGAAGAATCAATAATTACACATTTTAATGAAGATTCTCCTGTCAAAGTAATACACATGTCAAAATGTCTTCATCAAATTTTGATCCAAACTAGAAAATAGATTTCCATAAGATAAAAGAAAAGTATGCCACTTCAGGATGCTGAAGGTTTAAACAGATAAAAGTAAATTATATTTAACTTGAAGAACAATTTTGTTGAAATTTTGAATTGAAACTTATACAACACATGCCTTATTTCATTTTCAATCTTTTTGTAATGACAAGTTTGATCACTTAAAACATTAGAGTATTTAAACACTTGACAGTAGATTCTAAAACAGTAGCAAGCATGTGTAAAGTGGGAAAAATATTTTTAGTCATGTTACCCCAAGAAAGGTCAAATTTATGCATTTTACAAATTTGCTCTATTGCCAATGCACATACCTGTCACAAATACTTAATATACTTAGTCTATTAATATAAAAGAAGATAGTAAAGAAAAATATTTTTAAGCTCTAGTGAGGCTCATGCTTCTAGGAATCACTTTTTTCATGGACTATGGCGTAGTCTGATGAGTATCTGTCTCCACTGAAGTTAAGTGGCAATGGGTGACCACTTCAGTGTACTACTGCGGTCTGATTGCTTTGCCATTCATGCTAGAAGGCTGAAACCTTTTTCAGCCTTGTTTTCACAGTAGACAGGTCAAGTAGTAGTTTAAATTTTTACACTAAATATTACAGATACAGAGCTGAAACTTGCACAATATAATCTACATGAAAAAGCAGCTAAACAACTTATTGTGAGAAACAACTCAATTCCTGTCATAGGCCAGTATCATTTCCACATGTGAGCTCCTGTCATGTTGTCCCAGAACCCAGATTTTTTTTTTGCTTTTTTGATAATCATGGACATCCTGGAGGCCTACTTAAATAATCAGGGGACATTCTGGATAGTTCTTGGCAGTTTCAGGGAGGGGAGGGGGTGGCCTCCCACCACTTTTTCCTGGATGTGTTTTTCCTGCTCCCGGATGTGTAGGATAGCCTCTGGAATGACAAGTATTACCACTTTTAGTTGGATGATCTTGTCAGCTTTCTTTTACCTAATCCAAGCAATTTCTGTACTGCTGCAGTTTTTGAGATACACACAGGTACCCATTTTTTAAAAACAAATTTACAAAAATCAAATGCCTCCCATTCAGGCACCTATGGTCTGATTGATCAGAAAATCTTTTCAGACGTCTGGATTTAGTTCTAGAATGTCAAAATTTTATAGCGCTGTTGTGTCTTTCTCTGAATAAGATGACAGTGTGTTTTTGAAAAATGCTTATCTTAAGTTAAGTTTAAGGTCTCCTCAAAGTATCCCCAAAAGGGAAGGCTTAATTGAGATGTACACTGTATATACTTTGTAAACCAAAGCTCAAATAGATTTGAACATAGGGATGATTGGCAGGGTACATCAGGTAAAACACAAAGGAATTGGGTGTGATGCTAACATCCACTATGATTTTGAGTGTAAAAATTTACAATTATTTTTACTGGACATATAAAATATACTGATGTGTGGAAGGGAAATAACTATAATGTTTGGTGAGGGTATTTTGGGTTTTGTTTTCTCCATTTTTATGGTACATGACAAAAGTCACATTCATATTTATTTGGGGAGGCCATTTTTTTATTGTCCTTCTGATAGCTTCTTCTTCTTTTGGGGTTAATTTAGCATTGCCACAGTATTATTTTTTTAACAATGTCACCGGTCCACCTTTTCAGATCCACAATGCATATTTTGCTGTACATCATGTCCATTTGGAAAGAAACTGTTCCTGTGTGAATAAAGTACTGTTTCAGGTATCTTCTTTGCAATGTGATTGCTTCTGAAACCCTGTGACCATGCCCCTCATCTGGGTTGTTGTAGAACTGCGACATTGTGAGCCTGCCCTATTCCCGAGTGCATTGTGCAAGATGACACAGGTCATAATTATTTTCTGCACCACATTGGGTTCCTGATGTATAATGTTTTTGGAGTACTTGAATTAGCTGGCCAGTACACTAAAAGCACTGTCCACAACTCGATGAGCTCGATTTAGTCTGTAGTTGTACACCCGTTCTGGAATATTCATGTTTCGGCAGGAGTATAGCTTCATTAACCATGTCTTGATGGAAGAAACCCAGAAAGAAATAATGGAGGACACTGTCTCCTGCTACAATAGGTTCCAGCACTGGGATGCCTACCTGGTTGATTCACGAAGCTGACATCAGTTGAAGAAGGCTACATCTGAGTTTACTCCATTGGTATATCCACACAAGTTTGCAATCCCCATTTACCAGGGCTAACATGAGAAAAGAATGGTGCCCTTTATAGTTGAAGTAATGGCTCCCACCATTTCTTGGGCATTTGATGACTATATGTTTGCTGTCCAAGGCTCCAACAGCATGTGGCATGTTTTATCTTTCTCTGAAGATCCTTTCTACATCTAGCCATCCCTGTGGTGTACTGAAAGCCATTACAATCACATCCTGGTACACGCCTCTGATGGTTTGCCAGTGCCTTGGCATACCAAAGAGATTATTATCTGCCGCCTGTGGCCGAAGGCCGTGGTCGGGAGATTATAAAACACCTTCGGTCCGTCTGTCTGTGCGTTCGTCTGTCCATTCGTCACGTTTTTGCATAAACCTTAATATCTCATTCATTTATGAACATATCTTCACCAAATTTGCAGGGAATGTTTAGAGGTATGAAAACCTGTCTCTGAAAAATTTTAGTCTCATTTTGAAAAACAAAATGACCGCCATAGCTAATTGTTTGAAAATTGTATAGGTACTCTAAATCTTGATATATTCCAGCTAGCTTCATCAAATTTGCACAAAAGCTATATGGCTAGAAAAGCTAGGCTGATAGTAATTTTGACCTAGTTCAAAAAACAAAATGGCCGCCATATCACATGTTTAATGTCAAACGGGGTTATCCTATTAAAAAGGCCTTATATCTCCCCAAATATTGCTCCTAGAGGTTCAAAATGTGAAAACAACTTGTAGGAAGTCATGGCCTGTGTTGAATTTGACCTTTTCCCCCTGCTTCAAGGTCATCACACTAAAAGTCTTTATTTTTCCCTTATTATTGGTGCTGTGGCTTCAGATTGTAAAGACAGACCATGAAAAGCAAAGGCTGTGGTCTAAAGATTGTAAACGCCTTCCGTGCATCCATTTGTCAGGTTTTAACATAAACCTTAATGTATCATTCATTTATAAAGACATCATCAAATTTGCAGGGAATGTTTATGGCTACAAAAACCTGTCTCTGCAAAATTTTGGCCTCATTTTGAAAAACAAAATGGCCGCCATAGCCAATTGTTTAAAAATCATAAAGTTGTTCTAAATGTCGAAATATTCCAGCTAGCTTCATCAAATTTGCACAAAAGCTATATGGTTAGAAAAGCTAGCCTGGTAGTAATTTTGACTTAGTTCTAAAAGGAAAATGGCCACCATATCATATGTTTAATATCAAAGGGGGTTATTCTATTAAAAAGGCCGTCTATCTCCCCTAATATTGCTCTTAGAGGTTCAGAATGTGAAAACAACTTGTAGGAAGTCATGGCCATGGAATCTTTTCCAGGTGTTGAATTTGTCCTTTGACCCCTGCTTCAAGGTTAAATGGGGTCATCACTAAAATGTCATTCTTTCACCCTTATTATTGGTACTATGGCTTCAATCTATAAAGACAGACCATCAAAAGTCCTGGCCTTCAAATGTTTTGTCTGAGAAAAATTTTGGCCTTATTTTGAAAAACTAAATGGCCGCCATATCCAATCATTTAAAATACATTAAGATGCTCTAAAACTTGAATATTGCAGCTAGGTTCATCAAATATGCATAAAATATATATGGCTAGGAAAGTTAAGCGAATAGTAATTTGACCTAGTTTCGAAAACAAAATGGCTGTCTTATCACATGTTAAATGGGATTATCCTATTAAAAGGGCCTTATATCTCCCTTATCATTGCTACTAGGGGTTCCAAGTGTGAAAACAACTTAAAGGAAGTAAAGGCCTGAGACTGCTGACTTTTACCTTTGACTCCTTCTTCAATATCAAGTGGGGTTATCTTATTACAAAGCCCTTATGTCTCCTTTAGTTCTCCATTATTACTGATTCTAGGTGGGAGATAACCGCTGCAGCAGTGGCCTTGTCTTGTTTATGGAACTCCTAGCCACCTGGAAATCGAACTAGTGAGAGGATAGCTATTTACACAGGCCAATGTCGGAGGGTCACAGCCAATTTGTGCCCAGTGTTGAGAGGGTTTCTAAAGAAGATTCCCTGCAGTTGAACTCTTCACAATATGTCTTGGAAGAGTTCAGATATAATTCTCAGAAACCTAAGGTATGAATTCCTGTCCTACTGCTTGAGTTCGGGAATCAGTGGGTCCAGGTGGCAAACCTTGACAGTGCCTGGCAGTCTATCCAGTGTTGCACCCACCTACCATGTTGTCTGTCTTATAGGGCATCCACAGCTAACAAATTTCTCTGGGTAAGTATAATAACCACTACAACACCTAGCATTTGATATATATCCATGTTGACCCATCACAAAAAATGAAAAAAGTGGATCCAAGGCAGTTTCAAATATGAATCCTAGGTCCTGGGGACAACATCCTGGATCATTTGTGAGCCAGACAAGCCCCACATGATCCAGGATGGTAATGAATAGCCCAATATGTCCCATTCTGAAGCAATACTGTCTATATGCGAGTAAAGTGGCTCTTCTGCTTCTTTGCATGAGGTACTGAATCAAAAAGGTATCTATAGCTAACAATTTTTTCTGGATAAGAAAAATCAAAACTGCAACACCAACACATAGACATCCATGTTGACCATCACAAAAATGACTGAAAAAAGTGGATCCAAGGCTGTTTTTATATGAATCCTGGGTCTTAGGGACATATGCTGCATCATTTATGTAATTATAAGCCACACAAATTCTGATTATCCAGGATGGCATGCATGGAATAGCCAAATACATGTCCCAAATCTGGAGCAATACCTGTCTTCACGTGAGTAAAATGGGAAGAGTTTTGAGGGTACCTGCCACCTATGTAGGTTGTATGGCTATTTCTTCTGGGAAACTCTGCTACATCCGGCTGTGTTTGTATATATCTGTGTACATCTGGAAGCAGACTCGTGTACTGGCTCCAATTTTACCCCTTATCAAGTGGTCATCATGCTTCACAACAGGCTAAGCATTTAAGCATATGTAGATGTATGTGGCAGGACAGAGAACAGATCAGGAAGAGTTGAAAAGGCTCCCAGACCACAAGACTTGCCCCTTTCCCAAAATCTTCCCAATCTACTCCTGCAGCATCTGCCAAAGTGAAACTGCCCCATCAGCTAATAAACTTGGATAGTGAAAGTTAATTCTAAGTGAAATTTAAATCTGAAGTAATCTCTTAAGCAGAAATTGTTCCTACCAAAAATTTAAATCGAAGTAAATTTCTTAAAATTTGAAATTTGTCTGCAACACAAAATTGAGGGTGGGTCAGTTTACTAAGATATTGGCCTTTCAGACAGCAGTAACAGACTATTTATCACATTAGTGTCCCGAGCACAACTGACTTTCAGAACAAGTGGGTCTTATATGATTAATTTACAAGCAATTGATTACTGGCTAAAACAAAATGTCTAATTTTAATTCTGCTCATAACTTCTTTACCAACAGCAATTAAGCTTTTACTAAAAACAAGTTGCTTAGCTCCCCTGTTATATGTTTATTTTCAGTCAAAAATCAAGTAATTACTGATAACAAAAGTGAACCAATTAGACATTTACTGATTGTCAATTAGGAATCTAACAGTTCATAAAGTAAATCAAATATGAGTATCCAATCATTTAGAGTATGTTTAGATAGAATAGAATAGAAACATTTATATAAAATTGATACAACATCCTCTAATGCACTAGAGATCAAAAAGGGAAAGTCCAGGGAGCTATCAGGTCGAGATCCAAATTAGTGACCACCAGGGAGATGTACTATGGTGGAGGATATGATAGTCTAAACAAATAGGTCTTTAGCTGGCTTCGGAAACCTGTTACTGTGTGCCGTGACCAGACTGATTGTGGGAGTCTGTTCCATTCAGTGGGGGAAGCCATTACAAAATCTGGCCTACCAATGGCCTTTCTAGAACAAACTGAGGAAAGAGAAAGCAGATTTCCATGACTTAGGCTACTGGTTTTGATCAAGGATGATAAGTATGTGGGTTGGGAGAATTTGATGGCCTTGAAAGTAATTAAATTGTATTTACACAAGATGTGGTATGTAATAGGGAGCCAGGGTAGTTTTCGAAGAAAGGGACATGAGTTTTATCATGAAAGTATATTTAAAGCATATCTAAAGATTGTGGCCATGCAATACCAGTTTAATGTGTATTTAAAATAGTAGAACGTAACATATAGTAAAAAAATTTGAACCATAAAGCTCACATTGTTCAAATCAATACAAACATATTTTGTGACTATCATCTCTCATGCCACAAGCACTGATTGAGTATTTTCATCTGACCAATTTCTTTGTATGCCATAATTAATTTATCATATTACATATTGCACTATTTTTTTCAATAAATTTGATCCTTTTTCAAAGTACTTAAATGCACATTCTTAAAGAGTAGGCCCAAAATAGTTATCTATCAGTTTTGTATGCCTTTAACTTGTCAGTGAAGAGATGAAATATTATAAATGTATGTAAATCTTACCAGATCAACTTATACTTTTCAGAATTTAGCTTTTTTTATTTCTACACTTATTACCCAAAATATACACATCTTTAAACATGTAAGTTGTTTGGCATCCAGTTGTTTCACTTAATAAGCTAAGACTGTATTAACACTGACAATAGAGAAAGTAAAAATATGACAACAGTGGCTGGGGAGATTTAAGACATGAAAAAGTGTTATTACTTATGAAATAGAGATAAAATAGAGTGTACTGGATTTAACAAAAAAAGAGAAAAATTTGTAGACAAAATTAAATGTTTGCCATAAGAAAAAATTTGCAAGTAACTAAAGTTTTTATGAGTAAATTTCTGCAAATGACAAGCAAATTGCTTCTTGCTTCTAGGAAATTTCAGACCCTGAAATTGCAGTGATGCCTTTCACAATACTTGAAAAAAATGTACATACTAAATTTTGTAGAGACACTTTTAATAGATTTTGAGAAAATAGCATCAGAGATGCCCATACCCCACAGCCTAGGGAAATATTTTTAACACCATGAGATATAGAAGCAGTGTATCAGTACAAAGTTCAGGATACTTTCAGAGTACTGTCAGTTATATAAAGCTCCAAGCAATGTTTAAATAGAGAAGATAATGTCTTAGAGAAAGATAATGCATGTAATGATGAAGTATTTTGTGTTTTTGCCTTATACTTTAGTCTTGCTTCTAGAGCTTTAGAATGTATTAAGAGGTATTGGGAAACCTTATGTGAAGAGTCTAGATAGCCGGTCAGATTTAGCCCCTGACCCTCCCTTATGGGTCAAACTGGGGCCATAAAATAGCCGATTTTGTGTTTGCCTTATATATCTCCTTTATTCTTGCTTTTACAGCTTTAGAATGTATAAAGAGGTATTGGACAATCTTATGTGAAGAGTCTAGATAGTGACCACGCTTACCCCCCACCCCCTTATGGGTCAAACTGGGCTCATAAAATAGCCAATTTTCTGTTTTGCTTCATATATCCTTTGGATTTTTGCTTTTACAGCTTTAGAATGCATTAACAGGTAGCTGGAATTCGTGAAGAGTCTAGGTAACTGGTCAAATTTGGTTAATTTTATTGTAATTTTTATAAATAAAAATACTTACATAATCCCAACAAATGCTTACGTGACCTACCGTTCGGTCAAGGACACAGACAATGTGTCTCGCCATGTTTTTTCTACTAAAAGTACACGTAAACCCCAGGGGGCACCTGCTGGAGGTTATCTCCACTGTAAGTTGCCATTCTTAAAATTTTGACCCTAACCCTCAGAAGATGGTAGAGGGGAGGAGGGTGGGACTCTCCTTGTTGGGATTATGTAAGTATTTTTATGTATAAAAACGTACTTACATAATCCCAACAAATGCTTGAATACAGCCCTGAGGTCCATGGTGGGTAGACTTCTGAGGACTGTCAAGTGCTATAGGAGAGTTCTTGAGGTTATACAGATACAAAAAATGCATAGACACCACATGTTATACTACAAACAACTGTAACATAGTACATATAGTTAAACTGTAATTATATTATTGTTATTACAAGTACTGATAAAGTGAAAAAGTAGTTGTAATAAAGTAACTGCAAAGTACTCACCCACTTTTGAAAGCAGCATGTTGTACTATACATAGTATAATATTTAGGAATCCTGTCACCGTATCTGTACAGATGTGCAAGGGTCAAAGGTCAGCTGTGCCCAGTTGAATAAAACTCCAGCAGTCAGAGTGCAGCTGTCCTTCAAGCCAAGCAGTCATAACATGAAATCTTATCCATAGTCGTGTTCAAAAATCAAAGTCCTACTACACTCCAGTCCAATTCCATACATCCTGAAAAAATAAAGACTGATTAAACTATTAAGTCTCAATTGTTCACTACATGCTGTGCAGACACAATGGGACCTAACTTAAAAATATCATCATTTTCCCAGCAAATATCTTTCAAATAAAAGTTTGTGAAGGTATTGTGGGATCTCCAATAACATGAGCTCAAGACCTGCCCTAAGGAGATACCTCCTTTGAACGCAAGTGATGCAGCCATAGCTCTAACATCATGAGCTCTGACGGTCTGACCTGAGTGACCTGTTGATCAGTCATCCGAAGACTGATAGCAAGTGTGAATGGTGTGTTTGATCCACTGGGAAATGGTTATTCTTGAGATATCCTTGGAATAGCCTTCCGTAAGTGATACAAAGAGAAGGGCCTTGCCCTTTCTCATTCATTTGGTCTTGTCTAAGTAGACTTTGAGGGCCCTAACTGGACAAAGTGACTTGTCCTCCACCAGTGAACTGTCCAACATGGTAGTAAGAGCTGGTATAACTACTGGTTTAATGGAATCAGGGCCATCCGAAGCCAACTGGTTTTTGGCCAGGAATGCTGGAGAAGGAGAAACAGTGACCTCTGACCAATTTCTCCTTGAAGAGACAGAAGAGTGAGTCCAAGCATGTATCTCACTCCTTCTTTTACCTGAGGCTAAAGCCAGCAGGAAAACTGTCTTGTAAGTTAGCCACTTCAAAGGAGCCTCAGATAAAGGCTCAAAAGGAGGTTTTGTCAAACCTAAGAGGACCAAGGAGAGGTCCCATGTAGGTATGGACCTATTTGGTTTAGGTCTATCCCTGGTGAAGCTGGCAATAAGTCTATTCAGTTCTAGACTTTTTGAGATGAGTTCACCCTGAGAACCCAAAGCATCAGCTATTGCTGTTCTATAACCAGAAATTGTAGCTGGTTTGAGGTTTTTGACTGTGAACAGGTAGTTTAAAAATTCTGCTACCTGGGGAACAGTTGTTGAGGTGATGTCCACCTTATTCTCTGAGCACCATTGCCCATAAATGGCCCACCTTGATTGATAGACTTTTCTTGAGGATTCCCTCTGAGGTGCCTTAATTCTTTCTGCCACCTCAGATGAGAATCTTCCAGAATTGGATTCCTGGAATCCAGAAGCCACACATGTAGATTCAGGTACTCCACGTTGTTGTGGAACCTGTTGGAATGTGGCTGTTTCAGAAGTGTCTTCCAGTGAGGGAGCTGTAGGGGTACCCTGGTCGAGAGATCCACCAGATCCCAAAACCATGGCATCCCTGGCCACCCTGGGGCCAGTACTATCATCCCCCATGGGTATGTTATTATTTTTTGAATTACTTGTGGCAGGATGGCTACTGGACAGAAGACATAGCCGTCTAGGCCTTCCCAACAGATATTCAATGCATTTATTTTCCAAGCCTTTTTGTCTGGGACAGGAGATACATAAATTGGAAGTTTGTAATTTAGATGAGTTGCAAACAGGTCTACCATTGGTGTGTGCCAAATTTGCAAATTTGGTTGAATATCTGTTGGTGAAGGGACCACTCTGTTTGTATGACCTTGTCCCTTCTTGATAGGGAGTCTGCTATCACATTTAGGGATCCAGGTACATGTCTTGCTCTTATCTGGATCCTTCTGGAATTTGAAAATGCCAGAATTCTCCAGATAAGAGCACACATTTCTATGGAATGGGTGCCTCCTTCTTTGTTCAGATAAGATACTACTGTACTGTTGTCTGAACAGATGAGCACGCTTTGACCTTGCAAGTGCTCCTGAAACCCCTTTAGGGCCAGAAGAACAGCTTTTAGCTCCAATATGTTGATGTGAAGCTGAGCCTCCTTGTTTGACCAGAGGCCACTGAGGACTATTTCGTTCAAGTGAGCTTCCCAGCCTTTTTGGGAGGCATCTGTGAACACCAAAGTGTTGTGAACATGAGGATGGATAGGAGCACCTGCCATAATATTTTGTAGATCCTCCCACCATTTGAGATAATTCAGGAAATTCCTTGTTACTGGGATGCTTTTGTCCAGTGACTGGGGAAACTTCCAGTGTGACCTTGGGTACCACTGAAAAGGTCTCATGTGTAACCTTCCCAGAGGTACTGTTTTTTCTAAGGAAGCTAATGTCCCTATGAGTGACATGAGCTTTCTTGGAGTCAAGACTAATGACTTTCTGATGGAAACAGTCTGAACTTTTAACCGATTGAGTTTCTTTTGGGTTGGAAAAACCAGACCCCTCTGAAGATCGAAGTGATAACCCAGAAAATCTAGATTTTGTGTGGGAACCAATTCCGATTTTTGGAAATTGATGAGCCAGCCTAGTTCTTGGACCAATTTCACTAAAATTTTTGAATCTTTGAGACATTGATCCTTTGTTGGTGATCAAAGAAGCCAGTCGTCCAGATATTGATGGATTCTGAGGTTCCTGGCTTGAGCTATGAGTTTTACCTCTTTCACAATGCGAGTAAACTCTAGGGGAGCTGTCGCGACACCAAAAGGGAGAGCCTGAAATTGGAAAACCCCTTTTTTGGTCTGAAATCTCAGATATTTTTGAGATTGTGGATGTATTGGAACATGAAAATAAGCGTCTGTGAGGTCTATCGAGGTGATCCACTCCCCTTTTCGAATCGACTTCCTGATAGATTCGGCTGTTTCCATTTTGAAAGTTGGAACATGTAAATGGGTGTTCAACATACTTAAATCTATCACTGGTCTCCACATTTTCATGGGTTTGGGTACCAGAAACAGTCTGCTGTAATATCCCAGAGTAGAGGGTTTCCTGACATGAGTTATCGCCTTTTTTGCAAGCATGGCCTGAACTGCTTCGTGTAGAGCGCCATCTTTGTTTTTGTTGTGATATTTGCTCAAAATGAGCGGAATTTTCGATAATTTGGGTAGAATTTTGAAGTCTAGGCGATAACCATGTTGTAGTAAACTTACTACTCTGGGATGTGCTTGATTTTTTGCCCATACCTGCCAAAAATCCTGCAATTTTGTCCCTGGAAAGTCACTTCCTCTTTCCGCCTCTGCCTCCTCGCGATGCGCGCGCAGAGAAGTGGTTATAGGTGTTTGGCTGCATTTGTTTGTCACGAAACGACCTGTTACCTTCCTGTGAGGGCTTTGGATGTGAAGACCTCCCGAAATCGAAATTCTTCACAGAGTCTCTGTATGACTTGGAATCAGATTCCTTCATTATTGACAATCTTTTGATCATGTTATCCTCAACCTGGGATAAAATATCTGAGTTGAAGACCTCCTGCTGGTCAAAATGGTCTGTACGCAAGTTTGCCAAGTCTTTTGGACCTAATTTTGAGCTGCAGTCCTTCAATAAGCTATCCCTCCTTGCAAGGAGCATATTGCATGCCAGAGTCATGTTTTGTTTGAGGACCGTATCCAGGGCTATCTCCAGGGAGGAGGTAACTGAAGCCTGTAGCTGAGAATATTTTATCATGAGGTCTGCTGACTCCTTGACCGTATCCAGATCTTTAGACCCTCTAATTTCAGTAGCCAACTCCTGGATTCTGTTGTTGAGCTCCTCTATAGCCATTTTAAACCAAACTACATGGCCCAAGATTTGAACATTTTCCCTGCAAACTGTCTCTTGAACAATATGCTGTTTGGAAGGTACAGAGATGGAATTTGACAATGATTTCACTGTAGCTATGTTGAAGTAGGAGTCAGGTAGTTTAGGAGCTTTCAAAGGCGTATTTTGTGGAGAGGTAGTGTAATAGATCATGTTAGGCCTCTCAAAGGCCAAAAACTGTCCTTGAGACAATGATTCAGAGCTGGACTTGTCTTTGACTGTGGTTCCAGAGGCCTTCCTAAACCTATAGTCCCACATGGACTGAATATCTTGGACTGGAGGTAAAGCCAAATTTTGTTTCCTCACCACCTGCTTGGAGGGCTTCTTGGAAAAGGCTGAAGGGGCCACAAGGCACTCTACTTGTGGTACCTCCAGGTCCAGTAGACCTCTGATGGCATTGAGCATCTCTACATAGGAGGGATCTAACTCCTGTGAATGAGAATCTGCATCCCCTTGAGGAGACTTAGATCTGTGTCGCTTGCTGGCAGGCAAAGAGGAGTCCTCATCAGATAGCTCTCCTTCTGATTGCTGAGTTCTCGTCTGGGAGACAGGGGCACTCATACCCTGCTCCTGAGAGAGAGGAAGACTGTTCCTAGAGGCTGAAGGTTTTTCACTGCGTTTGAACTCTTCAAACTGGGAAGCCAAGGAAGCCAACTGATTATTCATAGCTTTCATCATGTCTTGAAGTGAGGAATCAGGTTTGGAAGTAGAAGGCTGTGAAGATTTTGAAGGTGTTGGTTCATCCAAGAGAGAGTCATCAAACTTCTCAGCACATTCGGACTTGGAAGCTTTTTTCCTGTGAGTAATTTTTAAGGCCCCAGCACAAATAGAGCAATCAGATTCCTTACTCAGAACACACTTGTCTTTTCCCTTCTTGTCGTTTTAAACAAGCTTGGTGATTATCCCATGGAAGCATATCACCCAAGCAAACTGAACATTTCCTTTGTTTTTCGGACATCTTGAATCGTACCAAAGAACGCGTGTGCACTTCACGGCGGTCAAAATTAGAATGGCAACTTACAGTGGAGATAACCTCCAGCAGGTGCCCCCTGGGGTTTACGTGTGTACTTTCAGTAGAAAAAACATGGCGAGACACATTGTCTGTGTCCTTGACCGAACGGTAGGTCACGTAAGCATTTGTTGGGATTATGTAAGTACGTTTTTATGCAATAAAATAGCCCTCTTACCCCCTCTTGAGTCAAACTGAGGTCATAAAATGTCGATTTTTCTGTTTTTGCCTCATATCTTCATATATTGCCTCAGAGTCTTAATAGCTTGTCACAGTGGAGTCATAGAGTGCAATTTCTACTTTAATATTTCAATATTAATGATGTCATTTTCTTAATGTTATTTTCATATCTTAGTGCAAAGGGTGTAACTTTTTGAAATTGCACTCACGACTTAGACATACTATTAAAGCAGGCAAAATATATTCCTATTTTGTCATTATCTAAAATTATATGCATCAAATTATACTTGTTTTATTGTAAAAAACTGGATCCAAATATTTACAAACTTATTTCAGTGCAGCAGTTTGATGACACATTTATAAATTCCCATTTTCAGCTCATTATCACTTCTGACTTCCATTCTTCTGCTGTAAACTAATAACTCAGCAATGCAAACATATTCTTTACTGCATTCCCTCTTTACTATGTACCTTATTTATACATCAAATCTACATATCACTGACACTTTCAACAGGGCACAAAGATAACATCCTACTCCTTGTATGAAAATTTCTTCATGCACAGACTAAAACAGGGGGAGAGTTGAGGGAGACACATTAACTATTGATTTTATCCCTGGTCACCATATACCCAGTGAACTAATTCTCTGGGGACTAATCAAAAACTGGCAATTATATCTAAATAGATATGAGCATTATTCATAAGATATAAATAGGCTTGTGGGAACATTGACCTTTTATTTACTCATTGGGATAGATGTGTTCACAGCATTGTGTCATAAACTTCTTGCCTTTCCAAAGGCTCAAATTTTACTATGCCTTTTTCTAAAATGTAAATAGATATATGGCAATTATAAAGCACTGTTACTCTTTAATTAAGTAGTTTTATGTTGTAACTTTCAACCTATTATTTGTATTAATGCTTTATGCTTTCTGAGCCAGAGCATTTATTCAATTAACTTTTCTCAATTTATAACCACAGAAAACAAAATAAAGCTTAAATTTTTCTTTCATGTTAATGCATGAACTTCCACACTGTCTGCTTAACTTTCACTTCTTCTCTCAGCACTGCATATTTTTATTTTCAAAAATCTTTTTCTACTGTATATTATATTGCAGTGAACCTTTTTGGGACGCTTAGTTTTTGTTAGCAAAAACATTTTTCTAGTTTTCACTTTTGGTGGGGGTACCTCACTAGTAATCGCTTTAGCAAACAGAGGAACCGACAGATTTGCATGCCTTGAACAATTTTTCATCCTCGATAGATAGGGTGTCATTAAAAAGAAACAGCATGTCTCTAGGCCTTGTAGTTCTGGAGGAGAACCGGTTCACACAGACGCCGCAGAGTGAGGACATTAAAAAATATATATAAAAATAGCATCAGAGATGCCCGTACCCCACAGCCTAGGGAAATATTTTAACACCACGAGATATAGAAGTACTGTATCTGTACAAAGTTCAGGATACTTTCAGAGAACTGTCAGTTATATAAAGGTCCAAACAATGTTTAAATAGAGAAAATAATGTCACAGAGAAAGATAATGCATGTACTTTATCTACATCTGGCATGGCCGAATTATGGTTTAGATGTTTTGAATATTACCATGAATACAGAAGTGGTAATACATTCAATGAATGCTTATGTGTGGTATTCGGACAAAATCTATGGCTCAATTGATGAAATTCCATCTGTTACAATGGGAAGTTGTAAAAGTAAAATTCTTAATGAATTCTAATATGACTTTAACAGTGCTCAATTTGCATCAAAAGACAGACCCAAAGGTGCAACAAGATTTTCTAGGTCAAGGTCACTACAAGGTTAAATCAAGGTCACACCATGATGCTGCACACCTACAACCCCTAACGAATGTCCCTACCAAGCATCTTTTTTACAGTTTCTGAGATATAGCCCAGACAAGATTTTATAGGTCAAGGTCACTACAGCACGGTCAAAGGTTAAATCAAGGTCAGACCACGACGATGCATACCTACACCCCCTACCTAATGTCCCTACCAAGTATCAACTTCCTACGCCTAACGGTTTCTGAGATACAGCCCGGACAAGATTTTATAGCTCAAGGTCACTACGGCAAGGTCAAAGGTAAAATGAAGGTCAGACCATGACGTTGCACACCTACACCCCCTAACCAATGTCCGTACCAAGTATCAACTTCCTACACCTTACGGTTTCTGAGATACAGCCCGGACAAACTTTTTCCTGCCGCCCAACCACCCACCCATCCGGACACCATGGGTGAAAACAATACCCCGACAGCCCTTAAGGGCTGTGGGGTAAAAAGGTAAAAAATTCTTAAGTGGTAACTTCAAGGGCCTCAAACACAATGTTATCCTAAATACAAGTCTTGTACTTTTGCCATAGGTATAAGCAATATATTGTCATTTCTGGTTAAATGTTAGTCAGACGAGCCTCAACGTTTGTGACCTAGAGGGCTTTAAGCGGTCATAGGTCCATTCCAGACTTAAGGTGGCCAAAAGTTATTTATTATTGAGAGTTTAAGGTCTCCTTAAAATAGGGATCTTCATTTGGCCACCCTTAACAGGTGTACCAAGTTTGAAAAAAAAATGTTGATCCATTTTTGAGTTATCACATACACAATGAAATTTCTCTACAGCAATGCAATGGAGCTGAATCCAGTATGTCCCTGACTTTTATCTGGGGATATAATGACTAACAACAGAATGGCCGAGTTTTACCGAAGTTTGATCAAATTCTTTTGTCCACTGGGCTGAAGATTATAAATGCAACCTGTCCATGGGTGCAGGTGTGTTGTCAGGTTTTCTCCTGCAAACATTACTCTCAAACTAAATGATGGATTTTTGTATATTTTGTATGTGGGTGCACTTAGGCCCAAGGAAGATATGCACACTTTGGGAACCTTAAAGTTGCAAAGATAGTGCCTCAAGGTTGTTCAAAGGTGGAAAAGTCTTTGAAAGACCAAAAAAGTCACAGTTGAGATTTTATGTTCATTTTAAGAGCTGTCATATCACTACAACTAACATTGCCATGAGCTGGATTTGATCACATGACCACTTACCTGAGGGTCAAGTGATCAAATGCCAAACTTGTTAGCCATTCTGCTTGTCTGGAAAAGCTTTCTACATCTGTAACAAGACTGTAATGATCCCACCTGTGCAAAGTTGCCTGTAAAAACTTTGGCAGGTGTGGAGCTCCCATGCATTGAATGCAAGAATTGTCTCCCCTTTGAAATCAGGGTATACAACCACCTTCAAAAGCAGAACACCACTAAACATGCATCTCAATACAAGGCACCTATGGAAACCTACTCATATATAGGTTTAGGCATTTCACGTAATGACTGAAATATAAGGTTCAGTGTTACACAGATTGCCTAAAGAAGTATTTGAGATTTCAGGCAATCTGTGTAATGATTTTTTTAAAGTATCTTTTTGATAGAATATGATTATTTCTTGCTATGAGCAATTCAAGATGTAGTTTTAACTATATTACAATTAACAAGACCACTGCCGCGGTATGTATCTCCCGCTGAGTACCGCAGGGGAAGAAATACTACATTGAAATTTTTCCCCTTTGCATAGGACACTATTGTACCATCCTGCAGGTCGAAAATTCGCTTGAAATCGCTCTATCTGTTACGCTTTTCGAGATATTGACACTTTTCCATTTTCAGCAAAAATCCAAGATGGCCGACGAAAGTGGCGAAAAATGAAATTTTTCCCCTTTGCACAAGAGACTCTTGTACCACCCTGCAGGTCAAAAATTTGCTCGAAATCGCTCTATCTGTTACGGTTTTCGAGATATTGACACTTTTCTATTTTCCGCAAAAATTCAAAATGGCCGCCAAAAGTGGCGAAAATCAATGTTTTTCCCCTTTGCACAGGACACTCTTGTGCTACCCTTCTGGTCAAAAATTCGCTTGAAGTCGCTCTATCTCTTACGGTTTTAGAGATATTCACACTTTTCCATTTTCCGCAAAAATCCAAGATGGCTGCCAAAAGTGGTGAAAATTGAAATTTTACCCCTTTGCACAGGATATTCTTGTACTACCTTGCAGGTCAAAAATTCGCTCGAAATCGCTCTATCTCTTATGGTTTTCGAGATATTCACACTTTTTCATTTTTTTCCGCTAAAATCCAAGATGGCCGCCAAAAGTCGCGAAAATTGAAATCTTTCCCCTTTGCATAGGACACTTTTGTACTACCCTGAAGGTCTAAATGCAATAGTTTTCAAGTTACAAGTGATTTCACTCATGATGGAAGTTAGTGAAAAATCCAAAAGTAGCTATTACTCACTTATCTATTGAGATAGACACCCAAGTTACTCACCATGTTGTTGCTGTGGGAAAAAGTAGGTGAATAACATATTTTAACAAAATGCTCTAAATACAATACTTTTCAAGTTGTAATCGATTTAGTGCATGATTTCATTAATTTTAATGCATTAAAAATTATTTTAATAATTCATAAAAAAACTTTAGCATGTGAAATATCTCCAAAATGTAGGTGAATGAGTTATTTGAGAAATACTGGCTATCTGCAATACTTTTAGTGATAATAGGAAATTACTCATTTTGAGTAGGTGAGTAATTAGATATGGATCTGAAAATTCACTAATTGAAAGTTCTCCCAAAATATAGGTGAAGTGAGTTATTTGAAAAATACTGGCTATCTGCAATACTTTTAGAGATAATTCGCATTTACTCATTTTGAGTAGGTGAGTAATTACCTACAGGTTTGGAACTTCACCATGTGAAAGCTCTTCCAAAAGTAGATGAGTTATTTGATAAAAATTGGGTACCCACAATACTTTTAGAGATAATTAGCATTTACTCATTTTGAGTAGGTGAGTAATTACCTACGGGTCTGAAACTTCACCATGTGAAAGCTCTTTCAAAAGTAGATGAATGAGTTATTTGAGAAAAATTGGCTATCTGCAATACTTTTAGAGATAATTCTCATTTACTCATTTTGAGTAGGTGAGTAATTAGCTATGGGTCTGAAACTTCACCATGTGACAGCTCTTCCAAAAGTAGATGAATGAGTTATTTGAGAAAAATTGACTATCTGCAATACTTTTAGAGATAATTCGCATTTACTCATTTTGAGTAGGTGAGTAATTAGCTACGGGCGTGAAACTTCACCAAGTGAAAGCTCTCCCAAAAGTAGATGAATGACTTACTGTATAAGTGGTTATTTTCGCGTGGAATTAATTTTCGCTATATTCGCGAGTGACTACAAAACACGAAAATAACTTCTAGCCAATATTTATCAGTAGAACCAGTCTAGCGTGAGCGGTAATACAAGATTGTGCAAGATACAATATTTGACACTGCCACGGAAACAATAAATTCCATTGCTTTATCAAATGTACCATTCACAGAAACGCCTAACTTCTTTGATCTTTATCACCAATAGGGAGGAATTAATTCAATTACATAACCCCGCTACACAACTTCTTTGATAATGCGCCGATCAATGAAAGTGTGTTCGATTGGGTTTCGTAAATTTATAATCTCCCAGAGTAGGTTCACACACTGACAACGTGTATAAAAGAAAAGACGTTAACTATGCATTTCCAATCAAACCAGCAGAAGTCCGCGTAATATTTTAATTTGAACATGTTGTTAGTTTGGGCGATAATTGAATATATTTCACCGCGAAAATAAATTCTCGCGAACCAGGCCTACAGTGTACATTCGCGAACTTAAGTACCCGCGAAAAAAACCACTTATACAGTATTTGAGAAAAATTGGCTATCTGCAATTCTTTTAGAGATAATTCGCATTTACTCATTTTGAGTAGGTGAGTAATTACCTACGGGTCTGAAACTTCACCAAGTGAAAGCTCTCCCAAAAGTAGATGAATGAGTTATTTGAGAAAAATTGGCTATCTGCAATACTTTTAGAGATAATTAGCATTTACTCATTTTGAGTAGGTGAGTAACTAGCTACGCGTCTGAAACTTAACCAAGCGAAAGCTCTCCCAAAAGTAGGTGAATGAGTTATTTGAGAAAAATTGGCTACCTGCAATACTTTTAGAGATAATTCGCATTTACTCATTTTGAGTAGGCGAGTAAGTAGCTATGGGTCTGAAACTTCACAATGTGAAAGCTCTTCCAAAAGTAGATGAATGAGTTATTTGAGAAAAATTGGCTATCTGCAATACTTTTAGAGATAATTCGCATTTACTCATTTTGAGTAAGTGAGTAATTAGCTACGGGTCTGAAACTTCACCAAGTGAAAGCTCTCCCAAAAGTAGGTGAATGAGTTATTTGAGAAAAATTGGCTATCTGCAATACTTTTAGAGAGAATTCGCATTTACCCATTTTGAGTAGGTGAGTAATTAGCTATGGGTCTGAAACTTCACCATGTGAAAGCTCTTCCAAAAGTAGATGAATGAGTTATTTGAGAAAAATTGGCTATCTGCAATACTTTTAGAGATAATTAGCATTTACTCATTTTGAGTAGGCGAGTAATTAGCTACGGGTCTGAAACTTCACCATGTGAAAGCTCTTCCAAAAGTAAATGAATGAGTTATTTGAGAAAAATTGGCTATCTGCAATACTTTTAGAGATATTTAGCATTTACTCATTTTGAGTAGGTGAGAAATTAGCTACAGGTCTGACACTTCACCAAGTGAAAGCTCTCCCAAAAGTAGATGAATGAGTTATTTGAGAAAAATTGGCTATCTGCAATACTTTTAGAGATAATTAGCATTTACTCATTTTGAGTAGGCGAGTAATTAGCTACGGGTCTGAAACTTCACCAAGTGAAAGCTCTCCCCAAAGTAGGTGAATGAGTTATTTGAGAAAAAATGGCTATCTGCAATACTTTTAGAGAGAATTCGCATTTACTCATTTTGAGTAGGTGAGTAATTAGCTATGGGTCTGAAACTTCACCATGTGAAAGCTCTTCCAAAAGTAGATGAATGAGTTATTTGAGAAAAATTGGCTATCTGCAATACTTTTAGAGAGAATTCGCATTTACTCATTTAGAGTAGGTGAGTAATTAGCTATGGGTCTGAAACTTCACCATGTGAAAGCTCTTCCAAAAGTAGATGAATGAGTTATTTGAGAAAAATTGGCTATCTGCAATAATTTTAGAGATAATTAGCATTTACTCATTTTGAGTAGGTGAGTAATTAGCTACGGGTCTGAAACTTCACCAAGTGAAAGCTCTCCCAAAAGTAGGTGAATGAGTTATTTGAGAAAAATTGGCTATCTGCAATACTTTTAGAGATAATTAGCATTTACTCATTTTGAGTAGGTGAGTAATTAGCTACGGGTCTGAAACTTCAGCAAGTGAAAGCTCTTCCAAAAGTAGGTGAATGAGTTATTTGAGAAAAATTGGCTATCTGCAATACTTTTAGAGAGAATTCGCATTTACTCATTTTGAGTAGGTGAGTAATTAGCTATGGGTCTGAAACTTCACCATGTGAAAGCTCTCCCAAAAGTAGGTGAATGAGTTATTTGAGAAAAATTGGCTATCTGCAATACTTTTAGAGAGAATTCGCATTTACTCATTTTGAGTAGGTGAGTAATTAGCTATGGGTCTGAAACTTCACCATGTGAAAGCTCTTCCAAAAGTAGATGAATGAGTTATTTGAGAAAAATTGGCTATCTGCAATACTTTTAGAGATAATTCGCATTTACTCATTTTGAGTAGGTGAGTAATTAGCTACGGGTCTGAAACTTCACCAAGTGAAAGCTCTCCCAAAAGTAGGTGAATGAGTTATTTGAGAAAAATTGGCTATCTGCAATACTTTTAGAGAGAATTCGCATTTACTCATTTTGAGTAGGCGATTAAGTAGCTATGGGTCTGAAACTTCACAATGTGAAAGCTCTTCCAAAAGTAGATGAATGAGTTATTTGAGAAAAATTGGCTATCTGCAATACTTTTAGAGATAATTCGCATTTACTCATTTTGAGTAGGTGAGTAATTAGCTACGGGTCTGAAACTTCACCAAGTGAAAGCTCTCCCAAAAGTAGGTGAATGAGTTATTTGAGAAAAATTGGTTATCTGCAATACTTTTAGAGAGAATTCGCATTTACTCATTTTGAGTAGGTGAGTAATTAGCTATGGGTCTGAAACTTCACCATGTGAAAGCTCTTCTAAAAGTAGATGAATGAGTTATTTGAGAAAAATTGGCTATCTGCAATACTTTTAGAGATAATTAGCATTTACTCATTTTGAGTAGGTGAGTAATTAGCTATGGGTCTGAAACTTCACCAAGTGAAAGCTCTCCCCAAAGTAGGTGAATGAGTTATTTGAGAAAAATTGCCTATCTGCAATACTTTTAGAGAGAATTCGCATTTACTCATTTAGAGTAGGTGAGTAATTAGCTATGGGTCTGAAACTTCACCATGTGAAAGCTCTTCCAAAAGTAGATGAATGAGTTATTTGAGAAAAATTGGCTATCTGCAATAATTTTAGAGATAATTAGCATTTACTCATTTTGAGTAGGTGAGTAATTAGCTACGGGTCTGAAACTTCACCAAGTGAAAGCTCTCCCAAAAGTAGGTGAATGAGTTATTTGAGAAAAATTGGCTATCTGCAATACTTTTAGAGATAATTAGCATTTACTCATTTTGAGTAGGTGAGTAATTAGCTACGGGTCTGAAACTTCAGCAAGTGAAAGCTCTTCCAAAAGTAGGTGAATGAGTTATTTGAGAAAAATTGGCTATCTGCAATACTTTTAGAGATAATTAGCATTTACTCATTTTGAGTAGGTGAGTAATTAGCTACGGGTCTGAAACTTCAGCAAGTGAAAGCTCTTCCAAAAGTAGGTGAATGAGTTATTTGAGAAAAATTGGCTATCTGCAATACTTTTAGAGATAATTCGCATTTACTCATTTTGAGTAGGTGAGTAATTAGCTACGGGCGTGAAACTTCACCAAGTGAAAGCTCTCCCAAAAGTAGATGAATGACTTACTGTATAAGTGGTTATTTTCGCGTGGAATTAATTTTCGCTATATTCGCGAGTGACTACAAAACACGAAAATAACTTCTAGCCAATATTTATCAGTAGAACCAGTCTAGCGTGAGCGGTAATACAAGATTGTGCAAGATACAATATTTGACACTGCCACGGAAACAATAAATTCCATTGCTTTATCAAATGTACCATTCACAGAAACGCCTAACTTCTTTGATCTTTATCACCAATAGGGAGGAATTAATTCAATTACATGACCCCGCTACACAACTTCTTTGATAATGCGCCGATCAATGAAAGTGTGTTCGATTGGGTTTCGTAAATTTATAATCTCCCAGAGTAGGTTCACACACTGACAACGTGTATAAAAGAAAAGACGTTAACTATGCATTTCCAATCAAACCAGCAGAAGTCCGCGTAATATTTTAATTTGAACATGTTGTTAGTTTGGGCGATAATTGAATATATTTCACCGCGAAAATAAATTCTCGCGAACCAGGCCTACAGTGTACATTCGCGAACTTAAGTACCCGCGAAAAAAAACACTTATACAGTATTTGAGAAAAATTGGCTATCTGCAATTCTTTTAGAGATAATTCGCATTTACTCATTTTGAGTAGGTGAGTAATTACCTACGGGTCTGAAACTTCACCAAGTGAAAGCTCTCCCAAAAGTAGATGAATGAGTTATTTGAGAAAAATTGGCTATCTGCAATACTTTTAGAGATAATTAGCATTTACTCATTTTGAGTAGGTGAGTAACTAGCTACGCGTCTGAAACTTAACCAAGCGAAAGCTCTCCCAAAAGTAGGTGAATGAGTTATTTGAGAAAAATTGGCTACCTGCAATACTTTTAGAGATAATTCGCATTTACTCATTTTGAGTAGGCGAGTAAGTAGCTATGGGTCTGAAACTTCACAATGTGAAAGCTCTTCCAAAAGTAGATGAATGAGTTATTTGAGAAAAATTGGCTATCTGCAATACTTTTAGAGATAATTCGCATTTACTCATTTTGAGTAAGTGAGTAATTAGCTACGGGTCTGAAACTTCACCAAGTGAAAGCTCTCCCAAAAGTAGGTGAATGAGTTATTTGAGAAAAATTGGCTATCTGCAATACTTTTAGAGAGAATTCGCATTTACTCATTTTGAGTAGGTGAGTAATTAGCTATGGGTCTGAAACTTCACCATGTGAAAGCTCTTCCAAAAGTAGATGAATGAGTTATTTGAGAAAAATTGGCTATCTGCAATACTTTTAGAGATAATTAGCATTTACTCATTTTGAGTAGGCGAGTAATTAGCTACGGGTCTGAAACTTCACCATGTGAAAGCTCTTCCAAAAGTAAATGAATGAGTTATTTGAGAAAAATTGGCTATCTGCAATACTTTTAGAGAGAATTCGCATTTACTCATTTAGAGTAGGTGAGTAATTAGCTATGGGTCTGAAACTTCACCATGTGAAAGCTCTTCCAAAAGTAGATGAATGAGTTATTTGAGAAAAATTGGCTATCTGCAATAATTTTAGAGATAATTAGCATTTACTCATTTTGAGTAGGTGAGTAATTAGCTACGGGTCTGAAACTTCACCAAGTGAAAGCTCTTCCAAAAGTAGGTGAATGAGTTATTTGAGAAAAATTGGCTATCTGCAATACTTTTAGAGAGAATTCGCATTTACTCATTTTGAGTAGGTGAGTAATTAGCTATGGGTCTGAAACTTCACCATGTGAAAGCTCTCCCAAAAGTAGGTGAATGAGTTATTTGAGAAAAATTGGCTATCTGCAATACTTTTAGAGAGAATTCGCATTTACTCATTTTGAGTAGGTGAGTAATTAGCTATGGGTCTGAAACTTCACCATGTGAAAGCTCTTCCAAAAGTAGATGAATGAGTTATTTGAGAAAAATTGGCTATCTGCAATACTTTTAGAGATAATTCGCATTTACTCATTTTGAGTAGGTGAGTAATTAGCTACGGGTCTGAAACTTCACCAAGTGAAAGCTCTCCCAAAAGTAGGTGAATGAGTTATTTGAGAAAAATTGGCTATCTGCAATACTTTTAGAGAGAATTCGCATTTACTCATTTTGAGTAGGCGATTAAGTAGCTATGGGTCTGAAACTTCACAATGTGAAAGCTCTTCCAAAAGTAGATGAATGAGTTATTTGAGAAAAATTGGCTATCTGCAATACTTTTAGAGATAATTCGCATTTACTCATTTTGAGTAGGTGAGTAATTAGCTACGGGTCTGAAACTTCACCAAGTGAAAGCTCTCCCAAAAGTAGGTGAATGAGTTATTTGAGAAAAATTGGTTATCTGCAATACTTTTAGAGAGAATTCGCATTTACTCATTTTGAGTAGGTGAGTAATTAGCTATGGGTCTGAAACTTCACCATGTGAAAGCTCTTCTAAAAGTAGATGAATGAGTTATTTGAGAAAAATTGGCTATCTGCAATACTTTTAGAGATAATTAGCATTTACTCATTTTGAGTAGGTGAGTAATTAGCTATGGGTCTGAAACTTCACCAAGTGAAAGCTCTCCCCAAAGTAGGTGAATGAGTTATTTGAGAAAAATTGCCTATCTGCAATACTTTTAGAGAGAATTCGCATTTACTCATTTAGAGTAGGTGAGTAATTAGCTATGGGTCTGAAACTTCACCATGTGAAAGCTCTTCCAAAAGTAGATGAATGAGTTATTTGAGAAAAATTGGCTATCTGCAATAATTTTAGAGATAATTAGCATTTACTCATTTTGAGTAGGTGAGTAATTAGCTACGGGTCTGAAACTTCACCAAGTGAAAGCTCTCCCAAAAGTAGGTGAATGAGTTATTTGAGAAAAATTGGCTATCTGCAATACTTTTAGAGATAATTAGCATTTACTCATTTTGAGTAGGTGAGTAATTAGCTACGGGTCTGAAACTTCAGCAAGTGAAAGCTCTTCCAAAAGTAGGTGAATGAGTTATTTGAGAAAAATTGGCTATCTGCAATACTTTTAGAGATAATTAGCATTTACTCATTTTGAGTAGGTGAGTAATTAGCTACGGGTCTGAAACTTCAGCAAGTGAAAGCTCTTCCAAAAGTAGGTGAATGAGTTATTTGAGAAAAATTGGCTATCTGCAATACTTTTAGAGATAATTCGCATTTACTCATTTTGAGTAGGTGAGTAATTAGCTACGGGCGTGAAACTTCACCAAGTGAAAGCTCTCCCAAAAGTAGATGAATGACTTACTGTATAAGTGGTTATTTTCGCGTGGAATTAATTTTCGCTATATTCGCGAGTGACTACAAAACACGAAAATAACTTCTAGCCAATATTTATCAGTAGAACCAGTCTAGCGTGAGCGGTAATACAAGATTGTGCAAGATACAATATTTGACACTGCCACGGAAACAATAAATTCCATTGCTTTATCAAATGTACCATTCACAGAAACGCCTAACTTCTTTGATCTTTATCACCAATAGGGAGGAATTAATTCAATTACATGACCCCGCTACACAACTTCTTTGATAATGCGCCGATCAATGAAAGTGTGTTCGATTGGGTTTCGTAAATTTATAATCTCCCAGAGTAGGTTCACACACTGACAACGTGTATAAAAGAAAAGACGTTAACTATGCATTTCCAATCAAACCAGCAGAAGTCCGCGTAATATTTTAATTTGAACATGTTGTTAGTTTGGGCGATAATTGAATATATTTCACCGCGAAAATAAATTCTCGCGAACCAGGCCTACAGTGTACATTCGCGAACTTAAGTACCCGCGAAAAAAACCACTTATACAGTATTTGAGAAAAATTGGCTATCTGCAATTCTTTTAGAGATAATTCGCATTTACTCATTTTGAGTAGGTGAGTAATTACCTACGGGTCTGAAACTTCACCAAGTGAAAGCTCTCCCAAAAGTAGATGAATGAGTTATTTGAGAAAAATTGGCTATCTGCAATACTTTTAGAGATAATTAGCATTTACTCATTTTGAGTAGGTGAGTAACTAGCTACGCGTCTGAAACTTAACCAAGCGAAAGCTCTCCCAAAAGTAGGTGAATGAGTTATTTGAGAAAAATTGGCTACCTGCAATACTTTTAGAGAGAATTCGCATTTACTCATTTAGAGTAGGTGAGTAATTAGCTATGGGTCTGAAACTTCACCATGTGAAAGCTCTTCCAAAAGTAGATGAATGAGTTATTTGAGAAAAATTGGCTATCTGCAATAATTTTAGAGATAATTAGCATTTACTCATTTTGAGTAGGTGAGTAATTAGCTACGGGTCTGAAACTTCACCAAGTGAAAGCTCTCCCAAAAGTAGGTGAATGAGTTATTTGAGAAAAATTGGCTATCTGCAATACTTTTAGAGATAATTAGCATTTACTCATTTTGAGTAGGTGAGTAATTAGCTACGGGTCTGAAACTTCAGCAAGTGAAAGCTCTTCCAAAAGTAGGTGAATGAGTTATTTGAGAAAAATTGGCTATCTGCAATACTTTTAGAGATAATTAGCATTTACTCATTTTGAGTAGGTGAGTAATTAGCTACGGGTCTGAAACTTCAGCAAGTGAAAGCTCTTCCAAAAGTAGGTGAATGAGTTATTTGAGAAAAATTGGCTATCTGCAATACTTTTAGAGATAATTCGCATTTACTCATTTTGAGTAGGTGAGTAATTAGCTACGGGCGTGAAACTTCACCAAGTGAAAGCTCTCCCAAAAGTAGATGAATGACTTACTGTATAAGTGGTTATTTTCGCGTGGAATTAATTTTCGCTATATTCGCGAGTGACTACAAAACACGAAAATAACTTCTAGCCAATATTTATCAGTAGAACCAGTCTAGCGTGAGCGGTAATACAAGATTGTGCAAGATACAATATTTGACACTGCCACGGAAACAATAAATTCCATTGCTTTATCAAATGTACCATTCACAGAAACGCCTAACTTCTTTGATCTTTATCACCAATAGGGAGGAATTAATTCAATTACATGACCCCGCTACACAACTTCTTTGATAATGCGCCGATCAATGAAAGTGTGTTCGATTGGGTTTCGTAAATTTATAATCTCCCAGAGTAGGTTCACACACTGACAACGTGTATAAAAGAAAAGACGTTAACTATGCATTTCCAATCAAACCAGCAGAAGTCCGCGTAATATTTTAATTTGAACATGTTGTTAGTTTGGGCGATAATTGAATATATTTCACCGCGAAAATAAATTCTCGCGAACCAGGCCTACAGTGTACATTCGCGAACTTAAGTACCCGCGAAAAAAACCACTTATACAGTATTTGAGAAAAATTGGCTATCTGCAATTCTTTTAGAGATAATTCGCATTTACTCATTTTGAGTAGGTGAGTAATTACCTACGGGTCTGAAACTTCACCAAGTGAAAGCTCTCCCAAAAGTAGATGAATGAGTTATTTGAGAAAAATTGGCTATCTGCAATACTTTTAGAGATAATTAGCATTTACTCATTTTGAGTAGGTGAGTAACTAGCTACGCGTCTGAAACTTAACCAAGCGAAAGCTCTCCCAAAAGTAGGTGAATGAGTTATTTGAGAAAAATTGGCTACCTGCAATACTTTTAGAGATAATTCGCATTTACTCATTTTGAGTAGGCGAGTAAGTAGCTATGGGTCTGAAACTTCACAATGTGAAAGCTCTTCCAAAAGTAGATGAATGAGTTATTTGAGAAAAATTGGCTATCTGCAATACTTTTAGAGATAATTCGCATTTACTCATTTTGAGTAAGTGAGTAATTAGCTACGGGTCTGAAACTTCACCAAGTGAAAGCTCTCCCAAAAGTAGGTGAATGAGTTATTTGAGAAAAATTGGCTATCTGCAATACTTTTAGAGAGAATTCGCATTTACTCATTTTGAGTAGGTGAGTAATTAGCTATGGGTCTGAAACTTCACCATGTGAAAGCTCTTCCAAAAGTAGATGAATGAGTTATTTGAGAAAAATTGGCTATCTGCAATACTTTTAGAGATAATTAGCATTTACTCATTTTGAGTAGGCGAGTAATTAGCTACGGGTCTGAAACTTCACCATGTGAAAGCTCTTCCAAAAGTAAATGAATGAGTTATTTGAGAAAAATTGGCTATCTGCAATACTTTTAGAGATATTTAGCATTTACTCATTTTGAGTAGGTGAGAAATTAGCTACAGGTCTGACACTTCACCAAGTGAAAGCTCTCCCAAAAGTAGATGAATGAGTTATTTGAGAAAAATTGGCTATCTGCAATACTTTTAGAGATAATTAGCATTTACTCATTTTGAGTAGGCGAGTAATTAGCTACGGGTCTGAAACTTCACCAAGTGAAAGCTCTCCCCAAAGTAGGTGAATGAGTTATTTGAGAAAAAATGGCTATCTGCAATACTTTTAGAGAGAATTCGCATTTACTCATTTAGAGTAGGTGAGTAATTAGCTATGGGTCTGAAACTTCACCATGTGAAAGCTCTTCCAAAAGTAGATGAATGAGTTATTTGAGAAAAATTGGCTATCTGCAATAATTTTAGAGATAATTAGCATTTACTCATTTTGAGTAGGTGAGTAATTAGCTACCGGTCTGAAACTTCACCAAGTGAAAGCTCTCCCAAAAGTAGGTGAATGAGTTATTTGAGAAAAATTGGCTATCTGCAATACTTTTAGAGATAATTAGCATTTACTCATTTTGAGTAGGTGAGTAATTAGCTACGGGTCTGAAACTTCAGCAAGTGAAAGCTCTTCCAAAAGTAGGTGAATGAGTTATTTGAGAAAAATTGGCTATCTGCAATACTTTTAGAGAGAATTCGCATTTACTCATTTTGAGTAGGTGAGTAATTAGCTATGGGTCTGAAACTTCACCATGTGAAAGCTCTCCCAAAAGTAGGTGAATGAGTTATTTGAGAAAAATTGGCTATCTGCAATACTTTTAGAGAGAATTCGCATTTACTCATTTTGAGTAGGTGAGTAATTAGCTATGGGTCTGAAACTTCACCATGTGAAAGCTCTTCCAAAAGTAGATGAATGAGTTATTTGAGAAAAATTGGCTATCTGCAATACTTTTAGAGATAATTCGCATTTACTCATTTTGAGTAGGTGAGTAATTAGCTACGGGTCTGAAACTTCACCAAGTGAAAGCTCTCCCAAAAGTAGGTGAATGAGTTATTTGAGAAAAATTGGCTATCTGCAATACTTTTAGAGAGAATTCGCATTTACTCATTTTGAGTAGGCGATTAAGTAGCTATGGGTCTGAAACTTCACAATGTGAAAGCTCTTCCAAAAGTAGATGAATGAGTTATTTGAGAAAAATTGGCTATCTGCAATACTTTTAGAGATAATTCGCATTTACTCATTTTGAGTAGGTGAGTAATTAGCTACGGGTCTGAAACTTCACCAAGTGAAAGCTCTCCCAAAAGTAGGTGAATGAGTTATTTGAGAAAAATTGGTTATCTGCAATACTTTTAGAGAGAATTCGCATTTACTCATTTTGAGTAGGTGAGTAATTAGCTATGGGTCTGAAACTTCACCATGTGAAAGCTCTTCCAAAAGTAGATGAATGAGTTATTTGAGAAAAATTGGCTATCTGCAATACTTTTAGAGATAATTAGCATTTACTCATTTTGAGTAGGTGAGTAATTAGCTATGGGTCTGAAACTTCACCAAGTGAAAGCTCTCCCCAAAGTAGGTGAATGAGTTATTTGAGAAAAATTGCCTATCTGCAATACTTTTAGAGATAATTCGCATTTACTCATTTAGAGTAGGTGAGTAATTAGCTATGGGTCTGAAACTTCACCATGTGAAAGCTCTTCCAAAAGTAGATGAATGAGTTATTTGAGAAAAATTGGCTATCTGCAATAATTTTAGAGATAATTAGCATTTACTCATTTTGAGTAGGTGAGTAATTAGCTACGGGTCTGAAACTTCACCAAGTGAAAGCTCTCCCAAAAGTAGGTGAATGAGTTATTTGAGAAAAATTGGCTATCTGCAATACTTTTAGAGATAATTAGCATTTACTCATTTTGAGTAGGTGAGTAATTAGCTACAGGTCTGAAACTTCAGCAAGTGAAAGCTCTTCCAAAAGTAGGTGAATGAGTTATTTGAGAAAAATTGGCTATCTGCAATACTTTTAGAGATAATTAGCATTTACTCATTTTGAGTAGGTGAGTAATTAGCTACGGGTCTGAAACTTCAGCAAGTGAAAGCTCTTCCAAAAGTAGGTGAATGAGTTATTTGAGAAAAATTGGCTATCTGCAATACTTTTAGAGATAATTCGCATTTACTCATTTTGAGTAGGTGAGTAATTAGCTACGGGCGTGAAACTTCACCAAGTGAAAGCTCTCCCAAAAGTAGATGAATGACTTACTGTATAAGTGGTTATTTTCGCGTGGAATTAATTTTCGCTATATTCGCGAGTGACTACAAAACACGAAAATAACTTCTAGCCAATATTTATCAGTAGAACCAGTCTAGCGTGAGCGGTAATACAAGATTGTGCAAGATACAATATTTGACACTGCCACGGAAACAATAAATTCCATTGCTTTATCAAATGTACCATTCACAGAAACGCCTAACTTCTTTGATCTTTATCACCAATAGGGAGGAATTAATTCAATTACATGACCCCGCTACACAACTTCTTTGATAATGCGCCGATCAATGAAAGTGTGTTCGATTGGGTTTCGTAAATTTATAATCTCCCAGAGTAGGTTCACACACTGACAATGTGTATAAAAGAAAAGACGTTAACTATGCATTTCCAATCAAACCAGCAGAAGTCCGCGTAATATTTTAATTTGAACATGTTGTTAGTTTGGGCGATAATTGAATATATTTCACCGCGAAAATAAATTCTCGCGAACCAGGCCTACAGTGTACATTCGCGAACTTAAGTACCCGCGAAAAAAACCACTTATAGAGTATTTGAGAAAAATTGGCTATCTGCAATTCTTTTAGAGATAATTCGCATTTACTCATTTTGAGTAGGTGAGTAATTACCTACGGGTCTGAAACTTCACCAAGTGAAAGCTCTCCCAAAAGTAGATGAATGAGTTATTTGAGAAAAATTGGCTATCTGCAATACTTTTAGAGATAATTAGCATTTACTCATTTTGAGTAGGTGAGTAACTAGCTACGCGTCTGAAACTTAACCAAGCGAAAGCTCTCCCAAAAGTAGGTGAATGAGTTATTTGAGAAAAATTGGCTACCTGCAATACTTTTAGAGATAATTCGCATTTACTCATTTTGAGTAGGCGAGTAAGTAGCTATGGGTCTGAAACTTCACAATGTGAAAGCTCTTCCAAAAGTAGATGAATGAGTTATTTGAGAAAAATTGGCTATCTGCAATACTTTTAGAGATAATTCGCATTTACTCATTTTGAGTAGGTGAGTAATTAGCTACGGGTCTGAAACTTCACCAAGTGAAAGCTCTCCCAAAAGTAGGTGAATGAGTTATTTGAGAAAAATTGGCTATCTGCAATACTTTTAGAGAGAATTCGCATTTACTCATTTTGAGTAGGTGAGTAATTAGCTATGGGTCTGAAACTTCACCATGTGAAAGCTCTTCCAAAAGTAGATGAATGAGTTATTTGAGAAAAATTGGCTATCTGCAATACTTTTAGAGAGAATTCGCATTTACTCATTTAGAGTAGGTGAGTAATTAGCTATGGGTCTGAAACTTCACCATGTGAAAGCTCTTCCAAAAGTAGATGAATGAGTTATTTGAGAAAAATTGGCTATCTGCAATAATTTTAGAGATAATTAGCATTTACTCATTTTGAGTAGGTGAGTAATTAGCTACGGGTCTGAAACTTCACCAAGTGAAAGCTCTCCCAAAAGTAGGTGAATGAGTTATTTGAGAAAAATTGGCTATCTGCAATACTTTTAGAGATAATTAGCATTTACTCATTTTGAGTAGGTGAGTAATTAGCTACGGGTCTGAAACTTCAGCAAGTGAAAGCTCTTCCAAAAGTAGGTGAATGAGTTATTTGAGAAAAATTGGCTATCTGCAATACTTTTAGAGAGAATTCGCATTTACTCATTTTGAGTAGGCGATTAAGTAGCTATGGGTCTGAAACTTCACAATGTGAAAGCTTTTCCAAAAGTAGATGAATGAGTTATTTGAGAAAAATTGGCTATCTGCAATACTTTTAGAGATAATTCGCATTTACTCATTTTGAGTAGGTGAGTAATTAGCTACGGGTCTGAAACTTCACCAAGTGAAAGCTCTCCCAAAAGTAGGTGAATGAGTTATTTGAGAAAAATTGGTTATCTGCAATACTTTTAGAGAGAATTCGCATTTACTCATTTTGAGTAGGTGAGTAATTAGCTATGGGTCTGAAACTTCACCATGTGAAAGCTCTTCCAAAAGTAGATGAATGAGTTATTTGAGAAAAATTGGCTATCTGCAATACTTTTAGAGATAATTAGCATTTACTCATTTTGAGTAGGCGAGTAATTAGCTATGGGTCTGAAACTTCACCATGTGAAAGCTCTTCCAAAAGTAAATGAATGAGTTATTTGAGAAAAATTGGCTATCTGCAATACTTTTAGAGATATTTAGCATTTACTCATTTTGAGTAGGTGAGAAATTAGCTACAGGTCTGACACTTCACCAAGTGAAAGCTCTCCCAAAAGTAGATGAATGAGTTATTTGAGAAAAATTGGCTATCTGCAATACTTTTAGAGATAATTAGCATTTACTCATTTTGAGTAGGTGAGTAATTAGCTACGGGTCTGAAACTTCAGCAAGTGAAAGCTCTTCCAAAAGTAGGTGAATAAGTTATTTGAGAAAAATTGGCTATCTGCAATACTTTTAGAGAGAATTCGCATTTACTCATTTTGAGTAGGTGAGTAATTAGCTATGGGTCTGAAACTTCACCATGTGAAAGCTCTTCCAAAAGTAGATGAATGAGTTATTTGAGAAAAATTGGCTATCTGCAATACTTTTAGAGAGAATTCGCATTTACTCATTTAGAGTAGGTGAGTAATTAGCTATGGGTCTGAAACTTCACCATGTGAAAGCTCTTCCAAAAGTAAATGAATGAGTTATTTGAGAAAAATTGGCTATCTGCAATACTTTTAGAGATATTTAGCATTTACTTATTTTGAGTAGGTGAGAAATTAGCTACAGGTCTGACACTTCACCAAGTGAAAGCTCTCGCAAAAGTAGGTGAATGAGTTATTTGAGAAAAATTGGCTATCTTCTCTACTTTTAGAGATAATTCACATTTACTCATTTTGAGTAGGTGAGAAATTAGCTAGGGGTCTGAAACCTCACTAAGTGAAAGCTCTTCCAAAAGTATGTGAATGAGTTATTTGAGAAAAATTGGCTATCTGCAATACTTTTAGACATAATTAGCATTTACTCATTTTGAGTAGGTGAGTAACTAGCTACGCGTCTGAAACTTAACCAAGCGAAAGCTCTCCCAAAAGTAGGTGAATGAGTTATTTGAGAAAAATTGGCTACCTGCAATACTTTTAGAGAGAATTCGCATTTACTCATTTTGAGTAGGTGAGTAATTAGCTATGGGTCTGAAACTTCACCATGTGAAAGCTCTTCCAAAAGTAGATGAATGAGTTATTTGAGAAAAATTGGCTATCTGCAATACTTTTAGAGATAATTAGCATTTACTCATTTTGAGTAGGCGAGTAATTAGCTATGGGTCTGAAACTTCACCATGTGAAAGCTCTTCCAAAAGTAAATGAATGAGTTATTTGAGAAAAATTGGCTATCTGCAATACTTTTAGAGATAATTAGCATTTACTCATTTTGAGTAGGTGAGTAATTAGCTACGGGTCTGAAACTTCACCAAGTGAAAGCTCTTCCAAAAGTAGGTGAATGAGTTATTTGAGAAAAAATGGCTATCTGCAATACTTTTAGAGAGAATTCGCATTTACTCATTTTGAGTAGGTGAGTAATTAGCTATGGGTCTGAAACTTCACCATGTGAAAGCTCTTCCAAAAGTAGATGAATGAGTTATTTGAGAAAAATTGGCTATCTGCAATACTTTTAGAGATAATTAGCATTTACTCATTTTGAGTAGGTGAGTAATTACCTACGGGTCTGAAACTTCACCAAGTGAAAGCTCTCCCCAAAGTAGGTGAATGAGTTATTTGAGAAAAATTGCCTATCTGCAATACTTTTAGAGAGAATTCGCATTTACTCATTTAGAGTAGGTGAGTAATTAGCTATGGGTCTGAAACTTCACCATGTGAAAGCTCTTCCAAAAGTAGATGAATGAGTTCTTTGAGAAAAATTGGCTATCTGCAATAATTTTAGAGATAATTAGCATTTACTCATTTTGAGTAGGTAAGTAATTAGCTACGGGTCTGAAACTTCACCAAGTGAAAGCTCTCCCAAAAGTAGGTGAATGAGTTATTTGAGAAAAATTGGCTATCTGCAATACTTTTAGAGAGAATTCGCATTTACTCATTTTGAGTAGGTGAGTAATTAGCTATGGGTCTGAAACTTCACCATGTGAAAGCTCTTCCAAAAGTAGATGAATGAGTTATTTGAGAAAAATTGGCTATCTGCAATACTTTTAGAGATAATTAGCATTTACTCATTTTGAGTAGGTGAGTAATTAGCTACGGGTCTGAAACTTCACCAAGTGAAAGCTCTCCCAAAAGTAGGTGAATGAGTTATTTGAGAAAAATTGGCTATCTGCAATACTTTTAGAGAGAATTCGCATTTACTCATTTTGAGTAGGCGAGTAAGTAGCTATGGGTCTGAAACTTCACAATGTGAAAGCTCTTCCAAAAGTAGATGAATGAGTTATTTGAGAAAAATTGGCTATCTGCAATACTTTTAGAGATAATTCGCATTTACTCATTTTGAGTAGGTGAGTAATTAGCTACGGGTCTGAAACTTCACCAAGTGAAAGCTCTCCCAAAAGTAGGTGAATGAGTTGAGAAAAATTGGCTATCTGCAATACTTTTAGAGAGAATTCGCATTTACTCATTTTGAGTAGGTGAGTAATTAGCTATGGGTCTGAAACTTCACCATGTGAAAGCTCTTCCAAAAGTAGATGAATGAGTTATTTGAGAAAAATTGGCTATCTGCAATACTTTAGAGATAATTCGCATTTACTCATTTTGAGTAGGTGAGTAATTAGCTATGGGTCTGAAACTTCACCATGTGAAAGCTCTTCCAAAAGTAGATGAATGAGTTATTTGAGAAAAATTGGCTATCTGCAATACTTTTAGAGATAATTAGCATTTACTCATTTTGAGTAGGTGAGTAATTAGCTACGGGTCTGAAACTTCACCAAGTGAAAGCTCTCCCCAAAGTAGGTGAATGAGTTATTTGAGAAAAATTGGCTATCTGCAATACTTTTAGAGAGAATTCGCATTTACTCATTTTGAGTAGGCGAGTAATTAGCTATGGGTCTGAAACTTCACCATGTGAAAGCTCTTCCAAAAGTAAATGAATGAGTTATTTGAGAAAAATTGGCTATCTGCAATACTTTTAGAGATATTTAGCATTTACTCATTTTGAGTAGGTGAGAAATTAGCTAGGGGTCTGAAACCTCACTAAGTGAAAGCTCTTCCAAAAGTATGTGAATGAGTTATTTGAGAAAAATTGGCTATCTGCAATACTTTTAGACATAATTAGCATTTACTCATTTTGAGTAGGTGAGTAACTAGCTACGCGTCTGAAACTTAACCAAGCGAAAGCTCTCCCAAAAGTAGGTGAATGAGTTATTTGAGAAAAATTGGCTACCTGCAATACTTTTAGAGATAATTCGCATTTACTCATTTTGAGGGGGGGGTGAGTAAGTAGGCCAAAGTTCACCAAACCATTTTCCCCTTAGCATAGGATACTCTAGTACTACCCTGTGGTTGAAAAATTTGCTCGAAATTTCTCTATCTCTTACAGTTTGAGAGATATTTCTGATTTTTCACATTTTCACTAAAAGTAGCAATAAAGTAGCCATTACTCACTTGTACATCGAGCAACAGTTGTGAAACTTAAATATGTTACAGTTCACAAAAAAGTACATGAACAACATATTTGAGAGAAATTGTGTAGCTGCAATACTTTTGAAGATATAAGCAATTTACTCATTATGGTTATCATTAAAAATTGAAAAAGTAGCTATTACTCACTTAGCTATGGAGATACACTTCCAAATTACTGACCATGTTGTAGCTGTGGAGAAAGTAGCTGAACATCATATTGGAACAAAATTGTGTAGCTGCAATACTTTTGAAGATATAAGCCATTTACTCATTGACAGTTATAAGTCATATAATTATATTAGGTAAAAGCGCTATTACTCACTCAAAAGTAGGCCAAAGTTCACCAAACCCCAAAAATATTGAAGAGCAAAAAAATTCATTAGGACTTGTGATTTACCAAAAATGTGTAACTGTAGTAGTTTCAGAGAAAACTGCGTGACACACGCACGCACGCACGTACACACGCACATGGTGCAAATTATAATCTCCCTCCGGCAAGCGGGGCGGGAGATAATGAAACTTATAATATTGACATATCTCATGGATTTTTGCATAAGTGAGTACATAAACAGTTTTACTACATAATCATCAATAACTAGACCTAGCGCATCAGAAAACCGATGCAAATTGTATCCACCGTAAAGACAATGCACCAAAACCTCTAGGACCAATAATAAGCAAGTTATAAGCACTTTTAAGTTTGGCTGTCCTCATTTGACCTTCAAGGAGGGGCCCAAGGTCAAATCCGACCACATCAGAAGATTCCCAGCCCATGATACCTATATGTTGGTTTACCATCCCAAACATCTAGGACCAATAATAAGCGAGTTATAAGCACTTTTAAGTTTGGCTGTCCTCATTTGACCTTCAAGGAGGGGCCCAAGGTCAAATCCGACCACACCAGAAGATTCCCAGCCCATGATTTCCTATATGCTGGTTTACCATGCCAAACCTCTAGGACCAATAATAAGCGAGTTATAAGCACTTTTAAGTTTGGCTATCCTCGTTTGACCTTGAAGGAGGGGTCCAAGGTCAAATCTAACCACATCAGAAGATTCACAGCACATGATTTCCTATAGGTTGGCTTGACATTGCAAACCTCTAGGACCAATAATAAGGGAGATATAGGCACTTTTAAAGTCCTCTATGTGGGTTACTTTGGCACTCCGTGGATGACCTTGAGTTAGGAGCTTCAAGGTCAAATGTGTGCAAGGTTGTAGAGGACATGTATATGTGTCATACATATCACCTATGAAGAGATTCAACCTTCTACCTATGAGGAACAGCCAGTAGAAAAATGTAGATTATTTTCAAAGAAATGACTGTGGCGGCCATCTTGTTTTTCAGAATGAGGCTATTTTCCTTCCCAGAGAAGCTTACCCCCCAATGAAGATATCCTGCAAATTTGGTGAACCTAGCTGCTGTTGTTTTCCTCTTAGAGCATTAATGCCGAAAATCTCTCTACGCGCGGCGGCGGCGTAGCGAATGCTAAACCAAAGTATCCACCGGATGCTTCTGGTGGATACAATAATACATTTCATACTCATTCTCATTTTCCATTTTTTAGTTCTTGGTACATCCTCTTATGTTGTTATATGTGGTGTGGCTTCTTTAAGTATATCAAATACTTAAACTTTGATTTGAGATTTCAAGCAGTCTGTGTCATCATGTTTTTTAAAGTTTTATTGATTGCATTATTTCTTGCAGACAGAAGCAATTCACAGGTTGTAGTTTTAACTGTATAACTATCAATTAAGTTACATTTTGAGATCTCTTATACTTTTTTTTACATAATTGAATAAATGAATGAGTTGTATTGCAATGTTATCACTATAACAGTCCTATTTTTCATACCTCTTTCATTTAGTTGTAAGAAGGGCATCTAATTGTTGTTACTTTTTTCAAAAGAGTATGTTTTCTGATCTTGTTATGTGGGGCTTCTTTAAATATATGAGACAAATACTGAAAACTTTTATGTTAACCCTCTTAGATGAAACAAGCTTAACTGCAATTAGGGTTCCCCACCCTTTTAGCATCCAAACACTCAGCCTGAGCTTGCTTGACTTAAGTAAGTATTCTGCACTAATGCACTTATGAATGGACATAAAAACATTATCTCTATGTACACCACAAGCAAGGATAAAACTATATAACATCAAAATAATTCAGGAATAATCATCAAACATGATATAAAACTATGTTCAGGCATTACGTGTAATGCCTAGAGCTCATTTTCAGCCATTACGTGAAATGCCTAGGCATTTCGCGAAATGCCTGAACAGTTTAGGCATTTCGCGAAATGACTGAAATGTTCAGTCATTACACGTAATGCCTGGTTACACAGATTGCCTGTAACATATACACATTCATTCAGGAGAGATTTCATACCCCTTTAAACTAAACAATAGAACCAGGTCACATTCTGGATGTCAAGAACAAGTTTTAGAGCAAGGTTTAATAGCTATCACAGAAAACCAACAGCAAATGTCGAAGTTGTAGTTTTTGAGTGAAAGATCATGAAAGGTTTGCTATTATATACCCTGCACAACCAAGAACCTTTCTCTCTTTTTAAGCGCAAGCTCTAGCGAGGCTCACACTTCTAGGAATCTTTTTTTCTTTTCCCCCCGTTTTTTTTATGTCTCCAGACCTTCATGAATTGTGGCGTAGTGTATCTGTCTCTTCACTGAAGTTAAGCGGCAATAGTACTGGAATAGGTGACAGTCTAAGTTGTAGACCATCTATGGGATGCGTCTGAGTTGGAATTTCATTTTGTCACTAGACTTTTATAAATTGTAGTGCACTACTCCACTGCCTCTTATGGGTGTGCACCTCGGGCATGTAGACCAAAAGACTTTTCAGCCTTGTTCTTTTAAAAGCACAATTGCTGCATAAATTTGTTAAATTTTGTTCCTCTTTGCATTTCTACAAAGAACAAACAGCCATAGGGGAGATTCATATGAAAAACATTAAATATCTCTGTACAGATTTACTTCAATAAACTATAGTAACATAGAGAAAAGACACTAATCTGTAAATATTGTACTAACTACCAAATAAATGACAAGGTTATTGCACTCATTGTTTTTAATGTCACCTATGCTGAAGAACTTAAGAAATGCTCACCGTTACAATTTCACAGAAAATGAGGATTCTGTTAGATTAAATACACGTATAGTGTGAACATAAATTCAAAGTTTCCTTACCTCAAGTACAAATAAGAAACAATATTTCAAGGACGTTTAAAATAGCATTGTAAATTTTTCTTAAGCCCAGTCTTGTCTTCATTTCACTGAAACAAATTTGTAAATTAAGATCAAATCCTTTGAAAAATGTAAATATTGAATGATAAAGATTCCAATGACTTGAGGAAATATTGGAAATCTTATTTTTCAGTCTGGCATATTTGTAACAGACACAAAAAGTGATTGTTCTGCTCTGCACAAGTGAGATAATGTTCCACATTCAAACAGTTACCAGGCTCTTGTCTTTAGAGATTTATGAGAATTGTTTTGCATTTATAACCTGATGAAACATACATTCCTTGCTTCCTTCTTATTTTGCTGAAATATGACATTACAATACTGAATGTACGTCTCCCCAATAATCCCTGTTACAACAACTATAGAGTTAAATACAATATAAAAGCTTGTGATTTTAGTGAAAATGCAATTAGACTAAGATTTATCTTATCTTATAAAAATACAGTCATTTGCCAAATATTTTCTCATGATGGCTTCTACAGTGCATAGACGACTACCTTATTTAACTGACAATAAAACGTTGTGACAGCAAGTCGAACAGCTTAACTTCCAATGAATTTCTCAAAGCACCATTTGTATTTTTTGTTTTTCACTGGGATTTTTATACAACACACCCACTACACAAAACCCAACTCAACTCAATGTACTAAAAAATGTTAGGAATAAACTGTATAAAATCATATGTTACACATCACTATTTTAGAAAGAATTGTTTACAGCTTTATTTCACTGTTGTGTGCATTCTTTCAGGTTTTTAATTAGGTCCTTGATCAGAAAAGCATTCGGTTAATATGGAGAGAATGTGTTAGTTCATACAGTTATTATGAAAGAATAATATACAATGCAATGCAATTGCTGAGAAAGTGTTTTTTCGTAAATTTTAAATGTCATAGCAAAATCAACACTATTCAAAGATCCAGACGATGTGCCCTGGCAAAGCTTTGCATCACTCCGAAGCCCTCCCTTCAAAGTTGGAATAAAAAGAGACTATCTGAACTCGATAGACACATTTGACTAAATGGTGACTCAAGATGCTAAAATTTGGCCTCCTTATAGAATCTCGCAACCACCTTTTTTCTTCTTCTTCTTGTTTTTGGGGTCTGGATTTTTCTTGTTGATCATTCTCACCAGGTCAAAGAAAATCTACAACACAATCACAATATGAAATTCACTGTTTTACACCCACTTTAATAGCTGCAATCACACTTAAAAAGTCAATTTTATTCAGACAGACATATTGTGGACATTTCAAAGATTAATTTGCGTATCAGAACGTCACCTATTTCATGCACTTCCAAAGCTATTTAGCTTTATAGATTGAAAAGCGTACAAAATAAAATATTTTGGCTTATCTTTAAACATAGCATCAAATACAACACACCTCAATGTCATTTGTTCTCATTTTGCCATTTTACAATGTCAAATATTCTAGTTACTTTAAATATAGTTTGAAACACCACAAGTCATTATCTTATAGAACACTCCTGATGTCATTTGTTATGCTGGTTTACAGTTTTTTCGGCATTAAGCAAGTAGTAAACGTGACTTTTAATGGCAAGTTTTACAAATTTATATGCGCACTTGGTTAAAATAAAAGACTACCAGTTGCTTTATGTTGGAAAGTGTTTTGATACTATTGGAATATAAGAATTCTTATCCTGTTTTAATGCCAAACAACACATAATCAGCTGAAAATACGAGTTAGGCCGAATATACGAGGATTAACTATATATTTTAGAGGAAGACATTTGCTCTGTCTTATGACTTTGGTTTTGGCTTGGAGCAGATTTTTCCATGACTAACAGTAGCTGTACATCACACTGATCTTATCAAAATTATATAATGACAACAAGCAACTCACCTCATTGACATTGATTTTTGCCTTAGCAGAAGTTTCCAAGAAGCCACAGTTAAATTGGCGTGCCAAGTTCTGCCCCTGGTCCTTGCCTACCACTCGTTCATCTTCCAAGTCACACTTGTTACCCACCAATACCATGGGCACCTGAAACAATCACCAGCTTTACATTATACATGTGCAAAATAATCAGCAAATCACACCAGTATGGTAGGCACCTGAAACACACACCAGTGTTACATTGTATATGTGTAATATAATCAGTAATCTCACACATACAATGGGTACCTGAAACACACACCAGTGTTACATTGTATATGTGTAATATAATCAGTAATCTCACACATACAATGGGTACCTGAAACACACACCAGTGTTACATTGTATATGTGTAATATAATCAGTAATCTCACACATACAATGGGTACCTGAAACACACACCAGTGTTACACCATACAGAAGAACCTTAATTATCCAGCCCTCTATGATCCAAATCTCCGGACTAACCAATCCGAAACCTTGTCTGCCCATATTATTCAGTTTAAAAGCATGGTCTACCATGAGCAACAATACAGCAGTTTACACATTCTCAGAAACCATTAATTCTAGTGCTTTACAAAATGCATTGTCCACAGAAACACCTAACTGCTTTGATCTTTACTAATATTTGTTTCATTTGGGGAGGGATCAATTCATTTACACGACCCTGCTGCACAACCTCTTTGATAATTAATGTGCCAATCACTAAATGTGTGTTCGATTGGGTTTTACAATTTATAATCTCCCGGAGTTTTTAAATTGAGAAAATGCATTATGATGTTTATCAACAATGAAACGTCTTTAATGCATGTACCAAACTCAACACACCCAACTCAAGACCGTGTAATATATGTTGAATAAAGTTACTTTAAAGTGTAGTTAATGCTTTAAAACGACGGGGGAGCAGTGAAAACACTGCAAAACTAGTTAGTTATCAAATTATACTGTGATATAATACCTCATGCCCATTTTTCTGCTAAAACCTAAAATTCACCAATATCACCCACAATACCCCAGTTTTCGGACGAACGTCACTCCATTTTATCTATCTGAACCCCCCTGCTTATCCAACCTGATTGTATATCTCCCAGTAGGTTCACATAATTGAGTTTCTACTGTAAATGAAGTATGTACTTTTACTATATCTGTGAAATGTAACTCCTTTAACACCATGGGTACCTGCAACATGTATTGGTGTTGCATTGTATTGAGCAAATCATAGGGAAATTTATTAATTTAAACCATTGCGACCAATTCACACAATCATGATTCAGCTTTAAAGCATTATGCCATGTAGGTTATGATGACTAACGTATTGTCTTTAATGGATGCAGTACTATTACAATGTGAATCATTACTGGCAGTGAATTTAAATTTAAAAAAATCTTTTGGAGTTCAGAATAGTCATAGTAAAAAGAGTCATCCTGTGAGATGATGTTCAAGTAACTATTTGAATTTTTCAGTTTAGCTATGGTTTTAACTTGTAAAGGAACCTTATTTTTAATAGCAAATATTATACAAAAGGATGCTATATCTCAAAATAAATTAAGTAATATTTAATAAAAAAATCTTTAAAACATGTTTTTGAAACTAAAATCTGGCTTATCATAAAATATTCCCGAAACATTTATCTATATTCCCAAACTAAGATTTTGTTATTGTTACAAAAGGGAATGATTGTCCAAAGATGTAGTTTGATAAAGAGAATCTGCTACACATATATGTGATCTAATGATACCAGTACTTACATCGTCTGTATCCTTTACCCTATAAATTTGTTCATGAAGGTCTTGCAGGTCATTGAATGTGGACTGTGCTGTGATGGAATAAACAAGTAGAAAGCCCTGTCCATTCTTCATGTACAGATCTCGCATGGCAGTGAATTGCTCCTGGGAAGTGAAGAACATGGTTAACATAATGAGGACTTTCCATATTTTAATGTATAGAATGTAATGTATAAAAGGTATATATTAAACTGAACTTAGTAATCACAGTATCAGCCATTAATACACCTTAGCTTATTTATTTTCTCTTCCTTTTTCTACTTCAATGTATACAGTGTAGACTTCAACATTATTATCTGCTAAAATCTACTATAATCAATTAAAAATGGATAGCAGCAATCTTGGAAACAAGATTGAGGTAAAAAGTTTTTTTTTTGTACAAGTTGTCCCCCTTGACCCTGAAATGAACACAGAAAACCTGAAAATGATATCTTGACCCATTTTGGTGTAATGAGAAAAAAATATAAAGTGAAGGAAAAAGAGAAAAAAGAAAGAAAAAGAAAAAAAATTCTGACAAAACCTGAAGGACATCCAATTTTCATCGGATGTCCCAATTACACACTGCACCTTAGAATATTGCATCCATAGGCAGGAAAAATTCAGTGCAATACACAGAGAATTTCTCTAAATCAGGTACAAGGGATCCTTGGTATGGTGACATTATTTAATGTTGGAGATTTCATAATTCAAATTTTGCAACCCATACTTCTCTGCAATAAAGATTTTCCTTCTCTATGATGGCATTATCAATGAAACTGAAAGGCAAAGTTGCAAGAAATAAACTCCCTAAGTATGCTCTAAGTTACATACTTTATGTTACCAGTTATCTGTTGCAATGGGAAAGCAACCAGTTTTGGACAATCAAAAACAATTGCAACTCTGCAAGTACGTTGTCCCCTTATAACAGCTATTCCAGGACAAAACACTCAGGAATTGATGTCAGATATATCTACTGCTACTGTATCTGCATGACACAGCAAAGTCTTAATGCAAGAGTCAGGCAATAGGCTTAGTATGTGATGGTGATTTGTGTGTTGAGACTTACAGTTCCTGCTGTGTCCAGGATTTCCAGCATGCATTGCTGTCCGTCCACCTCCACCACCTTTCTGTAGCTGTCCTCTATGGTGGGATCATACTTCTCCACAAAGATTCCTTGCACAAACTGGACTGTCTGTGAAGTAGAAACTCTGGCATAATGACAATAGTCATTTGAGTATTTAAACAGCACAGAGACAAAGGATGGTGTCAGAAGAGCTACAATCGAGTACATTTTCACTGCAACACACAGGTAAACTTATTCCTTCGTGATACAACTTTTAAACAAGAAAGCAATTTTTAAACAAGAAACGGTCATTAAAAAGGAACTTTATACTTACAAAACCAAAACATAGGATAAAATTATAGATCTATGAAAAATGAAAAGCTTGCTTCTGATGTGCTAAAAGACTCCATTTGTGATTTAATCAAAGAAACTCTCTGCACAGAAGCAAAGGAATAAGAGTTTTGAGGTAATATGGACAAATGTTCAATTGCAAACCAAATGTCCGATGCAATAAAAAAGTTTTATTCTTAAATTAATAATTCAAGATATCGCTTAAACGAGGGATTTGTATCTCTTTGATTTCAGGCCCTTGTGTGACTTATCATTATAAGTAAGAATACCTAGTTAAAATTAGTTCTGCGAACAGTTACTCGAGCCTTGATAGAGGAGTCAGTTTTTGCTGGGACTCAAGAGTCCATTTAAGTACTCGATTACTGACAGCCGATCACCTGTAAATTGATATGTTTGTGGAAAATCTGCTACATTTCTGCATTTCCACCACATAATATTAACCTTCTTGTTTTGGCTTAAAAACGTATACTTCACTCCACATTCTATAATACCAGGTAGAATAGAAGAATTTTTCTTCAAAAATTTCACTACCATTTGTTTACAGAAGACATCTAATGGTAGATACTAAATCTGTTTTTTTAGCACCTGTCCATGCCCTAGTTAAAATATGAAAATTATGGAAATATCTGAACCATTCAAATCATATGTATATGACAAGTTCTTTACATAAGACTCTATATGTATAAATTAGTATTCTGTTTAATTAATTTATAGATTATATAGCGAAGTTGCACAAGTTATAACTTTTAATGAACTCATTGGAGCTATACAAGTTACCAGTACAGTTTCAGCCTTTCACACACAAAAAAATGACTTGTGCAGTTTGGTAACACATTGCATTTATTTTTTTTTTTTCCTCTTCTAGCTCGTTCCACTTCAAGGGGATGTGCCATCAATAAGAAGAGAGATCCTGTTTCAAAAATTCTGTTTCATCATAAAAGAAGGGTCAAAGGGTATACATTAAATTAACTGCAGCCCATGACTTCACACCCAAGTCCTCTGGCAGCAATTATGGAGGAACTATGACCACATCTCTGAGTTTCTAAACATGATGTGAATCATGATCAACAATCTTTATCTCTTTCTGTGGGTCAAATAACAGTTTATAGTTTTCATATATCGAAAGGCAAAATGTAAACTATAACTAGCAACTGTAGGTCATGTAAAAGGAATTATGTAACATATGCCCATTTAGCAATCACTTGAACTGACCAGTGCACTTTTGCCTACTCCTCCACTGCCAAGTACCACTAATTTGTACTCTCTCATGACAGTTGTTCAACTGGTCACTCCTAAAATACAAGTAGATATTGAATCACAATGACAAGTAGTGGTTAAAATATTGTTTATATTTAAGCTAAAAATAAAAACAGCAGAGATGCCCATACCCCATAGCCTGGGGAAATAGTTTTCAACACCATGAGATACAGAAGTAGTGAAATAGTACAAAGATCTGGATACTTTCAGGGCACTGCCAGTCATATAAAGCTCCAACTAATGTTTAAGTAGAGAAAATAACATCTAAGAGAAAGAAAATGTGTGTAAAGATATAGTATTAAAACAAAGACAATTCAATAGCAAGATGACAGCATTAATCAGCAAACTAAAAATTATGAAGCTGTAAAATTTATTATTTGGAGAATAGCTGTCAATGGAAATAGCACAATCATGTAAAAGTACATATAATAATCAGCTGAAGCAATCCATATATCTTTGTCATAAGAGAAACATGTCTCAAATATGGCAGGTCAATACACTTTGGAAGAGCCAAAGTTAAAGGTCACACCATGATGCACATCTACACCCTCTAACCAATGTCCCTACCAAGTGTCAACCTTCTACACCTTATGGAATCCAAGAAATAGCCAACGTAAGATTTTAAAACTCATGGTCACTATGATAAGGTCAAATCAAGGCCACACTAGGATGTTGCACACCTACACCCTTTAACCAATGTCCCTACCAAGTATCAACTTCCTACACCTTACGGTTTCTGAGATACAGCCCAGACAAGATTTTATAGGTCAAAGTCACTATGGTATGGTCAAAGGTCAAATCAAGTTCACACCATGACATTGCACCCCCCCACCCCCACCCCCAACGAATGTGCCCACCAAGTATCAACTTCCCACACCTTACAGTTTCTAAGATATAGCCCGGACAAGACATTATAAGTCAAGGTCACTATGGCAAGGTCAAATCAAGGTCACACGATGACGCTGCATGCCTACACCCCCTATCCAATGTCCCTACCATGTATCAACTTCCTACACCTTACAGTTTCTGAGATACAAGCCGGACAAACTTTTTCCGCCGCCCACCCATCCGGACACCATGGGTGAAGACAATACCTCAACAGCCAACTAAAGGGGTGTGGGGTAACTACAGCCTTTCCACAAACATCATGAATTATACCTAGTACAAATCCAGGATATACCCAACTTTTGTCTGTCAAACTTAGCCCCTTTGTCAAATTGCAATGCTGTTAAAGCCCCATTATATGTGGCTTAACACAGAATTCATGTCCAATATATTTTTAAAGACTGTTTGTATGTTCCCCTAACAACCTGTAAAACTCTTGTTTATTATGTGCTACAATGATTTTATTTTTAGCTAATATTACAAAAGGTATAACATTCATCAAACAGTACACTGACTGTTCAGGTTGGTTGAAGGGATTTTATAATATCCACTCTGAAGAGGGACAAATATTTTGCAAAATACTAGATTAAAGTGCTAAATCACAAAGTAGGTACTAGGTAAAGTAGGATAGGTAGAAAATAATTTCAGAATTTTTTTTTTTTATTCATCAATTGCAGTTTTTCCCAATAGTATCACTGGTTTTCCAAGAACAAACACCATCATAGTATTATCTAGGACATTCAAAGGATTCTACTTGTACTGGCAGAAACTTTAAATGTGTGATGGATAAAATGATTCTTTATGTTTAAATATAGTTTTGGAAAAAGAAAAACTCAAATTCCCCCAATTTAGAAAATTTTGAAGTGAAAGAAGCCCATTAAAAAAGTTCAAATTCCCAAATCTTCAAGATGCTAGGCTGGTTAATTCCACATCCTACATAATTATTTGTATGTGAAAATCTTACATACATGCATGTGTATTATATATATTTATCATAACCAAAATATATATGGCGAGACTAAAGCTATGCTTCCACGTCTATTATGCGGTACTTTATTTCCACACTCTACAGAAAAAGGGAAACATGCCTGTCATTGATATCCATGAGCAAATTGAATTGTGTCATTGAAGACAACATGTTACTTCTAGATTATGTTATTCTGTGTCCAGCTGAGTAAATAAAAATATTAAAACAGCATTGACAATTTGACACTAATAATATTATTGCCACAATTTTTTTCTGTGTCTTTGGACCAGATTCACAGTATGTGGTTGAAGACAGTATTATTCCTGCTTTTTTTGTTTTTAGTAATGATCCAAAATACGTTTTCATTTGCTTATGAATATTCATGTTGCTAATGTGGCACTGTGATAGAATAACAAGGTGTAGGTATGTGTGTACAGTCACATGCATCCTCTGCTGATGTTTACAGCAGAGATATTACACTTAATGACCTACAGTTTCATATCCTGATGAATGTTGTTTATAAGGAAAGTACGTCAAATTGTGCAATAGTAAAATAGGTGAGTTGCAGTTTTAACAAAAACAGGATTCTTTCCAAGAAATGTTTATCATTAGTATTAATGTAATATAAGTTTTAGGATGTTAATTTCTTAGAAAATATGTATTTTGTAATGGTAAAGTTTAGTGCTGGTATTTTTTATCGATATTGAAATATTTATCAATTCATGCTGAATATAACGATATCGGTAATGTAAGGTACAATATCAATATCGAAACATACTACTTAATAGATCCACCTCTGCTGTCTTCCATTAAAATAAAGAACAAAATTTGAAGATTTTATGCCTTTTCATGTCATTTTTTGTAACTTTTACTTACCTCGAAAACGGAACTGCCATATTATTTACATTTTGGGATACTACTAAAACTCGCGAAAGAGTTTGAAAGGTCTCACCCAGGAAGGCATCTCATCACCCAATATTTCAATATTGATCAATACAGAAGGTAAAAATATGGTTTGATATCGATATGCATACTTTTATTTGATACCAATGCTAGTAAGGTTCTATATAAGCTGGACATATCACAGTTACAGATTAGCATTGTTTGGACAGGAGTTCTATACCCCAGATGATATTGTATTGCCGACTGGAAGCTTTGAAAGATTGTTAAAACAGTCAAAAGACTTTTAACTGAAGAACCAGTGTGGTAAAAAAGACACTATCCAGCAGATTAACTGGGAGGGAAGTCCACCAGAGCAAAGAAGTCGAGCATAGCAATAAAGGGGGAGACTCGTGGAAGACCTCAGGGGCAAGAAATCAATCATAGTACAGAGGAGATTCTTATGTCAGTGACAGCTGAACACATTGTTCTCGAAACTATATCAACCAGAGGCAGTCAACTATTCAGAGCTGTTTGTTACAACTGATTCAAGACCAGGTGACTACAAACTTAGGCTATAACATCTATTTTAACATTGATCCAACCATATGGACAACTAGACTAAGGACGCATCTGTGGCCAGATGCTGGATGTATCCACCGACAAAGGCCTACTAACATAGTTTAGAAGATAAACAGCATTTTTCGTTAATAAGCAAGCTGAAAGCACTTTTAAGTTTGGCTACCCTTATTTGACCCTGTAGCAGGGGCCCAAGGTGAAGTCTGACCACATCAAAAGATTCGCAGCCCATGATTTCCTATAAGTCGTTTTCACATTGCAAACCTCTAGGACCAATAATAAGCAGGAGGGGCCCAAGGTCAAATCTGACCACATGAAAAGATTTGCAGCCCATGACTTCCTATAAGTTGTTTTCATATTAATGAGTTATTTGAGAAATACTGGCTATCTGCAATACTTCTAGAGATAATTCGCATTTACTCATTTTGAGTAGGTGAATAATTAGCTACGGGTCTGAAACTTCACCAAGTGAAAGCTCTCTCAAAAGTAGGCGAATGAGTTATTTCAGAAAAATTGGCTATCTACAATACTTTTAGAGATAATTCGAATTTACTCATTTTCAGTAGGTGAGTAATTACCTACGGGTCTGGAACTTCACCATGTGAAAGCTCTCCCAAAAGTAGATGAATGAGTTATTTGATAAGAATTGGATATCTGCAATACTTTTAGAGATAATTAGCATTTACTCATTTTGAGTAGGTGAATAATTAGCTACAGGTCTGAAACTTCACCAAGTGAAAGGTCTCCCAAAAGTAGGTGAAGGAGTTATTTGACAAAAATTGGCTATCGGGAATACTTTTAGAGATAATTTGCATTTACTCATTTTCAGTAGGTGAGTAATTACCTACGGGTCTGAAACTTCAAGTGAAAGCTCTCCCAAAAGTAGGTGAAGGAGTTATTTGACAAAAATTGGCTATCTGCAATACTTTTAGAGATAATTTGCATTTACTCATTTTGAGTAGGTGAGTAATTACCTACGGGTCTGAAACTTCACCAAGTGAAAGCTCTCCCAAAGTAGGTGAATGAGTTATTTGAGAAAAATTGGCTATCTGCAATACTTTTACAGATAATTCGCATTTACTCATTTTGAGTAGGTGAGTAATTACCTACAGGTCTGAAACTTCAGCATGTGAAAGCTCTCCCAAAAGTAGGTGAATCAGTTATTTAAGAAAAATTTGCTATCTGCAATACTTTTAGAGAAAATGCAGAATTACTCATTTTTAGTAGGCAAGTAATTTAGCCACAGGCCTAATTTAGACATAAAGCCTACCAATAGAATACTGTGGTGCACCCTCTAATATACCTTGCAAACTTGAGAAGGCTAGCTATAATATTTTTTTCGTTAGAGCGGTAATGGTGAAATCTCTCTACACACTGTGGCTATCCAGTGGATACAATGATTTACTCAACAGTGAGAACCTGAAAATAGATATTGGTAGGCTATGCCATGACATAGAGGTCTGCAATTTCACTCTGTTATAGCTGACCAAAAAATATGTGAATAACATATTTAAACAAAATACTGTAAATGTAATAGTTTTCAAGTTATAACTGATTTACTCAACAGTGATAACCTCAAAGTAGCCATTACTCAGCTATGCAATGAACTACATGTCTGAATTTTTTCTATGTTATAGCTGACCCAAAATTAGGTGAACAACATATTTTAACAAAATACTCCAGATGCAATATTTTTCAAGTTACAAGTCATTTACTCAACAGTCAGTACCTGAAAATAGCTATTGCTCAGTTGTGCCATGAGCTACAGGTCTGTAATTTCACTATGTTATAGCTGACCCAAAAGTAGCTGAATAACATATTTACACAAATTTCTGTAAATGCAATAGTTTTCCAATTACAACTGATTTACTCAACAGTGTGAACTTCAAAGTAGCTATTACTCAGCTATGCAATGAGCCACAGGTCTGGAACTTCACTATGTTATAGCTGACTCCGAAATAGGTGAATAACATATTGAAACAAAATACTCTAAATGTAATACTTTTGAAGTTATAAGTAATTTACTCAACAGTGATAACATAAAAGTAGCTATTACTCAGCTATGCCATGAGCTACAGGTCTGAAATTTTACTATATTATAGCTGACCCAAAAGTAGTTGAATAACATATTTATACAAAATTGTGTAAATGCAATAGTTTTCAAGTTACAAGTGATTTTACTCATGATGGAAGTTACTGAAAAGCCCAAAAGTAGCTATTACTCACTTAGCTATTGAGACAGACACCCAAGTTACTCACCATGTTGTAGCTATGAAAAAAGTAGCTGAATAACATATTTTAACAAAATGCTCTAAATGCAACGCTTTTCAAGTTATAAGTGATTTAGTGCATGATTTCATGACTTTTAATGCATTTTAGACATTTTTGTCTACCACAGGCCTAATTTAGACATAAAGCCTACCAAAAAGATAGGGTGGCGAGTCCTCTAGCATACCAAGCCACCTGCCAAATATGAAAGAAATCTGGAAAGAAATGTGGACTGTAGGTCGCTAACAAGCAATATTCCACATTTTAGACATTTTTGTCTACCACAGGCCTAATTTAGACATAAAGCCTACCAAAAAGATAGGGTGGCGAGTCCTCTACCATATCAAGGCACCTGCCAAATATGAAAGAAATCCGGAAAGAAATGTGGACTGTAGGTCGCTAACAAGAAATCTCTGCGGATGACAACAATGATGAATCCATAGTATCCCCGCTTCACGTCAGGGATACAATAATCTGTGAATGATCAGTAAGAAACTATTTAAGTAATCTTGTGATAATATTTAAAGTTTTTAAGTCATTAACAAGGGTATAAGTTTGAGTTATTATTGTTTAAATGTGTATTCTGATTGGGTTGGTTTAACACTGATTTGTACATATTGTAAATAAATTATTTAGTTCAAACAAATTCTTTCCTTCCTGTTGTGCGATTTTCTCTGGCTAACACACTAGTTAGTTGGGGTCTGACCGTGACATGCATGTTTCTCATATTAATTTTCTGTGGAACATAGAAATAAAGCACTGCATAACTGCCACAGGGACATGTTTGTACTCAGTCCAAAATACACTGCCTTGCTACCAATTATTAAAAGGCACCAATTATCGCCACCAGTAAATCAATTGTTCACATTTCAGTAATGACAACATTTATTGTGCATTTGTTCCATTCACTTTGGAAGCAGTTCTATCTTATTTACTAGACTCATGATGTACTTTTGGTCCAGTTATATGTATTTGAAATGTATTTGAATGCAATGGCGACTTTTATTATTTTATGTCTATTAGTGCTGCGACGATGTTTGAAGAAGTTTGATAGTTCGCTCATTTACTGCCCCAATTTCGGAGTTCGGTTCAAACGTCTGAAATTTGGACTTTGCAAAACGTTTAGAAATCCCCAACATCACACCACATCCCAACGGATCCTATTTTTGCCCATCTATAAAACTTGTTTCTTTCGTTGAAAATATGGAATTTATTTAAAATATATATGGATTTTATATTTTTGCTATATTTTCAATAAAGTGACAAGGTTTTGTGTGAGATTTCTGTGTTTGAACTGGTTTTGAAAACATTGTTTCAAAGATTGAACTATACCAAAGTTTGCCAGCTTGCACAGATACCAAACATCGAACCCGATATTTGAAGCAATTTCACCGCACTGTCTAGTGGCATTCTACCAGTAAACGCCCAGGCTGAAGCTAATATATTGATTTTAAATTATATTAACATCTTTATATTTTATTCTTTTAACAACAGATTGTCAAATAATATAAACTGCAATTTTTAACTGAGGCACATGTTGTTTTATTTTTTTCAAAGCTTTCTATTTTCATAATGTAGCTCTATTATCGGCCGTTTCTACCGCAAAACGGAAATACCAATGAACGCCCATTTTGTAGTTAAATAGAAGCAAGCCACTATACATAGCTCTGTTAATATCATAATGATTGTAGAGAATTGAAATAAACTTATCAGTATATCCACAGCCATTGGCAACAGGACAGAAACTCAATGTACCTTATAAGTTGATGAAACATGTTATCACAGTGAATTTTGTGTTTAAAGAAAGATTGTGGCATGAATCATATCACGTCAAAGAAATTTTGAAAATCATTGGGATTAAACCAAACCCAAACGCTGAATTTTTTTTGGCATGTTAACTTGTATAACAATAACAAAATGCTAATAGTAGAACGTTGTATGATAACAAAATGCTAATAGTAGAACGTTGTATGATACAATTCAACAGTTATACTTGAATAGTGCCAGCAGACAAAATACAAGAAAATGGTGCTGTGTGTGGGCGAGGTCAGGCATATCTACCGTGCATAATCATGTGCTTATACAGTATAGTAAAGGTAACTTAACTATAAAGAGTGAAACCACAACACAATTTATCACTTTCAGTACCTGATGGGACTATTTTAAAAACCAATATGACATAAATACCACTTTTTTCACACTTTAAAACAACTGCTTAAAATACAAACTACCAAACTTCCGGATTGGTGACGTCAGAGAAAAAAAAAAGGGAAAAGAAAAGATGTAGGCTGTTACTAAACCTTGGAGAAATCTGCTAATTTAATGACGGCAGGAAGCATGTGGACAGACAGACACATGGATTTGATTGCAGACTTGAAGCCCATAGTATGTAATAAGAAAGAAAAGGATTAGGCATTTCAGAGAAAAACCAAATAACCATACTTAACAAGACCAAAAGATGTTTTGGTCCCCTACCGCGAGCACAAAGCCATCAGAGACACGAGTAGTGCACTAGAATTTACAAAAATCTCATGACAGAAAGAAATTCCAGCTTAGATACATCCCACAGCTGGCCCTGAACTGAGACGGTCACTTATCCAAGTACAGTATATTCTGTATAATTTGAATGTCAAAAATCCAGGGGCCGATTTCACATAGCCCAGACTAGACTTAAATTTGAGACTTTGGTCTTAAATTTTGTCAACAGAGTGGTAAGTCTGTGGTCTAAGACTAAGCAGATTTCACAAAGCAGTTAAGTCCATCAAATTGCTAAGTTAGTGGACTTAACTTTAAGTATTGTATGTAGTGGGCTTAAATTTTGTACAGAGGACTTAAATATGGCCGTCATGACCTTTTCTCAACTTCAGAATTTGAAATGGCTATAAAAAGTGTAATTATACAGAACACCTCACTAAAATAGTCTTTGGGAAGTTTATATGTTGTAGCAAGGTTTTCCATTTCAAAACAGTACTTATCCTGAGATAAAATGAAACAAATGAAGGCTATATGTCACCAATATGGCACAGAAAACCACTGTGGTTATATGATAAGCTTGGACTTAGCTAAGTCACCCTTTGTGAAATCTATTTAAGTCCCAGAGCTAGCTAAGATCAAAGTCTTAGATTTAAGTCTCTGACTTAGCCAAAAACTTGGCTAAGTCTAAGCCCCTTTGTGAAATTGGCCCCAGGTAATTTGGTTCGAGTTAGACTAAATTTGAATTATATCTTTGTTGGAAGGGGATTAGGGAGGAGACTGGTAAATAGAAGTGTAGTAAAAGACTATTGGTGAATATGTTTATGAGCGATAATTTAGGAAGTCATTAAGGTAACCTTAACAGTTTTAAAGTTCTAGTTTTTTCATTTATCAAACCTTTTACAATTTTTACAGAAAGCAGTTAAAACAAAATAAACCAAACAATTCAAATACAAGAAAACTGAACTGCAATAATACTTGTAGTGATTATGCAGTAATACAGCTATGTAATAATTAGTAGTAAAGGTATTTATGATGTATTTGATTTTTGAAAAGTTATATACAGAGTCTATGTACCTTTTCATAAAGGACTTGCATGGTAGAGAAAGTAATCTAATAGACATTTAATTACACCATTATCACATGTTACAAGGCATGTATAAAATCCATGAAGGGATTTTCTGATTAGGACATTAAGGGAATCCACATTGTTTGCTACAAATATTTCACTAGCACCATACTGAAAACTGTCTATTTTATACAAAAGGAGTCTGTGAAGACCTTTATTATAAACAGTAGAAATTTTGGAAGCCTTTTTTTGAGTTATACCATAACTGTGCACAGTATTAGTCACTGCAAAATGCTTAAAAACTTTGATTTTGATATCTGTTGAACAGGCCATGAAATTTATGATAAGCATATTACTCCTACAGTACATACCTGAGAGCTGTTGTGCTATGTTAGAATTATCAGAACAATCACTAGTTACAATAACCCCAAGGTATTTTAACCCCATCGTTTCACCATTGAATTTATAGCCAGCATTGCAACTGTCGAGTTTATAACATAGTTTCTTTATGTATAGATTAAAAAGATATGCTGACAGAATTCAACCTTGTCTTACACCATTACTTACACAAAAGCTAGCCAAAAAACGTTATCTCATTTAACATGAAAAGTTTGTTGGGAATATAAGTACATAATTAATTTGATAACAGAAATAGGAACACCACATTTTAACATTTTCCCAAACAATTTGTAGTGATTCACCCTGTCAAATGCTTTAGATGTATCTATGACACAGATATATACTGGATTTGATATACTGATATAGTAATGGACAATTTGCTTAAACGAAAAGATTTCATGAAACTATTTTCATTAAGTAAATTGAGTAGTTGTTCAAATTTACCATTTAAAGAAAGGCAAAACTGGTATATAGTACAAAAGGAACTGCTTAGCCAGAAATGTAAGCATTGTACAACTGATTAATTTAAGTTTATTCTGTTTTAGAGATAATAGTTAACCATCTTTATATTGCACTGGCCACTGCATCAGTCTGCCCCAAGGTGATACAAGAATCTTCATGTTATCTAATTTTGGCATTTTCCACATTAGGTATTACTTCTTGCATTCCTAAACATTGTAAACTGCCACATATATTTCAATTTCAAAATGTGAGTTTTGCATTATTTATTATTTGTTTAATGGTATCCACTTGAGGGCCATAGAATGTGACTTTATAATAAACTAGATTACTTTGGAAAAAAAATTCTTTCAATAAATAACTAAAATACATGTATTTTGAAAGCCTGTCAAAAGCTATGTAATAATTTTAATTTTAATCTCCCAGAACCTATTAATGACGTGTATTTCTATTTTATAAATACAGAAATTGAAAGTACAGTTCCAATTTATTTAATGACACAAATAAATATGCTTTACAAAATCTTTTATATTGAAGAGCAATAGAGCCAATCAATTTTTTTCATCAAATGCCAGCTTACTGCCTCCATCCATTTATCAGCATATTATATCATTTAATCCAAGATAATTATCTCCATTTATCAAGAAAGGTAATTGATAATGTTATTTTCTTATATTTGGGCAACAGTACTGGTCCCACAAGTTATTGATAAGTACAGCTGCAAGCATGAATTCATCGTTATAGTGTTATGAATTTTGTTGTTCACTTAAATTACACATTCTAAATACAACACTTTGAAGACCTTCAGTTAGTCTCAAAAGAGGCTGGGCAGATTATATTGCTGGGCAAGGAAAAGCTTGATTAGGGTCAACCTAAAATAATACTGATTACAGTAACAAATGAAATAACTGTATTTTGCGTAAATGTTTTCTGATATTAATTGCCATGGACATGATGAAAGATCTTAAAGCATATTAGTTCTAAATAATCATAAACATGAACCACAGGTGAAAATAATTTTGAGAAATCTAATTATCACATAAACAAAAACCCATGAGATACATGTGGCAATAGAAGTAGTGACAAAATTTGTATAAATCCCTGAAGCTGTACAGTTTTAAACTTAAAAATATAAAACATTTTTTTATGAAAAATTATTTCACATTTAACCTTAAACATACATTTTTTCACACAGGATAAATTACCTGTGCACCTTTTTCTACTTTTTTACTATTACACACAAAACAATTTCAAATAAAATTTGTGCTGTAAGCAAGTAAAAACAGAATCTTTTAAATGTCTCCACATGTCTTAATGTAATAATGTATAACAGCTGATATTTGTATAGTTATAAGGTGGTTCGTTTTGTTTATATTGCTAATGTAAGTCAATGACGGAGTTAATAGTGTAGACAATTGCATATGAAAATGGGAATGACTTTCCGCAGTTGCACACCAGACCAGGCAAGTTTATAGTTTTATTTATCTTATGTTGCATTCAGAAATAGGTGGTGAGCCCGTGCGCACGACCTGTGAGTACCAGTGGAAAGTTTTGACCGTTCTTAACAATCCACCCCCTGTGTGTTTATGTGTGGATGTAAACAAACAAAAATCACAAAGAGAAAGAAATAAAAGAAATCACAATATTTTGCTATCCACCATGCAAAACATATATAGTTCATTTGTTATACGTTTTCTGAGGTGAGACCGTTCTTGACAAATTTATAGGCTGTGAGGTCGTATTTACGGCCGGTGTTGCATCAGATAATGTATCCCTCAAAAAGTGTGTGGGGATACAGAATATGACAGGTGGGGCTGTCAGATTCTGTATCCCCTTGTCATATTTTGTATCCCCTGAAGTGGGGCTAGTCCTATTGGTATTTAAGTTACATGTGCATGCTGTTTTCTTTGTGATTAACAAATATGATGTATGTTGTGCCTGTATGATGTATTGCTCTAGCATTCTTTTGAACTCGATTTCCTTAACCTCTGGTTGAGTGACCAGCTGACAGGATTAATTTGGCATTGATGTAAGACTCTTTAATGTGTTTTGGGGTGATTTACATGTTTATTGATAAAAACAGGGATTTATTTAATCATAATTTTCAAATGTTTAAAGATAAGTTCTTAAATAGACAATTAATAGACAATTACCCATCAGGGGTGGGTCCAGTACATTTGTATTCATATAACCTAATAGAAAACTTCATTTTTATGTTCATATGACACAAATTCATCAAAATAACTTGTTTGATTTGTTTACATTTTCAAAAAATAAAAGGTAAGTTGATAATTCTTTGTTAAATTTTATAATCAGACTTACCCATAAAATCATCGTGCATATTTTGTGGTCCCATATGCGTTTTACCCCTTAAAAGATTGACAGAATTAAGCCTCTATACTTAAAGATTACTTTGATGTTGATTTGTTTCACTTTATGATTAAGGGTATTCTCTATTGTGCACTTCACCCACCCTAAGTGAAACAAATCACCACCAATAGAATATTAAGACAATAGACACAAATCCAATTAAGAAATCATCTCAATGAATGACCAATAAATCAACATCAAAGGAATATTTTAATACTTCTCAGGGTTCAGGATACATAATTCATTTTAATTTTTGCAATTCAACATTATTCGTTGAGGCCGATTAAATTTAACATGTCTATGTAAAATAAAAAAAGAATGCTCAAAGTAAAGCTTCTGTATAAAGGTCAGTTAAGCTGATCAGTATTTATGCTATCTTTGTCATGAAAATGTCATGTCATTTTCTTTTATTTGCACATGCTTGTTCATAGTTTTTATTATATTCAGTATAAAATTCACAATTGAATTTTATCAACTTAAGTTGGTCTGATATAAACTTAAGTTCCCCTATCTTAAGATAAGCAGACTCCTATAAGTTGGGCTCAAACATCTATAGTTTCTTTTTAAACAATGTGTTTAAATTGTTTGGGTCTTGTTGCATCAAAAAGCTTATACAACATGTTATTAAAGTCTCTTTTAAGAGCAGCATGTTGTAGAACAACTCAATGATTATATCTTGTTTTCATACAATTGGGCTTAATGTGACTTGTCCCAATCTCCCTCCCCAAAGGCCACTTTAAAGAGGTACAGGTTTTGATGGGGATACATTATTTGATTGTCAAATTGTGCATCCCCTTAATCTCTCTATTGTTGGTGATACAAAATATTCTGTATCCCCTAAAAGATCAAAGAGGGGATACAGAATTTGATGGGGATACACAATTCGAGGTACAATTCAATGTTACACCGGTAAGAACGCTGCATTACGCCCAGTTTGTAATAAGTTTTAGTATGGCCGAGGGCAACCGCGTAAACAAATGAAAAAAAAAACAACAACATAATTTTATTATATGCTTCATGTCAGTGCCATCAACTTAATTATAAATATATGGTAAAACACACAATAGAATTATGAACACATTTGTTGCAACTTCTGTATCTTCACTAGATAATCCCGAGCGATAATAGGATTACCAGTGTTTAACCCTCCCGTTGGATATGATTAACCCCATTATCAGTCTCGCTCCAAAGTTATGCAACATAGGACATCTCGCCCCATAAATAAATTAGACCCTTGTGTGAGGAGGGTAACCTAGTACACAATAAAACTATAATTCACTACGTTTATCCATTCATTACATTAAACATCTCTAGTGGCTTTCTACCAGTAAACGCCCACGCTTTAAATAAAATATGTCCTCGCACGTCCAATTATCAACCACATTCTAATTCTAATAGTACTTTTATAGCGCTTAATCTCTATCTAATGATAGACTCTAAGACGCAGAAAGCCAAAATCAGAGATCGTAATCGTTAAATCAGGGACATTGCAGGGGTCGACACCACGGAGAGACAAAATGAAAAACTAGGGATAATCTAGGGTGGGTAAGCTTTTTCAAAGAGGTAAGTTTTCAACTTTTTTCTGAATGAGGAGAGAGATTTAGCTGAGTGTACATCATCAGGAAGATCATTCCAAATCCTTGGGGCATCGTATGCAAAGCTAAGGCCAAAATGCTTTTTAGACTTATATATTGAAGCACAATGTGGGACCTCAAGCAGCACACCATCAGATTGACTTCTGCGTGTTCTATACACACTATGCCTGGGTTTAAGGAAAGGTTCAAAGTATTTTGGATGGCCACTATGTAGAAACTTGTACACCAACAGGGCTGTCTTGAAGACAGAGCGATGCAAGACAGGCAGCCAATGAAGACTCTTTCTTACAGGAGTGATATGTGAGTATTTGGTGGTATTAGCCACAATTCTTGCAAGACTGTTCTGAACACATTGGAGCCTCCAAATGTCTAGAGCTGAGAGACCTCTGAACAAGGAATTACAGTAGTCAAGACGACTTCCCACCAAGGCATTTGCAGCTAAAAGAGCAGCTTCACGTGTAAGATATCCTCGGAGTCGCTTTAAATCCCTGATATGAACAAAACTAGCCTTACAGGTATTCCTGACATGGCAAGAGAAGGAAAAATCAGAGTCAAACCAGACACCTAAGTTCTTAATTGCATCAACAGGTGAAAGGAGGTTGCCAAGTATATTAACTGGGAAAAATTTCCTGAGTTTTGTGCGGACATTTCTTGAGCCAAACAGAATAAATTCTGTCTTGTCTGGATTTAGTTTAAGCTTATTTGCAGAAAGCCACTTTCTGACATCATCCAAGCAGTTTTTCAGTCTATCAAAGGCCTGAGTGGCATGGTTATGTGTGAGATGAACATATAACTGTGTGTCGTCTGCATAAAAGTGGAAACATATGCCAGGATGATTTTGAATAACTTTACTGAGGGGGGTAGTAGTGCTGGGACGATGTTTGCAAACTTCGGTATTATCGCTCGCTGGCTCATTGCGAATCAATGATCGGTAAATTTTAAGTAAAACCGATATTTGCTAAATCCATTTCTTTGCAGCCTTTTCGTCACAATAAAATACTAACCTTAATAATATTTTGTAAAAATCTGAAATATCCATCAGTTAAAATCACAAAACTAGCCGTGAATGCAATAAAAATAACGTAAATAGAAACACCTTGCGTTTTTCCAACTGTTGTCAAGGTAATCAAAATCAGCCAATCACAAGTGAGGATACATCAAGCATGGTCTGTTAGTGAGGGAGACGTCTGTGAATGGCTTTTAGATTATATTTTGGTCATATTTGTGGCAATTTGTGTGTATTTTACTTGATATAATTTAATATTAATATTTTATCTGTCTTTTTTACACTTCAACTCCATAATCGGAAATGTTCGAAGTTTGGTTACAAATGTCCGATACGAACATCGACAGCGAAAATCCAAGCGATCTCCCAGCACTAGGGGGTAGTGTATAATGAGAACAAGATCGGCCCCAGGACAGAGCCCTGGGGCACTCCGTACAATAGCCTTTTAGCATCGGATAAAACAGACCCAATCTTGATGCACTGATAGCGGTCACAGAGGTACGACTTGAACCAGTTTAGAACCACGCCTCCAACACCAAACCAGGAACTCAAACACTCAATAAGCGTACCATGATCAATGGTGTCAAATGCTGCTGATTGGTCCAAGAGAACAACAGCAGTAGCTTCACCTCTAGCAAGAGCAAGGTGGACTTCATTTTTAATAGACAGTAGTGCAGTTTCGGTCGAGTGACCTTGCTTATAGGCTGATTGACTGACATTTTCAAGTCCGTTACAGGCAACATGGTCATTTAACTGCGAAGCAACTACACGCTCAACAAGTTTGGAGATGAAACTCAAGCCAGAGACAGGTCGGTAGTTTTTTAATTCATCCGGTGGTAGTGAAGACTTTTTAATCAGAGGAGAGACAATAGCCTTTTTTAAACCACCCGGGACAGCACCTTCAGTTAGAGAACAGTTGACAAGTTTAGTAACTGAGGGGAGGAGAATATCCAAACATTCTTTAACTAGGAAAGTAGGCCATGGATCGAGGAGGCAAGATTTGGTTGGTGACTTGGTAATTACTTTCCGTACTTCATCCTCAGAAACTGCTTTAAAAAGGTCAAATTTGGGTACATCTGAAGGAGCAGGAAGAGTGAAGGAGTCAGTGTTAGTAAAGGAGTCCCTGATTTTTTCTGAGAAAAAAGTGACAAAACGATTGGCAAGGCATATCTGAGAGGCATGAGAGGGGAGTACCTTCTCAGGAACAGAGTGCAGGACTGAGCGTAGAATCTGCCACAGTTTCTTAGAATCATGAGCATTGTCACTAATGAGGTTCCTGAAATAGTTGGTCTTATCCTTAGTAATTATGGCGTTGCACCTAGCAATTTGTTTACGGAGTCTAGCCCTATTTTGTGGAGACTTGTCTTTCCGCCAGAACCGTTCAAATTGACGCCTGACTGCTTTGGCCTGCAAGTACGTGTCTGATAGCCAACCTGCAGCACCTTTGGTGAAGGTACGAGTGACCAGAGGAGCGTGTTTATCGAGCAAGTTACTCGGATCCCTTGTGTATTGGTCATGAAGTGAACTAACGGTACTGCCAGGACTTGCAACAAATGAACACTTTTCGAGATCACAGATCAGACTCTGCATGTTTATCTTATGATACCTTCGAAAGGTGATTGTGTTTGACTTGGGTGCAGTGGGACTGGCAAAATCAAGCTGACCATGAACAACGGCGTGATCAGAAAAGAATCCACCGACTCGTACGTTGGAAACAACCTTCGGCTCAGTGGGTGCAAGAACAAGGTCGAGGATGTGACCATGTAGGTGAGTAGGTGAGTGCACATGCTGTGCAATATTGCATGAGTCAAGACAATTCAAAAATTTGGTGCTGTCACTGGAACTTGTGTCAACATGAATGTTGAAGTCCCCACACATAAGAAATGAGGAACTTACAGAGGAGAGATACTCAAAAAAGTTAAGAAATTGGTCCAAAAATTCATCAGAACATGAGCCTGGAGGTCGGTAAACACATGCTATCATAAAAGGACTAGTAGATGAGCCAATGTCAATAACTAAGTTTTCGAAAGTTGTATATGTAGGACTATCAAGAATTTTGAATTTGATATTTTCAATGACAAAAAAGCCAACCCCACCACCGAAGCCGTGAGGACGGGGTCTATGACACAATGTAAAACCAGCAGGAGTGATTGAGCGGAGGAAACTGTCATTGTCAGATGGACGAATGTGAGTTTCAGTCATGGCCAATATACTGAAAGAGTCAGTAGACATCATGTCTGAAATACTGGGTCCCTTGTTTCTGACTGATCGACAGTTGACAACGCCGAATGAGATAGGACCTGGGTTTAGAGAAATATCACCACACAGTAGGAGCAAAATTGACAGACCTCTAAACTTTGTTGAACAAGGAAAGTGATGTACATTTCTGCTACAGCTAGCCTGCCTAAAGGATCTTGGGAGGACGCTAGAGTCTTGAGTGGTCGCTGAGACACACAGCTCAGTGCCTATGCGCGAGACATTCACAAGGAAAAGCAACAGAAGGGCAAGACAACAAGGCGAGACAACATAAGCGGGAAAATTGCCGATAAATAATATGAAATAACATACCTTTGCAAATATCCAGTTGATTATTGTCATATAATGTTATCTATGTATTGGCATGTATATATCCTGTTTTGATACGATATTTTGCACAGAAATGATTGTTTTTCTTAGGTATGTCACACTTGCTATACAGGAAGCCTCACTTCCAATTATCAATCACATGACTAAAGGTTGCATCTAAAGCTAGAAATAGCAGACTTAAGGTTGTAAGGTTAATAAAAAGTACTATTGATAATAGAAATTGATAAAAGTATAAAATTTATTGTATCAGCATACACAAAATTGTAATAATTTGGATCTGGAATATCTTATGTTTGGAGGGCTGATGCATCACTACTTTTTTATTCACAGTAAAGAGAAAAGTTTCAAAAACTTGGCTGCACCTCTACTTGAGTAAACTTCCTCAAGCACAGCTTACAATTATGCAAAGATCAGATGATCGGCATCATAAACGGTACACATTTTGACAACATGGTCAGGAATTTTCTGCAATAATATGCCACAAAACCTTCTTTTAAAATGAAGTAAAAGAAATATTTGAGAAACAATTTTTAACTTTTCTGGGACAGGACCCATAAGGACCATATCACTCTCTCAGGTTTAGTACACATTATTCAGAAAAATTTAGACCTATTTATTGGTTTGGATCAAAAATAAACAGAATTCTACAGTAGAGAAATGAACTTAGTGACAGAAACATTTACAAAATACTTCAAAATTAAAGATTTATAAATTGTGAAAAACGGACATTAGTGTCTTGAGCAATTATCACATACACTTTTTAATTTTAAAAATTTCATACCTGATTTGACCTCATCTTTTTGAAAGTTTTGTGAGATATTATTTCAGAAATTATTTACATTCAATTCTCCGATCGGCAAATTCGAAACACAGTCATGTGACCTAAGAAAGGTGATATTTGTTCCCGATCGATAATTGGAAGTGGTCGATAACGGGACGTGCGGTGATAATATTTATATTATACTACCATGTTTAGCTTATATTCTTTTTAAACCAAATTAACAAATGACATACAGTACAGTTAACGATTTAATTATGTTGTTCAACATTTCTTTGAAAGCGTTATATTTTGACAATATATCTCTTATTATCGGCTGTTTTTGTTGCAAAACGGATTGTGGGTGTGACCAAGAGGGAAGAAAACTAAGTTGGGCAACTAGAGCTGAAGAGGTGGGTTTTGAGGTGCTTCCTAAAAGATGCAACAGAGGGACTGTTTGAGTTTCTTACATGAAAGGGGAAAGAGTTCCAAAGGACTGGGGCATAGTGACTGAAGGAATTAGAAAAGTGTTTGATTGATTTATGAACTCTACGATCGAAAGTGGGGGTTTGCAGGAACTTCAGTTTGGGGGTACATTTTTGGGGGACCCTTCTAGTACTCTACCCTTTTTCACACAAGTGCGTTATACATACTGGTATGTACTGCTCAGCCAACGAATTTCGTCACCCCAGTGAAGTTTGTCACCTGCATTTTATGGCAATATTAAAGCGTTTTTACTATGAACTTTCGGCATACAGGTATACCCTGTTTCTGAAAGCAGCTATTCCATTTATTTAAATATGAATATTGCCTATGCCAGGTTTACAATCCTGCCATATCTTACTAATTTGAGATATTTATATTGTAATATTTTGAAAAATCTTAAAATTAAGAGCATATTTCATTTTTGACAGGCTGCTCTGATAATAAATATAAAAATAAGAGTAATTAATTTCACTTTTAAAGAATTGTAATTCCTATTTTTAATTTATTTGTCCAATTTCTAAGAAAATGGACCATGCATGTACACAAATACCCATCTTTTGCCCATATTTTTTTTATAATTTTATTTAAACACACCCCAACATTGCTTCTTCATTATGTCCACCCCCCTGGGGGTGGATATATTATTTTTGCTTTTTCCACTGTCCGATGTCCGGCGTCCGATGTCCGGCGTCACGCATGGTTTCCGCTCATTTAAAGGATAAGTATTAGAGCTATTGTCACCAAATTTGGTATGCAGGCTTATTGGGTCAGTAGCTTGCTTGGGATTGCTTTTGGCTGTTGTACCTCTTTTGCTTACTGAGTAATACTTAAGTACAGCTATTTTCAGTACCCATTGGTTTCCGTGCATTTAAGCCAAAATAATTAAAGATATTTTACTACAATTTTGAATACAAGATTGTTATGTCCATAGCTCGCTTGGTATTGCATTTGGGACTGATAGCTTTGTCAGTACATGAGTAATAGCCATTTAGGTACTTCATTGTGTATTTTCAGTACTACTTTTGAGTAATTTGCTAATATCTCAGAAACCGTAAGAGATAGAGCGATTTCGACAGAATTTTTGACCCACAGGGTAGTAGAAAAGTATTCTATACAAAAATAAAAAAAATTTCAATTTTCGCCACTTTTGGCGGCCATCTTAATTATTTGCGAAAAATGAAAGAATCTTAATATCTCGGAAACCGTAAGAGATATAGCGATTTCGACACAATTTTTGACTCACAGGGTAGTAGAAGAGTATTCTGTACAAAATTGAAAATTTTCAATTTTCGCCACTTTTGGCGGCCATCTTGAATTTTTGCGAAAAACGAAAAAATCTTAATATCTCAGAAACCGTAAGAGATAGAGCGATTTGGACAGAATTTTTGACTCACAGGGTAATAGAAAAGTATTCTGTACAAAATTAAAAAATTTCAATTTTCGCCACTTTTGGCGGCCATCTTGAATTTTTGCGAAAAGCGAAAAAATCTTAATATCTCGGAAACCGTAAGAGATAGAGCGATTTCGACTGAATTTTTAACCCATATGGTAGTAGAGGAGTATTCTATGTGAATTTGAAAAATTTCAATTTTCGCCACTTTTGGCAGGGCCTTGATGATGAGAAAAGCAGGCAAGAACTTAGACCAAGAGGTCCTTCCTCCATGTTGCCTCTCAATTCAGTCATCAAGGATGCCTTCGAGAAGTTTGATCAGGACTTCCAGGCAGCAAATTTACCTGAGGGCAAGTACATCAAACCACCTCCCTCCACGGCCAAGTGGTACATGGTAGGCCAGCCTTGTTATGAGGACAAGATACAAGAGCTGAATACAGACTTTGCCAAAATTTGCACTTCTCCTAAACCATCTGGGGCTCCTGTGGGCAAGGTCCCTATGCCAATTCTCAAAGAATTGGAACATCAAGCAAGACAGAATATTTCCATACTCAATTTCGCTACCACCTTTGCCAGGACTTCTTCCTCCTGTAATGTCACTCTGGAGAAGTGTCACCATAGCTTGAAAGCGACCTTCAAAAAGGTCAAGTCTCAGATCAGGAAAGCTGCCGACCCTGAAAAAGCAGCGAAACGTGGATATGAGGAAGCCTGTGAGTATCTGGATTTGTGGAATAAAGCCATCCTAATCCAGCACAGAGCCTTAACTTGCCTTAGTAAATCCCTGGCCCATATTCTCCAGAGAGAATTATACTCAATGGGCAATACTGGCTTGCTCAGGCGCGAAGCCGAAATGACCTTATTACAACCCCACTTAGGAGAAACCAGGCACCAAGAACTCAGGAATGCGTCCTTCTGGCCGCCTTCCTTGTTTAAATCACAGTTGGTAAAGGAAGGCGAGGACTTCCTTCTTAAAAAAAGGCACCTCAAAAGATTCACAGGGTTTCGGACCCTACCAGAATAAGCCCTTTCGTGGTTCCCACAAGAAAAGAGGCTCCTACAGGAAACGCCCCTACGGGGGCAATTCCTCACAAAGCAGTAACCAATCGTTTTCTTCCAATAGGGGAAAACAATACTTCAGAGGCTCCAGGGGTCATTTTCGACCCCACAATAGGGGAAGAGGGCGTGGAAACCCCTCTTCCCAATGACTCCTTCAAAGCCTCAAACAGTCCACCGGTAGGAGGTCGCCTCCGTTCTTTCAGCAGAGACTGGCAAGAAAACAATTGTTCGTCCAACGTGTTAAACATTATCACCAATGGCTACGTACTGCCATTCCTCTCAAAACCAAACTTGGTCAGATTTCCTCTGATAATATCAGAATACAAGGCCCGTCCTAAAGACCAAGCCTTAGCCGATTGCATCCAGTCTCTGCTGTCAAAAACGCTATCGAAAGGGTGGAAAATGTAAAATCTCTCAGGTTTTACAGTCGCCTGTTTTTAGTACCCAAGCCTCACCAAAGGTGGAGGCCAGTATTATACCTAAGCAGGCTCAACACTTTTCTACATGTAGAAAAGTTCAAGATGGAAACTCCAGAGTCCATCAGAACCTCCCTCATTCCAGGGGAATGGGTTGCGTCGATAGATCTATCGGACGCCTACCTCCGCATCCCCATCCATCCTCACTCAAGGAAATACCTAAGATTTTGCCACAGGTCTCAGGTGTTCTAGTTCACCTCCCTACCTTTCGGACTGGCCACAGCCCCCCAGGTCTTTACCATGATCGTAAAGGAGGTGAAGCTCGTGGCCCTCTCCAGAGGTCTCAGACAGCACCAATACCTGGACGACTGGCTGGTCAGGTCTCAGTCGCGGGAGGAAGCCCTCGTGAACACTCAGGCAGTGGTAGATCTAACCCAGTCCTTGGGATGGATCATCAATCAGGAGAAATCAGAACTGAATCCCACTCGGGTGTTTTCGCTCGTGGTTACGAGTACCACCTGGATTCAGCCCTTGTAAAACCCACTCAAGAGAAATGGCTCAAACTTCAGGATTTTATCCTACATCTCAAGTCAAAACATGTTTTGACTGCAAGATGTTTGATGTCTCTAATTGGGTTGCTAGCCTCAACGGAGAAAATGGTCCCAGAGGGACGACTTTACATGAGGCCTTTCAGTTTTACCTCAAGGAGCACTGGAAATTTCCTCAACCACTGGACAGCCGCCTTCCTTGGACAGAAGCCATCTCTGCACACCTAGACTGGTGGCAGAACCCTGCAAACGTGATGAAAGGCTCAGACCTTCATCCCAAAGACCACAGTATCCAACTCTTTACAGACGCCTCAAACAAAGGTTGGGGCGCTCACTTAGAACAAAGTTCTACACAAGGTCTATGGTCTCCCCAGGAAAAAGGGCTTCACATAAACGTCCTAGAATTAAAAGCTGTCTTTCTGGCCCTGAGACGCTTCAAAGACCAGTGTCAGGACCAAACAGTGCTAGTTGCGACGGACAACTCAACTGTGGTGGCTTACATAAACAAACAAGGGGGAACACACTCAGCGGAGATGTGTGCACTCCTGTGGAGAATCATGACCTGGTGCCATCATTCTCACATCACATTGAAAGCCAGGCACATTCCAGGGTGTCTGAATGTGATGGCCGACCTACTTTCCAGGTCGAATCAGGTCCAGTCGACCGAATGGTCACTACATCCACAGGTGTTCAAACAGATCTGCCAAAGGTGGTTCACTCCCCACGTGGACCTATTTGCCACTTATCTGAACCACAAGCTTCCACTGTACATGTCTCCTATCCCAGACCCGAAGGCTTGGGACATAGATGCTCTAAACATAAACTGGACGGGTCTCACTGCCTATGCTTACCTTAAAAATCAGGCAATGCAATTGTCTGATCATACTAATAGCCCCAGGCTGGCCAGGGATGCCCTGGTTTTGGGACCTAGTGCAGCTCTCAACAGAGATCCCACTGCAGCTCCCGGTGTCGACAACACTCCTCAAGCAGTCCCACAACTACATGTTCCACAGCAACCCGCAGCACCTCAACCTCCACACCTGGTGTCTAGGAGTGGACAACTCCAAGAACAAGGCTTCTCTGTGGAAGTGGCAGAGAGAATTGCTGCACCTCAGAGGTCATCAATAAGGACCATCTACAAGTCAAAGTGGACTCTATTTCAGAAATGGTCCAGAGAAAATTCGGTGGATTTCTCCACTCCATCTGTGAAACAAATCTCAGATTTTTTTTCTTTTACCTGTACCAAGATCTACAAATCAAAGTGGGCCCTATTTGAAAAATGGTGCAGAGAAAATTCAGTGGATTTCTCCAATCCATCTGTGAAACAAATCTCAGATTTCTTCATGTATCTGTACCAAGACCTAAACAGGCGCCCCTCCACCATTGATGGTTACAGGAATGCCATTGTTGACCATTGGGCCAACATATTGCTCATAATGAGGACCTTCATAGGTTGCTCTCCAGTTTCCACAGGGATCACCCCAAAAGCTCCAGAAATCTCCCCAAGTGGAACCTTTCTGTTGTTCTCAATGAGCTCACAAAAGCACCCTTTGAGCCTATGAAAGACACAGACCTCAAACATCTCACTCTCAAAACTGCTTTCTTGCTAGCTTTGGCCTCCGGCAAGCGTCGCAGCGAAATCCACGCCTGGGTTGCAAACAAAGTATCTAATCTAGGCCAATGGGAAAAGGTCGCCTTGTTCCCTTCTTCTGATTTCATAGCCAAAAACCAACTAGCAAGAGAAGGTTCTCAAAGTGTGTCTCTGGTGACTATTCCGGCTTTGACTACCATTCTGGATAGACAGTTCAAATAAGACAGGACCCTGTGTCCAGTGCGGGCCCTGAGGTACTATCTGGACCGAACCAAGGACCTAAGAGGTTCCCGGTCCCTCCTTTTCATTTCCTTCAAGAAAGGACATACCTCAGACATCAGACCCGCTACTCTCTCTTTTTGGTTGAAACAAACCATCCTACTTTGTTATAAACAAGCAGACCAGCAAGCCTTGGATTTAGTCCAAGTCAAGGCGCATGACATTCGGGCCTTCGCAGCCTCTAAGGCGTTTTACGGTGGGGTATCAGTGGACCAGATCATGCAAGCCTGTCACTGGAAAGCTCACAACACTTTTACCAATTTTTATCTAAAAGACCTTACTTGGTCGGACAATGACAACAATCTGTATCTGGGACCAGTAGTAGAGGCACAACAGGTCCTAGACCCTTCTCCTCAGTCCAGTCATCCTCGGAAAGAAAAGAGGTGGGGGGGGGGGGGGGACACAACCGCTACAACCAAGTCTTCAGGAGTCTAAGCCCAGGGTCTAGGTATACGTCTACCTCATCAGGGTGTATCGGGTAAGGTCTATCTAATCATTAAGCGTCCCACAAGGGACGCTTGTTTGTGTATGGGAGACTTTCAGGCTCCGCCGGCTCCGCATTTTGTTTTCCTTATAACTCTGTAACCGTTAAGCGGATTCTTTTCAAATTTGGCAGGTTTAGGCAGTAGCCTTGGGGAATTTTTTTGAATATGCTGCAGTGACATTTCAACCTATCAGAGAGGTCACATGACCAAAAATGTCTTTTTTCGATGGGGAAGCTTGTCCGGATGATAACTTGAAAGGAATTTTATCAATTCACCTGAAACTTGGCAAATACATTCATTGTATTAAAATCTGGAAATCATTAGATTTTGGCATTGATTGGTTAAGAAATGGCCGAGTAATTAATGATTAATTAATCATTACGAATTTTCCAAATAAGGAAAACACAAAAATGCTTATATCTCGAAAACCGTGCTAGATAGAGCGATTTCGACGAAATTTTTGACCCACAGGGTATCTCTGCGGAGTAGTTTTCCCAGTTTTCAAAAAATTTTTGTCTCGCCAAAAATGGCGGCCATTTTAAATTTTCGAATTTTTCGCAAAAATTGCAAAACACAAAAATACTTATATCTCGAAAACCGTGCTAGATAGAGCGATTTCGACGAAATTTTTGACCCACAGGGTATCTCTGCGGAGTAGCTATCCCAATTTTGAAAAAAATTTTATCTTGCCAAAAATGGCGGCCATTTTGAATTTTCAAATTTTTCGCAAAAATTGCAAAACATAAACATGCTTATATCTCGAAAACCGTACTAGATAGAGCGATTTCGACGAAAGTTTTGACCCACAGGGTATCTCTGCAGAGTAGCCATGCCTATTTTCCAAAAAAAATTTGTCTCACCAAAAATGGCGGCCATTTTGAATTTTCGAATTTTTCGCAAAAATTGCAAAACATAAAAATGCTTATATCTCGAAAACCCTGCTAGATAGAGCGATTTCGACGAAATTTTTGACCCACAGGGTATCTCTGCAGAGTAGCCATGCCAATTTTCAAAAACATTTCGTCTTGCCAAAAATGGCGGCCATTTTGAATTTTCGAATTTTTGCGCAAAAATTGCAAAACATAAAAATGCTAATATTTCAAAAACCGTGCTACATAGAGCGATTTTGACGAAATTTTTGATCTTCAGGGTATCCCTGCAGAGCAGCTATCCCAAAGAGCTTTCACTTGGTGAAGTTTCAGACCCATAGCTAATTGCTCACCTACTCAAAATCAGTAAATGCGAATTATCTCTAAAAGTATTGCAGATAGTCAATTTTTCTCAAATAACTCATTCACCTACTTTTGGAAGAGCTTTCACTTGGTGAAGTTTCAGACCCGTAGCTAATTACTCACCTACTCAAAATGAGTAAATGCTAATTATCTCAAAAACTATTGCGGATACCCAATTTTTATCAAATAACTCATTCATGTACTTTTGGGAGAGCTTTCACATGGTGAAGTTTCAGACCCGTAGATAATTACTCACCTACTCAAAATGAGTAAATGTGAATTATCTCTTAAAAGTATTGCAGATAGTTAATTTTTTCTCAAATAACTCATTCACCTACTTTTGGAAGAGCTTTCACTTGGTGAAGTTTCAGACCCATAGCTAATTACTCACCTACTCAAAATGAGTATATGCGAATTATCTCTAAAAGTATTGCAGATAGCCAATTTTTCTCAAATAACTCATTCACCTACTTTTGGGAGAGCTTTCACTCCGTGAAGTTTCAGACCCATAGCTAATTATTTACCTACTCAAAATGAGTAAATGCTAATTATCTGTAAAAAGTATTGCGGATACCCAATTTTTATCAAATAACTCATTCATCTACTTGTGGGAGAGCTTTCACATGCTGAAGTTTCAGACCCATAGCTAATTATTCACCTACTCAAAATGAGTAAATGCGAATTATCTCTAAAAGTATTGCAGATAGCCAATTTTTCTCAAATAACTCATTCACCTATTTTTGGGAGAGCTTTCACTTGGTGAAGTTTCAGACCCATAGCTAATTACTCACCTACTCAAAATGAGTAAATGCGAATTATCTCTAAAAGTATTGCAGATAGCCAATTTTTTCTCAAATAACTCATTCACCTACTTTTGGGAGAGCTTTCACTTGGTGAAGTTTCAGACCCATAGCTAATTACTCACCTACTCAAAATGAGTAAATGCGAATTATCTCTAAAAGTATTGCAGATAGCCAATTTTTCTCAAATAAATCATTCACCTACTTTTGGGAGAGCTTTCACTTGGTGAAGTTTCAGACCCATAGCTAATTACTCACCTACTCAAAATGAGTAAATGCTAATTATCTCTAAAAGTATTGCAGATAGCCAATTTTTTCTCAAATAACTCATTCACCTACTTTTGGGAGAGCTTTCACTCTGTGAAGTTTCAGACCCATAGCCAATTACTCACCTACTCAAAGTGAGTAAATGCGAATTATCTCTAAAAGTATTGCAGATAGCCAATTTTTCTCACATAAATCATTCACCTACTTTTGGGAGAGCTTTCACTTGGTGAAGTTTCAGACCCATAGCTAATTACTCACCTACTCAAAATGAGTAAATGCGAATTATCTCTAAAAGTATTGCAGATAGCCAATTTTTCTCAAATAACTCATTCACCTACTTTTGGGAGAGCTTTCACTCTGTGAAGTTTCAGACCCATAGCTATTTATTCACCTACTCAAAATGAGTAAATGCAAATTATCTGTAAAAGTATTGCGGATACCCAATTTTGATCAAATACTCATTAATCTACTTGTGGGAGAGCTTTCACATGGTGAAGTTTCAGACCCATAGCTAATTACTCACCTACTCAAAATGAGTAAATGCGAATTATCTCTAAAAGTATTGCACATAGCCAATTTTTCTCAAATAACTCATTCACCTACTTTTGGAAGAGCTTTCACTTGGTGAAGTTTCAGACCCATAGCTAATTATTCACCTACTCAAAATGAGTAAATGTGAATTATCTCTAAAATTATTGCAGATAGCCAATTTTTCTCAAATAACTCATTCATCTACTTTTGGGAGAGCTTTTACTCTGTGAAGTTTCAGACCCATAGCTATTTATTCACCTACTCAAAATGACTAAATGCTAATTATCTGTAAAAGTATTGCAGATAGCCAATTTTTCTCAAATAACTCATTCACTTACTTTTGGGAGAGCTTTCACTTGGTGAAGTTTCAGACCCATAGCTAATTATTCACCTACTCAAAATGAGTAAATGTGAATTATCTCTAAAAGTATTGCAGATAGCCAATTTTTCTCAAATAACTCATTCACCTACTTTTGGGAGAGCTTTCACTTGGTGAAGTTTCAGACCCATAGCTAATTATTCACCTACTCAAAATGAGTAAATGTGAATTATCTCTTAATAGTATTGCAGATAGCCAATTTTTCTCAAAATAACTCATTCACCTTCTTTTGCAAGAGCTTTCACACACGAAAATGAAAAATTGTGAATATCTCGGAAAAGCTATTTCTTCTCCTTTAATGCTCGGCGGGGGATACACACCGCAGCAGTGGTCTTGACAAAAATTTTTGTCTCCCCAAAAATGGTGGCCATTTTGAATTTTCAAAGTTTTTGTAAAACACAAAAATGCTTATATCTCGAAAACCGTGCTATATGGAGGGAACTCAACAAAATTTTTGACCTGCTGGGTATCTCTGCAGAGTAGCCATGCCAATTTTCAAAATATTTTTGTCTCGCCAAATATAGCGGACATTTTTAATTTTTTAATTTTTCGCAAAACACAAAAATGCTTATATCTTGAAAACCGTGCTAGATAGAGCAGACTGCGCTGACTTTGGTTGCCACAACAGTATAAGGCTAGAAACGAAGCATTTTCTTAATACTTTAGCACTCACCTTTATATCCTTTTCGGGACGCTTTGTTTTTGCTATGCAAAAACATTATCTTTTTTTTGCGAGCGATCCTCTAGTTATAATTGTACATTGTATTAAGGACCTTAAGGTTGTCATTTTAGTCAGTACCCGAGCCTTAAGCTCAGGTTCTTCCGTGATCGTCCTTGGGACTGACCCCGTCTGTGTATCTAGGGTACACATCTCCTTCTCGTCAAACACCCTGACAGTTTTTTAGCACTGTCATTCATTCAGGTTTTTGTCTTCTACAGGCTCGGTCTTCGGGATTGGGGCCTTGTAGACCAGACTCAGACTGGTACTTTCGATCTTTCATTCTACTATTATTATCAAAATTCTAAGAAAAAACAGACTTATCTGCCAGTCTCAGCTGTAATCCCTCCTCCGGACGGTTGGATTCAGCATTCAGTCCCACATGGTAAGCTATTGTAGCGCAATAAAATTGAAAATTTTAATTACTTAAATGTAGCTTTTATAAGCTACAAGCTTACCATGTGGGTCTGAGGAGAGTCCCACCCTGCCTCCCCGCTGTATTACAGCTGAGGGGTATGGGTTTAAATCTCAACGAGAAAAGTTGTAACATAAGGGGCAGATCACGTGACGACAACCTGAGGCTACGGCAAAGAATAAATGTCTTTTTTTCTTAGACGTCGGTCGTAGTTCCTAGCGGCAACCAGTAAAGCATTCAGTCCCACATGGTAAGCTTGTAGCTTATAAAAGCTACATTTAAGTAATTAAAATTTTCAATTTTGTGTTTTTGCCTTTTATCTCCTTTATTCTTGCTTTTAGAGCTTTAGAATGTATTAAGAGGTATTGATACACCATATGTGAAGAGTCGAGATAGCAGGTCAGATTTAACCCCTGACCACCCATGGGTCAAACTGCAGTCATAAAATAGCTTAGATAGCCGGTCAGATTCGAGGATGGACTATCAAGTCAATGCGAGACAGACCATCTCCCTTCACTTGAAAAGGCGAGACAACTGTAAAAAAATATGAGACATGCTTTGCATCAAGATATTGTGGAATATTTAGTTTCAATGTGGGATTGCACAAATCTTCTTTATTTAAATAATTAAATTATCTTTATTTTGTTTAGTTCAAATAAACTAATTTATGCTGTTTTTATTTGTAATTTTTCTTTAAATATCATTTCAAAAGCACATCATAGCCTAAATGGCTGGGTGCTACTGTTTTTACCCCACAGCCCTTAACATTGGTTAGGATGTGTAGGTGTGCAACATCATGGTCTGACCTTGATTTGACCTTTGACCTTGCCATAGTGACCTTGAGTTTGAAAATCTTGTCCGGGCTATATCTCAGAAACCATAAGGTGTAGGAAGTTGATACTTGGTAGGGACATTGGTTAGGAGTTGTAGGTGTGCAACGTCATGGTGTGACCTTGATTTGACCTTTGACCTTGCCGTAGTAACCTTGATCTATAAATTCTTGTCCGGGCTATATCTCAGAAACTGTAAGGTGTAGGAAGTTAGTACTTCGTAGGAACATTGGTTAGGGGGTGTAGGTTTGCAATGTCATGGTCTGACCAAGATTTGACCTTTGACCTTGCCGTAGTGAACTTGACCTATAAAATCTTGTCCGGGCTATATCTCGCAAACCATAAGGTGTAGGAAGTTGATGTTTGGTAGGGACTTTGGTGAGGGGTTGTAGGTGTGCAACGTCATGGCGTGACCTTGATTTGACCTTTGACCTTGTTGTAGTGACCTTGGCCTTTAAAATATCGTTGCACCTTTGGGTCTGTCTTTTGATGCAGATTAAGTCATATTAGAATTCATTAAGAATTTTACTTTTACAACTTCCCATTGTAACAGATGGTATTTCATCAAGTGAGCCACAGATTTTGCTCCAACACCACACATAAGCATTCATTGAATGTATTACCACTTCTGTATGCATGGTAGTATTCAAAACATCTAAACCATAATTTGGCCATGCCAGATGTAGATAAAGTGCATGCATTATGTTTCTCTTAGACATTATTTTCTTTATTTAAACATTGTTTGGACCTTTATATAACTGACAGTGCTCTGAAAATATCCTGAACTTTGTACTGATATAGTACTTCTACATCTCTTGGTGTTACAAATATTTCCCTAGGCTGTGGGGTACGGGCATCTCTGATACTATTTTTGTTACTGTTCTCTGGATTCATCAAAAAAAGTAAATTGTGTTTCTTCTCTTTTCTTTGAAAAAAATAAATATTTTGTCTGATCTGGTAATAGACAAATTTCTTTGGTCAGTAGTTGTTTCGCCAGTGGTACTCTATGGAGAAGACGAGTTAAAAATTCGACAAAAGCACTGAAATCTCACGAGAATACCTGAATTCTTGCATGAATTACCGTTAGGTGAATGTATCAAATAAAATAATCTCACTTCCATGTCTCTCACCCATTTCTATGAGGAAAAATGTACATCGTCGCTTCCGATAATAAACAAATTTCTTTGGTCAGTAGTTGTTTTACTGATTCACCACTGTTTCGTCTCTACAACATATGCAGAGGACGAGTTAAAACTTCGACAAAAAGCACTGAAAAGCACTGCTACATTTTGAAAGCTATCGTCTAATTGGTCAATGGTAGAGGACGTTGGCCAATCAGAAGAGAGATAAGAAATGTGATGACAATATTTGTTTACAATAATGACTACCACTTTAAAACCCCCTAATATGTTGAAAAACGTAGCAGCAGACGTGGATATATCTTATTCTAAAAGTTTCTGGACATCGGGACCGATGCAGTGCACAATGTTTTCAATCAGGAGATGAAATTCGAGGACTCTGACCGCCGGGTAACCGCCAATGTCGAACAATGTGCACAGCTCAGCAATAGCTATTTTGAGATTCTTTCGGTTGAGTAAATCACTTGTAACTTGAAAACTAATGAATAGTTTGTTAAAATGTGCTTGTTGCGTGTTGTGACTGATTCTTGGCTTTGACCAGTTGGTCGTGGATTAAAATAAAGACTATAGAAGCATTGTTGTTTATTACACCAGTTTCCGAACAATCAGATTAAATAATCAGATTGATCAGAAGGACCAATAAACATGTTATACATCAAAGAAATACACAAACCCAATAAAAACAATAAACCAACTGATAGGCAAATATAGAATTACAATTAAGCAATGTTATTTAAACACTTTAATCTGAGCCGAAACACCACATTAAAGTAAAATTAGACTTTCACATATTATTACTTGCTTTCTTACAGTGAAACTTCACTTGCCTCATAACATTAAATAGATATAAACTTATCTTTAAAAACTGAAATACATTTATTAATTTGCCATAAACATAATAAGTTATTCAGCATAACTTAAGACTTAAAGGTTGTTGACAGTAATTAAAATGATATCTTAAACTAAATAACAGACAAAAAAATCAGTTTGTGGAAGAACTATACTAGAGTCGTGTAAATATACCTAGTTTGGTATTTAAACATTTAATAATTGTTTTTTTTTCATAGCACATTCATACAGTATACATGAAGAAAATAATTATTATCGTATTGAAAACAATGAGCAAGAAATTAAGTAAAGTTCGTACAATCATTCAGCTTCTTAACCTTAGAGTAAGAAATCTAAAATTCTCCAGGAATCTAAACTTTGCCACCTCTAAAACTTCAGTTAATTTTACAAAGAAAATGATATTTTGTCTTAAAGTTGGTATTTTTCAGTTCAAAAAGCCTTAATTTACTGTACATTCAACAAATCTCCCCTCAATTAATTAATTTTATTATGTCGGTGGACATATTATTTTGCTTTTTCCGCCGTCCGGCGTCCCACTTGGTTTCCAGACATTTTAGGCAACAGTTCTTATCCTATCTTTACCAAATTTGGCATGCAGGTTTATTGGGTTAATAGCTTGTATGGGATTGCTTTTGGTGATGATAGCTCTATAGCTAACTGAGTAATAGCTACTTTGCTACTTTTGAGTATCTCTTTGGTTTCCAGACATTTTAAGGAATGCTATTAAACCTATCTTTCTCGAATTTGGTATGGAGGTTCATTGGGTTTATAGCTTGTATGGGATTGCTTTTGGGGGGAATTGCTTCATAGATGAGTGAGTAATTAATTAAATAAATGAGTAATTGGCTATTTTGAGTATTGAAAAAGGCAAATGTGCTCATATCTCCTAAACCGTGCGAGATAGAGCGAGTTCGTCAAAATTTTCAACCCACAGATATCTAAGGAATGTACTCTTTGCAATTTTCAAAAAATTTTCACCTCCCCAAAAATGGCAGCCATTTTGAATTTTCGAATTTTTGCCAAAAATGGCAAAACACAAATTTGCTTCTATCTCCTTAACCGTGCGAGATAGAGCGATTTCGTCAAAATTTTCAACCCACAGGGTATCTGAGCAATGTACTCTTGGCAATTTTCAAAAAATTTTACCCTCCCCAAAAATGGCGGCCATTTTGAATTTTCGAATTTTTGCCAAAAATGGCAAAACACGAATTTGCTTCTATCTCCTTAACCGTGTGAGATAGAGAGATTTCGTCGAAATTTCCCACCCACAGGGCATCTGAGCAATGTACTCTTTGCAATTTTCACAAATTTTCCTCTTCCCACATATGGCGGCCATTTTGAATTTTCGAATTTTTGCCCAAAATGGCAAAACACAAAATTGATTCTATCTCCTTAACCGTACGACATAGAGCGATTTCGTCGAAACTTTCGACCCACAGGGTATCTAAGAAATGTACTCTTGGCAATTTTCAAAAAATTTTCCCCTCCCCACATATGGCGGCCATTTTGAATTTTCGAATTTTTGCCAAAAATGGCAAAACACAAATTTGCTTCTATCTCCTTAACCGTGCGAGATAGAGCGATTTCGTCGAAATTTTCAACCCACAGGGTATCTAAGGAATGTAATTGCAATTTTCAAAAAATTTTCCCCTCCCCAAAAATGACGGCCATTTTGAATTTACAAATTTTTGCCAAAAATGGCAAAACACAAATTTGCTTCTATCTCTTTAACCGTGCAAGATAGAGCGATTTCGTCTAAATTTTCAACCCACAGGGTATCTGAGCATTGTACTCTTGTCAATTTTAAAAAATTTTCCCCTCCCCCAAAATGGCAGCCATTTTGAATTTTCGCCAAAAATGGCAAAACACGAATTTCCTTCTATCTCCTTAACCGTGCGAGATAGAGCAATTTTGTCAAAATTTTCAACCCACAGGGTATCTGAGCAATGTACTCTTGGCAATTTTCAAAAAATTTTCCCCTCCCCAAAAATGGCAAACATTTTGAATTTTCGAATATTTGCCAAAAATGGCAAAACACGAATTTGCTTCTATCTCCTTAACCGTGTGAGATAGAGCGATTTTGTCGAAATTTTCCACCCACAGGTTATCTGAGCAATGTACTCTTTGCAATTTTCACAAATTTTCCTCTTCCCACATATGGCGGCCATTTTGAATTTTTGCCCAAAATGGCAAAACACAAAATTGATTCTATCTCCTTAACCGTATGACATAGAGCGATTTCGTCGAAATTTTCGACCCACATGGTATCTAAGAAATGTACTCTTGGCAATTTTCAAAACATTTTCCCCTCCCCACATATGGCGGCCATTTTGAATTTTCAAATTTTGGCCCAAAATGGAAAAACACAAATTTGCTTCTATCTCCTTAACCATTCAAAATAGAGTTATTTCGTTGAAATTTTCGACCCATAGGGCATCTAACAAATGTACTCTTGGCAATTTTCAAAAAGTTTTCCTCTTCCCAAAAATGGCGGCCATTTTGAATTTTCGAATTTTTGCCAAAAATAGAAAAACAGAAATTTGCTTCTATCTCCTTAACCGTGCAAGAAAGAGTGACTTCATCAAAATTTTTGACCCAACCAATGCAAAAAGGCATGAAGCTGAAATAATTTACATGTACACTAATAAATATTTAAGCATCATTGATATATTTTACAAATGAAACAGGGTCTTGTAAGACTACTGTACAATTTTGGCAAAAGGTTCATGGGGTGGACATTACACATGATAATGTGTGTTCTTCTATGCTATCCTGTTTCTATTCATATGTCGCAGCTACTATCAACAGGGCGTCCTGTTTCTAGTTTTATTTAAATCTACCCATAAATAAAAAATAGTATTGAAATCTAATCTTTTTCAACTGCATATCTCTAGTGAGCACAACATTTTATCTAAATTTTTCCAAAAAAATTTAGCAAATACGTACACAACTATTTTCAAGTAATTAACATATACAGTTGCTGGTGTTCTCAACAATTTTCGAAATTTATTAGCTAATACTTTACCGATTATCTCACCTAAAAATATATGAAATGTGAAGGTTGCGCCCTACAAGATTTCTAACAAATCCCAGCTCCGAGCCCCCACCTAGCAATTTGTTTGCACAAAACTTTAATCTCCAATATGTTACGCAACAACCTTAAAATTGCCTGAGTTCATTGACCTGACTCCTAACGGAGGAAGATTGACCTTCATCTTTGCAAGAGAATAATACCAATAAAATCTTTAGATTTAATGCAACAACTTATTAATAACAGCGTATTGATATAAATTTGACATTTATTAAATCTAATATAAAATATCAAGCAGTACAAATACAATAATACACAGCAAATCTAATTTAAATTGTATTACTGCGTTACAGATATGAAATATAAATATTCCTAGAAACCAAGTTTTAAACTACAAAGTTACTACTGCTACTGATAATAATAATAACCTATAATTACCTGAATAGATATATTACCGTTACCACAATATATTACCGTTATTACAACAATCTGTTGTAATTCAAAACAAACACAATTATACCTGTGTTCTTGACCCAAGAAACCTGTGTAAATTCTTTACACAAATATTACAAGTTAAACCAAATGCTTGGTCTTCAACCGAAATGTGATAGTTACCAGATAAAGTACCACCAATACAACACGGAATGTATTACAAACTATAGCGATAAATATACTGAAACCAACAATTAATCACATATACCACTGGCACAGTCTCCGACTTTACGGTCTCTGAAACCGAATATATAGCCAGTCTCCGACTTTACGGTCTCTGTCTATAAACACCAATATACTGATTAAAACCCTATTAAACAGTATCCGACTTTACGGTTTCTAAATAATACACAATGTATTATCTCTAAGAATAAACAACAATTCTGGATGTAAAATTACTAACCTAAATCTGGTACTGCACTTCAACCCAGCAAAACACCTTCTGGTAAAACACAACTGGTGTAACACTTTCAATAAAATCAAACTCCAATCTAATTATTAACAACCCGGTAAAACACTTTTACTAACCTCAAGATTCGAACCCAAACTCAGCCTGTTAACGTAATACTCCCTAAAACTTAGAGATTCAAACCCAGAATTAGCATGCTAAAAATACATCTTGTCACTTCCAAGATTCAAACCCAGACTAATTTTAAAATCAAATCCCCTATGACCTAATCATGGTTGTTAAGATACCTATACCTACAGCTGACAACAACTTGACCACTGATAAACTGCATTATGACATCACGGATTTTAAACAATACAACTTATAAAAGTGCTGTAATTGACATAACTAGTGCCTGATAATAAATAGTAACATTAAGAATGAAATAGGTTATACATTAAACTACATGAATACCTACAAAACCTATAATAAAGCATGAAATCCTACCTTTTAAACACTCAAAATTACTGTTAAAATCACGTCATTTTAACAGGATGTGTACGTAAATGGTTGTTAATAAATTTCAAACTCTCGTGACCGAAAACGGAACTCCCGAAATTCGCCGTGAATGTCGTCGAAATGCCGTCATGTCACAGAAATAACAATTTTTTAACATGTGTATATAATCTAAATAATATATTTTTTATATATTTTCATATTACTTTCTTATAATTTGTTACTTTCCAATTGTATATGCTTATACATTTATCAATTGGGAAATAAACTCAATTTATTATTATTATTTATTATAATTAATCAGAAATCATCTCCCAAAATAACTGTACAGGTTAAGAAGTCCCATTTTCGCCCACCTTAGAATAATAAAAACAATGTTTTAAAGTACCTTTTCTTGGCAGAAAAATAGTATTCCGTAGATCCATATGTATATTTTTATTTTAAATTAAGCTTAGCAGGTGTTATGCAAAAAAATACATACATGTATTATTCCCAGGGTACCAAATTAAGCCAAAATAGTTTCGGGACCACAGGACTGACAACTTGCTGAAGTTACTGGTCCGTCAGAAAGTTTATCAGTCCAATATGCAAACATGAGAATGAAAAAATTGCTAGATGGCTATAAAAATACATTATACAGGGTAGTAATTATCACACACTGTAAGCGATGATATTTAAAGTAAAGCAACAATACATCTTTAGTAACAACATCAGAGGTCAATATAGAAACTTTCATGAAAAATTATTTGTGCAAGTGCTAGGCTGCAAATTTGATGTTTGTAAACACTTAACACTTCCTTGTAAAAAGAAAGGAAGTGAAAATGATCCCTAGATATATGTTACAGTGATTGCGAAGGACTTCTAAAGCAGGAGTCCATGGGACTACAAAACCTCCAAAAAATAGAGTCCCAGTAATTTTTTCGGAGTCCTATGTTACAGATCGCAAGATTTTTGCATTTTAAGTACCGTAGAACCTCAATTATCCTACCTTTTATTATCAGAAGTTTCAATTCTCAAACCACAGACCTACTCTTACAACTCAATTTAAACCTGTTTTATTTTAGCTCTTCTATTATCTGACCTAATACTTACTCCCCCAATAGTATTGGATAATAGAGATTCTACTGTACTTTATTTTTCTATTTATACTGTATTATTGTATCATTGTATTGTTTATTATATTGTCTGAAAACAAAATTTTGATTTTTATTACCCCACAGCCCTTAAGGGCTGTCAGGGTATTGTTTTCACCCATGGTGTCCGGATGGGTGGGTGGGTGTGGGAAAAAAGTTTGTCCGGGCTGTATCTCAGAAACATTAGGGTGTAGGAAGTTGATACTTGGTAGGGACATTGGTTAGGATGTGTAGGTGTGCAGCATCATGGTCTGAACTTGATTTGACCTTGCCGTAATGACCTTGAGTTTGAAAATCTTGTCCGGGCTATATCTCGGAAACCGTAAGGTACATGTATAGGAAGTTGGATTTGAAAGTCTTGTCCAGGTTATATCTCGGAAACCGTAAGGTGTAGGAAGTTGATACTTGGTAGGGACATTGATTAAGGGGTGTAGGTGTGCAACGTCATGGTGTGACCTTGATTTGACCTTTGAGCTTGCCGTAGTGACCTTGACCTTGAATATCTTGTTGCACCTTTGGGTCTGTCTTTTGATGCAGATTAACCACTGTTAAAATCATATTAGAATTCATTAAGAATTTTACCTTTACAAATTCCCATTGTAACAGATGGAATTTCATCAAGTGAGCCACAGATTTTGCTCCAACACCACACATAAGCATTCATTGAATGTATTACCACTTCTGTATGCATGGTAATATTCAAAACATCCAAACCATAATTCGGCCATGCCAGATGTAGATAAAGAGTGTTGTAATGTTTAGTTTACTGTTTAATGCTTTCATCTTGTTATTGAATTGTCTTGTTTTAATACTTCATCTTTACATGCATTATCTTTCTCTCAGACATTATTTTTTCTATTTAAACATTAAAACATTTTAAACATTAAACAATATTTACGTACAAATTATATGCATGTTAAAGATAATGACACAGGAAAATGTTGTGCAAATATGCATATTGTGTTTAACAGTTGACTACAGCCTACAAATATCTTTTCCATTGAAATGAATCTTTGACATGATCTGAATTGACTTGACATACATTTTGTTTAATAATTTCACAGATGAAGCAGTAGACAAAGTGTTTTTTGAAACATGGAAGAACAAGATAACATCCTGTGTTTGTTTGCTGAACTATGTGAAAGTTATATAGATCAGAAAAAAGCTTGTATAAATCAGCCAAAATTGTCCAGACTCCAAAAAAGAAGAATACTGCAAAAACAACTTTTCAATTCCCTCTTCATGAGCCTTAAAGGTCCTTTCAACAAGAGGTGAGTAAAAATTTCATGAGGGGCCACAAATATTTTTCATATAAACCTTTAAGCAGCACTTGTTTAAGCAAGTTCATAAAGGCCGATTTTATTGAAAATATTTCATTGTGTCTGTATATTAAACGTTCTACTCCTTTATGTTATTTTTGTCTCTTCATAAAGTCATTGCATAATATGTTTATTATTTTTCTGTGGAAAAATGTTTTTTTTTTTTGAAGGTCATTTCTATTTAGTTTACTTTTTTCTTTTAAAATTTAATTTTATATCAGACATGGTATTTCTGTGGATGAAACTGGTGGCATTCTGATGAGACTGTATAGCCATGTACACAAGTTACGGCAGATGCAGAAGTATGACAGTGCCAATGAATTACATAGACTCTTACAAACTCACCTCAAAGGTTAGTATGCAAATGAAAAACTTGCTGCTAAATGCTGTTTACCATTATTATTCAAATATTGTGAAAGAGTAAAATTGGTGAAGCCAAAGCTTTAAGTTTCATTGAAATGCCTTTTCTTAAGTTTTTTTAAGTTGAACTTGTTTAGGGTTTAACATTCTTTTGGTGATATTATCATTTGCTGCTGTTTAACACAAAGAAAAGGCTTTTTCTGTTGACCATCGAGATGGTGGTTAATGTGCTGGACATCTGGGTGAAAGTCTGGGGTTTGATCGTCCAGGTTTTTACCCCACAGCGCTTAAGGGCTGTTGGGGTATTGTTTTCACCCATGGTGTCCGGATGGGCGGGCGGGCGGGCGGTTGGTTTGGTGGGTGGGCGGGCGGCGGGAAAAGAGTTTGTCCGGGCTGTATCTCAGAAACCGTAAGGTGTAGGAAGTTGATACTTGGTAGGGACATTGGTTAGGGGGTGTAGGTGTGCAACGTCATGGTCTGACCTTGATTTGACCTTTGACCTTGCCGTAGTGACCTTGAGTTTGAAAATCTTGTCCGGGCTATATCTCGGAAACCATAAGGTGTAGGAAGTTGATACTTGGTAGGGATATTGGTTAGGGGGTGTAGGTGTGTGTAGGAAGTTAATATTTGGTAGGGACATTGGTTAAGGGGTGTAGGTGTGCAACATCACGGTCTGACCTTGATTTGACCTTTGACCTTGCTGTAGTGACCTTGACCTATAAAATCTTGTCCGGGCTATATCTCGGAAACCGTAAGGTGTAGAAAGTTGATACTTGGTAGGAATATTGGTTAGGGGGTGTAGGTGTGCAGCGTCATGGTCTGACCTTGATTTGACCTTTGACCTTGCCGTAGTGACCTTGACCTATAAAATCTTGTCCGGGCTATATCTCAGAAACTGTAAGGTGTAGGAAGTTGATACTTGGTAGGGATATTGGTTAGGGGGTATAGGTGTGCAACGTCATGGTCTGACCTTGTTTTGTCCTTTGACCTTGCCGTAGTGACCTTGACCTATAAAATCTTGTCCGGGCTATATCTCAGAAACCGTAAGGTGTAGGAAGTTGATACTTGGTAGGGATATTGGTTAGGGGGTGTAGGTGTGCAATGTCATGGTCTGACAAGGATTTGACCTTTGACCTTGCCGTAGTGACCTTGAGTTCAAAAATCTTGTCCGGGCTATATCTCGGAAACCGCAAGGTGTAGGAAGTTGATACTTGGTAGGGACATTGGTTGGGGGTGTAGTTGTGCAACGTCATGATCTGACCTTGATTTGACCTTTGACCTTGCTGTAGTGACCTTGACCTATAAAATCTTGTTGCACCTTTGAGTCTGTTTTTTTGATGCAGATTTAGCACTGTTAAAGTCATATTAGAATTTATTAAGAATTTTACTTTCATAACTTCCCATTGTAAGAGATAGAATTTCATCAAGTGAGCCACAGATTTTGCTCCAACACCACACATAAGCATTCATTAAATGTATTACCACTTCTGTATGCATGATAATATTCAAACCATCTAAACCATAATTGGGCCATGCCAGATGTAGATAAAGAGTGTTGAATTTTAGTTTGCTGATTAATGCTGTTATCTTGTTATTGAATTATCTTGTTTTAGTACTTCATCTTTATATGCATTATCTTTCTTTTAAACATTATTTCTCCATTTAAACATTGTTTGGACCTTTATATAACTGACAGTGCTCTGAAAGTATCCTGAAGTTTGTACTGGTACAGTACTTCTGTATCTCATGGTGTTGAAAATATTTCCCTAGGCTGTGGGGTACGGGCATCTCTGATGCTATTTTTAAGATGTACTCTTATACAAGGTACTTCACTTATTTGTATCCCTCTTCAAATGAGTTAAACTGACATCCAGTTTATAGGAATTGAAATACTGTTTTAATCTTTATGGCATTAAAACTGGAAAAAAATATGGACCATAGGCCATTAGGCCTGCAAAAGTGTATGTACTAATGTCAATGTGTATGCATCACATGTCTGCAGGAGAATGCCTCGAGTCACAGAATGGGGTGTTAAGACTACTGCTAGCACTGACAGACACTGGGATGGGGAAGAAAGAAGAGGTTATAGGCAGCAATGTGTTTTCATTTGCAGGGGCACTACCCACACAGGTACACTGACTGGCGTGTAGATAATTACATAAAATCACTGATAGGGACACTCCCAGCACATGTATGTTTACTGAGATAGGGATAGTGACATAAACTCACTGACAGGTTCACTCACCACACCTGTATGTATGTCCACTGACATAGTGATAATTACATAAACTCAACGACTGGTCTTTTTCCACACCAGTACACCTACTGATATAGGGATAATTACATAAATTCACTGAAGAGGGCCCTCCCAACACATGTATGACTACTGACATAGAGATAGTTACATAAACTCACTGAAGAGGGCCTTCCCAAGACATGTATGGCCACTGACAGGGATAATTACATAAACTCGCTGGCAAGGTTACTCCCAACACATGTATGAACTCACAGGTTCACTCCCCACAACTGTATACCCACTGACGTAGAGATAATGGTATAAACTCAATGATGGGGACTCTTGTAGGTATGCTCAGTCACCACTTGGATATTGAAAAATTACACAGATTCACTGACAGGCTCTCCTCACACAAATGGCCCACTGACATTAAGATAATGGCATAAACTGACAGATTCACTGCCCACACAACTAGAACTACTGACATATAAATACTTATTTAAACTTACCGACAGTGCAATTCCCACACAGGTGTGCCTACTGACATACAACTACTTACATAAACTTACCGACAGTGGAATGCCCCCATAAATATGTCCACTGATATATAAATACTTATGAACTCACTGACAACAGAATTCCCACACAAGTGTGCCCACTGACATATAAATACTTACATAAACTTACCGACACCTGAATTCCCACACAGGTGTGCCAAGTAACATATAAAATACTTATGTGAACTCACCAACAGTGGAATTCCCACTGAAACAAAAATGCGTATTTAAACTTACCAACAGCAGAATTCCCACATCAGTGTGCCCGCTGACATATATATACTTATGTAAACTCACTGACAGCGGAATTCCTACAGGGGGGCCATTGGTATATAGATACTTTTGTCAACTTACCAAAAGCAGAATTGCCACATAGGTATGCCCAGATATGAATACTTATGTAAACTCAATAGCAGCAGGATTCCCACACAAGTGTGGCCACTGACATGTAAATACTCATGTAAACTCATGGACAACGAAATTCCCACATAGTTGTGCCCACAAACATATAGAAATGTAAATTTTAAAGATACAAGCAGAGTAACATGAAACCAAAAGTTTAAAAGATTGATTTTTCCAGTCATTGTATTTCAGTGTAATATATGTCTATTTATGTTTTTCTGTATATTTGTTGTTGTTCAAATAAAGAATTTTAAAAATATAGCTATCAACTGTGAACTATATAATTGAGTGGAAAATGTTTCTGTTGTAGTATAACTCGTGGAGAAAATACATTTTAAACAAGTGAACTACACACTGAAACTTGCACAAATGAATAAAAGGAAAAATAAGTGTGTAATCTCCTGGTTCAATCTCCTTAACCTCTGCAGAATGGATGGATTAAAGTAAAAAGAATGTGTAAATCTTCTGCAGATACAGGTCATGCATTCATGTTCCTGCTGTTTAGAAAATGTTTCTTTTTTAATCATTACAGTTTGATGGACAAGTATTGCCTGCAGGACCTCGAAATTATGGAGACAGTAAGATGCCCAGAAAGTTTGAAGACAACTACTTCATGCATTTTCCAAAGTATGCTGTCTGATATAGATTGGAATAATTTCATAGCATTATCTGTTGGATGAAGAGTCAAACTTAACTATATACCCACTTACAAAGGTTGACCATGCACTATGTATGACCACTTTGTAACCTGAGAGTTGTTGTTTTTTCATTTTAAAATGGACCTTACAATACAACTGTTTGGTTGTTACATTCTATGAACATGAGTTTATAGAATAGTCTAAAAAAATAATTTTAAACCAAACAAGAATTGCATTTATTGGATAAAGCACATAATGTAATTTTATAATAAAAAATAAAAGTGTACTTCTGCTTGTACTTTAGTGCAACTTAATCACAAAACTAGTCTCCAATAAAGGATGAATGCTATTTGAGATTATTTTATGATTAAAGTCTGTGCATGCATAGGTTCTTTCTACAACATGTCTGATAAGGTCCTCATTTGTATTTCAAATTAAAATTTGCTTACACTTTTACAAAATCATTGTTCATGTTAGTATATCGCCAATCTATTTCCTTTTATTCAAGGTGTCTTTTTATTTCAGTAAGGTGTTTGACACCGTGGGAGTCACGGATTCTGTGGAGACTTCCACTCTTGTGTTGGATTCGGACATCTTCTTGCAGACACCAGGCACTGGACTGGCACATGTCTTCACTGACACAGTCTGTATACCATTGTGTCATTGTCATCCTTGTTGTCATCCCCTCTGTATCCTATAGGTTATTTTTATAGGTTATTCTAATTTATTACCCTAAATGGGTCACATTTTCACTTATTGCTTTATATCTCTTTTATTATTGCAATTAGTGCTCTAGGAAGTACTGGGAAGTAATAGGAAACCAAGGCCTTTACTTACAAATATCATCAAATCTGCCACCCCCCACCCCCCAACATGGTTTGTGCTCATTTGTATTGTATGAAAATCCCAGAATTCACAGAGAAAAAAACATTTAAATTGAACTTTATATCTTTAACCATTCTCTGCCCCCTGATGTACATAATAATTTTTAAATATCTTGGCCAGTATACAACTGAAATTCCTCTAATAAACAGCAACATAACCTTTAATAGTTTGCCTTTAAAGTGGTATAAATATCATATTCCTGGCTCCAATAAAACAGTCACATAAATCAGTATTCAGCCAAATTCCATTAAGATGGAGAGTGTCAGCAGGTGTTTATGTTTTGAAAATATTTAAGAAAAACTACTTCTAAAATCTGACACCCTAAAATCTGGGCTGGTCGTCAATTGACTCTCAAAACCTGAGTTATTGGCAGAGCACTGCCTGATGGTTTCACATCATTCTACCACTCACAACTTAAACCAATATGTAACTTTTATTGTTTATACTGTGTCCATATACTAAAGAAATACCCAATAATTTAAATCAGTTTTTCAAAATTATTCACTAGAGTAGTGCTGCTTACAGCCTGAAAACACAGCATATGGCAAGGAAAATACTGGATCATTGTTCAGAGGATTACTTCACAGTCGTGTTCACTCACTAGATGTCTCCCTGGAACTGCCGGAACTTCCACATGTGGACCAAATCTCTGGACTCTGTGTCCCTAAAGCCTTGGATGTGAGTACCATTAAGCTACAGCGCCAAAAACTTAAACTTCATATACAGTGCCATTACCAAGTTAATTTGCCAGGTGCTACTCACTTTATTTAGTCTGTATTTCTAGTAGTGACTGATTGTATCAACTTGAATGATTCATTGACTTTAAAGACCACAGTGCATGAAAAATGTTTTTGCATCCTTGTACAGATTATGTGTGTAACAACACACCTGCCAAGTCCCATCTTAGAACTCTGACTAGAAAGCACATTAAAAGCCAGCTAAATCTGACAGTTGGAAAAACAAACAAATCCCTCTCTGAAACTGTGCCATGTCACACAAGGAGATTTCCCACTCTGATCTCTGTGTGTACAGTAGAAAATAGTGTAAAATGAAGTGAAATTACCGTCAGCTTCAGTCAGAAAAAATTTTTTTTCCCTACACTTAGTGCAAAGATTCCTCTATCAAATGAACTTAAAAGATGGTGTGGTCACACACAATGGTCTTATATTATATTCTAAAATGGTAGGCTGCGCAGTGAACGTGGACACGTCTTTTGTGCAATGCTTGAACCGCGAATATAGAACGGTAAATAAAGCACGCTGTTGAAATCTCGTACATCGTCCCTTCGCATACAAACGTAAACAAACAACTCGTGGTGAAATAAAACTTAAATTATATGCAGCAAATACTAAGTCAAATAATTCTGTAGGGGATTTTATCAATATTTCGTTTAAAGATATAAATAAATAATTTCATCAATATTTACGAGATCACGGAATTCTGTGGGTATTTCCTAACAATACTTAATCCAAAAGGCTGTTTGCACATCCATGACTATGCATGTTTAGTTAATGGAAGAGCCAACATGGCGTTGGATCTGTTTTGAATTTTGCGTAAGTTATACTGCTTATTTTGATGAAATTATTAATATAAACATTTTAGAATAGGAATAAAAGACAAATTCTCGTGCTTTATGATGTTTTTAAACTATCGATCGGCTGTATTAAAGCACTCAGCCCTTCGGGCTTCGTGGCTTTAATAGTCAGCCGCTCGATAGTTTAAAACCATCATAAAGCACTCGAATATGTCTTTTATTCCTATAATAATTAACAATTCAATTTGACTGCAACTTGTGTTCAAAATAGTGAATACATGTGTAGCTTTTAGTGTAACAATACAGCTTCTGATAGAGTGTCAGTTTTTTAAATTTACTGATAAGGAAGTTTTTCACCCAGTTCTTGTCCACATTTTCTCAAAGTGTGATAAAATTTTACGGCACTCTTGATTATCCAAACTCCTTATTATCAGAACAGAAAGAGTTAGCCCAAGATTCAACAGTCAATAGTACATTGTATTAGTTTCTATGAACAGACCAATATTCATTACTAGCTCTAGTTGACCATTGAGAACTGACAGTGACAATTTATTAAACCAGCTGGTCAAAACACACTGTAAAACTCAGTGTATTAACCTCTTTTATATTGGGCTACACTGTTGCCAATATTGAAAGTAAGCAGGCTGAAAGGACCAAATGTTTAAGCACACTGGTTCAGTACCAGGATGTAGAGTTTAATAAACTGGAGATCTGAACCACTTTCTGACATTTTATTGACAACAGTGTGACTTTCATGACATCTACTTTTAATCACTGTAGGCATCAGATTTGCACCTGAAAGTTTGTATTTTTAAAAGTATGAAATTCTTGTAGTCATAGAGAAGAGTAGTGTACTTTGTTGATTATAAAACATTTTAATGTACTTTGGTGGAATTGTATCACTTCAAAATGCAATTAAATCAGCTACATGTTCAGTTACACCCAATCCTTCCCAACACATTTATAACAAAAGCCATGGCAAATGTACAGTGCCTTGTGTTTTGTCACAACTCCTGTACACATGTTTTCAGGGTTGTTATTATCTCCCGCCGGCCGAAGGCCGTGGTCGGGAGATTATAAAACGCCTTCCGTCCGTCCGTCCGTCCGTCACGTTTTTGCATAAACCTTAATATCTCATTCATTTATGAACATATCTTCACCAAATTTGCAGGGAATGTTTATGGCTATGAAAACCTGTCTCTGAAAAATTTTAGCCTCATTTTGAAAAATGACCGCCATAGCTAATTGTTTGAAAATTGTAAAGGCGCTCTAAATCTTGAAATATTCCAGCTAGCTTCATCAAATTTGCACAAAAGCTATATGGCTAGAAAAGCTAGCCTGATAATAAATTTGACCTAGTTCAAAAAACAAAATGGCCACCATATCGCATGTTTAATGGCAGACAGGGTTATTCTATTAAAAAGGCCTTATATCTCCCCAAATATTGCATATCTTCACCAAATTTGCAGGGAATGTTTATGGCTATGAAAACCTGTCTCTGAAAAATTTTAGCCTCATTTTGAAAAACAAAATGGCCGCCATAGCTCATTGTTTGAAAATCGTAAAGGTGCTCTAAATCTTGAAATATTCCAGCTAGCTTCATCAAATTTGCACAAAAGCTATATGGCTAGAAAAGCTAGCCTGATAATAAATTTGACCTAGTTCAAAAAACAAAATGGCCGCCATATCGCATGTTTAATGTCATGTTTCAAAATCCTAAAGGTGCTCTAAATCTTGAAATATTCCACCTAGCTTCATCAAATTCGCACAAAAGCTATATGGCTAGAAAAGCTAGCCTGATAATAAATTTGACCTAGTTCAAAAAACAAAATGGCCGCCATATCACATGTTTAATGTCAAACAGAGTTATCCTATTAAAAAGGCCTTATATCTCCCCAAATATTGCATATCTTCACCAAATTTGCAGGGAATGTTTATGGCTATGAAAACCTGTCTCTGAAAAATTTTAGCCTCATTTTGAAAAACAAAATGGCCGCCATAGCTAATTGTTTGAAAATTGTAAAGGCGCTCTAAATCTTGAAATATTCCAGCTAGCTTCATCAAATTTGCACAAAAGCTATATGGCTAGAAAAGCTAGCCTGATAATAAATTTGACCTAGTTCAAAAAACAAAATGGCCGCCATATCGCATGTTTAATGTCAAACGGGATTATCCTATTAAAAAGGCCTTATATCTCCCCAAATATTGCTCCTAGAGGTTCGGAATGTGAAAACAACTTGTACGAAGTCATGACCTGGTAATCTTTTCCATGTGTTGAATTTGACCTTTGACCCCTGCTTCAAGGTCGTCACACTAAAACGTCCTTATTTCTCCCATATTATTGGTGCTGTGGCTTCAGATTGTAAAGACAGACCATGAAAAGCAAAGGCTGTGGTCTAAAATTGTAAACAGCTTCCATACGTGTGTGCATCTGTTTGTGCATCCGTCCGTGCATCCGTTTGTCAGGTTTCAGCATAAACCTTAATATCTTATTCATTTATAAAGACATCTTCATCAAATTTGCAAGGAATGTTTATGCAAAATTTTGGCCTCATTTTGGAAAACAAAATGGCCGCCATGGCCAATTGTTTAAAAATCATACAGTTGTTCTAAATGTCGAAAATTCCAGCTAGCTTCATCAAATTTACATTTTAAGAGACCTTCTATCTCCCCTAATATTGCTCTTACAGGTTCAGACCATTAAAACTCTTGGCCTTCAAATGTTTTGTCTGACAAAAATTTTGGCCTTATTTTGAAAAACAAAATGGCCACCATATCCAATTATTTAAAATTCATTAAGATGCTCTAAAACGTGAAATATTGCAGCTAGGTTCATCAAATATGCGCAAAATATATATTGCCAGGACAGTTAAGCTGATAGTAATTTCACCTACTTTCTAAGCCAAAATGGCTGTCTTATCACATGTTAAATGGGATTATCCTATTAAAAAGGCCTTATATCTCCCTTATCATTGCTAATAGGGTTCCAAATGTGAAAACAACTTAAAGGAAGTAAAGGCCTGAGACTGCTGACTTTTACCTTTGACCCATTCTTCAATGTCAAGTGGGGTTATCTTACTATAAAGCCCTTATCTCATTTAATTCTCCATTATTACTGATTCCAGGTGGGAGATAAATGCTGCGGCAGTGGCCTTGTTCTATATGCCACTTTGAGAGGCTGTATCTCAGTTGGGGATGCTCTGATTGATGTCTGTTTTTTATTGCTGGGATTGTCTTACTCACTGGCATACACATACAAAGTCTCAAAGAAACTTTTTTTTTCATTCACTGTGGACTTTAAGTTTGCAGAGATAGGAGAGCTCAGTGAGTTTGTAGTGAAGATTATCTTGATGAACATTTCTGTTTCTTTATACTACATTTTCAGCAGTGAATGATTTGATCAGCTTGATTAAATTTACTTGCTTGAGTTGAGCTTGAGTAGCTATCCCTTATTTAGAGTGTAGACTTCTGTTTGCTTTCATTGTAGCACCAGGGAGATGAGGGCTATGCCAGCACACTCTCCTCTGCTGGTACACCTATATCAGACCACACACTAGACAGTGGGCATGGCAGCTCAAACTCACCAAATCTCTGGGACACTAGTCTGCTGCAAGCTCCACAGAGATACCTCACCTGGGAGTCTGTGGGCAGGTAAGGGTAAAAAAATCAACTTGTACAGACTGATTCTTTGGGGTTTTTTTGAAGAAAGGACCTATATTTTGAGACTGCAAGTAGTATTCTAGGGGTTTGCAACCTAAGTTTCCCGAAACCAATCTTTTTCATAGAATATATTGTTTACTACTGTTGCACATTTTCAAGGTCAACTTAACTGGGAAGTAGATGATAGGTTTGTTCTGACATACTTGAATTATCTACAGGAGTTATTTTTTTTTCAAATTTTGGGCAGAGGGACAGATGTGTGAGTCTTAATTGAAGACCTGTTCAATCTGTTTTAGTTTTTACTGTGATCTTTCAGGTTATGTTTTAAAAGGGAGGAAAAATTTGTGATGAGCCTGGAGTAAAGATATTATTTTCTGTTCTGTTATCTCTAACAGTCTCAGTGTATTTTCATTTAAGTTTGCACAGACAGGGGATTTTGCATGTGGAGTGAACTTACTCCACCTATTCTCTGGTGGTTTTTCTATGCTAATTCATAGAGATGGGAGATATTTGTTGAATCTGTAAGGAAGATTTGGTTGTTGAGAGTTTCACTGTATTTACAGGGTGAATTTACAGAGAGAGGAAAGGTTTTTGAGTGAGTCTGGAGCCGAGGCGTTTGACAGGTTGTGCAGCCTGAGAATGAAGACACTGAGCCTATTGGACCCTCAGCTGGACATGCCAGTTCGTCAGAAAGTGACAATGAGACAGCTAGTCCAGGACGTGCTTTACCTGCTCATAGGTGTGCCCTCGCACAGTTTCCTGCTGGATATGGTCAGTGGACACCTTAACACAGAATTAAACAGTATAAAATGGTCTTAAACAGTGTTGTATATCCTGTCATTGCCAATGCTTCAATACTTTCAATACTCATCGTAGGAAGATTTGAAAATGTACATGATGTAAAATGTTCCATACTCTCAACAAGATGCACTCAGAGAGAGCAAAACGCTCGACTCCATGTGACCAGTTCATCAAGTGATATAAAGTATTGTAAGGAAGACAATAAAATAAAACCAAACATGTAAATTAATCTTCATAGAAATATCAAGTAGAAAGCTAGTCATTTAAAATACATTGAAATGGGACCTCTGAAAAATCATGAATTTTTTGTATCCAAATTAAGATCCTGATCTTTCTTTTAGTAACTACACCCCCCACCCCCCCACCCCCACACACACACAAAATAATAAATAAAATAAAATAAAAAAAATAAACAATAAGCACACAAAAACATTAAACTGCTGGTGGAGGTAAAAATATTGCTTAAAGGTCACTTGGTGAAAATCACACATGGTAATTTTTTGTGATGGACTGTCAAGGAATTGAAATAAAAAAAGAGAAAATAAAACAGAAATAATAATTAATAAAAATGATGAATATACCACCTCCCTCTTTATTATGTTTATTAAAATGAGAAGAAATATTTTTACTTAAAGACAGCAAGTATCACAAGCTAGGTTTGTGACCTCACAATGACAGTTGCATTGTGACATCACGGAGTAATGACATCATCAGAAAGCAAAATATTGATTTTTTTACCTATGTGATGAAGAGAAGCAGTTTCACTGTGTATTCCCAATTAAAAATAAGAAAAACTCTCTCCTGGCTTTAATTTTTAAACAAATTACACCAAATTTGGAAGAATCCGTCTGTTCCCCATAAAATACCTGCCCACTAAATTTGAGATTGATTGATGTTATAGTTTTTGAGTTATAAGGGCAAAACAGTGCACAGACAGAGAAGCAGATTTCACTGTAAAAGCCCAATTAAAAATAAGAAAAACTCTCTCCTGGCTTTAATTTTCACACAAATTACACCAAATTTGGAAGAATCCGTCTGTTCCCCATAAAATACCTTCCCACCAAATTTGAGATTGATTGATGTTATAGTTTTTGAGTTATAAGGGCAAAACGGTGCACAGACAGAGAAGCAGAATTTTCATTGTAAAAGCCCAATTAAAAATAAAAAAATAGCATCAGAGATGCCCGTACCCCACAGCCTAGGGAAATATTTTCAACACCATGAGATATAGAAGTACTGTGCCAGTACAAACTTCAGGATACTTTCAGAGCACTGTCAGTTATATAAAGGTCCAAACAATGTTTAAATGGAGAAATAATGTTTAAAAGAAAGATAATGCGTATTGACCCTTTGCATCGACGTCATTATGTGACGTCAGGATGACGTTTTCAGTGAACAACATCCATTTTGGACGGCAAAACACAGATTATTAGTGTTGTACTTTGACAAAAAAATTAAACTTATGTCTTTTATAAATCATATATTTGAATTCTGTAAAGATGGAAATAATACTAAATATATTTCCTTTATGAAGGTACAGCTTTTAAAATTATTAATTACCATTTTGATATTTTATGCGAATATTTGTTAGATTTCACTGACAATCAGAAAACTTTACACAAAAATATATCTGTCGAAAGTACACAACAATTAAATGAAAATTTCTCTTTGAATAATTTGTCCATTTTTGTTCTGTAAAAAGTATATTGATGAGAAGGAAATCAACAATTCGTTAAAATGAAAATAAATAATTATTTTATGGCCTAACATTTTCATATCTGTCTGTACTTGCAACAGACATCACAGAAAAACGGATATTTTGCATTTTACTACAAGTTTAATATTCTATATCTCGACAATTATGCATCCTAATGTTATTTTGCAAACAGTACCAGATAGGCTAATGCTTGTACTTTTATGTGTGCAATTTTGAAGTCAATAAGATGCATACTTATTTTATAATTCATTTTAAAAATAAGGTATCTCTTCCAATATATCCCGTCTGTTTTACACATACATGTTCGTTCAAGTGTGATGTTTTGCCGTCCAAATGATGATACGTAACATTGTGACGTAAGATGCAAAGGGTCAATAAAGATGAAGTATTAAAACAAGATAATTCAAATGACAAGATGACAGCATTAATAAGTAAACTAAAATTCAACACTCTTTATATACATCTGCATTTCCGAATTATGGTTTAGATGGTTTGAATATTACCATGCATACAGAAGTGGTAATACATTTAATGAATGCTTATGTGTGGTGTTGGAGTAAAATCTGCGGCTCACTTGATGAAATTCTATCTCTTACAATGGGAAGTTATGAAAGTAAAATTCTTAATAAATTCTAATATGACTTTTGCTTAATCTGCATCAAAAGATAGACCCAAAGGTGCAACAAGATTTTAAAGGTCAAGGTCACTACGGCAAGGTAAAAGGTCAAATTAAGGTCACACCATGATAATACACACCTATAGCCAATAACCAATGTCCCTACCAAGTATCAACTTCCTACACCTTACGGTTTCCGAGATACAGCCCTGACGATTTTATAGGTCAAGGTCACTATGGCAAGGTCAAAGGTCAAATCAAGGTCACACCACGAAGCTGCACACCTACACCCCCTAACCAATGTCTCTACCAAATATCAACTTCCTGCACCTAACAGTTTCCGAGATAAAGCCCGGACAATATTTTATAGGTCAAGGTCACTACAGCAAGGTTAAAGGTCAAATCAAGGTCAGACCATGACGTTGCACACCTACACCCCCTAATCAATATCCCTACCAAGTATCAACTTCCTACACCTTACGGTTTCTGAGATATAGCCCAGACAACATTTTATAGGTCAAGGTCACTATGGCAAGGTCAAAGGTCAAATCAAGGTCAGACCATGACGCTGCACACCTACACCCCCTAAGCAATATCCCTACCAAGTATCAACTTCCTACACCTTACGGTTTCTGAGATAAGAGCCTGGACAAGATTTTATAGGTCAAGGTCACAGGTCAAATCAAGGTCACACCATGACGTTGCACACCTACACCCCCTAACCAATATCCGTACCACGTATCAACTTCCTACACCTTACGGTTTCTGAGATATAGCCCGGACAACATTTTATAGGTGAAGGTCACTACGGCAAGGTCAAAGGTCAAATCAAGGTCACACCATGACGTTGCACACCTACACCCCCTAACCAATGTCCCTACCAAATATCAACTTCCCAAGCCTTACAGTTTCCGAGATATAGCCCGGACAACATTTTATAGGTCAAGGTCACTACAGCAAGGTCAAAGGTCAAATCAAGGTCAGACCATGACGTTGCACACCTACACCCCCTAACCAATATCCCTACCAAGTATCAACTTCCTACACCTTACAGTTTCCGAGATATAGCCCGGACAAGATTTTATAGGTCAAGGTCACTACGGCAAGGTCAAAGGTCAAATCAAGGTCAGACTATGACGTTGCACAACTACACCCCCTAACCAATGTCCCTACCAAGTATCGACTTCCTACACCTTACAGTTTCCGAGATATAGCCCGGACAAGATTTTCAAACTCAAGGTCACTACGGCAAGGACAAAGGTCAAATCAAGGTCAGACCATGACGTTGCACAGCTACACCCCCTAACCAATGTCCCTATCAACTTCCTACACCTTACGGTTTCTGAGATACAGCCCGGACAAACTATTTCCCGCCGCCCGCCCACCCGCCCGCCCGCCCGGACGCCCGACCATCCGGACACCATGGGTGAAAACAATACCCCAACAGCCATTAAGGACTGTGGGGTAAAAACTCTCTCCTGGCTTTAATTTTCACACAAATTACACCAAATTTGGAAAAATCCGTCTGTACCCCATAAAATACCTGCCCACCAAATTTGAGCTTGATTGGTGTTATAGTTTTTGAGTTATAAGAGCGAAACGGTGCACAGACAGACAGACAGACAGACAGATGGACAGACAGAAACAAACTGATTACAATAACCCTCTCCTATCGTCGAGCGTTAATTACAAATTATTCCCATAGCTGTTATACCCTGACAAATATAATATACATGTAATGTGATAATTACCAGACCTTATTAAGCGTCCCTTGCGGGACGCTTGTTTGTGTAAGGGAGACCTTCAGGCTCCGCCGGTTCCGGCGGCTCCGCCGGCTCCGCATTTTGTTTTCCTTATAACTCTGTAACCGCTAGGCGGATTCTTTTCAAATTTGGCAGGTTTAGGCAGTAGCCTTGGGGAATTTTTTTGAATATGCTGCAGTGACATTTCAACCAATCAGAGAGGTCACATGAGGGAAGCTAGATAGAGCAATTTCGACGAAATTTTTGACCCGCAGGGTATCTCTGCGGAGTAGTTTTCCCAATTTTCAAAAAATTTTTGTCTCGCCCAAAATGGCGGCCATTTTGAATTTTCGAAATTTTCGCAAAAATTGCAAAACACGAAATGCTTATATCTCAAAAACCGTGCTAGATAGAGCAATTTCGACGAAATTTTTGACCCACAGGATATCTCTGCGGAGTAGTTTTCCCAATTTTCAAAAAAATTTTGTCTCGCCAGAAATGGCGGGCATTTTGAAATTTTCGCAAAAATTGCAAAACACAAAAATGCTTATATCTTGAAAACCGTGCTAGATAGAGCGATTTCGACGAAATGTTTGACCCACAGGGTGTCTCTGCATAGTAGCCATTCCTATTTTAAAAAAAAAATTTGTCTCGCCAAAAATGGCGGCCATTTTGAATTTTCGAATTTTTCGCAAAAATTGCAAAACATAAAAATGCTTATATCTCGAAAACCCTGCTAAATAGAGCGATTTCGACGAAATTTTTGACCCACAGGGTATATCTGCAGAGTAGCCATGCCAATTTTCAAAAAAATTTTGTCTCGCCAAAAATAGCGGCCATTTTGAATTTTCGAATTTTTCGCGAAAATTTCAAAACATAAAAATGCTTATATCTCGAAAACCGTGCTAGATAGAGCGATTTCGACGAAATTTTTGACCCACAGGGTATCTCTGCAGAGTAGCCATGCCAATTTTCAAAAAAAATTTGTCTTGCCAAAAATGGTGGCCATTTTGAATTTTCGAATTTTTGCGCAAAAATTGCAAAACACAAAAATGCTAATATTTCGAAAACCGTGCTACATAGAGCGATTTCGATGAAATTTTTGATCTTCAGGGTATCTCTGCAGAGCAGCTATCCCATAGAGACCCATAGCTAATTGCTCACCTACTCAAAATGAGTAAATGCAAATTACCTCTAAAAGTATTGCAGATAGCCAATTTTTCTCAAATAACTCATTCACCTACTTTTGGAAGAGCTTTCACTTGGTGAAGTTTCAGACCCGTAGCTAATTACTCACCTACTCAAAATGAGTAAATGCTAATTATCTCAAAAACTATTGCGGATACCCAATTTTTATCAAATAACTCATTCATGTACTTTTGGGAGAGCTTTCACATGATGAAGTTTCAGACCCGTAGATGATTACTCACCTACTCAAAATGAGTAAATGCGAATTATCTCTTAAAAGTATTGCAGATAGCCAATTTTTCTCAAATAACTCATTCACCTACTTTTGGAAGAGCTTTCACATGGTGAAGTTTCAGACCCATAGCTAATTACTCACATACTCAAAATGAGTAAATGCGAATTATCTGTAAAAGTATTGCAGATAGCCAATTTTTCTCAAATAACTCATTCACCTACTTTTGGGAGAGCTTTCACATGGTGAAGTTTCAGACCCATAGCTAATTATATACCTACTCAAAATGAGTAAATGCTAATTATCTGTAAAAGTATTGCGGATACCCAGTTTTTATCAAATAACTCATTCATCTACTTGTGGGACAGCTTTCACATGGTGAAGTTTCAGACCCATACCTAATTACTCACCTACTCAAAATGAGTAAATGTGAATTATCTCTAAAAGTATTGCGGATAGCCAATTTTTCTCAAATAACTCATTCACCTACTTTTGGGAGAGCTTTTACTTGGTGAAGTTTCAGACCCATAGCTAATTACTCACCTACTCAAAATGAGTAAATGCGAATTATCTCTAAAAGTATTGCAGATAGCCAATTTTTCTCAAATAACTCATTCACCTACTTTTGGGAGAGCTTTCACTCTGTGAAGTTTCAGACCCATAGCTAATTACTCACCTACTCAAAATGAGTAAATGCGAATTATCTCTAAAAGTATTGCAGATAGCCAATTTTTCTCAAATAAATCATTCACCTACTTTTGGGAGAGCTTTTACTTGGTGAAGTTTAAGACCCATAGCTAATTACTCACCTACTCAAAATGAGTAAATGCGAATTATCTGTAAAAGTATTGCAGATAGCCAATTTTTCTCAAATAACTCATTCACCTACTTTTGGGAGAGCTTTCACTCTGTGAAGTTTAAGACCCATAGCTAATTACTCACCTACTCAAAATGAGTAAATGCGAATTATCTCTAAAAGTATTGCAGATAGCCAATTTTTCTCAAATAAATCATTCACCTACTTTTGGGAGAGCTTTCACTTGGTGAAGTTTCAGACCCATAGCTAATTACTCACCTACTCAAAATGAGTAAATGCGAATTATCTCTTAAAAGTATTGCAGATAGCCAATTTTTCTCAAATAACTCATTCACCTACTTTTGGAAGAGCTTTCACTCTGTGAAGTTTCAGACCCATAGCTAATTACTCACCTACTCAAAATGAGTAAATGCGAATTATCTCTAAAAGTATTGCAGATAGCCAATTTTTCTCAAATAACTCATTCACCTACTTTTGGCAGAGCTTTCACTTGGTGAAGTTTCAGACCCATAGCTAATTATTCACCTACTCAAAATGAGTAAATGTGAATTATCTCTAAAAGTATTGCAGATAGCCAATTTTTCTCAAATAACTCATTCACCTACTTTTGGGAGAGCTTTCACTCTGTGAAGTTTCAGACCCATAGCTAATTACTCACCTACTCAAAATGAGTAAATGCGTATTATCTCTAAAAGTATTGCAGATAGCCAATTTTTCTGAAATAAATCATTCACCTACTTTTGGGAGAGCTTTCACTTGGTGAAGTTTCAGACCCATAGCTAATTATTCATCTACTCAAAATGAGTAAATGCGAATTATCTCTAAAAGTATTGCAGATAGCCAATTTTTCTCAAATAACTCATTCACCTACTTTTGGCAGAGCTTTCACTTGGTGAAGTTTCAGACCATAGCTAATTATTCACCTACTCAAAATGAGTAAATGCTAATTATCTGTAAAAGTATTGCGGATACCCAATTTTTATCAAATACTCATTCATCTACTTGTGGGAGAGCTTTCACATGGTGAAGTTTCAGACCCATAGCTAATTACTCACCTACTCAAAATGAGTAAATGCGAATTATCTCTTAATAGTATTGCAGATAGCCAATTTTTCTCAAATAACTCATTCACCTACTTTTGGAAGAGCTTTCACACATGAAAATGAAAAATTGTGACTATCTCGGAAAAGCTATTTCTTCTGCTTTAATGCTCGGCGGGAGATACACACCGCGGCAGTGGTCTTGACAAAAATTTTTGTCTCCCCAAAAATGGTGGCCATTTTGAATTTTTAAAGTTTTTGAAAACACAAAAATGCTTATATCTCGAAAACCGTGCTATATGGAGCGAACTCAACAAAATTTTGGTCCTGCTGGGTATCTCTGCAGAGTGGCCATGCCAATTTTCAAAATATTTTTGTCTCGCCAAATATAGCGGACATTTTGAATTTTTTAATTTTTTGCAAAACACAAAAATGCTTATATCTTGAAAACCATGCTAGATAGAGCAGACTGTGCTGACTTTGGTTGCCACAACAGTATAAGGCTACAAACGAAGCATTTTCTTAATACTTTAGCACTCACCTTTATATCCTTTTCGGGACGCTTTGTTTTTGCTATGCAAAAACATTATCTTTTTTTTTTGCAAGCGATCCTCTAGTTATGTACTGTATATGGACACACTGCCACTGAATTCATGTGAAGTGTTTTACCAAATAGTAAATAGTGTACAATCACTTTTGTTGAAGGAAGTAGACATTTTTATTGAATTCAGGAATATGTTACAAAACAAAACCAAAAATAAGTTGGGACTAGGAAATGATTGAGTAAAACAGACATTGTCAGTGAATCAGTTGAAAGTACTTTACATAAAGAAAATAGCTTTTTGGTGTTTATATATGTATGTGTGGAAAGCAATATTTATTGAATGAATAATAAGTACATGTGCATTTGACTGTATTTTAAATCGGAACATTTGTGGCCTGTGTTGCAGAGTAACCAGCAGTTTGTAATCTCACCTGGCCTCTACATCTCTGGCCTGTCTGTGGAGTCACTATCTGCGTGCTGCTCTCCACTCTTACAGTGTGGTTCTCACTACCTCAGACTGGAGAGCTTCTCCCAGCCCACAGACATGCAGCACATACACTGCAGGGGCCTCGTCTTCCAGGCTTTTACAGGTACAGTCACACTGTATACTCTGTACTAGAGTTGTTTTACAGGTGGTATCTGGAGTGTATAACTTTGTTGACTCTATACTCTTGGGGATGATAACACATAACAGATGTTGTGGGGAGGTAACTGTTGTTTTGCATATGGTATTCGGAGTGCATAACTTTGTTATGACTGTATTTTTGTGGGGAAGATATTCAGTAGAAGATGGTATGAAGTGATAACAGATGGTATGAGAAGTGTATAACTTTATTGTGATTGTATTGTTTTGGGGATGACATTCAGTAGCAGTTAGTAAGAGGGTTAACTGTTGCTTTTCAGATGGTATCCGGCGATACTTGCAGCACTACCGGTCCTGTATCCTGATGCTGAGTGCTGAGCTCACCCTGCTGGAGCTGCAGTTCAGGCTTAGGACCATATTGTCACAGATGAGGTTCCTGGCAGAACTGTGTGGGTGTGCAGTGACTGGCTCAAAGCTTCCACAGCCTCTACAGGATGGACAGTTCCCTACTGTAAGATGTCACCTGTGTAGTACTGTGTCTGTTACGTGTGTCATCAGAGTAATGTGTTCATGTTGAATCTGTTCTTTGTTAAATACATTCTGTAACCAGTGTAACTGCTATTTTAGTGCAGTGAAACTGCTGTACCTGCAGGTTTCTGTTGATGTATTAATGTATATATTTTTTAAATGATTTAATAGTTAAAAGATCACCCGAAAATTGCTTTAAAAGTCACTACTGCATGAAACACAGTAAAATTATTTTTATTTTTGTATTAGCTATTCAAATATAAATAGATGTAAATTGTAACAATATCTTGAAAATACTGCTATGTTTATTCATGGGAATCAATATTGAAGTTGAAGCATTCAGTGTCACTTTAAGACCATGGGAATTGTGGCATGTCCCTGTTGGCACTGAATACCTTCTGTTCAGTACTTCTGTTGTTTTAGAGTATGGTGTTGTCCTACAGTGAGGAATGTTAGCACCTTATAACCTCTGTACAGTTCCTCTGTTGTTTTAGTGCTTGGAGTTGTCCTACAGTGGGGAATGATTCAGGCTGAATGAATGCTGTACAGTGCCTCTGTGTTTTGGTCAATGGGCTGCTGTCCTACATGTATGACGGTGGACACTGAGTAAAGTCTGTTCATTGTATTAGGCTATGGAGTTGTTGTTCTGTATATATGAAGAGTGTGACACTGCTTAACCTCTTTGTAATGTCCCTGTCATTTCAGGGCATGGACTTGCTTTCCTATGTGTATGAGGAATGTCTGGATGCCTCCAACTGTCACCACTACCCAATGCTTCTTTCCCTTCTACACAGCACAGCAAAGCCTTTCCTTATGTAAGCTGAGCTTCTTCTTTCCATTGTTGTATCTTGTTAAATAACTTCTGTGATGTAATTAAGCATCGCTTGAAAAAGACGCTTATTTGTTTTTGTGTTGACTTTCCCCACTGCTGCATTGTCGTCACCCTTGAATATCTCCCTTATTAGTGGACAGATTCTAACCATTTTTGGCAGTTCTATAACTTAGTTGTGGGAAAATTTTTCCACCTGCTTATTTTTGACCTTTATCAAGGTCACATCATCAAACATAAGTTTTTTTTTGGGGTAAACCCGCTTGACATCGTCGCCGAGGGTGTTATTTTAAATATATGTCAATACTATTAAAATCTTGAGCTGATTTAGATTTTGGGAATGATTGAACCTAATTGAGTGATTTAGGAGCATTTTTATACCAGGTAGTAATCAGAGAGCTTAAATTCATCAAAACCCTTATTATCTCATTGTCTGTTACATTTTGCACCATATAATGTATTGGGAGGTAACAGGAAGCCATACGCTGAGAGTCTAAAAAACCTCAGTTTTATTGCGTTAATGCATCCTATCCAATGGACAATTGCTTTACTGGTCGGCGCGACCAGTCCCGCCAAATACCAGAAAAAGACGTCCTGTATATAATACCGGCAGGACCGGTCAAGTAGTATGCATTCGCTAGGTGGCGCATCATACTTGCTTCCTGTCTAGACAGCGTGATGTCAGTTCATCTTTTTCGTTTGGCGCATGTAGTGTGCAGACGTGTTTTTGAAGTGATCTTGAAGTTTGAAGAAAAGATATTCTACAAATTTAAAGCTTATTTTCATCTGAAAATATAAATATTTTATTACTTACATATCATGGCCTCTCCATGATTAAAACGAGGCAGCAGTTTATGGCCAGTTCTGATGAATTTCTTAGTACGCATTGTCGAGACGAAGTCGGGGGTGAGAGCTTGTGTGTGTCGTCCCTGCAGCATGTATATTTGCCACGATTCACCCTCCATTTACTCCTCCCTAGTTGAGTATCACTGTGTGTATGTCAACGAGAAGAAATTAGAAGAATAAGAAGAATGCATCGTCTGATGTCATCACTTCCAGCTTGTGCTGGTCACGTGACACGGACCTGGTCACGTGATATGCATTCAACAATGGAGGAATCGTGTTTTCAACAGAAGTTTTCACGAGAAGAAGACGACCATTTATTACTCAACACCCACTTTAACTGGCAAGAAGAAAGCCAGCTAACTCGTCTGTTAGCCTGAAGAATTTCGATGACAAGTGGTCAAAGAAATCTGCAAGTTTTTGAAGTGCCGGTCATGTGACTTCACAGATCTCAATAAAACTAACGGCAAGCAGATCCCCAAGTGTAACTGGTTCAGCTAGCAAGACGTGATGAGTTTTACCGGTACTAGTTCTGTTCAGACTACTGGTGGGGACCTCTGGTGATGAGTTTTGCTGGTTCAAATTTATTCAGACTACCGGGGTGGTCCCCTGCTAGCTAGCAAGAAGTGATGGTGTTTCTTCTGGTACCAGTTCTGTTCAGACTACCGTTGGGGTCCCCTGATAGCTAGCAAGAAGTGATGGGTTTTTACCGGTACCAGTTCTGTTCAGACTATTGGTTGGGACCCCCAGTGATGAGTTTGGCTGGTACCAGTTCTGTTCACACTACCGGTGGGGTTCCCTGCTAGCCCTTTCCACCCCTATTAGACCCTACCTTGGTACGGGTACTGGGGCAGGCCCAGAGTAAGAAGACAACTAGGGCTACCGGGAACCGGTTACAGAGGATTGATCTACCGGAACTGCTTATAGAAGTTGCTGTGACCACTGAGACCGTTATCTCCCCAGTGCAGAATTTTTGACTGGTACCAGTCCTGTTCAGGCTACCGGTAGGGTCTCTAGCCAGCCAGTGATGAGGGTTACTGGCATCAGTTCTACTCAGACTGCCGGTTGTGGTCACACAGAGATCCAGCAAGGGCTACCAGTTAAACAGGATTACAGGTTACAGAGAGTTACTGGTAACCCAGGAATCAGCTGATCCCATCATTACTGGCAAGAAGAGAGTAGCTTCAGTTGAACATGTCCACTGATGAGAGCAGGGCTACTGGTTACAGAGGTTTACCGGTTACAGAGAAGTGCCGGTTACAGAGAAATCTGCTGTTCCCACCATTACTGTCAAGGAGAAGGCAGCTTCAGTGAACAAGTCCAGTGAGGACAGAAGGTCTACCGGTTACAGAGAATTGTCGGTTACAGAGAAATCCGCTGTTTCCATCCTTACTGGCAAGAAGCCAGCTTCAAATCCAGTGCTGACAGCAGGTTCACCGGTTACAGAGAATTGCTGGTGACAAGTTAGTTGGACAGGAATTTTCTACAGAAAAATTCCTTTAACCAACCGGTTATAGAGCCTACCAACGGGGTGCCGGCTTACACAACCTTCATTGGCAGTTGCTTCACAACAAACTGAGAGATACTGGTGAAGTAACCAGACTGAACCTGGAATACCAGGCTACTGGACTGGCAGATCTACCAAGGGATTAACTAATGGTACAGACCTGTGCTGTCTAAATTCATTGGCTACAGAGCTTTCGCCCAGAAAATCTTGGTTACAAAGAAGCACCAGCGTACTGGTTTACCGGTTACAAAGATTGTTGGTTACAGAGAAAAGCTGCTGAATCCACCACTGTGGGCAAGAAAGGCAGCTTCATATGAGCCTATCCCTGCTAAGAAGTAGTTCAATTCACCCAGTTCTGCCAACTCCAGTGAGTTTACGCAGAACTGTGGAGCCACCAGGAACCGGTTACACATAAACTTTTACACATAAACTTTCTGGAACTAAGGCAGTCTTTTGACCCTAAAATAGTTCCAAGACCTCTGGTTGAACAATTTTGCTGTCATAGCTACAGACAACACCATGGTGGTTGCCTGTATTAAGAAAGAGGGGGGATGAAGTCGGGCCCCTTTTGTGCCCTACTATGGAGAATCCTGACCTGGTCCTCCAGGAAACAGGTGACTAGCTCGACACATTCCAGGTGGCTGAATGTCGTAGCAGACAAGCTATCCAGGCTTGGCCAAAGTAGACAGAACAGACAGAAGGGCCCCTCCTGTCAGAGTTTTTCAAGCAATATGCTTCTGGTGGCACCAGCCCCAAGTGGGCCTTTTTTTGCCACCTGGCTCAACAACAAACTACCTCAACTTGTATCACCGGTGCCCGACTCCCAATATGGACAATAATGCAGGAGAATCATTCTGATTGCTCCAAGGTGGCCCAACATGCCTGGTTCTGGGTTCTCTTGACCATGTCAACTTAGATCTGCATGCATGGCTCCTAGAGCCTTAGCAATCAAGGAGCAGGGCTTCTCTGAGGCAGTGGCAGCAGGAATTGAGGTTCCTCAAAGAGGATCAACCAGATCAGTCATTGCTGACAACTGGTTAATTCACCAATAAATGTCAGCAAGATGAGAATCTCACCTTCCCCTGGTGTTGCACCAATTGGCAAGGCTCCATTCGAACCCCTTAAAGAGGCCTCTTTGAAGCATTGACCTTCAAGACTGTTTTCCTCTTGACCCTGGGTTCTGGCAAACGCAGGAGTGAGATCCATGCTTGGCAAAACAAAAACATCAGACACCAGTCAGACTGGTCAAAGGTGTCTTCGTACCCAGCACCCAGCTTTCTTTCCAAAAATCAGCTGGCCAAGGAGAGTCTAGAAAGTGTGACCCCAGTGGTTATGCCAGCCCTGGCCCCAACTCTGGATAAGTCCCTCAAGTCTGATAGGCCCCTGTTACTATTCAAAGCACTGTGCTACTTATTGGGACAGGACCTCAGACAGAACAAGGAGTTAGTCTTTGTCTCCCTTTAGAAAGGTTTTGACAAGACATCTCACCTGCCACTATCTCCTCACGGATCAAGCATACTGTAATCCTATGTTATGAGTTCTTTGGTCAGGAGGCCATCACCCTACATCAAGTTAAGGCATGTGTTGTCGGGACCCCTTGCTGCTTCTAAGGCATTCCAGTTGGGAGTCTCCTTACAACAAATCTTTCAGCCTGCCACTGGAAGTAACATAACACCTTCACACAGTTTTCTTTGAAGGATGTGGCATGAGCTGATTCAGAGCCTTTTCAATTGGGCCCAGTAGTGGCTGCTCATCAGATCCACAATTAGCCCTTATATTGAGGAGATTTAATTGTACAAAGTGTTAATAGTTCATGGAACTAATTAACATGCTTTCCTTCGGGAGGTCCTGTCTTCTGCGACCCTGTCTTCCCCTGCCTCAGAGCAGGTCTGTTAAAAAAGGGGGGGGGCAACATTGGTATACACCCCGGCAACCGGGCACTGGTATCCGACCATAGGCCTACAGGTTTCCTGACTCTAATCAACCTAGGCCAGAGGGAATTTGTTGTCATTTATGAGTTCACTTAAGTCCCTAGTAACTTACCCTCTGACCAAGCGGTAGTTCTTGAGCAATTATCCATTGGATAGGATGTATTAATGCGATAAAATTGCAAATTTAATAAGTAAAGTAAATTTTTATAAGTTAATACCCTATCCAATGGACAGGCAAGGCCCCCCCCCCGACCGACCCCGCTACCAGCTTACTAGCGGTCTAAATATGTTTAGACAATGAAGAAGATTAACTGATGTCATGCTGTCTAGACAGGAAGCAAGTATGATGTGCCACCTAGCGAATACATACTCGTTGACCGGTCCTGCCGGTATTATATACAGGACGTCTTTTTCTGTCATTTGGCGGGACTGGTGGCGCCGACCAGTAAAGCAATTGTCCATTGGATAGGGTATTAACTTATAAAAATTCAATTTACTTATTAAATTTGCAAATTTACCCCATGGGCCTCCCTTATGGGTAAAACTGGGGTCATAAAATCACAGATTTTGTGTTTTGGGCTTTTATCTCATTTATTATTGCTTTTTACCCTGCAGCCCTTAAGGGTTGTCGGGGTATTGTTTTCAAACATGGTGTCCGGATAGGCGGGTGGGTGGGTTTTTTGGCGGTAAAAAGTTTGTCCGGGCTGTATCTCAGAAACCATAGGGTATAGGCAGTTGATACTAGGTAGGGACATTGGTTAGGGGATGTAGATGTGCAACGTCATGGTCTGACCTTGATTTGATCTTTGACCTTGCTGTAGTGACCTTGACCTACATAATCTTGTCCGGGCTATATTTCGGAAACCGTAAAGTGTAGGAAGTTGATACTTGGTAGGGACATTGGTTAGGGGGTGTAGGTGTGCAATGTCATGGTGTGACCATGAATTGGCCTTGTACCCTTGCCGTAGTGACCTTGATCTTTAAACTCTTTTCCTTACTATATCTTGCCATATCTTGGAAACTGTTGGTTATGGGTTGTAGGGGTGCAACATCATTCTGTGACCTTGATTTGACCTTTGACCTTGTTATAGTCACCATCACCATCTTGTCTGGGCATTTTTCTTGGATTCCATAAGGTGTAGAAGGTTGACACTTGGTAAGGGGGTGTATGTAAATGTATGTGTGCATCGTGGTGTGACCTTTTTGCTCTGTCAAAGTGTGTTCAGCTGCCATATTTGAGACATCTTATGACAAATATACATGGATTGCTGCAACTGATTATTACATGCACTTTTGAATAGTTATGCTATTTCCATTGACAGCTATTCTCCAATTAATAAATTTTACAGCTTCATATTTTTTATTTTACTGATTAATGCAGTCATCTTGCTATTGAATTGTCTTTTTTTAGTACTTTATCTTTACATACTTTTTCTTTCTCTTATATGTTATTTTCTCTACTTAAACATTATTTGGAGCTTTATATACGTGATACTGCGCTGAAAGTATCCTGGTCTTTGTACTGTTTCACTACTTCTATATGTCATGGTGTTGAAAATTAACTCCCCAGGCTGTGGGGTACTGACATCTCTGATGCTATTTTTGTGATATTGTCTGTGCCACAGCCTGAACCACTTAATGGAGTTTCACCATTTTTACCCCACATTGCTGTCATGGTCTAACGGGTATTGTTTTCACCCATGGTGTCCGGAGGGGTGGGTGGATGGGCAGGCGGGCGGTGGGAAAAATTTTGTCCATCCTGTATCTCAGAAACCGTAAGGTGTAGGAAGTTGATACTTGGTAGAGACATTGGTTAGGGGGTGTAGGTGTGCAACGTCATGGTCTGACCTTGATTTGACCATTGACCTTGCCGTAGTGACCTTGACCTATAAAATCTTGTCCAGGCTATATCTCGGCAACCATAAGGTGTAGGAAGTTGATACTTGGTAGGGACATTGGTTAGGCAGTGTAGGTGTACAACGTGTGACTTTGATTTGACCTTTGACCTTACCGTAGTGACCTTGACCTATAAAATTTGGTCTGGGCTATATCTCGGAAACCGTAAGGTGTAGGAAGTTGATACTTGGAAGGGACATTGGCTAGGGTGTGTAGATGTAAAATGTCATGGTGTGACCTTGATTTGACTTTTGACCTTGCCGTAGTGACCTTGACCTATAATGCCTTGTCCGGGCTATATTTGGGAAACCATAAGGTGCAGGAAGTTGATATTTGGTAGGGACATTGGTCGGGGGTTATAGGTGTGCAACGTCATGGTGTGACCTGCATTTGACCTTTCATCTTGCATATCTGATGTTATTTTATCTCACTACAGGGATATGTGATACTATTTTATCTCTCTTATATCTCTCATATCTTTTTACTTGAATCTTGGTTGTTGCACCTTTGGGTGTCTTTTGATGTAGATTAAGCACTGTTAAAGTCATATTAGAATTCATTAAGGGTTTTACTTTTGCAACTTCCCATTGTAACAGATGGTATTGCATTAAGTGAGTCACAAGTTTTGCCCCAACTCCACATATAAGCATGTATTGCCACATCTGTATGTATGGGTAATGTTCAAAACATTGAAACCATAATTCGACTATACATAATTGTGATATTTTCATTGACAGCTATTCTCCAGTTAAGAAATTTTACAGCTTCATAACTTTTAGTTTACTGAATTGTCTTGTTTTAATACTTAATCTTTACATGCAGTGCTCTGAAAGTATCCCAATCTGTGTACTGTTTCACTACTTCTATATCTCATGGTGTTGAAAAATATTTCCCCAGGCTGTGGGGTACGGGCATCTCTGATGCTATTTTTGTTGGGAAGCTACACCCAGAGCGGTGATGTTCAGTTTTGGATCGAATAAAAAAAATGTCATTTTGCCTTGGTAACCAATTATGTTTCTAATTTGTGATCTTCTGAAATGCAAAAGGAATCATTTTACAAATTGACTTAGGTCAAATTTGGTATAGTTTTGCAAATGTAAAAGATGTACAATTGATTAGGTTTAAGTGAAGATGTTATATCAACTGTTTTATTTGAATTTGTACAATTGTGTGTTATTTCTGTAGAGCCAATAAATGTAATATGCATAAAATAAACACATAGAACAAGGTGGTATTTGTTGTTCAAATTCCCGAAGTAGGGGACCAAAAGATTTTTTTATTCTGCCATCAGTTACCATTTTGTTTCTAGGAAATGGTGGATTTTGTGATAAGGTAGATGATGAAATCAAATAGTCAGTAATTGTTTTACTTGTAGATATTTTAAGTAAGTGTAAATTTGAAGTATGGTTATTGTATATTGTGTGTTTAAGGTATACTATAGTGTGTTTTATGTTGTCAGGTTTCTTCAGGACTGGGCGTTTCATGGTGTGCATAGAGACCTGTATGGAGAATTTATGATACAAATGGATGATAACTACCTAGACTGCAGAGGTAATAATCAAAGTAGCCATGGAACATCACATAATAACAAACAAACAAAAAAAAATCCAGATGTACAGTTTTATTGCGTTAATACATCCTATCCAATGGACAATTGCTAATCCGGTCGGCGCAGACCGGCCCGCCAAACGCCAGAAAAAGACGTCCTGTGTTTCCACCGGCTGGCCGGTCCCAGTACTGTGCATTCGCTAGGTGGCGCATGGTATTTACTTCCTGTCTAGACAACATGACGTCATAGCATCTTTTTGTTTGGCGCGTGTACTGTGCAGACGTGTTTTCAACATCTCCAGATATTTTAAGGAAAAGTGTGCATTATGACGGATTTTCAACCTTATATGTGGATATTTTCTGTGTAGAAGTGTTATCTACTGATCAAGCACGGATATACATTTAGTAATCTGCTGGAAACGCTCCCTAGCTGACTCAATTTAGTGTTGATGATAGGGCAGTTAAGACGTCAAATATATAGGCAGCCATTTTACTAGTTTCCTCCCATTCAACCATTGTGTTGTTAGGGGCAGATCGACAATATTGAGGAATTATGGATATACTAAAGGTGTTTTTATCCGTGTCTTTTGTTTGAGTATACCTTCTGTCTACATAGTTTTGAACACTGTAACTAGAAGGGATTCCCCATGCATATGAAAGTTGCATTCTTCATCAGAGCGCGCTGGTAAAGACTTCTCTGCTGTAAAGCATCAGTCACACCAGAGCGCACTGGTCCAGACATCTTTGCTGTAAAGCATTAGTCGACCAGCAAGCTCATATTCAGCTGACCTCACCTAGTATTTACATAGAAGGAACTTCATCTTCAGAGCGCACTGGTCCAGGCTTCTCTGCTTTTAAAGCATCACCCGACCGGCCAGCTCAAAGAACGCGAGCTTTGAAGTCATATCCAGTCAGCCAATCGCGTGTCCTTCCGACCAATCACGAAGCAGGTCACATATTTTCACCGACCAGGAAGGTCGAAGTGCGTTCTTCAGAACTCACGTCTACTGTGATTCCAGTCCCTGCTTTGCAGACCTGGCCTTGTTGTCGGTAGTGGGGTTTTCTGGACGGTAAAGTTGCCGGTAAAGCATCACACAAAGAACGCGAATACTGACGTCATCTCCAGTTAGCCAATCGCGTGTCCTTCCAACCAAATCACGAAGCTGGTCACATGTTTTCATCGACCAGGAAGGTCGGACCTGCGTTCTTCACAACTTACGTCTACTGTGATACCAGTCTCTCTCTCATGGACCGGCCTTCGTTGTCGGTAGTTGGGTTTGTGGATGAGCAGAATACTGGGCATTTGCATGTTTAAGTATCACAAAAGAACGCGGCAACTGACGAGCTCCAATCAGCCAATCGCGTGTCATTCCGACCAGCAAGCTGGTCACGTGACACACCGAACAACAAGTGATGCCTTGTACCGACCGGCTGCCGGCTTCAAGTCTCCCTACCTAGTTCCATTCAGCCTGCAGTAAGCTGAGTTTTCAACACAAAAAAGTTGTAAAATTGCTTCAGCAACTGGTTACAGAGTGTACCGATCGGGTACCGGCTACACAGCCTTGTACAGTTGCTTCAACAACTGGTTACAGAGTGTACCGACCAGGTACCGGCTACACAGCCTTGGTACAGCTTACCCGACCCCAACTGGTTACAGAGTCATCCGTCCCAGTCCATTCAACTCTGTGTGGATTCTGGGGCAGGTAGACAGCAAGTATCTACAAATATGGCTTCAACTGACTGGTTACAGAGTCTTCAAATCACCAGACCAGTTTACCGGTTAAACAGCCTTATTTTCACCAAAACCGGTTGCAGAGTGATCACCTCGACCACTGGTTACGGAGCCTGCCGACAAGGTACCGGCTATTAGTGTTGGTATTGAATATTAATATGTATATCGATATCAAACCATATTTTTGCCTTCTGTATCGATCGATATTGAAATATCGGGTCATGGGTGTTTTCCGAGAGAGAGAGCTTCCAAACTATTTCGCGAATTTTAGTTGTTTCCCGAAACGTAAACAAATATGGCGTTTCCGGTTTAGCGGTAAGTGAAATTTGACAAAAATGATAGGAAAACTAATATATTTCTCAAACTTTATATTTTATTTGAATGGAAAACAGCTTAATTACGTCTATTTAGTAGTATGTTCCGATATTGATATGCTACCCTATATTATCGATATCAGTGTTTTTAGCATGGATCGATAAATATTTCAATATCGATAAACAATACCAGCACTACCGGCTATACAACCTTGCTTCACCAAAACCGGTTACAGAGTCTACCCACCCAGTCCATTCAACTCTTCAGGTAGATGTGGAAGCATTTACAAGACTTACTTCAACCGACTAGCTAAATATAGACCAGTAGCTGTCTAAATTCATGGGTGACTCCAGCCTACCAGTTTTGCCGGTTACAGAGAATTACTGGTTACAGGAAATTACCGGTTACAGAGACCTGGTACTGACAGAGTTGCCCAAGGTCATTTTGTTTACAGAAAATTCTTAGACCAATCAGTGGTCTTGATATGGCAATTTCCAAAGCTACTACCAGGCAACCTTGCCTTATCACACCTCTTACCAGCCTGTAATCGGTTCTGGACTTGGCTGGAAAAATAGGTCTTTTCAGCAGCAAGAGGAAAGGTAGTCTACAGTCAAACAAGTTTTCATCACGTCTGGCCAGGGGTCAGCCTTTTTTCAAATAACAATTACTGTGTGAATGCTGCACCTTGCAGGCAGCTGGTCTGGGGCAAAGAGTGTAAAATGTGAGAAGTTGACCGGACCACAACAAGAACAGAGAGACTGTTAACTGGGATCATTGTCACCAGATCGGACTGGTGTCCGGAGGGACCGGAAATGTTTGTCAGGCTTCCAAATGTCCCAAATGTGGAACACAATCTGCCTGTAGGATCTAGACTAAATCCTTTTTGGGAACCTTGGAAGCCTTGGGGGCTGTACCCAAGACCAACTTGACAAGGTCACCAAAAATCCATCAGCTTATGGACAAGATGCAGTCGAGCCAGTTCAAAGTCTCTGGGCTTCTTCAGCTGACCTATCTTGGTTCTGAAACTACACAGCCGTTGGAGACCTATTCTAGGTCTGGACAAACCAAGCCTTTCGGAGACCATCAGGACATCCCTCCAACAAGGGGAGTGGGTTACCTCAGTAGATTTCAAGGATGCCTTCTTCCATATACCTATACAGGAACAATCCAGGAAATACCTGAGATTTCACATCCAAGGTCAGGCATACCAGTTCAAGGCCCTGCCGTTCAGTTTGTCCACAGCACCCTTGGAGTTCACCGTGATCCCAAAGGAGGTGAAACGGATGGCCATACACAAGGATTTAAGAATCCACCAGTACCTAGACGACTGGTTGGTGAGAGCCAGATCCCACCAGGCTTGTCTCCAACATACACAGGAACTAGTAAACAATGTGTCAGCAACTGGGTTGGGTGATGAACTTAGAGAAATCAGAGCTGGAGCCCAAACAAGACTTCAATTTTGTAGGCTACCAGTTCGGGAATTCATGTCCATGATAGGTTACTAACAGCTACAGAAAAGCAAGTTCATCTAGGCCGACTTCATATGAGACCCATACAGTGGCATCTCAAAAAAAAAAAACAAAAAAAAAAACTGGAGGGTACCAGAATCACTAGAAAAGGTGACCCAAGTCCCCAGGTCCCTGCACCCCCATTTACAATGGTGGCTGAAGGAAGACAATGTACTTGCAGGCCAACCATTACACCCAATAAAACATGCTCTGCAAATATTTACAGACGCATCAATAGAAGGGTGGGGCGCTCACTTAACGAGCACACTGCAGGAGGAACCGGGTCCCTTCCGGGAAGCAAGCTGCATATAAACTATCTAGAACGTAAAGCAGTCTTTCTGGCTTTAAAAGAGTTCCAAGACCTACTATGGAATCTTGACCTGGTGTACCAGGAAACAAGTGACTCTAAGCCCGACACATTCCAGGCTGGCTGAGCGTGGTAGCAGACAAGCTATCCAGGCTAGGCCAGTCTATCCAAACAGAGGGGTTTCTCCTTCCAGAGGTCTTCCACTCAATATGCAGCAGGTGGCATCAGCCCAAAATAGACTTATTTGCCATGAGGTTCAACAACAAGTTGCCTCTGTTTGTGTCACCGGTACCGGATCCCCTGGCCACAGCAGTGGATGCGCTCAGTCGGCCATGGTAGGATCTGGAAGCATACACCTTCCCACCATCAACCATATTGGGCAAAGTGGTGGAGGAGTTGCAGGAGTCCCCATGCAAGAGAATCATTCTGATTGCTCCAGGGTGGCCCAACATGCCTTGGTTTTAGGATCTAGTCCAGCCAAATCCCACTGAGCCTGCCCAATCTGCCCAACCTGTTGACAGCCATTCAATCAGATCCCTCACAGAAATCTGACAAATCTTAATCCTCATGCATGGCTCCTAGAGCCTCAGCAATTGAGGAGCAGGGCTTGTCTGAGGCAGTGGCAGCAAGAATTGAGGCTCCTCAAAGGGGATCAATCAGATCAGTCTATCAGGCAAGTGGGCCTTTTTACAAGTGATGTATCACTCCTCAGGTGGACTTCGCCCCCCCCCCCCCCCCCCCCCCAGTAAAGTCAGTTGCTGACTTCCTTATGTACCTGTTTCAGGACATGAAGTTGCAGCCCAGCACCATTGATGGTTACAGGTCAGCCATTGCTGATAGACTGGGACATTCGCCCATCAATATCAGTAAGGATGAATATCTCACTCGTCTCCTGGATAGTTTCCACTGAGACAGATACAAGGCCGGAAGGGAATCCCCTCCTGAAACCTCTCCCTGTTTTTTGCACCAGCTGACAAGGTTCATTTTGAACCAATTAAAGAGGCTTCCTTGAAGCATTTGATCTTCAAGACTTTTTTCCTCTTGGCCCTGGGGTCAGGCAAGCGTAGAAGTGAGATACATGCTTGGCAAAACAGAAATATTAGACACCAATCCGACTGGTCAAAGGTGTCCCTGTACCCATCACTCTCAAAGAATCAGGTGGCCAAAGAGGGTAACAGCCCTGGCCCCAACTCTGGATAGATCCCTCAAGTCTGACAGGTCCCTCTGTCCGGTCAGAGCATTGCGCTACTATGTGGACAGGACCTCCGATCTCAGGCAGAATAAGGAGGTGGTTTTTGTCTCCCTTTACGAAGGTTTTCGACAAAGACATCTCACCTGCCACTATCTCCTCTTGGATCAAGCAGACTGTGATCCTATGTTATGAGCTCTCCGACCAGGAGGCCCACACTTTACATCAGGGTAAAGCCCATGATGTCAGGGCTTTTTGCTGCTTCTAAGGTCTTCCAGTCGGGAGTCTCCTTAGATCCAATCTTGTCAGCCTGCCACTGAAGTCACATAATACCTTCACACAGTTCTATCTGAAGGGCGTGGCTTGGGCTGATTCAGAGCTTTACCAATTGGGCTCGGTAGTGGCTGCTCAGCAGATCCACAAGGGGCCCTTAGATTGAGGAGATTTATATATATATATATGTATAAACAGTTCTTATGTACATAAGAATTAAGTGTGGCGTGCTTCCTTCGGGAGGTTTATTTGCATTCTGGGACTGAACTCATCCCTCTCTTCCCCTACCTCAGAGCAGGTCTGCAAAAGGGGGGGGGGCGACGGCAGTATAGCCCCCCCGGGTAACCGGCTGCTGGCAACCACCATGGCCTTACAGGGTTTCCTGACCATAAGGTCAACCCAGGCCTGGCCCTATAGGTCTCCTGACGAAGTCAGCCTAGACCGTAGGTTAAAATTTGCTATTACTTGTGAGTTCACATAAGTCCCTAGTAACTTACCCGCCGACCAAGCGGTAGTTATTCAGCAATTGTCCATTGGATAGGATGTATTAACGCAATAAAATTGCAAATTTAATAAGTAAATTAAATTTTTATAAGGTAATACCCTATCCAATGGATACACAAGACCCTCCCACCGACCCCGCTATCAGCTTACTAGGGGTCTAATAGGTTTAGACAACGAAAAAGATGCTATGACGTCATGTTGTCTAGACAGGAAGTAAATACCATGCGCCACCTGGCGAATGCACAGTACTGGGACCGGCTAGCCGGTGGAAACACAGGACGTCTTTTTCTGGCGTTTGGTGTGCCGGTCTGCGCCGACCGGATTAGCAATTGTCCATTGGATAGGGTATTAACTTATAAAAATTTAATTTACTTATTAAATTTGCAATTTTCTTTCTTCCCGTCAAAAGTTGTCTTAGCATGGAAGTTTTGTGCATTTTTGGTGAAGATATTGCATCTGTTCCATAACCCACAATTTGATTGGTCGATAAATTGTCCAGATAGTATCACATTATTAATTATTACATCCCTGTAAGAACTCAGTTTTGAGCTAGTAGCAACACAGAGATTTACTTTCTCAGTGATAATTCACAAATTATTTTAGCTTGAACTATCAAATTTGGGATTTTGGTATTTGTGGACAAGGGAAGGAATTCTATATCCTGGTGGCCTATACTTTCCATTTCAAGGTGATTGGTAGCATTGCAATGGTCAGTCTTTTGGCAAGTTTTCACAATAAACCGCTTTGCACTAAAATTGATTGTAAGCATCTGAAACAGCATTAGTGCCTGAACGAGTTGCATTTTCTCTTTTCTATCTCAAAACATATTGCTTGTTTGAAGCAGCCATTTAAATGTATGTATGGCCTTAATATTTTACGGAATAATCAAGAAAGTTGTGCAGTAATGTTCACCAGACTGTAGTCATTTTGCAAAACGTGTACAATATTGAGGCATTTTGGGAAATTCCTCGTGAAATAGTTGAGTGTCAACTGATTGGTAGATTTTATTCCTCTTCCAAGGGGGCTATTATTTTCATGACAAAATGTCTATTTCTCTATTTATCCATTTGTATGTTTGTTTGTTAGGATTATGGAAATATTACTGGATGGATCTTCCTGAAAAAATGCAGAAAATGGGTCTTGGTCCAACTTAGATCATATTAAATCTTGAGATAGCACGTAGTGTTTTCTTCCTTGGACAAACAAAAGAATTCGTACCAAGAAAAATCAATGGACAGCTATTGTATTTTGTATTGTATTTATCAACTTATATTGTTTACTATTGTATTTGTACTACGATGGAATAATAAAAAAAAAACTGTGAAAAAAAAAAATCTTGAGATAGATCTGGGTTACTGCAGGCATACAAAAAAAAATAATCTGGATTTACCCAATTTGCTTATTATTACATACTTTGTCAGAGGTATGCACTCTCTGAGAGCTCTTGTTAAATAATGCTAATATATTTAAATTGTAGATGAGTCATACTGGAGCCGTGGTTACCGGATGTCTGTGGCAGAGTCTGCAGTCCCCCTCTTTCTGAAGCACATTGCACACGATGTATTTGTATGCGGCAAGTCAATCAACCTTATAAGAATCATTGAACCTCAGGTGAGCTGCAGTTTCAAAAAAGCCAAGCCAAATAGATTACGATTAAAAGTAAATGATGATTTTGTCTCAAATGCTTGTGTAAGTTTAAACTTGTGTAATTTGTGGTCATCCTGTGTAGATTTGATATTGGTACTAGTTTGCAAAATGTGCACAATTCCACTTTTTGTGCTGGACTGTTGTACATATTCTTATAATTTTGTAAATTTAAGCATGAACATTCACATTAAGTTTGTTATATCTATTACACGTTTGATAGTGCAGTTTGTTTTGTGCAGCACTTTCTCCTGAGAATGGATAAGGAGTACCCGTCAGTGAGGATCAGTTTCTCAGAGGCTGACTTGTCATTGCTGGAGACCAGATGTGGTGTGTACATGAGTAGGATGAGAGAGATAGCCAGACAGCAGAAACAGACCAGGTCTCTAGTCTTATAGTGTGTGGTCTTATAGGTTCCAAAATGGCACTATTCACCCAACAACTTCTTTTAGCGACAAGTGTTTGAAGTTTGTATATTTTACAACAATGAGATATTGTCAATGTAGTTGTTTTCTATGTTTTCACATTGTGTAGTACTTCGTATCAGGGCTTCTGAATAATGTGGCAAAGATCTAGTTCCATATCCAACTTAAACTTTCATTGTCACATTGTTCTGTCTTGCCAGGCTGGAGATTATAATGTCCCTCTTGTGTGTGATTGCATGTGCATGCATATGGATAGGGTGTATTAACGCAATAACATTGCAAATTTAATAAGTTAATTGAATTTTTATAAGTTAATACCCCATCCAATGGACATGCAAGACCCTCCCAACTGACCCTGCTATCAGCTTACCAGGGGTCTAAATAGGTTTAGACAACAAAAAAGATGCTATGACATCACTCTGTCTAGACAGGAAGGAAATACCATGTGCCACCTGCCGAATGCACAGTACTGGAACGGCCCGGCCGGTGGGAAACACATCACGTCTTTTTCTGACGTTTGGCAGGCCGGTCTGTGCCGACCGGATTAGCAATTGTCCATTGGATAGGGTATTAACTTATAAAAATTTAATTTATTTATTAAATTTGCAATTTTTGAGTTTTTACTTCACAACTCCTTTATTATTGCAGTTACAGCTTTAAGATCTCTTGAGAGGTAATAGACAACCATGTGCCAGGGAATTGAAAAAGTGGGTCAGATTGTCCCTGAATGCCCTTGCTCAAGATCCAGTTTGAGCTGTAAAGGTTATTATCTCCTGCCGGCCAATAGGCCCGGTACTGGAGATTATAAAATGCCCTGTGTCCGTGCGTGCGTCCATTCGTCACGTTTTACAAAAGCCTTTCTATCTCTTAAAATATTATAGCTAGAGCTTCCAAATTTGCAGGATAAATTCATCATTGGAAAAACTTGCCTGGGAATCTTTTTCGGCTGATTCGGAAAAACAAGATGGCCGCCACGGGTGTTAACAAGATGGCTGCCATGGTTTTTTTTTCAGGTGTTCTGCCATGGGTTTTTTTTTGTTGATTTAGATGGCTGCCATAAGTGTGTAGTTGCACTTTTATACAGCCTAAAAATAGCCTGCTTGGTATTTTTCAGACCTAGGTCCATAGCTAAGTGGCTACTTTCAGTAAAGTGCTCATAACTCCAAAACGACTGCATTTAGAGCATTTCTGTAAAATATGTTGTTCAGCTACTTTCTCCATGCCTACAAGATGATACCATTTTTAGAGGTCTATCTTGATAGCTAAGTGAGTAATAGCTATTTCATTGCGTTAATACATCTTACCTACCAGACGATAGCTATAGCCCGGCGCCAGCCGGTCCCGCCAAACGAAAGAAAAAGACGTCCCGGGTTTCACCCCCGGCAGGACCGGCACACTACAATCCACTCGCCAGGTGGCCTAGTTCCTGCCTCACTCGCCAGAGGGACGTGACGTCATAGCATCTTTTTCGTTTGGCGCGATTTTTAAAGTTGTGGATTTTTATCTGTGAACTTTTTAGTTTTATATTTGTGTTATATCTGTTTAATTTGTGTCGGAATTGTTGCCATTAGTTGACTGTTCTATCATGGCATCTCCAGGACAGAAAAAGGGTGCGTGTGGCCATATTATGGCTTCATTTGACAAACATAGTAGGTGTGCGCGTTGTCGCGAGAAAGGACAGGGTGATGACCCTTGTGTTCAAAATCTGCAGTGTGACTTTTGCAGTGTCCTTACCCCGGAGCAAGTGCTCAAGTTAAGTACTCCTACCTATAAACTCAGAAAGGAAAAGGCTAAAGCAAAGGAAGTGTTAGTCGATCCGTCTTCTGTGGTAGTACTTGATACCCAGCCAGAACAAGAACCTGCTGTTTCTGTTTCTTCTGCTCCGGATTTGTCCCTTCCTGTGCCTCAGTTTAAGAAAGATCTTCAAGAACTGGACGAAAAGTGGGCCACTCGTATGGCCAGGCTTGAGGCACTTATCACTTTAGGACATCGCTCCTCACCTTCTGTGCAACAAAATCCAACATTTTCTCCGGTCAAAGTACCGGTCTCTCATGCTGCTCCAGCAGGTGCTCTTTCCCAGACACCCTTTTTTGTCTCTACTTCGGCTTCTTCCGGCCCAGCCGGCCCGGCTTTTGGCCCGGATGAGCCTAGAGATCAGGATTTTTCCTTTGCTGACAGACAATCTCCACTTCAAAACCTCTACCCGGAAGCAGAACCTATGTTTAAACACCCTGCTCCGGTGGCTACTGTGTCGTCAGCTGCTATGTCTGCTTCCTCTCAATCTGCATTTCAACAACCTTCTTCCGGCTCCGGGCCGGTCACCTTCCGCGATGTCAATCCTCAGGAAACATTTGAAGAGGGTGAGTTATCTGACGCAGAGGAATCCCCAGACTTGGAAACCTCAGACCCGGACCGGGTCCTCAGTGAAGATCAAAATTACCGCGAGACTGTGAGAGGCGTCCGCGCGATCATGGGATGGACACACATTCCTGACCTGGAGTTTTCTCCGCAATCCCGCACTGATAATCCTTGGGCAGGTCACCGTTCTCAGCCTGTGGGCAAGATTTCTGTGGATCTTCCACCGGAAGATTGGTTGTGCCGAAAACTAGAAACTCTAAACCTTGTACTGATAGAAGGATATCCTTCAAAATCTAGTGATCCAGGTGGCCTGCATGTGGACCAATTCCTCAGACCCCCCAAATCCCAGAGCAGATGGTATGGGATACACCCGGCGGAGCCTACAGATCCAACTAGGCCGGGTAAATCGGTGAATTCTTGGCCAAATGATGCGGCGAAGATCAATAGTTCATTCCCCAGGATTTCAACCATATCTTCTGCATCTCCTCAGCCTCCATCCCGCCCACTATCACAAGACACTATGCGTAAGTGGGAGAAAGCAGCAAAAGAGTCTTCATATATTTGCAACCAGTCAGCGGGGTTTAATCGCTGTATTACCAAAATACAGGATGCCTTCCAAGAACAATTGCATATTTTACAAAGTGAACTTAAGAAAGGCAAGTCCTCTGTCAAAGCTCAAGGTGCATTGGATGAACTTTTATATTTATCCTCATTTAACCAGAATGTCAGTTTCGCCATGGGTAAATCTCTACAACATTTGGCAGACTTTACATTTGTGCAGATGGCAAATTTGACCCTACTCCGTAGGGATTCATACTTGGAAGCTGTGAAACCGGGGATTAAACCAGATACTTTCAATTCCTTGAGAAATTGCCCCCTGAATGGATATGGTTTATTTCCAGATGCTGCTATTAGAAAAGCTGAGGATGAAATAAACCAATTAGAAGCTTCCCGACGTACTTCCCAGCCCGGCCCGGGCCGCGGGGGGTTCGCCGGTAGAGGCAGAAAACAGAGATACCAACCCTACAGTACTGGTTGGAAACCTCAAGACACTGCTAAAACAACTTCTCAAGCCGGAAAGGAACTACCAGCTTGGAAAGCGTTTGGTTCCCGCAATAGAGGCCGGGGCAGAGGCCGGGGTGGTCAACCCGGACGTGGTACCAAGATGGCTCATGAGAAGACACAGTATAAATGACAATTACTGCAAGTCAAGTCCGGTGCCGGTGGCCCGGCCAGTCAGTTCTGTGAAAAGTGTCGTAACAAGAAACTCTTTTGTATCTGTTCCAACAAATGTTTCTTATCATGTTGTATGTCGTGTACCTACTGTAACAAGGTGGCAGTCACAAAAGAAAGACGTAAGGCCAAAATCAAAGATCAAAAGTCAAATAAAGTGTGTGAAAAGTGCTTCTTTTGTCGGTCACTTTGTTTCTGCTCCAAATGTTCCAAATGTCCCCAATGTTGCAAGTGTCCAACCAGTGGGGGGACGTCTTCAGAGTTTTTGGGAAATATGGGCTCACAAGGGTGCAAACCCAAAAGTAGTGTCCATATTAAAGGAGGGTTATGTTCTTCCCTTCAAAGTAAGACCTCCCTTAGTAAGGGATCCCCTGATAGTAAGTGGCTATGCAAACCCCATCAGAGACTCCCACTTGCAAACAGCTGTACAAGCTCTGATCGAGAAAAAGGCAGTAGAGAGGGTCAGGGTTCAAACCTCACTAGCCTTTTTCAACAGACTGTTCATTGTCCCAAAGCCAAACCACAAGTGGCGGCCAATCTTGGATCTCAGTACTCTAAATCAGTTTTTATGCGTAAAAACATTCAAAATGGAGACTCCAGAGACAATCCGGACCTCTCTACAACAAGAGGAGTGGGTGACATCGCTAGACTTCAGCGACGCCTACTTCCACATCCCAATTCACTACACATCCCGAAAATTCCTCAGGTTCCACTTTCAGAACCAGTCGTACCAGTTTCGGGCACTTCCCTTTGGCCTGTCAACAGCTCCCATGGAGTTCACTGGTGTGGTCAAAGAGGTCAAGTTAATGGCTCAGTCACAGGGTATAAGAATCCACCAGTACCTAGACGACTGGTTGATTCGAGCCCCTACCAAAGAATCTTGCCACCAGGGAACCCAGTCCCTCCTAGCCCTTTGCCAGGAGTTGGGCTGGATGGTAAACATGCAAAAATCAGAACTGGAACCCCAACAAGTCTTCGACTTCGTAGGCTACCAGTACGACCTACTCAACGGAGTAGTCAGGCCTACTCAAAACCGTTGGGAAGCCCTTCAACAAAAAATAACAGTGCTTTTACAGAACAGATCTTGCCGAGTGAGAACTTTCATGTCTCTTATAGGTCTTCTCACTGCGACAGAAAAACAGGTGACCCTAGGCAGACTGCACATGAGACCTATTCAGTGGCACCTCAAGAAACACTGGAGAGTCCCAGAATCTCTGGAAAAGGAGATCCCAATTCCGAGGTCTCTCCATCAGTACCTGCAGTGGTGGATCCAAGAGGAAAATGTCCTAAAGGGTCAGCCCTTACACCCCCTGCGACACGCAGTTCAAATCTTTACAGACGCCTCAAAAGAAGGCTGGGGTGCTCACTTAGGCGACTTCACAGCAAGCGGTACTTGGTCAGTGCCCGAAAGCAAGTTGCACATAAACTTCTTAGAACTAAAAGCCATGTTGTTAGCACTAAAAAGATTCCAACATTTAGTGCAAGGAAAGGTCGTCCTGATTGCCACAGACAACACTACGGTTGTAGCATACATCAACAAGGAAGGAGGTATGAGGTCAGGCTCACTCTGTGCCCTTCTTTGGCGGCTCCTATGTTGGTGCAGCCTCAATCAAATAGTACTGAAGGCCAGACACATTCCAGGCCGTCTGAATGTAATTGCAGACAAATTGTCTCGCCAAAGGCAGGTCATTCAGACGGAGTGGTCCCTCCATCAAGAGACCTTCGACCTCCTTTGTCAAACCTGGCATTATCCCCGAGTGGACATGTTTGCAACAAGGTACAACTGCAAGCTAGTTCAATTTGTGTCCCCAATTCCAGACCCAAAGGCCTGGTCAGTGGATGCTCTGACATTGTCCTGGGAGGACCTGGACATGTACCTCTTCCCCCCAGTGTCTCTGATGGGGAAGGTGGTCAGCAAGCTGTCAGATCACTGGTATCGCAGAGCAATCCTGATTGCCCCGGGATGGCCCAACATGCCTTGGTTTTGGGACCTAGTGGAGCTCTCTGCGAGGGTTCCTCTTTGTCTTCCACACCACCCAGATCTAGTGACCCAACCTTTCAACAAGGCACGTCACAGGGATCTGACAAACCTAAATCTCCATGCCTGGCTCCTAGAGCCCAGACAATCAAGGAGCAGGGGTTCTCTAGCCCAGTGGCGTCAAGAATTGAGGCGCCTCAAAGACGTTCAACCAGAACAGTCTACGAAGCGAAGTGGGCCGTTTTTATCAGATGGTGCGAAACAAGTCAGGTGGACTTCAGGAACCCATCTATAAAACAAATAGCAGATTTCCTCCTGCACCTTTTCCAGGAGAAAAATCTCCAGCCCAGCACCATTGACGGTTACAGGTCAGCCATTGCAGACAAACTGGGAAATACCTCGATTAATGTCGGCAAGGATGAAAATTTGACTAGACTGTTAGACAGTTTTCACAGGGATAGACCCAAAGGACGCAGGGGGGTCCCTGCTTGGAACCTCTCCCTAGTTTTACACCAGCTTACAAAAGCACCTTTTGAACCCCTCAGAAAGGCTTCTCTGAAACACCTTACTTTCAAAACTGTTTTTCTCCTAGCCCTGGCTTCAGGAAAACGCAGAAGTGAGATACACGCTTGGTTAAACAAAAATATCAGACACCAAGCTGATTGGTCCAAAGTTTCCCTCTACCCATCACCAAGCTTCTTGGCGAAAAATCACTTGGCAAAAGAGGGACCAGAGTGCGTGGCCCCTGTGGTCATCCCGGCCTTAGCCCCCACTCTGGATAAGTCTTTAAAGGAAGACAGATCCCTTTGCCCCGTTCGGGCTCTGCGCTACTACCTGGACAAAACACAGGACCTAAGAACGGGAAAGGAGTTAGTTTTTGTCTCATTCAAACAAGGTTTTGACAGGGACATCTCTCCTGCCACTATCTCGTCCTGGATCAAACAAACAGTAGTGTTGTGTTATGATCTCTCTGACCAAGAGTCCTTGACCTTACATCAGGTCAAGGCCCATGATGTTAGGGCCTTTGCGGCCTCCAAAGCTTTTCAAGGTGGCATATCTCTGGACCAGATCCTAGCAGCATGCCACTGGAAGTCCCACAACACCTTTACACAGTTTTACCTTAAGGATGTTGCCTGGGCAGATAAGGAGCTTTTTCACTTGGGTCCTGTGGTGGCGGCCCAGCAGATCCACCACTAGTCCCCTAAGCGTCTTTGTATATAATTATATATAGTGTACATACTAGTTAGTTTTAGGTGCAGGCGCACTTTTAGCCTATGCCTTGGCTTCTCAAAGTTTTTTACTTCAGAGTAATTCTCTGGGTATAGGACTTTCCCTACTCTTCCAGGTTAACCGTGGGAATCATGGACTTGAACTCTTGCTCTCTTCCTCCCCTCAGAGCAGTCAAAAAAGGGGGGGGGGGGGGGGGGGGGGGCAGGTAGGTCTAGATACCCTTGAGACTAACATGTCTCCTCAAAGGGCTAGAACCTCACACCTAGGTATAATATAAGAGTTCTCTCCAATCCTCAGAAGGCTGCCCTCCTTCCACTGGGTAGTTATTCTAGCTATCGTCTGGTAGGTAAGATGTATTAACGCAATGAAATTGCAAATTTTAATTAGTAAATTAAATTTTTATTAGTTAATACCTTACCTACCAGACGGGAAATTCCCACCCGGCCTTCCCCGCTTCCAGCCTTCATCATTCAATCTTAGGGACGAAAAAGATGCTGTGACGTCACGTCCCTCTGGCGAGTGAGGCAGGAACTAGGCCACCTGGCGAGTGGATTGTAGTGTGCCGGTCCTGCCGGGGGTGAAACCCGGGACGTCTTTTTCTTTCGTTTGGCGGGACCGGCTGGCGCCGGGCTATAGCTATCGTCTGGTAGGTAAGGTATTAACTAATAAAAATTTAATTTACTAATTAAAATTTGCAATTTTCTGTTTTTAACAATGACCAAAATGAGTAAGTTGCTTTTATCTTTGTAACTGTTCCTTACAATATTGGTCTCAAATATGTTGTTGAACAACTCCTTCATGTACTATATCATGGTGAGGTTTCCAAGGTGTAGCACCATAGCTAGCTGAGTAATAGCTACACAAAGTTTAACATTTGACCATTCAGCAAGTCACTTATGACTCAAAAACTATTGAATACACAGGATTTTTGTCAAATATGTTGTTTATCTACTTTTTGATGTACTGTGTCGTGGTGAATTTTCAGAGCTGTAAGTCCATAGCTAACTGAGTAATAGCTACTTTTAAATTTCTTAATTTTAACATTGAATAAATCACTTATACCTCCAAAACTATTGAATTTAGGGAATTATTGTCAAATATGTTAATCGGTTATTTTTTAATGTTCTGTGTCGTGGAAAAGTTTCAGAGCTGTATTTCCATAGCTAACTGAGTAATGGCTACTTTGAATTTCAACAATGAGTAAATCACTTATAACTCCAAAACTATTAAATTTAGAGAATTATTGTCAAATATGTTGTTCACTTACTATTTGATGTACTGTGTCATGGGAAATTTTCACAGCTGTATCTCCATAGCTACCTGAGTAATAGCTATTTTGAGGGTTTCCATTGAGTAAATCACCTTTAACAGCAAAACTGTTGAATTTAGAGGATTTTTTTCAAATATGTTCTTCACCTACTTTTTGATGTACTGTGAAATGGCAAATTTTGAGAGCTGTAGGTCCATAGCTAACCGAGTAATACCTACTTTAATGGTTCTCCATTGAGTAAATCACTTATAACAGCAAAACTGTTGAATTTAAAGGATTTTTCTCAGATATGTTGTTTAGCTACTTTTTTATGTACTGTGTAATGGCAAATTTTGAGACCTGTATGTCCATAAGTAACTGAGTAATAGCTACTTTGATGGTTCTCCATTGAGTAAAGCACTTATAACAGTAAAACTATTAAATTTACAGGATTTTTGTCAAATATGTTGTTCATGTACTTTTTAATGTTCTCTGTCATGGCAAAGTTTCAGAGCTGTAGGTCCATAGCTAACTGAGTAATAGCTACTTTCATGGTTTTCCATTGAGTAAATCGCTTATCACAGCAAAACTTGAATTTAAAGGATTTTTGTCAAATGTGTTGTTCACCTACTTTTTGATGTATTGTGTAATGGCAAATTTTGAGACCTGTAGGTCCATAGCTAACTGAGTAATAGCTACTTTGATTTTTGCGGAAAATGAAAAAGTCTTAATATCTCGAAAACTGTAAGAGATAGAGCGATTTTGAGTGAATTTTTGACCCGCAGGGTAGTACATGAGGGTAGTACATACTATACAAAAGGGAAAAAATTCAATTTTTCAATTTTCGCCACTTTTGGCGGCTATCTTGGATTTTTAGCAGAAAATAAACATTGAAAATATCTTCAAAATGGTAACAGACAGAGCGATTTCGAGCGAATTTTTGACCCACGGGGTAGTACAACAGTATTCTGTGCCTAGGGGAAAAATGTCATCTTGGATTTTAGCGGAAAATGAAAAATTGTGAATATCTCGGAAAAGGTATTTCCGCCCCTTTAATGCTCAGCGGGAGATACACACCGCAGCAGTGGTCTTGTTTTCATGTATTTTCAGCATATAATTTGCATAGTATTTTCTAGAATGGAATAAGGTTGCATATCATATTTTTTGGAGTCAGAAAATGTTTTGCAAAAGGATTTTGTCCACTGAATGGGTTTCAAGGTCATCTTTATTGCCCTAAAATGTCAAGTTTTAAAATTTTCCCGCTTTGACCAAAAAGCTAACTATAATTTAACTGTTGCTCTCTTCACTTTGGCCAGCATAATTTTTATATCATTTAATAAGTAATCCCCAGAGGGTGATCATACCACTACATTGATCTTGTGATTTGAAGTACCATTTGTCGTATGATGTATGTGATAGGGACTTAAATTAAGTCCTCAGCTGCATTTACATAACATTTCATTATTCAGCATTGCCATTTGTGTCATAGTCTGTTTATTGATCAGTATCACAGAAGTGAGTTTAGCAACCAGAGTTGGCCAGAAATCACTTCTACCCTCAGATAAGAAGTCTTTTGTTCACCACAGATTCTATAGTCTTGCTGTGATAGTTTTAAGTGTTGAAAATGCTGTGTTTATGTTACAGACAAGAGATGCTGCAAGCAGAAGCCCTGGCCAAGCAGGAGTTGGCCATCAGGGCCAGACGTGTAGCAGCAGCTGAACTGGAGAGATTACAAGGTAACAGTAGAGATAATATTGATAACAGTAGCGTAAGCATTGAAAGTATATCCTATGTCTTTGGCTCTCTGATTACCACTACCTTGTATTGTTTTCTTTTTGTATACATTGAAGTGGTCACTGTTTTGTGTTTTACCCGATCCGTGTCTGTTTTTTTGTAATTTTTTCTCACATCTCTTGTTTTACAAACAGGGTAAAAACTTCCTCCTGGTTTATTTAACAATTAAAGACAGTAACAGACTTGTGGCAATGAGGTTTGGCTTCTCACTGGTTTCCGAGACAACAAGGATATATGGTGGATACCACTATGATTGAATTTTGTGTTGGAATGTTTGTCTACATTCAGAACCTTAAGATCAGTTTTTGTATGAAAAAATGTGTTCTCTACAAACTGCAAACTAATTTCAGCATGGCATACCCTGTTATCGGTGGGATAGATAATCCTCTTGACAATCCTGGAACTATGCTTATGTGTATGAGTTTTGTGTACATTACTAGAATACAGCTATCCAGTGTACTCAAAACTATTGTAAAATTGGGCCCACTGTATTAATTTCATTTGTTTTTGTTTGCGAGAAAGTTTTTATGGTTATTTCAAATTACACATTACAGAAGAACCAAATGCTGAAAGAAAAAAACTTTTGAAACATTGGGACTACTTTCAAATTAGCCTTAAACTGCAGTAACATACGTTGAGAGTATAATCTACATGTGATATTTCTTCCCTTTTACATTTACCTGTGTATTTCTGGTAATGAATTCAGACAAGGCAGAGGCTGTCAGAAAAGCACAAGATCAGAAAAAGAGAAAACTATTCACTGAACTCAAAACAGAAATGGAAAAAGACCTCAGAGTAAGTGGTGAGCCTGTATGCTGGTGCACATAAAACTACAGTTTCATAGTTATTGTTATCAGTTTGTGGTTGTTACTGATCATAATAGGGTTAGTAGTGTCTGTAAGTCTGTTAAATCAAGTATGGTACCCCTACTTTGTACTGTAATTAGGACATCCAGTGCAATCGGATGTCCTTCAGGTTTCGTCAGAATTTTTTTTTTCCTCTTCACTTTCTACTTTTCCTCATTACAGCGTCATTACTGTGTTCGTTTAGGGTCAGGGGGACAACTTCTGAAATTTTTTTTTTTACGACCGTCATCTTGCTTCCAAGATGGCCACCATCCATTTTTAAAACTTGTGTGGACTCTAAATCCAGATTGCTTTTGACCGATTGTCTTCAAACTTTGTACAGCCATTGATATTACTCATGGGAGGAAACCTATTGATTTTGGGCAAAATTGATTAAAAAACATGGCTGCCAGAGGCAATTTTTTAAAATGCAACTTTACCAATGTGATGCTAAGTACCACAAGGCTTGCTTCAAATGTCTCATTAATGTTCCTATTGTGTTTTTCCGACGTGTTTCGCCCCATATAGAACATTTTTTGCCATATTAAAAAAAATATGACATGTAATAATGATAACTGACTTCTGCATGTCTCTGAAGGAGGTCCCAAGGCCTGCAGGCCTTTTTCTCTAGTGTTTGTTATCTTTGTTCCCACATACATGGTAGCTGTTAGCTGATGACCAGTTCTTTACAGTAAAAGTGACCCCACCTGACCTATACCTCATATCCCAGGACGTTTTGTTGTATATTCACAAGGTCAAAAAGCTTATATCTTGACTTTAAATGTCAAGATCTATGGTGGACTTTGTAAGGCCTGGTTAATGTCTGTGTTATCAGTTTTATGAACTTGCAAAAAAGTGATGCTAAATCTCTTTGAGGTCATGCAGAGAGTTCGGAGTTCTAAACAAGACCCTTTTAGCCATGTTTTGGCATATTTTAGCTTGTGGTTATGGAAATACACAATGGAACCCATTCAATTTTGCAAGGGAGCTCAACACACTATAGGCCATTAATATCTAGTACCTTGAGCAACTTTGTTCATCCTTCCTTTGACCCCTGCTCCAAGGTCAGACTGAATTTTCTCTCCAAAATGTCATATCTCTTAATGGATCAACTTGTTAGAAATCATAAATTGTAAATCTTTCCATGGTTTGAGCTTTTACCCCTGTTTTAAGGTCAACTGGGTCTTGGGTTGATTTTCAATAAAGGCTGTACATCTCATTATTGAATCAAAGGGTCTGAATGTGAACTAACTTACATTAAATCATAATTTTAAATCTTTTGTCATTGTCAAATGTGGCCTTGACCTTTCCTTCAAGGTGAAATGATGTCACCATACATTATTTGAGGAAATTTTCTGCATATTGCAGAGAATATATCCCGTCTGATTGTATGCTGCATCAAGACACCATCTCTAGTTATATGATCTTATTGATATGTTGAAAAATTTTTCAAAACTTGGCTTTGATGGCTTTCAGTATTTTCAGAATAAATATTTTAAAAGTTTGAATTGATGTCAAAGTAATTTTTTCTTTCAAATGCATATGTTAAAGTGTCTTTTCAATTTGTGTAGCATGTAACAAATTGTGTGTAGATTTTGCATTACATGTTAATTAGTCCTATTATTTGATTTTAAATTCTCTTTTAGTCTGGAATTATAATTTTGTCTGATAAAGTATACAACATTGTGAATTGTGTATATGATTTTTACAAATATGGGAAACAATAAAAAATGAAAAAAAAATGTTGAAATTTAAATTCAACTCATAACAACCAGTCTGTGCTCACTCTGTCGACTTGTATTTGTGACAGAGGCGGGCAGCTGAGCAGGAAGTGGAGAGGACTGAAGATGCTCATCGTGTTGCCACAGTGACCAGACAAGAAGTCTTGGATTCCAGAGTCAATGAGGAGCTTGAGAGACAGGCCAGGTGAGAAGAGAAAAGAAATATTGAACCTGTGTTATTGGTTCAAATGTGTGTTTTATTGCATAGCTCAGAAAATCTTATTTTTATGCCATTTTTCTTTCCAGTTAAACATGTTTTGTTCTTTCATTGATTAACTTTCACTGTAGTTTATGGCTACTTTACAAGCCATTAAGTGGGTATTGAGATAAGTCGTGATCATAAACTAATGCTGTTTTGTTCACAAGTGTATCGGGATTGATGACCTTCACTTTACCACAATCTGCGATATATAAATGAAATTGGTCAGTGAGTAATTCTTTAACATTAATGTTTTTGTATTGTCAATAAAATCTTATCTGTGGCTTTGAATGATGTTTTCTCTGTAGTGTCAGAACTGTTTCATGATTTGATTGCATTGGATTTTGCTGATGCCTAACTTTGACCATGCCCTGGGTCTGTTCTTTTAGGGAGGAGATGCTGGAGTACTATGCACGCCTGTCAGCAGAGGCCACAGAACGGGAACAGCGTGCCTTGTGGCACATCAGACGTAAAGAGCTTGCGGTAATCCGACGAGATTTCATGGAGAGAGAGGAGAAACTGCTTAAAGAACTGCAGTTAGCTACAGAACAGGTAACTGTGTATTCATTATCATACACCTGACTGAATTGCAATCAGCTACATGACAGCTAACTGTGTAATCATTACCATACAACTGACTGAACTGCAATCAGCTATAGTACAGGTAACTGTGTACTCATTACCATAAAACTGACTTAATTACAATCAGCTACACTACAGGTATCGGTATACAAGAATAATATAGTTATTTTTTTAAGTCTTTTCAGTCAGTAGTCTGAGATGATTACATGATGTTTAAAATAAAGTGTAAACAAATTAAAAAGCTTTTAAGTAACTATTTAGGATTCTGTGTGTTGTTTTATCAGGATCTGCAGACCAATGTAAGTAATCTGCAAGTTGTGGAACAGCCCAAGTTGTTGGAAAGTGGAGTGTCCATGCCTGGCTGGGCTCAGCAAGGTGTCCGCTCTGACACCACACAGTATGTGAGTGGGGAGATGACTAGTGCATGGTCATCTCAAACCACTGACCAGCCAAGTACTGATCACGCAGACCTGCCTGCCTGGGTGAACAAAGATATGGGCAATGGGACAATGGAGGTTGGAGAGGGGACAGAGAGAGAGAGGCCCCACTCCTCCCACTCCTTCATACAGGATGTACTATACAAGCAGGCTGAAGTCAGTGATAGGCCTCATCCTGTGTATGCCACAGACAGGCCCCACCCCTCACAGACTAGCCGCCAAGGCTTGCTCAAAATAGACAGCACAGAAAAAACAGGGCTTGCACGTGCCACAGAGCAGTATGTGACTGTAGAGGAACTAAAGAAAGCCCAAGAAATGCACAAGATACACACAGGGGAGACTGGGATGCAGGAGATGAAGCACCCATCAATGTCTGTCATACAGGACCTCATCTATTCTCATGACACTCAGACAGCACATGTGACCAACAGTACAGAACATCAGTCTGATCAACAGGAAGGCAGTACAGAGGAGCATGAAAAACAAGTCATGGAGCAAGAGGTACAGAAACAGTTACAGATGAAAATACAGAGTCATGTGAAAAGCCCCACTTACAAAAGACAGACTACAACACAGATCAAGGTGGACAAGCAGAGACATGCTACAACTGAGTCCAAACAGGAAGCTGAGCACAAGTCCTCAGTCAAGGTACAGCAGCCAAACCAGGTGAACACAATGTCGGAAGCCCGGGACCTTCTGCCTCATACCAAGCTGGTGGGAGGTACGAGGATCACCAGTCAGTCTGAGGCTGACTCTGTGACCAGACCACACACCAGGCAGGTCAGTAATAAAGGTGCATCAGTGGAGACCACTGCAGAGGTGCCAGAAAGGAGGCAGAAGAAGTTGGTGGCGGGACAGCACTTCTCTCATCAGTCTGTGGAGGAGAGTCTGTTTCCCCGGTCACGTTTGCGTAGGAACCCAGGTCTCCATGCCAACCTGCAGTCAGTAGAGGAGCGGCTCATTGTTAAGAAGAGGAATCTGTTTGGCCATGTGTCACAGCTGTCCATGGGTGAGTATGAGATGCTGGCCCCCAGGGTGAAGAAGCAGCAGTGGCATGCCTCACAGGAATCTGACTGGTTCAGTTACCAGGTAAAGTGCACACGCAGAAAGGTGACCGGCCAGTCAGTCAGTGCGGTCTCTCAGGAGGAGGCCACATACAAGCCTCAGATTAGGGTGAGCCAGACGGCACATGTGTCCCAGCAATCCGCAGACACCGATCAGGACGAGCTCAGACTGACCAAGTTCAGGCAGCAGAACATCCATGGACACACGTCTGACTCCACTGCGCAAAGGCTGCTGTATGGACAGGACTACGGCACTGGCACACTGACCCTCATTGAAGAACAACAAGCAGGTAAACTACAGCAGAGTGAGTGTACTATGTTTAAAATTTCATCACATGTTGTAGTAATAATCCATTACAGACCACATTTTATACAGAATTAAAGTCTGATTTGCCACTTAAAACCATGCAGTTGAAGCCTAAGTGGTTATAAACCGCCAATAAGACTTTAATTCTGCATAAAGTCCAATCATTAATGGATAATTACTTTTGTAATATGATTTATATGAAACTTTATATACATGTACTTAACTATTTCACAATTTACCTTACTAGACAAACTTTTATAAAGAACTATAATCTGGCCATTTCAATCGCTCGACCAACATAAATTGTGGACACAAGCTTGATCTATTTTTGTTTATAACAAAAACAGACAATATCCTTTGTTATCAATATTTTTTAGCATTCAGTTTTAGCAGAGTCATGCTGTGTTGTCCTATGTCTTATCTGTGAAAAATTAGATCTACTGATCAAGTTTATAGAATCTGAACCTTTCTGAGACAGATATATTCTGATTGCTGCGTTGCAATCCCCAAGTGGCAATAACTTGGTAAATTGTTCATGAGCTGTATTCTGAGTAAATATATCCAAGTGATATCAGAGTTAAAGGGACATTTCACTAACATTTTAAAGGAAATAAGTTATCAGCTTGATATCCTCTAAACCAGTATATATGGTCTGTAGTAGATATATGAATTTCTGGAAAGTTATTTGCTATAAACAGAATAGTTATGTTATAGGAAAAAAGACATATTTGAGTGCTTTATGATGACTATCGATTGGCTGGATATTAAAGCCACAGAGCCTGAAGGGCTGAGTGCTTTAATACAGCCGATCGATAGGTTAAAACCATCATAAAGCACAAGAATTGGTCTTTTATTCCTATTCTAAAATTGTTAACTCGATATTTTATTCAAAATAAGGGGTAAATCTTATGCAAAAATCAAGACAAATCCAATGCCATGTTGGCTGTTCCATTAACTAAACATGCATAGTGATGGATGTGCAAACAGCCCTTTGGTTAAAATATTGTTAGGAAATCCCCCACATAATTCCGTGATCTCATAAATATTAATGAGTAGTTGATCTTCAAATGAAATATTGATAAAAATCCCCACTGAATTATTTGACTTCATATTTGCTGCATATAATTTATGTTTTTTTATGTCCACCCCGTCCGGTGTCCGGCGTCCCACTTGGTTTCCAGACATTTTAGGCAACAGTTCTTATCCTATCTTTACCAAATTTGGCATGCAGGTTTATTGGGTTAATAGCTTGTATGGGATTGCTTTTGTTGATGATAGCTCTATAGCTAACTGAGTAATAGCTACTTTGCTACTTTTGAGTATCTCTTTGGTTTCCAGACATTTTAAGGAATACTATTAAGCCTAGCTTTCTGAAATTTGGTATGGAGGTTCATTGGGTTAATAGCTTGTATGGGATTGCTTTTGGGGGGAATTGCTTCATAGATGAGTGAGTAATTAATTAAATAAATGAGTAATTGGCTATTTTGAATACTGAAAAAGGCAAATTTGCTCATATCTCCTAAACCGTGCGAGATAGAGCGATTTCGTCGAAATTTTCGACCCACAGGGTATCTAAGGAATGTAATCTTTGCAATTTTCAAAAAATTTACCCCTCCCCAAAAATGGCAGCCATTTTGAATTTTCAAACACAAATTTGCTTCTCTCTCCTTAACCGTGCGAGATAGAGTGATTTTATTGCGTTAATACATCCTATCCAATGGACAATTGCTAAACCGGTCGGCGCAGACCGGCCCGCCAAACGTCAGAAAAAGACGTCCTGTGTTTCCACCGGCCAGCCGGTCCCTAGTTCTAGTGCACTCGCCAGATGGCGTGTCGTACTTCCTTCCTGTCTAGACAGCGTGACGTCATAGCATCTTTTTCATTTGGCGCATGTTCAAGTGTACACGAAAATTTTTTCTGAGCTTAATTTCAGTTTTTTTGCCAGAGTAGTTATTAAAGTGTTGTGAAATTTTATCTACGGATTCTTCACACTATATAGAACTTCATGTCTTCTCCAAGTCAACGTCGTGGGGGTTGCGGCCACATGATGGCTGGTTTTGACTTACACAGCTTCTGTGCACGCTGTCGTGACAAGAAAAAGGGTAAGGATCCCTGTGTTGAGAAGCCTAATGTAGAATGTCAGCTTTGTAAAGCTCTCACGCCAGAGCAAGCTTCCCAGCTAGCAACCCCTTCATATAAACTCCAGAAGGAGAAGCGTGATAAGGCGGAATCTACACCATCTAAGAAGGATTCATCTTCTTCAACGTTAGTCACTCTCAGTCCCACCGTTGTGGACCCGGCACGAGTGTCGGTAATAAGGGCAGTGGATGGCCAGGACACTGGTTTGAGTGTACAGCCAGCAGAAAAGAAGAAAAAGGTAGAGGAGAAGAAGTCGGTCAAGCCCAAGCCTTCTACCTCAACTGCGGCTGCAGTATCCACCAACCAGAAATTTCAAGAGCTGGACCAGAAATAGTCGGATTGGTACAACCGGCTTGAGGCTCTCTTACTGGCTAAGCCCTTAGACCGACCTCAACAGGAACCGACATTCAGCACTGTGAAGGTGGTCCCTACCCACTCACCACCACCTAATGTCATCAGGTCGGAGCCTTTTATCAACCCTGCCGACCAGCCATTTACCCAGACTTCTGATCTACCGGCCACATCTTCAGACCTACCTGCTGTGGGTGCTGCTACCGACCCACCGGCCTCTTCTAAGAAAACTGACCGACCTTCAACCTCTGATAAGCCCTCCAGTGCCTTCCAGCTGACCAGAAAGGACACTAGTGATTCAGAGTCGGACAGTGAGCAGTCAGACCGACCTCCCCTGGACATTTTTGTAGAGGAGGGCGAATTATCAGATGATCCGGATGCCACAACTAATAACCCCGAACAATCATTGTCAGAAGAACAGTCATACCGGGAGACAATGAGGGGCATTAGAAGTTACATGGGATGGACACACATCCCTGATATTGAATCTGCTGCCGGTTCCTCAGATGATAACCCTTTTGCCGGGCCTAAGATGCAAACCCAGGGCAAGGTTTCAGTTCACCTTCCAACAGATGAGTGGCTCTGCCGAAAAATCTCCAAACTGAACCTTACACTTACAGATGGATATCCATCTCGTGGGGCAGAAGCCGGCGGTTTGCACAGGGATCAGTTCCTAAAACCCCCAAGATCTCAGGCAAAGTGGTATGGGGCCCACCAGCAAACTAAGAGTGATACTGCTGAGACTGTGTCATCCTGGAGTTCGGATGCAGCTAAATTGAACAATGGCTACCTGAGGATAGCAAGACAGGCCGGAATCGCCACCAGCCCTCCCCAGTCACGGCAAATCTCTCAAGATTCTTTGAGGAAGTGGGAGAAAAGTGCCCGGGAGTCGTCTGTTATCTTCAACCGGGCTGCAGGTTTCAACCGCTGTTTAGTTAAAGTGCAGCAGGATATGCAGTCGCAGTTGAAAGCAATCAGATCAGAACAGAAAGGGAAGTCAACTTCCAAGGTGACAGAGGCCACAGAGGAAATGCAGTTCCTTCTGGACTTTAAGTCTAGTATCTGCCAGGCCATGGCCAAGTCCATGGAACATTTAACAGACTTTGTTTTTGTGACTATGGCCAACACCACCTTACTCAGGAGAGATTCGTACCTAGCGTACTTGAAGGCCGGAATTAAAGCAGATACGATGGCTGCTCTCAGAACAGCACCTCTCCACTCTATTTCCGGACAGTGTGTTAAAGCAAGCTGAAGAGGACATTAGTGCTTCTGACAAGGGTCGGTCTGGATCAACATACAAGAAAAATCGCTTCCACCCTTATGAAAGGCCGGAAACTAAACCGGACAACAGACAGCAGGATAGGCCGGCTTGGAAGAACCTCTCACGTGGCCATAACAAGAGAAATAAGGGCAAGCGTCAGTACTCATCGCATCCTGCCAAGGGTCAACAGCCTTATAAATGACAATTACTGTGTAAATCTGTTACCGGACAGGCTGTTGACCTGGACAAGTGCATCACCCAGAAAGACAATAAACTGTTTAAGTTTAAATGTAAAGCATCTTGCTGCAAAACATGTTCATTCTGCGCCCGGGCACTCCCAAAAGAGAGAGTTAAGTCCCGGGTGAGCAGGTTGTTATCAGTCAAAGAACAAATTAAAATATGTCAAAGGTGCTTCTTCTGTCATTCAATTGTCTTGTGTTCAACCTGTAACAAATGTCATGAATGTTGTCTCGAATCGGCCTGTAGGGGCCCGACTTCAAAACCTTTGGCAAACTTGGTTGGATCTGGGTGCCGGTCCGAAAGTAATTCAAACCCTAAAACAAGGTTACACCCTTCCCTTTCGGATCCGGCCAAAGCTCACAAGATCTCCCACAGTCGTAAGCTGTTATGGCAATCCCCACAGGAACAGCTACCTGTTGGAGGCATTACGTCAGCTTATGGACAAAAATGCAGTAGAGCTTGTCCACAGCCAAACATCTCTGGGGTTTTTCAACTGAATATTTCTGGTCCCCAAACCCAACAACAAATGGAGACCTATCTTAGATCTGAGCAAACTAAACCTCTTTCTCAAGGTGGAGAAATTCAAAATGGAGACACCGGAAACCATCAGGACCTCCCTCCAATCAGGGGAGTGGGTCACCTCGATAGATTTCAAGGACGCCTACTTTCATATCTCCATACAGGAACAATCCAGAAAATATCTCAGGTTCCATGTCGGAGGTCAGACATACCAGTTCAAAGCTCTGCCTTTTGGTCTGTCCACAGCACCCTTGGAGTTTACAGTGGTAGCAAAAGAGGTCAAACTGATGGCCACACACAGGTGTATAAGAATCCACCAGTACCTAGACGACTGGTTGGTGAGGGCCAGATCCCACCAAGCTTGTCTTCAGCATACACAGGAACTAGTGCAGATCTGCCGAAACTTAGGGTGGCTAGTAAATCTGGAGAAATCAGAACTGGAACCCAAACAGATTTTCAACTTCGTAGGTTACCAGTTCGACCTTCAGGCAGGTCGGGTCCGACCCACTCCGGACCGGTGGCAAAGTCTTCAGGACAAAATACTTCACCTCTTATCCCTACCTTCATGTCCGGTGAGGGTTTTCATGTCCTTGATCGGGTTGTTAATAGCCACAGAAAAACAAGTTCACCTAGGTCGTCTTCACATGAGACCAATTCAGTGGCATTTAAAAAGCAATTGGAGAGTACTGGAGTCACTAGAAAAGAGGATTCCAGTGCCCAGGTCATTGCATCCACACTTGCAGTGGTGGCTAGATGAAGAGAACGTTCTCACAGGCCAACCACTACACCCAATGCAGCATGCTCTGCAAATATTTACAGACGCATCAAAAGAAGGTTGGGGCGCTCACTTAAACGAGCACACTGCAAGAGGAATCTGGTCATTACCGGAAAGCAAACTGCACATAAACTACCTAGAACTCAAGGCAGTATTTCTAGCCTTAAAAGAATTCCGGACTCTTTGTTCAGACAAAATAGTACTGGTAGCAACGGACAACACTACAGTAGTGTCATACATAAACAAGGAAGGAGGCTTGGAAGTCGGGAACTCTATGTGCCCTTCTTTGGAGAATTCTGACTTGGTGCACCAAAAATCAGGTCACCTTAAAAGCCAGACATATCCCTGGCCAGTTGAATGTAGTAGCCAACAAGCTTTCCAGGCTAGGACAGACCATCCAGACAGAGTGGTCCCTCCTTCCAGCAGTGTTCAAAACACTATGCGACAGATGGCACCAACCTCAAATAGATCTCTTTGCAACCAGATTCAACAACAAGGTCCCCCAGTTTGTGTCACCGGTTCCGGACACCATGGCCACTGCAGTAGATGCACTCAGTCTATCATGGGAGGGGCTGGACGCCTATGCCTTCCCACCGACAGCCATATTGGGCAAAGTGGTGGAGAAGTTACAGGACACCCTGTGCACGAGAATCATTATCATTGCCCCAGGGTGGCCCAACATGCCTTGGTTCTGGGACCTGGTAGCCATGTCCAGCCAGATCCCCCTGAGCCTACCACTTCTACCCAACTTATTGACACAACCCTTCAACCAGATCCCTCACAGGAATCTGTCGAATCTAAATCTCCATGCCTGGCTCCTAGAGCCTCAGCAATCAAGGAGCAAGGGTTCTCTAAGGACGTGGCAACAAGAATTGAGGCTCCTCAGAGGGGATCAACCAGATCAGTCTATGAAGCAAAGTGGTCCATATTTACAAAATGGTGCCTCTCTAATAAGGTGGACTTCAGGGCACCCCCTGTAAAGTCCATAGCTGACTTCCTTCTGTACCTTTTCCAAGACAGAAATCTACAGCCCAGCACTATCGATGGGTACAGATCTGCCATTGCTGATAAATTGGGAAACTCTACCATTAACATCAGCAAAGATGAGAATCTCACTCGACTCCTGGATAGTTTCCATAGAGACAGACCCAAGGGAAGGAGAGGAATACCTTCTGGAACCTCTCTTTGGTTTTGCATCAGTTAACAAAACCCCCTTTTGAACCGATTAAGGAAGCTTCCTTGAAACACTTGACCTTCAAGACAGTCTTCCTTCTGGCCCTTGGGTCGGGCAAACGCAGAAGTGAGATTCATGCCTGGCAGAACAGGAACATTAGGCACCAAAGTGACTGGTCCAAGGTGTCTCTGTACCCTTCCCCCAGCTTTTTATCCAAAAAAACAGCTGGCTAAAGAGGGCCCAGATAGCGTGGCCCCGGTGGTTATACCAGCCTTGGCCCCCACTCTGGATAGATCCCTCAAGGCTGACAGGTCCCTCTGCCCAGTAAGAGCTTTGCGCTACTATCTGGACAGGACCTCAGACCTCAGGCAGAATAAGGAATTGGTCTTTGTCTCCTTCAAAAAGGGATTCGATAAAGACATCTCCCCTGCCACTATCTCCTCCTGGATCAAACAGACTGTGATCCTATGTTATGAGCTCTCGGATCAGGAGGCCCGTACCATACATCAGGTTAAAGCCCATGATGTATGGGCCTTTGCTGCTTCCAAAGCCTTCCAGTCAAGGGTTTCCCTCGAACAAATCCTATCAGCCTGCCATTGGAAATCACATAACACCTTCACCCAATTTTATCTGAAGGATGTGGCTTGGGCTGACTCAGAGCTCTACCATTTAGGTCCGGTAGTGGCTGCTCAGCAGATCCACCGACAACCTAAAACCTAGAGGAGAATTGTACATATAAATAGTTGTACATATGTAAATCTTGTATATATTTTTAAGACAAAAAAAAAAAAAAAAAGTGACGTGCTTCCTTCAGGAGGTTTATTTACTTCTTCTGGGACTGAACTCACCCTCTCTTCCCCTACCTCAGAGCAGGTCTTAAAAAGGGGGGGGGGGGGGGAAACCAACCTAACTGGTTAACTAGTTCTGGTTAACCAGCTTTGGCCTTTAAGGGTTTCTTGACCTCAGGGTCGACCCAGGCCTACAAGTTTGTTAGTTCTTCTTGTGAGTTCGTTTTTAAGTCCCTAGTAACTTACCCGCCAACCAAGCGGTAGTTATTCAGCAATTGTCCATTGGATAGGATGTATTAACGCAATAAAATTGCAAATTTAATAAGTAAATTAAATTTTTATAAGTTAATACCCTATTCAATGGACACGCAAGACCCTCCCGCCGACCCCGCTATCAGTCTACTAGGGGTCTAATAGGTTTAGACAATGAAAAAGATGCTATGACGTCACGCTGTCTAGACAGGAAGGAAGTACGACACGCCATCTGGCGAGTGCACTAGAACTAGGGACCGGCTGGCCGGTGGAAACACAGGACGTCTTTTTCTGACGTTTGGCGGGCCGGTCTGCGCCGACCGGTTTAGCAATTGTCCATTGGATAGGGTGTTAAGTACTGTTAACTTATAAAAATTTAATTTACTTATCAAATTTGCAATTTCGTCGAAATTTTCGACCCACAGGGTATCTAAGGAATGTAATCTTTACAATTTTCAAACAATTTTCCCCTCCCCAAAATTGGCGGCCATTTTGATTTTTCGAATTTTTGCCAAAAATGGCAAAACACAAATTTGCTTCTATCTCCTTAACTGTGCGAGATAGAGCGATTTCGTCAAAATTTTCGACCCACAGGGTATCGAAGGAATGTGCTCTTTGCAATTTTCAAAAAATTTTCCCCTTCTCAAAAATGGCGGCCATTTTGAATTTTCGAATTTTTGCCAAAAATGGCAAAACACAAATTTGCTTCTATCTCCTTAACCGTGCGAGATAGAGCGATTTCGTCAAAATTTTTGACCCACAGTGTATCTAAGGAATGTACTCTTTGCAATTTTCAAAAAATTTTCCCCTCCCCAAAAATGACGGCCATTTTGAATTTTCGATTTTTTTCGCCAAGAATGGCAAAACACAAATTTGCTTCTATCTCCTTAACCGTACGAGATAGAGTGATTTCGTCGAAATTTTCGACCCACAGGGTATCTAAGGAATGTAATCTGTACAATTTTCAAAAAATTTTCCCCTCCCCAAAAATGGCGGCCATTTTGAATTTTCGAATTTTTGCCAAAAATGGCAAAACACAAATTTGCTTCTATCTACTTAACCGTGCGAGATAGAGCGATTTCATCGAAATTTTCGACCCACAGGGTATCTAAGGAATGTACTCTGCAATTTTCAAAAAAGTTTCCCCTTCCCAAAATTGGCGGCCATTTTGATTTTTCGAATTTTTGCCAAAAATGGCAAAACACAAATTTGCTTCTATCTCCTTAACCATGCGAGATAGAGCGATTTCGTCAAAATTTTCGACCCACAGGGTACTTGAGCATTGTACTCTTGGCAATTAAAAAAAAATTTTCCCCTCCCCAAAAATGGCGGCCATTTTGAATTTTTTCGAATTTTTGCCAAAAATGGCAAAACACAAAATTGCTTCTATCTCCTTAACCGTGCGAGATAGAGCGATTTCGTCGAAATTTTCGACCCACAGGGTATCTAAGAAATGTACTCTGCAATTTTCAAAAAATTTTCCCCTCCCCACATATGGCGGCCATTTTGAATTTTCGAATTTTTGCCCAAAATGGAAAAACACATATTTGCCTTAACCATGCAAAATAGAGTTATTTCGTTGAAATTTTAGACCCATAGGGTATGTAAGAAATGTACTCTTGCCAATTTTCAAAAAATTTTCCTTTTCCCAAAAATGCGGCCATTTTGAATTTTCAAATTTTTGCCAAAAATAGAAAAACAGAAATTTGCTTCTATCTTCTTAACCGTGCAAGATAGAGAGATTTCGTCAAAATTTTCGACCCAACCAATGCAAAAAGGCATGAAGCTGAAATAATTACATGTACACAAATAAATATTTAAGCATCATTGATATATTTTACAAATGAAACAGGGTCTTGTAAGACTACTGTACAATTTTGGCAAAAGGTTCATGGGGTGGACATTACACATGATAATGTGTGTTCTTCTATGCTATCCTGTTTCTATTCATATGTCGCAGCTACTATCAACAGGGCGTCCTATTTCTAGTTTTACCATGAGTTGTTCGTTTACATTTATACGTGAAGGGACGATGCATGCAAAATTCAACAGCGTTGTTTTATTTACCGTTCTATATTCGCGATTCCAGCACTACGCAAAAGACGTGTCCAAGGTCACCATGCAGCATACCATTTTAGAATACAAATGATTGCATATTTTGATATTTTAGGTAACAGAAGTCCCATTCTGCCGAGTATTCTGGTTTTGATTGTTCTCTGCAAATAGACCCTTGTCTGCAGTATAAAACACATACAAACTAGAACTTTAAGTGTTGATTTGGATTTGTCTTTCCAAGTTTACTCAATTTGTCAATTTACTATTTTCAGAAGTCATAAAGACCACTTCTGCTGAAGAGATACAGTTTTTCACAGATTCAGAAATCATGCGATTTCCTGACAATTTTGACATGTTAAGTAAGTATCATTTTGGATGCAGTCTTTTTAGAAGTACTAAAGGACTTAGTCTCAGTTAATTGGGCAGTTCTGGTGATACATATGTGATTTGTATGTCAAATTAAAAAGTGGGATTCATTGAAGGTTATAAAACTCACTCATGGTTGTGAATGAAGTCATTTTGTTACAACACTTTCTGCAACCAGCTGTCAATTTTTTAATTCCTTGTTACTCAAAATTAACCGTTTTCCATGGTTGCTCATAAGTTGACATTTTTACTGATGCTTAACACAACTATTAAACCTTGAGATTCTCTGTCTTTGTGTGTATGTTTGAGTGTGGGGCTGCCCTTTCTTTCAGCTGCTGCCCCACAAGTGGACCTGCATGTGGTCAACTTTTTGTCAGGGTTTGGAGGGGATCTAACCTTGACCTTTGACCTCGATGAAGACACAACAGCTCACCACTATGTGTCCTTACCTACATTACTGAGACGTTCAATAACCACACCACTGCTTGCACAGTAAGATTTGAGTTTCATATATTTGTATTACAAATTACTTCTTTCAGTGAGAAATTGAACTGTTTTGTGTTATGTAGTGTGAGATTCCCCAGAGTGTGTAAAATTTGCAAGTGGGGGCACCCTGTAAAAATAGACAAAATAATTAAATACTGTGCAACTTGTGTGTCAGGCAGAGATCAGAGACGTAATGTAGTCATAAATATCACTAATGTGCAAAGAATTCTCAAAAGTCAGTGAAATAAAATGGGGTTTTCTTCTTTCGCTTTCTGTGACAGAAAAGGAAGAATGCTATGATTGCTATCCATTAATTTCTAGGTCACCTGTGACTGATAGTGTCACCTAGCAGCCAGCTCAGTCAGTATGAACTTTTTCTTTCTTGAGTTGGCATCAGAGTTTATATTTTATATTATCTATTTCACAACTGTAGCAGTTCATTTCACAATATTTCCTCATGATAAAGTTGCTGTTTTTCTGCTGCACATAGCTGTTCTTTACTGTTTCTGAGAAGCAGTTTCAGCTACTCAGAGGCCACTCTATTCCTGTTACTATTATAGGGTCTCACTTTTACATAAGTGACTTATTTAAGTGCCTCTGTTTCAGTGTCTCTGATTAAGTAGCTGTTTTTCATTGGTTTTAGGATGTCACTGTTGAACGTGTGATTGTATTTAGTGCCTCTGTTTCAGTTTCTCTGATTAAGTGTCTATTTTTCATTGGTTTTAGGGTCTTGCTATTAAACATTTAACTGTATTTTCATGCCACTGTTTCAGAGTGTCTCTGGTGAATGAGAGCCTGCTGAGTCTGTTCCACACAGAGCTGCTGATTGACCGCCACTTTGAGGCACTGAGACGCTTCATGCTGATGCAGGATGGCGAGTTTGGACATAGCCTCAGTCATCAGCTCTTTGACAAGGTGCAAGACATCAGTGTTAATAATAATAATCTTGAGTCTGAATTTCATAACCTGTACTGAGCAGCTAAGTATACCTCTACACTAATATGTATTGCTCTTCCCAAAGTAAAAAAAAAAGATTCTGTTAAAATGCACAATAATATTACTTCCTTAGCTGTATATGCAGTTTTAATAGGAGTGAGAGGTTTTGGGGTTTTTTTTATGTCAGCTATAACATTGTAAAATTGCAGACCTGTAGTTCATGGCATAGCTGAGCAATAGCTACTTTGAGGTTCTCACTGTTGCGTAAGTCACTTGTCACTTTAAAACTAAAGTTTGTTTACTTATGTTATTCACGTACTTTTGGGTCAGCTATAACATAGTAAAATTGCAGACCTGTAGCTCATTGCATAGCCGAGCAATAGCTATTCTAATATTCGTCTTTCTCTACTTTCACTCAAACTCTGAAGCTCAAAACATAAAATCAGTTGACACAGAGCTAGATCACGGGCACTGATTGCTTGTTTCTATTGCTGTCATTACAGAAATATTACAAAATGATATACGATTATGACTCGATAGATGGTGCTTTTTAGTAGTTCTTTTATAAATCAACAATATGGCTGAACCCATGAGATCAGTTAGTTTGGAGTAATATTTTATTCCCTATAAGTCATATCACAGTACCATGAAAATTAAGAAAACCTTGTAAGTACTAGAGATGGGTCTCGGCCACCAGTATCTCAGTATCAGGACCACTTCAGAGGAATACTGTGACAACACTTTACAGCTGGCATCTTAATTGACACAACGTATAATTGTTGGAGAACTTAAAATATTAAACAAACCTTAAATCTGAGGAATTATAACCTTTATCCTATATTTACCCAATTGTAGTTGAGATTTTGATTGTGTTGTATTGGTGCAATAGACTGTATATGTGTGTATAAGTTTATCATGTTTATCACTCCAGCTGTCTCAGAACCCATCTATAGCAGAGATGTTCAATCCTGTGTTCCTGAATTCCACTCTACAGACAGCTCTCAGAGCCTCACTACAAGGGGATGACAAATACGCCAACAACCTCAGCTTTGTACTCAAAAAAGTGCCTGCCCTTCTCAAATACAACTGTAAGTGTAGAAAGGATAAAGCATAACATAAAGCTTTTGATATAGTCCACATCAGTTGTAAGCGCGGAGTGTATTAAAAATAGTTAATATGTCCAAGTAAATCTGTAATAATTCAAGTGTCCCACACACTGGTTAGTTAAACACAGTCTTTGCAGAAAGAGCAGTGAGATAAATGTTTGACCCTTGAAATCTTAATGACCTTTACACACTGTTTACATTTTCTACATGTTTCTGTTGTTTTTTTATCTAAACAAGAGTTATTTGTTGCAGCCTCTGATGCATTGGATGGCTTGGAGTTGACATACAAAGTGGACTGGCCTCTGAACATTGTTATCAGTGATGCCTGTGTCACTGTGTATGGACGACTTTTTTCATTCATGTTGCTACTCAAGAGAGTAGTGTGGTCACTCAAAGATGTTTGGACCCGACTAAAGAGAGATGGTAAGTCACAAATCAGTCAGTTATTTTTTTAATATGAGCCTTCTAGATAAGTGCACAATTCCGTGAGTCATAAAGGACCGAGAACCTCACACAGGGAATTAGGTTATATGAATTTGTTACAATACCAAAATAATAAAGAGTGAGTAAATAAGCACTCATTCTAACATGACACAGATGTGTCCGTCGTTTTGATTGGTCGAGAGGGATTTCTAAACCGTCTAAAATTCTGCATCAACATTACGGCTGTTATCAACTTCCCCATGCATAGTTATTGGCTGAAAAAACAATTGTCTATAAGTTTGTTTTCATAATTATATTTAAAATACTATGAGATAGTGTATAAAGTTGTGTATTTTGAATTGTTTGCTTGTACCTTGATTCAGAAAAAGTTTACAGTATATTTTTGGAAAAAAAAATTACCCCTGTTCACTTGATGGAACAGCCAACATGGCGGCGCCCTATTGCGTTCACTTTGATAATTTTGTTAATTTTACAAGTGTTTTAGGGTATTTTATTTAAAACAGTCATGTTAGAATAGGAATATATCACTCAAAAACCGTCCAAACGCAGAATTTTATCACTCAAAATTCTGCGTTTGGACGGTTTTTGAGTGATACATTCCTATAGTGCATTACCAAGTCAGTCTGTCATGATAGAATAGTTTGAGATAGGGATCAGTTCCAGAAAAATGTAGATCAGGAGGACCCCAGTGCAAAACCATTCCCGTTCTGGGATTGAAAAAAAAAAGATAGGTTTTAGTACGTTCCCAATTGAATAAGCACACAAACAGGAAATGAAACTCATAAAAACAAAAAATGGCAGTTCCGTCATAAAATTGCTACAAAAGTCATAAAATCTACAAAATTATGGGATAAAGATTATAATTAAATAACTTCTTTAAATATGGAATTTGCTGTTAATATTAACAGTTGTAAAGGGTGATCACAGTATTCTACTGAAATGGTCTTGATACTGAGATACTGGCAGCAGCAAACCATTTCTAGTTTGAGATTATAACAATCCATGTATATTTTACAGCTGTAGTGGGCAAAGCAGCACAAGGACCTCAGTACACTCGTATTCAGCTCATCAGGTCAGTCACCCTTGTTACATACTGTTTGAACCTGGCTTTTAAAAAGAAAGTGTTCTGTTTATTACAAACACATTTCCCTTTCCAGAATAGTGTATTTCTATTTTTTATGATGAATAAACATAAGTGACTTTGTGTGTTATGTCGGTGACTCCGTTGGTCAATGCATCAAACAGTGTAGACTGTCTATTTTCATACACTTGAGGGACAGCTAACAGATCTTTCGCAAAGTTTTACTTTTTATTTCAAAGAGTATATTACTTTGTTCTTATTATGCACAGGATGTAGAGCACTTTGTGTGTTGTATTAATTTTCACACACAAGATGCAGCAGTTTGCACTGGTCTCTACATACTTTCACACAATATAGGCCTTTGTACACTGTTTTACTTTCACACAATGTAGGCCTTTGTACACTGTTTTACTTTCACACAATGTAGGCCTTTGTACACTGTTTTACTTTCACACATGAGATGCAGGCCTTTGTACAGTGCTCTATTTTCAGGCATGAGATGCAGGCCTTTGTACAGTGCTTTATTTTCAGGCATGAGATGCAGCACTTTGCACAAGCCATGCAGGGCTACATTTCTAACCAGGTGATCCACGTGGCATGGCAGGAGTTTATAGAGCAACTGGACACGGATGTTCACAGTCTGGATGACTTGCACACCAAGCATGCTGCCTACCTGTACAACTGCCAGGCAAGGTCAGTGTCAGCATGTCTGTGTCTGCTTAGTTAAGTTATAGCACATTAGTAGTTGTGGTTTTAGTTTTGTCATAGCTCTACTGATCTCAAAAGTTTATAGTCTGCAGGGATTACATTTGATTTACAAGAAAATAAAATAAAACCAATTTATTAGTTTTCACTCCTTGATTCTCTAAAAGTCTATTTTCAAGTGGGTTTCAAAATTACCATATGATATGAACGGTAAACCTGTACTCTGCTTTTCCATTTGTTGTGATAGAAACTATGAAATTACGAAAAATTACGAAATTACAATTTTTATTGCGTTAATACATCCTATCCAATGGATAATTGCTTTACCGGTCAGCGCGACCAGGCCCGCCAAACAGCAGAAAAAGTCCTCCTGTGTTTCCACTGGTAGAACCGGTCACAGAGTATGAATTTGCCTTAAATATCTTGCGAAGAGATTTCCTGATTTAAATTATGGCTCATCCTGTTAAGTTTCACCATATCAGTGACAATCTTTGTCATATGATAAGAAAATACAGTAGACACTGTATAATTCCAATGTCTAACATCCAGGTAATTTGGTTTGAGTTACACTAAGTTTACACTATCTTTGACGGAAGGGGGTTCATGGAGGGGACTGTCAGAATAGCAGTAAACTCAGTAAGACTTTCGGTAAGTATGTTTTTAAGCCATTATTTAAGAAATTATTAAGGTAACCTTAGAAGTTTAAAGTTTTATTTTATAGCGAAATACCCTTACCATTTCCTAACAGTAGCTATTTGTTGGAGCCATCCAACCCAATGGCCAACGCAGAGATGCGATTTTAAGGTTATGTAACAACCTTAACCAAGCCATTGGGTTACAGTAGTCCGTCCTCCCGCCAATTAGGTCACATGACCACATTGTTTACTTCATTATTTTTGTTGGCCATCATCAGTATGGACGTCTTTGGGAATTAGTAGAAGTTTCTCAAGGTTTTCATTTTTTTTTTTTGAGATTTTGCTGTGAATCTCACTTTATATTTTATATGTATATGATACAGAACTGATTCATTTATTGAATCTTCGAAGGTATGCACTATTTTATGCAAATAAAGGACTTTTTGGATGGCGACATCGAAAGTTCTATCATCTTCAACCTCGAGGAAATAAGTCTTCATAAAGAAGGTCCTACTGCAACAATAATATTATTATACAGCTTGCCAGTCGTTTGGTTCAGTTTGCTGGACGTTGGAAGCTATAATTTTATTGCGTTAATACATCCTATCCAATGGACAATAGCTTATCCGGTCGGCGCAGACCGGCCCGCCAAACGTCAGAAAAAGACGTCCTGTGTTTCCACCGGCCAGGCCGGTCCAGTGCTGTGCACTCGCCAGGTGGCGTGTAGTACTTCCTTCCTGTCTAGACAGCGTGACGTCATAGCATCTTTTTCGTTTGGCGCATGCTTGTGTGCACGGAATAATTTTATCAGAAGTTTATCTTCAGTTTTCATTGTTATTGGTGAGAATTGTGCTTTATATTTGTGATTACTTTATCTTGGGAGTATATAGACCTGTTAGAACTCTGTTTTTTACTGCCATCAGATCGTTATGTCCTCCCCGGGCCAGAAACATGGTAACTGTGGACACATCATGGCTAGTTTTGACAGCCATTGTTTCTGCGCGCGCTGCAGGGAGAAGGGGAAAGGTTCAGACCCTTGCGTTTCTAACAACGATTGCCAGGCTTGTAACTCTTTGACTGAGGAACAACGCGTTCAGTTGTCTACCCCCAGTTATAGATTGAAGAAAGAAAAGCGCGAATTAAAGAAAGCGTCAGATACTCCCACTAAGGACTCAAACAGTTCCACCCTCATTGACCCGTCCTCCGTGACGGTAGTGGGGGCTGTGGACGGCCAAGGGATGGTACAGTCCCCAGGCTCGAGTTCCTCTACCAAGAAGAAGAAATCTTCATCTTCTGACAAGAAACCCACTATCAAACATTCTAAGTCTTCAGAGAAGCCGGCCAAGTCGCCTACCACTCTCAGATCCTCAGCTGACGCAAGGATTGATGAGCTCGACCAGAAATGGTCGGATAGGTTTAACAGACTGGAGGCTCTCTTACTTGCAAAGACTATGGACAAAGAACCCACCTTTTCAACAGTTAAAGTGGCTCCTACTTCTTCCGCTCCTCCTGGCATTGCTAAGTCTTCTGAGCCGTTTATCAGACCTTCAGATGCCATTCCACATTCAGATTTGGCCGGTAACCGTTCCTCTCCACAGAGTCAGGCTACCGACAAGTCGCACTCTTCATCCGCTGATGACAAGCTACCTTCTTCAGATTTGCATGGTGTATCTCAGACTGCTCACAGAGCTCAGTCGACCAGCAAGTCGCTTAGGGAGAAATCGACCACATCAGATCTGACTGGTACCGATCCACCCTCTCATCAGGTTCCCAGCAGGTCGTCTGCCACACCGGCCGGCCTTCACAGCCCACCGGCTATGGACACGGAATCGGACTCAGATTTCTCCGACCAGCCCCCAGTGGACATTTTCGTCGAAGAAGGGGAATTATCCGACCAGGACCCAGATGCTGCTTCTGCTGACCCCGACCAGGTCCTCTCAGAGGACCAGAATTACAGGGAGACCATGAGAGGCATTAGGTCATACATGGGCTGGTCCCATATCCCTGATTTGGATACAGCGACCACAGCATCTGATGATAACCCGTTCGCTGGGCCTCAGTCTCAACCTACAGGGAAAATCTCAGTCAATATGCCAACCGACGAGTGGTTGTGCAAAAAGATGGGTAGGCTGAACCTAACACTGGTGGAGGGGTATCCCTCACGCAGCTCGGAGGCAGGGGGGCTTCTAAAGGACCAATTTGTCAAGCCGGTCCGTTCACAGGCCAAATGGTACGGCTTTGTATCTGACCAACAGAAGGGAGACGCCACTAGTGAGAAAACTGTTAGTTCCTGGAGTACCGATGCTTCAAAGATTAACAACACATACAGTCGCATTGCTAAAGCGGCAGGTATCTCCTCAACACCTCCAGCCTCCCGTCAGATTTCTCAAGACAATCTTAGACGTTGGGAGAAATCGGCTAGGGAAGCCTCAACTATCTGTAATCAGGCGGCTGGATTTAACAGATGTTTGTATAGAGTTCAAGAAAATATGAAGGGACAAGTTAAAACACTCAAAACAGAAATGGCCAAAGGAAAGTCTTCCGCTAAGGCAACCGGCTCACTCGACGAGTTGCAATTTTTGATGAACTTTAATGCCAGCATCACACAGGCCATGGCTAAGACACTAGAACATTTAAGTGATTTTGTTTTCGTGTCAGTGGCAAATACTACCTTGGCTCGCAGAGATTCATATCTTTCACATCTCAAAGCAGGTATTAAACCAGATACCTTGGCCTCTCTCAGGACTGCACCTCTCCACATTCCAATGCTCTTCCCTGATGAAGCCCTCAGGCAAGCCGAACAGGACATAGCCGCTTTTGAAAGCAAGGGCCAACTTCACACTGGAAAGAAAGGTCGGTTCCACCCCTATGATCGCCCCGACAAGCGTGGAGATAACAGGAAGCAGGAACGACCGGCATGGAAGAACATTGGGCAGCGCGGACAGGGCAGGAAACAGAAGGGCAAGGCCGCTTACTATTCCTCGCGACCAGCCAAGGGCCAGCAGTCCTATAAATGACAGTTATTGTGTAAACAGAGTGATATCAGGACTGCTGGCCGGGAGCACTTTGCAGAGACAAACAGACACTTTTGTAGACTTAAATGTTGTACCTTGTGTTCCTACTGCGCCCGGGCATTCGCAAAAGAAAGAAATAAGTCCCGGGGCAGTAGTTTGTCATTCTCAAAGAAATTACAAAATAAAATCTGTGAAGCTTGCTTCTTGTGTCACTCTGTTATCTTGTGTCAAACCTGTAGTAAATGCCAGAGATGTTGCCTCAAATCCTCCTGTAGGCGCCAGACTTCAGAGTTTCTGGCAGATTTGGTCGAAGCTAGGGGCCAGTTACAAGGTCGTCCAGATCTTAAGGTCGGGTTACACCCTCCCCTTTCAGAACAGGCCCCTCCTATCAAGACATCCAACGGTCATAAGCCGTTATGTAAACCACCACAGGAACAGCTACCTGTTGGAGGCTTTACATCAGCTTATTTCCAAAAATGCAGTGGAGCCAGTACGAAATCCAAACTCTCTAGGTTTCTTCAACCGACTTTTCCTGGTGCCCAAACCCAACGACAAATGGAGACCCATTCTGGACTTGAGCAATCTAAATCCCTTTCTAAAAGTGGAGAAGTTCAAGATGGAAACACCGGAAACCATCAGAACTTCTCTTCAAAGGGGAGAATGGGTAACCTCTGTAGATTTCAGGGACGCTTACTTCCACATACCTATACAGGAACAATCAAGGAAATACCTGAGATTTCATGTCCAGGGTCAGACATATCAATTCAAGGCTCTTCCATTTGGTCTGTCCACAGCACCATTGGAGTTCACGGTAATAGCCAAGGAAGTAAAGTTGATGGCCATACACAAGGGTATAAGGATCCACCAGTACCTAGACGACTGGTTGGTGAGGGCTATGTCCTACCAAGTCTGTATCCAGCACACAAGAGTTCTGCTGGAAATGTGCCAGGAGCTAGGCTGGGTAGTCAACAGAGAGAAATCAGAACTGGATCCAAAACAAGTCTTCGACTTTGTAGGATACCAGTTCGACCTCAGATCCGGTCGGGTCAGACCCACACCGGACCGGTGGCAGAATCTCAAAGCAAAGATTCAGGCTATCTTGGCCAGACCGACCTGTCCGGTCCGGCAGTTTATGTCTTTGATAGGTCTCCTAACAGCCACAGAAAAACAAGTTCACCTCGGCCGACTCCACATGAGACCCATTCAGTGGCACCTCAAAAACAACTGGAGGGTACCGGAATCTTTGGACAAGATCATCCCTATACCCAGGTCCCTGCACCCTCATCTGCAATGGTGGTTAGACGAAAACAATGTGCTACAAGGCCAACCATTACACCCAGTAGAGCATGCTCTACAGATCTTTACCGACGCATCAAAAGAAGGGTGGGGCGCTCACTTAAACGAGCTCACTGCAAGAGGCCCTTGGTCGGTTCCGGAAAGCAAACTGCACATAAACTATCTAGAGTTGAAAGCAGTCTTTCTAGCTCTCAAAGAGTTCCAAGAACTATGCACAGGCAAGATAGTTCTAGTGGCATCCGACAACACTACAGTAGTGGCTTATATAAACAAAGAAGGAGGTATGAGGTCGGGCCCTCTATGTGCCCTACTGTGGAGGATCCTGACCTGGTGCTCCCAGAAACAAGTGACGTTAAAAGCCCGTCACATCCCGGGCCATCTGAACGTGATAGCAGACAAGCTATCCAGACTAGGTCAGACCATACAGACAGAGTGGTCCCTCCTCCGGGAGGTATTTCTAAGCATATGCAAGAAGTGGCACCAACCTCAAGTAGATCTGTTTGCCACAAGATTCAACCACAAACTTCCTCAGTTTGTCTCTCCAGTCCCGGACCCTCTGGCTGTAGCAGTGGATGCTCTCACTCTGCCATGGGAGGACCTGGACGCATATGCCTTTCCACCGACCTCCATCTTGGGCAAAGTAGTGGAGAAACTACTGGACTCCCGGTACCAGAGAGTTATTCTGATTGCCCCCGGGTGGCCCAACATGCCCTGGTTCTGGGACTTGGTGGCCATGTCCAGTCAAATTCCCCTCAGCCTACCAAACCTGCCCAATCTCTTGACACAGCCGTTCAACCAGATCCCTCACAGGAATCTGACAAACCTGAATCTCCATGCATGGCTCCTAGAGCCACAGCAATCAAAGAACAGGGTTTCTCTAAGGCAGTGGCAGCAAGAATTGAGGCTCCTCAAAGGAAATCAACCAGATCAGTCTATGAGGCAAAGTGGACCATTTTTACAAAGTGGTGCATCACTAATCAGGTGGACTTCGGGTCACCACCTATAAAGTCAGTGGCTGACTTCCTTCTATACCTTTTTGAGGTCAAGAAACTTCAGCCCAGCACCATTGATGGATACAGGTCTGCCATTGCTGATAAACTGGGTAACACCACAGGCAATATCAGCAAAGATGATAATCTCACCCGTCTCTTAGATAGTTTTCACAGAGACAGACCCAGAGGGAGGAGGGGTATACCCTCCTGGAACCTTTCTCTGGTTTTGCACCAGTTAACAAAGGCTCCCTTTGAACCTCTTAAGGAAGCTTCAATGAAACATCTGACTTTCAAAACTGTCTTCCTTTTGGCCCTGGGTTCTGGCAAGAGAAGAAGTGAGATACACGCATGGCAGCATAAGAACATCAGACACCAGTCGGACTGGTCTAAGGTGTCCCTGTTTCCGTCCCCCAGCTTTCTTTCCAAGAACCAGCTGGCCAAAGAGGGCCCGGAGAGTGTAGCCCCAGTGGTCATACCAGCCCTGGCTCCCACTCTGGATAGGTCCCTCAAGTCTGACAGAACTCTCTGTCCAGTCAGAGCCTTGCGCTACTATTTGGACAGGACATCAGACCTTAGGCAGGGCAAAGAATTGGTTTTTGTCTCCTTTAAGAAAGGCTTCGACAAAGACATATCACCTGCCACTATCTCCTCATGGATCAAACAAACAGTGATCCTATGCTATGAGCTCTCGGATCATCAGGCCCACACCTTGCATCAGGTCAAAGCCCATGATGTCAGGGCCTTTGCTGCCTCTAAGGCCTTCCAGTCGGGAGTCTCCTTAGAGCAGATCCTGTCAGCCTGCCACTGGAAATCTCATAATACCTTCACCCAATTCTATCTGAAGGATGTGGCTTGGGCTGACTCAGAGCTCTACCATCTTGGACCGGTTGTGGCTGCCCAGCAGATCCATCAACAGGCCAGTACCTAGAGGAGATGTGTACATATGTAAATAGTTGCACATAGTTGTATATATTGCACATATAGTTTAAAAAAAAAAAAAAAAAAAAAAAAAATTTTCTGGACGTGCTTCCTTCGGGAGGATTACTTTATGGGACTGAACTCATCCCTCTCTTCCCCTACCTCAGAGCAGGTCTGTTAAAAAAGGGGGGGGGAGCAAGGTCGACTGACGGTTCAATTCTTTGTAACCGGATGATGATATTCGACCATAGCCTTAAGGGTCATCGACATCAGGTCTGACCAGGCTTTAAAGGAAATAGTTCTTTATTCCAATAGGAGTTCAAGGCTAGTCCCTAGTAACTTACCCGCCGACCAAGCGGTAGTTATTCAGCTATTGTCCATTGGATAGGATGTATTAACGCAATAAAATTGCAAATTTAATAAGTAAATTAAATTTTTATAAGTTAATACCCTATCCAATGGACACACAAGGCCCTCCCACCGGCCCCGCTTTCAGCTTACTAGGGGTCTAATTGGTTTAGACAACGAAAAAGATGCTATGACGTCACGCTGTCTAGACAGGAAGGAAGTACTACACGCCACCTGGCGAGTGCACAGCACTGGACCGGCCTGGCCGGTGGAAACACAGGACGTCTTTTTCTGACGTTTGGCGGGCCGGTCTGCGCCGACCGGATAAGCTATTGTCCATTGGATAGGGTATTAACTTATAAAAATTTAATTTACTTATTAAATTTGCAATTTTGCAGCATACGTATATAGAAAGAATGTACTCTTCAATAACAGAAGCGATCTGGACGGCGCCATCTTGGATGAGAATGACAATTCGAGTGGCCGTTATTGCTGTTCACGTCGGGTTCTAATAGCCAGGCGTTGAAAGCAATTTTATCACAGTATGCATCCCAGTCGAATACATTGTCGATGCTACAGACGAAGGAATCTCCCTTGGGGGCAGCGATTAAGTTACCATGGACACGACACCGTGGAGGAGTTTTGAATGCAGGAAAAGACTACTTCTTCGGAAAACACTTCCGTCGAAGTCCAGTCAAAACATTCACCAGAGGAAATACCTGTGTGAGGGCATCCATGTACAATCGAGTATTCTATACCTCTCAGAAGGTCAGAATTCGGGTTGTCAGATGTCCGGGAGTGTCATTCATATCTACAAGGAGAGGTTTTTTGATCAATGCACAAGAAATTTTAGTACAATCGGGTTTCTATACCTCTCAAAAGGTTTAGAATTCAGGTTGTCAGGAGATGGTGATTATGATTCATCTCATTACAAGGAATCTATTCCTTATTTTACTTTTGCTTGACTGTTATTGAGTGGCTAGGGATTGATTTAACAGGCACAGTTTCTGTGAATGCTCCCTTGTTTGGTCACATTTACATTTCTTGGGTGAACAGCCAGCATTTAAATGTGGCTTTTAGGTTGGGTTTTAAGGAGTTTGAAGCCTCTGATGTTTTAAAGAGCAGCTATACAGGAAGAAGTTTGCTTGGACTTCCTTACATTCATTACTTTCCTGGACAGCTCCTTAGTTACAGCAGGTCTGCAGGAGGAACATGACCTTTCAGACACTTTGCAAACAAGGTCCCTGGTAGGGGACTGTAAGAGAGAAGAAGCGTGTATATTCTCACTCCTTCAGTTTAGGTCATATTTAGAGGATCCTAGGGATCACTATGATATGTTATAGACTTCAATATGCTTTGGACTGGGTGCAATGATGTTTGCATTTCTAGTCCAGTCAACCAGTTGGTGTCCAAATCTTCTTGTTGCAGTTTCACCATGTCTAAGAACATGTGACTCAACAGGAGGGATGTAATTTAGAATGTCTTTAGCAAATCTACAATGCATTTTTCACTCCTAATGATGTTCTCTTGCTGGACATATTAGATGTTCAGAGGATTTTCATCTAGTGTTTTCATGGAAATAACAAGGATTAGTAACTCTAGAGGTGAGCATGCTTCTAGTTTCTGATCTAATAAGCCATGGAATAGAGTTACAAGTGCCTCCTACTCCTCAGCTAGTTAAAAGGGGAGTGGATCTTACTTATACAGGCCTAAGGAAGCAGGGATGATAGCTGGCTTCCTGTGGTTTCAAGGAACCTTTCTCCAGTTTGGTACTATACAAGTCCTGGGAAAGGAAAATATTCAGCCAGACTTTTTAGAGGTGAGGTTGGCAGAAGTTTAAAAAAAAAACAAAAAAAAAACGGGAGAAACAGCAATTTTGATAAAAGCTGTTTATGAAATGATCGACAAAAGGGCGATATCACCAGTCACATCGCTGGAAGCTTACAGTTACAGTCTATTTCTTGGGGTTAGTGAAGAAGAAATGACTGTCAGTATACTTAAGGTCAGGTAAACAAGCTTTGCATGTACCTTACTCCATATGAATTGTTTAACATTTGGAATTCGTCTATATAACGACAGTGGATGACGCCACTCGACCTTTATGGGTACACACTCTTCACTAGTCGGTAGACTCGGCTAACTAAAGTATCTTCGCCTCATTGGAGGCTACAGATTCTACCAGTTCATTGCCTTAACCGGCAATATGGCTACAGTTCCTCTCCAGTTCACCAAGGTAGCAAAAGAGGTGAAGCTGATGGCTCGTGCAGAAGGCATCAGTATTCGCCAGTATATAGAGGGTTGGCTAATGACAATGAACTCAAGCAGCAATGCCAAGATATCACCCTATGGTTGGTGCATCTTGTCGAAGCCTGGGTTGGATCATAATTTTAAAAGATCAGATTATTTCCAACTCCAGTAATCAATTTATTGTTACAATTCGACCTCAGGGTAGGTCTAATCTTCTCAATTCAAAGAAAATTGATTGAAAGACGGTTACCATGTTGGAAGTTCTCACTTATCTCCAGGGAAGCTCATGTCACTTTGAAAGCATGGTTTCATTCCAATGGTATCTGGAAACACTGCTGATATCTTCAGTCTCTGGATATCTTTGGTTCAGGGATCATCTTCAGTGGTGGACCAGTAGTTCAATTTTGAAGTAGGACTCACCACTCCTTCAGGAGTACAGTTTCTTTCCTTTCGCTGAAGCTTCCCTAATGGGTTGGGATGCTTCCTTGAGTCATCCACAGCCATTGGTCTGTGGAATCAGGAAGATTCAAGACTTCTCATAACATAACATTATACAGCTGGAAGCTATGTTGTTACCTTAAAATGATTCAGAAGTCAGCTTCTGAGTTGAAATCAGTTGATTTTCACAGACAATTCTTTAGTGGTTGCCTGTGTGAACAGCCAGGGAGGCTTCCACTCACGGAATAGGTACCTTCATCTGTAGAATCATGATTCAGTCCAATGTCAGAATGATTCAGATTCAGGGAAGTACATCCCAGGGAATCCACATGTTCTGGCAGATTCCTTGTCTAGGAAGATAAGTTATTTCAAACCAAAGGGGCTATGAATCGTCAGGTTTTCAATCAAATTAGACATTGCTGCCATCAATCAGTGGTTGATGTGTTTGCAACAAGATGAATCACAAGTTTCCTATGTAGCTCTGCTGTCAGGCTCTGGAAACAGGTGCTTCAACATCTCTTGTGAAGGTCTGGACAGACATGTGTTTTTGCCCAGGGTCTTGGTCCTGCAGGTGTTGTAACATGTATATGTCTCATGTCCCAGACAGTCAGTCTTGGGAAACAGATGCATTGAACATCTCTGGGGAGGGTCTGGTCAGTTATGTCCAGTGGCCCTCATCCCTCAGGTGATTCAACAGATAGCCACCTACAGGTACAGAATCATCATGATTGGGTGGCCAGGGATTGTTTAGTTTTGGGATCTGTCCACAAAACTTCTTCTAAGACTTTCCTTGGGGGTAAATCTGTTGACTCAACCATTCAGCAACAGACTTCACAACAATCTAGTTTACTTGAATATTCATGTTTGGCATCTGGAAGTCAGGCATGAAGATTATGGTAGATCCCCAGAGGAAGTGGTGAAACAATGAAGGAGCACTCCTCAAGGAGAATCTGAGAATCAATTGTTCTTTTTGGGAAGTGGTGTGAAGAGAGCCAGGTACCATTCCACATGGAGCAAATTTCCTGAAATTCTAGTTTAGGGAAACATTCTAATACCATCCATTATTGTGGGTTATAGAACAGCAATTGTGGATGGTTTGGGGCCAAACGGGTCAAGAAGTATCTAAAAGTTGAGATAAATAAGACACTAACAACTTTTAGTAAGAGACAAACCAATGTTGGATTTTGTCATTGGTCCTACATGCTCTTATCAGACAACCTTTGATCTTGTGAGGAAGGTTTTCTTGAAGTTATTTTCTTTTTAAGACAGTCTTTGGTCTTGGCTTCAGGTAAAGTAGTGACATTCATGTTTGGACCCTTCCCTTAGTTATAGGGAGAATGGGTCACAAGTAACTTTGGCCCATTGACTGCCTTTTTGGCCATGAACCAGTTGGCTTCAGATGGGCCTACTGCATTTACTGCAACAGAGTCAGTGGTCTTTGTCTGTGGACTACAGAGTCATGGTAAAGGAGTGACATTAATGCTTGGACATATTCTTCCTTTAGTTATAAGAAGAATCGATCACGAGTAACTCTGGCCCATCAATTGCCAGATCCAGTTTGCTTTGGATGGGCCTACTGCAATTAAGCCTGTGGTCATGCCAGCTCTTAGCCTCTTTGGACAACAGTTTGACTCAATGTGGGTCTGTCTGTCCTGTTAGGGCTTTGGTAATCAAAAGGTTTGGGATAGAACAAAATCTTTTGTTTTTACTGCCATCAAGAAAGTTTCTTAATAAGACTTATCTTTTGGCACCTATTTCATCTTGAATGAGTCAAGATTGAGTCATGGAAACTATTGATGTATGTTTTGATTACATCTTTAGTTTTTATAGGTGATTTCCTTACATAGTTTCTTGATACATGTTATTGGGAATTCCATTGTATGTATACCAATTTCTGTCTGAAAAACCTCTGTTGTCATAGGGTCAGATTTGAAATTGGGTCCTACAGTTGCAGTTACAGTTTTGTTACTTTATAAGTATGTGTTTCATACTTATATTGGTACATTTGCAGTTTGTGGCTGGTATGTCTGCAATGCTGGATGTTTGTAGTTAGATATCAGTGTTGCCTAAATCCGACTTGGGAAGGATTTGGCATTATGCTGATGACACTTACAGGTTGGTTTGACCTTGTTTTGGGGTCGGATGTTACAATGTAGATGGGCTATCTATTTATGACATCTTTTTGCAACACCAACATTGTCAGCAGTTGTGAGAACTACAACTACATACTGCCGTTTTTTGGAAGTTGTATGTTGTGAATGTTTGGAAGTTATATGTTCATTAATGCATGTAATTCCATTATGAAGTTCTCATGATGTTTAGTTGTAGGTTAGGTAGTGGTTTTCTTAAAAAGAATTCCCTCCATCCTACAAGGCTGAATTCAGCTACTGTTAGGAAATGGTAAGGGTATTTCGCTATAAAATTGAAAAATTTAATAGTAATTTAAATTTTTATTAGAAATACTTACCATTTCCTAACACTCAAATTTCCCTCCCGCCTCCCCGCAAGTCAGTCTTTTACTTGCAACAAAAATAATGAAGTAAACAATGTGGTCATGTGACCTAATTGGCGGGAGGACGGACTACTGTAACCCAATGGCTTGGTTAAGGTTGTTACATAACCTTAAAATCGCATCTCTGCGTTGGCCATTGGGTTGGATGGCTCCAACAAATAGCTACTGTTAGGAAATGGTAAGTATTTCTAATAAAAATTTAAATTACTATTAAATTTTTCAAATTAATTTTCAATTCATTATGTTCATTAATTCCACCAGTATTGTTCAATAACACTGTGTATTAGTGTTTTTATAACACATAGTAACCATGTGTTATATTTTCGGATTTCTTTTGTAAACTTCACTTCAAACTAAAAACATCTCATTTTTAACAAACGAATGAGACAATGAAAAAGTTCCTTGAATACAAGGATGGTTTTTGTGTAAATATATTTCTATTGTGTAAATATTTATCTAAGATTTTGTTTAAGTTGCCCTAATCTAAAAAATATTACATGAAATATTCTTTTATTGAAGCTAATCTACATGATCCATTTATTTCATACAAACGGGTCACTTGAATGCATTTCAATTCAGACTATGATAATACAATAAACATTTAATTTCACTTATTCAATAAAATGTGCCAAAATATTCATGGCAAACAGCTAAAGTTTTACAATACAGTTGTATATACAGTGACGTTTGGTCTCTCCCCTTGATTGATAGCCAAGGTTCTTATTCTGTTTTTACCAAGAGCCTGTATGTTTTGTGTATGGAATACAGGAACGTAAGTTCAACATAGTGATGGTTTTTTACCCCACAGCCCTTAAGGGCTGTCGGGGTATTGTTTTCACCCGTGGTATCTGGATGGGTGGGCGGTCGGGCGGGCGGGCAGCGGGGAAAAGTTTGTCCGGGCTGTATCTCAGAAACCGTAAGGTGTAGGAAGTTGATACTTGGTAGGGACATTGGTTAGGAGGTGTAGGTGTGCAAAGTCATGGTCTGACCTTGATTTGACCTTTGACCTTGCCGTAGTGATCTTGAGTTTGAAAATCTTGTCCGGGCTATATCTCGGAAACCGTAAGGTGTAGGAAGTTGATACTTGGTAGGGACATTGGTTAGGGGGTGTAGATGTAAAACGTCATGGTGTGACCTTGAAATGTGACCTTTGACCTTGCCGTAGTGACCTTGACCTATAATGCCTTGTCTGGACTATATTTTGGAAACCATAAGGTACAGGAAGTTGATATTTGGTAGGGACATTGGTCAAGGGTTATATGTGTGCAACGTCATGGGGTGACCTGGATTTGACCTTTGATCTTGCATATCTGATGCTATTTTATGTCTCTATGAGGATATCTGATACTATTTATCTCTCTTATATCTCTCTTATATCTTTTTACTTGAATCTTGGTTGTTGCACCTTTGGGTGTCTTTTGGTACGTGTAGATTAAGCACTGTTAAAGTCATATTAGAATTCATTAACTGTTTTACTTTTGCAACTTCCCATTGTAACAGATGGTATTGTATCAAGTGAGCCACAGGTTTTGCCCCAATTCCACATAAAAGCATGTATTGCTACATCTGAATGTATGGGTAATATTTAAAACATCCAAACCATAATTCGACCATAGAAATGAAAATCAAAATGGGAGAAGTCTTAAAGCTTCATAATTTTTAGTTTACTGAATTGTCTTGTTTTAATACTTAATCTTTACATGCAATTTTTTGTCTTAGGTGTTATTTTCTCTACTTAAACATTATTTGGACACTGACACTGCTCTGAAAGTATCCCAATCTGTGTACTGTTTCACTACTTCTATATCTCATTGTGTTGAAAACTATTTTCCCAGGCTGTGGGGTACGGGCATCTCTGATGCTATTTTTAGGTTAAACGATCTTGTAAATTTGGAGAGAAGCATTCAATTTACCACATAGTTTAGTACTGATGACTTGATGTATGAGTGTATTTCTTGTAGTTTACAAATCTGTTAGACACAGAATAACAGGAAAAATATGAACAATGTATATTGTAGACTTATTTCAAACTTCATCTTTGAATAAAAATCTAAGTCTAAATGATAAGCATTCCTTGCCTTTTACCTTTTAAAATTGAATTTTACTTGCACTTCTAGAATCTTAAGCTGTATATTCTGGTTGGAATGCTTCTACATAGAAAGTGAGAAATTTTTTCTCTCTCATATTTCAGTAGTAATGCTTTAATTAAATCAAACATGGCTGTGCACATGTTGTGTAAAAGCATGTCAATTACAGCCGAATGTGAGACACTTGTGTTGTTTTTTTTTTTTAAAAAGTTAAAGGTATTTAGATAATTCAATACCCCTTTAAACAACAGGCATCAACCTTTTACAGTGTTTTGTTAGTCTTTCTCAGCAGTAAAAAAACCCGCCAATTGTCAGTGACCATTAGCCCCTCCCTAATCCCTTGTCAAATAAACGTTTGTGTTAGGTTCGAGTTATCTCTTGAAAAAATAACATAAAATCACCTTTTCTGGCTACAATATAGGTTCCAATAATGCCTAAAATATAAATTCGAAGTGGGAACTATGACATGATTTGTACAGTAAATTGTTGAGGCTTCAAACTTGCTTCAAATTATGGTAAAATTGAAATTGAGTTATACAGAGTCTACCATGCTGATTTTAAAGCTCGGAAATCGATTTTGGTTTTTCTAAACAATCCAACCACTACTATGTAATGTACTCAGCAATGATACTTAAGCATTGTCCACGCATAAAACTTTTGTCTACATGAATACATTATGCTGAATATCTACATTTATTGAATCCACGGAGGCCACCTCACAGAGATTATAACCATTAATGGTCTCAGAGGAAAAAGAGTCTACCGACCTTTATCATATTTCCAGGATATCTTCATTAGTGGTAAGCTTCTCCTATGAATGAATGTTGCCTTATTATGAAATATGGAAAGGCTGCTCCTGGCATATATTTGAAAGTGATCTACTATTTCCTATTGACTGGTTCTCATAAATAGAAGGTTGAATCTAGATGTCAGTGGTATTTGCAACAGATATGATTGTTCTGTACAAAATACAGAAATATAACTTTTAAGATTTTCTTTTAAAGTTGTCCGGCAAGTGCCAAAGTAGCCCATTTAGATACTTTGGCCATACTGTAATCTCCCTATACCCTTCTTATTATTGGTCCAAGAGGTTTGAGATGTCAAACATACGTACAAGAAGTCCTAGGCAGGGAATCTTTTGATATGGTCTTATTTGACATTGGGCCCCTCCTCCAAGGTCAAATAGGGGTTGCTGGACATAATGTCTTATAACTTGCTTATTATTTATCTTACAGGTTTGGGTTTGAAATGAACTGATAGGAAAACATGAGCTTGGAGTTTATGCATGTAGTTCAGTTTAAATTGACCTTTGGTCCTCCTTGAAGGTCAAATGGGGTGATTCTATCTTGCTTATTATTATCCAGAAACTGTATGCTTTAACCATTGGTGCTAGGTAAAGTAAGTTTGCTGATACTGTGCCTGGGTACCCGAAAACAGACCGTCTTGAAAATACAAGTGCAAACAAGCAAATCTGGTACTTGTGTTAAAATATTGCTTATTTTCATACACAACATAGGTGAAACCCAGTGTTTAACCAGACTTGTCAATCTGGTATTAGTTTTTGAGATTTTGTACAAATTGCTAACTGACCACAAATCTGATCTTCACCTCCACTTGGTATGCCCTAATGCCACTGAGTCAGTGGAGTATTCAGTCCTATATTGTTTACATTACTGTTGGTGTGCACTATTTGTTGCTATGTCATGATAAACAACATAAAGCTTACTCTTCCACTGGCTTGTTACATCTTGACAGGTGTCTCTTGAACAAAAAAGCACACAAGGTGATGCAAGTGATGGAGAATATCTTTGCTCTGATCCTCAAGCTGCGGGTGCAGCTGGTGGCTGGTAGCTGGCAGATGTCTGAGGACTCCGGACAGATGGAGCACCCACACTATGAACACATGTGCTCCACTTACAAGTCATTTAGTGAACACTCTCGCTTCCTTTATAAAGGTAAGGGAGCTACAAGTCTTTCAGTGAACTATCCCTTAATGTCAGTGACATACAAGTGCTTCAGTAAACACTTCCCATAAAAATGTGGTGAATGACCGCTTCTGTCAGCAACACTTCCTGTATGCATGTGGGAGCCTGTAAAATCTTCAGTGAACCATACCTGTATAATGGTAAGGACCTAGATGTTCTTATGTGATCACTGCCCATATAAAGGTGATGAATTGACACTTCTTCAGTGAATGGTCCCTGTATAAGTGTTTAAAGGTGATGAACCTACATGTCCTTCAGTGAACACTCCCTGTATAAAGGTAGGCAAACTACTTTTCAGTGTCACCTTCCTGTATGAATAGAAGCAACATGGATTTAATGCAATAAAATCATGAAGATACACTGTAAAATACCTGTCTAATTATATATGGAAAATATTTATGGGCTCCATATTTTTAAAACTGTTTGCCAAAATAAGACAACTTGTTTATGAAATACCAGCTCTGTCATTATCCTTACTTTATATACTCATGAATATAAAGTTTTAATTCAATTTTTAACTTGTGATTTCTTCTTTATTCCTGAATGGATTTTACCACAGAAAATAAAAAGCATTGTGAAATAGCTTTCCAATGATGACTGTAACTTATTTGTTAGCCACATAAAAATATGCACTAGACCTTATGTCTTGCTATTTAGTTCAGGTACAGAGGGTGGTGGATAATAAATACGTGTATGATACATGTATATTTCAGTTGTGAACAAAATAGCTATGCGGGGATACAAGCCATACCTACAAGAACTGATTAACAGACTGAACTTCAATGGCTACTACCAAGCTGACACTTGAACTCTGGGATATCACTGGAGAACCATGTACCAATGAAGTGACATCCTCTCATTAGACCACCTCAGTAATCTGTGACAGTATTAGTAACATGTTCCTTCTTTTTGATTTAGAATGTAGCCAAAGTTGTATTTTTACTCCTTGGCATTGTAACCTGACACGTGAAAATAAATACCCTTTTATTGCACAAAATAGCCTTACCTTATCCTCACTGTTCCTATATTTATCCCGTAGTCAGTTTTTGTCATTTTATTACTTATTCCTCTGCCATCTTGAACAAATCAACAAGGAAAAATGGTGCATGAACTATGTTTACTCTCTTTTGACAATAATAAATGTGAAGTATAGAGGGAACTCGGGACATGCACAGTATGGATATGCGGGGTTATACTTACAACTGTTACAGTGGTTTTGTTTTTTTTCAATATTGCGTTGGTTGTAGATGTTAGCTCTAACTTATTACACCAGTGAGGAAAAGGTGAGTATTTAATGCATAAATAGTTAAATTACAATAAAACCTCACTGTCCTTTACAATTTTTGTTTGTTATAATAAATGAGGGTGCATTTCTGTTCATGGACACATGCATAGATACAAGTTATGTATGTAATGCAAATAAAATATCACGCTAATATACCTTCAAGAGGACTTGTTCAATCAGGAGCAATAATATGATTTGTACTGGAAATCTGCACTAATTCACAATATACTGGTAATTTATTTATTTCTGCTACTTGGCTACCATCTTCTCTACCTTTTATGGTATACATCCCCGGTAATGTACCAGTGTGGCCCCCGACAATCAGCTCATTATGAGTATTCTACATTGTGTTTTGTGCCAGGTCAAAGGGTGTGTCAAGTTATGACACCTAGGAGCGCACTGCATATTGTTATATAGTGCAAAGTGGTAGTTGTTAAATATAAACTTCTAGGTTTGTTATTCTGTGATTTTATAACATAGACTTGTATAGTATGCAACAAACTTTGACTCATATGGCAATGTTGTGATTCATAGAAACTGAAATAAACAGTTGAAGATTTATTTTTACATGTTATGTTTGTATTACTTAATTTGGCATATGAATGTCATGGCATTGCAACTATAATCTTGACAGAAGTGTTGACAGAGGTAAAATACAAACATTCCTTCTTCCAGTAAGGCCTCTTCATTTCTGTGTTTTCTAAAAGTTAGCACACACCACAAAAACGGGAAGATTTGTGGATCTTTAGACATCACAACACTTGACATGCTTGATTGACAACTCTTGTTTTGTTACATGGCTGTGCATAATGGGGTGTTCCACTGGAGCCGATTTGTTGGTAACTAGGTATTTTTCGAGGGTCGGGAGCAATGTTTACAGAGTTGGTTAGGATCGGTTATAGTTTTCCGGCTTGTTGCGGTGGATTGGCAAAAAAATCAAACATGTCTGATATTTCACCGACCCTCCGTGACTCTGTATCCAGACTGTGGCTCCGCCCACCTGGAAACTGTCCTGTCTTGGATCTCTATGGCTTGTCGGTTGCACTTCCCATCTTGTCCTATACTGTAACCGTCTTGTCATGAAAGGATTTGTCTTGGTTAAGTACCAGGAATCCACCTCCAGTCAGGCCGTCAACACTAACTGTACTTAAAAGCAAACAGGCCTGTCATAAACATAACTGACCTGACTTGGTCACTTCCCGTCAAGACGGGAAGTCTCCCATTCTTAAACCATAGATTTGGTAACATCTCAGCAGGACAAGCCAGGAACACATACAGACAAGCCGGGAACTGTGTAGGACAAGCCAGCTTCATTTTTACAACCCACGGCTTGTCTGCGGATGAAATGTCTGTCTATATAAGGTAAGTTGGTTGGCACAATGCATCATTTGGAATCTGGCATCTGACGAAATACATCTGGCAGCGTTTCAAGAATAGGAGTTTTTTTTTTTAACAATTATCTAGGGAAGTCTTGAGTTGAAGTTGGTTGACTTTATATTTTAGGATTTTGTTTTTTACAACACGCTGCTTATATAACAAAGAAAAGGGCAAAAGAAGGGCAGAAAAGTGAGAAAGATAGAAGTACCCACTGACAGTGTTCTTGAATTTGAGCTGGGATAACAGCGGCAGATATTCAGCGGAGGAGGGAGGAGAATGGGAGGAAGAGGCACAGAAACAGAAGGAGGGGGAAGCCAGGAGGGAGGAGGCAAGAATGGAGGAAACACACTTGCAAGAGGAGGGACTGGTAGAAAAAAGGGCAAGGACAGACAAATGTGACACTGAAACAGAAGCTGGAGGAGAGGCGGGAACATCACAGTCATGATACAAGAAGGAGCAAATGACCAACATATACCTGACGGACTCGGATGAGGAGGCTATTGTGGACTTTATGAAGGACCACAAGGAGTTGTACAACAAGACTAATGAACATTTCAAGGACAAAGCAAGGAAGGAGTGTCTCTGGCAGAGGTTCGCCAACAGTTACAAGCTGTCTGTCAAGGTGTGCAAGACCTGGTTTGATTCACAAAGAACACGTTACGACAAGCTGATGGAATCAAAGTCTGAACAGGTCTCGAAAGAGATGACAGAATGTCAGAACTGAATACAGGATAAATTTGGATTCCTTAGGTCACACATTAGATGCAAGGAACTCAGCAAATCATCAGGCTTCAAGTCCGAGACCCGAGGAGCCAGTGCTTCAGCGGCTTCAGCACAAGACATCTCCAGAGCTTTGACTGACACAGACAGTATGATGATCAGTATGGGGTGAACAGACACCACTTTACAGCCTCAACAAGTCACGAGCCCTACTGCAGGTTCTCAGGGCGCTCTTTGGTCGACCAGCAGGTCATGGACCAGACCTTCAAGACCACTTACCTTCACATTTACACCGACGAAGCACTTCAACCCTCCATCAGTTACCTCTGCTACAGGCGAAGAAAGTCAGCACATCCTGTTAGGACTTTCAAGCTTCTTCGGAAATATACCATCAGTGCTGAGCTATCAGCAAATTGACACACCTGGGTGGGTGGGTGGTTGGTTGGTTGGTTTACAAATTTTAACATTTAAGTGGGAGGGGGGGATCATTTTTACATAACTAGGGTTCAATGTTTTAAACAGGGGACTTGCGACTTCTGTTTCAAACAGCTTTGAAACTTGTTGGAAATGGATTGGATTTTGTTTTGAAATTTGAGAAATATCAGCTTAAAGAAAAGTTCTTGGAATTATTGGATAGTCTTAATAAGGATTGATAGTTGTCCTGAAAAGGACTGATAGATGCCAGCTTCTGCTCCTAGGGTTTTTTTTTTGTTTGTTTTTTGTTTTGTTTTTTATTAATCAACAATGCAATTACAAAAAGTTAAGGTACAATCGCTCTTGGAACAGAATACCACAAATAGTACAAACATATACATAAATCATATCATTTTCATTCTGCCAAACTGAAAACTGTAACTCTTTTCTCTTTTTACAGAGCAAAATACAGAGTACTAAGAAACATTAAGTGATCATTTTTCGATGTAGCAAAGAAAAAAACCACTTGAAAATGTGGTTGTGGAGCACATGAATGTTAATGCAGAATTAAAATGGGGGATGAAACCAAAAGGAAATGAAAGTCAGATTCATTCACAGAAGAGTCGATTGAAACCGACCCAACAATTCTCAAAATAATTTTCCTTAGAATTTACTTTTGCCATGAAGTATTAGTTGTTATATAGTAGTTCCAGTTTTGCTTTCAACTTTAAAAGTGCTAAATTATGATTTCTTCTTGAAGCAGAAAATATATAATTCTTTGTTCCCAATATAATTGTATTCAATGAAATAAAGTAATCGTATTTCCGATATCCAAATAAAGTTTCTGGTACACTCAATTTTACTTTAATATTGGTCCTAAAATGAATCCAGTTTTCTATGTCTTTCCGTATTATTGCAACTTGTGGACATAGACAGAACAAATGGATCAATGTTTCAGGTGAATTATCACATAAGAGACATTTCCCATATTTTTTATTTACATTTTGTACAGTAATTCTTCAGTCCCAAGTATTTTATGGATGATTCTGTATTGGAACCATATAAGATTTCTATTGTTTATAACTTTAAAACAAATAGTGAATATCTTAGTCCAAGACTGTTCCTTAATTTTACAATTTAATTCATTTTTCCATTTTTCGTTCAGGTGAACATGCAGATCCCCTGGCTTTTCAATCAGAATTTTATGAAAACCTTTTGCCTTTTCCTTGTTAGATAATACATTGGATTGTTTTATACTGTATTTTTGCTCCAAACAGTTATAACAAGGAATTCACATTTACTGTCAATTATGTCACCAACACGTTCTACTCCTTTTTTTAACCATGTTGGATTGAATAACTGCTCCTAGGGTTGTTGGTTGACACATCCCAGATCCTGTCCTGCCAAGCCAATGCCTCCACATGATAGAAGTATTCTTTTAGTAGTTCTTGTTGATGTTTGGCCTCCGTTGAAGGATTCCTGTAGTTCTCATTAGGCACATACACTGTTCATAATGTAGGGCCGCTACATCATTTGCTGGGTTGGGTGCCCTGTCTGCTCCTCCCTGGTATGTCCTCTGCATGTTGTGCAACACTAGAAACATAACACAATGTCCCTGACAACACTTGGTCTTTGCTCCATGGTGCCCATATGTAACCCTGGACCAGCTCACTAAGATTCCACAGGCGTTTTTCAACCACCCTCCTGTCTCTGGAGATCCTGAAGTTGGCTATTCTTTCTTCCTTTGTGAGTTGTCTTCTGTAGGGTTTCACCATCCATGGCATAAAGGTGTTGTCACCCAGCAAGAAGTAGTGCAAATCTGGTGCTCCCTCCCACAGTGATTCAGGTACCAGAAGTCCCAAGCTGCCATCCTTGATCTTCTCCCTCAAATCGCTTCTGCTGAAAATCTGTGCATCTGAACAAGAACCACTTGACCCACAGTCTACCCATAGGAATCTGTATTCTGCATTTATCAGGGCCAGGAGAACCAGGGAAAAGAAGCCCTTGTAGTTGTAATAGTCACTACCTGATTTCTTTGGCTTCTTCATAGCAATATATTTCCCGTCTTTTGCCCCTACAGTGTGGGGGACATTCCATCTGTTTTTGAACTTCTCCACCCTTTTCCACTCCTCAGGGCTATTAGGGCAGCACAAATATTCTTCCTGAAATTCAGCAAGGATGGCTCGGTAGACCGAGGTGATGAATTTGCAGATGCTAGTTCGGCCAATCAACCAGTCATTCTGCAAGGAGGTGTAGGTCTCTCCAGTGGCCATGTGTCTCAGCCTTATTGCCAGTTTCAGTCCAACTTATAAGGGCTTATTGAAATTGATGACTGACTTCTTGATGTGGTGTTGTATATGTTGTTCGATGAGGTCAAAAAAGGCAGGTGGCATCCTGATAAAATTCTGGTATCCTGGGATGTCAGTGTGTATTAAGCCGGCCAGGAGGTTGCTGTACCATCCTTTTTCTTTTTGAAGGATCCAGGGCATGACCCAGGGGTTTGGTGACTTTCTTCTCCTGGGGGCTAGCTGGGGCTGTGGCTGTGGTGCTGGCTGTAGGGCAGGTGGTAATCCTTGGTTCAGATTTGTTCTTCACTGTCTACCACTCATGTTGCAAATCAAAAGATTAAACTCAATAAAAACCAAAAGTACCCAAAGCTTATGTACAAAGTCTCTCTGATGTGTAGCTGGCATTTTTGCATTGGCAAATGATGTTTTTTGTCGGCCAGAGGGGGTTTATATAGTGTTGTATCGATCCTGACTATGGATCCCGACTCCAGGATTTAATTAGTCCAGTCAAGGGGGGTCTGGAAAATACTCCCAAGTCCTGTCAATTTGTCAGTACAGCTTGTCAGGACTTGCTATGGCTTGTCTGTTAGGGGTTTACAGCTTGTTGTGGTAGTTTCCTGTCTTGTCATGAAGAAAATCTTCCGCACCCCAAGTCAGGTCAGGATCTGGATCCAAACAAGCTGGTATATATGTGCTATGTCTTGTCAGGGAGATGTAACCGACCAAGCTTTTTTGCATGTTTTTTTGTAGATTTCGTCCCAGATTCCATGACTTTTGCAACCCACCTTAGAGTCATAGAGTCAGTTACAGTGTCAGTTCGGGTGGAACATCCGCAATCGATCCATACTGACAGCCTGACTTCCTGGGGAAATTGTGTAAAAAGTTTTTGGATACAAAAGAAAAGCACCGGTTATTACATCCAAAAGCCAAGTCTATCAACCAGTCTACCAATCAGCTACAAATCAGGAAGGTTATGGAAAATATTAAAATATGTTCTTTCAAGGAAACATTTTTAAAAACCAGTGTGCCTGCAACCCGACTTTTTGCAAATGTATGTTTCTCATTTAGATAATGTCTCGATCAAATAGGTTTGTCTCTTGAGAAAATTTTGGGTGCAAAATTGGTGAGAAATTCACAGTCTCTTTTATGCAGTCTTATAAAAACCTCCAACAATGGAATCATTGATTCATCTTGGTAATCAGATCAGTTTAACAAAGAGAGTCACAGGATCATTTGATACTGGGTATATAGATATATTCCAAGAGAAATAAGGGTCAACAGGTTATCTGTAATGATGTACAGACATTTTACTGTGTAATAATTCCTGTAATTTGATGTTACCCATCTTAAATCTGTTGGAGCAATCTATGACCCTGTCCCCTAGAAATCTAATTGTAAAGATAAATGTGATTGTGAAAGATTGGTATTGGAATTGATGAAAGATTGGTAGCGCTGAGTTCGGGAGGACTATCACTGAAAGACGATAACAGCATCTTCAAATCTGACCTATATCTGAGCAACCAGTTAGGTAGATGTGTGAGATGAGGCAACCATTGGTCATATACTGATGCATACAGATAATACTGTGTAATGAGATTTCTTTTGTAGAAACAAGTGGCAGTACTATGTGTCACCTGTAAAAGGAGATAACCAGTATGTACTGATCTACAGAACAAGTGTGTACTTAAATTACTGATACTATTTGTGTCATGAAGACAGATGATGCAAGAAACTTTCTCTATGTAGCTCTGAGAAGGTGCATTTATGTGTTATTGTAGTTCCCTGATACCAGTACATAACAGCTGAATGCTAGAAGCATGTAATAATACCATCTTCACGGTTATTACATTAACTACATGGCACCCACTTCACAAGGAACAATTTTGTTATTAAATCAATTATACTGGCTCCACTGACAAGATTTCCTTGTAATGCAGAGACAAATCTGACATCTAATATAATACAAAGATGAACTGTCTTTGAAACTCTAATCATGTCATTTCAAAGATAAATTGTATTTGACATGTGATAGAAATGTCTTTTTTCAGTAAAACAAGTGCCCAGCTGTGTTTAAAAGGTGTTATAAAATTTTCTTTGGCAAAAAAATGTATAGAAAAAGTTATTTCAGGTTAAACAATAAATTGTTTCATAAATCCATTTTTTAACTGATATGAATACAAATGGTTAATCTTTCAGTGATTAACTGTTGCATCAATGAAAGAACATTGCAGCCTCATTTAAGTCCTATATTTACAAGACCTATTTCTCTCTAAAAAGTACATGCTTGATTTCATGTCACTGTGATGTACAAACATCCTGTTGCTACTTTCTTTAAACAGGCCGACACCCTGATATCCAATCTCGTATTTCAGTGTATTGCCAATAACTTGTCAAGCATTGTGTTGCAGTTGTACTTTTACAAAGAGAACTCACTAAAAGCTTTCTCATTAGATTACTGTAGTTAACATTTTACCATGTCATCCCTACTTAAGTATATGGGTTTTTGAAAAAAAATTATTATTGTTGGGGTCGAGAGGCTTTGTGGAAGAAAGGCTGCCTGATGGATGATTGTTGACAGCCTTCAGCATATATTTATCAACAGTCAACTTGTGTGGACACTTTGCTTTTGATCATCTATGGAAACAGTGAATACAGATATGTCTTAGGGCTACTCGGCAAATAAAGTATCCGTGAATAGCATTTAGGAAGCCTACTGCAAAGGCAGGAGTTTTGAAATGGGGTTTCCCTAACTTGACTGTTCAAATTAAAGTACAGGTTTAGCATGCAATAGAGTGCAACAATTGTATATTGTATTAAACTTAGGTTGATAAATAATTAAGAATTTCAACCAAGCTTTTTATGATGCCAGACCCCACTGTCTCATATTGTTATTATCAAAATCTGCATGTTTGTACCCGTTCTCCAAAGCATTGAAAGTTTGGGACCCCGATTTTTGTGACAGTTTCAACACTGGCAGTATTCTCTATGGCTGTTGAAGGAATTTGTTCCATATCATACTAAAGCATTCAACACTACCAGAATACTATTTCCTGTGAATGTCATCCCCAGGCCATTAAATTTCCTATTCCTGACTCTTAAGTTTAAATGTACTTTTTCTTTGTTTTTTTTATTTAACAACTTAATATCCACTTGTTTACATCTGCCTGGGTGTATATATGTCTTGTGATATGGATAGTCAATAAGTATAATTTTCATTTTATTTTATTTTATTTCATTAATACATCTTACCAAGTGGTCAAATGCATTTGCCCAGTATGCTGCCGGTCTTGCCAAACGTTAGAAAAGAATGTTCTGAGCTGGGCTCTGGCCAGAGGTAGTGTCCTGTTCACTCAGCAAGTGGCCATGGGGCTCCGAGCTCTCACTAGATGGAACATCATATTTCCTCTTTTTGTTTGGCGCGACGCAAGTCAGATGCTTGTATTTAAGAGGAGCTTTAACTTTTATGTCAGCTAACATTATTACATCACTCTGTGGTGTCTGTGGATGCCAGCTTCTGAAAAGTACAATGCCCACAGACATGCTGTTTCTTTTAAAAGATACCTTATCTGTCGCAGATGATTAATCGTAAAATTCATGAAGATCTGTTTGTTCTTCTGTTTCCCAGAGACCATACAAACAAGGTACCCCCACCCAAAGTGTGAACATTTCAACCATTTTCTCATTGACTATTGAATGGATTTCTCTCTAATATGGCGTATATGTACTGGGCCACAAGTAAATTCCCTTTTGTATCAGGCTTGAATCTGTCTTAATTATTTTTTAATGAATTTTTAAAATAATTTTTAATGCATTAAAATTCAGGAAATTATGCCCTATATCACTTATAACTTGAAAAGTATTGCAGTACTGTCAAATTTGACGAGGTCTCCAGTATTAAAACTTGGCCATGTACATCCCCTCAGAAACAGCTACCCAATGGAGGCATTACATGACATCTCTGGCTTTCTTCAACAGCCTTTTCTTGGTTCCAAGACCTAGAACTGAACAAATGTCTGAAACCAGAAACCTTCAAAATGGAGACATCAGAGATAAGGACTTCCCTGCAAACGGGTGAATGGATAACGTCCATAGATTTCAAGGATGCTTACTTTCATATACCAATAAAGACACTCCAGGAATTAAGCGTCCCACAAGGGACACTTGTTTGTGTATGGGAGACCTTCAGGCTCCGGCGGCTCCGCCGGCTCCGCATTTTGTTTTCCTTATAACTCTGTAACCGTTAGGCGGATTCTTTTCAAATTTTGGCAGGTTTATGCAGTAGCCTTGGGGAATTTTTTAGCTTACTGGCCAACGGCCGTAAGCTAATGGCATGGTCTGGCGTCGTCTTCGTTGTTTTTGTTGTGGTTGTTGTCGGTGTCATCAACAATTTTTTTCCAGCCTCTTCTCCTCAGAAACTACTGCACCGATTTCTTTGAAATTTTGTATGGAGCTTCCTTGGGTAGAGGACTATCATTTTTCCTCATTGCATGTTTTTCAACCAATCAGAGAAGTCACATGACCAAAAACATGTTTTTCAAAAGGGTGTGCTTGTCTGGATGATAACTTAAAAAGCGCTTCACCTATTCACATGAAATTTTGCAAGTACGTTCGTTATATACATGTCTGGAAATCAATAACTTTTCGAAGTGATCCAATACAAAATGGCCGACTTATTAATGATCTACTAAATGTCACGATTTTTCTTAATGCTGAAAAAACAAAAACGCGTGTATCTCCTTAACCATGCGAGATAGAGCGATTTCGACGAAATTTTCCACCCACAGGGTATCTAAAGAATGTCTGTTGGCAATTTTCAAAAAATTTTCCCCTCCCCAAAAATGGCGGCCATTTTGAATTTTCGAATTTTTGCCGAAAATGGAAAAACACAAAATTGCTTGTATCTCCTTAACCGTGCAATATAGAGCGATTTCAACGAAATTTTCGATCCACGGGGTATCTAAAGAATGTCTATTGGCAATTTTCAGAAAAAAATTTCCCCTCCCCAAAAATGGCGGCCATTTTGAATTTTCGAATTTTTGCCAAAAATGGCAAAATACAAAATTGCTTGTATCTCCTTAACCGTGCGAGATAGAGCGATTTCGTCGAAATTTTTGACCCACAGGGTATCGAAGGAATGTACTATTGCCAATTATCAAAAATTTTCCCCTCCCCAAAAATGGCGGCCATTTTGAATTTTCGAATGTTTGCCAAAAATGGCAAAACACAAAATTGCTTGTATCTCCTTAACCGTGCGAGATAGAGCGATTTCGTCAAAATTTTTGACCCACAGGGTATTGAAGGAATGTACTATTGGCAATTTTCAAAAAATTTTCCCCTCCCCAAAAATGGCGGCCATTTTGAATTTTCGCCAAAAATGGCAAAACACAAAATTGCTTGTATCTCCTCAACAGTGCGAGATAGAGCGATTTCGTCGAAATTTTTGACCCACAGGGTATCTAAGGAATGTACTAATGTCAATTTTCAAAAAATTTTCCCCTCCCCAAAAATGGCGGCCATTTTGAATTTTCGAATTTTTGCCAAAAATGGCAAAACACAAAATTGCTTGTATCTCCTTAACCGTGCGAGATAGAGCGATTTCGACAAAATTTTCGATCCACGGGGTATCTAAAGAATGTCTATTGGCAATTTTCAGAAAAATTTTCCCCTCCCCAAAAATGGCGGCCATTTTGAATTTTCGAATTTTTGCCAAAAATGGCAAAATACAAAATTGCTTGTATCTCCTTAACCATGTGACAGAGCGATTTCGTCGAAATTTTCGACCCACAGGGTATCTAAGGAATGTACTCTTGGCAATTTTCAAAAAATTTTCCCCTCCCCAAAAATGGCGGCCATTTTGAATTTTCGCCCAAAATGGCAAAACACAAAATTGCTTGTATCTCCTTAACAGTGAGAGATAGAGCGATTTCGTCGAAATTTTTGACCCACAGGGTATCTAAGGAATGTACTCTTGGCAATTTTCAAAAAATTTTCCCCTCCCCAAAAATGGTGGCCATTTTGAATTTTTGCCAAAAATTCGAAAACACAAAATTGCTTGTATCTCCTTAACCGTGTGAGATAGAGCGATTTCGTCAAAATTTTCGACCCACAGGGTATCTAAGGAATGTATTATTGGCAATTTTCAAAAAATTTTCCCCTCCCCAAAAATGGCAGCCATTTTGAATTTTCGAATTTTTACCAAAAATGACAAAACACAAAATTGCTTGTATCTCCTTAACCATGTGAGATAGACCGATTTCGTCGAAATTTTCGACCCACAGGGTATCTAAGGAATGTACTCTTGGCAATTTTGAAAAAAATTTTCCCCTCCCCAAAAATGGCGGCCATTTTGAATTTTCCAATTTTGCGCAAAAATTGCAAAACACAAAAAATGCTAATATCTCGAAAACTGTGCTAGATGGCGAATTATCTCTTAAAAGTATTGCAGATACCCAATTTTTATCAAATAAATTATTCATCTACTTTTGGGAGAGCTTTCACATGGTGAAGTTCCAGACCCGTAGGTAATTACTCACCTACTCAAAATGAGTAAATGCGAATTATCTCTAGAAGTATTGCAGATAGCCAATTTCTCTCAAATAACTCATTCATCTACTTGTGGGAGAGCTTTCACATGGTGAAGTTTCAGACCCGTAGATATTTACTCACCTACTCAAAAATGAGTAAATGCGAATTATCTCATAAAAGTATTGCAGATAGCCAATTTTTATCAAATAAATGATTCACCTACTTTTCTACGTTTGCAAGAGCTTTCACATGGTGAAGTTTCAGACCCATAGCTAATTACTCACCTACTCAAAATGAGTAAATGCTAATTACCTCTAAAAGTATTGCAGATAGCCAATTTTTCTCAAATAACTCATTCACCTACTTTTGGGAGACCTTTCACTCGGTGAAGTTTCAGACCCATAGCTAATGATTCACCTACTCAAAATGAGTAAATGCTAATTATCTCTAAAAGTATTGCGGATACCCAATTTTTATCAAATAACTCATTCATCTACTTTTGGGAGTAAATGCGAATTATCTCTTAAAAGTATTGCAGATAGCCAATTTTTCTCAAATAACTCATTCACCTACGTTTGGAAGAGCTTTCACACACGAAAATGAAAAATTGTGAATATCTCGGAAAAGCTATTTCTTCTCCTTTAATGCTCGGCGGGAGATGCACACCGTGGCAGTGGTCTTGTTTTCAAAAACTTTTGTCTCACCAAAAATGGTGGCGATTTTGAATTTTCGAAGTTTTTGCAAAACACAAAAATGCTTCTATCTCAAAAACTGTGCTAGATGGAGCGAATTCAACGAAATTTTTGACCTGCTGGATATCTCTGCAAGAGTACCCATGCCAATTTTCAAAATATTTTTGTCTCGCCAAATATAGTGGCCATTTTGAATTTTTTGCAAAATTTGCAAAACACAAAAATGCTTATATCTTCAAATCCATGCTAGATAGAGCAGACTGCGCTGACTTTGTGGTTGCCACAACAGTATAAGGCTAGAAACGGAACATTTTCTTAATACTTTAGCACTCACCTTTATATCCTTTTCGGGACGCTTTGTTTTTGCTATGCAAAAACACTATCTTTTTTTTTGCGAGCGATCCTCTAGTTACCTTTGTTTTCACGTCCAGGGTCAATCCTACCAATTCAAAGCACTACCGTTTAGTCAGTCCAGTGCTCCATTGAAATTCACAACAGTAGTCAAGGAAGTCGAACTGATGGCTCAAAACAAAGGTATAAGAATCCACCAGTACCTAGACAATTGGTTGGTCAGAACAAAATCCCACCAAGCTTATCTCCAGTGTACCCAGACCTTAGCAGCTCTGTGCCAGGAATTAGGTTAGGTAGTAAATACGGAGAAGTCAGAACTGGAGCCGAAGCAGATCTTCACTTTCGTAGGCTACCAGTACAACCTCAGAGAGGGCAAGGTCCAACCCACCTTGAAACATTGACAGACCTTAAAACTTCACAAGCTTCTCACCAAACCTTACTGTCGGGTCATGCAACTCGTGTCACCCATAGGCCTGTTAACAGATACAGAAAAGCAAGTTCATCTGGGTCGGCTCTACACGAGACCCATCCAGTGGCACCTGAAAAATCATGGGAGGATCTCAGAATCACTAGAAAAGGTGATCCCAATCATAAGATATCTCCATCCACACTTAAAATGTTGGCTTCAAGGCAAATGTCCTACAAATGACACTACACCCACTTAGCCATACTCAGCCTTCAGACTTTTACAGATGCCTCAAGAGAAGGCTGGAATTCTCACTTGGGAGATCTCACGGCAAGAGGGACTTAAAATATGTCAAAAGACCTCTGTTTGAACAAGATTGTACTCATAGCAAGTTAGCAACAGAGGTTTTTCAGTTGATATGCACCAGGTGGCACCAATCTCAAATAGACATTTTTCGCAATGAGGTTGCAAACAACAAGTTGCCCCAGTTTGTGTCACCAGTTCTAGACTCCTTAGCCTGGACAATAGATGCTCTCAGTCTACCTTAGGACATGGACCCATATGCCTTCCCACCAGTAGCCACTCTGGGCAAGGTGGTCTTGAAGCTAAGGACTACCCAAGCATGAGAATCGCTCTCATTGTGATTGGGTGGCCCAATATGCCCTGGTTCTGGCATCTGGTAGCCACGTCGAGCCTGATTCCCCTGTGCCTGCCCAATCTGCTAACTCAACCATTCAATCAAGACTCCACACAGGAATCTGGCAAACCTAAATCTCCGTGTCTGGCTCTTTGAACGTCAGTGATCAAGGAGCAAGGATTCTCTGAGGCAGTGACAGCAGGAATTGAGGCTCCTCAAAGAGTCTCAACCAGATCAGTCGATTCTAATTGTATCCACCCGAGGCATCCGGTGGATACTTTGGTTTAGCGTTCGCTACGCCGCCACCACCAAATTTGCAAGACAAGATGGCCGCCGTGGGCATTTCTTTGAAAATTATCTACATCTTTCTGCTGGCTGTTTCTCATAGGTAGAAGGTAGAATATCTTCATAGGTGACATGTATAACAGATATATATGTCCTCTACAACCTTGCAGACATTTGACCTTCACATAGCGGACTTTAAAAGTGCTTATATCTCCCTTATTATTGGTCCTAGAGGTTTGCAATGTGAAACCAACCTATAGGAAATCATGTGCTGTGAATCTTTTGATGTGGTCAGATTTGATCTTTGACCCCTCCTTCAAGGTCAAACGAGGATAGCCAAACTTAAAAGTGCTTATAACTCTCTTATTATTTGTCCTAGAGGTTTGGGATGGTAAACCAACCTAAAGGAAATCATGAACTGGGAATCTTCTGGTGTGGTCGGATTTGACCTTGGGCCCCTCCTTCAAGGTCAAACGAGGATAGCCAAAGTTAAAAGTGCTTATAACTCACTTATTATTGGTTCAAGACCTTTGGGATGGTAACCCAACCTATAGGAAATCATAAGCTGGGAATCTTCTGGTGTGGTCCGATTTGACCTTGGGCACCTCCTTCAAGGTCAAACGAGGATAGCCAAAGTTATAAGTGCTTATAACTCGCTTATTATTGTTCCTAGAGGTTTGGGATGGTAAACCAAGTTATAGGAAATCATGGGCTGGGAATCTTTAGATGTAGTCAGATTTGACCTTGGACCCCTCCTTCAAGGTCATACGAGGATAGCCAAACTTAAAAGTATTTATAACCTGCTTATTATCTGCTTATTATTGGGCCTAGAGGTTTGCAATGTGAAACCACCTTATAGGAAATCATGGGCTGGGAATCTTCTGATGTGGTCAGATTTGACCTTGAGCCCATCTTTCAAGGTCAAACGAGGACAGCCAAACTTAAAAGGGTTTATATCTCGTTTATTATTGATCCTAGAGGTTTGCAATTTGAAACCAACTTGCAGGATATTGTGGGCTGAGAATCATCTGATGTCAGATTTGACCTTTGGCCCCTCCTTCAAGGTCAAACAATGGTTCACTGGCTTTGGTGAGTTGTCTTTACAGTGGATACAGATTTGCAAATTTGGTGGTCCGATGCGTAGGTCTAGTTCTAATTGGACCTTTACAGTGCTTGATCTCCACTGAGTAATGGACTCTAAGGAGCAACAACACAATAGCAAAATCAAATTCAAAGTCCAGGGACAGAAATAGGTCAGCACCACGGAGAACCCATAAGAGAAAATGAGCTAAGGAGGATATGCCTTTGCGTAGAGATAGATCTTGAGCTTCTCTCTAAAAGAGGCAGTAGTGGGTGATGCATGAATGTCTTCAGGAAGTGAATTCCAAACAGTGGGAGCATCAAAAGCAAAACTGAAGCCTAACTGCTTCGTAGAGCTGTGAATTGTAGGTTGGAATTTTGGTACATTGAGAAAATTGGCAACGATGAAGTGAAGTGGGCCATTTTTTTACCACAGAAATCGGGTGGACTTCAGGGCACCGCCTATAAGATCCATAGCTGAATTTTTCCTGTATTTGTTCCAGGACAGGAAGTTACAGCCAAGTACAATAGATGGCATTGGATCAGCTTTCTCTGGAAGAACCAACTGGCCAAAGAGGTCCAGACAGTGTGACCCCAGTGGTTAATCTGGCCCTGGCCCCAAATCTGGACAAGTCACGCAAGGCTGACAGGTCACTTTGCCCAGTTAAAGCCCTTCTCTACTATCTGGACAGGACCTCAGACCTCATGCAGAACAAAGAACTGATCTTTGTCTACTTCAAGAAAGGTTTCGACAAAGATATATCTCCTTCCACTGTCTCATCATGGATCAAGCAGACTGTGATGCTATGCTATAAGCTCTATAATTAAGAATCCCTAACCCTACATCAGGTTTAAGCACATCATGTTAGGGCCTCTGCTGCTTCTAAGACCTTCCAGTTAGGAGTTTCTATAAAAAAGTTATCAGCCTGTCACTTGAAATCCCACAACACCTTCACACAGTTTTATATGAAGGATGTGGCTTGGGCTGATTTAGAGCTCTTTCATCTGGGCCCAGTGAAGGCTGCTCATCAAATTCACCACTAGGCCATACATTCAGCCTGTCACCCTACCCATGGGTCTTCAAGGTGGCAGTGACCTGCTCCAGACTAGCAAGAAGTCACCTCCTCCTTCCAAAGAGGGCCTCTACAAGGACTGAACTCATACCTCGCTTCCGCCACCTCATAGGTCTGTTAAAAAGGGGGGGGGGGGGGGGGGGGGAGCAAGGTCAGTTTGATCTGGTGACCTGTTAACTGGCAACCAACCAATGGGACTAGCAGTTGTCCCTCAGAGACTGTTAATGTCTCATTTGAGTTAAATTTTAAGTCCCCAATAAGCTATCCACCGACCAAGCGGTAGGTATTCTAGCTAATTGTCCATTGGGTGAGATGTATTTTTTGCAATAAAAATGCAAATTTAAAAAGTAAATTAAATTTTTATAAGTTAATACTTTCCTCAATGGACTAGATAAGCCCTCCCAACTGACCCTGCTATCAGATTACTAGGGGTTTATCTAGGTTGGAGCACCGAAAAAGATGTTACGGCTTCTTGTTGTCTAGACCGGAAGGACATAGGCTGCTCCATCTGGTGAATGCATGCCACGACTAGTCCATCAGATGGAAACTTAGGACATCTTTTTCTGGCATTTGTTGGGACCGGTCGATGCCAACCGGTATAGCTAATTGTCCATTGGGTAAGGTTTTAACTTATAAAAATATAATTTACCGATACATGATGTTCTTTTCTCCTTGATAAGTTAATGTATTGTTTTCCAGCTAAAATAAGTAAATTTAAAATTTGGCAGGGTGTTTTTTTACACACAGGATTCCAAGTAAGATTTCTGTTACTGTTAAACTATAATTTAAATTTAGGACATCGTTACTTATTTCTCTCAAAGCATTCCAAATGATTCTGGCTTCACTATAGTAATAGTAATAATGTTTAATGGTATCTACCTCTGTACAGTTACTCAAATCTGTGAGTTCAGTTTCAGCAGGCATTTTTTGTATAATTTTGGTTTTCCAGTCATTTGGTATATGCCACTTACAAGAGAATTATAAACACGGTCTAAAATCATTTAACATCTATCAAAAATTTAATTTAATTATTAAATTTGGAATTTTTTAGGATATCCTTTCGACCTCTCTCAAGGCCTGATCAAACCCACTCGGGAGACATGCCAAGTCCACAATCATAAAATAAAACCCTCATGGACCAGGAGGTCTGCTCAGTCAGTTGTTCAGAAAGTTGTGGTTATTTGGAATATTTTTTATTTATACATCTGGCTTATAATCTGACTTATACATAAGCTACCCCCCTGCTATCGAATTCGACTAAGGTCCAAGTCTCAGAAAAGTCTGCATCTCTGGCTAGTCAATCAACTTTGCCACAAGAAGTCATACCAATCCTGGACACATTTACTAGATCACTCATTCGCACATTTTCTCCTGTACATCTCTTGATTTCAGATTGAGAGGCATGGGGAATGAATACTCTTAAACTTGAGAGGGTCAGCCTGGTGACCTACACTTATCCCCTGACAGCCCTCCTTCGCTACCCAGTAAATATTTTTGGGTTTGCAAATGTTTGAAAGGAAAGGTTTGGCAAACTTTAAAAAATTATGGGTATAAAAACCATTTATAATGGAATGTTTTTAAAACGTTTTAAGTATACCGTTTATTAAATGTTTAATGATAAATGTTAGAAAAATGTTACAAATGAATATAATAATGCCTGAATAATAATGGGGTCAGAGGTCAAATTGAATATCTTTTAACGTTGCTCACTTATGAAGTATTATTGTTGCATCTAAAAATGTAAGATAATGGCTTAGAAATTGTGCCCCCATTCAATTCTTACTTTTACAGATTGCATGTGGGGCAATTTTTGACATAGTCCTCTAAAATCCCCTATTATTGCTCACCGCCATCTTTGGGCATGTTTGAAAACGTTTTAAAATAATGGGTATGAAAACCAGTTGCTATTAAATGTTTGTAAAACATTTTCAGAACAAACAGTTACAAAACATAGTCAACGAATGTTGTTTAAACATTTTTTGTGTTGCTGTTTATCAAACGTTTGAAAAACTTTTCTACCATAACCATCATCTCCTTATCTATTTTATAAATGTTTAAAAAACGTTTCCAGTTAAACCTAGCTTCTTGAGTTATTTTTGAAACGTTTAATGTTTTCAGGAAAAACATTTGTATAGTGAATGTTTATGAAACATTTTTAAAGAGCCTGTAGCACCAATTTTGACATATCCCTTTTTTTGTTTTTCTATAAAATACATTCCCACAGAAATCCATTTACACTAATAGCAGTTACAACAAGCCAATGTTTATGCCACTATTTCACTTTTATCACACAAATTTCTCTCCCTCTTGGAAGGAGAAAAACTCAAGGCCAAAAGTTCAAAGTTTGTGTGTACTACGTAATACGATGGCAAGAGATTTCCACTTGCATAAAAAACACACTGTAACTGTACAGTTTTCTTATACTTATTTGCTGGTGTGTAAAATTTAATTATGTCTTCTGATGATGATGATACCTTTATACATTTATCATGCACAAATTCAGATGTAGGTATCAGTGAAAATGAATCAGATTGTGGTGATAACAATAGTGACAAGGCAATAAACATTGTACCTTATAACTTTGAACCATATCTGTCTGATGATGATGGCAGAAATGTTGAAAGTGGAGAATTGGATAGAAATGACAGTGGTGGTGTTGTTAGTGATATTCAGAGATTACAAAACACTGAATGGTAAGCAAACCTTTTTCAAAAGTTAAGAGTATTTTGACTTTATTAATAAATCATACAATTTCAAAAACAACATCATACATGTGGGCTAATAATGTCACCCCTTATATGTTTGTAACATTACTTTCTTCACACTCAAAACCATTTCTTTCCTGAATGTGTAACACAATGATATTTAGTTTAGTATTATCAGGACTTTTGTATAGAAATATTCAAAAAAAAAAAAAAAATAAATAAATAAAATGAATTTAAGTTTGTTTACAACCTCCATCATATAAAGTTTGAGAACTGACCATTTATAATGTCTGGTAAAGGGTGACCAATTGAAGAAGGAAGCTACAAAATGACTTAAAGGTAGAAATTTCTTATTGTAGGTGTAAATGCTTCAACTGTGTCGCACTTCCTTTAGTAGAAGAATGTGTTTGTTGCTGTGAAATGGATCAAGTGTCAGATAAAAAGGGTGACTATCCATGCATCATTGGTCACCCAGGATTCACTACAGTTTGCCTTGATCCATGGGTATTACAAACTGCCTATTATGCATACAAACAGCAGTATGGTCAGAATAAAGATCAACTTCTCAATCAGAGATATCGCTATATTGCTTATAGACAATTAGCAATATGGTGTTGGGGATTCTTGGGCAAAGAAATAAGAGTGGCACTTCCATCTTGTGCTGTGAACAGAATAAGGGAAGAATTTCCTTCACCTGATTATGAAGGCTTTAAACCATATCCACAGTTACCAGATTTAAACTAGAAGACTAAAACACATTTGTACTGTATATATGTGGAAATCTGTGACTTCATAATACACGTGAATAACATTACCATATTTGTATAACATTGACTTTTGATTTTGCTATGAATGTTCCTGGCTGTTTCACAACTTCAGCCGTTTCAAAACGGCCAAGTTATTTTATTTGGGCATTTACTTGGTTTCAAAACGGCTTGGCCATTTCAAATCTAACAGATCTAAGTAAATTAAGCAGGTACACTTCAGCTATGATCTTCAATTGGGCAATTTGAAGTTTCCTGAACAGGCATTTAGTAACACAGCAGCTACAATTAGACTCCTGCTGTTTTAATATATTGATTAGTTTGTGATTGGGTTATGACCAGTCAATAACAGAAATTAAATGCAATTAACACACCTCATAAAAATAATCCACGCAGAAGGAATAGCTTCCTTTCTGTTTTCTCAAAAGTAGTTATTGCTTTGATGGCGATTTGTTATTCACTCTTTAAGTAATCCTTTGATTAGATTTCCCCTATTTGTTTCAAAGAAAAGTGCTTAATTATAACAAAGAACAAACTGGGTAAGATTAAGACTGTTTAACACTTCTTCAATTGCATAGCATCAGATGTGAAAATTGCATTTAAAAGATCATAAAAACTATACTAGTAATTGCATATTAATACCACTATAAATATTCATAACATTTGAGATTATCTAGTTTAAAAACAACATTGAAAACACACACTGCTTAAAATCAGTGAGATGGTTTTCATGCGGCCATCAGATTCATTTTGCAATTTCAAAACGGCAAATGGCCAAGGGTTGGAAAACGGCAAGTAACATGAATACTTAAGATATTATCACTTTACTGTTTGTGTGTAACACACATAGAAATATATCTTGGAACACTTAGAAGAGCTGTATGTATGGATGCATGTCCAAAGTTATGTAAATGAAAATCACTTTGCAAGTAGCTTTACCAAAATTAAAATTCTTCATTTCATGTGCTTGTATCTTGATGTATGCTCTTCGATAGCTTTTTCTTTGTCAGGATGTTCAAAGTTCGCACACAGATTAGGAGGTAGTGTAATCGCAGAGGCCACTTGTTTCCTTGCTTCAGATGGTTTTTGGCATTCCTTCTCCACTCGTATCCAAAGATTGTCAACATAATCAAATGTTTGATTCTTCAAAACTTTTCTAACAATATACCCTCCCTTTTTATACTTGGGATATTTTATCTGAAATACTGGCTCCCCACTGTGTGTATGCATTTGTTGTCTGCCTGCATTTTCATTATAATGAATTGCAGCTAATTTTACCCTACATTCCATACCAATTGGTGTGAACGAAAACATTTTGGGTGCAAACTGGTTTAGTAGACTGTGAAAGGCTTCAAGGTTCCATGTTTGTTCGTCTCCTGAAAGTTTAGAAATGTCGCTTAAAAGGGCCTTTTTTACACAAATTTCTTCAATTTGAAATGAAGCCTTAGATCCTGACTTTATCCACTTTTTCCTTGCTTCTCTGCCTACTAGTTCTTCATGGGCACATTTTGAAAATAACTCATTGCTGTGATTATGCTTATTAATCACATGGTTAACAACAGATGACCATTTTGCAACAATTAACTCTCCATGCCCTGGTTCTGTTGAAACTGCAGACCAGTAGAGGTGATTAATAATACTTTGAATCCATGGTCGAATGTCTTCACAGTCCTTTAATTTGGCTGCAGACTCCAATTTTTTGCCAACCGATTTGGCCACATGCCAAATATCATAAACATGGAGTATTGCACTGTGGTTTTCTCTTATCCATTTAGCTATAGATCTGTGCCTATCTGTCACAATTTTGACAATGTTTAACCACTCTATCAGATGATTCAGAGATTTTTGAAGTCCAGCAAGTTCCATGTGATAACTTCCACCTACTTCAGTGCTTGTTATTAATTGAATGTCTAAAATACAGTTCCAGTTAAGTTCCATGCATGTATAAATGCCATACTTTGCACAGTGACCCATGCTATCTGCACGCCCATCTCCTCCTATTGTAATACCATCTCCTCTTGCCCTTAAAAGGCCTATTAGATTTTGCTGTTGCTCATTCCATATTTTATTTATTGCTGGAAAGAGTAATTCTTTTTGATGGCGGAAAAAAGTGCTTTTTTCAATGCAAGCAAGTCTCATGTGATTAAAAAGTCTGAGCACCTTGGAGAACATTGAGCCACTGAACAATACTGCAGCTGAAAGAAGTATATTTCCAGCTGGATAGTCTCTCACAAAAGGTTGGGCCTTCCATTAGGTGGTTTTACCATAACTTTCACAAAAGAGTTTAACAGTTAATAGGGTACCCAAATTTACAGGACTGCGAAGGGAAATTATATCAAGGCTACCACATGATGGACAATGGGTCCATGAAAGCAGGACCTGTAGTGCAGACCAAAAGACAATAAATTTTGGCTGATCTAAGATTCTTGAATTTTCTACACCGGGTTGTTCTTCAAAAGAAGGAATTTCTTCTCTGTCTACTTCATTTTCACTGTCTGGAGATGGCAAATACTCTGACAGTATTTCAACTTGTTCATCTACCGACTGACTATATGAGCTTTCAAAACTTTCATCTGAGCTATGGATTGTTCCATCACCAACCTGAAGACATTGATCTATCTGAGTTCTTATACTTTCAGTCTGTGTTGCCTTTTTATGTCCGCGTTTGATAACCACTTGAACTTTTTTATTTTTTTTCTCCATAAGTGTTTGAGTAGATGATGTCACACAACCACTTTTTTCACTATTATCATCAACAAATGTATCCATATCTGATGTGAAACTATTATCTTCAGTATCACTTAATTCTGTCATCTGGGATATAGTATGGCTGCTCAAAGCATCTTGAATAGCCCTTTGTCTTTCCCTTTTGTCATAAGCTGTACGTCGTTTCTTAACTGCAACTTCTTCAGATGTTTTACCCCTGCTGAACAGAGTAGGAACTGCACTGGGTTTGAGCTTTCGGACTGTTGACACAGAAAATCCCATTTCCTTCATCATGACTGGCCGAATTTCATAACAGTCTGGAGTAAAATGATCACTACAAACATAAGCATATTGTGAAGCTGGACCGTTCCATTCAGCCCGAGTCTTCTGGACTTGCTTCACCCATTCATCATATCTTTTCAATTCTGCTTCATCTTTCCCTTTGTTTGGGAAAGAATGAAATGTCACATCTCTGTGCTTGTCTGACCGATTGGTACAATTAGCTGCCACACAAGTCTTTCCCATGATAGTAAGCAGTTAAGGATGCTGATATATACACTTTATATACATGTGAATGTATATGTTCACATTTCAAGCCTTTAAATACAGATTTTGTTAACAATTATTTATATTTATACAATTTGTTTGTAAGCAGTTATTAATGGTGAAGCACCCTCCACCTTCATAGTCTGGCATACAAGATCATTTATTCAAAAACTTGATAGTCACAATTTCATCAAAATTAATTGAACACACTCCACCAAGAACAGCCAGAAATACAAGTTTATTTATTTTTACACTTTAAACTGCCATGACATCTGCTGTTACACAACACTTTTGCCTTGTTACTTGTACATTGCATTGAAGCACAAGTACACTTCTTCAACCCTCATCATATAACCCTTGTCTTATGTCTTAAAAATGCATTTCCAATATTTCACAAATTTACTGAATGCTCATCAGTAAAGCTGTGTAAAATATTAGCAGAGATTTCAGGAATTTCACGAAATTACTGAAAATTTTAGTTATTTCGCGAAATTACTGACCAAATCAGGAATTTCGCGAAATTCCTGAAACATTTAGTAATTTCGCGAAATTACTGGTTACACAACTTTACTGTAACATATATAAACAAAACTTACATTTGTTTCTGTGTGGTTTAATTTCCAAATTATAAATGGTATAACAAACACATTTTTGAATATCTGTTGGTAATTTAATAAAGTGAAATAGCTTTCAATGTAAATTAAAACAATTTGTGTGCACAGAAGAAAATGTAACAGTACAGCTCATGGTACTTATAACCAGGATATAAATGGCCCTGAGAAAGCAATCCATTGAGTGACGTCACTGCTTTCTGTTAACATGGATGTTTATGTTTGGAAGCAGTGTGGAGAGAGCTGCACAAAGAGGGAAATATCTCCCGTATAACATGGCAGTTTTCAAAATAGTGTATATAGGTGTTTTATGTGTGTGATTTTTTAACTGCTTGTGTTAAGTTGTGTTGGTGGTGCTATAGGCTCTTTAAATATAACAGCATAAACATTTACTTGGAAACGTTTAGAAAAGCATAAGATTTGGTTGAATAGGTTTTAAAAACATTTTGTAAACGTTTAAACCATTTTAAAACGTTTCTAATGTTTCCTGAGAAGTTGTTAAAAAGGTAAACACAGGTATGTGGTAATCCTGCTTGGCCTGGATTCGGGGCCCAGGCACAACTGTCACAAGAAATCCTCTCCAGTTCCTACTTTAACCCATCTCAACCAAATTGTTAGTTGTTTGACAAGACCCTCGACACCAAAACCACCATGCTTGGTATGTAAATGTGAGCAAGGCTTCTACATTCAGGTGGCATAAAGAATTGCCTCAACCTGTAAAACTGCCTTTTTGCATCCACTTGTTCTAGACGTAAGACTGACCTCACACCCTTCATGCCATGTCTTTGATAACATAAACAATCTGGTCAGTAAGCACTAGACTTAGTCCAAGTAGTCTAGTCCAAGTATAGACTTGTGCCTATAAAACCTTATTTTATTGGAGTCTCAAATGATCAAATCATGTCACTAGAAATAATAAATAATAATAGAAAGCTGATAATACCATTACAAACTCCTGTGTGAAAGGTTTCACTTGGACAGAGAATGGTAACCTTTTGAATTTGGGACCAGTGGCTCAACAATTACACAAGCTTCATCTCCTTCATCCCCCACTACCAAAGTATAGTAGGTCAAAAAGGCCCTCCAACAGGCCACTCTGATCATTTTCTAGTGGCACATATTCTTAGATTTTTATTTATCATTTTTTGGTGTCCACCGGATAGCATCCGGTGAATACTATGGATTATTCTTTTGTATGTCGCCGCTACCACCACAGTGTGTAGAGATTGTCCTTTTACCCCTCTAAAGGGAAAGGTATTATGGGTAGAGTTCTCACATTTCCTAGGAATTTTGAAAAACATGATGGCCTCCACGGGCATTTTTCGACGTCAACACTTTTGTTACCTCTCTAGAGCAAAACATATGATAGGTAGAGATCTCAAATGGAAGGGGAAATGTTCAATTGTTCACCATTACAAAATTCTACATGGAAATATTTTTGGCCTAATTTTGAAAAGCAAGAAGTCATGAAGTAGTGTGGATATTTTCCCGTTACTCCCTCTAGAGCAAAGGGTATTATAGGCAGAGTTCTCAAGTTTGCAGGATATGTTTATCACTACAAAATCCTGTGTAGGAATATTTCTGGCCTCACTTTGAAAAACAAAATGTCTGCCACGGGCCTTTCTTTAATGGTCATCTAGGAGTTTTATACATTGTGAGAATTTTTCTTATCTATGGAAAGTTAAATGTCTTCATGGTTGATACTTGATTAAATATATACATCCTATATAGCCTACAGATATTTGACCTTGAAGCTTGCCTCATTGTCACCCCCCCCCCCCCCCCCACCCCCCACCCCCCACCCCCAAAAAATATGGACTTTTCCCTACACTCAAATGCAGTATTAGTTTACTCTCCTCTGGCGGCTTAAATGCTAGCTATTTGAATGATTATTTTTCTGTTGGTGTAAACTGGGCTGATGGGTAAAACATATGGTACCTGGGCAACACTTTGCTTGATTCACAAAGAATAGTCTTCAAAATGAAATGAGAACTTTTTCAGAACATTTATCCCAATTAAGAAATAATGCCACAAATTGACACAAAGGATGAGTAGATCATTAGGCGTATTTCACAACCGTAATCCGTCGAATCTAGATTCAGATTTGGATTCATGGATTAGTTAGATCCGTGAAATGCAATTTTCTGTAGATCTGAATCCAAATTTAAAACATAACATAAACCAACATATATATCATATATTATTACAAACTAAGATGCCATAATATAATATTATAATTTAACAATATAATAAAAATTCCCCAAATATTAAAATTTCCTGCCACATGTTGCAGCCATTATTTTACAAAGAATTATGGGTAATCCAAGGTCAATGAATCCCTTGATCTACCTCGAGAGGTAGATCAACGGATTCGTAATCCAGATTCAGATTCAAGTCACATCACAAGCGAATCCGTTGATCTGACGAATCTAGATTCGACGGATTACGGTTGTGAAATACGCCTAGTAACGCTTTGACAGAAAAGTAATTTTGGTAACACTTCAACACAAATGGTCAGAAATGTTACTTGTATTTCAAGTTTGCCTATCCAAATGTTTTCTGTGTGTATTGACATAACTGTTCTATGGGGTGTTAATATATGATTATTGTCCTATAGATTATTGCCACTTTGAACAAGTAAGGAGTAAACTGATTACATTCCTAGCACATGCCAATGAGGATATTAACAGAATGATTTGAACTCAGACTGGGCAGGAGTCAATACATTGCCATGCAGAGCACGGGTTCTGCTGTCAGCACTAAATTAGTCCCATGACGAGGTATTGATTTGCACATATTTCTGTGACTGGGCACACATTTCTGCCTCCGAGAACCCAAACAGACACCCCCATGTCATCACAGCAGTCTGTGAATGGGCTGTAACAGTAATCAATGGCTGCTGAGTCCAGCTAACAGCCTAATTTTATTGTCCACAGTGCTGACTTATGATTGAGAGACATACTTCCAAAGTGACAAATAAAATAGCCACAAGCATCTAACTTCTAACATTACTATTCATTACTGATTTGATGTTACAACCAAATATTTATTAGTCTGCAGAGTTAAAAATGAGGTTAATCCCCTTTGTGGTATCTAAAACTGAAGGATATTGTTTCGTCTTTTCAAGCAATTCCTTCATTATTTGAAACATCACAGTACACTAACTACACAAAGCGAGTGAGATAAATCCACACAACAGTTCAATGTATCACTTCGTCACAGAAATGTATGTTTTTGTACCATCATACATTATATGTAATACAGTTTGCTAAATCTACCACCCCGGCTGTCTGAGTCTCGATAAACCAGCGTTAAAGGAGTAAACTACTCGGCAAGGCTGGCTGTATCCTGGAATCAGATCACCCACGATATGATACAACCAGGGTCAATACAAGAACTGCTGTACTATAACTGTGTTCAATGTGCAGTACAACATCACAGCAGCAGTGTGCACATACACACTGCACAGTGGGATAATGGCAGTCAACAGACACTGAGCAAATTGAGGTAATTTGTACGAGTACATAACAACAGGTAATGAATGAACAGCCAGAAGACCATGTATTACGGATGGACTGGATGACTTTTACAATGCAGATATCGCAGGTTAGAAATGTCTCAGGAGTTTAGTTCTGTTATAGGGGCACAAGAGAATCCAGTCAAAGATATGAGGGGTGGTATAATGATGATGTTGATCCCAAAATATGGGTGTTTACATTATTTTGTAATATATAATGTGAATTGAAACATTTAGTGTGAGGAATTGAAACATAACTGCAAGACTGCCCGATATTGCTGCTGAATCAGCAGACGTTGTGGAGTGCAAGGTGGGTGGCACATATGAATAGATCAATGAAGTGACAATTTAAAAGTTTATTTGTAATAGTATTACAAAAATATTGTTTTACATTTGGAAGGCTAAGTGATACTGTTTGTAAACATTTTTTTTAATTAAGCATTTTTAGTCATATTTATTGTTTTGGCCAGTTTTCTTGTCTGTTCATTATGTATAAATTTAGACGATATGTAGAAGAGCGCTGGATTGAAATTATTTTCATAAATTTTTACTAAAACATAGGTGCCTGTTTTGTAAGTAATATGATTGTAATTCAATAAAAGCATTTCCTGCCAATGGACAGAGCACATCATTTAGCTACAGCATAAGAGACACAAGGCCAGTGTGTAATGGATGAACCAGTTTTATTGACTGTTCCATCCAGATTCAAATCCCTGTGGATGTGTGATTTATCAAACAAGATCACTGAATGCTGCTAACAATGTAAATATTCCTGGCCATTTCAAAACCCTGGCTTTTTCAAAATGGACATTGGCCGTTTCGAAACGACCAGGTATTTAATCTGGCCATTTCAAATGCTCATTTGGTCTTGAAATGACCTGGCCATTTCATAACCTAACTGGCCAGAGTACACAAATCTGATTTAAGCTTGAAAATATTTAAGTAGGCAGTTAGTGAAGTGAGTAGCTGTAATGAGGTAAAATTATAAAGGGTAAATCTCAAACACCTTTTATATATAAATACACAAATATAATCAACTGTAATCAATTTGCTTGATACTGAAAGGGCTGTTATTATGCTGATTGTTTTAAACAAAAGAAGGTCTGTTGATGCATTGAGTGAAGGGGAAATTCAATCAAATCCTAACTTCTTTGTAGTTTCCACCAATATAAATGAATCAGCAATAAAAGCATGCAAGCATGCTAATTGACAATTAAATCTAAACAAACATATGTAGACCAATGTTCAAGCTTTAATTGGCTAGCTTTGTAGAACTTTAAAGCTGTGTGTAAAATTGCACTTTGTAAATCACAATAAGAAGTATTATAGTAATTATATATTAGAAGTTATATATACACTTTTAATTCAGGATAAAAACACTGGCTAGTTATAACCAGTGAGATAGCTTTGAATGCCCAACAGGTTTCTTTGACCCTTTTGAAACAGCCAAGCCATATCAAAACCTCACCTAGGTTGTAAAATGGTGATCAGATTCACTTGACCATTTCGAAACGGTCAATGGTTTCAGAACGGTAAGTAACAAAAGTAATGCATCAATTTCCACTGTTCTGTTCTGGATGTTTTACAGTGGTCAGAGAAATGCATATTGAACTGTCAGTCACAGTAGCACGTCTTATGAATTGCTTATTATGTATCATCCAGGGTTTATTATCTCCCACTGGCTGAAGGCTGTGGTCAGGAGATTGAAAAAGGCCTTCTGTGTGTGTGTGTGTGTGTTTACATACATGTGCGTGTCTGTTCATCATGTTTCTACATAAACCTTTATATCTTGCTCATTTATGAAGATATCCTCAGCAAATTTACAGGGGATGTTTATTGCTAGGAAACATGTTTGTTAAAAATTCTGGCCTTAGCTGCCATAGCCGATTGTTCAAAAATCATTAACATGTTCTGAATGTTTAAATATTGAAGCTAGCTTCATCAAATGTGCACAAAAATGTTTGCCACTAGGAAAGCTATCTCATAGTAATTTTGACCTACTTGGCAAGCAAAATGGCTGCCTTATCACATGTTTAAGGTCAAATGGGGCTCATCGTATAAAAAAGATCTTGTATTTCCCTTATTTTTGATCCTAGGGCTTTGAAATGTGAAAACAGCTGACAGAAAATCATGGCCTGCGAATCTTTTGCAAGTGTTAAATTTGACCTTTGACCCCTCCTTCAGGGTCAGATGGGTTCATCATACTAAAAGGAACATACATGTATATATATCCCTTATTGTTCGTTATAGCGCTTCGAATGTAAAAATAATGTTTTGGAAATCAAAATCTATGTTTCTTTTGCAACTGTTGAATTTGATCTTTGACCCCTGCTTCAAGGTCAAGTGGGATCAACATACCAAAAATGCTTTATCTTTGGTTATACAACTTCAAAATCGGAAAATAAACTATAGGAAAATATGGCTGTGAAGCTTTTGCAAGTGTGGAATTTGACCTTTGACCCTGCTTCAAGGTCATGTATATCATACTTAACAGTTCTTTTCTTTTACATTTTTCACTGTAGTTTAAGCAGGTTTTGTTGAACTACCCTTGAGCACTTTTGTCTATGTTTAATTGAACTACTGTGTCTGGTGATCCCAAACCAACAAGTGATTATGTTGCAAACATAGCCAAAGTGAACATAAATTCCCTGGCAAATTCTCATATTGAGCTGCACCATATAAATATTCAGCATTTTTATGTTGTCACGTTTTGCAAAGCAGGACACAAATGAATGGAACCTCAGCTTAACTGATTACAGAAGAATTTCTAGTCTTGCAGAGCCACTGTATTTACATCACAGCAATCACTCATATTGGAATCTTGTTCTTAGATTAACGGAAGCAGTTACTCAAACTGTTGTTTTTTATGAGGTGGTTTTCCTGACGACATTTAATGGCTTCTTTATGATGGCGATGCTTTTATCATTAATGCAGCTTTTTAGATTTGTGGTTAAAAATAACATGAATACACCGATATTGCAGGCGTAATGTGCACTTCATGAATTATATGAAAGCTTCTTGTTAGTCTCAACTATTTGATCTATTCAGTAACACGTATATTCCTTTCTTTTTCAAAAAAAAAAAAAAAAAAATCCATTTGTTGGAAAAATTCACCGGGCCCCATTGGGGTTTTATACTTCTTACAGAAGATTCTTGCCTGTGAAATATTCACAGTAAACAGTAATACTTTTCTTCTCTAAATACAAAAAAAAATCCACTTTACATTTCAATAAGGGTCAGAGATATAACGTAGAATTACACTGTATACGCTTCAGAAGAAATCTCAACTGTTTAAAGGTTGTCTGCTGTGGCAGCAGTGACATTAATGATTGAAAGAGTAAAAATCAGAGCCCCCTTGAAATGCAGTGCACTGCTCAAGTGATGTGTTTTGTGATTTTCTCAATAGCACCAGCTGGCAGGAGACAGTGAGCCCTGCTGAAAAGGATTTGCTTGGCTAATAGCTGGAACATTACAAACCTGCCCACAGTTCCCTCCTCGACTGGCGACAACTGTCATGGCAACCAGGATGTCCTCAGAATACAGCAAACCTAAGATGTGAGAGAGGCCGGATCAATAGTATACTTAACTCATGACTGTGTGTCTTTTTGTGCTCATGTTCTTTATCCCCTTTCACAGTTTTTACTACTGGTGGGCCACAGAGTAAATACCGGTAGTGTGGCAGTATCGGGGATGGTGTAACAAGTGCTACATAGGGACGTGATATCTGCTGGATAGAAGGTCACTGGGTACACAAAGGATCTGTGGGGAAAACACTACGTCCGGCATTGTGACACAGAATCAACATAGTTGCTTTGTATAAACTCGGGATATGTTGGACACCGAGTGGAGTTATATCAGTTATTATGACTAAGATATTGAGTTTTGAAGTGAGTCTGAGTAATGCTATAGCAGTGTACAGTCCTGGGGAAGTACTACAAGGAAGTCTGGTGATACAGATCAGGGAGGACATCCCACTGCATGGTGAGTTAGTTTTATAGTTGAACAGTGTTAGTCTGAGCCACATTGTACAGTTGTCTGAACAGGAACATTACTGCTTTTACTGCCTATAATTAAAAATATATATATATCAAGTCTGTTGGTGTCACAAATGGAACATCTATGAAGCCTGAGATTAAAATTAGTGTTATTTCTGCCAGGTTCCTCATTAGGATATTTAGGTCATTGATACGAAACCATGGTTTACAGTGCTGCAGTTCTGTTTGTCTCCACCACTCAGTATGCCCATTTTTGTTGAACTTCCTGTAAAACTTGTTAATATTCTTAAGCCAGTCATTTCTCCTGAGCAAATCATTTGTACATTCTGCTTTATATATTATCTGTCTATTTTTAACTTTTTTAACATTGACAGGAAATCTTATTTCATGCTTAATTATATAATACATTGCATGATGTTGCAATAAATATCCAAATGTATGGCCACCCATGGTACAAAATGCTGAAAAGTAATACTAATTGAGTATTATACATGTAAATGTATTTTGGTAGATGTAGGTTAGGGAAATTTTATGTCAATGCAGTTATTCTGCGAATGTTCTACAGCTGGACTGTTTACATTATGGCTATGAATTGTGTCTCAGACTTGAGGCTTGTTATTGATTCATTCTGATGATATTATCCTTCTGTCTTCACTCTTTCTTTTCACTCAGTGAAGTAAGTAATGTATTTAGATCTACTAGTAAATGTAGTTGTACCAAATGGTCATTGAGATATTCTATCTTGCTGTATTGTAATGACTAAATGTTTTGTAAAGCAGTGAGTCTGGTTAAGTAAGGACAGTATTGCAATTACACATACCTCATATCACCTGACAAAAGTGTTACTCTGAAATAAAAGTACCCTTACGTAACCAGGATTTACATATATAATTGGGTTAATTGCAATATAACAAATCTTCAAGGCTATGGTATTTACTTCTAATAATAAGGAATTCTCCATTACAGAGTTTTATTTAAAGGCATCACACTGTATTTCTTTACCTAATTAAAAGGCTGAGTGCAATCACAAAATACTATTGCATGATAATAAAACTACTTTAAATTCATAGAAAAAAATTCGAACCCAATGATTTCACAAAAGTTCATCCATAGGTGAACAAAGTACTTATTATTCTACTGATCTGTGCGCCCTTTTAGAGTAATAATTAATTGTGTGAGATTCATCATTAAGGAATCTCCATTGCTTTTACTTTCAGTCAGATAGCAGTCTTAATGTTACTTTTGTGACAATATTGGTCCATTTACAGGATCAGTTAATAATATCTGTTTTGGATTTCACATGAAATGGCAGATGTGGCATTTTTCACTTCTCATTTAAATTATAAGTTTTTAACAGTGTTTAATTACTCTTTGGATAGACCTCTGCATGTTTGGCCATCCTTGTTGACAACTGATTGTGGAGCCTCTGTAATTATCATGCGAGTGTAATACAGCAATAAAGACAGGGTTATTGTGTAATGAAGTAAAAATATTACTGCTGCTGATTGTCATCCTCTCAGTGAATATGCAAAGAACTCAATTCTTTGCCACATTAACTCCGAGTGTGTCATTAAAGGCTTTACTATTGATGCGCCATCATATTGAAATATGTTATTGACATCCACAAGAAGTTAATTGCTCTTTTACAGGAAAAAATCAATGAAAATAACGAGAATTGAAAACTGTGAACAGCTGCATGACAATCATTTAAAATTATTTACCACAGTTATTTGACTCCACAATATGTCACTGATAATTCATATTTCAGTTTACATTCTCTTGTAATTTATTGGGCTTCTATCTGTACCAGTTTAATATAGAACTGACTGCTTGTATGGTGTATTTATTTATTTATTTGGGGTTTAACGTCTCTTTCAACACTGAATAGATCATATCATCAGAAGGGGTAGTTTAATTGGCAGAGGAAACCAGTACATACAGTTGGTCAAGGTTCTGTACTGTAAACTGTCGGCCATCTGGTAAGAAACTACCATCTTTGCCACATAGGGTTTGGGGTTTGAACCGCTGACCACAGAGGTGGGAGGTGAGTGTGTGACCACAGCGCCACCGCATGTATGGTGTATTGAAAATGATTAAATATAATGGTGAAATCTTACACATGAAAATACCATTAATATTATTTTTCATGTCATACGGGTGTTTTATACTAAAATTTCCATCTTCAGATTTGTACATCATTTGTATTCTTTTCAGATTAAATTATTCAGTCAAGTTTACATCAAACTCTATTTCAAGAGACTTGCAATTCATTCTAAAATCAATCAGTTCAAGCCAATTCTTGAGCCAGTATGTCACAAATGTCTGATTCTGTATGAAATTCTACTGTTGGTTTCTTTGATGATAAATAGCATTTCAGATTTTTATTGCCACTCACATTTTTCCTTCTTATTATTGTCACTATTACTACATGAACTATTTTATCAAGTTCCATTAAATAACAAAATAAAACTCCACTAAGTTCATAGACAAGTTAAATGTCACTTCTTTCACAAGCACCATTTTGCAAACTATAAAGCAGATTTATTGAAAGTAAGCAAGCAGATTTGCCATTAATTACAAAATGTTTTCAATGGAAGTACCAGCTTGAGTTAAGTGGTCACTTGCTTCATACAGAAAGAAAAGGTTCAACCTTGGCATTAAGCAATAGAAAATTAGCTTTAAGAATTTAACATGTTAAACTGATCCCCAACTTCTCTTGTTTTGCTGTTCCGTTGATACTGTTAGTATGTGATATTCCATATACAATCATACTCATCAGGAAACTGACATTTGTATATTTCTACATTACTAACTAAAGTCAAAGTTGGTATTTTTATGTCCAAACATAAAACAGCCAGTGTCATATTTAAGTGTGCCCTCAATAGTGCCACCTGATGGAGTCAAACCCACACAAAGGTAACAGACTGTGACTTGTAAGCCACACTAACCACTAGGTTACTAAGGACCTAATGATTGCTTACAGGAAAAAGTTTTAAACATAAAGTTTTGTAATGAGCCGTATTCAACCATTCTCAAAATTAAATGGCCTTCCAAGTCTTGCAACTACTCAAACAGGCCATTTGATATAATCACAAAATACCAGATTGAATAAATATTCATTTAAGAACGGCTATGGACAAATGACTTTTTGAATTTGATTTTGGTGTTGCGCCTTAGAGTCTGCCTGGCAGAGATTAAGCACTATAAAAGTACAAAATAGAATAGCATAGAATAGAAAGAACAGGCTTTTTGGATGATGAACCTGACCAACGTTCATTGCATCTCTTACTCTTTATAATTCTTATCTAAGATGTCTGCACATCAATCATAAGAACAAGTTTCCCCACTTTGTAAGTGTGTGATGTGATTAAAGGTACAATTGTCCTAGCAACTGAGACTGGTGATTTCATAGCTTATAACACCAGTTGTTATAAGCATGAGAGTCTTGACAGCTTTGTTGTTTCATCTGTGCTTGGGGTTCCTATCTCTGGCATATGCAGGGAACATTTGTTATCTGTTTTATGCTGTTTTGTACTCACCTATCTGATGATTTCGTGGTATATGTCTGCAGGTTGGTTGACTGTTTTACATCAGTGATCTCAGTGATTGACATGAGGTGTGAACATCCAATGGAATAGTGCAATGTTATTACACTGATTTACACTAGTTTATGTGTCTGGCATTTTTCAAGGTGAACATCTCTGGTTAATTTGTATGATTTACACTTATAGTCACATGATGAATGACTGTTTTTTTTGCCAGTTCATACCAATACTCTCCTACGTTTTGCTAGTTTCTAGTTTGTTTTCTCATATTTTTAGCTGTAAATTCCTAGATGAGTTGATTGTTTCCATAAGTTGTTACAATCACTGACATATGATGTTTTTCTAGGTATTCATCTGTAATTGGTGGGGTAATTGAATGTTTTTGTGCTAGTGTGCTCTTGTTTGTCTCAAGTTTTCCAGGTATTTCCCTGGGTGCTACAACTATTGAATGTGTATTAGTAGACACTTTTTTGCCTTATATTTTTCCAGGTATACATCTCTGGGTGCTGGGGCAGGCAGATGTCTCCTGGGCCGACAAAGAGGGTGGCAAAAGAAGTCACTTTGAGTACGAAATCTACATGAAAGACTGCATCATATTATGGGGCAAAGGTACATAGCCATCAGCTGTAAATAACTCAATTCAAATTGTCAACAGGTCAAAGAATATTGATGCTGCAAAAGGTAGAGAACTTTGATTCAGTTAATTAGTTAGGGCATTAGATGAGGTTCTGTTGACATCACAAACATTAATACCACAGTATGAACTTCAGTGTTCAGAACAGTCATATTTTCTTTGAGAGTAGTCAGCTTCTTGAAAAGTTCCCACAAAATAGCTTGAGCAGTCTGTCTATTTATTTGCCACCGTGGCCTAGCAGGTAACACACTCGCTTAGGAACACAGGGGACATTGGTTCAATCCCAGTTACAAGCAGATACATAGTGGCTCGGATGACCACTTAAAATCCCCAGTGGCAGGTTAAAGAACTTCAAGGACATTGATAAATGGTCATACTTGAGCTTCTGTCTTTCAGTTAGGGGAATGTCAGTAGTTTGAGAGTTGGACTGTACTTGTAAAGTCGGATGAGTGATATAGCACCTTGAGTCCTGTTGTACATGGAGATATTGCGCTGAGTATAAACACAAATACAATACAATATTAACACTTATTTTAAGTTAATACTAATGGAACATAGTTCATCATTGCCTGTACTATTTTATACATTTTCCTTAATTTGTCACCTGTGTAAGTAGATCAAAGAGTAAATATATCTCTTGTGCAGAATGACAGAATCCCTCACATTAAATGCATGCACAATAAAATATTGTGAATTTCAAAAAAAAAGAATTATATATACTGTACAGTTTCTGAAGCAACTATTCTTATATGAAACTTGTACCAAATCTTTACTGTCAGAGTCAACCTTTAGTGATCTCCCCCTTCAGACTCACACATTTTCAATGTAGTAAAGACCATTAGACTAAGAAACTGTCATGAAGTTGCATGTTACTTTCATTTATGAGTGCAGGTTTTTTCAAATTATCACTGAACAGTGAAACTTCTTCCAAAGATTATTGTATAATTTGGAAACTTAAAAATAATTTCATTTCAGCCATTGTATCACAGTTTCTTAAGCAAATTTTGCCTAATTGGAGGCTCTGGAACAAGGAATGCTTTCCATGTGATATATTCCAATTTATTTAGTGTAGTTTATGTGAAAATCTGCTATTACATCAAAATATGTCATAAACTGATATGAAAGCCATGTGCATCCTTCTTTTTAACCTCTGTCAGGGAACTTATTTCTTTGGGTGCATTCTTTGTTTGTCTGTCTGTCTGTCTGTCTGTCTGTCTGTCTGTGTTCATGATGACTCAAACTGTAATGGGCAGATCTTCATTACTTTTTTTAACAAATGATTACATTGTTGGAAAGGTCTGGATTATATCTAGATACAGAAAAATCCTGAATTTTTGGAAATGCCATCTGCAAAGACCTGTGGTCAAGAGTATATTTCTAGTTAAAAAATTAGGCCATTCTTTTTTGAGTTCACCCAGTTTGCTCTGTGTGAAGCTGTTTCCAAATTCAGCTGAATTATCAATTTTACAAAATACAGGGTCATCCAAATATGCACAGAATTAGGAATAGTATGCCCTTCCTCTCTGTTGACACTGTGTACTTGTCTTAGCACTATGCCTCTGGTTAAGCTCATGCAACCTGCAGGATTTAATGAGGGTCTGTCCTGAAATGGCCTTCACTGATAAACCCCAACCTGACATTTGTATTGATAGATCCCCGGCACAGACATCCCGGAAAAACACAGTTCCTGCAGGCTGGAGCACACGAGTACAGCTTTGAGTACACACTACCCTCCACACTGCCCTCATCCTTTGAGTCTGAGGACTCACAGTTCAAAGGCAGAGTTCACTACCTGCTGCGGGCAAAGCTGGACAGCCCCGTAGAAGTTCTCAGGGAAACCAAAGACAAAGTGTTCATTGTTCTCAGCACCCTGGATCTCAACAAGTGTGAGAGACTTTCAGTAAGTAACATCAGCAAGATACTGGCAGAATATTAAGTACCATGTAATTATTAAACACTGTGATACCTCATTTCCTCTCTAATTTTTCTCAGCTGTTTGTTATGAGCATTAATTATAAACAGATTAAACACAATGAAAACCAGAATAAGTATTACTTTATATATAACCTGCTTTACAAGTGGATTATACTTTGAGAAAATTTGTCTAATCATTTGGTTACTGTTCATGTTTTGAAACCTATAAGGCTTGGAACCACCAAATAAATTCAAAATTTGAATATACCGTATTTTTCCAAAATATGGCCCGGGCGTTAATTATTTTCAAATGGCATCAGACCAGGCGTTAAATCGAACCAGGCGTTCTTTTGAAATACAAAAAAACAGTGTTATAAATTGTAAACAGTGTGGTTGGTACCAGGCGTTAATTTGAACCAGGCGTTTATTTGAACCTGGGCGTTATTTTGGAAATTTACGGTAGAGAGAATGCTGAATGGCTTGTTAGAAAGTAATATTCAAATTTCTACAGTTTTACCATTTATCTTTTAGAGTTAAGTGTAAAAGACAACCCACATACCTTTTGCTGATGACATATTTTTCCACAGCTAAGAGCAGAGAAATGAATGGCTCACTTTCTTCCACTGTTGTAGATATACCACTATAAACACTCTCTTCCACTGTTGTAGATATACCACTATAAACACTCTCTTCCACTGTTGTAGATATACCACTATAAACATGTTTCTGTTTTATAGTTGAGTGTACAAGAAAGGAAAGAGCGTCCCACGTACTGCTGCTGCTGTAGAAATGGCCTGATCTCCTGCATACTCAGACTGGAACGTACAGGCTTTGTACCGGGAGAAGATGTCAACCTTGATGCAGAGATCCACAACCAGAACAGTGGCGAGGTCACCTCATCTTATGTCACCATGCAACAGGTCTGTGGATTCCATCTCATGTTTCACCAGTGACATTGCATGGGGTGCTGTAGTATGTTCTCATCTTTGTACTCATGCAACATATAATTGATAAATCTTTTTGTTCTTAATCTTAGTATTATTTATGATAGGTAACACCGATCCAGATATGCTATCTCTCAATGAACTCTTTGGCATTACCAATATTCAAGTTTGTGATAAGCAGATGTCTTCACAATTCTGATATGACTTTTATAACACTTAATCTCCATCTCGAGACAGATTCTTAGGCAAAAAAAAAAACAAATCCAAAACATTTATTGTCTAGAGACACAAAAGGGTTGGTACACACCACAGAGAAAGTTGGAATATACAATATGGTGGTTGGCTTTTATGAAGAGAAAGGCTTTCAGTTTCTTCCTAAAAGATAGGAGAGATGTGGCAGAGCAGAAGTCATCCAGCAACTCATTCCATAACTTGGAAGCATCATAAGGCAGAACTAAAGCCTAATTGTTTTGTTGACTTATGAACAGATGGATAAACTGTGGCACATCAAGAACTTCACCCTCCATCTGGGTACCCTTACAGGCAGTCTAGGATATTGAAGTCTGTTTCTTGGTTGATAAAGATTAATTGCTAGTTCCAAAAATTTTAAGTGTTTTTTGCACCTTATCAGTTTAGAAATCAGATTAGACCTTCGATATTTCTGTTTCTCAGTTAACAACATTGTTAATATTGATAGGGTTGCAAGCACTGATGATATCGGGTTACTGATTTTCATTATGGTGTAATTATATTATCCATTGTGTTTTACTAGTATTTGCTCCAAAATTTGTTTAGTTTTAAGCAGTGGGGTGCCTAAGTATAACAGAAGTACATCTTAACATTTTTCCTGTCCTTAATTTTTTACCCTTTTATATTTATGAAGGTTCTGTGATGTATTTCGAAACAATGCACTTTTAGTTTAGGAAGAAGTTATAACAGCTGCATCAACAGATATTTTTCAACCAAGTGAACATGTTTGTATACTCTTTCAGATTGTCAGATATTTTGCTCAAGGCCAGAGTCGGTCCAATACTACAGATATATTTCGCATCTCAGGAGGGCAGATCAGGCCCGGTGACAGTGCTTTCTACCATGACATTATACATATCCCTCCACTCCCCCCCTCTGGACTGGACTACTGCCGTCTGATCCACATCCAGTACGTCATCTGTGTAAGTAGTCTTCTGTGAGCTATCCTCTGTGCCAAGGATAATCTTACATGCTCTCATGTCTTGGGAATCTCAGTCAGTGGAGAGTTTGTGCTATACTTGTGCACTCAGGATGGGTTAAATAGCACTTTTGAGTTTTTCGTAAAGGAGATATTAAGCTAAGTACAGAATTATAAATATACATTACAAAAAAAAATGCAATTACTATTAGTTTGTGCCCTAGTATGTCAGAATCTGATTCAAGTGTGTCGTCTGTGTAAGTAATTTTTTCTGAGAAATTCTGTGTACAAAGTATAGCCTTTTGTTATCCACCATGTGCCACATGTGGACTAAATGGGGGGAACACAGACCAAGACATATTTTTGTGTATTCTCCATGCCACTTAGTACTTACTAGTTACTGTTACAAATTTGTTTATATTTCTGAAACTGTGTAGCAATATGTTTTAAGCATCATTAGAAATGTACTTTTATAGAGCTTCTGCTCATTTTTGTTGCATAAAATACTTCAACTTAAAATAGCAACTTCAAAATTTGAATTTGGTGCCTGAATTTAGATAACAGCCTTTTCTTGCATTCATAAATTTAATTATTTAACTATGGACCTATTTTACTTATTGTTCACACAAAATGGTGGATAATAAAGTAAGACATCTCCCAGTATAGATATATGAAAAAATGTATTGCTGACATAAAGCAATACTATGTTACACACTCGTATACTATTGCCATGTTCACATGTATATTTTTTCCTATATGTTATTCAAGAATTAATGCTGTTCTATGTCCCATGTATTTACATGTGTGCCCTAGTGTGTCAGAGCCTGATTCAAGCATGTCATCTGTGTAAGGAGACTTTTGTGAGGTTTTGTACAAAAAATATAGCTGCATATCTACAATTTGAGAAGTCCTTAACAAGTGGTTAACAAGTTAGGCATCTAATCACAGGCTGTAACCTCTGTGTGGATTCGACTCCCACAATCCCACAAGTAACAATGATGTGGACCTGTCCCAATATTACCCTGCCTGTTGAATGGTACATAAAACCTTAACTTTGACTTTGTGTCAACAGCTTGAGTAGATTTATCATTGGATTAGTGTGTCAAGACCAGATCCAAATACAGTGTGTCCTTAGAGTGTGTAGATTGGACCAAAATGTCTTCTTGAGTCTGTATATGTATGTGTACATTGTATTTCTGTATAGCCCATGGGTTGAGATCTTCAGAACAATCCAAAGTTTATCTTGCATTGGGCTATGTTTCAAAAATGAAATATAAATACATGAAGGTCTGTGTATCTTGTTACTCATTTGCTTGAAAAGTTTGGTACATGTATATGGATATGCAAAAAAAACAGGTACAATTTTCTGATTGATGAAATATTCAGAAATTAATGTAATTTCTTCTGGTTTTTTTTTACAATTCTTTTAAGTGAAATGTTATCTGTATCAACTATCATCTTTATAGTCTTTGTGTAATAATGAGTGACTGCAAAGACTTCAAAATTCAACTTCACATTGAATCTATCAGCAATACAACAGAGCTAAGACTAAGACTCCTCAGTAATTTCCTTTAGTCCACAGTCTATCCTCTTGTGTTGTGTGTTTCAGGTTGGAGTGATTCCCACAGGCAGTGAGGACCCCGTTGAAGTGTGTGTACCCATAACAGTGGGCACAATACCCATCAAAACTGTGATACCGCCAAACCTTACTTGTGAGTTATACACTTTATAATTACACTGATTACACAGACTGTTACATGAATAACTTAAACCAGACACAAACATGTTCTGCAGAAACCACTCTCACCTTATATTTGAGTTCAATCACTGGGACTAGTTGGAGTTACAGCCATTTCATTATATCAGGCTGTCCCAATGACATGAAAGAAAAACAGAAATTATGTAAATTACTTTACTGGGTACTGGAATTGCTTTATACTGGACATAATAATTTTACTATGTAAAATTATTACAACTACAAAATGTCAAAGTGGCAAATTTATGCTAGACACATAAAGACATATATCTTTCAGGTTTGGAATTTGGGCACACAAGAGCAAGAAGCCTTTTTGTGGTGGTCTTGACCTTCAAATTTATAGTCATTGGAAGCCATTGAAATTTCATTTTTGGTACTTTTTGCACAGTCACTAATTTGCCAAATTCTCATATATTGTAGCTAAAATCATCATTTGGTTGATGTTTATAATACATATACGCTATTTACAAGTTGAGATTTTGTCAACTTTTGTGCAAGGAATATATGCACGAGGCAAATTGTACAAACAGCTTGTCCAATTTACAAGTTGTATAGGTTGACTTGTACAAGTAACAACATGCATTTGCAACATGCAACTAGTTTGTTTCTTTATTATGATTAAAACAGCATTTGTAATTTAGTCATTTGGCCTATGATGCTTCCCTTAACCACTTTGTGACCCTTCTTTACTGCCTTCAGGCCTGACATCTCTGAGGTCAGGGTTTGGTTCCCGGTACGCCCTCAAGTGGGAAAGCTGGTAATTGCTTGCTGTTGGTCGGCAGTTTACAGTACAGAACCCTAACGAACTGTATGTACTAGTTTCCTCTGCCCTTCCAACTACCCGTCGTGATATGACCTGTACAGTGTTAGAAGCAATGTAAAACCCCAAATAAATTAATTAATTAATTAATGCCTTCAGGTTAAATCGCAAAATAACCCTGATGTTACAGGAAGCCAAACAAAGTTTCATTGAAGTGTTGTTCCTTAATTATTACTTTTTCAACTGTCATCTTTGAGGTTAAATTGTCATTATTAAAACTTTTCTGCTTAAAGATTTTTGTAAAAGAAAAGTACCCCAGTTCACTGTAATATAGCTTGAATGAGTACAATCTTAGCTAGAGTCTAATGCAAGCACTGAGCACAACTTAAATTCATGCTAATCTAAGTAATTCAAACAAAAGCTTCATTTTTTCTGCAAGATAAACAATGTAAGTAAATTTACTTTAAATGATAAACTGAAAGCTTAATATTTATCATTGTAAATACTTTAAAATGTTTTGAGTCTTCCAAGCAGAAAATTTCCATGATTTTATGTCAATTCAGTGTTAATTCTGGAGGAGAAATAATATTTGTGACACTTTCACATTAATTTGCAGATTCATATGCTTAAAGTAAAATATATTTTCAATAAAGTTCTTAATTTAACTAAAGTTTATTTTTCAATCCAACTTTTACAACAGCACTGCAGAAGTTGGGTTCATTTGATGGTGAAATTTCGCACCAGTTGTAACTAGTACTGCCTATTTTGTATATTTTGCAACTGATACATACTGCTTGTACAAGTCGCAACTTGTACATGCTTTTTGCATGATTTGTAACTTGTACAAGATTTCAACTGAACCTAATATTTATATGTGTATGTAAACCTGCAGCAATTTGAACTTAAATCTCTTTGTTCATTGGTTATCCAGTGTGAAATGAAGGCCTTTTAAATCATATTCTGGCATATTTTAGCTTGTAGTTCTGGAAATAAACAATGAAAGCCAGTCACATTTAATATTGAGTGCTTTGAGTTTGAGGGCCTTTGTTCATCAAATGTTGGACCCCTGTTAAAAGGCCAAATAGGGTTTTTACACAAAATAGCCCTTACAACCCCTTATTTTTAGTTTTAGGCATTTTGAATTACATAATAATATATGAAAAGTGACATTTAATTTCTTATTCTATTCTCTTCTAATTTGACTTTTATAGCACTTAATCTCCACTGAGTAGTGGACTCTAAGGCGCAACAAGACAATAGCAATAATTATGCAAATTCGAAGTTCAGGGACAGAAACAGGTCGGCACCACGGAGAAGCCATCAGAGAAAATGAGCTAAGGAGGATAAGCCTTTGCGTAGAGATAGGTTTTAAGCTTCTTTCTAAAAGAGGCAATAGTGGGTCACAGTCACATTTAATATTCAGTGCTTTGACTTGGAGGGCCTTTGTTCATCAAATGTTGGACCCCTGTTAAAAGGCCAAATAGGGTTTTTACACAAAATAGCCCTTACAACCCCTTATTTTTAGTTTTAGGCATTTGGAATTACATAATAATATAAAAAGTGACATTTAATTTCTTATTCTATTCTATTCTAATTTGACTTTTATAGCGCTTAGTCCCCACTAAGTAGTGGACTCTAAGGCGCAACAAGACAATAGCAATATGCAAATTCAAAGTCCAGGGACAGAAATAGGTCAGCACCATGGAGAAGCCATAAGAGAAAATGAGCTAAGGAGGATATGCCTTTGCGTAGAGATAGGTTTTAAGCTTCTTTCTAAAAGAGGCAATAGTGGGTGATGCAAGAATGTCTTCAGGAAGTGAATTCCAAACAGTGGGAGCATCAAAAGCGAAACTGAAACCAAACTGCTTAGTGGACTTGTGAATTTTAGGTTTTGGTACATTAAGGAAATTGGCAACACTCTGACTACGTCTAGTATTGTAAGTATTGTGGTATGTGGATAGATATGGAGCAAAATATTTCGGGAAGCCAGTATGAATAAACTTGTACACCAGGGTAGCCAGTTTGAACTCTGAGCGACACTGAACAGGGAGCCAATGGAGTTTCCTGAGGACAGGAGTTATCGGAGTATATTTACTCGAATGTGTAACAATTCTATCTGCACTATTTTGGATAGACTGTAATCTGTGAAGATTGAATTTAGAGACTCCTGAAAAGTGAGCTACAGTAGTCCAACCGACTACTAACCAAAACATTGGCAACAGACACAGCTGCATCAAGAGTCAAGAAGTGCCTAATATTTCTAAAATCCCTCATTTGAATAAAGCAGCTTTGACGAACATTCTGGATGTGTTTAGAGAAAGAAAAATCAGAGTCAAACCACACACCCAGGTTCCTGACTGATTTGGTGGGGTGAAGGGGGTTACCCAAAATGTCAATTGGGAAACATACATTTAACCTTTCTCTCTGTTTCTTGGAGCCAAAAAGTATAAACTCAGTTTTATCTGGATTAAGTTTAAGTTTGCTAGCCGACATCCATTCCTTAACATCCTGAAGGCGTCTGTTCAACTTATCAAAAGCAGCTGAGGTATTCATGTGCGACAGATGGACATAAAGTTGTGAATCGTCAGCATAGAAATGAAATTTCTTCCTCAAGGTCAAATGGAGTATTCTTACCAAAAGACCTTACATCTCCCTCATTATTAGCCGCAGATGTCTGGAAAGGGAAAGTGTTAGCTTCAAATCCTTTTAGTAATATTTTACCTTTGACTCCTGCTTCAAGGTTAAATGTATTTGACTTACCAACAAGGCCTTATGTCTCCCTTATTATTTGTCTAAAGGTTTTGGAACGTGGAAAAATTGTACAGGAAATCAAACTGCAGTGTTTGTCTAGGGGACAGATATGATAGTTATTATTTTAACATATTTATTTGCAATTGGACAACAACTGTAAAGGTCCAATTATACTATGCCTTCTTGATGAATGAATTATTTACGAATAGGGCATGATACCTGTGAATGATATGAAATGATGAAGCACAGAGCTGGTTAGATGGTGGAATTAATCATTCAAGAAATGCTTAGATTTGTTAATCTATAAGTGGACTGTATCAATATAGTTAATTTTTGATCTATGCACAAGTTTTTACTGAATTAGTAATAATAACAATTAATTTAAAACATTAGTTATGGCCTGTGCAATATTTACTAAGCTATACTTGAACTGATTCCTGTGACTAAATGATTTCTGAGTAAATTTATGGGTTAAACTATCAATTTAATACAATTTGTATAGTTCTCTCTTAAAGGAGTGTATATTGATCAATGATTGGAGTGTGTCCTTTGACCCCCCAAAATAAGGGAATGTACAAGATGCAGTGTTTGGTTCATACACTCGGAACATGATATTATTAGAGCATGACTTGTGAAAATATCCATAAAGGAATATTCCAATTTAAATTTTACCCTTTTAAACTACAGAAGTAATGAACGATTTAGTATTCTTTGTGTCTTATGTATGAATCTTTTTGGCTATTTACCAGAAACCAATAGTTAAAAATGATTATTTCCTGTCTCTGTAACTAAAACCAAATTTTAATGTTATTTTGAGCCATTAAAAGCAATATAAGGCCACTTTAAATTCACCATCTGTGTGATTTCTTTCAGTGTCTCCATCCTTCAGTCGGTACAGCCACTCCACAGGAGAGATAGAGGATTATGTGGAGGGAGACTACGTACGCGGCAAATACCAGCATGTCTATGTGTACTATAAGTCTCTCTACAAGAGAGCCCGCAGTATGGAGTTCACTGAACTTGCATAGGATCAACAGCACTCTCATGTGTTCATCTTGCATGTCCATGTACAAGAGAGCTGGAAATAAGAATATAATAATATAGTCAGGAGTATATTCACTGAACTCACTCAGAGTGAGTGCAGTGCAAGAAATGGTATAACATTGGCCAAATCTTAAAGCAAGCATCCATGACAGCTTCATGATAAAGGTTAAAATAGAAAAATGGACAGTGTTATAATATGTTTCTGTGCAGATAACTGGGAACTCACTATAAAGTGGTCAGTGTTCTTATGTGTGCACCTTATGTCCCTGTGAAAGAGAACAGTAAGATATCACTGAAATCACTTATGCCTCTGTGATACTGTTGCAACTCTTCCTCCTGACCACCCCAATAACAGAATTCCATGCATAATCCAATTAATTGTACAAATTATCTTTTTAGTTGTTTAGGTTGGGAGTATAATCATGGCAACATTTTTTAAATGATTGTCAAAATATTCAACATATTTCAAATCTTTTATGAGTGAGCATTTCTGTCAAAAGACAATCTTCAGAGCGAACTCAATAAAGCAGTCATAAGGAGGTTGTAATTTTCACAGTTTTTGTTTGTATGACCAATCTTTTCACTCGGGACATCAGTTTTCTCACTCTTATTTGCTGTGATCAGTCATATCACCCTGAGATAAAGATAACCTGGGTCTTATGGCTTGTTGCAACAGTGGAACAGCTGTATAATAAAAGAATATTCAGTAATCTGTGTACATATTACACAGTATGTCACTGTACAAGAGAAGCTATTGATACAAAAAGTAAGAGATCACTGAACTCATTCAAACTGGATAGCGTTCATATCTGTACATACTGTACCAGGTGTAGCCAGGAATGTGTAGGTTACTAAAGTTACCAAGAATGGAATAGATAGTGTCATTATGTGTTCAAAAGAACTTACTGATACAGAAACAAAGATATATCACTGAACTCACAATGGATAGTGTTCATGTGGTGTACATGCTCTACCGTAAATTTCCAAAATAACGCCCAGGTTCAAATAAACGCCTGGTTCAAATTAACGCCTGGGTACCAAGCACACTGTTTACAATTTATGACACTGTTTTTATACTTCAAAAGAACGCCTGGTTCAATTTAACGCCTGGTCTGATAACCATTTGAAAATAATTAACGCCCGGGCCATATTTTGGAAAAATACGGTACCAGGTGAAGTCAGAAGTCTGTAGTTCACAGAACTTACTGTATATGGTATAGACAGTGTTGTTATTGTTCACTTTATACCACTCATCTTTGTACCACAGTAAGAGTTTACTGAACTCACTTATGATAAGCATAGAGCTGGATATATACATGTACCAGTATGTTTGCATGTATCAGTGCTATTTAGCAGTAGACTTACTGAACATGATCATGGATGGAAGTCAGGCTGAAATTTTCAGTCTGTGCAGGACCTACATCTTTAGTTTTTCTGTTAAAGAGATGTCATAAGAAGAAGCCATAGCTAAAAAGACAAAACATAAATATGTATGATCAGCTGCTAGTTTATGGTTAATTTTAAACAGCCTGTTGACACTGTTGACCAATATATGTCTTTGCATGAGATGGCTGGGACTTGATGTGCACAGGAAACACATGTATATGTGGTCTCTTCCTGGAAACATTGCTGTGTTGTGTTTTATGGTTTACCCCAGCTAAGATGGGTTTAATTCAGTAAGTGAGGAGTTTATCTGTGACATCAGGTGTGTTAACTGTAAAGCAGATGTGATTGTAACCAAACTGTTGTAAAAAAGCCAAATGTTCACACCAATTATGGCAAAGACTGCAGATTCAGTACACTAATCTCACATATTCATGCCATTATCTCAGATCATATATTACTTTTGGAAGGTATCTAATTCAGATTAACTGGGTCTTTCAATATAGCCACTGCAGAACATGCCAACATTGTGAGGAATGTATTATATTGTCCAGCAAAATATCTGTACAAAACAGGCACCAGTTAAAATCCTACCAGCATGAGTAAAACAGAATGTGTGACAATGAAGCACCATTTACAACACACACAATGCTTGTGTTGAGACAGACTGTTCTTTTGTTCACTGATAAATGTCATGCACTAGTACATTGTGCACACAGTGGCTATAAAGTCAGGTCCTACCCCCAGGGATCCTTATTGTATCTTCAAACCATACCTCTTTAACTGAATTTCACTTATGAAATTGGTTTATTTTACTACAATTAACACTTGTTATAAATTTATCAATTATGTGCAAACTATGATTGATAAAAGTGATTCAGATAAACAATTTATAAGTTTAAAGTTTTTTTGTGTATGTTTTTGACAACAGATATTTTACTAAAACTACAGAAATTGTGTTCTTGCTAATTATTAAATTTTCATAATTTGAAAGCTCTTTATCATAAAAAGACAAAAATCCCACATTTATCTGCTCCCCAAAGTTGTTACATGTACTTCTGCTGAAAATGTTACAGTGGTAATAATATCTGTAACTTTAAATATCTTGTTGTTTTGTTAAATAAGTTTTAAAGCAGCTACTGTGACCTACTTGGAAATACTTGTGTCATTCTTGGTAGTTTTCAGTATATCCATAACAGGTTGTTGTAAAATCAGAATGGGTATGTATAATAAGTTTGTGGTATTTTGTACTTTTTTACACCGATTACCTTGTTGTATGACCCAGTGTTGTGAGTGTCAGGTTGTATTACAACATTTTGTTGTAAAGACTTCAAACCCTGATGTATAAAACAAATTGTTGATGATGTTTTGTTTTATTTCATGTTCTAGAGAGACCTGATGTACTGGTTTGTCAAAGTGGTACACAGTATGCTCCAAGTACTTTTATAATGAAGGTCCACTCAGTTTCCCAGCTCTCTCATGGATTATATGCTTTCATCATTGTCATCCAGTTTTTACCCCACAGGCCTTAAGGGCTGTTGGGGTATTGTTTTCACCCATGGTGTCCAGATGGGAGTTCGGGCAGTGGAAAAAAGTTTGTCTGGGCTGTATCTCACAAACTCTAAGTAGGGACATTGGCTAGAGGGTGTAGGTGTGCAACATCATGGTGTGACCTTGATTTGACGTTGCTATAGTGATCTCAAGTTTGAAAATCTTGTCTGGGCTATTCCTTGGAAATGTAAGGTGTAGGAAGTTGATACTTGGTAGGGACATCGGTTGGGACTTGTAGGTGTGCAACATGATGGTGTGATCTAGATTTGACCTTGCCATAATGATCTTGACCTATAAAATCTTGTCTGGGCTATATCTATGAAACCGTAAGATGTAGGAAGTTGATACTTGGTAGGGACATTGGTTAGGGGTTGTAAGTGTGCAATATCATGGTTTGACCTTGATTTTGACTTTTGACCATGAGTTTTAAAATCTTGTCAAGACTATTTCTTGGATTCCATAAGGTGTAGAAAGTTGACATTTGGTAAGGCCACTGGTTAGCGGCTGCAGGTGTGCATCATCATGGTGTGATCTTTGATGCATGGTGCATCATCTGCCATATTTTTAGAGATGTTTCTCTTATTACAAAGATATATGGATTGTTGCAGCTGATTATTATATGTACTTTTACATATCTGTGCTATTTTCATTGACAGCTATTCTTCAGTTAATAAATTTTGTAGCTTCATAATTTTTCGTTTACTGATTAATGCTGTTGAATTGTCTTGTTTTAATACTTTATCTTTACTTACATTTTCTTTCTCTTAGACGTCATTTTCTCTACTGAAACATTACATGTATTTGGACCTTTAATTAACTGACATTGCTCTGAAAGTATCCAGATCTTTGTACTGTTTCACTGCTTCTATATCTCATGGTATTGAAAACTATCTCCCTTTACTGTGGGGTACAGGCCTCTCTGATGTTAATTTTATCCTACACTTTTATTTGCTGATTTCATCAGATGCATAGTATCGAGGACAAGAAAACCCAGTAGAAGTGAGATAAAGATCAGGATCTTTCAATAATTGTGCTGTTCTGTGAAATTAATCTATAAAAACCTTCATGTTATTTTATCCATCCAGGTTGTTCACACAGTACTGCACCCCCCCCCCCCCACCCAAAAAATGTGAATTGTAACTATTAAGACACCTAGTCAAACTATCCATTAGAGATTCATGTCCAAGTTATAGCTAGAAAATGGTGTTAAAAAGAAAAAGAAAAGCATATCCTGGTTAAGGGAATATTGACTTCCACCACCCCACATTTTAAGCAAAGTCAAAAGTCACATCCACATGCTGTTCAACTGGTACCGTCACATGAGGACAAACCCTCAGTAAATCTGATATTGTTATGGACTGGATTCAAACACATGATCACAGAGGTGAGAGTTAGGTGATTAAATGGCAAAAGCTTGTTTAATTACTCAACCACTGAAACCTAAACAAATATGTAAAGGAACCAAATCTTTGAATTTAACTTCAAATGTTCCTAAATTGTTTGGACAGTCTTAGTAGTATGGTGGGTAACACACTCTCCTCCCACCTCTGAGGCTAGGAGTTCAAACTCTGGACCAAAATCTATGTGGGAAAGTTGGTAGTTGATTACTGAATGACTAACAGTTTACAGTGCAAAATCTTGACCAAATAGTATGTATTGGTTTCCTCTACTCTAAAAAACTACGATGTTACGAAATAATCTCTACAATGCATTAAAAGTGATTTTAAGTTCATTGTAGAGATCATCTTTGCACCAAAACTGAATCAAGTATAGCAAGAATGCTCTTTAAGTTGCAAAATCTAGCAAGACTCACTCTTCTACAGATCACTTTTTTTTCCTCTTTTTTGTTACTGGACTCTTATGAGAAATGGCACAGTGAGATGAGTACCTGTCTTTTCACTGAAATTAAGCAGCAGTGGGCCACATTAGTACTTGGATGGGTGACAATTTCAGTGAACTGCTTGAGTCTCTGATGGCTTTGCAGCTTGCGCTAGTAGACCAAAACCCTCTTTTGGCCTTGTTGTTACTGAAAAAAAATCCACTTCAAAGCATTTTATGTATTGTAAAGGTTTATAAAGAATCAAAGTTTTTCGCAAACAGCCAAGAGTATGATTAAAAGTGCCCAATTTGACCTGTACGCATCTGCTTTTGACCTTGAAATTACATTTAAGTCCCAAATGGACAGAATTTCTATTCTCACAGATATCAACCAACGTGCTAAGTTTAAAAGTTTTGTAAGTTTACATATTAATTTATCATTTTAAAAATAAAACTTCTGTGAAGGTGGTATAATGACATAGTATAACCCTGAACTATGGTCAGGGATGCAATGGTGAAAATATACTTTTGAATGGTCAGAATTATGGGAAGTGTTCAGACAATATCCAAACTATTCTTCTTTTCTGCATTTCAGATTTCACTTTTGCATTCAGTTTCAAGTTTTGATTATAATATTCCATTATTGTACAAATATGTAATGTTTTCTTTCAAGTTACAAATTGCATCAGTAATGTCTTTGAAGTAAGTTCAAACTCAGTACTTTACCGACTATAATCAGATTGTATTTGATGTTCCAGTTGTTTGCACTTTTATGACAACATCTTCTTTTCTGGGTGATATGAAAAGATCATTCTAACACAACTCTGTTCTTAATTTAAGGCAATTCACTTTATTTACTTTTATACAGAAAAATATATACAATTGTTATCAAAATACCATATTACATATTTATTATAAAAAAATAAAGGTACAATTATTGATGTGTACCTCTATTTACATAGCAATTTGAAGGATTTGATTTTTTTCTAAAACAAACAAGACATTATTACATTATATTATTATTTGTTATTACATCTGTATATCGGTGGTAGGTGGTGAGAGGGTAAGGGGAGATGGTATTAGGTGATGTTACACAATAAATTATCTACTTCATATAGCAGAACAGACCTCCTACACAAGTCTGTCTCTGATACCTATGTACAGGCATGTGAACTTTACAAAATCACACAAAAACCAACCTTCCTTCATCCTGTTTCATCTTTCTTCACAACACCAACAAAAACTTTCATGGAAAATAACATGCATACAACCATTAAAGAACACATGTAACAGTGTAGATACAACTCAAAATTCTTTGTTAAGCAAATAAATATACAAAGTTCCTTAAGAGGTTCTTAAATATTCAGTGTGTCTTGTGAACTAAATATAGGCAAACACCAAAAGTACTGCTTTGTAGTAACTGTGACTGAGTTCGAATTAAGCCCATACAATGATTATAAAATATTGCTTTTATTCCACTCTAAATTATTTGCCTCTGTGGCCTAGTGGGTAACACACTGACCTAGGAACACAGAGGACGTGGGTTCAATCCCAGGTACAGGCAGATGCATAGTGGCTCGGATGACCGCTTAAAATGGCAGTCATCTGTCATTGGGTCCTATCCCCGGTGGCAGGTTAAAGAACCTCAAGGACGTTGAAAAATGGTCATCCTTCAGCCTCTGTCTTTCAGTTAGGGGAATGTCAGTAATTTGAGAGTTGGGCTGTACTTGTACAGTTGGATGGGCCAAATAGTGCTTTGAGTCCTGTAGTACATGGAGATATTGCGCTGAGTATAAATACAAATACCAAAAAATCAATGTTTTTAATATCTGTTATATTCAAGGTAACATTCCTCATCAAAGGACAGAAGCAGATATACTATTGGTTAATCAAAATAGTCCATGGCAAGATGTCAGCAGATTTTCAACAGAATGAAAAGCATTTAGACTCTCGTCGTAATTATTTATAAACTTTTAAAGGGCTTAATTTTGATATGTATCAAATTCTAAGGTGCATTAAAACAGGAGGGGTAGAGGAAATATCATAAGTCCATGGGCAGAAAAAAGTGAGAGCCTGCTTAATGAATGAATATAGGTGAGTAGGGCCAGTTTGGGACACCACTCAACTGAAACAGAACTAGAATAATTGACATACATATGCTAAATGCACAGTTTTCAGTCAAATTATGTAAAGAAACTTTTTCAGTTGAAGTTATTTCTTTATGTGGAAATATGAGAGCAATCTTTTTCTGTGAATTTCTCACACTGTTTCTGCTTTTATAATATCAATTTTGGTCAGGTCAGTATATATATGACCTGGAAATCTGAGTGTGACAAAACTGGAAAGAACGTTGTGGGAGTTTGTCCAGATTTACCGATAACTAGAAAATATCAGATGCAAATAATTATTAACACCTTGGTGAATCAAAAAATGTTGCCTTTAATTTACATGTAAAAACACAAACTACTCAGTTCATGTACTGATTGTTTCTGTTCCTCATAGGTGCTCATAACTGCAATTTGCCACAGTAGAATTGAACCAATATCATTCTCAAACAATACTTTAGTAATTTATTTTAAGGTAGACAGTCTGATCCCTTTAAGTGGAGCTTATTTTAATAGAATTAATTTGAATGAGAAATATTTTCCTTACAATATACTATGTTATAGACAATTCCTGACTAGGTAGCAGTACTTTGAGTTTCTACTTGACAGATGTTCATTTGTAATTAAAAGGTTTGTGTCAATTAAACTTATCAATTTTTTAGCTCTGAAATTAAAGATAGGTATGCACAGTGAACCTCTTTGAAAGATATATTTCTTTGATCCAGTTTATCTATAATCACATGTACAAGACCAAACACTATTATTCAACACTAAAGACTTATCCTTTATCTGGAAAAGTCTGTTAAATCTTGACAAAGGTCACTTCATAATATGTCATATACAAACCTACATGAAGTATTCATAAATATATAAATAATATAACAACATTGTCAGACATTTCACAGGGTTATAAACATGTTCTACACCTACAAAGTACAGCTCTAATGTCACTATCACAGCACTCCATTTCTAGCACAGCTTTTATTTATACAGTCACATAATCTCTCACTTTGTCAACAATAGGATTAAAGTTAATTCTCAAACAAGACATAGAGTTACTATCAACACATTTCCGTTAAACAATATTTTACATTTTATAACTCAACAAATTATTCCAACCAACCACCGGGTCCTGCTATTTTTAGAAACTTTAAACCAAAACTTATAAAATTTGTAAAACACTGCAAATCATGTGCTCATTCTGTAACCTGGTGAAACAATTTCTATAGTTCTAATTTCAAACAGGAAGCCAAAGCAACAAACACAAAAATCCTTGTCACCAATAAGACCTCCATGTACATTGTGTATCTGTCGGTTTTGTACATCCAAAAAGCAATCATTTTAGAACATTAAAAAAAGTATGTAGATTAGCTGAACACTAGAGGTTGTTTATGTACACATCATGCAAACTGTAACAACAATGATTCATCATAGCATTTAAAAGGTCTTGGGTTTAATATTTACTTTGACAGTCTGTGTAACAATAAATAAATCAACATTGCACATGTACGAATGCTTATAATTTAGCTACCTAAAGTGTTCAGAAACTGTAGCATTAAGCCATTAACATGTGCTTTCATTAACTCATATGGCTGTAGTCACCATGTGCTTGAAGACACAGTCTTAGTGACATATTATGAGAAAAATCCTCTGTCTTCAGAACAGGAACATAGCAAAACAGAGAGAGAAGGAGAGAATGTTGTTTATCGCATGTCAAGTTGCTGTTTGTTTATACGTCAAGGCATTGGAAACCACCCACATCAAAAACCCTTGAAGAGCTATCCTCCTTTTTAAGGATTCACAGTTGCCTTTGACAAAGTACACTGCCAGTGTTTTTTTGCAGCATAGTCTGTACTATGAATGTTACAAAATAGAATGTAGCACCAAGTGAATAGGGAAAAAATTGTCAACATCTGAAGCTTTCTATCACTACTGCTGGGGACCTCTGTGTTTTTGTTGTCATCAGTCTGGGTCGTGACTGTATTTACAACAGACATATCGTATTGCCTTCTTGCCATTCATTTCTCCCCATGTCATTCTCCACTGACGTAAGAACTCTCCATGTCGACAGTGTACATCAAAATTGTCCAGAAATTCAAGTGACTTGCCTACTGCTTCATGCCACCAGGTGAACTCAGAACGGCACTGTACCTGAAATAATGTGGATTAGCTTTAGATAATCTTGAAATATATCACAGAGTCCATCTGACAACTTGTTTTGGAAGCAGAAAAAAGTTGGTCAAAATTGCACACTATAAACTATAAAATTTTTTGTCAAGGTCTTTCTAGCATAGTTTTTGATTCAACTGATTTCTCTGTGGTAATGACCATTGCTATGCCCTTGCATTGATAGATTTTGGAATACTGCTTATGGTTGTTGCACATTAGAGTATGCTTTATATACTTTAAAACTTTGTATATATACTTTATAGACATTGGTAAGCAAGTACATACTTTACCACTCAAGAAAAAGATTCAAACACATAATCTTGAATGTGGTAGGTGTGTTCCCATGTCTCCATTGGGCCAACAGAAATAGTGTGGAACACTACACTGAGGTCAACACATTCATACACATGTATATTATGTTCCTTGCTGACTGGTCAATATATCAAGGATCTCTGAACAAAAAAATGTCCTTTAGATTGAGATTGAAAGCAAAACCACAGCAAAGATGTGTTTATTACTTGTCTCCCGATTAATTAGAAAGAAGGTTTTTGAAAACAAAAATGCAGTGTCCCAATAAGTTGAAAAATAAAAACGTATTACAGTTTAAAGGAGGGGAAGAACGGGGGAAATATCCTCATACAGAAATTATCGTCCAGACACACCTTTGTAGAGTGATTGTTAAATACTTTACTGTAGAATAGATATTGCCTAATTATGTATTGATTATTGTGAGGTGTGTCACAGCATCTGAGGCCTTTCTAGACTCCCTGCATATATGGTTTAATATTACCTCTCAATACATTTTAAAACTCTAAAAGCAATAATAAAGGAGATAAAAGTCAAAAACATAAAATCTGTAATTTTGTGATCCCAGTTTTACAAATTGCAGGGGCGGGGGTAAAAGGATAAATCTGACCAATTTTCTAAACTCCCTGCATTTGATTTTCTAATACCTCCCAATACATACAACAACTCTTAAGGGAATATGAAAAGAGATATAAGCCAAAAAAACAAAATCTGTGATTTTATGACCCCAGTTTGCCCAATAAGGGAGAGCTGGGGGGTAAAACTGACCAGTTTTCTAAACTCCCTGCATATATTTTCCTATTGCCTCCCAATACAGTCAAAGCTCTAAAAGCAACAATAATGGTAATAAAAACCAATAATACAAAATCTGTGATTATATGACACTAGTTTGATGCATAAGGGGTAGGGGGCAGGAATAAATTTGACTGGCTTTTTATGCAGCGTTCTTACCGGCCGTAAACACGACCTCACAGCCTGTAAATTGGTCAAGAACGGTCTCAGGTGGTATATACCACTCATGAGTTGGGTACCTCCAGAGACTTTCCAAACTTTGACTTTCACCTCTAATGACAACAAAGTTGCAGAACACCCGTGCTTTCGTTATAAAAACATGTTAAATAAAGTGTTTCGGTACTCTGGATTTTGCATGGAAGATAGCGAAATATTGTGATTTCTTTTATGTCTTCCTCTTTGTGATTTGTGTTTGTTTACATACACACATAAACACACAGGTGGTGAATTGTTCAGAACGGTCAAAACTGTCCACTGTACTCACAGGTGGTGCGCACCACTCGTGAATTTCCGTCTGAATGCAGCATTACACTTCTACATATTGTTTCCTTTTATGGCAAAAACACACACCCAGTTTTATCCATAAGGTGGGGGGGGGGGGGGGGGGGGGGGGGGGGGGCAATCTGAGAGAACTCTCTAGACTCCCTGTATATGTTTTTCTATTACCTTCCAATGACTTCCAGACCTCTACATGCAAAAATGAAAGATATATAAGCCAAAAACTCAAAATCTGTAATTTTATGACCACAGTTTGACCAACAAGGCGGGGCCAGGGGGATAAATCTGAGCGGTGTTTTAGACTATGTATATGGTTTACCCATTTACTCCCAATACATTTAAAGCTCTAAATGCAATAGATAAAGAGACAATAAAGGGTTCTGGTAAATTTGTGCTACCCCGTATAAAAATATTCATAAATTGTACAATTTTGCTCCGATCACTCCCAAAATCTAATCACATTGAGATTTTAATAGTATTAACAAACAATAAACAAAAATAACATCTTAAAAGAGTTTTGGCTAAGCGCTGATGACTATCAGGTGTATGTGATCATGATAAAGGTTTATTGGGGTGTTCCACTAGATGTGACCCTATAACCTACTCTAGGTCTCTAGGGTCAGTTGCAAAAGTCATGGAATCAGGGACGAAAACCACAAAAAAGCATGCAAATATGCTGGGTCGGTTACATCTCCCTGACAGGACATAGCACATACCGCCTTGTTTGGATCAAGATCCTGACCTGACTTGGGGTGGGATCATTTTCTTCACAACAAGACAGGAAACTACCAGGACAAGCCGTAAACCCCTAACAGACAAGCCGTAGACACCCGTACAAGCTGTACTGACAAACGGGACTGCAGTATTTTCCAGACTCACCCTGACTGGACTGATTAAATCCTGGAGTCGGGATCCAGAGTCAGAATTGAACCAAAACTATATAAACCCCCTCTGGTTGACAAAAATCGTCCTTTGTCGCTGCAAAGATGCCAGCTACACATCACAGAGACTCTCTACATCAGCTGAGGGTACTTTTGGTTTTTATTGAGTTTAATATTTTGATTTTCATCCTGATTGGGAGACAGAAAAGGACACATCTGAACCCAGCACCACCACCTGCCCCACAGCCACCACCACTGACACAGCCCCAGCCAGCCCCCAGGAGAAGAATAAAGCCACCCAACCCCTGGGTCATGCCCTGGATCCTTCAAGACAGGAAAAAAGATGCTACAGCAACCTCCTGACCGACCTCATACACACCGATATCCCAGGATACCAGAATTTTGTCAGGATGCCATCTGCCTTTTTTGACCTCATCAAAGAACTCATATGCCAAGAAGTCAGTCAACAATTTCAGGAAACCATTAGAAGTTGGACTGAAACTGGCAATAACCCTGAGACACCTGGCAGCAGGAAAAACTACACATCCTGGCAGTATCACTGGTTGGTTGGCCGCACCACCATCTGCAAATTCATCCCCAGGTCTGCTGAGCCATCCTTGCTGAATTCCAGGATGAATATTTGCACTGCCCTGATAGCCCTGATGAATGTAAATGGGTGGAGGAGTAGTTCAGAACCAGATGGAATGTTCCCCATGCTGTAGGGGCAATAGACAGGAAGCACATAGCCACGAAGAAGCCAAAGAAAACAGGCAGTGACTATTACAACTACAAGGGCTTCTTTTCTCTGATTCTCCTTGCCCTGCTCGATGCAGAATACAGATTCCTGTGGATAAACTGTGGGTCTAGTGGTTCCTGCTCAGATGCACAGATTTTCAACAGAAGTGATTTGAAGGAGAAGATCGAGGATTGCACCTTGTGTCTTCTTGCACCTGGACCCGGGGCAGGGAGGGCCAGACTTGCACTACTTCTTGCTGGGTGACGATGCCTTTACCTTGATGCCATGGATGGCGAAACCCTACAGCAGAAGCCAACTGACAAGGAAAGAAAGAATAGCCAATACAGGACCTCCAGAGACAGGAGGGTGGTGAAAAACGCCTTTGGAATCTTAGTGAGCGGGTTCAGGGTACTGCTGGGCACCATGGAGTAAAGACCCTGGGTTGTCAGAGACATTGTGTTTACATGTGTGGTGTTGCACAACATGCTGAGGACACACCAGGGTGGGTCAGACAGGACACCAGTCCCAGCAAATGATGCAGCGGCCCAACAAAATGAATGTATATCAAAAATGAGAACGACAGGAATCCTTCTAGGGAGGCCAAACATCAACAAGAAGTACTGAAAGACTATTCAATGACATGGGCACATTGGCTGGGCAGGAGGACAGGATCTGAGATGTGTCAACCAACAACCCTGTGGGCAGAAGCTGGCATCTATCAGTCTTTTACAGGACCTATATCAGTCCCTTTCAGGGCTAACCAATTATTCAAAGAACTTTTATTTAAGCTGGTGTTGCTCAAACTTCCAACAAATTTCCAAAGAAAACCCAATTCATTTCCAACAAGTTTCCAAACTATTTACACCTAAATCAAAAGTCCCCTGTTTAAAACATTCATTCATTCATTCGTTCGTTCGTCCATCCGTCTGTTTGTTCATTCATTCATCCATTTTGTTTTTGTGTTTGGGGCCAAAGGGTTTTTTTGTGGAGCGATGAAATGTTTCTTGTTTGGATTTTTTTAACAGCAGCTGATAAATTGTTTTTGGAAGATTCGGTTGGTCCTGAAAAAAACCTTTAAAATGTTTACAGCAGTGGTCCTGCAAAGGTCCGATTAGAGGCTTGGCAGTGGTTCTACAGTAGCTTCTGTTTGGCGTCAGCTGACTGCGGAGGAGGTGGAGGCAGGGCTGTTGGCTGCCAATGATGTTGCTGTGAAGAGGTGGTGGTTGGAGGAGAGGCAGCTGATGCTGGCACATTGGCTGGTAAAAATGGCTGCAGTGTGTCAATCTGTTGGTAGCTCATCATAGACTGAAGATTTCTGAGGAAACTCAAACGTCCTGATATGTTGTGTTGACCTTCTTCGGCTGTAGCAGAGGCAACTGATGGAGGGTTGAAGTGCTTCATTGGCATCAATGTGAATGTAAGTGGTCTTGAAGGTCCAGCCTGTTGGTTGTCAATGACTAGGCAGGAAGTCGGCTGCCCTCTGGATTGCTGCTGCTGCCCTTTGCTTGCCACTTGGCTCTGCTGAGCAGGTTGGATGACTTGGCTTAAAGGCATCTGTGTCTCTGGGATGGTTAAGATGTATTCCCTTGCAGCTGGTGCTGGCTGCTGTGGCTGTTGAAATGTCTGTGGCATGTACGTTAAAGTTGCACTTGAGCTTTGTGAAAGTGTCCATTGCTGTGGCTGCTGGGGCTGACGACCATGTTCTTCTGCCTTGCTTTGGATGTTTCTGAGAAGCTTTACAGCCTCATTTCTAAATATCTGAAAGTCTTTCTTCTCTAATCCCTCCACCATTGACGACAAGTACTTGCAGAAGACTATACATGTTGTTGTCTCCTAATTTTGCTTGAGGAATGATGACAGCATCGTTCTCATCTGTGATAACTGGTCCATGACCTGCTGGTTGACCAAAGAGCACCCTGAAGCTGTGGTGGGGCTCATAACTTGTTGAGGCTGTAACATGGTGTCTAATCACCGCATGCTGATCTCCATACTGTCTGTGTCAGTCAAAGCTCTAGGGGGAGATGTTGTGTGCTGAATCACTGGCTCCTCGGGTCTGGAACTTGAATCCTGATGATTTGCCGAGTCCCTTGCATCTGATGTGCGACCTCAGGAATCCAAACTTATCCTGTATCCAGTTCTGATGTTCCATCATCTCCTTTGGGGCCTGTCCTGACTTTGATTGTATCAGCTTGCCATAACGTGTCCTTTGCAACTCAAACTGGGTCTTTGCACACCTTGACAGACAGCTTGCAACTGTTGGCGAACCTCTCCCAGAGACATTCCTTCCTTGCTTTGTCCTTGAAGTGTTCATTAGTCTTGTTGTACAAGTCCTCGTGGTCTTTCACAAAGTCCACAATAGCCTCCGAGTTCGAGTCCGTCAGGTAGATGTTGGTCATGTGGCCCTTCTTGTATCAAGACTGTGATGGTCGTACTTAGCTCCCAGCCTCTGTTTCTGTGTCACTTTTCTCAGTTCTGGGCCTATTTTCTGGAACTCCCTCCTATTGCGAGTGTGTTTCCTTTTTGCTCTTTCCTCCTTGCCTCCTCCTCCCTCTGTTGCTGCGTCTCTTAGTTTTCTCTTGCCTCTCTCCTCCCTACTCCACTAGATATCCAATGCTGTGTCCCCCCAGCTCAAATTCAGGAACAATGTCAGGCAGAACTTCTACCTTTCTCACTCTTCTGCCTTTCTTAGGACCCATTGTCAAATATTAAGCAGCGTTTTTGTAAAAAACAAAAGCCTAAATTCAGCCAACTTCTAAAACTCAACGCTACCCTAGATATATGTAAAAATAATGAACCCCTTTTCTTGAAACGCTGCTAGATGTAATCCATCAGATGCCAGATTCCAAATGATGCATTGCCCAAACCGACTCACCTTATATAGTCACAGATTTCAGCAGCAGACAAGCATTGGGTCGTAGCAATAAAGCCGGCTTGTCCTACACAGTTCCCAGCTTGTCTGTTGTGTAACCGCCTTGTCAGTTTGGTGTTTATGGCTTGTCTGTATGTGTTCCTGGCTTGTCCTGCTGAGATGTTACGTACTCTATGGTTGAAGACTGGGAGACTTCCCATCATGATGGGCAGTGTCCAAGTCAGGTAGGTTATGTTTATGACAGGCCTGAGTGCTTTCAAGTACGGTCAGTTTCTGTTGATGGCGTGTCTGGAGGTGGACTCCTGGCACTTAACCAGGACAGGACGGCAAGTTTTTCAAGACAAGACGGTGACAGTATAGGACAAGACGGGAAGTGTAACTAACAAGTCATAGAGATCAAGGACATGACAGTTACGAGGTGGGCAGAGCCGCAGTCTGGATACAAAATCATGGAAGGTCGGTGAAATGTCAAACATGTTTGATATTTTGCCAATCCACCGTGACAAGCCGGGAAACCACAACTAACTCTCTGAATATTGCTCCCGACCCTCGAAAAATACCTACCCAGTAAACATTTTGGGGTTTTGTAAACATTTGTTAGAAAACGTTTGGCAAAGGTTAAAAAATGATGGGTACAAAAACCATTTGTAATAGAATGTTCTTAAAAACATTTTAAATATACCGTTTATTAAATGTTTAATGATAAATGTTAGAAAAACGTTATTAATGAACATAATAATGTCTGAATAATAATGGGGTCAGAGGTCAAATTCAATATCTTTGTATGGTTACTCAGTATTGAAAATGTTATTTTTATGTATAAAATTGTAGGATAGGGGCTTGGAAATTGTGCCCCCATTCAATTCTTACTTTTAGGAATTGCATGTGGGGCAATTTTTGTCAAAGTCCTCTAAAATCCCCTATTATTGTTCACCCCCATCTTTGTTTGAAGGTTTAAAAATATAGGTTTAAAACGTTTTTGACAAGTAATGTTGTTTAAACATTTTATGTGTACTGTTTATCAAACATTTCATGATGAATGTTTGAAAAACATTTCCAGCAAAACCTTCATTTCTTCAGCTATTTTATAAATGTCTTTAAAACGTTTCCAGTCAAACCTAGCTTCTTGGAGTTGTTTTATAAACATTTAATAAATGTTTGCAGCACAAATGTTTGTCTAGAGAATGTTTATAAAACGTTTTTTAAACATTACAGTTTAGAAAACCATAAGGTAGGGTTTAATAGGTTTTAAAAACGTTTTGTAAATGTTTAAACCATTTCAAAACGTTTCTAATGTTTACTGGGTAGTTACCGACAAGTCGACTCCAGTGGAACATCCCCATTAAGGTAAAATATAAATATGTGGAAAACTTTCCAACGTCTGAGGCATAATTATAACCGCCAAAAATGGTTAGAAAGTACCAAATAAGGGAAATATTCAAGAAACTCGACCAAAAACATTACAATTACATTGCAATATTTAAAACAAAGCCATGGAATGTGTTTGCAGTCAGAACTCTAGCCCATGGATCATGGGTGACATTTTCTGCATAGTTCATAGTCTCTCAATATATATATATAATTCGTACAAGACTTCCTTTAGTAAAAAGGTCCAACTTTAAAAATGAAAATCCCATACAATCATTGAACCATCTTCCAAGAGATAAGTAGTAATTTAGAGAGAAGATGACCCCGGGGTGAAATTCTTGTTGTGAAGATTAAAGAGCAGTCTTCGTGGTGTCATCATTTCCCCAGTACATTTTGGAGATGCTAAATATGAAACTCACATAATTTTAGTGTTTTTTCCCCTTGTATTATTAAGTGTTAAAACATTTAAACAACTGTGCTCAAAATCTGTTCACAATGTAGTCACCATTTTGCTTAAACCATTCTTATTCAGTGGCCTTTTGGAATCATTTAACAAGACCAACTAATTGATTATATCAAATTCATGTATAACAAGAAAACTTGCATAAGTTTGTGCACTGCAGAAGACCTATTTTGAGGAGTTTGATGTATTTAGTATATTCAGTGCCACTCAATGCAAAAGAATAGATCACAACTAAACTACATTTTAAAAACAAACTATGCAGACAGGGGCAGTATATTTTCAACTAATTGCTCCACAATTTATGTGTCACTTTTATTGAATATATGATAGCTAACCCATTGATTTCACAAACGTAGCCCAGTACTGCTTGAAATAATGTGCAAACTTACATGATGAACTATTACTAATAAATAAAAGTGTTCTGACAGATTTTGTCATGCACATGTGCTACTAAGTAGTGATTTAAATGTTAAAACTTTTTCAACCATTTCCTTTAAAAGAACAAATTGTCTGATAAATAAAAGAGCAGTTGTGTCTTTAAAGGTCTAGGTTGCATACTTCTGTGTATCAGTTCAAGTGTTAAACATATCAATTTGTCCAATTTTCACAAAATGTAATTTGGCAGTCGCTTACAAACTGGCAACACAGGACAAGAAAGGAATAAATTTAATTTGTAATTTATTAAAAGTAATGGCAGTGAAGCTTGAACACACAGACTTGTAAACACAATTAAGAGACAATTAAGAACAAATAAGGATCAGTTTCACTCTCATATTGCACCACTCAAATGTTTAATAAAACTTGGTGAATGCACTAGAGTAATGTGTCAAGTCAGATCTAGTATTCCATCTTCAACCTGAGCTCACAGTGTATAAGCCTTTACAGCTTTTATTCTGTGGAAAAGTGAAATCTAATCTCCCCAATGTTTGACATGTGAAAGTGCACAGGGTAAAAGTGGAGAGGTAAGTCACTGAGTCCTTATTACACAAAGTATGCAGTTCCCATCACCATATTGTGGGATGTTGAACTTAAGAAGTTCCTGTTGAAAGCTAAACCCACCATTGTTCCATATGTGTAATGCTAGTAACCCGGGAGCATCAATTGCTAGTTCGAGTGCTTTACATAATATCATTTGTTTTGACGTTTATTGTGTGGCGTTTACCGCGTGAAATTGAAGACGTTATTAAGATGAGCTCAATAGGTCAAATTATTAAGGTTAAAATATGATATTACATTCATATGCGCATGTTGGGAAGGTATTTGGTTTCTGTACTGGACAATTTATCATATTTTCCTGAAATCAAGAAGTAAACATCAATTGTTATTTCAATCTTTATATCCTCATGACTTAATGGTTATTTCACAATAATACAGTAAGCCAAATGAATGGCAATAGTATTAAGTTTAATGAGGTCAAATGATCATGACATGGTCTAGTCTATATATATCTATTTAATGTTTTTCGTTATGCCTTGTACCATTGTATTGCTATTTTGGGATGGGGAGTTGGAAGGGTGGAGGAAACCAGTACATAAAGTTGGACAAGGCTCTGTACTGTAAACTGTTGACCTACGGCAAGCAACACTGGAGGTCAGGCCGAGATTCCAACTCTGATCTAAGGGGAGGTGGTGTTGCCAATGCGCCACTATGGTACTTTGGACAAGTCTAATGCAAGAGTACTGCATGAAAGTGTACAGATCCACTCTTGGGTAAAAACTACTTGTTATACCCCCGTTCTACTGCTGCAGTTTTGTCTTCCAACCATCCTGATGTGAGTGAGCATTTTGGTGCAAAGTATTTATGATCGAAGCATGAGCCCTTTTTTGTTTTTGTCTCTACGTGATGAGTATCTGTCTTTTCAGGGACATGGATAACTACATAATTTTATACAAAAATGTCTGGGGTATCACACATTCAGACAATACCAAAGCATAACAAAAGACAGGTGAAGTCGCCAACTTAGGTAGCTGTAACCTATCTTGTCTCTTCTGTAAAAATAGAGCTTTGTGATCTTGTCTCAAGAAAAGATAGGTCATAGGAATCCCACAATGTGAGAGAGTGGTTGTTGCTTGGAGTTGAGATGGGTCAGTAAGCCTGGTGTCTTGGTATAGAAGGCACTTTACTGAAATACTGTGATAAGACTTTAAAACCGCTACTTCGTTTGCCAACACATATAATGGAGGGGAAAGTTAAATTTTGGAAACATCCCCCAAATCTGAAGAAATCATAAGCTTTTTATCCATTATTTTTTGTGCATTTGCAGACTTTTATAGCGATACATGAACAGAAGTGCCATTTTTTGGTTATGAGACTTTATAACCTCAATCTCACTTGTCAACACTTAAAATGGAAGAAAAACTTAAAATATTGGAAATAAATCAGAAATCTAAATAAACTATACACATTTATCTCATATTTTGTGCATTTGGGGACTTTTCTTGCAATGTCGTTAAGAGGAAACGTCCATGTTTGGTTGGGGTGTACTAAAACGCAGAGTCCCAGAATTGCTACGGTTTTGCATTGGTGACCTCGCGAAATACATACTTTTGATACCGACCCATCCCTAGCTAAGAGTGATCTTTACAAATCCGAACAATGGTCAATATAGACCTAAATAACAATATCTGTAAATGCACTCAACAAGTAGATGTAACGTTTACAGAACAGACCAATTTTCACAAAAAGGATGAGGTTTGATGAATTTTCTACTACCTTGAAAGGTGACCTGGAGGGCTGATCACGCTGCATAGAATTAATCTGGGATATCTCTGATTTGAGACTGTCGTATTTTTCCTCAAGCGAGCGGAAGGCCTCAGTCAGGCGAGCCACATCAGCTTTTAATCGCGCTAGCTCTTCTTCTTTTGATTCCAGATCTTCTTGGCGGACTTGTACTGTTTCGGCTTCAGTTTCTCTCTATAAATAAGAACAATGCTCTGTTTGATGGACATTTGAGCTTCATATACATATGATACTAACATGCAAAGCATCACTACAGACAAGACAGGTGTCCTATTCCATTTTTTCACAATTCATATGCATTTCTTTTGAATGTAAATATGTGTCTGCAACAGACAGGTTGAAAAATTCATTAAAGGGAGAGTCATTTTGATTGAGTTCACGTTTTGTTAAATGTCTAGGTATTAGACTTCTGGGTGAAGCACCTGCCAAATCTGTGTGTCTTCTTTTGCCAAGTCTGCCTGTAATTGCATATAAACCATGCTACATGAACACTTCTGAGCTTCAGCAGCCCTGGATGCCTAGGTTCTTCAAAGCCATACGGAGAAAAAAGTACTGAATATATTATGTACTTCACACAAACGAATTATGTAACTGCAGGCAATATAAAAAGTGATGCATAATATGTCTACGATTACCTCATTAAATCAGTTTAGTATATTTGGAAAGTATTTGCCCCCAGGATTGTAGAACCATTGTGTTACCTGGAAGATTACAGCACATAAGGATATTTGGTACTTTAGAGTGTAAAATAATTTCTCAGAGATGAAAATTTTAATCCATTATGTTTTTCACAAGGCAGATATAATTTACAATAATGTATTTACATGGTTATGTTGCTATAACTGATTTCATTTGGTGATCAGTCTCTTGGACATACTACTTCCTGCCATAACTTGGCACCCACCTCAACTTGGCACAAACCGGAACATAGAATATTTATTGACAGTTGGTTGTCTAAGGTAGTGGGAATGGAAGACAACTGGCACTTATTGATTTCGGATTTTTCAAATACAGCTTCTGAGATTTATGACGAGATAGGGCACTGATTTCTATGGAGCCCTGGAAGGGACATAGAACTGTTGTCCTTGCATTTTTTATCTCGTTACTACAAGATAGTAAGTCATTCCCACAAGATAGGAAGTCGTTCCCACAAGTTAGTAAGTCGTTACCACAAGATACTAAGTCATTCCCACAAGTTAGTAAGTCATTACCACAAGATACTAAGTTGTTCCTACAAGTTAGCAAGTCATTACCACAAGATAGAAAGTTGTTCCCACAAGTTAACAAGTCGTTCCCACAAGTTAGCAAGTCGTTACCACAAGTTAGCAAAGTCGTTCCCACAAGATACTAACTCATTCCCACAAGTTAGCAAAGTCGTTACCACAAGATAGAAAGTCGTTCCCACAAGATAGGAAGTCGTTCCCACAAGTAAGTAAGTCGTTACCACAAGATACTAAGTTGTTCCCACAAGTTAGCAAGTCATTACCACAAGATAGAAAGTTGTTCCCACAAGTTAGCAAGTTGTTACCACAAGTTAGCAAAGTCATTCCCTTAGTATCTTGTGGTAATGACTTACTAACTTGTGGGAACGACTTCCTATCTTGTGGGAATGACTTACTATCTTGTGGTAACAAGATAAAAACAATGCAAGGACAACAGTTCTATGTCCCTTCCAGGGCTCCGTAGATTTCATCTCAAAGTCATACCCCTGGCCCTTAAAAACCCTGTGAAAGCCAGGTTAATTGGTTTGATTATATGTTGGTAAAACAGTTATAACTTGGATTGTGCATATTTTTAATCAATATAAATCCATGTTATTACACAAGCACAAATAAGGCTTTTGTATCACACTTTTGCAATGTTATCTTGGGGAGCTGGAACTCTATTCATTTAGAGGTCATTCTTTGCTCTGATTGTATTGGTCAGTCTGTCTGGTATAACTGTATACATTGAGTGGCCATGTCTTTAACTGTAAATATGTTAACTTATGTTATAACATATGGGTTGTAGTGACAGTCAATCCTTTGGCTTGACTGGGAGGATGGTAAATGACATTCCCTGTAGAAATACACACTTGCGGATCCAGAGGGGGTTCAGGGGGTTTGAACTTCCTTTGAAAAATGTTACGGGCTCAACAGTGAACCCAAAGTAATAGACACAGATTTAAAAAAAGTTGAACATCCTGCACTGGATCCTGCATGCCGTGGATCCACCTATGAATACACTTTGATATGTTATCATGTTAAATATATTCCCTGGGGTTGACCACTTAAAATGGCAGTGCAGTGTCGGGGTCTTCTCCCCAGTGACCAGCTAAAGAGAACCAGGGACACTGAAATGCCATTGATAAATGGTCATCTCTGACTCTCTGTTTCTCAGTGAGGGGGATGTCAGTCACAAGAGCTTGGGCTGCACTTGTGTAGTCAGGATGGGTCAACTAGTGCTTTTTTCAGTCCTGCAGTAAGAGAGATATTGTGCTGAGTAAACGTATAAAATACAATACCATTCACATCCAGCCCTTAGAAACCCCTTTAATGCCACTTTTATGGGAAATCAAACAAGTTTACTTTATGTAATTTGTTGATCGAAAACATGGCATGTTTATCTGACAAAGAGTCAGTTTTTTTATATATATGTAAATAAATACTCCTAGCATCGTCTTCAGGTCACGGTGGACACCAACATATGAGCCCAGTTGGTACAAGATGGATTAAAAATTTACCTCATCATCGCATTACCGGAACCTGTGCAGGAACATGAAAGTCACTGCCAGTTCTTTATCGGAACAATGGGGCCATTTAAAAAGAAATGCAAAGGTTCAAGATCTCACTTCTGAGAAAGACAGATCTTTTATTTTTGATAGAAAGAGTCATCACGCAACAACATACGATCTAGACTAAATATTTTGTGAAAAGATCTAAATAACACGAAGTTCCAGTGAAAATATGACTCAGTTCAACCCAAACAAATTCTAGAATTTGTGCATGCAGGGCAAATTATTTACTAAAAACAACACCTTTCAGTCAATCAGTTAATGGGTTGTACTTTTTTGTGTTCCCAGGAGTCGTTCACGGAAAAAAAGGAAAATTGCTTGGTGACTTCAAATATCTGTTATATATGCCCTTTCTTGTGGTAGTTTTAGGTATAACTTGATATGCATGTATAAGTTGTGTTATTTGATCTCCAGATTCAAGTCCCATTTAGTATACCCTGAGTCATCACCGAGTGTTGGAGAGATCCATAAACCACATAGTCACTACAGATACGCCACAAAGACACCTGTCCTTACAGTACTCAGTTGTCAACTGTGAATTACCGTACAACCACAACATTTAAGTGTTCTCTGATTACCAGAAACTTGGGAACTTTTTTTTTTTTTTGTTTTTCAATATATTTCCTTCAAATTCTCCCCCATTTTGTCACTAGGTATACATCATTTTGACAAAAACTGAATAGGTGATGCTATATGACATATGAATGAAGATTATGTTACATTGGCAAATATTTTCCAACATGACATTTTAATACTTACTATTTCAGCATGGATTAATAAGGTTTTTGATTTAGAAATTAAAGTTTGTGAAACTTTCTCACTGGCACAGGAAAGACGTTAAAGCTGTTAAGCACAGCATACAGGTTTCTGTTTTGAAGTTTTCCAATCTTTTGACTCATGGCATTTTGGTCAAAAACTCGTATACTCTCCAATTCTCAAGACATTATTTTATTTGGTTTGAAATTCAACTGCACATATTTTGAAACCGAATGGCACTGCTCATGTCACATCAATGACAACTGGAACTTTTGTGATTTTGAAGTAAATCCCTAATCATGAGGAAGACACCTCTGCCATCATACGTATATGTCGTATCAGAAAGTCCAATCCATCAAATTCTGACATCACAAACGCCAATTGGAAGTTCTGATGTCACAAAGTCCAATTGGAGTTTCTGATGGATTTTTTTTTTGGTCACAATGTGAAATTCTGACAAAACTATTTGTCGGAAACTCCAATTGCACTTTCTGATATCAGAACTTCAAATCCTAGTATTGAAGTCCAATTTTTTTATTTACATTTATTGCCTTGTAGGTTTCTGTTTTTTTGCTAAGAACAATACCCCTTTGATAAAAGTTTCTCTCATACTACTTTTAATCAAGTTAGTTAGCAACCACTTATGTCTTATGTACCTACTAGTACTTATAGTACCTACTATTTCCTTGTAATCTGATGGAATGGACTTTCTCATACGACATATATATGACAAATACGGCAAACACAAGTGAATGTTGGTAATATATATCCATATTATGATATAGCTATGTGGATAATATTAATTTATAAAAATGTTGGCATGACAAAAATAAATAAGAGCAGAAAACTGTATTTTTTGTACTGAACTAGTTTATAACACAGGTAACCAGCAGTAAATCAATGGTGCTTCATTAATGCACCAAGTCACAGGATAATTTCGATACCTATTTAGACCTATTTGTGGAGATATTTAATGAGAAAGTTTGTTCACTGCGAGTAGGTTGTTGTGCAGTGTGAGAGAGTTAAGAGGTGTAGTTATTGTAGTTATGAAGCTTTAAGTGGCTTGTGCACACTGCTAACACTGCCAAACACTGGGTCCATTGTTGTAATTGGGTTTGTTTTCTTTTGTAGACAAACAACAACATTTCACATAAAACACTTAATGGTCTTTAATACCAGAGCAGTGAGTACAAACAAATCACCTTTAGACCTCACGGAAATCTCCTGCTTGAAAAAGCACTACTTAGAGAGCAGAGATAGAAAAGAAAAGCCACATTCTTGAGCAATGTCACTGGGCTAGAATTACATGCCTCATGCATGTTTGGTTTTTCAATTTAAACCTCTGCAGTTTGCAAAATGTACTGCATCAAATTTTATTCATATTTGTTTACATAAACCATATTTAAGAAAGCTCAAGTTGTTGATGCACTTAAAACTCTGTAGCAAGAATTACATTAGTCCTGTGTGTCACAGCTTCCAGTGCGACAACACCATATGTCCACATGTCAACAGTTAGCCCCACAGGGCTCTTTAGAAGTAAGATTTTATAGTAAGACCAGGTGCAGGTTATATTTTACTTACTGACAGTAATTTATAACTTTATTTAATGAAGGGGTGTCAGTTTCATTATCTTTTAGTTAAATATTAGATAAAATATATTGGTTTAATATTGTTTTATATGCTATGATAAATAGATTAATCTGGTTTTACTGTTGTTTCAGTATATCCTATAGGACATATAGGAAAAGGACATTGTGGAAAGCAGTACATACTACTACACAGTAGAAGTAGATCAGTATTAGGCTCTGTGTAAATCATCGGGCATCAATGACTAGCATGTTCACTTATAATATCAGTATTGGATTAAACCTACAACTGGAAAGATGGGAGGAGGTGTGGCACCCACAATGTCAGTGAGTCCCCTGAAGCTACTGGGAGTATTGAAAATGTCACAAGGTTTTATCACAGAACAAACCAGTAGCTGGATTCTTACAATCTGCAGGGGCCACGGTGGCAGAGTGGTAACACTCTCACCTCCCACCTCTGAGGCCGGGGTTCGATCCCTGTCATGGCCTTAAGTGGGAAAGCTGGTAGTTGCTTGCCGTTGGTCGGCAGTTTACAGTACAGAACCCTAGCGAACTGTATGTACTGGTTTCCTCTGCCCTTCCAACTACCCGTCGTGATATGACCTGTACAGTGTTGAAAGCGACATAAAACCCCAAATAAATAAATCAATCTTACAATCTGCACCAGAGAAAGACTATTTGGACACATTATCTTTCTTCATAACCTCCTTGATTCAGCTTTACCAGAGCCTTGAATGGCCACTTCAGTCCATTGTGATCTGTGCTTTGATTGGTGCGTGTTTTTAATTAGACTCATTGACTGGCTCATGCTTTTAGCATTCAATGTAAAACACAGTTTCTCCATTTGTCCAAACCACTTTAGGTAGCACCAACTTAACTGATGAAATAAGCCGCATGTTTCACATACAACACACAGATATTTGTTGCTTTTGAAGTTCTGTGTGTTGCACACAATTAACTGTATTTTTCTTTGGTGGATGCCTTTGTTTTATGGGAAAATACTTGAACCTGCCATGTCCACAAGGCTCTGTTGGCCCTCCAGTTTGTGTGACAATAAAAAGGAGGTGGCTGGGACATAGTGGTACATCCTTTAACAAGCTTATTTTAACTATAAACAATCCATTTCCGCCCGCCCTCTTCCTTTGACAGAAGCAACCCTGCTTTGAGGCTTGAGTCAAGAGATGAAAACCAGGCGTATTAGTGAACTTCTCGGGTATCAGGTATTTTCACAAAATGTCAATGTGGGGCAGTGGTGTCTGATTGCTCCAGTGTTACTGTCACTGGGATGACTAAGGAGTGTCATCTTCACTGCATTGTGTAACATGGCTAATCTCCATATCAGAAAAAGGACTCTTTCATATGTAGTGATTCCAAAGAGAAAAAAAGTAAAATACCCAAATATCAAGCCCTATTTCATTACACAAAATTACTTCAAAGGAAATCGTTTTTTGAGACTCCACATTGAAATACATGAATGAGATTTAAAGTGTACTGTGATCATCAGTCACATCTATAATCCCATTGAAACTTTGTCACTCAGTCCACAATGCCATCTGCCACAATTATTACTGCAGTTTGGGACTTGGGATCCTGAGTGGTATGCCAGACAGGAAGCCCTGCTAGCCAAAAGCAAACCCTTTCAAACAGGTTCTCTATTTGCTGTTCATAGCTTGCTGTTTCTGTTGTGGTCTTAATATATTTTGGAGAAATTAATGGCAGAGAATAGTGCAGAACATTTGGGTTTGTTAACAGCCCAATTCCACTGAAAAAGATTCCCCCCCAACCGTCCCTTGTTTGTGTTCGCGAGAGAATTCTAGGAGGTTGTGTGATTTATCAGTAGACCTGTGAAGATTTGTGAAGAGTCCAATCTTGGCCAGCTTTCCCATTATTTAAACATTTTTTAACCATTGTGAGTACCTCTGTCCTGGGTATTCATAACCGATGGATTCGATCATTAGGTAGTCATGACTTGAGTTAATGTGTACACTCTTCTATGAAAATAATAGGCAAGTGATCTTTTCCAAAGACAGAATAAATAGAACAAATACCACAAATATGCAGTAGAGTAGTTGGGAGTTATTGTTATATCTCCGTGGGTTGTAGCATCTAATCTAATCTAATGTGGACTTTTATAGCGCTTAATCTCCATCACTGATGGACTCTAAGGCGCATCTAAACATAAAGCAAGGCAGTTAGCGTTAATCAAGGGACATAGCCAGGTCGTACCAAGGAGACACAGATGTAACGGGGAGGCTATGGTGGGTCGGCTTTTGCAAACAGGTATGTTTTAAGCTTTTGTAGCAGTTGGGAGCAGGTAGTGACGGCAATCCTCGTTTGTTATGCGGTTTATCAGTTTCCTGCCCATTTTTTAACAGTATTCTTGTGAAATCCTCCAGGGGATTGTTTCACAAAGGGTCTTAGACTTAGCCAGGTTTTGGCTAATTCAGGGACTTTAAATCTAAGATTTTGGCCTTAGCTATATGAAGGATTTAGGCTAGGTTGCTTTTGAAATTGGTGCCACTTCAAAAAACAAGATAGCCACCTTGGCTGCCATGTTGAAATTCCATTTCTGGACTATAAGTTAAAGACGTTTCAGCCGATCGATTGGAAATTTAACAGGGTTGTAGGGCACTATCCAGGCTAGGTTGCTTTTGATGTTGGTGCCATTTGGAAAAAAACAAGATGGCCACCATGACTGCCACCTTGAAATTCCATTTCTGGACTCTTACTTGAGGACACTCCATCAATTTGAAACTTAACACGGTGATAGGACACCACCAAGGTTACTTTTGAAATTTGTGCCTGTCCATTTGCCCATTTTGGGCATGTGCTCATCCGAATATTTTGGTTTCCGGACTCTAACTTGAAAACACTTTGTTCAATCAATTTGAAACTTAACAGAATGATAGGACACCACCAGGGCTAGGTTGCTTTTGAAATTGGTGTCCATCCGTTTGGGCATTTGGGCATGCACGCATCCATCCATAGTATGTTTTCCGGACTCTAACTTAAAGACCCTTCCACCGATTGATTTGAAACCATGGTTGTAAGATATTGCATGGGCTAGGTTTTCAAAATTGGTGTCAGTCTGTCTGTTTGCATATCCATCCGTCTGATCATGTGCAGGTCTGTCAGCATTTTTGTTTCCGGACTCTAACTCAAAGATGCTTCTACTGATTGATTTCAAACTCGATAGAGTTGAAGGACACCACACAGCATTATTTGAACTTTCCAGCACACCTATCATGTTCCATACAGCTAGCTTCCTATCCCTAATACAGATTACGTAACCCACCTGTACGGGTCTATAATTGTCATATGTGACCTTTTATTTCGATTTGAAATATACAGTAGGTGACACATATTTTTTGTTTGATACCCTTTACCTATAGGAAAATATTGTTTTGTAATGGAAAACGTTGTAACCACATACAAATTTCCCAAAAGACTATGTAAGGGGGATGTTGTATATATATATATACATGTATTTACACTTTATTTACAGGTATTTTCAAATTTTCAAAAAGTTAAGACCACTCCCAAGAGGATGTAATTTTGAGCCCAATTTTGAGCCTGAGTGAAATCTTCCAAGACCACAACGTCAGGATATGTTTTGAGACCAAAAATCCTAACTTTATATCCAGGCTAAGACCTTTTGTGAAACCAACCCCTATGTTATAAATCTTGATAACTGTTGGAAATGGAACGGAGTTGTAACATTGTGAACACACATATTGGTAAATGAGCAAAACATGCAACAGCAATTTGTCAGAATCAAATACCAAAAACTTTGACAAATTCCCCGAATTCAAACTTGATAGATAATGCTTATATCAGAAATTATCGTTGGTATATATTGTCCACAGCATAAGACATTAAGAGATGTGTAACTATGTACATGGTTATTTCCTTGTGTCTGGCAGCCTTTAAATGACACTTTAAATGGATGACTGCTACTTAGAACGTAACACTAATATCGTCACAAGGATCACTTATCTTTTGTGAAATCTGCTGGAGTGGGAGTGAAGATGAGATTCGTCAAGTGTAGAAGGAACTGCATGGGGAACATGATAGTCTAGAGGCATTTGATACTCTATACACATACACCCTCATTACACCCTCCCTACATATATATAACAAGAAGGCACTGACAACTTCAAGTCTACTCTACCATTCCTACACAAGCCTTGTTTGTCTGGCAAATTGTCTTTTTTCATATTCAAAATTATAGTAAGATATATATATATATATCACTACCTAAAATACTTCAAAAATCAAAATCTAAAAGTAACAAGTACAAGTTATTACTGGCCAGTGTTCACATAAAAAAGTTTATCACTGTAGAGGGCTTTTCAAAGATATATAATTGTAAACATTATGAATTTTCTGCCAAATACCATTCAGTTAATTACATCTCTTTGATTGTTTTTCCCCAATGATATAAGAAATAAACATATTCATAACACAGCGCAAAACGTAATTGGGGCTACAAAAATAAAAGATAAATTCCTCGCCGCCGGCAAGAAGGATCATCTGAACGTGTCTTCAAATAGTGAACGTCAAGACCAACCCTTGTAGTAAACGACAGGCCAGTCATTTACTTGTGTCCAAAATTGAGAATAATAGCAATAATAATCTTAGGTTCGTATACAATGTAATTTATAAGGAATGCTTGCACAACATAGATTTTGTTGATTTTATATTTTATAAATGTGACATTATCATTCATTATTATTATAATTACTACTACCACTAGTAGTAGGGTGCCACGGTGGCAGAGTGGTAACACTCTCGCCTCCCATCTCTGAGGCCGGGGTTCGATCCCCGTCATGGCCTTAAGTGGGAAAGCTGGTAGTTGCTTGCCGTTGGTCGGCAGTTTACAGTACAGAACCCTAGCGAACTGTATGTACTGGTTTCTTCTGCCCTTCCAACTACCCGTCGTGATATGACCTGTACAGTGTTGAAAGCGACGTAAAACCCCAAATAAATAAAACCACTAGTAGTAGTCGTAAACCCCTCACAAACAAAGACATATGCTGGAAAGTTTTTAAACTGTTCCACACAACTTTTGCAAAGACAAGATCTACTGAATACTTCAGCCATGTCCGTAAAAACTCATAAATATTATGTTCTGAGCAGTATCAGCTCTTGATAGTGAGTAACTATCTATTGTTTATTGATTTACATACAGTAATTTCAGAGCACGATAACTGTCTGATGTTTGAACTGAATCATGTCACATAACTCATCGTGTTTGACAATTTACAACGATGTCCTTTCCATTCATACTTTGCGTGTCAATTGTGGTGAACAATTGTAGTATCAACTTGTGTTTCATATATTTATATACCATGTAAATCGTGTAAATATGTTTGTGGTTAAACTAAATTGAAACTTGGCTTGAAACTAAATTGTTTCATTTTAATTAGCGTGTCAATACTTAAACCTGGCATATTGTATATAAAGTGTGTCAATCAAACCCATTTTACTTAAAGACTAACTGATATTCCTCACTCCTGCATTAACAAAGTGTTTTCAACTTACTTCCAAACGAATTTTTGGGTTCAGAACAAGTTTGAAAGCACTGAAAGGCCGTGTTTTGTGGTTGTTATGTTAATAAATAAAGCTATTCTCGGGGTGATCAGATTTCATCTGTCATCCACCCTCTCCCAATCTCCTCCTGTGTATGTTGTACTTAATGAAGACTACTTACAACAGCAATTGACAACATGCTGAAGTTTCACCTGATATCTCTATACACTTCTGCTTGTTTATTTAGTCTAATCTACACACGAGGGACACACTATTTGAATTTGTAACATGATCTTTCAAAATATATGGATATGTCCACAGGGCATATTTTGTGTAGCCTTAATATTCTATTGCTAATGTAACAATCTTGGCAATTATATTAACTATACCTTAATATCTAAAATTTATTTTAAAACGTAATACAAGTACATGTTACATCCAAAGATAATAATACGGTTATTTACACTGACACAATCAAAGGCACGTTGTAACTCTATAAAAGACGAAACCAATTCCCCCAAGACAAATCATTTGTAGAAATATTTCACTTACCAAATTCCTATAATATCGCCATGATTGGGGTACACTCATTTGAGAAGTCACTAGTTTCATTAATATGGTAATACTGAAGTATAAAATCACTAATCCATGCATGGTGTAAGCTATCTCCAATGATTACACCAATATATAGCATAGAAGAACTGCTGTCCTCTTTCAGACGTGATGAGAATACTTGGCAGGATCTTTATTGAGATCACCACACATCATAATATTCTCTTCTTGGCTTTTGAAGATTTTGCGCCTTGGGCTATCTGCGCAACATCTTTAAGACTTTGAGAAACTATGAAAAACGTTATCCATTGTTTGCATAATAATTATCCTATCACGGTGAATATTTCCAAACCAGATTTTCACCACATTGAAGCTCCAAATAAAGTGATCATCTTCTGATTTATAGAGCTGGGCTGGGTTCCAGCTAGAAGAGACCAGAGTAACTAATACCAGGTTATCTCCAAATCTACACTCTGGGAGAATTTTTTTCAGAGAACACACACGCACAATTTGTTTAACTCCAATTCTCAATTATCCAATATATGGAAATGCAGAATGAATATCACGCACTAGCAGTGCACTAGCATCTCATTCTGTGAATGGTGTTTTTATTGCTCTTCCTTCCTCCATGTAATTGCATCCTCTATGAGACCCTTTCTCACACAAGAAAGCCTAATTATAGAGCAGTGGAAAATGACAGCTTTCTACCTCCAATCTCTGCCTGTGATCTGCCTACAAGCCCCCTCAGGCAAAAGTATGTCTGAGACCAAACTGGCAATGTGGATGCTGTAGAAGACACTGTAATAAGGAGGACAACTCTGTCACCTTGTGGAGAGGCCCTTGTAGTGTGCCCTTGGGTGAGGAGAGAATGCTGAATTCACATCACAACCACCAGAACCTGCCTTCAGCCAGTCACTAACAATGTCCCATTGTGCTCTGCCGCATTGCATAGCCTCCCACTGTTTTTGCTTAATGTAGGTTAGCACCACTTATTTGCAGTGTCTTAATTTGTGTTTTAAGTAAATTAAACCCAACAATGAAAAGTTTATTTTGACTCGTGTGCAAGAAGGGGAGAAAGTGATCAAACGCATTTGTAGGATAAGCGCAGAAAGGGTCCTTCTCACACAAGAGTCTATCAAACGGAAAGGAATCATTTTCAATATCAACTCCAAATAAAGAAAACATTGTTCAGGTCATTTCATTGAAGAAATGTTGCAAGTGAAAATATAAACCAGCTCAAAGTGGCGTTTAGTGTTTCTTCTAATAGTTTTTGTGTCGCCATGAAAAACCTAGTCAGAGTGCTGCATTCACGGTCAAGTCGGTGTTCTCCTCTGTCAAACGCTTTGTGTAAATCCACCAAGTTCCTGCAATTGTTCTACCTCTAATCACTTAGAAAGTAATCACAATCTCGTTGATGAGAATGAAACAGCCTGTAAGTGTTAAATGATAAGAATCCTGTTTGAAAACCTCAAAACACGTGTAGTCTAGATTTGAATCAATTTGTTCATGTAGTACAAATTATTGTGTGTGTCATTGACTGAGGTTTATTTAAAAACTGAACCAACCCGATGCCCTTATTGGTTTGGAGTCACGCAGGCAGGGTATTTAAACTCGACTCTGTGTAATTAATTTACAACACAGGTCTCAGTTCTTGAGATGACTTCACGCACAAATATCCTAACATGGTTTTCACCAGCTCAGTAACTGGAGAGTCCACGGAACGGTCCCATATCACACACACAGGCTTTTATCAATGTGTTCTCTGTATGGCTGACATTCTAGCCACTAATTGATTTTAGTACACCAGGGGTGACTGTGTCCACAGATTTCACTGCCTGTGGAAAAACATTCCTTATCAGATTGACTTCTGTCCCGGCATAGGGTGCCTTTAAAAGATACTCTGAAAGAAGGAGCATTTCCACCATGACTTTAAAATACCGAATACATTAAGCTTTCTTCAATACATATAATGACTTGCTCTATATCCAGATATATAATGTATATATAGAGTCAATAAGAAATTAAGTAATATTTATACATTTTATCTTTATCATTCAACAGAAGTGCACTGCACTGAGAAGTGTTAAAGTTCAAAGCATTTCTAATTAGCTCCAATGTCATACTATTTATTTATCCAAATCTGTTATCTAACTGCATGCGACTATGCTTTATGACACACGTATGTTACCCCACTGTGTTAAACATTAAGTATACCAACATAACCCAACAAAAACCCAACCCTTAATGTGTCAGGCTGATTAAATAGTTTAAACACCCGAAACCAAATGGTAACAGATTATAAACCATTTTCGTGCTTAAAGAATATAATGCGTGTACAGCAATGTGACAAAAAGTGGGACTCTTACAGAAATGGTTGACAGTCACAAAAAGAATCATGATGTGGCTCTCACTGGTTTATCAACGAAATTGTTGCAACATATCTTGTATTGAATTTATCAGGTGAACCAAGTGGCAGTCAGACGCTTCATTCATAAGACAGTTCCAAGATGTATGGCCCTGAGTTTTTATTTATTTATTTGGGGTTTTACGTCGCTTTCAACACTCTACAGGTCATATCACGACGGGTAGTTGGAAGGGCAGAGGAAACCAGTACATAGAGTTCGCTAGGGTTCTGTACTGTAAACTGCCGACCAACGGCAAGCAACTACCAGCTTTCCCACTTAAGGCCGTCATGGGGAGCGAACCCCGGCCTCAGAGGTGGGAGGCGAGAGTGTTACCACTCTGCCACCGTGGCCCCTAATATGGCCCTGAGAGTAGGAAGTCTCATACTATGCAACTGATTTTGGGAACCTTCAGCTGCTGGTCAATAAATGCAAGATGTCTGTTAGAGGCCAGAACCATCATTCCAAGCCATCCTGACACACTGAAGAATCACACAGAGAAACAGTGGCTATCTGAACTGCTGCTGCAGAACTATGCATACTATGCACCAGACCTGTTTATCACACTGTGACTACTCCAATGATACTCCGGTGTTTCAACTTGACTTTTTCTTAACATAGGTCACAAAGCTCATAAGCTGTTACAGTGATTATACTATATTGATTTTAAAAGTTCAACATCAAAACCTGAGATTTGAGACTAATGAGTAAAGTCTAGGACAACTATTCTTGAAGTATGTTCACTCTGTGTTGGGGGATGCTTGGCACCAAATAAGAACATTGAATTATCTTGTAATACAATAAAATCTACCCTTTTATTTGTACTTAGAGTAGCTACCATAAAATTCCAAGAATCCTTGTGTATAATCTAAAATGTATGAAAGAGAAGGAATATTGTTAGGTCCTCTTGGAATACCATAGGATTACTGTTACACTGACTGGGGTGTTTTGCATTTGTAAGCATGTAGGTGATTTTTCATGAGGCATTTTAGACAAAGAATTAATAGAAGTTGAGAGGCTATTAGAATCTCATGATTTGAAATAAACAGGGCAGTCATGAATATCTTCAGTGGGACAATAAAAACTGTGTTTCATTGTTAGTGTTTGAAACTGTAGTCCACACAATAGCCACCATATCTTCAACAGGTTTTACTAGAAAAGTGTTTGCTTTGAAGTGTATAGCTTCAGATAATTCATAATGAACGCCTCACTATGTCAGACTGTGAGTTGCTGTGAGTTCCCACTGTGTGGTTCTAGTGTCTAAATCTCTAAGTGAGTCAAACTGTCAGAAGTTATGATATATGTGTAACATCACCATCTCACTTTGTGGTTCCAGTGTCTGAATATGTCCATTAGTAATTATGTTTATGTCCACCCTCTAGGCTATAAAAGGATATTAAATATTTCTCTGTGCCCTGAGTCTGAGCATATCCTACGCCCCTCTGTATGTGGGTGAATTCAAGTCTTTTTCTTAGTCCTTAGTTATCTGCTGTTTTCTCGTTATCTGCTACATTTTCCTCAATTTCCACTCCAAGGAGATTCAGTAAGATAGCACTTGGTCACTACGGCTGTTTTTTCTTTGTTGCATTGCCATTTACAGCACCTTAAAACTATTTGCCACGATCCCAAACACATTCTCAACCATCCTACTTACACAACTGAGTCTTTGCTTATATCTCTTTCTTTTGTAAAATGTTTATATCGTGTCTGGAATAGGAGCTTTATCTTCCAGGATCTGAGAACGAATGCATCATCCCCATTTAGAAATATGAAATTTCTCGATCCTCTAGCTGTGTCTAGTTGGTCATTCACGAGGAATTCTTTCAGTTCTGAATGGTTGAAAATAGCAGCATCTGAGTTCACCCTACTGGTCCCCAAATCCATCCAAGGAACTTTGTGATGATCTGCCAGGGTAACAAGGCATGCGACATTTGACTTCTACCTCCAAGTAATGCTTCTACTTCAAGCAACCACTCTGATGTCTATGGCGCTACAAGTTCTTCATCTTGGAATTCTTGGTCTATCACACTTTTCAAACTTCTGGGATAATCTTTGTGATACTGCTTTTGGCTAGTCTGAAATAGTTCTGTTATGACACAAATAACCTTCTAGATGCAAAATGTTGAAGGGTAGCAGCTAGCTTCCACTGAATGAATCCTGAACCAGGTTCTTTGAATCTGGATTGGATTTTTGATTCAATTCTCTTTTTGGATTTAATTATGGGTCAAATCTCTAAGGATCTCTAGGAAAAATGCTGTAGGCATTCTGACAAATCTGATGCAGACATTTGATCAGTGACAGTCTTCCATGGTCCTACCCACAAGTGCCTACTGTTTGGGTTGCCTTTCTAGCTGGATAACGCCAGAGCACGGCATTTATGGATAAAAGATGGTTTTTACAATGAGTGCCATTCCTGATATATCAAGTATGTCTATTTCTTGATGTCGCCTATTAAGTATCTCAATAAAAAAAACTAAGTGAAAATGTTGGATCCCTCAGTATTGCACCTGATGTTTGTAAGCAGTTCCTATTTCATTCATTAATTGTTGCCAGGCCATTGAGATAGGCTCCACACTATCTGAATTAAGCAATCTCATCTATGGAGTCCCACAAGGTTCTGTTCTGGGTCCGTTACTGTTTTCACTCTATACAACACCACTTAGTAAAATTATTCGCCTCCACCCGCATATTAAATTCCATTTTTATGCAGATGATACTCAGTTATACATCCATCTCTCCCACAAGAATGCTTCTTCGGCTCTCGCCAAGCTAAATGCCTGCCTTCGTGATGTTCAAGAGTGGATGTCTCTCAGTAAATTGAAGCTCAACCCTGAAAAAACTGAGTTTATTGTCTTTGGTTCCAAGGCTCAACGTCAGAAGATTTCCTCTCACTTTCCGGTTAGCATTCTTGGTAGCCTTCTTCATCCGGTTGATTCTGTCAGAAATCTAGGTGTGTCGTTTGATGCAGATTTTTCATTCTCTGAGCATATCAAGAGGACTTGCAAAGCGTGCTTCCTTCAGATGCGTGACCTCCGTAGAATTAGAAAGTATCTCACTTCTGAAGTGGCAGTCCTTGCTGCAAATGCCTTGGTTAGTAGTTGTCTGGACTATTGTAACTCTCTGTTCAGAGGTTTGTCCGGTTTCAATCAGCACAAGTTGCAAAGTATTCAGAACACCCTTGCTCATATTGTTACAAATCATAGAAAGTATGCTCATGTTACACCCATTCTACAGAAACTCCACTGGTTGCCTGTTAAGTATCGTTGTATTTTCAAAACCGCAACACTTGTGTATAAATTTTTGCATGGTGGTTCTCCCTCTTACTTCGAACCGTTCTTGTCTTTTAGTAGTTGTCCCTATAGTACTAGGCATAGTCACCCAGAGCGTCAATACCTTACAGTTCCTCCTTTCCATTCATCAGTCTTTAAGTCAGCCAAACATTTTGGCCATAGTTTTGCCTTTGATGCTCCTAAGATCTGGAATGACCTCCCTCAAGATGCTCGCAGTGCAACATCAGTTGCCTCCTTCAGAAAGAAGCTTAAAACATACCTGTTTGCAAAAGCCTACCCACCATAGCCTCCCCGTCACATCTGTGTCTCCTTGGTACGACCTGGCTATGTCCCTTGATTAACGCTAACTGCCTTGCTTTATGTTTAGATGCGCCTTAGAGTCCATCAGTGATGGAGATTAAGCGCTATAAAAGTCCACATTAGATTAGATTAATATTATGGAATATTGGAAAGATGAACCTGACTATCTCAGATGGATTGGGATTCAATCACTTGTATTCTCACACGCATGAAAAATGAGATGAAACTTGGGCACTACCATTTATTAATTTCTACGTTGTTATCATGTATAGATAAATCTCAAATGAGATATACATTAATACACACATGAAATCTCACAAACGAGATTTGTAACTTAAAACACCCTCAAGATCTCACAAACGAGATTAAAACTACAAATGAGAATAGCCCCTAACAATAAGATAATAAAACACAATAAAAGGGTGCACCGGTGGGTAAAGGGCAGGGATAAAATAAAACGTCTTGTTTCCTTAAACTCTAGATCACAAATGAATTGAAACACCAGATACAGGAGTACATTGGAGAAAGCAGAACTCTGATTGGCTTACAAGAAAGAAGCAACCCCATTGGCTGACCAGGATATATGGGTGAGTTTATTGCGTGGAACGGTCTAATATGACTGAATCGCAACCCAAAAGGGGTGTTGCCTATAAATGGTCACATTTCTGATCTTTTGGAGCATTTGCATGACATCTCCCTGATTAGGTTATGCATTAATATGGTTTTTGACCTGTTTCTCAACAGGAGAGAAATTTGCTCTGAATGTCAATCAATCATAGACTTTTGCTCCAGAATGACCAATGACAGCAAAAATAGCCATATAACTTGACAAACTGTACATTAGATCAGGGCAATGTTTTATAAAAAGGTGGGTCTACTCATGTATCAATTATCTCAAAGATGACCCTGATCATGAATAAAGACTTACATATTTTTGTGATCTCCCCCCATATGCACATGAATAACTCAAAAAACATACTTTAGACCATGGTTATATTTTCACACAAGGTGGGGCTCTAAGCTTGGCTTAGTCCTCCTCCAAGTTCATCTAGATTGATGATCCTGATCTGGATTTGGATAAAAAAAATCATAATTTTTTGTATTGTAGTAGTACCCACTGGTGAAGGTTTGTACGCTCTTAGGCACTGCTCCTTAATACCCATTTGGTGATTTTTATGTCTGACTGGTTGCTTGATCCAGGACTGTTGCCTCCCGATGTGGCCTGTCTTATACCCATTTGTGGTCTGTGTTTTACCTATTTTCAGTTACCAAGTGATTTTCTCTAGAGGTGACTGTACTTGTAGGTTTGGCAGGCAGGCCATCTGCTTTGGAAGAGAGAGCTCATTTAACTCACATCTGCAAACTGTCAAACATGTTTTCAAATTAACAGTTTTTACCCCACAGCCTTTAAGGGCTGCGCGGGTACTGTTTTCACCCATGACGTGCGGATGGGTGGGTGGGTGACGGAAAAAGTTAGTCCTAGTTGTATCTCAGAAACCATAAGGTGTAGGAAGTTTAAACTTGATAGGGACATTGGTTGTGAGGTGTAAGTGTGCAACGTCATGATGTGATCTTGATTTGACCTGTAACCTTGCTGTAGTGACCTTGACCTTTAATTCTCGTCCAGGCTATATCTCAGAAACCGTAAAATGTAGGAAGTTGAAAGCTAGTGGGGACATTGGCTGGGGGGTGTAGGTGTGCAGCGTCATGGTGTAACCTTGATTTGACCTTTGACCTCGCCGTAGTGACTTTGACCTTTAATTCTTGTCCGTGCTATTTCTCAGAAACCATAAGGTGTAGGAAGTTGATACTTGGTAGGGACATTGGTTAGGAGGAGTAGGTGCGCATTGCCATGGGGTGACCTTGATTTGACCATTGACCTTGCTGTAGAGACCTTCTTTTTAAAAATCTTATCTGGGCTATATCTGATACTTTGCAGGGACATTGGTTAGGGAGTGTAGGTGTGCAATGTCGTGATGTGACCTTGATTTGACCTTTGAGCTTGCTGTAGTGACTTTAACCATTAAATCTTGTTCATACTATATTTCAGAATCTGGAAGGTGTAAAAGGTTGATATTTGGGGTATACAATATCATGGTGTGACCTTGATTTCACTTTTGCCACAGTGACCTTGAATGTAATAATCTACTCTGGTCTTATACCTCGGAAACTGTAAGATGTAAATATTTGTAGAGGGTGTTGGTGAGCAACGACCTTTATTTAACCTTTTTGTAGTGCCTGGACCTTTAAAATCTTGTCTGGGCCATATCTCAGAAACTGTAAGGTGTAAAAAGTTGATTCTTGGATGGGTCATTGGTTGGGGAGTGCAGGTATACTAAGTCATGGTGTGATATTTAATCTTTGCTCTGCCAAAGTGTGTTTACCTGCTATAATTGAAACATATTTCTCTTACGACAAAGTTATATGGATTAATGTAATTGATTATTATACGTACTTTTTTACTTAATTGTGCTATTTCTATTCGAACTATAATTCAATTAATATATTTTACAGCTTTACAATTTATGGACATTTTCTCTCTTAAACGTTATTTTCTCTACAAACATTATTTGGACTTTTACATAACTGACATCATTTGCTGTGAAGGTCTCCTGATCCTTGCACTGTTTCAATTTCTCTATATCTCAGGATGCAAAAACTATTTCTCCAGGCTGTGGGGTACGGGCATTTCAAATTCTATTTGAATTATACAATGATTGGTGAATTTTTCATTTAATCTTTTGATTAGAGTTTATTGTGATAGTAATAACAAAAAGCTACACTATAAATATATTTGGCACGAGTAATCTATTGGTAAGACCTGGATCACAACTTTTCTTGCTGGCCTCACAAGCTACATTCAAATGCCAAATATTTAACTCATCTGGGCTCATGGATTTGTGTTTATGTAGTATCCATAATGTCTAATAAATTGGGATTTGTATTTGGAAGGAAATGTTTGACACAACACGGCCAGCATTTTCAGGATATGACAGGTTTTCCAAAATATTTGAAAGGGGCCACGGTGGCAGAGTGGTAACAGTCATGCCTCCCACCTCTGAGATCGGGGTTTGGTTCCCGGCCCGACCACAAGTGGGAAAGCTGGTAGTTGCTTGCTGTTGGTTGGCGGTTTACAGAAGCTTGACCAACTGTATGTACTGGTTTCCTCTGCCCTCCCAACTACCCGTCGTGATATGACCTGTACAGTGTTGAAAGCGACGTTAAACCCCAAATAAATAAACAAATAAAAAATATGTGAAACCCCTGCCATGACCTCTCACGTGCTAAGCTAAAATATACACGCCAGAGGGGTGAATTGGGGAACAGCATGGCTTTGCAAGTGGCACTTCCCACATACGAGGTCCGTTTACGATACAGTTTGCACAAGGCTGTAAAGCAAAATTGAAATTTGTATTGATATGACCGAACGGAACAGTGTGAAGGTGCCATAATTTTTGTGATCAATTACACTAGACAAAAAGTAATATATGCTTGCATATTCTTTTTAGTTCAGTATGGCATGGAGTCCTGTCGATAAACTGGAAACTTGTTATTTGCTTTCAGGTATATAGTTAGTGGTCAATACTACAATATTTTGACCAACCAGTATGCATTGCACACTTTTCCACGTCAACCATTCATGGTGGTAATGAAAACAATGGGTTTGAAAGTTACGTTAAAGTAAAATATATATAAGCCAAAAGGTACTCTTCCATCATAAGTATTATAAGTTTAGTACTTCCTTAACACGGTTCCTTGCTTCTTACTAACATTGTTATATTTATTATTAGCGGGGACTGGTCAAAGTCAAGGAAATGCCACAGGACTGAATCTCTTTGTGGCTCAATCTTTTGATCCATCATGATAACAACACATATGAAAACCATGTGTAGTTAACGTTTAAAATTCCCATTTATAAATGAACACTGTTCATTGATTTGTGTGTGGCGTGAAATTAAGCCCCAAACAATTGGTTGACAAGTGTTGGCTTTAATTATTTCTGTGTTTATGTAACTAATACATTCCCCTGGATGAATCTGTACATTAACTCACTGTCAGAAGCAAAACAAGTATATATAATCATTCATTTCAACAGTGCCACTTCAGCCCAGTTCCTTTCTAATGAGTTGCAACTTTATTTGTTTATAAAATTACCAAACAAAATATAACAGACCATTGACAAAGGGCAACCACAGTGCATTTCAAATATGATCACTTAAAGCTTATGGTGGTTATAATTGGTTGTCATAACAGTCTTGGACCCTCAGTTTTATTGTTGCCAGTATATCAAATACAATATAGAAACTTTGCTTTTGAAAAGTTAAAATATATATATAAATTGTGATAACGAATTACTATCTCGTTATCACAACTTACTTTATTTGTTTTTGAAAGGCAAATTTTTTATCTCGTAATAACGAGATAGGGATTTTGTTTTAAGTGGAATAAAAAATGGAATAAATAACAAGTTACTAACTCGTTATCACAACTTACGAGTTTTGTTTTTGGTGGGTTAAAAATTTCTAAGTGGTAACAATAAGTTGTTATCTTGTTATTACAACTTAGCTTTTTCGTTTTTGAAGGGTTAAAATTTTGGAAGCTGAGATAACGAGATAATTATTTTTTTGGTTTTTGAAATGTTAAAAATATTTGTTTCCTTATTACATCATAGTTTATTTGTTTTCAAGGGTAAAAATGTAATTTTAAGCCACCAAAAACATAAAAAAACTTATTTCCTTATCACAACTTATATATTTTTAGCCTTTCAAAAACAAAATTTGTAAGTCGTTATCATGGAATATAACTTTTTACGTTTCAAACACAAAGTTTCTCAAGTAGTTATCATGATGTAGAAATTTTTGACCTTCCAAAAACAACAACAACAAAAAAATATCTCGCTATCTCAACTAACACATTTTTAACCTTACAAAAACAAAGTTGTAAGTTGTTGTTATGATATAGAAGTTTTTAACTCACCAAGAACAGAAAAAAAAACTTAGCTCATTATCTCAACTAATATATTTTTACCTTTCAAACGCACAATTTGGCAATTGTCACAAAATTGAAATTTTTGACCTTTCAAGAACAAAGTTTCTAGGTCATTATCGCGGAATATATTTTTTTCTCTGCAATTTTACTATAAGGCTTCCATAGTTTTCCTTCTGGCACAAGTTGAGTGAACAAAATACCACTGGTCACAGCTATGGCTCAGCTCAAGACGTTGTTTTTCGACTTTTGGTGAGACCGTGAGCACACCTGTAAGCTCTAATTTACTTCAAGCTGATTAGTTGTGTATGCTTGTCTCAAACATTATTATTATTATTATTTACAAACTCTTAAAGCGCTTAATTTTGAGGTGTATCAAATTCTAATGCACAATAAAAAATAAGAAATAAAGGAAATATCATACTTCCAGGGGCAGAAAAAAGTCTGCATCAGAAAGCATTTGGGCAACCAGAGGAGTAGAGGCTGAGGAGGGTAGGCTTCATTTCATGAAACAGGTGAGCCTTAAGCTCATACTTAAAAGATGCCAGTGTAGGGGCAGAAGGGAGGCTGTTCCAAAGTCTGGGTTCATCGTTTGCAAAAGATCCATCAAAATGAATTTTAGACTTATGAATCCAAGGGTTAAAGGCAAAAACAACGAATTATTTTTTGTAGCAACAGCACATCTGGTACTGACAGAAGATGTGGAGTAATTTAAATAGTCATGGAAGTAGTGTGGCAGACCAGAATCCAGATATTTGTAAACGAGGGTTGCAAAGTGATGTACTGGTGTGATGTGAGTCCACTTGTGAGAACCCATGACAACTCATGCTAACACATTTGGCAGACACAGGAATTTTCTCTGGTTATCTTTGGATAAAGCCCAATATAGTAAATTACAGTAGTCCAGTCTGCTACTGACAAGTGCATTTGCCATCAAGATAGCCACTGTCTTTAGTAGTCTAATCATCCGCAGATTGCAAAGTCAAGGCATCCACCTGCTTTGTGAAGGAGAAGTCACAATCAAATGTGACACCCAGGTTTCCCTGTGACCCTCCTTAATTAATAGCCTTCACTCAAGATTAAATCGATAAAATAATCAGCAAATCACCCACCAAATCCTGCCTGTTGGACCCATTGCCCACATTCCTTATTAAGAAATGTATTGACATCCTTCTACCATCCATAACAAATTGGTAAATTGTTCACTCCATGAGGAACTGGTTCCAGATGGTTTCAAAAAAGCTGTAGTCACTCCACTTATTAAAAAGACCTCTCTTCCTGTTGAGGATTTGAAGAACTACCGCCCAGTATCTGGCCTTAGCTTCATTTCTAAAATGGTGGAACGTGTAGTTGCTAAACAGCTGGTTGATCATATTCATGGACATGGCTTGGACAACTCATACCAGTCATCATATAAGTCAGGTCACTCAATGGAGACGGCTCTGCATTCCCTCAAAATTGTTATTCATTTGTCACTGTCTCGGGGTGAAGCTACTGCCTTGGTACTTTTAGATCTCTCTGCTGCCTTTGATACAATTGATCATTCCACTTGTCTCAGCTGTCTTCAGGATTGGTTTGGTGTAGGTGGCTCTGCTCTCAAATGGTTCTCTTCTTATTTGATAGAACGTTATCAGGCTGTTAAAATTGGTTATACTTTGTCAGATTTACAAAAACTCCTGTTTGGTGTCTCTCAGGGTTCTGTTTTGGGTCCTGTGCTTTTCTCTCTGTACACATCTCCCTTAGTCCATTGATTGGTAAACACAAAGGTGTAAACTTCCATTTCTATGCCAATGACACCCAACTTTATGTGCATCTGTCACACATGAATGCTCCGGTGGCTGCTTTTGATAAGTTGAACAGATGCCTTCAAGATGTCAAAGAATGGATGTCGGCTAGCAAACTCAAACTCAATCCTGATAAAACTGAGTTCATACTTTTGAGCTCCAAGACACAGAGAGAAAGGTTAAATGCATGTTTCCCAATTGACATCTTGGGCAACCCCCTTCATCCCACCGAGTCAGTCAGGAACCTGGGTATGTGGTTTGACTGACTTTTCCTTCTCTAAACATGTCTAGAATGTTTGCTAAAGGCTGCTTCATTCAACTGAGGGATTTTAGAAATATTAGGCAGTTCTTGACTCATGATGCATCTGTGTCGGTTGCCAATGTTTTTGTTAGTAGTCGGTTAGACTACTGTAACTCACTTTTCAGGAGTCTCTCCAAATTCAATCTTCATAGATTACAGTCTATCCAAAACAGTGCAGCTAGAATTGTTACAAATTTGAGTAAACATACTCGGATTTCTCCGGTACTCATTAAACTCCATTGGCTCCCTATTCAGTTTTGCTCAGAGTTCAAATTGGCTACCTGGTGTACAAGTTTATTCATACTGGTTTCCCTAAATATTTTGTTCCACACCTATCCACATACTGCACTACTTACAATACTAGACATAGTCAGAGTGTAGCCAATTTCCTCAATGTACCAAAATTTCAACCTAAAATTCACAAGTCTACTAAGCAGTTTGGCTTCAGTTTTGCCTTTGATGCTCCTACTGTTTGGAATTCACTTCCTGAAGACATTCGCGCATCACCCACTATTGCCTCTTTTAGAAAGAAGCTCAAAACCTATCTGTACACAAAGGCATATCCTCCTTAGTTCATTTTCTCTCATGGCTTCTCCGTGGTGCTGACCTATTTCTGTCCCTGGATTTTAAACTTAGATATTGCTATTGTGTTGTTGCGTCTTAGAGTCCACTACTTAGTGGAGATTAAGTGCTATAAAAGTCAAATTAGAATTAGAATTCACACCAATTCAGCAGCTACAAACGTCTGTCCAAGTATGTGGTTTGGAGTTGAGGTTCTCTCCCTTTTCACATAGCTGCCACTCTAAACACCATAAACTCAGTCTTAGAAGGATTTAGTTTCGGGTTGTTTGAATTCATCCATAATTAGATACCACTCTGGCACTTCTTGAAAGTAGTTCTTGCATCATCCAGGGTAATATGGCAATAAATCTGAGTCTCATTTGCATCAATTATGTGTGCACTACGCAGATACAAAGGTCTCAGTTTGGAACAAAAAGGACGAGATCATCAATCAGAAAGAGAAGACATACAAATATAGCTGTAACAAAGGGTGAGGGTGGTCCATAAAGAGTGAAGCAAACTTATGGAATTATTATTATTATTGTTGAAAGATGGTTGAAAAGACACATTCAATCACCCACGTGTTTAGATTGGATCCAACCAGTCAGTCTATATGTAAGCCAATCCCCATTTCACTTCTCACTAAATGGTTATTCACTAGTTTTGGGGACCAGATCCTGTAAACAATGAAACATTACAAGTCCGCAGCCAAACCTTTGAAATATCCATCCTAACTGACAAACCTGTATTGAAATAAGAACGTCAGAATTACACCGCGACCATAAATTGCTTACCAAGATGAGTTTAGTACAAATTATAACAGTTAGTTAAAATTCCTGACGAATGTAAATTGTCAACTATTATATTTTAATAGAATATCGGTAAATGCTGGTATTCTAGTTTATATCAACTTTCAAACCCACAAATTTCAACAAAGCTGTCAAAGCATAAATACAACCTGTATTTAGTCAATGATAAAAAGAGAGTTGAAGAGGTGGTATTTATGTCTTTGGTTATGTTTTCTTTTGTAGTGTAACTTATTCACTGAAAACTGCTTATCAGGAGATGTGTTTTATAGTATTGTACAAAGACTGCCTGTACAATACGTTTCTTAATGCTGAAGTTCTACATGCAGGACTATGCCACCACTTAGTCAGTAATTAACAAATGTCCTCAATTAGCAAGCCTTCATCAATCACTGAACTTGGGCATGGAAATAGGGTCGCATGGTCTGCCCTACAGATCCGTCACCACTCTTGGTGGTTTTGTTATGTTAATGATAAGATTTAAGCCAAACTTTGTATGACTACACGACTAGTTCAACATGGAAGCAGGAAGATCAATTAAGGTAATTATATGAATATCCATCATAACTGTAAGACTGTTTGCAACTGATGCAAACTGTGATAAGACAATAGAGGACCTGTTAAGATTCATGGTTATTCTGCTCCTTATGACAACAGTGCTGTTGCTTGAAAAATTCATCACAGACAGTGACATGTGTTAGATCTTCATAAATTGTCATGCAGATTATGATGACTGATACAAAGATAGATGACGACATCGCTGTTAGGTAGGCTACAGGTTTGGTGGGTTTCCTCTGTAAGGGGTATGGGACAACACAACCATTAATGGAGACAGAAATCACAGTGACAACTGACCATCAAATTTTCAAAAAGTTGAAACAAATGTCATATTTTGAAGATAGGCGGAGGCAATGGAGATGAAAGACCGACGTATGAAGACCTTTACAGGTTTTAGTGCGAGTGATGAGGACTTCAAAGTCACTGACATTCATTTCTTAAAATCGCTGAGGTGGGAAATGGGCTTTACTCAGAATGTTCATTTCGTGACACCAGAAGTTTCTGCGAGTGCTACTGTCTTTGAGATGTTATACATGAAAACAGGAGGCGTTCTTTGCCATCAAAGGTTTCAAAGTAAGTGTGAAAACTATGTCAAAGACCCGAGTGATATGTATGTAAATATTATGTGTATATTGCCTTAATATGTCAAAAAAATTTTAAACAAATGGCTGTGTGATTTCTCAAAAATAGCCACACTTAGACATGTCCTGAATGTTTTTCTTGATGACAACATTTCCGTAGAGAAGACTCTACCATTTTAACAGATTGTTATTTTTTTATTTTGTTAATTTTTCCCACATCCAAATGTCCTTACAGCGTACTTCCTATGACAGAGATGTGCTATAAATAGTCTGGTTGCCGTACCACTTTTCTCTGAAGAATAAGGCCCGGTGTGGGCCAACAGTTTGGTAATAAGTTTTGGTGGTTGCACAAAGTAATACTATGGGATAAAAAGATCAAAAAGATGTTGGTTTCACTTGTATGATATTTTGATATTATACTCCCTTTTATTGCATTATGTCATGGGATGATATTTATATATATATTTAATTTGTCTTACATATAAGATGTGCATCAGTTGAAATATTATAATTATCTATTATCACTCATGAAAACAACGTTTACCTTAAATAAATGGCCACAACCCAATGGATTTTAGGCCGACTAGGTGAAGGTCATCTTGGGCAACACCAGTCCGGTTTCATTTTAAAGTGGACTGGTGTCATGTACGATATGAATGTCCACTATTTTGAATGACACCAAAACTTGAGTTCATTCTAAATTTGCTATAAATCACGGAAAAAGGCTTTGATTATTATACATTGATCATAATTGTATTAGCAACATTTATATTACCAACATTTATACATACTATAATGTGACTTGTGAGTGACTGTATTATCAAGCTGCCAGTGCTTTCCATAGGGTTTCTGTATGCTGTTCAGAACAGTTTGTGAACAGCCCAGCACTCAGCAGCCTCTGGTGACGTATGACTGGGGAGGCGCATTGAGTGGCATGGCGTAACCTGATCTTGGATGAAGAGATTGGTTGAGTTGTTAAGGACCACCTCTCACCAGTGAGTGCTCTCTTCACGGCGCCCTGTGGGGGGAGGAACCTCTTCTTCAAGGATAACAACAAGTGCCAGAAAAGTGTCATCCATACACAGGCTATTAGTGCTGACTGAACATTCACATCACCCCCCATAATGACACTTTGTGTAATTCAACATCACCCGAAATATTTGGAAATTAAATTTGATCAATTTTCAAAATTTTAATTTACACAGGGGAGGGGGGGGGGGGGTGATGTTGGAGGGGGTATTTTTTATTACTTTCTCTACTGTATTTAAAAAAGGACCACACACATGTTTATTTAAACCTATTTGACACCAGAAGAAACAAAAGACTGAGTGTAGGGCTTTGACAAAAACAACAGGGGACATTGATGGGGGAATTCTGTGGCTTGTTGTTTTCTCATATAGCCCGCCACTGACCTTTGCAGAATGGCACATTAGTTGCTTAAAGTACAGCCTGTTGTGTAGCCATTTCTTCAGCCCTCTGTCACACACAAGTCTGGTTATCTTATCAAAACAGTTACACCAGTGGTGTTTTTGTGTGTGGACCTTAACCTTGCTAAAGGCTCAAGTATCTCTGTAATGAATTAAAAAAGTTACAGAAAAAAATGTTCAGTTGGCATAATGTACTCTTACATATGTATATTACTGTATTTTACACGAGCATATGGCTTAGACCTATGGGTGCTTTATGAATACCAGATCTCTGTACATATATGAAAACATATGGTTAAAAACTGAGCTTAAAAGCAAGGCTATGTGGACCTGTCAACTCTGTCACTCTGTTCTCGGCAAGAAGCTTTTGATGTTGAGGTGTTTTTATATCACCAGTTCACCACATAAGACAGAGGAAATGCCATTAAACAATGTGCTATGTTGTATGTATCTGAGGTGTCTTTCACACACTGGTCTTGTGTCCTCAGGCTGTACTGACTTGGATGTCTTTATATCTGTAACCACATGACAAATCAACTCACTGAATAGACCGATTTCATGGCTATCAGCGCCACATTAGTCACAGACATTGACAGTCTGCTGAAACTGGGGTATATCACACAGGCCCTCATTTCTACAAAAGACAAAGGTGGTTATATTTCAGATATAGAGTGGACATGTAACAGAACTTATACTGAAATAACAGAATATTTAATATTTAAAAAAATGAATCAGCCGCAATTAAAGTCCCACAACTAAAGTAGTCATTGAACAGAAATACTTGTTCAACAAACCAACAATGGTTCACTGCTTTACAACACAAAAAAGGCATATGCCAGCAGACTGCACAGAGTTCAAAATGCCTTGTGTCGTACGGTGTGCAAACTAAATAAATATTGTCACTTGCACAAACTACACTGGTTCCCCATCCATTACCTTATATTGTTCAAATACAGTCTCCTTACTTATAAAGCAATACATTTTAGCCAACCTCCATATCTTTCCTCTCTGATTAGGCGAGTGATCTCACACAGGGCAATTGCCTATCAATTTCCTCATCTAAACCAAATGAACGCTCAGGGTTGCGCAGCTTCGTAGTAGTTGTTCCCGAAGAGTGGAACAAGCTTCCTCAAGTTATTAGAACCATAGAAAGCATTTCTGGTTTCAGAAAACAGTTGAAAACATATCTTTTCAGATTAGCATATCCTCCACCATAGCCTATCTCCCCTATCAGATGCTAATATGGAAACGGAACTCTTTTTGGAACTGGACTATCCCTTCATGGATATCACCGCCTTAGAGGATGTTTACATCAATTTTGGCGCTTTATAAGTGTATATTACTTACTTACATGAACTTGTTACTTTTACAGCTATGTATCATCAAAGTTTAAAATGGTTTATTTTTCAATTGGGGTTATATTTACCATTATTCTTATTCTAATAATTATTCTTATTCTTAGAATATGAAAAGAATAAGAAATAAATCTACGAATAAGAATTCTTAAATCCATGGAGTTTTTATTGGATTTGTAAATGCAATAGAACCAATGAGTTACACTGGCTTTGTAGAAACAGGTAGCATTTGTACTTTAGCCATTCATTAACATTAAGGTCTGATTCATAAAAATGTACTGGAAACATACTTTTTCACTGAAATTTCGATTAAAAATATTCTTAGATTTTTATCAAAGAAGATACCTTTAAGAATAATAAGAAAACAGTCGTAGAGTGTAGACCTCAACAAAGAGGATGTTATTGTATCCAGAATATGATCCGGATCTTTCCCGAAATTTAATCAGTTCTTCCTTTGATCAGATCCTTCCCACATAAAAATTTGCAGAAAGATTTGTTCATTACCTTTGGAGTTATTGGAAATACAAACTGACAGATGAACGTACTCCAAAACTCAGTGGATGTAAAAATGTTCATAAATTTTGGTCCAGACCTGTCACAGATTCCATATTTGATTAGTGTTGTGATAATGTTAGTGTCAGTATAAAATATATAGATCATAACAGCTAAGTGACTGAAGGATGCAGTGCATTCACTTTGATCAAGATTATACCATCTGACACTGGTAATGCCCTGTTCATACTACAGGGGTTGCGTCTCGCGGTGGAGGTTTCACTCGTTGCCGGAACTGCTTCCAAGGATGCTACATGCCTTCTGAGATAGCAGACAGTGGCAAAATGTCCATTTACCTCCCCTTGCCTTATGTCGCCATGTTGCACTGAAAGACGACTGAGTCAAAACCTTATATACACCTTGGACTACACCTTCAGTTACTGTTGGCAGAAATTTACCTGCATTTTGGTCGTTCATCTGTGCACATTTACAAATAATTTAAAAAATCTACAAACTACAGAAAAAAAAAGATAATTGTTAAATGACTAAATTTATACACAATTGCTAATGATTAAAGACAACAATTTCACATTGAAAAAGTGCTTTCTGTTTAGATAAACAATCCAGTGATTAGATTGATTGATTTGTAGAACATTACATACATGCAAAAACTTGCCATTTCCTTGTAAAGTCGGCTGTGTGAACGGCAGTCAGTCTCTACACTTTTGTGCACTTGTCGAGTGAAGAGGACATTGGGACAGTGGTGTCGTGAGACCTGTGGAGTGTTCTGTCAAGTTTCTCCTTGTGCTTTTCATTCTTCACACCACAGTGTGTGTTCACTGAAAAATAACTTTCATAGTTTCTTAACATTTTATTGCATTCATTAATGGCCTTTGATTATTTTTGAAATTTTAAAAACTTGCTTTTTAATGCCCCCGGGCGTTACTTCTGATTTATATGAGCCATACAAATATGTCATTTTTTTTTCTGAATTTATTTTTCTTTAATGTATATAGAATCTGTATGTACTCTATATACATACATGTGAAAATAGACTTAAAATAAATGTATGAATATTTGAATGCGTACAAAGCTTTGTCTCTGGTGAATGATAACAAATTTACACACTTAAAATCTGTCAACGTGAGCTCTGAATCCTAGATAGAACTTACACAACCCAAAGCCTGTACTGGTGTTTTTAGTGATTTGACTACTCGGTTAAAATGCAGCACATATATGGTTCCAGATGCAGATAAGGCTGTGGATATGTAATATGTGATAAACTTTTAAAATAAAACCAGACATATGTCTTAGAAATAAGTTATGCTAATTGCTAAAAATAAGTATCAAAAGCACGTTATCAGGTGTCACTGTTAAACAGATCAGTTTGTCTGTCTCTGACATATTATTACCAGATTGTTATCCATTTGTATTGTATTTTATCTTCTGTTTATTATAATAGGAAAATCTCCTTATTTCAGGACTCCAAGTGCTATTTCACCCATTCTGACTGCAGAAGTACAGTCCAAACTCTCTGGTAATTGACATCGGCTAATTGAAAAACAGGAATGATCATCTTTTTTCAGCATTCCTGAAGTTCTTTAGCCTGCTACTTGGGACAGGAACCAATCACAGACGACCATGGTTTTAAGGGGTCCTCTTAACAATTATGTCACATTTACACTGTGCACTCATGTATTACAAGAAGCTCTTACAATAGTGCATTGCTTGGTATCAAGTAAAATGTGCTCATTAAAAATACTTCCGAAAAGAGTCAAAGGAAATATTGTGGTTGCTGTGCAATCAAAACTCTATTGAAGATGAACATCACTTTTTGCTTTCTTGTCCGGTATATAATGCTGAGCGTGACAACTTGTGTAAATTAATTCCTAGTTTCAACCATTTAATCCCAGATGAGCAATTGTGTCTTTTGATGAACTTAAAGTCCAAGTATCTTAAAAGCATGTGGAATAAGAGAAAAAAAATTTTTCTTGAAGCATCATTGGACAATTAAGTGTAAACAGATACATTAAATTAATATGTATTTGAAGTGACTTATGAGCCCACAGACGGCTGGGTATACTGATAATTGTTGTATTACATGCTATTTTGGGAAAGTGAAATGTATAAATGTCACTGTAATAAATAAATAAAAAATAAAAAGTTTAGTCTCACCTAGATGCTATCTCAAATTCTTAAAGTTGTAATAAATGTAAATACAAATATTAACAAATACATAATTAACGTTGTAGCTTAATCATAGTAAGATCATGTTAGATTTTATAAGAAAATATTAAAGGAATTACAATAACCTGCACATCACCACTAGACTTTAGGTAAAAGTACATTTCATGAAATGGACAATTTTACACCCGAGTCATAACATATATATACACACATGTATAACATCAGTGTGTTTAATATAATATATAACATAAATGAAATTCATTTTTATTTTCATGTAAAATGTTAATAAGTGTTAGGTTTCTTTTATCTAGTTTCAGATTGTTTACCAGCAGAAGCTGATCTGTTTATAAAAAAGGTACCTTAATTATCGCAAAAAGCACAATTAGTAGATTGTTCAGCCAAATACCCAATGCTGTTTATTGCTATTTAATCAATTTTGCACTGCACTAGATTCACTAAATAGGGATTTCCATTGTCTTTAAATATCTAAAATTAAATGAACTTACCTGTAAGTGAAGTTTGATTGTGATTCTGTCAAATCACACACAGCAACGAAGGAATTACTTGAGATAAGGAATTCTTATCACTCAGTATTTAAAGACATATTTTGAAAGCCAAGTAGTCAAGCAATATGGGTGGGATACGGATGTGGTAAATGGTGGTGGGCAAGTAATTCCTTCGTTGCTGTGTGTGATTTGACAGAATCACAATCAAACTTCCCTTACAGGTAAGTTTGTTTAATTTTAGATTCTATCTCACTACACACACAGCAACTCCAGAATTACCTGAGATTTGAAAGTTGGCTTGAGAAATATAAGCCATTGCGAAGTGTGAACAAACAAGAATGTATTTAAGATAACATATTTATTCTGAACATTCTGCAAATAGTTAGTTTTCAATTGTTCGTTTTTTGATAAACGGGTGAAAATGTTGTCTTTAAAAATCTAAAATTAAACGAATGTTTTTTTTTCTTGAAGCCAGGATGCTAACAAGATTGGGCAATGTGAATTCCCATTTCATACCCTTTTGGATGAACTTGTTAATCTTGTACTATATGTCAAGAAATTGTGCCATCAATGTCACTTTCCTGTAGTGTTGAACTTGCCTATCTACTCAGGGTGAGCTAAGATGTGCACACTGACAGGCTTCTGGGGTTTGTTGAAGGAATAGTTGTTCCGTAAACCTCTCAACTCACTGGTTAATTCTAAATATTTTTGACATTACACACCACACAAGTTATCAACACCACACTTTATCATAGTAGCTGAATAGTACACATGATTTATGTCTACCAGGCTTAGCCATTTTCTTGACATCTTGTGTCATACAAATGTTTATTGTCAATATCACTGTACACTATGTACAGGAAAATGAAGAAGCAAAAGCACAAGCTTTACCAGCTAAGTTTTTTTTTTAACTGTAAAGTTATTAATTATAATTGTTCAAAGACGATCCAAAACTTAGTTAACAGAGGCAGTCTCAGGTTAAAACCTCCTGTCAAAGCCATGATACCATATTGAGATTTTGCTGTATTGATGAAACTATACCTCAACACATAGGTAGGTGATCCAAACACACAGCTAAATATGAGCAAGTCAATTGTGATTTTTGTTCCATTCAGCTCAATAGTTGAACCCTTTTAAGGTGATTGAAATACTGTGTCTTCATGACTGCAAGATGGTGTCCTGAGCCTTTCTTGATAAATTTTCTGCTTTGAGTGATCTTCCAATATTACACACCCCAGAAGGTTCAGTTTCTTTTAGCAAGTGTAGTAAATGTACATTTGTTGTAAGTTGAAGAAGCTGGTCGCACCTCTGATTTAAAACAGAATTAGCAATTAACCAAAGCAAGAGTTTGGGAAATAAAGTTGTGATGCCCGGTACAACAATGACATCAGTAGCCTTATTCAGGCTAAACTTTTGGAGGGTTTTTACTATTACACAAAAATGGTGAGAATGCATAAACACAAAGTCCTGTCAAAGAAAATGTAAAAGCATCAGCTGCATAGGCCCCTGGATCAGGTCCATAACTTACATATTTTGGTAGTAGATTTTAATCCTTGAGGCACAAAGTTTCATATCACAAAGAAAATAATTAAGCCCTTCAAGAAATTGTACAAATGTGAGGGTTTAACTGCATGTGCTGTAGTATTTAACTTGCCAGGAAGTTGGGCGGACAGGTAAGATATTATCCACCATAAATGTGACATGGACATTCTATGAAGTATTTTTGTAATGCCTGGCTGTGTTTGGTTGTTAAGTTTATTGAGTGGGATGTTTTGTTCTAACAATTTCAGCTCCTGTAGTGCATTACTTGACAGTCTCATGCACTTTTCAAAGCTGCCCCTCTTTTGTTTTACTACCTCAGATTTATCATGCTGTAGATGTTTGTAGTAAAGGGGGCCAAATTGTACAGCAGGGAAACTAAAACTGTTAGACATATGACATTAGCAAATTCTCTAACAGTGGGCTGTTTATTTTCTCTAAACAACCAACAGTTTTCCTTGATTTTTATCTTTTTGACCTCTGTCAAAGAAACAGCGATAGTGGCAGAGTCCACTATAAATCCCAAGAACTTCAGTGTTTGTGTGGGAGCAAAAACAGATTTTTTGACTGTGGATCACAAATTGCAGTGACCTAGGTAATTGAGTGCAGGCTTCCCCACTGAACTCCTTGTGTGAACTGGTCAGCTGTATATCTAATAAGTTCATGACCTTTCTGCCTCAATATAAAGTACACTGGTTTTAGCAATTCAGTAAACATTCCTGGACAGAGATAGTCCATTTGCAAAGCTTCTATGTACTTATTCCACTGAAATTTAAGATAATTTTGGTCCTGTTCATGGAATCGCACTGGATATTAAGCATCTTTTAAACTTTAAACCAATTGATGACATAAAGCAGTTAGGCATTAACATGGCAATTGTAGTGATTATTATAATAATTATAATTACTATGATCATTCTAAAAATGTTATTCCTCTTGGCCTGATAAAAACATTGGAGATATATTCTCCTGATTTCCCGGTATATGCCTTTACCACTTCCTTTTTAGATAAATTTGTCAATTTTATTTTACATAATTGTAAAAATCATCTTTATTGAATACTATAATCCTGTGAGGAGTGAGCGTCTGACTTTTTCAAACTGTAGCTTATATCCAGAGATTATTGTTAATATGTTAGAAATAGGTGTCAATTGTGCCCATTGGTAAAAATGGTGTTTAATTAAACAAGGTTTGAAGAATTTAAAATTCCTGTAAGCCAATATCCCTTTCATCACATACATTTAGTGCGCACCGCGGAGACGTCTTTTTTTGTAAATAACAAAAGAAACCCTGTTTGGTACATAAGTCTAGGCGAATATAAGAAGCTTTTAATATATATTGCAAGGAAACTAAATAATATCCACAATATGTGTAATCTGTGTTCCTATTACCAATGCTGTAGCTTGTATTTGCATGTTTATTGATAGTACGGGTATTATCGCCCATTTAGCGGGAATTATCGGCCCAGATTTATTGTGAGTTATTCCTATTTTACTGATATTTTAGTCCATTGTTGTTTTTCACTGTAGTGGCTGTCAATATCACCTGAATATCATAGTCATTCTCCAGTTTCTGGTCATTCCAATTGTTGTTTTTTCACTGTTGTGAAATATCTACTGAATACAATTGACTATTTTGTTAGTCACTCCAATACTTTCCTTAAGCTTAAGGCCATCCCCTCTTCGATTCACTTTAGGGAAATTGTTTATTCTAGAGGCTCAGTGAGGAGTGTAGGGTGCCCGTGAGTCGCCCATGGGACGGAATTTAGAGTGGACAGACTGTGTCACATAGTAACTAACTAATTAGAATTAGGGCATACTGGTGTTACTCCTCAAGGTCCTGTTCTTAGTTTAGGGAACTGGAGTGCAATGAGTACCATCCGCTGGTTGTTCCTCTTACTGTTGTTTTGGAGAAAGTCAGTAAGCAGTGATCCTAATGTGTTTATTCCGTTGTCTGCTCATGGTCTTACGTCATTACCACGCCCCTACAGACTCCACAGCTATGTCCTGAATACACATCTTTTCCCTTGTGTGGCTAAGCGTCATGGCCTTGCGACCTTATTGTTGCTTTGTGGTGACATCTCCCTTAATCCTGGACCAATCTCGTTTGGGGTGGTAAATTGCCGATCTGTAAGAAACAAGGGACCCTGCATCGATGATATTGTAACAGTACATTCTGTCGACATTCTTGCTGTCACTGAAACACATATTCGCCAGGAGGAAACGGACAGCCTTCTACATTCCATCACCCCGACAGGCTTCAAATTCTGCCACAAACCCCGTATTCATGGCCGTGGTGGTGGTGTCGGATTTTTTATCAACAAAGCTATACAGTTTAAATCTGTGGACACACCTACTTTCAGTTCCTTTGAAAATGTTAGCATTGCAATTGGGTCGGCGGCTCAACAGCTTGTGTTGACTTGTGTTTATCGTCCACCTGGCTCATGCTCTGAAAGTTTCCTGGACCAATTTCTCAATCTTTTAGAATATTTATCCTCTGTTTCTCCCTCTTTCCTAATTTGTGGGGATTTCAATATTCATGTGGATACTTCTTCAAATGATAGTATCAAATTCCAGAACTGTTTAGAATCATGCAATATAACACAAAATGTTCAAACGGCTACCCATCTACATGGTCATATCCTAGACCTTGTTCTTACTCCTACTGATGCCAGTGTCATCTCTAATGTACGAGTTGCTGAATTTATTTCTGATCATGCTCTTGTCCTTGCTCAGCTTGACTCAGTTAATCCTCCTTCACATAAGGAAAAAGTTGTCACTTTCAGGAGGTATCATAAAATTGACATGGACAGTTTCCGTAAGGATTTGGGAAATAGCGCATTCGTAAAATGCCCTGGTGATACAGTCAGTGGTTTGTGTGAACAATACTTAGATGATTTGAGCAAATTGCTCAACAAGCATGCACCATTGGTTACTCGCACTTTTACTAAGCAAGCTACTGGTTGGCTATCTGACACCTACAGGCTGGCAAAAACCATCAGGCGACAGCTGGAACGAATCTGGCGTAAAGATAAATCTGCCTATAATCGAGCTAGACTTCGAAGACAGATTGGTCGCTGCAATTCACTGGTCAACAAAGATAAGGCAAATTACTTCAGAAACCTGGTCAAAGAAAATACCAATGACTCCAAGAAGCTATGGCAGGTCTTGCGTTCCGCACTGCACTCTAGTCCTGAAGCAGTACTCCCTTCTCATGAATCTAAGAAAGGTCTTGCTGACCGGTTTGTCACTTTCTTCAGTGACAAAATAGATAAAATCAGAAACTCATTTTCCTCTAGTGACTCATTCACTCTGCCTCCTCCACCTGATGTACCCAATTTCAGCTGCTTTAAACAAGTTTCTCAAGAGGAAATTAGAAAAATTATCATGAAGTCACCCACTAAATCTTGTTTGTTAGACCCATGGCCTATATTTCTTGTTAAGGAATGTATTGATATTTTACTGCCCTCTATCACCAGGCTTGTTAACTGCTCGTTGTCAGAAGGTGTTGTACCTGATGAATTCAAGAAGGCTATTGTAACCCCATTGATTAAAAAGTCATCACTACCACCCAATGACTTAAAAAACTACAGACCTGTTTCTGGGTTGGGCTTCATATCCAAACTGGTTGAACGTGTTGTTGCTTCTCAGTTGAATGACCATGTTAGTTTGAACGGACTGGAGAATGTCAGGCAATCTGCCTACAAACTAGGTCACTCAACTGAATCTGCATTGCTTTCAATTAAGAATGATGTTCATTTGGCTTTTGCTAAAGGTGAGGCTACTGCTGTCGTTCTCTTGGATCAATCAGCAGCGTTTGATACTATTGATCATGATACGCTACTTAATTCTCTTAGCTCCTGGTTTGGTGTGAGCGGGGTTGTCCTCGATTGGTTTAAGTCTTATCTCTCAGACCGTGTTCAGTGCATTAAGATTGGGTCAATTTTATCTGATGCCAAAAAGTTATTGTATGGTGTGCCTCAAGGCTCTGTCCTGGGGCCAATCCTTTTTTCACTCTATACTACTCCACTGAGTAAAGTCATACAGAATCATCCTGGTATTAGTTTCCAGTTCTACGCTGATGACACACAATTGTATGTACACCTCACACATAAAAATGTTGCCTCGGCCCTTGATAAGCTGTCACACTGCCTTGAAGACGTAAAGAGATGGCTCTCTACAAATAAGCTCAAGCTAAATCCAGATAAGACCGAATTCATTGTGTTTGGCTCAAAGTCTCAGCGCGAAAAACTTAATCAGTCCTTCCCGGTCAACATACTTGGTAATCTCATATCACCAACAGATGCAGTTAGGAACCTTGGTGTCTGGTTTGATTCTGATTTCTCATTCTCTTGCCATGTTAGGAAGGTCTGCAAGGCTTGTTTTGCTCATGTCCGGGATCTTAAGCGACTCCGAGGACATCTGACACATGAAGCTACTCTTATGGCTGCCAATGCTCTGGTCGGAAGTCGACTAGATTACTGTAACTCTCTGTTCAGAGGTCTCTCAGCTCTAGATCTGCGCAAACTTCAATGTGTTCAAAATAGCCTGGCCAGAATTGTTGCCAACACCACCAAGTACTCACACATCACTCCAGTTAGAAAAGCACTACATTGGTTGCCAATTAAGTACCGTTCTATCTTTAAGACTGCCATGTTGGTATATAAGTTCCTACACAGTGGTAACCCCAAATACTTTGAACCCTTCCTCATTCCCAGACATAGTGCATATAACACTCGTCGAAGTCAATCTGATGGCATATTTCTTGAGGTTCCCCACTTTGGTTCAATTTTCAAGTCTCGAAAACATTTTGGACTCAGTTTTGCGTATGACGCACCTATGATTTGGAATGACCTTCCTGATGAGGTCCGCTCTGCAAACTCACATGCCTCTTTCAGGTCAAAGTTGAAGTCATACCTCTTTGGAAAAGCATACCCACCCTAAATTTCCAATCTCCTTTCTGCTTTCTCCGCGGTGCTGACCCCTGCAATGTCTCTGGTTTTTGAATATTGAACAATGTTTTTGTGTGATGCGCCTTAGAGTCTGTCTTTTGACAGAGATTAAGCGCTATAAAAGTGCTATTAGAATTAGAATTTCACAAATTGTTCAATGTTATCTGGCAAAGTATGATGAAAGATATTTATTTTTGTGTGCAACAATGCAGGATTCATACGTACTTTATTGAATTCTGGTGTGCATTTTCCCCTTTACTCAGGGATGCATCTTGTTTTATATCCCTCATTATCTAGAAGATTGTCCCCAAATTGTTTGATTTTAGTGGCACAAAACATAAGTGACACCCGTTCCCCACAGGCCCTTTTGAGGGCTGGACGCATGACCTCTCCCCTCTTTTGGGATAATTCTTGATTGGCATATTGCAGCATTGCAAGAGTCACACCCTTTGGTGACTAAACTTTGTACATGTATTGATGTGGGTGGGATAGGTAATAGGGATTCCAATATTTGAACCAGAGCTGTGGCGCCAAAAGGACTGGGATGTTGGATACCTGCCATACGTATGTCAGCTTGCTGATGTTATTTGTCTAACTTTTACCATATTTCTTCATCCCACCGAGTTAGAGTTAAAGTGTGTCAATTAATTGGGGCAATCGTTATTTTATCGGAACCTTAATTCCTTATGAAATGGTCATTGACCTTATCCACAAGCTTGTCATTCATAAATGCCCCTTTTCATCATAATCCTACAGAATTCAATGTTATCTAATAGGTTCCAGTTATCATCCTTATTCTCAGATTCATTTTAACTACTGAAGAGATCTGCAATGTCATCCATGCCGGCCATGAGACCTAGGAGTCTTCTGGTGGTGAATCAGAGTCGGAAGCTTAGTTGAGGCTGGACCAAGCCTCATGCATTTGGTGCATACAGGAAGTATTGCAGACATATTCTGTTGAACTTTTTACATCTCGGATTGAACAAACTGAGTGTCTTTGCTGGAACTTCCCTCCATATTGACAAACTGAGTGTCTTGGGATGTATTGGTATTGACAAACTGAGTGTCACATCCCGTTTAGGAATCACTATGGACAGATAACTGTTGACAACTTGAGTGTCTTTGCTGGAACTTCCCTCCATATTGACAAACTGAGTGTCTTGGGATGTATTGGTATTGACAAACTGAGTGTCACATCCCGTTTAAGAATCACTATGGACAGATAACTGTTAATTGACAACTTGAGTGTCTTTGCTGGAACTTCCCTCCATATTGACTAAATGAGTCTTGGGATGTACTGGTATTAACAAATTGAGTGTCACATCCCTATTGGGTATCACTTCTATCCATTTGAGTAGATATGAAATAATAATAAAATTTATGAAGTGTTGTTTTTCTTGTCCAGGCATTAAAGTACATTTTGTATTCACAAAGTTTAATCCATAACAAATATTCCCAAAAAATTAAAACACTTCAGCGTTATACCAAATTCCAAATTCTGTAGAAAGCTCAAATGCAACAAAGATCTAAAGATATCACACAAGTACAAATTAATAAACCTTTTAAAGCGTTGTCAGTTAATTTGTATCCCACATGCAATCCACAAATTCCACATTCTAAAAATCCACACAAAGATAAAAACATGTCTACGCTGAGCAACAAGAAAACCAAGACTGAGTGATAAGCATTCCTTATTTCAGGTAATTCTGGAGTTGCTGTGTGTGTAGTGAGATAGAACCTAAACCATTAGAAGTCCCAGCACAATGACCCTAGTGTTTTAAATGCTGTTTTGAGGCAACAAACACTGCAATGGTCAGAAAAGATTAACATTGGACAACAATCCTCTTTGATGACCAGGCCTGAATAATTGATGGTGTGAAAACAATGGGCTACGCTATATCACTGGCCTGGCTAATAACTCACATTTGTACCATATATTTTTCAAACATGTACACAGATATTGGGTAAGCACTCATACATGTGTAATTGTTACGGTTGATAGAGCAAGCTCGGCAGCAATTACCACTTGCTTTCAATTTGCATCAGGAAAAAACAAAAAGTTTTACTGAACAAATTTATTTAACAATTAAAATAATAAATACAGTCAATTGAGATAGCCTTAATAGTTCACACAATAATACAATAATGAAACCAATATGATGTGCCCACAGTGATATCCACGTTATATGTATCCAGCAATCTGTCTTGTAATCTGTTTGGCATCCTCTAACACAATATATGTGTCCCGTGGTCCGTTCAGCATCCACTGACACAAAATATCTATATCCATATGTTTAGAGTGTCTGCACAGCTATGTTGTCCACTCCAAGAGGTGAAAAATATCCAAAATTCGGTTCTAGAAAGAATTATACAAAATACATTTCCCGGAAAAACAAATAAGCTTATTCTATAAATAGATCACTCTAGTAGAAAACATGTTAGAAAATAAAAGCTCATCAGAGAGTATGCCATGAAAAAGGCCAGCATATGTAAAAATATATCAAATGATTTGAAATGCCATTATCTGAATGAGATGTTTTCACTAATTAAGAGAAACTTGAGCCTTTTGCAAGGCTACTTTATGACTCATACATGACATATGTGTATGTGGTAGTAGTTCCTGCAACCTAGGTGACTTGTTTTAAGGGGCTTTCACGCATCTGTACTTGCATGAAACACAACAAATAAATGCACATAGGAATGGCCATATGCCAATGGCACACACATATATATCATTTTTAGTTTATGACTCTCACATTAGAGATAGCTTGAATAGTATTGTGAGCGATCTAAACATTACTTGGGCGCACCATGTCATACATTCTAGCATTCCAGAGTAACCTTTGCGCATGATAAATGGAACAGCCCTGTTATGACATCTAACATCAAATTCACAATTTTTTGATCAGATCAAAAATGTTGGAAAATGGATATGTAACTGCAATTTTATTTTTCTTCTAATTCCCCTCCCAGACTGAAACACATGTAAATGGCAAAACACAAATAACAACATGGGACAAAATTGCTGTCACAAATTGGGATGTCATCAGCATGCACATAGACTAAGAGTTCCTCAATTTTAATTATTGAACCCTGCCAGCCCTTCAGGGGGCTAGGTGGTGTAGTGGGTAACACACTTGCCTCAAACATCTGAAGTCGGAAGATTCAACCCCAGACCTGACCCTATGTTGAAAAGTTAGTAGTTACATTTGATGCCCAGCAGTTAACAGTGTAAAATCTTGACCAACTAGTGTGTACTAGTTTCCTCTTTCCTTAAAACTACCAACCTTGATATAACTTATATAATGTGTTATTGGTGACGTTAAATCCAAATAGATCAAAGCTACAAGCCTTCAAAATGGATACCAATAGAGATTTTATGGTGGGTTTAGATTTACAAGTTCCTAGGATATTTCAATATTATAGGCTGGTAGACAGGAACAGTGAGACAGGGTCTTAAGTTAGATTACCAGTTATTTGCAATAACATTTATGACCATTCGTGCTTTGATTGATGGAAGGGTATAAATGGGATATAAACACGGTGGGATTAAGTTCATTGCCTTAAGGATAAAATGGCAGTTTTAGAATAGCTAATATAGTTAATAACTTGGAATGGAATGTTATCTGCCCCTTTTCTTCATGCAACAATACTCCACAGTTGACATTTGCATCAAATGAAATGTCGGGAATACCAACAATGTCAGTAAAATTGAATAATGATATCACACCTGATTCAGATGAGGAGGCAGACATATATGAATTATACACTTCTACAGACCTTTACAAATCACTGCAGCCATTCTTCTTCAACACCAAAATCTTTGGACTGCATCACAGAAAGAGGTTTCATCTTGCAACTACAGATGCTGGAACCAAAACACCAAAAAAAAAAATGGTCCTGGAACGATGTAACTCTGTCACAATGTTATTCCTACATGATCATATTAAATCATTTTAAATATTACTCAGCATTTAGTAAAACAAGTGGATTTAACTTAGATATTCTCAGCAATATAACATTTTCTGCATGGACACTGTAGTGTGTCAATAATGCAGTAGTTTGCCTGAGATCATCTCATTGTTACAGCTGTCTTCCAGAATTCTTCTTGGAATTGTAGAAGTTACATTTCAGTGACAGTGAACCTTTCTGTCTACAATTTTGTGATAAAAATGCTTACCTCTACAGCATTATTTGCTACTTTTTGGTAATATGGAACATGACAGCCACTATTTACTAGGGATGGGTTGGTATGAAAAATATCTACATTGGGAGGTCGCCAATGCAAAACCGTACCAATTCCAGGTCTCTACGTTTTAGTATACCCAAACAAACATGGATGTTTCTAATATTTTAACTCTTCCTTCTATAATATATACTGACAACCGAAGTGGCAGTTGTAAAATGTCATCACGGTAGATCAGTAAAATACTCTTGATACTGAGATACCGGACCTACCGACCCATCCCTACTATTTACTTGCTGTGTTTCACAAATCTATATGATTCTTGGATGGCACCTCTTGATAAATCCATTGCACATCTCAATTTAGTGTATGGGCTAATTTTCTGTGTATTCAATTTCTTGACTGCATCTTGGATATTTCCCATTGCATTTTAATATATCACATGCAGGATTCTTTATGAAGAATTAGAGAGATTAATGCTAACTTCAGGAGGCAACAAAGGGACAATTTTCATATATTTACAAACATGGAGAGAATGCGGCAAAAGCATCAACAGCTGTGCAAACTTGTGGGACATGCAGATGATTTCCTGGCTTTGTGTCATGCTGGTATTGTAGTGTTTCTACTGACAGGAATATGCATCAACATGTATATTTTGATGTGGCTTGAAGAAGTTCAAATCAATTTTTATATGATTGCTATCTATTTATCTTGGTGTGTCTGTATGTTATTAAACCTGGGAAATGTATGCATTGGAGGAGCTCTTGTAAACCACCAGGTAAAAGTTTGAACTTTTTTGTTTTATTATATGATTAAAAGTTTACATTGATTGAACTTATTATAATCCTATTCTGATCATGTTGACTCCAATTCTGTCATGTGTAAATATACTAAGAAACTTTTCATTAAAGTTGCATCTTTTGAAGTGATGTTTTTTTTTTACTATTTGACTGAATGAAATGGCCACTAGCAAATGTTTCAAATGTAAAAGTTTGACAGTGTGATGTTGTATTATGCATATAAGTGTAAGAACTTAACAAAATACTGTGTATTACTACAGCATGTAGATGTTTTGAATGTCAAAGTTTGATTATATATTGTGTTGCATGAAGCACATGTTTTAATGGTCAGAGTTATACAGATGGTGTAATTGTATGTGCATTGTCGTTTTGAAATTAATATTTTTACAGGCCCATGCAATACATGATTGGTTGTATGACTTAAATTTTAAAAATGTAACAGGATTTTCACAGGTAAGTGTAAAATGAATTAGTTTCAGCACCTTTTGACAAAGTACTTCATAGTTTCAAATGTTTCAAAATTGCTGTTGAAATTATACATTGTCTTTATGTAAAACACTCCCATTTCAAAGACTTACCATAAGACCTCCCAAATTCAAAACTCTCACAAATATTTGTCGTTATCACTGGGGACATTTGTGCACACTTGCAAAGGTGTTTAAGCATGTTTAAAATATGGAAAGAGTTACTTTGATCCCTTGTGTGCTCCCGCACTTCCTGAGTGAAAGGACAAGTTATACAATCTCAATAAGTTGACTTCTAAACACACATTTGGAGAGCAAATTTATAAGAGTTGATCTGGGATAATATGCAGCAGATTTCCTGTGGTAGATGAGGCGAATAATAGTTTGCACATCTGTTCAGTTGCACGGGAGTTCTAAATTTTAGTGGCATATGGTAGTACACTGCCTTGGTTTTGGGACAAGGAATTTATATTTAGAATTGAACTAATATTCCCTCATGAATATTCATGAGAACTTGTCTGGAGGTCAATGGCTGAGTTTGTCGACCACATGTATAGAACTCCCGCCAAATTCCATTATATAAGGATATGTAGTGGCCAGTACACATTGCTGTGAGGTTCATGTTGCTTGTGCACGTGAAAGCTCTGAAATTGGAATACAGACCGGGATTGAGAGAAACTTTTATTTTTATGATTTACTGATTTTATTTCTAGTATTCTTTTAGTTTACTTCGAATTTTAATTTTGTTACTTGTTTCTCTCGACTCGGAACTGTATTTGTGGAAATTAATTTTATTCTATTTTCAGAATGGGGAAAAATGGGAAAAAGGCTGGAAATGGTACCCAGACTTCAGCTGCTGAAAAAATCCCTGATGTGTCGGCTGCTAGTGAGGCGAATGATACTGGCATCTCACAAAAGCTGGACACGTTACTGGAAGCAGTGAAGAATATGGGTGACCAGTTAAAACAGCAGGATGAGAGGTTGCGTAGACAGGAAGAAAAGACTAGCATACACGACCTATCAGCTGTTCCCTCAGCCCAGAGCTCCACAAAGCACTCGAAACAGGAACCTATGGTTGCTAAGCCTGACAAGCTGCCATCGTTTGAAGTCCTGAGATCAGATTCTAAAATACAAGCTGAGGTAGCCAGGCGCTTGAATGACTACCAAAACGTATCAAGAGGCGAGATAGGTAAAGCCAACTTCCTCTCTTAAATCTGGCAGATGCAGGGCAGGTGTAGCAAAGGTCAAAAGCCATGTAAATTGGCCTCAGGATTTTTGTTGGCCTCAGGATTTTTGTGTAATCCAAATAGGTAGCAAACAGCCAACTTATGACGAACTGACCAATGAGCAATGGGTTCAGGGTTTTCTGTATTGTGTATTAGAAGAGAAAGACAGTGGTATAAGGGATAACATGTTACAGTATTATGCTTTATTAATGCAAGATGCAATAGAACTCAACATTCAAACAGCAAAACGTGCACATGCAGCACTATTGCAGGAAATTGAGAGAGGGAGGGCCGATTGGCAACAACTAGAGGTGTTAGAAAAAATAAAGAATAGGTACACTCAGAGATTGGTACAGAATCAAAAAGCTAGTGGTACTACAGGAAATAATCAGGCTTGTGTACATTTTAACAAAGGTTTCTGTAGATTAGATAACGACCATGTGTTTTGGGGTGTTTTGTATCAACACTGTTGTAGTTACTGCCTAAAGGAAACTGGAAAGAAATTTGACCACCCACTTACAAAGTGTTTGAGAAATAAAAACAGTCAAGGGGTGAATAAAACTGATAATTCCTCCAGTAACAAAAAAGAGCAGAAAGTTTAGCCAGATTTCTTATAAACAACCTAAAATTTTGTGTAATAAGCAGAATTACGGTTTACATTGGTCAAGAGGTCAAGGTTGGTCGCAATGTCATACAGATCAGGTACCATATAGTACATATAATACAAATTATCAATGGAATGACAACCGACCTGGACCCAATCCCTACTGCACTAGTCAAAGAGTGTGCGGACATTTTGGTCACTCCAATCACCAATATTATAAACTATTCACTCAAAGAAGGGAGTTTCCCAAACTGTTTCAAAACAGCATATGTCACCCCTCTTCTCAAGAAACCAAACTTAGACAGAAATCTCCTAAAAAACTATAGACCGGTATCCAACCTTAGTTTCTTATCCAAACTCATCGAAAAAGTAGTTGCCAAACAGTTAAATAATTATATCGATAGCGAGGGGCTCTCCAATGTCAACCAATCCGCTTACAGGAGACTCCATTCCACAGAAACAGCGCTGTTGAAAATCCAGAATGACATTGCTGCTTCGTTGGACTCTGGTAAGGCTGTTGCACTCACACTGCTAGACCTCTCAGCGGCATTCGACACTATCGACCATGACATTCTTTTTAATTCCCTAAGAGATTGGTTTGGGGTTGATGGCACTGTGTTGAGGTGGATCAGATCCTATCTCTCAAACCGGAAACAGAAGGTTAAATTAGGAAATAGCTTTTCAGATGTGTTCTCACTTCCGTATGGTGTGCCTCAGGGTTCTGTCCTGGGCCCCCTCCTTTTTACCCTTTACACAACCCCTCTCAGTAATATCATTTCCAATTTCAATGTCACCCACCATCTATATGCTGATGACACCCAAATATATCTAGCATTGGACAATAGGAATTTTGATTCCAGTTTCGCTGAGCTTACAGAGTGTCTCACATGTATCCAAAACTGGATGGCTGGCGTGAAATTGAAACTCAATCCCGAGAAAACTGAATTTATTATAATAGGTGATAGACAAGCCAGAGAGTCCCTCATTAATAAATTCCCTACTCAACTTCTCGGAAATTCTATTTCCCCTACTGATACAGTCAAGAACCTGGGTGTAATTTTTGACTCTGGAAACACCTTTTCCAACCACATAACTAATATGTGTCGAGCCTGCTACTACCACCTTAAGGACCTAAGACGTATTCGTAAATTCCTCAGTGTGGAAACTGCAGCCTTGCTTGCAAACTCAATGATCAGTAGTCGACTTGACTACTGCAATTCCCTACTTTATGGCATCAGTAAGTACAATGTTGCTAAACTCCAAAAGATACAAAATGCCCTTTGTAGAATTGTTTTTAGACTTGATAGAACTAGCCATGTCACTCCTTTTCTTCAAAAACTACACTGGCTTCCTATCACTTACCGTATATTGTTTAAGTACAATCTAATTACTTTCAAGGCTATAAATTTCTCTCAACCCATATACCTATCATCCTTGATCAAAACCAGTTGTCTAACACGTGGAAATCGTCTTTCTCTTTCCTCAGCCTCTCACAAAAAGGCCATCGGTAGGAGAGGTTTTGTAGTGGCTTCCCCCATAGAATGGAACAGACTCCCACAATCAGTACGATCACAACAAACAATAACAGGTTTCCGTAGCCAGCTAAAGACCTACTTGTTTAGATTAGCATATCCTCCACCATAGTACATCTCCCTGGTGGGCGCTAACCTTGGATCATGACCTCGAACGTCCCTCGACTTTCCCTTTTTGATTTCAAGCACATTAGAGGATGTTGCATCAATTTTGCGCTATATAAATGTTTCTATTCTATTCTATTCTATTCTATTTATTTGGTCATTCTCGTCCTATGAGAATTACTAAAAGCAGTTTTTCTCATAGTAAATTTAGTGTTAATACATTGGTGGAGAAAACATCCACAGGTCAACGGTATATAGATACAAGTTGTACAGGTTTAAGTAACAGCTTTGCTTCAAATCAAGAATATGATTTTATTCACAGTAATAACAGTATCATGAACATGGGTGACTGTGAGCCCGGGGGTGGGGCACATGGTTGTAATATTAACAGTACATGTACTAGAGTGCATGTTGCATTGGGTGGCCAGGTAAGTTGTCTGTCATGCATCTTTACTACGGGTCAGTATTCTTCACTTGATTATGATGACCTGTCTGTTTATAAAACTAACATTGCCATGTGTTCCCCTTCTGGCTGCAGTCACAGTTTATATGATAGTCAATTAACACAGCAACATGGACCTCACGGTCAAAAAATGAATAGTATAAGTAATCTTAGTTCAAGTTTTAGTGATAATGTGTTACAAATAGAAGGAGGGATCAAATCCTCCATACAAATGATTGTATTGACCAGATTGTTATGTATGATGCTGGCAGAAAGGAAAACTTTGTAGATCAGAATATAAAGGTCTCAAGTATAATGCAATTAAGTACAGAAATAATAGAAAAGCGAGAGTTTGGCTTTATGCCTGTGACCATGACAAAACACGTCTACCCCCCTAGCAACAATTCTCATATAGATTGCCAGAATAAAGCGAGATATTTGAATAAAATTCATACAATAGTCAGAAATTATGGTTGTCCAAACTATAAAGGGGCCCGTATACCTGTCTTTTCTGATTTAAATATCAAAGCATGGCGACAAGTATTATGTAATTATGATATACCAAATCTAGTGGAATACCTGGAATTTGGTTTTCCCTTAGGTGTTGATTATTCAATTTTTAATTTTAAAAATTTTGATAAAAATCATTTGTCTGCCATACAAAGGCCTGAAGGAGTTGCAAAGTATTTTAAAGTTGAAGTCGAAAAGCAAGCTATGTTTGGACCATTCGATAAACCACCTTTTAAAAATATACATTATTCTCCATTGATGGCTAGAGATAAACCGGATGGAGGTGTTAGAATTATTGTAGATTTGTCATGGCCTCAGGGCACTAGTGTGAACAGTTGCGTTCCCTCAGATATCTATGATGATATACCATTTCTTTTAAAATACCCAACCATAGATCAGGTTGTAGAACGTATTCAGTATTTAGGCCCTTCAGCCAGGTTATTTAAAGCAGATTTGGAGCGAGCGTTTCGAAATCTTAGGGTTGACCCTTATGCTTACCCTTTATTGGGTTTAAAATGGAATGACGTCATGTACGTTGACGTAGGGGTTCCCTTTGGCCTAAAGACGGGGGCGGCCATGTGCCAGATGTGTACAGACGCAATTACGCTAACGTTACGTAAATGTAATGTTTGGTTAATAAACTATTTGGATGATTATATTGGGGTAGCCCCCCCTCAAGTAGCAAATAATCATTTTTTGGCTTTAAAACATTTATTGCAGTATGTAGGTTTGCCCTTAAATAGTAAGAAAGTTGAGGAACCAAGCCATATAGTTACGTGCCTTGGCATAGAAATCAATGCAAGTGCAGGGACTCTAAAGATTCCATGTGAAAAATTAGATGAAATAAAACGATTATGTAATCTTTGGCTTACTAAAAAACATGCTAGCAAAAATGATCTGCAAAAGTTAGTTGGCAAACTTATATATATACATCGTTGTGTGAAGCCAGCCAGGTTGTTCATTAATAGAATCTTAAAAGTATTACGTAGTTGTCCAGCAAAAGGTAAATATTCTATTCCAATTGACATGTTCAAAGATATACGTTGGTTTACAGTATTTTTGCAAGATTTCAATGGTACCATTAATATTCATCGACAGCCAAACTTTACTGAGAATATATATGTAGACGCCTGTTTAACTGGAGTAGGGGCAAAGTACAAAGATCTAGTCTATTTTTGTGAAATTCCTGAATTCTTGAGGATAGCAGGATCAATAGTCCATTTTGAAGCTGTAAATATATTGGTTACTATACGTATGTGGTCCCAGTTGTTCCAAGATAAAAATATTATTATTTGGTGTGACAACTGGGCTGTGGTCAATGCATTTAATAATAATAAAATGAGAGATTCTTTACTCATGGCCACAGTTAGATCGGTTTGGCTATACACAGCAATGTTTAATATTAACCTAAAAGTTCAACACATCAGGGGCAAGGACAATTATTATGCAGATATTCTGTCACGTTGGCCAGTATATGAACACAATAATAATGATAGTATTGTGGCAATATTAAAGAGTTGTCAGTGGCATACAGTTCAAAATAGTATGTTTATTCCAAATTTTGACATTTGAGAGGAAGTTGGCTAAGTTCTTTTACAAAATTGTCAAGTCGTATACTCTTGGTACTGTCTTGTCGTTATTTTTGTTTTGATAGCATCTCCTGTGGTGAGAACACTGGCTGGTCAAGCTCACAAAAGAATAGAAGCAGGTCTACGACCCAGGACTTCTGCTGCCTACACTGCTACGTTCAAGCTGTTCTTGGCATTTGTGATATATATGGGGTTAACACCCCCATACAGTATGAACACAATAGTATTATATCTTGAATTTCTTGCTCAAAAGAACTTTAAAGCCTGCTCTCTGCGAAATAATGTTTCTGTATTAAAGCATTTCTTTGCCTTGTTTAACTGGCCATTAGCGGCCTTGAGTTGTAGAAAAGTCCAGTTGCTGTTGAAATCAGTGCAGATGAATGCTAGAATGAATATCAAAGTTAAAGGTGTTATTTCCATAAGTATGTTGCAAAAATTGATGAAGATAGTGCAAAAATGCTATAATGGGGTCACCTACAAAGCGCTTTTTTTAGTGGCGTACTTTGGCTTCTTTCGGTTGGCTTCCCTGGTACCACCCACCACAGGGTCATTTGAAAAGACAAGATATTTCACAGTGAATGATGTGGTTTGGGGTAAACCTGGGGCCCATATTATTGTAACATGTGCTAAAAATATGCAAAAATCAGGTCAGTACCACGTAGTACAATTGCCACAATTGAAAAACGTTCTCATTTGCCCAGTACTGGCTTTAAAAAATATGTTGAGAAACAAAGACATTACTCTTCATCAACCTTTATTTCAAATTCATACAAAGAAAGGAATAGTGCCACTGATTGCATCTAATGCTCGTTCCTTTTTGAAAACATGTATTGCAACCATGGGTTTGAACCCTAGTCACTTCACTTTTCATTCCTTTCGTAGAAGTGGTGCTTCTTTGGCTTTTGATAGTAATGTGGCCCTGGAAAACATAAAACAACATGGGAATTGGAAAAGTGAGGCAGTATGGACATATCTAAACTCAACACCTACTGCTGCTAGTATAATACCTCATACATTCCAAAACTTGATAAACTAATGCTTGGGGTTTGGGGTCTTTTTTGTTACAAAGATATTCATACATTCTGACCTTTACAAGGTCACACAGCCTGACCTTTAACTCTTGACTCTCAAAGTACATATTCATTGCATGCTAAAAGCCACTGGCCAACGCATTACATAGTTGGGTGTTACATTTAAACCAGCCTGATGTCTTAACACAAATATACAGACAACTGTAGTGGTTTATATAACCTGATATGCATAGTTGGTGTTGTACACAGTAACCTAGTAGTTATGAGGATTACTTAACTTTAACATACAAGCATATGCAGTTAGGTAGTAGCTCAACTAAGTTTGTTAATAGTAGTTGTACAGGTCTTGTTAATGAACATTTATACACTTGAATTTTTGAGAAGTCATTAGATTAGTAGTCAGCAAGTACTGTACTTTGATGTGTAACTGATAGGAATACTAATACTGATATAACTTAGTAGTAATGAGGATTACTTAGTAGCAGTCAGCTGTAACTGGGTAGTAGCTCTTCTAAATTTGTTGTTTAGTAGTGCAAAGCATTGATGTTGAAGATTTATACACTCATCATAGGGTTACTAGATTGGTAAATGTCAAGTATTTGCAACTGGTGTCTTTAACTTGATAGTGTTAACAATTGGTGTGTGTACAGAATGTATGTAACATTATTTTAACTTTATTTTAATAAACTCCAAGCATTGTTATAAAAAAACATTGGTCTTATTGACTTCCTCACTTGCTACTGTGGTCCAAAGAGGAAAAATATTTATAAATATGACCAAAAAGAGGGTATGTTTAGGCAACCCCTTATTTTAATCTTTTACACGGGCACCACCATGTCTATCACGCATGCTAGTCAAGACACAGCAAGGTCTGAAAAATTTAAATGTACAGGTCCAATTTTAAAATCATTTCCCGAATATTTTTTTCAGCTTCATTAGAGAGTATGTATGTGAGGGTATTGTGTCAGATGTCTTTGGTGTGTACAGACCTTTATATTTTATATATTGCTGTTCATTACTACAGTTCCTGTATTTCAGATCATTGGTCTTCTGATTACCTACTTTGTGGTCATAGTAGTTTTCTACTCCCACTGTAACATTAAATGGCTGTAATTATACAAAAAATATTCAAAATGCAACTATGAACTGTTTTACCAACTGAGCAGTGTCAATGTTGCATATAAAAGCAATATTGTTCGATGAATGATATTCTAAAAAAGAAAATCTCCAACTTAATCTCAAAAATACCTCTGCCAAGGTATGTAATAATGGAAAAAGCCAGAGCTTTTGATTTTTGTATCCAAACGGTGATCCAGATCACTCGCAAAATTTAATGGGATCTAAATTGGACACAAACCCATCTTTTCATATTATTCATCAAGACAATAAACCAGTAGTGTTTATGTCAGTCAGTGTTGGAGCCGTGGTGAGAGAATGAAACGAGATTTACAATTTCATGTTACAATGATAGGGACGAGATTACATCAACTCATGTTAAAGCTATGAGATTTAAAGACGGGAGTTGGGTACACTATTTTATTAAAATCTACCAATTTGTTATATATATATATACTAAAACAACGGGAGATGAAATGACCCCCATACATAAACCAATAAAAAGAATTACCACACAATAAATACAATCATAAAACAATAGGGAGGGCGGGAGAGGAGTTTAAAATATATATTTTACTTGTGTTCAGATCAACTTACACATACAAAATGACAGAAAGGCATTGCGTGAGAAGAAGTAGAAGCGAAGACAACTCTGATTGGCCGAGGAAGTAACACCTGAATTGATTGGTGAATCAGATAAGTTGGAAGGGTTTATTGCACGGACCAGTCCAAACTGACTGATACACAATCAATGGGGTGTGATTGCCATAACAGTCAGTGTTGGAGCCATGGTGAGAGAATGAAATGAGATTTACCATCTCACGTTATAATGATAGGGACGAGATTACATCAACTCACGTTAAAGCTATGAGATTTAAAGACGGGAGCTGGGTACACTATTTTATTAAAATCTACCAATTTGTTACATATATATACTAAAACAACGGGAGATGAAATGACCCCAAGCCCAATAAGCATTATGGTAGTGCGTTAACTAGAGATTGGATGGCAAGGGGTATTTGTAGGGATTGTGATGTATTGTCTGAAATATATGACCAAACTGCATCGCTGTTCCACACCCCATGCATTTTAATAGATGAGAGAGAGATGTTAGAATCATATGCTAAAGTAGCCCCAGATAGACGGAAGCTATGGAAACCAAAACCCTGGAGTGGGAGACCCACAGTCCTTACAAAAGTTGCTAATCTACATCTAAGCAGGCATTGCGTAAGAAGGGCAAGGTCATCCAATACCTGCAGAGGGTCAGAGGGTTTCAAAATGCATTTACTGAACAAAGCACGAAGAGTTTGAGTAGGGCACATCAGTGGATCGTCTACACAAGGTAGTTTGACAACATGAACTCTCTCAGGTGCTTGCAGATTTTTTGCCCACTTCAATCTCAAATGGGTGCCAGGATAAGCAAATGTCACATATTGTCTCAAAAAATGCTTTTCTTTATCAAAGGAATTTGAACATGGAGGTGCTATCTTAGAAATATGCAAGAGGCCATAGAATGCCAGTAAAAAGCAGCCCTGTAAGTCAAGGAGGACTCAAATACTTCACACAAGTGAGAAATCTCACGAATTTGACTGAGGTTAAACAAGCCCTTTGGAGAAGGTTGTGATCGCACAGTATAACTAATACCCTTTAACATTCTCTTGACCATAGGGTCCTCAAACACAGCAACTGACCACGCATACCTGACAAACATATACTTCAAAGCAGAAACATAATTCATTACCACTCTAAATGACAAAGCATTTGCAGCTAAAAACTCTAAAAACATCATCATAGTACTTCTACAATCTAATTTACATATTTGATGAGAAATGACAAAAACTAAGAACAATTTAAATTGTCTTTTATACTGATACACAGTGTGAGGTCGCAGGCCTTGCTGTCCTCTTGACATAGCAGCATGCAACAACGAGTGTACATGTCTGGGTATCCCTACAATGGCAAGGACAAACAATCCTCAGATAGGGCCTCCAACTGAACATTACCTACTAAATCAAACCTATTGTGAGACAAAGCATCGGCCAACACATTATCTTTGCCCCTGATGTGTGTCACTCTAAGATCTCTGTTATATTGCGAGATAACCAAACACAGATTAATGAAGACACAAATTCATAAAGGCATCTCGCGTCTTGCCAGAGTTGCAAACCGACACCGCACTCTCGTTATCACATCTAATACAAACAGCTTTATTCTGCCACAATGGCGACCAAAGTCTCGCAGCCACAACAATATTATATAATTATAACTCCAAGATTGCAACTCCTTGCGAGATTTGAGGCGGAATAGAGGTGGAGTATGCTTTATTGCCCCAACTACCCCCAATACCTGTAAGCGTAGCGTCCACAAAAACTGTTTCAGAAATATTTCCCTTACAGAATATAACGATCCCATTAAATTGTTTTAGAAACAAGATAAACCAAAAAAGATCCAAATAATAACCTTCATCCGGGATTATGTTAGTACAAGTGTGATGCCATCTCAACAAAGCTAAAATACGATTGAGATACATACAAGCCCCTCTGACACAACGTTAAATGTAGAGTAATTTAGCCAATAGAGTTTGCAACTCTCGCTTGGTGAGTCTATCACGTAAGAACATCTCATTGCACAAACTCCAAATCTCATTGAGCTTGTCAGTAGGAATACTGAAGGTACGTGAATTAACATCGACCACTATGCCCATAATGGGGAGACTCATGGTAGGTGGAAATACTTTAGCTGGATTTATGGGTAAACCTACTTGTTGTATGACCAGAGTAAGTGCTTCAAAAGCTTGTTGAGCCACATCCTTGTGACAGCAGGCATAAATATCATCAATATAATTAAAGATTTTAATACCCTGCTTAGCCAAGATAAAATTTGTAATGCATTCAAAGATAGCAGTGCCATGCACCACCCCAAAGGCTAGGTTTTTGTCAATATAATATTGATCCTGCCACATAATTCCCAAGTGAATGGCATCTCGTGGGTCAATTCTCACGTTCCTGAAGGCTTGCGAGATGTCTACTTTCCAAAGCCGGGCATCTGAGCCTAAGTCTTCTAATATTGGTAATAATTCATCCAATGAATGTAGCTTCAACTTGAAAGGTCTATCACCAAATATGTCTTTGTCCATGGCTTTGTTGACAGAGCCCTCCCCATAAGAGAATTCAAGGATAATCCTACGGCCGGATCCTTTGGGTCTGGTCATCAGTGGTGACCATGTGAACAGAGGGTGCGGTTTCTGTTTAAAAGGGCCCAGTAATGCATCAAAAGCCAGTTCATCATGTATAAAAGAGGAAACCTCATCAGAATACGCCTTAGCTGATGCATGGTTTTCAGTAGCGTTGGACAAGGTCAAAGTCAGACGGAAGGGGAATACATGCTGCCCTATAATTTGGAAGACCAAATGCAGATATGAGATCAACAGCTCATAGGTAAGATTCTGAATCATTCATGTCCAATGGTAGTTGTGCAGGTAAGTTACAGTACATGGTAGGTTCAGTCACAAAACCCATATACTTGTCAATGGTATAATATCTTTATTGTTTTCACAACTGGTGGGAGAACAGCTGTCCTGGTTGTCACACAGGCCACCCCTCCCTGTGGTAGCATTAATAACTGACTCACCCTTTCGTACAGGACTGAACAACAGTAGTGGGGAACCAACAAACTGAGATACTTTCTTATCTACAACATTATTATATGGGCCCCACTTATGCATATTACAAACTAACACATAAATGTGGGAATACAACTGCGAACATACCTCACTCAAGGGAACTTGAGTATCAATAAATTTTTGTAACCCAACACCATTATTATCACTGCTACAATTATTAATGACAAGAGTGCGGCCGGTACGACCCTATTCAGATACAACCACCTTTTTCTTATTAAAGCAGTCTGCTTCTACATGATTATTACTACGTTTCAAGTATTTATGACAGTACATGCAAATGGGAGAACAGCTGTCCTGGTTGTCACACAGGCCACCCCTCCCTGTGGTAGCATTAATAACTGACTCACCCTTTCGTACAGGACTGAACAACAGTAGTGGGGAACCAACAAACTGAGATACTTTCTTATCTACAACATTATTATATGGGCCCCACTTATGCATATTACAAACTAACACATAAATGTGGGAATACAACTGCGAACATACCTCACTCAAGGGAACTTGAGTATCAATAAATTTTTGTAACCCAACACCATTATTATCACTGCTACAATTATTAATGACAAGAGTGCAGCCGGTACGATCCTATTCAGATACAACCACCTTTTTCTTATTAAAGCAGTCTGCTTCTACATGATTATTACTACGTTTCAAGTATTTATGACAGTACATGCAAATGTGGCAAAATAAAGTAGTTCCTGTGCTGTCCATATGTTCTTGAGCATGAGGGCAAGAGCCCTTGTTGTACCCCCTGTCACTTGAGGTGATCCGGTATTCCTCGGCGACATTGTAGTGCTACCACTAAAAACAGCAGACTGAGAATATGTAAGCCTGTTGTCTGCCAGGGCTCTACTATCAGCCCACGTCAGTGTCTCCTCCTCGATTTTATGCATCGAGATAGCAAACGTGCTATTGGCCAGGACAAATTCTCAGCTAATTTAACTGTCTCGCCTAGTTCCTTCAACATGTTCCTGACAGTGTCCATGTGTTGTGTATCTAGTACGTTTGCAATAAAACCTGCCACAAACTGTCCTAAAGTCATGTCATCATATCCAGTTCTTTTACGTTGAGAACCGGCCAAATAAGATTCATTAGGCCAGCGTAGATGTGACGCGCAGTGAGGCGTATCCGCAATGTTGTATCTCCCACTCTTTTTCCGCAGTTGATTACCTAGCTGTAATTCGCTTTTCATTCTAGATTCTAACATTGCTACCCGTTCCTCAACAAGTTGTTGTATAAATGGATTAGCTCTCAAGGCCTCAATAGATTGGTTCATTGGTTTCACTTCTAATTGTCTTTCAGGTACTGGTGGTTGTTGTCCCTGCAATTGTGTACACCCTATAGGTTGTTCAACAATACCTTGTATGTGCACAGGATTGAATGTTTTGATTGAAGTCACGAGAGGGTTGTTTGTTAACTGTTGAGATATCATTGTTTGTTTCTTGCAGATTTGACATACCTGACTCCCACACTTGCGAAATCATCAGTGAAAGCATGGGTCTGGTGATAGTTGAAGTCGCGCGTGAAAATGAAGAGCTTGCTGTGACTGGCGTTGGCAGGATAAACTCTTGGGTAAGTGGTGTAACTCCCAAGTTTGTATCTCCTTTCTGGTTCTTGGCTCTGGTCGGTGTTGCACACGCTTTCAATGTCACAGCAGTGTCCGGGAATACACGCGAATATGAAATTCCTTCATCTGACTGCACAACTGGGTGTGGTGTTACAAACGTAGGTTCTTGACTCTCGTCCGCAGACTCTCTCCATTTCTTCTCACGTGAATGTGATTTCCTAACTGAAGTCTCACCACTATCCCGAACCTTGGTGAGACTTGAGATGCGCTCTTCCATGGCAGATAGTTTTTCTGTGAATGATGTCATGGAGGCCAACATTGCTTCCATCATCTTGTCTTGGTTAGTCGTCGAAACAGTAGTTTTGCCCTTATATGTTTTCTTAACGCTCCCTTCCTTACTCAAGTCACGTTTTTCTTCACATTCCATTTTATCCAGTTTTAGTCTTTCGCACTTGTTGCCAATAGGTTTTTCGTGGTCCGTACCACATTTTTTACACGAAAACAAAGCTTTCTGGCCACCCTCAGTGGCCTGAGAAGCCATAAGGACATAGCCCAATATAAAGTACCAAACACGCATAAAATGCAACTAAATGAAACGTCCACTTTAAAATAAAAGTTTAAAATATATATTTCCCTTGTGTTCAGATCAACTTACACATACAAAATGACAGAAAGGCATTGTGTGAAAAGAAGTAAAAGTGAAGACAACTCTGATTGGCCGAGGAAGTAACACCTGAATTGATTGGTGAATAGATAAGTTGGGAGGGTTTATTGCACGGACCAGTCCAATCAACGGGGTAATCAAACAGAGAAGCAAGCAATCATGCCACTGCCAAGGAATAAAATGCCTTATGTGGACACGGTGAGTCCTACTTCCATTGTCTCATCCACAGTGTCACATCTTCATGCTCAACACAACCCATCGACTCCACATACAAAGATGTGCAATGTACATAAAAAGGTGACAAACAACATACATAAAAGTTTAATATGTAAACATATGTCACTGACTGTCTACAGTAACAGTAGAGTTGATACCACATATTTGGTATATTATAAACGTTTGATTGGAAATGTTTTGCAAAGGTTAAAAAGTGATGGGTATGAAAATCATTTATAATAAAATGCTTTAAAAATGTTTTATGTATACTGTTTATTAAACGTTTAATGATAAATGTTAGAAAAAGATTACAAATGAACATATTAATATCTGAATAATAATGGGATCAGAGGTCAAATTCAGTGCCTTTTTAAGGTTAATCACTGATGAAAATATTATTTTATATCAAAAATTGTAAGATAGTGGCTTAAAAATTGTGCCCCCTTTCAATTCTTACTTTTAGGGATTGCATGTGGCGCAATATTTGACAAAGTCCTCTAAAATCCCCAATTAATTCTCACCGCCATCTTTGTTTGGACTTATTTTGAAGGTAAAGGTTTAATAAGCATTCTGAAAATATGGGTTTAAAAATGTTTTTGACAGAATGTTTTTAAAACATTTGATCAACAATGTTTCTTACAACAATGTGTACTGTCTATAAAACACTTCATGATGAATGTTTGAAAAACATTTCTAACACAACCTTCATTTCTTTAGCTATTTTATAAATGTGTAAAAATGTTTCCGGTCAGACCTAGCTTCTTGAGTTGTATTGTAAACGTTTAATGAGCGTTTTCAGTAAAAACGTTTGTATAGAATGTTTATAAAACGTTTTTCAAACATTACAGTGTAAAGGTTTGCTTGGAAACAATAAGACTAAACATTTGTCAGCTTTTCAGTTTCCTGCAACTATCAAGGAATATATTAATAAAGATACAGATGGTTGAGCTATGGTGTTTCCAGCTCACCGTATATCAAACATGACAAATTTCATTACTCTTCTTTACTAACGAGACCAGGAGATGGTGACAAAGGACATGTGATATTTATTCTGTCATCCCAAAGGAGAAATTCTGTAAATGACAATGTAGGTAAATATGAATATTGAGCATATGCATATGGAAACACTTGGGAATCTGATACAGTTGGATCATATGTGAAAATAGTCTTTTTAATTATGGGGTTTGAATCTTATCTTTCCTAGTGCATTACATAAATTAAGCCTTACAATTATCTTGACCTTATGACTGATCTGTAGTCATGTGATTATACTGTTTCTCATATCGAAGTATTTGCATTTTAATAATTAACAGTACTCTAGTTAGTCATTCACTAGTTTCAAGCTATGGTCACCTTAACATTAATTTAAAACTATTTTGTAATCTTCCATGCAATTTCTTCAGTTATGTTTATGTATCTACATTGGTTAATGTTACAAATCTTTATGTTAAGGTGGCCTTATCTGTCAGTATGTAAATGAATATTAGTATTTCTTCATAACTTAGATTAAATAAAATATGTTATCCCACAGTGGATTATCAATTACCCTAGGCATATAACAATCTAATCTTAGGGCACTGTGGTCATATTTGAAAGCTTCCCCCACTGTTCCATCCCTTGTTTCCACTACTGTCAGGCAACATCTTTATCTTAAGTTTGGGTTTTGGGTGTCACAGTCTTAGAATTTCCATACTGGATGCGGGGAACCTTACCAATTTGTTTGACTTAAACTCGTATTGTTATATTATTTAATACAATCATTACCATACTACTACCTTTGACCTTGCACGCTTTCCCAAATGGTGCTTATATCACAACCAAAGTACTGGGACATTTCTGTAGTTCCTCTTTCATCAAGTGGTTTGACCCTGTCGGTAACTAGGTATTTTTCAAGGGTCTAGACCAGTGTTTACAGAGTTGCTTAGGATCGGTTGTAGTTTCCCGAATTGTTGCAGTGGATTGGCAAAATATCAAACATGTTTGATATTTCATCGACCCACCCCTATTCTGTATCCGGACCTTGGCTCAGCCCACATGGAAACTGTCCTGACGTGGATATCTACACCTTGTCAGTTACACTTCCGGTCTTGTACATTCTGTCTTGTCCCATCTCTTGTCCCATCTTGTCCATCTGTTACCATCTTGTCTGGAAGAACTTCCCATCTTGTCATGGTTAAGTACCTGAACACTACCTCCTGACCAGCCATACACATGAACCAACTGTATCTGAAAGGAAACCGGCCTGTCGTAAACATTACTGACCTGACTTAGTCACTTCCCGTTAAGACGGGAAGTTCCCAAGTTTTCAACAGTAGGACAAGCCCGAAAGACATCACGACAAGCTATAAATAGAAAGTGACAAGGTGGTTACAGCAACAGACAAGCCAGGAAGTGTGTAGGACAATCTGGCCTCATTTACCAACCCACGGCTTGTCCATTATGCAATCTGTGATTATAAAGGCGAGTCGGTTTGCAGAATCATTTGGAATCGGGCATCTGACGGATTACATCTGGCAGTGTTTAAAGATAGGATTTTGTCTTTTTTTACAAATTAACTAGGATTTAGTATTGAGATACAAGTTGGGCTGACTTGTGATCAGGAGGAGGAGGGAAGAGAGGGAGGTAAGAGAAAGGAAGGGAGAGGCATAGAAACCAGGGAGGAAGCCAGTAGGGAGGAAACTACACACTCACCTGACGAGGGAGTGGCCCAAAAGCATGCAATGAGAGACAAAAGTGATACAGAAATGGATACAGAGGGTGGATGAGAGGTGGGCACATCTCAATCACATTCAAGGCACAAGAAGGGGCACATGACCAACATCTACCTGACGGACCACAAGGAGTTGTACGACAAGACTAATGAACATTTTAAGGACAAAACAAGGAAGGAATGTCTTTGGGAGAGGTTAGCCAACAGTTGCAAGCTGTCTGTCAAAGTGTGCAAGACCTGGTTTAAGTTGCAAAGGACACATTACGACAAACTCATGCAATCCAAGTCTGGTCAGGCTCCAAAAGAAGTGATGGAAAGGCAGAACTGGATTCAGGATAAATTTAACTTCTTGAAGATGCACATCAGATACAAGGGACTCACCAAACTTCACTCTTTAAGTTCTTGGCCTGAGGAGCCGGTGCATTCACTGCCTCAGCACATGGCATCTCCAGAGCTTCAACCAACACGGATAGTATGCAGATCAGCATGTGATCAGATACCACAATACAGCCTTCAGTTACTAGCCCCAGCACAGTTTCTTCAGTTGACCAGCAGATCCTGGACCAGTTTGCACAGATAAAAACCATGCTGTCATCATTTCTCAGGCCAAGGCAGGAGACAACAAGAACAACCTTCCGCAACTACCTGGCATCGGAGGTGGAGGCCTTAGAAGATAGAGACTTTTAGGTCATAAAGATTGTAACCTTGACCTAGGTACTTTACACATATGTGTCACTCGTCACCCTGGATTACAAATGGTTACTGGCAGTATTGGGAAGGTCAGCCTGTTACAGAGTGACATTCTGTGAGTATTATGCAGTTTGCTTAATTCTTCCACTACACTAGTGTTATGTTACATCTAAAGTAACACAGTATTTTATAACCAATCTAGCAAGCAAGGAAGTGGTAGATGTAGATTGTAAGGTGTAACAAATCCACAGGGATGAAAGTTACCTAACCTAGGAGGTAGAAAGAATTGGCAATCATGCAGATGCGGACAATGCATAGAAAATAAGGTGGATAAGCGTTGGTGACCAGGTAGGGCATAAATTTTGGTTTGAAGAATGTTAGAAAGGTGGCCAGTCCAATATCACCAGGGAACAAACTCCACTGAAATATAAAACCTATTGAAGTATTTCACCAACATGTTAAATAATGAAGGATTCTATCATGCCCCTAGTGTTCTGTGTGCTCTTAACATTCCAAAGAAGGTTAAAGGTCAGGTTATACTTCCTGTATATGGGCCAGGGTTTTATTGGGACAGGTTCTCAGCTTTGCCACTTACAAAGTAACTCTGTTTGGCATTTTAAGCTAACACCTAAATCATGAATAATGTTCTGTGATTGAAAGTTATGCACATACTTAAAATTTTGGTTAAAACCTGCCATCTTGGCAATTGTTATCAGATGTTTGTGGAAGATTTCACTAGGTTTCATGTTTCTTTGGACTTTTTCAAGAGTGAACCATACCATAAAAGATTAAAGCAATGCCATTGTTTTTATCGCATTTACTTTGCCTAACACACTCAGCTTAAACTTTCTGTAAACATTTAAAATCTTTTCTATGTCACTGATGCCTTTTTCATAATTTATGTTTATCATCTTGTGTAAGTCAAGATGAAAAATTATGCCAAGTAAATCAAATTTTGTTCTGCATACATACCTATCTTAACTTCACTTTTTCCAACTGGAAATGTCTTCATAATGTCACTATGCCTTATTGTGCCTGCTAAAAGCTCCACAGCAAGTATGAAAAGATACGGGCTTAAAGGATCCCCTTGCAGGCAGGATCTTCCCAATTTAAAAAAGGATGAGAAGAAACCATTATTTATACCGCAGCTGTTGCAATCATTATACAAGGTTGAAAACCATGCTAGAAAATCATCTCCAAAGTTATACCCTTTAAGGACCAGTTTGAAGTAGTCCCATTCTGAGGAATCAAAGGCCTTTCTGAAATCAATAAGTAAAATCATCCCTACTAAATTTTTATGTTTCATACAATGCAAAGTGTCATATACTGTTCTTATATTTTCGCCAATATATCTACCACTTAGGAAACCTTTTTGTTCATGTTCTATTATCTTTGGCAAAACTTTTTTCATCTTTTTTGCTAAAACACTAGCCAATAATGTGCATTCAATATTTAAGAGTGTGATGGCCTCCAGTTTTTTATATTATCTCTTGGTTTGTTGTTTCTAGGTAAAAGTGTAAGTATTCCTTGTTTTTGTGTGTATAAGAGTTGACCTTTTGTAAAACCTTCATTCAAACTGTCTAGGATAAAATTTCCGATATCTGTCCAAAAGAATTTATAAAATTCTGCTGTAAAGCCATCCATGCATGGTGATTTTCCATTTTTCATACCGTAATTAGTCCCTCACACTGGATTTATCACTTTCAGTTAAGGTTTTGTTTTTTCTATTTAGAAAGAATTTCACATTTTAACAGTGTTATCATGCCTGTTTAATTGCAGCAAGTGCTTATAGAAATTTTCAGCTGTGTTTAAGATTTCTTCCTGCTTTGTTATTACTGTTTGATTCACAGTAAGTCTGGACATTAGTTTATTTGTGTAATTGTGGCATTCCAGATTGCAGAAGCACTTTGTTGGCTTTTCAAAATTAAAGTAGTGGTCAGCTTTTGCCCTTAACATTGAACCTGTTAACTTCTTTTCTCTTATATTTTGGAGGTCTTCCTTCAGTTCATTTAATTTATTGGTCAATAGGTTATTTCAAATGTCTTGCCCTTCAAATTTCCTTGTTATTAAATTTTCTGTTTTTCAAGTTCTGCTTCTTTTTCATTTTCAAGTTTCTTTTTCCTTGCACAATAAGGTATAGTAAAAGATCGTACTCTTAATTTGATCATTTTTAGTAACAGCTGTTTAGAAATCGACAATACTGTTTGCCCCTCTACATCATCTTTGTATTTGTCTACAACTTGCAAAATTCCTTTTTTAACTATTTCACTATAAGTGGTATCAGATAACAATGAACTGTTGAGTTTCCAGAATTCTTTTGCACGTCCCATTCCCTGGATATATAACTCTATTCCATTGAAAGAGTGATTGCTTCTATAACCAAAACTATTGGTGCACTTGATGACTTTGGCATGAATGTCACTTGACGTAAGGAAAAAATCTAATCTAGCCCTTTTAACCGGCCTTTTTCCACTTACCAATGTGTATTTTTTGTTACAGGGATTGCTAACTCTCCACATGCCAATGAGTTCTAGATTACTTATCATAGATATTACTTCTTTTTTGCTCTGACATTGTTTTGTCTAATATGGCCATATGTTTCGACAGATTGATCTACAACTAAATTCCAGTCTCCACATATTATTAGTGGAGTATCATGTAGCTTAAGCAACTTATTTCTAGATCAATGTAAAACCCTGGATTATCTGTATTTTTTACCATAAATCACGAATAGAAGAAACCTTTCATGTTGGAGTTCTACTTCCGCTAAATTTCCAATGTTGTCTTTTTCTGTATGTAGTATTTTGTAGTCTATTTTATCACCGAAAAGGATAGCAACACAACTTGCCTCTGTGGACACTGACTTCTCCTCCCCAGCCCTTAATAAATGTTTCTGTATTTTTCTCACCAATATGAATATCTAGACAGTAAATTGCATAATACTTATTTTTCAGCAAAGTGAAAACGTCTTTTCTTTCCCCCTCATCTCCTAGCCCTCTTACATTCATGCTACATATTTTCACATTATTAGAGACCATTGGTTATTTTCATTACCGTTCTTTTTGATGCCGATTACTATGTATCCAGACCCACAAATACTGAGGGTAGAAATTTTACAATAATATCCTTTTCCATGGAAATTCAAAGTTACTTTATCTTTGCTTGAACCAAGAACAGGCATCACTCTATCTGGCCTGTCAGATATTTTGTGAATTACATCACTTAACCTTTTTTATATTTTTCTCTTTGTGATACAATATCCCAAGAGTGGTCATATGTTTGTGAGAATATGAATAAGAGACCTTTGTATACAAATGACAACTTATCCATTTGCTTTGCTTATTTAGAAAAGTAACACCAAAACATAAAACAGACACCCAAAACCCAATGTAGAATGAACAAGCAAATATATATACATTAAACAACAATACTAAACAAAAGAACATTGTCATTCCCTAATGAATGATTGAATTGGGTTATCCTATTACTGACTTATAACCATAACTAACATAATCTTCTAAGCATTACTGTACTGTGTTAATGTGATTTAGTTAGATCCACATGTTCTCGATTCAATATTTTGTAATTACAATTTAGTGTAATTATGGTACAGCTCCTGAAAAGTTTCCATGGTGCTACCAATAAATCTCAAAGACAATAGTGTATTTCGCCAAATTGCTCTCAAGCCAACACTCAGTTATAAGTGATTTTCTCAAAGTTGATACAGCACGATATGAGAGATTCATATTTATGCGTTAAAAAACTTCTTGTGCCCAGGCCCTACCCACATAAAATTTCATGAAGATCCATTTGTTATTTTTGGGGTAACGCTTTTGACCAACAGCAAGCAACTACCAGCTTTTCCACTTGAGGCCATACCGTGAACTGAATCCTGGCCTTAAAGGTGGGAGGTGAGAGTTTTACCACTCTGCCACCGTGGCCCCATCCCTTGGCTGTTAAGCGGGATGTAAACCCCAACTTTTCTCTTTCTTTTGGTGCAATAAAATTATCTCGATACTTTTGGGGTAATGTCAATCACAAAGCTAAAGTCTTAAAACACATAACAAATACAATGTTTGACAATTTGGGATTTTTTTGTATCTCTATTAGGATTTGTATTTTTTACCAAAACTTCATGCACTGCTTTGCTTTAGAGTAAATGAGGCAGCAGACAGAAGAAGCGACACATTCCCCAGAGGGAACCAAAGAAATCCAATAATTGGAGAATATATATAATATTTATTCTACTATTCTTTGACTGTCAATCATGTAACATATAATATGCATGATAATCTTTACAAAACATGTTAATAACGTCTATGTAAGAATTACTATTACTGTTTAGCATGTTATAACATTACTTTGTTCATGATATATTTACATTACAAATAGCCCAAGTAAACAGGGTTTGGGACACCCTGACAGTTGAAAAGGACTGTTTAGCATGTTATGACATTACTTTATTCATGATATATTTACATTACAAATAGCCCAAGTAAACAGGGTTTGGGACACCCTGACAGTTGCGAAAGGAGAAATTGAGTGATTTAATTTCTCAAGGTCATATGCCATGACAAAGGTGACATATTACTAGGACCTGGTGGGACTATGACAACTTGTCAGAAAAGGGGAAGGTTTAACTTGTAAACTGTGGTTGTATTTATTTATTTATTTATTTGGGGTTTTACGTCCCTTTCAACACTGTACAGGTCATATCACGACAGGTAGTTGGAAGGGCCGAGGAAACCAATACATACAGTTCGCTAGGGTTCTGTACTGTAAACTGCCGACCAACGGCAAGCAACTACCAGCTTTCCCACATAAGGCCTTGACGGGGATCGAACCCCGGCCTCAGAGGTGGGAGGCGAGAGTGTTACCACTCTGCCACCGTGGCCCCTAACTGTGGTTATAAATGAATTTAACATACAATTATTGACTAACAAAGAGAAAATGTGTGATTGAAGATGCACAGAGGCACCCAAACAGCCAAAAATCATTAGGGATGTAAAAGACGCTGGAAGGTGGAGGATACAGGTGAGGAAAGTTGGGGTGTGGATTTGATTAAAATGTCCTTGAGGTGCTACCCCTTCCAAGTGTGAGCTGTAAATGGAAGAAGGGTTCAAATTTTTTGGCTAAAGAAGGCGTAGGGAGCCAATCAGAAGCCAGTTTACAACCAGCATGGTCATTCATACTAAATGCCAGTTTAAGGTACCCTCTCAGGAATGATCTACCTGACACCAAGGTGTCATCCCGCAAATACATGCAATATAACCTCCTTTTGGAGATAACAATAATAACATTAAAAAAACTATGCCCCAGGTGAGGCTCGAACTCACGACCTCGGCATGTCCTGTAGGCTGCTGTATACATCCAAGATGTATTGAGTACTGTTTATAAGTACCGCGCTCTAACCGACTGAGCTACTGGGGCAGATGAAAACTTATTTTAAATATAGATATTTTTTATTGATGAAAGTATTGACTTATTTCTTCTGTTTGAAAACAGTAAATTTATTGACAAGTTGTTGCAGTCAAGGCATTTACACAGTGGAGCATAGATTTGTAAAACTTATATTGATTATTTTACAGGCAAACTGTTCAAACCATGGTGGACATATTGTGACAATAAATAAGCCAAAATGATCTGCTTCACTTTTGTGGAAAGTTAAATAGAAGATTTGGTAAAATTTTCAAAATTTACAGGAAATAAAAATGCTGTTTACTACTTACTGATCCCATAGAAGTTAAAGAAATTATTGACATTGTCTTAAGTGCAAATAAACAAGGTATTCAAACTTAATTCTGACTGTTGATTGGAACATAAAACCCCAACTTTAACCTTTGACCAACTTAATTATGTGATCATCTGTTCTTGTATTATCACTGGTGTGTAGAGGCCAATGAATCAGATGTTAAAATCTAATACATTATCTGACCTAGCAGTTAGCATGTTTGGCATCAAGTCACAGACTATCGTCAGTATGTGGATTCAGAATGCTGAGGGCCTGTCCCAATATCACCCTGACTGTTAATTAATTAATTAATTTGGGGTTTGACATTGCTTTCAACACTGTACAGGTCATATCACAATGGGTAGTTGGAAGGGCAGAGGAAACCAGTACATACAGTTTGTCAGAGTTCTGTATTGTAAACTGCCGACCAACAGCAAGCAACTACCAGCTTTCCCACTTGAGGCCATACCGCGAACCAAACCCCCGGCCTCAGAGGTGGGAGGTGAGAGTTTTACCACTCTGCCACCGTGGCCCCATCCCTTGGCTGTTAAATGGGATGTAAACCCCAACTTTTCTCTTTCTTTTGGTGCAATAAAATTATCTTGTTACTTTGGGGGTAATGTCAATCACAAAGCTAATGTCTTAAAACACATAAAAAATACAATGTTTGACAATTTGGGATTTTTTTGTATCTCTATTAGGATTTGTATTTTTTACCCAAATTTCATGCACTGCTTTGCTTTAGAGTAAATAAGACAGCAGACAGAAGAAGCGACAAATACATGCACCCAAAATATAACCTCCTTTTGGGGACAACAATAATAACATTAAAAAAACTATGCCCCAGGTGAGGCTCGAACTCACGACCTCGGCATGTCTTGTAGGCTGCTGTATACATCCAAGATGTATTGAGTACTGTTTATAAGTACCGCGCTCTAACCGACTGAGCTACTGGGGCAGATGAAAACTTAATTTAAATATAGATATTTTTTATTGATGAAAGTATTGACTTATTTCTTCTGTTTGAAAACAGTAAATTTATTGACAAGTTGTTGCAGTCAAGGCATTTACACAGTGGAGCATAGATTTGTAAAACTTATATTGATTATTTTACAGGCAAACTGTTCAAACCATGGTGGGCATATTGTGACAATAAATAAGCCAAAATGATCTGCTTCACTTTTGTGGAAAGTTAAATAGAAGATTTGGTAAAATTTTCAAAATTTACAGGAAATAAAAATGCTGTTTACTACTTACTGATCCCATAGAAGTTAAAGAAATTATTGACATTGTCTTTAGTGCAAATAAACAAGGTATTCAAACTTAATTCTGACTGTTGATTGGAACATAAAACCCCAACTTTAACCTTTGACCAACTTAATTATGTGATCATCTGTTCTTGTATTATCACTGGTGTGTAGAGGCCAATGAATCAGATGTTAAAATCTAATACATTATCTGACCTAGCAGTTAGCATGTTTGGCATCAAGTCACAGACTATCGTCAGTATGTGGATTCAGAATGCTGAGGGCCTGTCCCAATATCACCCTGACTGTTAATTAATTAATTAATTTGGGGTTTTACATTGCTTTCAACACTGTACAGGTCATATCACAATGGGTAGTTTGAAGGGCAGAGGAAACCAGTACATACATTTTGTCAGAGTTCTGTATTGTAAACTGCCGACCAACAGCAAGCAACTACCAGCTTTCCCACTTGAGGCCATACCGCGAACCAAACCCCCGGCCTCAGAGGTGGGAGGTGAGAGTTTTACCACTCTGCCACCGTGGCCCCATCCCTTGGCTGTTAAATGGGATGTAAACCCCAACTTTTCTCTTTCTTTTGGTGCAATAAAATTATCTTGTTACTTTGGGGGTAATGTCAATCACAAAGCTAATGTCTTAAAACACATAAAAAATACAATGTTTGACAATTTGGAATTTTTTTGTATCTCTATTAGGATTTGTATTTTTTACCCAAATTTCATGCACTGCTTTGCTTTAGAGTAAATAAGACAGCAGACAGAAGAAGTGACAAATACATGCACCCAAAATATAACCTCCTTTTGGGGACAACAATAATAACATTAAAAAAAAAATGCCCCAGGTGAGGCTCGAACTCACGACCTCGGCATGTCTTGTAGGCTGCTGTATACATCCAAGATGTATTGAGTACTGTTTATAAGTACCGCGCTCTAACCGACTGAGCTACAGGGGCAGATGAAAACTTATTTTAAATATAGATATTTTTTATTGATGAAAGTATTGACTTATTTCTTCTGTTTGAAAACAGTAAATTTATTGACAAGTTGTTGCAGTCAAGGCATTTACACAGTGGAGCATAGATTTGTAAAACTTATATTGATTATTTTACAGGCAAACTGTTCAAACCATGGCGGGGATATTGTGACAATAAATGAGCCAAAATGATCTGCTTCACTTTTGTGGAAAGTTAAATAGAAGATTTGGTGAAATTTTTAAAATTTACAGGAAATAGAAATGCTGTTTACTACTTACTGATCACATAGAAGTTAAAGAACTTATTGATACTGTCTTCAGTGCAAATAAACAAGATATTCAAACTTAATTCTCACTGTTGATTTGGAGCTAAAACCCCAACTTTAACCTTTGACCAACTTAATTATGTGATCATCTGTTCTTGTATTATCACTGGTGTGTAGAGACCAATGAATCAGATGTTAAAATCTAATACATTATCTGACATAGCAGTTAGCATGTTTGGCATCAAGTCACAGACTATCGTCAGTATGTGGATTCAGAATGCTGAGGGCCTGTCCCAATATCACCCTGACTGTTAAATGTGATGTAAACCCCAACTTTTCTCTTTCTTTTGGTGCAATAAAATCATCTTGATGTTAGAGGGTCACAAATCATAAACATTTTTAGATTCTTTCCGTCATTATGTACCACCTCTTTGGAACTTTTTACCCTTCTATATAAGAAGTAGCCCGTCTGTCACATCCTTCAGGAAACATCTCAGAACTCACCTGTTTAACTCTAGCTTCCCCATTTAGCATCCTTTCCTCTGGTCAAATCCCTAACGCAGGATTACTGACCTTGACCGCCCCTCAACTATCCTAATGATAAATAATTTTCTGGGCTTAGTGCACCGAGCTTCCCATTGTAGGAAGCTTAAACCTAGTGAATGGTTTAAATCATAATATAAATTCTATGATTAATAGAACGTGTGTTTCATATGTAAGTCCTTTGCTGAATGTAGCTTACTGAGAATAATAGATTTTAATATGAGCTCACTATGTCTGTAATTATCCATCACAAACGATAATTGGTCTGAATAAGGGGAGATACAGAGCATGACATTTTTATGCATAACCAAACGCCACGTTCTTTGGATAATTAGCCTAATAAACTTGTCAACATGTATCATTTATCCAGATGAACAATATTATACTCATGCTACACACTAGTGTAATATAGTTATCTTCAATTGTGATATACTCTTAATTTGGGAAGTTTTGCTATTATTATACCTGCTAAGTTTTTAAGTGTGAGCTCTATTGAGGCTTGCCCTTCTAGAGATCACTTTCTTTGGGTTTTTTTTGTCACTGCATGTTACGGTCACAGGGCAAGCACGATAGCAGTTAGCAGCCACTTGCAACAGGAAAAGACAAAATGTTTAGCTTAAGAAATTAATTTAACAATTAAAAGACTGATTACAGTCAACTGGTATGTTCTCAATAGTACACACAATGATACAATAATGAAACCAATCTGACCTGACCACTGTAACTGATAGTTATGTTTGTCTACTGTATCCAGCAATCTGTCCTGTGATCCGTCCTGTGATCTGTTCAATGTTTGATAACATGAAATGTCCTTATCCTGTTATCCTCTTGATATCCAATCACACAAAATGTCTGTACAGAGATATTCAGAGAGTTTGCACAACTGTACTGTCTGCTCCAAGATATGGATTATGTCCAGAATGCAGTAAATCCACTCTCTGTTATATGAATGCACAATATCCGAAGTACAGCAAATCTATCCAGACAATGTATCCAATTCACTCCAGTAAAAGTTCACAACAACACAAGTAGTTTATATCCACTTGATATTAGTTCTAAGACACAAGTAGCCATCCTTATAGCAAGCCAATACTAAGTTCATGTTTGGCCAGATGTACAGTCCTTATATATACTTATAGAAATGTCTAGAATGTGACAGAACTAACTTGAACATATCACCTGTCACCAGAAGCAGTGAGGAAGTTCTAGAAACCAGTTTAAATGGGGTTTTCCCGAATCTATTAATATAACCACTGAGATTATTGTAGCGTAGAAGGATTTTCTCTGTCAAAAATAGATCAATAACCATCAGTACCACATAACATAAAAGTCAATAACTGCCTTACTTTAAATGTTAACACACAGATATAAAGCTTAGATTAGATAATGCACTGGCACAGTGCCTATATATGTAACACTGCACTTTCATGAGAATTGGTGTAGTGTGATGAAGTGATGAGTACCCGTCTTTTCACTGAAGTTAAGCAGCAGTGGCGTACGTTAGTACTTGTATGGGTGACCGTCTGAGTTCTAGACCAGCTATGTGATGTGTCTGAGTCACAAGTTGTTTTTTCTCCAGACGTTCATCAGTTCTAGTGCATTATTTGTGTCTCTGATGACTTCGCAGCTCACGCATGTAGACTGAAACACTTTTCAGCCTTGTTTAAATAGGGTTCACACCCTGTTTTTTAAGGTTGGGGTCATCCTGCAAATGGAAATATTCAGTTCTTGAAACTAGTGGTGTTTTTATTGATTTTTGGGAAAGTTTTCTGAGAAATGCTGTCGATTGCACTTGTGTTCCTTAACTTGCAAGTTTTCTTGAATTTTGTGGTGTCATATGGAAGGCATATGGACATTTATTTCCGTTTCTTGTGGATGGCTCCAAAAATAATTTTTATCTTAGTAACTGTTCTTTTAGCAAATGGATTTAAATGAAACATGATGTATATTATACTTATTCACAAGAAAACACTTTCACAAATTTTATATATTCCATTTTGACATTCCTCGACAAAATTAGAAGAAACCAGTTCATAAAACAACCACAAACTTTACAAAATCTGACATGAAACCATTCAAATAATCTTATATTGTACAACATACAAAGATAATCTTATATTGTACAGCATACAAAGATAATGCTGTTCAGAATTTGTCATTTGGTTTTTATTAGTACCAAATTTGTTCACACATTTGTTCAAAAACTTTGATATTATTCAGATTTCATATGGATTTTAATCGGTTCAGGAATGCTTTGGAAAAAAACCTACACGTCCCAATGATCTTTGTCCTATCATCTTGTTTGCTTTGCTTGATAATTTAAAACCCAGTGGTGGATTCTGGTGCCCTTCCAAAATACATCCATTGTATTTAAAGTAACCTCAAATCATTTTTTAAAGGAGCATATATTAACTGTACAGTTACATGTGGTCCAGTGACAAACACACTCGCCTAGGTAAACAAAAGACTTTGGTTTAGTCCCAGGTACAGGCAGATACATAGTGACTCAGATGACCACTTAAAATAGTGGCTGTCTGTCATTTGTTCCTATCATCAGTGGCAGACTAAAGAACCCCAGTTACATCTATAAATGGTTATACCTGAGTGTCTTTCAATTACGGAAATGTCAGTTACAAGAAAGCTTGGACTGTTTTTATGCAGTCATGAGGGGTCAGTTTGGGTCCTCTAGTAAAGCAAATATTGTGGTGAACATCAATATGCAATACAGAAGCTTTCTTAAAGTACATTGAAAGATAGGTGCCTACCTTAAGGTTGAGAGTCATGTTTGTATATGTGGCTAGTTTTAAGTTATAAGGTTATAAGTTTTAAGGATAGGTGCCTACCTTAAGGTTGAGAGTCATGTTTGTATATGTGGCTAGTTTTAAGTTATAACAAACAATAATCATGTTTTCCATGTGACATAACATAAATATAGTTTAACTAAAAAGATCAAAACAATGGTACAATATTAAAAACAAAGTGCTTTAAAAGTGAAGAAGCATTTCTTTCAGAATAACAAGTGACATCTACACTTCTTCATCACACTTACTACAGTTGAAGAAGGTACAGATTCAATATCAAACATGAACACCAGTGGTCTAGTGGCTTGTAGTGCATTTAATTACTTCACCTCAGTGGTCAGAGGTTGAAATCCAACATATACCAATATGAGGGCTGCACTAAAAGTCTACTCTAATATGACATTAGAATGTTTAAGATACAGGTGCCCATTACAAGGTGTACGCCAAGCCTAACACCTGACGTCATCTTTCCCGTTTTGATGAAGTTCTAAACTTCAAGCTACAAGTATAGGAAATGAAAAAAATTCTAGATGTTGACAGAAAACTTGTATGTGCAACATCAGTTTTTAGCTTCTTCTAAAGACCAGTTTCTTTTCAGTCTTTTTTGAGAAAGTTTATGGTATCACAATTTTACTATTGAACTTCCAGTTTCATGGTGTTATGCTGCTATTGTAGATATCAGTTGTGGTGTTACATGCTGGCATCACACCTGCAGGAGCAACAGCAAACTGGACCATGATGATGAAGTATGATACTAGGACACCAAAAATCTGAAATATATCACTGTAACACATGTAACAAAAGTGTGTCTAAGCGCTTGACATATTTATAGAAGATCATACGTTTGAAAACACCTTACCAGCATTCATTCCCCAATCGCACTAGAAGTGGTATTGCTTGTATTTATCAACGTTTTGCTTAACTCCCCATTTCTCCATGTATTTCCACACTTCTATCAGTGAAGACTGCCTACAGTCGCATTCTTTGAATTCTTTGGCCATGCTTACAGAAATTTAAAAATGTTCAAAATCCCATTCAACAGCCAGGTTTTGTAGGAGTCAAACTTGCACAAAGGTGACAGCCAGGGAAATTACCACACTTGTGAACTCTTGGCCGCTGAGGACCTCTTTAAAACTGTTCAAACTTTCTGCCTACCACATGTGGTATCAAAGTCTGTAGGGTGACTGCAACTGCAGGGTGACCTATCATTTCAGTTCTCCTGCCACCTTGGCCATTCACTACATCAATCATCCACTTTGTGGAGAAGCATTTTATTTAGAATAACAAGTGATTCCAGTTCACTTTGACAAAAGAGTCTCTGGTATCACCTATGGTGATCTTTACCTAGTCTGGTTGTCGAAACGCTTTTCTCTTTAAAGTCACTGGTGACCAGAAAACAAAGCATGCAGAATAGTCATATCTAATTGTTGTGAAATTGTAACTTCGCTTGTTTAATTAAAAATACGTAAAGTATTCATATATAGTTTTATATAGCTTTAAGTAGTGTTTGTATGTATATAAGGAATTGTAACATGATACATTCAAATAATACTTTATTTGGCAATTTACTTAAAAGTATTTTCGAGTGATTGCAAGAGATTTACAACACCTAAACTAAGGCATACATTGTATAACATACAAAAATAAGTTATATTTAATTTGTCAGTACTGTTACTATGCGCAAATAACAATGCCAGTGGTCCAAAATGGTGAAAATTACCAGGCCCTCTTAGCATAGAAAAGTAGCCCAGGAACCTGACTGAATTCTGATTCTCTTCTGCAGCAAAATGTAGCTAGAGGTGTGTAACCCGATTTCACAGTAGGTACCATATTTAGCTTATCTTTTTAGCTGCTATCTATAACTGCACGAAACTTTGATTGTTGTGCGATTCGGATTTTATCATATATCCATGCGCTATAAATCTTGATACTGTGTACATTTTATATACTGTTTATTGCACAAAAATATGAAATTGAACTAATGCATAATTTTGATTATCCAACTATATTTTACAGCACAAAATGACTATACATGTTGACATAACATAGAAAACCATTCTCTCGTCTCACTGGTGTTCAGTGGTGTCGGCTTGCTATGCTTTAGGATTCTGATTTCTTTCCTTCTTGTTTAAAGGTTTTAGCTCCTTAGAGTCTGTCATATGATATCGATTAAGTGCTATAAAAGTACTCATTACATTGCATGATTTACAATTTACATGGTTTTGGTATAAATATGTATAATTAACTTGGGACTGATTGAAGGTTAAAGAACATGTGGCAGCTCTTTCTTATCTTATACATTTTACATGAACATATCTACTCACAGTAAAGATGGCCTCTTTATCAATTTATACATCAACATAAGGAGAGATTTGCTTACATTTAAGATTGTCTGTTTGTCAATAACAAGAAGCTTCATTGCAGTCAAGCCAATCTAAGATGTAGACAGACGAATTATGAAGGCCTGCAGCTGAAAATATGCCCAAGGGAAGAGAACACATTTGAAAAGAATTCTACAATATGCTTCATCAAACTTCAGAGTACTATGACACAATGTGTAATGCGGTTTGGTAACACACATTAAAATGTTAAAAACAAATAACACAAGTAATTTTGAACACTTACCTGAGCGATCTGATTTGCGTTCAGTTTGATTATGTTGACCCGGTGAAGAGAATTAAGGGCCTCATGAGCCTGCAAACGGTGAAATTTGTATAAACAGTAGTATCAGTGAAGTTTAGATACTATAAGTATTGTCTTGTCATACAATAGACACAGAATTTACTGGTCTCATTGAAGATAACATAAAAGAAATGTTTACATTTATATGTGATGAGTAGGTAAAATTATTGTCATTCATTCTTTTTTGTGTTTCTTAATATGGCATAATCTTCCTTTAATCTCTACTTTACCTTATACAGGTACCCCGATCACCGTTCGCAAAAACAACAATAAAGATTTGTGTTGTGAATTTATACTCAAAGTGCTATTTGACTGCACAGGTACAGTTCAAGTGTTGTTTGGAAACAAAAAGATTTCATTTTTCGTTTTCATTTTCAGTAATTTCTAACCTAAATGCAAGAAAAATTGAGGCTAAAGTCAGGAACAAGGGATCATAACTTTAACTATTCCAAAGTATGGGGCTGAAAACTCTGAATGGGTTGTTTTGGGCCAAAAAGGCCATTTTTCTGCATATATCTGTTACTTCATCTGTCACTTACTGAGACTATTGGCCCAGTCCAGCATGTTAGAACTGTGGTGATCCTGATTATAGTTTTGACATTATGAATGTCAATTTTAATTCTAATTGGATTTTTGTAGTGCTTAATCTCCCCATACAAGAGGACTCTAAGGTGCAACAAAACCAAAAAAAAAGCGGTTGACCAAATTTCAGTATCCTGAGACAGAAGAGGGGGGAAGCACCATGGAGAATGCCAGGGATGATCCAGGCTAAGATGGGTATGCTTTGGTATACAGCTAAGTTTTAAGCTGCTTTTCGAAAGAGGTTAGGGAGGGAGAAGCACAAATCTCATCTGGAAGAGCATTCCAAACAGTGGGAGCATCAAAAGCAAAACTATTAACAAACTGTTTGACATATTTATGAACAGAAGGGCAGAGCTTCGGAATGACAAGGAAATTGCCATAATTTTGACTGAGCCTGGTACTGTATGAACTGCTGTAGGATGAAAGATATGGAGCAAAATACCTAGGAAAACCTGTGTGATGAAACGTGTAAACAAGCATGGCTGTCTTAAACACCGTGCGCTGTTCAAAAGGAAAAGAATGCAATTTCTTAAGCACAGGAGTTATACTGGTGTATCGACTGGTGTTTGATACAATTCTGGTTGCACTATTTTGGATGCACTGTAATTTAAGTATTTTGAAGTTGGAGAGGCACCTGAAAAGTGAGTTACAGTAATCCAACCAACTACTAACAACAGCGGACTGCCTAGGATTTCAAATGGCAAACATGCTTTCAACTTGTCCCTCTGTCTCTTCGAACCAAAGGTGATAAACTCAGTCTTGTTAGGATTCAATTTGAGCTGACTAGTGGACATCCACTCTTTAACATCATTAAGCACCTGACCAGCTGTTCAAAGGCAGCAAATGCATTCTTCTGGGATAAATGCTCATAAATTTGGCTGCCATCTGTATAAAAATGAAACTTTATTCCTTTGTGTTTACTGATAATCAAACTGAGGGGGTGGTGAACAGTGAGTACAACAAAGGCTCCCAGGACAGAACCTTGGGGGACTCCAAATAGGAGTTTGCAAACACCTGACAAAGTAGAACCAGTTTTTATTGACCGTTAACGGTCTGTTAGGTAGGAAGTGAACCATTTCAGAACAGAGCCACTGACACCAAACCAAATACAGAGGCAACTGAGAAGAGTGGTATCAAATAAAATATTAGTACACATATTTTCTTGATTTGTTTGTTTCCTTTTCAATTGGAAACAATTAAAAATATTACAGTAGAATGGTGAAGCTACCACCACTTACCTTGCTGTTCACCTATGCTGAACCTATACAGACCATTCCATACAAAAACATTGAAAAGAGAGTCCAGAAAATGTTTATTACAAACATTACCAATCCCCCATTGTTGTCTTTGTTGAACCAAATAATAGTGTACATCTCAAGACAGAGAGTCACAATGGATGAAGCTATGATTACTCCAGTAAATGGATGAAGATGCCCAAGTTCTTGCCATGATATATTTCTTTCCTGTTCACAGAGTGCCTCAGTCTTTCATTGAAAAGATTAAATTCACTGCATAAGATCTTACAGACTGCAAAATGAAGGATCATCATTCCAAACCGTGCTGCACACTGATACACAGAAAATATTAATTCATAAACAACATAGATAATCACGTACTGGTCAGACAATTGCACAGGATATATTGTCACATCAAATATAGCCGAGAAAAGTATGTTATATGTAACTCCTGCTACACACACCAAAACCACTGACCAAAGCATGATACAATATACACAGGCAGATCTTCTTTAATGATGTGTGCTGACAGTTTTATTTTCCTTGAAGTAAAGCAGCTTGTCACATCCCATAAAGAAACTCAGGAAACAACTCGAAAGATGCGAAGCCCGCAGAAAAAAAATAAAACTCACACACACAGTATTCACAGTGACCATTAAGATAATCAGAGTTTCTGTATATAGCCTTTGTACAAGTATAACAAAAGTGTTCTTGATTGTATTGCAAAATATGATTACTGCCAGCACTTGGGCACAGCATTGGGATGGGTATATCAGTACTTTCTTATTATCTGTAAGATCTTTCTTATGGTCACAGCATCCTGCACTTGTACAAGAGTTACCTGGGTGAGTTATACCATAATCTTTCTTATGGAACAATCCAGCAAGTTTCAAACTGAAGAAGTAAGGTTGCAGTGCTTTGAACACAGGTGATGATGTGTAACTTCCACTCAAACTATTGCTGTTGCTGAAGCTTTGACTGAAGTTATCGAAATGATCTTCAAGATCTTCTGCAGCTTTCGGCATTTCTGTAGAATTAATATCTAGTAAAAATATCCTCAAATAGTTTAATTGTTCAAACATTAGTTACTCATTAAGAAATATTTATTAATTATAATGCATGAAAGTAGTTATATTTCTCAAGTGGTATCAATCTACTCTTCATTAGTGACATATATTACAAAACTACATGATTACTTTTCCCGTGTTAAACCATATTCCTTAATGGGTAAAATAACCTGACACATTGTTTACAGATGCTTTTCACAGAGACATAGAATTTCTATGGCTTTTATTTTCATTGATTTCTAGAAATCTACTAATGGTGTCATGCAAATTCCATTGTGACATCCATTTGGCTTTTGCTGTATTTACTTTAAGGTTCCTCTGAAAATGTATTTTAAAAAAAATATTTGGTTACCATTTTAAAGGCATTAATGCAGCATTATTATTTTTTTTTATTTTGCTGACAACTGCTTGGTGCTTATGTTATCCCCAAATTGGGTTAAATTTTTTGACAAACATTAGATTTTCATTTGTCGTGCTGGAAAATCCAATTTACAACTATTTGTCTTGCAGGGATTTTACCATGTTACTATTTTCCATATCTATTCAATACCTGGGAGGGAAATTATTATAATTTATTTCTGCTGTTAACTGCAAGTTAAACATTCTTTTAGGTTTAGACCGGGTGGTATAACATTTTGGCATATTATTAATTGGGAACTAATTTAATTTTACAGGGTCTCATGAATATTCATGAAGTATGATTAGGCAGCATGCATTGTAAAAATATCCTAATAAAACTTAAATTGACAATGTGGATAGTGCATTTTATGGTTGATACTATTTTAAATATTCCTCTGCCACATCTCACAGTACTGTCCAAGTAAGCCTTGGACTTGAACATTGCATTTTAAATTACATTCCCCCTGTCCCAGGACGACAAATGAAACACACACAGCAGAGCATTAATTTTATTTACATGCATCTAATACTAATATATATTTATAGGTTGCATAATGATATATATGTAAAACTATCACTACTATTACTTTCCATTGTCCAATACACAAGATTAACTTACTCAATGTTTACATACATTACACACATAGTGAGACATTAATTGATGATATATTGTAAATAATCAGACAACATAATACAACACAAAATTAGTTTATCAAATGTAAATGTTGTGTAAAGGAACCAAAATGATGTACAGTTATCACAGTTACTGCTCCCTACCCCAGTTAAGTCAGTGGGTCAACTCAAACTTGACCTCTGAGCGATCCTTATGCTTATTCAATGTCTCAAAGCCCAACTAGGAGTAGGAAGCATTTATGATTCTAGAAAAAGATTATGCAATATCCCCACTTCATGTTTCATCTTGTTGTATGTATATCCAGACACAGAAGTCCAGGAGCCATGCAATTTGATGGATTGTATTGGAACATACGAGTTATATGCAAGCATGGCCCCTGAGCATCTGAACCTGCGAAAGATAAAGAATAAGGGTGCATATCCCACTTAACATTGACTTTTGACAACACTTTCCGGAGCTGCGATTCAGTGACCATTTTGAAGCCATTTCTGGTAATTTTAGGAATAATGGGTCGTTTTTGTCCGGAGTGTATTTTGCAAGCGCAACCTTCAAAGGCAAGACTGGACACAATACAGAGGGGTGCAGCTTAGGCAATATGACCTTATGTGCTCTGTCCCTAGTTTTTGACCATTTCAAAGTGAGCTTCATCTTGTTTTTCTTAAACTCAAAATCAGATGGGCTGAAGCGACGGGTATTGTCAAATTGCACATAGGAATGTGGAACCATGTTTGAAATATGTTAGAAGCCAAAGAAAGCCATTTATAAAATGGCCTTGAAAGTATAACCAGAAGGAATGTGGTCACAAAAGCAGACTAACTTTTCAAAGCTTTTCAAAGACATTATATTTCTGGTGGTGGGACACAGTGAACGATTGATTTTCATAGACTTTTTAAAATACTTTATTCTGGGGTGGTCTAGCTATGGGAACTGTAGGCCTAATAAAACAATGTTGGTTTTTACTGCCAACAGGTTGTTTGCTACCATGTATACACTGACTCCATTCTGGACCAAGAACTCCAAATAAGCCATAATGTGATCAATTGAGAGATCTGTTATATTAATACAACTACAGACACAGAAATCCACAAAATTACGAAAGAACAGTTCGTAACATCACTTTGCCTTGGGTCTAAAGGGAAGGTTGACCTGAAATAAAGTGCAACATATGTTATTACAAGCATTTATATATCTGGATCTATGTCCAGAACGTCATACTGAACATGCATTCATATGGTATTTCCAACATAAATTTGTCATTTGAATACCTGTTCCAGTTTATTTTGCCACCTGGACAGGAGGTCAGTCACAGAATAATGAGCGCCCAGAATGTGGGAGTACTTGACATTGATGTCACGCCTTGCCATCAACATCCAGATGTTGTGGGCACATGTGCCTAGAAACACATCTCGGGTTTTGCCAGAATTCAGGATCTGTACCACTGCTAGATTGTCACAGTATTTTTTGACCAACATCAATAAGGGTTAAACAGTTTCAGAGCAGCAAGTACATTGAGCATCTCGAGTTGAGTGATGGCCAAGTTTTTGTATTGTCTAATAATCGGGATATGATAGATCATGCTTCCCCCCCCCCCCCCCACACACACACACACACACACACGCCAAAAAGAAACGTGTTCATCTCTGTGACACCTCTGGCTGGTTAGTGGTGAAATAAGAAACGCCATTGTATTTTATGTACAAATTGCTCAAACCAGTGCAAGTCACAACAAAAGTCGTGGGTAAGTGTAATACTTTTCTTGTCACAGTTGTTTCTGAGGAGCTCAAGCATGCAATTGAGGAAAAACCGCGAAAGTTTCACACATTTGTGAATATATAGTAAGTTCCTAAGCAAAGACTGCAGTTGAATATTTGAGCTGAATTTATTGTGTTCCCATGCCAAAATTATGTCCATGATGTATTTTAATTTGCCTGAAGGAACAGCAATGGTGTGTTTTTTCGTATCAATCTCAATGCCTAAACATATGGCCTTGGTGACCAGCTGTACAAGTTTGTTCTCACTGATATCAAGACCAAGCTTGCGTAAGAGTGTCAAATAATGTTGATATGTGTGATGCTTGTAGCGCCAGTCCCCACAAAATCATCAACATAGTTAATGATCCCGAAGTTGTCATGATGCATAAGATAATGTAAAGTGCTTAGACGCTGGAAAGTTTGTGTCCCATGACAGGTCACAAATGGGAGACATGTATCAAAGAACATTGCATCATGCCACCTCAAGCCTAACAGATCACAGTCAATGGGATCGATTTTTATGTGACAAAATTCGCAACTTACATCAATTTTGTACAGCCAAGCACCCTCACTAATTTGTTTCAGGGCGTCAGTTATATGATCAACAGCCCGAAATGTTAAGTTGAAATCTGTTGACAGATAATATTTTTTGTCTATACCCAAATTGACTGAAGCATCTTTTGTAAAGTAAAGTTAAAATTTAGTGCTAGAACACCTTGGTGTTATGCAGCACCATTAGAATTAATAAATATATTAACTAAACAATACGTACAACATGAATAATTATACAAATAACATATCTGACTAGATACACATAGTAAAAAACAAAATCCAGTCAAGGCTAGTATTGCACTGTGATATTGATACCTCAATTTAGTCGCCTCTTTTGACACGCATTAAGCATCTTTTGGCCACAAGAGATCAATGATTAAGCGTCTTTTAGAAGAATTACTCTCATTATTCTCACGTGTCATGAATGGTGAGAAATGAGCATGACTGATTGGATGTTTGATGTTTTGCCTCTTCTTCAAGATATATATCTACAATTTCCGGGAACTGTGTTGCAGAGTTGAGTTTTTTGTCCTCCCAACATAAGTCGGAATCCCTATCAAAATCAAGGGAGAAGCAGTATGTTTATAACAACTGGACGTCCCAATAGTCTTTTAACTGTTCTTCCAACGCTCTCTGTTCAATTGGGATGCCACTGGTATTCTACAACCCATATAATTGTTTTTTCCACTACGCTTTATTCATTATGTAAGGTGACTGGACAAGTGACTGTGCTGTGGGTATTATTGGGATCTTGAGGAAGGACATAAACAGATAAAGGAACAAAACCGAATATGAACTTGCTCTGGTGTCGCCATTGACTAAAAACTTGACATTGTGTCTGATTCAGTATTGAATTAATTGATTTTGTACAGTGAATAGTGTTATCAAACTCGTCATCAATGACTCTTAAGTTATAAAAACCCTTGTGTTAACACTATCACAATTTCACATTTTTAGCACAGACACCCTTCACTCTAGGGTTTAAATTTGTTGTGACAATGTTTTCAGGACTTTTAAAAACACACTTGTGTATAGCTTGCATAAAACATTATTGAGATTCTTTGTCACTACACTGTTCATGGTCACTACTGCTGACCTCCTGTTCTACAGTTGGGCAGCACCTACTTCGTTTTTTTGTTGTTTTTTTGCTTTGACTTGACTACTTCTCCTGGCAGAGTGACAGTCTTTCTCTGCATGATTAAGAACTTTCCCCTGACTTGAACAGAACACACAGATGTGCCTGAGTTTTGCCACCGATTTCGTAATCCGCTGATAAAGTACATAAACCATTTTGATAATACCTACAGAACCAATGTTTATTGGTCCCTTCTTGGCCTTTGACCCATGTTTGCTTATTTACAGCTGGGTGTTTTGGGGCATGGGCCCGGCCTTAGCACTCTGCTTGGAGAAGTCAGTCACGTCCTCCATTAGATTTCCTAAGTATTGTAACATGCAGTCCCTGTTGTTTAAATTCTCTTCATCTAGCATATTTTTCATGAAACCTTGAACGAACTGAGTCAATGAGATTTCATCGTATGTTAAATGTTGCCTTTTTGTCTGCCTAATATGTGTTCATGTGGCCAGGCCACTTTTTGTTTAATGACAATGTCTACTGGACCCCCCCCCTTTCTATTTTAACTTTTCATTATTCCCATTATTTGAAACTTGTTCTCCACCCAATTTTGCAATACTTTGATCAATCTGCTCTTTGGATGTTCCTGGATGCTCTAATAACAATATGGGCTAAATCGGGAATTGACATGTCATGATCTGAAGTTTCTGAGCTATCATTTTTACCACAATGTTTTACAGACTTTGAAGCAGTACCTTACTTTGGTCCATTTTTCTTGATCATTGGCTTTGCTTCTTACACTGTAGCAACTTGACTTTCGATGACGTCCAGCCTGGTGTTGGCCTTTTTCAACTCTCTGAGTATCTGCATCTGGACGTTCACTCCACTCATCTCTCCCATCAAGTCACCCCCTCGTAGTTGCTTTGGTAGTTGTGACCTGGGGCAGAAGACCTCTAAGAATGCGACCATAGCTGTTTGGTGTAATGTTACGTAACCTGACTGAGAGTCCCCCCTTTTCACTGCATTATGTCCACTAGAGCTTGACATACTGTCCTGTTCATCCTGGCTTGCTTGTTTACAATTCTTGTCTGTAGGCGGGAAATGTTTGCTGTTCCAAGCCCAACATTTTAAAAATTTCCTATTGTTAAGTTAATTTATCAGTTCTGAAAATATATACACAAGGAACCTGTGTAACTGATCCTGACAATCACATCTGATCTTGGCTATGCAACTCGGAAAGATTAGAAAAGATATAGGGTAGACCGTCCCTTCATAGCCAGCCAAGAAAAGCATGAAGTTGTCTTCCAAACCAGTGAAGATCTATGTAGTGCAGACTGTCCACAGTTGTTCAGCATCCAAGTTAAAAGTCACATATATAAAATGGCAAAATATAAACTAAATTACCGTCACCTGTAAGATTAAAATATTAAAAGCAAGATAAAAAGTCTAAAATCAATTAATTTGTAGGGCTGAGATTCAACATGTCCGTGTTCACTCCCTTCAAGTTTAAGACTAATTGGCTTCGTCTACATAATAAATTAACCCCTGGGACGAGGGGATTGACAAGCGTGATGCCCTAACACCAATGATGAGCATCACACTTTCCAATCATGTTATTTTTCCCTCAAGTGGGGAGAGTGTAACTAGGTACAGTGAGAGACAGTTGTTAAGTTCTCGAACTTTATTTCTTTGATTACCAATGCCAAGGAGGTATTATTTTCATGACTATTTGTCTGTTTGTCCAAATGATTGCTATCAGGATTACACAAATACGACTGGTTGGAAATTTAACCCAAACAATCAGAAGACGGGTCTTAGTCCAACTATAAGATTGAATAAAAATTTTAAAGTGACCTGGATAACTATCCGCATGCAAAAAAAAAAAAAAAATCCAGATTTTTCCATTTACTTATTATTACGTCCCTTGGCGGAGGTCTGTGCTCTTCGAATGCTCTCATTCTATGTTCAACATACATGTCCTAAATCTGTATCTGAGATCCACTGACTTTAGAATATTAACATCTTATCAGATGGAAAACCAAAAGTAAAGTTCCAGCCAGAGTCTGGTCAGATCTAGAGCTCTGAGTTTCTGTGGAATTCCTTACTTTGTATTTTCTCCTTGAATTAGTCAATACATTCTCTGAGCTCCAACAAATGAAATGATTGGGATTGTATATTTTATTATATCAATATATACAACTGTGTATATGTGACTATTAAAAATATTTTATGGTTACAGTCATAATGTACACATATATGTATATACAGAAACACAGAATAGACAAATGGTAAAAAAATTAATATATAACTACTTATCAAAGTTCATAGTTACAGCTAAAAAGTCGGGGTTCAGTTCCTAGAGCCAGTCCAGGCTAAATCATAAGTCATGAATCAGAGACTTAGTCCTGGCTATTGTGCTTAAAATGTAGAATGGTGCATGTTTACTTTTTGCCATGTTCTACTTTAAACTGATTGGTTGAGAGCATTTCTTGGCTGGATAGAGAAGGAAGTACTGCCATTATTGCAAAAAGTTTTGGAAAAGCAACATGTGTTTTATGAAATTGAACTTTGGATTTTATATTACGTTTTTAGTGTTTTTAACCCGATGGACGTTTCCTCTAACAATTGTGGCTGCTGCTTCATGAGATTTTGAAAGAAACCCTCATGCTTTTGCTCGATGCAGTTATCCTTATTTATGCAGGGGGAATTGATTGAGCAATGACGTAACCTAGTCTGGCAAAGTCTCAGCATAAGGTGCTTCTTATATGTTTCAGATCCAACATACATTGACTTAATTTATATAGATAATATGCCAAAGATTTGAGTGTATTCTGACATTATGTTCAACAACAGTAACTGATATTTATACGTATAAAATATCAACAAGCAAGTGTTGCTGCTGAATTACTAAGTACATAAATAAACTCTCAGCACGATGGGAAAGCAGTTTCAATTGTGGGACTTGTGACAGTAAACATAAATGGCCAGGCCGAAAAAGAGTGAAGCAAAATAGCTGATAGTGATAGTATGAATGGTATGAACACTGATTTAAATGTATCAACAGCCAGTTTAGGGTCCAGGGTGTAGGTTTTTGTTACTGCTGCTGAGATGTCTATCAACTTTCCCATGTCACAAGAATTAAGAAATCTCAGTTCAAAAATGGAAGATATCCATCGGCTGGCAGCTACTGAGAAGCATCTACAACCACCTATTTCCAGAACAGCTGATGTCATGCCTACTACCTCTCAACCCAAGAAGAAGGCGTCAACACCACAGAAAGATAGTGATTCAGATTCACCAAACTCTGACATGATGCTGCCTACAAAAAATTCATTTGGAAAGATGCAAAAATACAAGAACTGGGGCTGTATTCACTAAACCTCCTATATTTTTAAGGTCCCTTTATTAAAGGAAGGTGAAAAATCTCCTTTGGTAAGGTGACCTTTAAAATGCTATTCACTAAACCTCCTTTATGGTTTCCTTACCAAAGGAGGCCTTAAATAAAGGATCCTTTATTAAAGGAGTGCATTCAGTCATCTGATTGGTTAAAAACGTTTGTTCATAAAGGCTCCTTTCTCTTTCCCTTACTTTTGTATTTTCTTCCTTCCATGTTTATTATTAGTATAAGATTAGTGTTCTGGTGTGTTTTCTATTGCAGTTTAAGATGAGATTTCATATTTTAAGAAATAAATAAATAACTTTTAAAGATTTTTATATTGCATACCACATTATCTACCATAGGCAAATACTATTTGACCCACATAAAGGGATATACGGAGGGGGATATATTTTATTTATATATCATTACAAAGGTTGTCTAATAGCACTTCTGCTCATGTTTGTTACATTAAAATCCATGCAGAAATGACTGAGATATTGCAGGTTAAAGATTGCAGTTTTTATATTCACTGGTGCCCATGCTTTTTGACATGCTTTTTCACATCCTGTCACTAAATATTCATACAATTTAACCCATAAATCGTACAAATGGTGGAAACTAAAAGTAAAACATCCCTCATCAGACATACGCTGAAAAAAAAAATATATCACTATAATGAAGATAAACAATAAAATAGTTATTCGGGAAGTTTTCCTATTGTGGTAATAGCCATTTTTCACACAGATATTGTGACACACGTCAAATATATTTTCATTGGGTTTGACGACATATTAACTGAATATCCCAAAAATTTCAAAGAAAGACGTATGGTGATATAAATGATGTAGTATGGACAAAAAAAGGTGCAAATGTCAAAACATTTCACAAATTACCTCAATTTTTACTTTAAAAATTAAACCACCAAAACTCTCCTTTATCATAAAGGTAGAGTCAAACACTTACCTTGAAAATTAAGGGAAAAAACCAAGGATTCCTGAGGAAGGTTAGTGAATATCAAAATTCAAGATTCCCTTGAAAGTTAAGGATTTCCTAGATTTTTAAGGTTTCCTTGAAAGTCAAGGAAAGAAAGTTAGGCTCCTTTGTTTGAGGGAAGTTTAATAAATACAAAAAACAAAGGAAGGGGCAAGAAATAAAGGAAATCCTTACTTTTTAAGGGATCCTTGGAATAAAGGAGGTTTAGTGAATACGGACCCAGATTCAAGTACGGCTGGAGGAGTTACAGAGATTGAACGAGACTGATACTCAAGGTTATTACAAAAGTGAGAGAACTATTAATGACAATGTAACAGTTAAATGTAAGATCCCGCTGCCACAAAACCAAATTTTGTCGGGCAAAAGGTTAGGCAAATAGGCAAAGGTTATCATATGACAATCTAAGTGTATTCCAGTGTGTTTCTAGTTTTTGCCTTAATAATGCAAGATGAAACAGATTTGGCAGTCAAAAACAAGATGCTCGAATAGATTTCTTTTGGTCGTCTGCCAAAGCTTTGCACACAGTTATCTTATGTCACATGGAAGACACTAAACTCACATGGCATTATACTGCAGCCATTTAGCTAAGATATCAAGCAGCCATTTAGCTTGCAGATATTTAGACCTCATTTCACAAGAAAATCCATAAGAAAGTGATAAGCTTTATCAATAGAGGAGGGGGGAAATAGATTAAATCATCTATCTAATCTTATGAAATGTAAACTATTGCTTTGCAGGTGCAATATCTTCCCCACAATGGGGAACTCAGTGTGCTAAGTTACCAAAAATATTAATCATTAAGATAGTCAAGGGGTAGTCAAGGGTGGTACTCCAGAGTTATGAGTGTGACCAAGGGGAAGGAGACTAAGTGGGGAAACTAGAGTTAAAGAGGTGAGTTTTCACATGTTTCTTGAAGGAAGTGACAGAGGGGCTGAAAAAATTCCAAAGAACAGTGCATAATGACAGAAGGAATTAGAAAAATGTTTGTGTGCCGTTTTAACCCACATAGACAATAAGAACTCTTAACATTTTCTGGTTTCCTGGTTTTCAGGGATCACCCAGACTATTCAACTGCACCAGCATATGCATATTAATATCACTCTGGGTAACAGAACCACTAGTATGAATGACATTGTGTGCAGGGCACTGTCCAACTAAAATATCCCCATCTCTAGTAACATGGTCTGAAAACTTGTGATCCCAATGATTGATCATATCTGGTATGTCAGTGTCTGACTCACTAGTAACTGTATGCGTAGAAAAAGAAACTTTTCCAGAGCTAAAGGTCTAATTGCCGCCATTAAGTCCTCATCACTAACAAGCTGGAGCCGTATAGGAATGCTTCTTTCTTCTCTTCCACCTCAGTATTGTTTCCCCCATCTCAATTTAAACTAAAAAAACTCACTGTGATCTGTTGCATTTTCAACGACAAAATGACAGAGTTGACTGACCAGAAGAAAGGACAGGGCCCTGCAACCAATAGAAAAATTTTATAACCTAAATAAACAACAAATATCTAAACAGTAAAGGTAGTGCACAAGGAATGGCACACCCAATGTGTAATAATATGTTGATTGTACCAAGGACGTTATCTATTTTTGCTGTGGTTGTTTGTCCAACCACAACAAAAGTAATCAACAGATCTCTATGGATTTTGGGGGATCAGGCATGGCCAGAGAAAGAAGTGATTATATTTTGGGAAAGATCTAGGTTTTATTCTGTTATCTCACCATAGTTTTTTTTGGCTAAGATTGCTTTGACCATCTAGTTTCAGTTAGTCCCAAATTTGATTGAGAAACACATCTCAGCTTTGAGGCAAAACACGTTACATTTGGGCCATGACTTATTACCCTATCATGATTTCGCCTCTATCAACATTATTTAAGGCATACACAATTTAGTATTGGGATATTCAAAACGTCCTGCACCCAATATATTGAAACCAAGCTAACCAAAGAATAGTATGAACTCACAGTCAAGTGACTTTCTAGGTCAGTAATCCATGGTTATGGGTGAACACGGATAAAATTAGGAAGGGGCGGGGGGGGGGGGCGGTGCTTAGTGGAAAAACGTAACTGAAAAAGGTAATGCATTCTAAAATATTTCATAAAATATGTTATGTAGGGGGTGGTTCTTACATAAAGAGGAAGATAAATTCATAAAGTTTGTGCATAATGGCTGAAACAACTTGAATTTAGTCCATCTGTGTCTAGTACTGCTAGTGGAGGTATGGACTGTATATTGTCACTGACGTAATACCAGTTGGTCTCGTTTTGTTTGTATTTGTTTCAGTTGTGGAGTAATGTGGGTAAAGAGGATTAATATGTGAAAACCTAAGAAGTACTAGATGTCGAAACTTAATTTGAAGAGGTGAGTCTTAACATGTTTTCTAAAAGGGACCTATTATTATTTAGCTATACTGGTTCGTCATGTTGTGATTATTTTATGTTATCCAATTTTGAAATGCACCCTGCTTTTTACTGGGAGCCAGTGGACCATTCCTCAGTATAGCCTTGGGGCAACCATTTTTGTAAAAAAACATTTGGTCATGCTGATCTGAATTTTGACCTGAATTCAAGAGCATTCCAATGGCAATACAGTGTTTTTATGTTAAAAAAAGTAGTTGCAATAACTTTATCATTGCTCTCCTATTTGTGTTATGAAATTATCAGTTTGATCATGTCAAGAAACCTGTCACAAATTAAAGGAGACAGATTCGTTACAAATTCCAATATTTTTCTAGGGAATATGTTGTTCTTTGTTAAACCCACTTACAGGATTAATTAAAACTAATTGAACCTCGGTTTACACTTGTAAATTGTGGAGTAATGTGGGGAAAGTAGGAAGATTCAGTTACTACTCCCCCTACATGTTTAAAGTTGCTATTGTTCAAGCGATGAAACAGTTCATTGATGTATTTTGAATAATCTCTGTATAATTACAGCCAGTAGATGTTGCAGCAGGAGCAGCAGTAGAGAACTGTACTATGACCACAAAATATGTGATCAAAAGACCAATGATCTGAAATACAGAAAAAGCAGCAATCAACCCTGTAAAATGGGTAAACTGTATACAATTTTTCTAAAATGTTTTCCAAATTTTTCTATTTTATCATAGCTTGGTCAATACATTATAGGAGGATAGGTAAAAAGCAAGTAAAATAGTCACCTTTAACTTAGCATGATACACTCCTGCAACTACTTGTTATTTTTTATCAGTACAATGTGTTAAAAGTATCACTAAATCAAAATCAATAAAAACATTGAAAAACATTTCCTTGTTTCTCTAACATTCTTTTTGCTGGAACTTGTAAACTCTACAGCATGAATGTTTACACATGAAAGGCATTTGTTGGCTAAAAATATTTAATATATTATTATTAAGCAATCACTAAAGAAATTGTTGGAAATATTTTTCAAACTATTATGTTCCTAGGCAATAAATGGACATTTTTAGTGTAACCCACTTTCGAAATCTGCCTGCAGTTAGCTTATTGCAACACATGGGATAAACTGAGGAAATATATTCATATGATTTTACTGGATTAAAAGGGTTCCACACATTTAGTTGTATTAAATATATGTATTGTACTATTGTAATATTTTCACTGTAACTACACAGCTTAACTAGATATTAAACTGTATCAAGTCAAGAAGGAGCTGTTCTTACCGTCAGGATAGTTGGCTTATCAATGACAAACATCTTCATAGTGGTCAGTCCTATCTGGCTAGAAGACACACGTGACTGGAACATCTTCAGCTGTGTAAACACATATATTGAGTGAATGGATAAACTGAAATACCACCAGAACAAGTGTTTATTTTGGAAGAAAAAACATAATTAACCTCAGACAAGGAGCTCTAATGTAATTGGCAGCGTTTGTTTATTTGCAAAATAACTCAAAAAGTTGTGAATGGATTTGTAGGACATTTTCGTCAAATGTACACAATGACACAAGGAACAGATGATTAAATTTTGGTGGTGGTGGATCACGGTCCAAATCCATAATTTAAAAAAAAAGTTTATCATTGCACTAATAAACCATATCAGAGATATTGAGCCTTACAGAAGGTCTGATATGTACGAGTATTTTTCTTGTTATAAGTGTTTTGTTATCTGGATACTATAAAATATGCATATAGATTTGATGTGTAATTTAAACAGCAATTGAACAATTAAAATTAATGCCATACAGCTTTGTTAAGTGCATTGTCATGAAGATTTGAAATTTTTCATATTTATACTGACCTGAGAAAATTCTGTTGGGGTTATATTTTCTAAGTTGAAGTCATACAACCAATCATTTATTGCGTGGGCCTGCAAAATAATGTTTTAAAAAGTATACAAATATTAATATTTCAGTCAATATAAAGGGTGTGGTAAACTATTACATTAAAAATGTACACATACATTTTAGATAATATTCCAAGCAAATTATGATAAAGTAGCTTTGCAAATTATAGTTCAAGGTAAAAACCTGATGCCCAGGTCACACAGTGGCGAGGGGGCTATGACAAATATGGCAAATGAGCTAGAAATCAAGGTGATTGCTATTTGCCAAGATTCACACAAAAGGCAACTGTAATCATATGGTTAAAAATTCCAAAATCTATGCTGTCGTGCCACCCTGTCTTGATGACGTCAAGACGTACAACTTTGTTAAGAATCTATGTTGTAGGAGTGAAGAACTTAACAGATCTTGCTACAAACCCTGCAATTGTTGAAGGTGAATCTACAAATGACAAAGAACTGACAATGTCATCTTGCAATATGCCAGCGACTAAACAGGAAAGTGTGGAGTAGGTGGACAATTCACTTCTAAGATAACTAATGCCCAGGTCACACTGTGGCGAGGCCACTACAAATTAACTGGCGAATAGGAAGATTTCCTGTGAATTAGAAATCGTGGTAGTTCGCCACAGAAAAGGTGGAAAAGTGTGGTCACGTGGTTAAAATTGGAAAAATCCACGAATTACTTCGATCCGGCTACCATGGGCTACTATCATCTTCATCTTGTGGAAGATCTTGGTACGATGTTCTCATCATCCAGTCAAGAACATCTTGTTTCTGTGAAGAACGTCGACGGACATGAAACAAAGTTCGTAGAAGTATGTACGAATTAATGTGAAGTGTTACGATTTCCGTGAGATATTCTTGCACTGAGCCACGACCATGGTGGAGGGTTGAGCGAGCTGTGACGAGCCCCCGACGAGGAGGAAGAACGTGCTGAGAAGAAGTGACGACCAATTCATGGATAATGCCAGTTCCTATATAAACAGCCTGGATCATCTGGATTCACTTCATTTCTCATCAGACGTCGGACAGTGTACATCAAAGGCTAAGAATCTACAGAGACTCAGATTATTGCAGCAACTGTATGAGGCTCATCGCTTAAATGTACAGAATCAGATTGTGATTGCACAGATACTGGTTGACAGACAGAGAAGGCGTCGACCAAGGCCCAGGAGGTATTGGGTGAAACCCTGGCTCTCCAGGAGGTTGGACTATGGACACTATGATCGTTTGATGAGGGAGCTGGAGGCTGAGGATGTGGTGTCTTTCAGAAATTTTGTCCGGATGGACCCAGCCATGTTCAGAGAGGTCTTGCAGAGGGTGGGGCCCAGAATTGAGAAATATGACACATGGTTCAGGAAGTCTATCAACCCTGGATGCAGACTTACAATCACACTTCGTTTCTTGGCCACTGGAGAGAAGTACAGGAGTCTGATGTTTGGCTTCGGGGTAGCACACAACACCATCTCAGTCATAGTAAGACAGACTTGTGAGGCCATCGTGGCAGAATATGGTGAGGAAGTCATGCAGTGTCCCCGTACCAGTGATGCATGGAAGCAGGTTGCTGCAGAATTTTCTTCCAGATGGAATTTCCATCACACCCTGGGGGCTATAGATGGCAAGCATGTGGCAATCAGGTGTCCTAAGAATGGTGGCTCACTCTATTTCAACTACAAGGACTTCCATTCCATAATACTTCTGGCTCTGGTGGATGCCAAGTACAAGTTCCTTTGGGTGGATGTTGGCACCAATGGATCCAGTTCTGATGCACAGCTCTTCAATGACTGTGATTTGCGCTCAGGCATTATTGATGGCACCTTGGATGTACCTGATGCAGAGCCATTGCCTGGTGATGACCGTGATATGCCATATTTTCTCATTGGGGATGATGCCTTCTCTCTGAGGACCTGGTTGATGAAGCCGTTTTGTGCCAGAGGACTTCCTGATGAGGAGAGGATCTATAACTACAGACTGTCTCGTGCCAGAAGGGTGGTGGAAAATGCGTTTGGCATCATGGCCAACAGATTTGGTTGTCTCCTCACCACCATGAGTCAGAATCCAGAGACTGTTACCTCTATTGTATTGGCCTGTTGCATGTTGCACAACATCATGAGACTGAGGTATCCAGGTATCCACCAGGGACTGGGTGATGAGGAGGATGACAACCACAGAGTTATCCCAGGACAGTGGAGGCAAGGTGCTTGTTTGCAGGACATTGAGGATGTGGCTGGTGGCAACAGGGATACACAGTTTGCCAAGAGACAGAGACTTTATTTGAAGCATTATTATAATGCTCCAGTAGGGGCCACGGCGTGGCAAAGAGGCATGATTTGAGACTTTCACATATGCCAAGGACATTTCTCAATAGTGACTGTATTGTGTTAATTATTTTTAGGATTCAGTGCTGCATCATTATCTGTGTTATATGGAAGAAATGGAAGATAAACAAATTTTAACATTGGCCACCTGTTAAAATTTGTTTATATTACATTTCTGCATTTCATTTGAAACTGTGAAACTTCCATAGTGAACCAATCACATTGGGTCATAACAGGTCTTGGTAACCACTGGACCACTTTTTTGGGATCCTTCATGTTAAGATGTGACACTTACTAAGTATTATGCCAATGTTTTTGAAACATGAGAAAAGCAAGCAAACAATTTATTCTTCCAACAAGGTCAAAAAGGACAAATCACAATAACATAGTAAGTGTACTTTTGAATAAAGAAATGCAGACACATTAGCTCACAGCTAAGGTTAACATACAACTGACAAGAACAGCTGCCAAAGTGAAACTTGTTATACATACCATTACTGACAGCTAAGGTTAACATACAACTGACAAGAACATCTGCCAAAGTGAAACTTGTTATGTATACCATTACTAACAGCTAAGGTTAACATACTACCCACAAGAACAGCTGTCAAAGTGAAACTTGTTACATATACCATTGATAACAGCTAAGGTTAACATACTACCCACAAGAAAAGCTGTCAAAGTGAAACCTGGTTTATAATAGTAATAATCATAGTAATACTTGAGCCAAACATAGCAAAACTACACAAATAAATTACTTTACACCCGTTTGATAATTACTTTTTACATCTCACCTAAATTACATCTTAAGTGTCTATAGACTTCATTTACTTATTGAGACAAAGTTATTACTAAACCTAAGAACCTTGAGAATCATCCTGATCAAGTAATGTCATAGGTGTCATGGGTGTTGAAGACACACTAGGAATACCTGCAAATGACGCATCTAAATTGGACAAATTTAGGTCTAACAGTCCTATTGTCCTTCCCTCGGTGTCTGTGATGACAAACTTGGTGGATGAAGTGCTAGATGATGAACCCACTGACTGTCCAGAGGTACTGGCCCCCGATGGTGTCTGGAAAATAACAGTGGTCTGGCTCTGGGTGTCGGACCCTTGAGGCAAAGGGGTAGAGGAGGCTAGAGCTGCGGGCCCAGGTGTGGGTGGTGGAGGCATTGTGTGATGGTGTACTGTTGCTGCTGCTGCGGCTGCTGGAACATAAGTTGCTGCTGCAGCTGCTGTTGCTGAACCTTCATCTGCTGCTGCATACTGTCCAGCTGCTTCTGCCTGTCGTCCAGCTGCTTCTGCCTATCATCCAGCTGCTTCTGCCTATCAAGCTCTTGCCGCTGGATGTCCCTCTGTGAAAGTAGCTTGGACTCCTTGATGGTCTGGTTGAGGAGGTCCATACTGCGCATCTGGTATGTGGGCCAGAGATTCTCGTGGATCTTCAACATGGCACTTGACATCCAGCCAGCCCAAGCAGTCCTGTCATTGGTCTGTGCCTCCATGGATGTCAAGAGTCTGTCCAGCCTGTCAGAGATCTGGGCACTGTTGTCGCTCTGCTCGCACATCTTGTCCAGGAGCTCTGACTCAGTGCTGGCACTTCTCCTTGTGGTTCTCCTGCCACTAGTCCCAGAGAGGCTGATACCTGGAAGAGGAGAGCTGCACACTCTGGGTTCACACAGTGATCCTGACTCCACAGGCTCATCTGCAAGATCCAAGTCGTGGATAGGTGTGAAGGCATGGTGGCAGTTGCAGAAGTAGCAGAGACCGATGAGGTGATGACAGAGGGAGTGGTGGTAGCAGATGCGCAGGTAGCAGAGGCTGAGGTGGCTGCGGCAGAGGCAGAGGCAGTTGTGGTGGAAGCTGGTTTCAACTGAAAGTACAGTAAAACAAAGACACATGGTAAGCATATAGTATATATGTTCAAGAAACAGTTCAGGTAGGTACTGTGAAGTAAGAAGTATGAACTTCTATGTCACTGCAGAAAACTTTACAGATTTTTGCAAAACATTAGTGTTACAGCTACAAACTTGTATCCATAGGTAGTCACAGTTTACAAGTCAAGAATACACAACGCAGCAAAAACATCAGGATATCCAGGTGAGTCAGACTGTGAGAATGTACTTACATTGCAGGACTGCCTGGAGGGGACTCTGGAGATGTGGTCATCCAGGAAGCTGAAAGACCTCAGGATCCAGGTGTCCCTGTCTGTGTTGCCCCGTCACCAGACTTCTTTGAGGTAAGCTTGCCATACCTTGTCCTCATCCCTTTGAACCAGATCTTCAGGTCGATAGCTGAAAAAGGAAGAGGAGACATGAACACATTAGGTAGGTTGTCAACGTAACAATGGGTTAAGTTTTAAACTGCTTCACATCTGTGGTGTCATCTGCAAATGGGTGAAGCCTAATACATCACATGATAACAGAGTACAGTTCAAAATAACATAAATTAACAGGATAAGTAAACATTCAACATAAGGCCATTTACACATTACTGTACACATAGTACCTCCATCACAATTTAAATTATTACCTGAAACTATGAAAAGGTTAAATCATAATGGTTAGTCTAACTCACCTTCCAGGCCCATGGCCCTGGCCTGGGTTGCCCAAGCAGCCTCCTTCCTGTCCGTGTCCCTGTACTCCTTCTTGGCCTTGTTATACATTTCTGGATGGTTCTTGAGTCACTCAGCCATCTCATCCTCTTGGCCATCTGCCATCCTAACCAGCTTCTTCTTCTTGAACCTCCCCTGGGACTGGCTGTCTTGGGTGGCCTCTTCCAAGTCATCTGTGTCTTCCAAGTGGCTGTATCCCCTGGGTCTGATGCTGAAGCTTGAGTGGCAGGCAGTTCATCTGGCTGTTCTGGCTGTTCAGGCTGTTCAGGCTCTTCCGATGCTTCAATAGGAGGCAGAGTGACCCTCTTCCTCTTTCCAAGTCCAGGTCTCTTCACCATATTTCTTGTATGAAATATATCCAAAAATTTATCCAAAGTTTGTCGATGTGTACGCATTGAAGAAAAATTCGCAAGTGATGACAATTGTTCGCGGGGCCCTGCTTTTATAGTCTCCAGCCAGTTCGCCGCGACCTACGAAGGTCGTAGTTGATTGGTAGCCAGTTCTTTGCATGCGCAGCCAGTTCGCCAATCACCAACGAACTACTGCAACATTCGCTTCTCATTGGCTGAGAGGAGTGACGAATATTTCCGGGGCCTCGTAGCATATTCTTCATGGGCGACGATGCATGGCTTCCCTGTTGCGAATATCGTTGTTTGTTCTTCGTCTTTCAGCTGACAATCTTCAAAGGAAAGTTGGCGAACAATGAAGAACAATGAAGAAGCCTGCTACGAAGTGGCGAATTGGGGTACGAGGGTGCTACGAAGTCGACGAACCCACCACCATCTGTGAAGAATTGCAAAGAACTGGACGAAGCGTGGTGATAGTTTTGAACAGTTTGAAACTGTCGCAGCCAGATGATGATCCATGGAGAATGTTGGAGAACAGTGAAGATGGACCAAGAATATGCTACCAACAAGGACGAATTGCAGGATCGCGCATATTCGCCACTAAACATCGCCACAGTGTGACCTGGGCATAAATCTTGCTGTATCCATTCAGAACGTACTGAAATTGTGCTGAAAATAATTCAGTAAACAAGCAAATTCATATAAATAACTGGCACCAGATCTAGATTTCATTCTTTCCTAGCTTTTCAACAGAATGCATTCATATAATATTTGGAAATTGCAAACCATTTACAGAGATTCCAACTTTTGCAGCAGATTCATGAGGTTCAGAGAGATGCCCAGGAACAAGACATATTTTTTAGCCAGAATTCTTATTGAGAGGCGCAGAAGACATGAACCTGGGCCCTGGAGGCATTGGATCATACCGTGGCTGGCAAGAATTTTAGCCTATGGTCAATATGACAGACTCATGGGGTAGCTGGAGAATGAAGATGTGGCAGCCTTCCATAATTTTGTTGAGTGGACCCTGCAATGTTTCATAAAGCTCTACAGACAGTGGGCTCAAGAATTGAAAAGTTTAACGCCTGGTACTGCAAATCCACCAACTCTGGTTACAGACTGGCCATCATACTTCACTTCCTAGCAACTGGTGACAGATACAGAAGCCTAATGTATGGGTTACCTATGGCGCACAACACCATTTCCTTGATTGTGCATCAGTGTTGTGGAGCCACTTTTGATGAGTACTTCAATGAATTTATGCGTTTCCTAAGGACAAGTAACCAGTGGAAAGCAGTAGCTGCAGAACTTTCAACATACCTTTTGGTCAATAGATTGCAAGCGTATGGATGTGCATGGGACAAGCATGAAATGTCCCTAGAATGGCAGGTCACTGTATTTCAAATACAAGGGGTTCCACCCGATCATTCTCTTTGTCCTTTGGATGCCAACAACAAGTTAATGTGGGTACCAATGGATCAAGTGCTCATGTGTAGATATTTAAAGAAATCAGGGCAGGCATCATCAATGGAACTCTACAAGTCCCTGTAGTTAAACCAATTTTGGATGGTGACCATGCCATGCCCACACAGATAATAATGCCTTTCAGCGCCCATGGCCTCCTGAATGACCAGAGAATATTCAACGAAAGACTTTCATGTGCATGCCGAGTTGTAGAGAATGCCTTTGGTGTTATGGCCAATAGGTTTTGCTACTTGCTCACCACCATGACTCAAAATGAAGACACTGTCGCTTCAGTAGTATTAGCCTGATTGTATTTTGCATAATATTATGTGGACTATTCAGGGGATATCCGGGTGTTCATCAAGGTATTGCGGATGATGAGGATGACAATCACAGGTTGGTGACTGGACAATTGAGACAGGGTGGTAACTCATAAGACATGAATGAGGTTACTGGGTTACTGGGGTTACTATTGGAAACAGGGACACTAAACTGGCTAAGAAGCAGAGACTGTATCTGAAACAATATTACAATGCACTTGAAGGTGCTACACCATAGCAAAATTATATAATTTGAAAGACTGATACATGCATGGACATTTTATGGACTTTATTTATTTCATTGGTTTCACCAGTATAATTGCATGTGAGATTGCTGTCATGAGCTGTCAAAAAGTTGTTAAATCAATATCAATGTGTTTAATAGAAATATTTTATGATTCTGTTGTAGTTACTTCATGCTTTATGATTGCTGACATGCATAATCTTACAAACTTCTGAATGTTGAAAGTCAAATCAAGATCTTAAATGTCATCTGAAACTTGGGTCTTACAAACTTCCGAATGTTGAAGGTCAAATCAAGATCTTAAAGGTCATCTGAAACTTTTGTCTTACAAACTTCCATATGTTGAAGGTAAAAGCTAGATCTTGAAGTCATCTGAATTTTTTTGCTCGTAATAATATTTTTAAACGTAGAGGCTCAACATCTAATGTGTAATGGCGTTGGTATTTGTCAACAAGTACTTAAATCCTGGTGCGAAACAGCTAAGGTCTAATGGCTTTGGTATTTGTCAATACGTATTAATGCCTGGAGTCAAACAGCTACAGTTTAATGGCTTTTTTATTTTTTCAACAAGTACTTAAGTCTAGTGTCAGACAGCTACGGTCCAATGACTTTGGAATTTGTCAACACATATTTAAAGCCAGGTGTCAAACAGCAAAGGTTGTATTCGTTATACTGTTGAAAAAGCATTCACATATCAGATTTGAAATATATCATATTTACATAATTTCAAGCCAGTTATAAAAGTTAGAAAAACAAGTTTAATATGTGTAGAAATATATCACCACAATTATAAATAAAAAGTAACAATCCATTTTCGACATAGTCACTATATAAAAGTATGAGAAAATGTCACTTAAATGAATACACATTCTACATTGCTCCTCCTGTGGCTGGGTTGAGGTGTCCTCCGGTCCTACCATGGCACACGGTGTAAGGGGGTGGCCAGCATAGAACTGATACCAGGATAAGAGGTATTTAAGTCTGATAGATAAAGGTCTTGAAATTTAATCACCTTTCTGTTACCATACATGAGCACATACTTCATGCCAGAATCGGTATTGCCTGTGGTTTTGGGTGTGGGTGTAGATAATGAAGGCTCTGGTTGTAGTGCCTGTGAGCTAGGATCAGCACAAACGGTCTGAAAACACAAATGTTGGCTGGCTAGAAGGTTGTGCTGGCTGTTGAAAGGTGACTTCTTGTGTCCACAGCTGTTCCATCTGTTTCTGTTATAGTTCCATTTGTCATTGCTGTATCTCCAAGTCCCACCGTCTTTGGTCCAACTGTCTCCCGCAGCTGAATAACTGCTTGCTGCTGTTCCATGTCATCCATAACTTTGGATTCACACAGGGCCTGATTCACCAGATCCATGCTTCATTGCTGGAAGCTGGGCCACACCTCATCTCGCATCTTGGTCATGGCGATAGTCACCCGGCCTCCAGTAGAGCGGATTCTAGCTGTGGCTTCTGTGGCTAGTTCTGCAGCCACTGGATGTTAATGGCCAGAGACAGATGGCTGTGGATGGGGTGTGCTGCACCCCCGAGTCTCCCCTAGGGAGTGACATTTAAGTGATCCTCCCAGGCCCAAATGTTGATGGAGTAACAGAGGTGATAGGGTAGAGGGCTGTTAACTACTGGCCACAAATGACGCAATTGGCTTCAACTGAAACACAAGAAAAATAATAAGTCACCAGTGATATTTTTTCACATGTATACATTAATATTGCAAAACTGCATGACATTGTATGCCCATACCTTTACTGGCAAAAAGAAATATCAAAATAGTAATCAACCATAAAACATTTCTTCATACTCAGACATTTTTAATCAGACATCAGACTATTTAACACTCAAACATTTGTAGATCATTAATTTTATCAAAACAAGTTGGAATATCCCAAAATGTTACAATTTCAAATAGCTATAAAGAGGAGTTACTTATTTGTGAGTGTATGCTTACAATGCAGGACTACCTGGAAGGGACCCAGCCAATGTGGTCCTCCAGGAAAGTAAAGGTGGTTAGAATCCAGGTGTCTCTGTCAGTGTGTTCTTGGAACACCTGATTCCTTGGAAGTCAGCTTTTCGTATTGTGTATGCATGCCCTTGAACCAGACTTTCAGATCAGAAGCTATGAAATACAAAAATAAGACAAAACTAAGTCTCACTTGTTACAGGTAGACTTCCTTTGAGGTAAAATTCATAGAAGTTCAGAAATTCAGAAGCTTTCAAAATTTTGGTGTGCTACTAAATAAGGTTGTACAGTCATCGGGACATGAAGATGTACCTTTAAGTTTAAAAGACTGAATCAAATAAAGATTAAAGAAACATACAAGACAATTATGTAGCACTTTCAGGTAAGTTCAGGAAAGTGCAAATCGTCATACTTTTTACATAAAACATCTGTATTTTTCAAAATCTTAACACGAATCATTCAGAAAATTCTTGATAGATAACCTTTTTCATCTTGAATGCAACATATGCAGTTTATATTAATTTTAATAACATTAACTTTTAAATGTAATCAGAAGAAAAGTTGTAAGCGCACCAGAAAAGTCCATGACACAGCCCTGAGCAGGCCAAAGGGCATCCTTCTTGTCCACATCTCTGTAGACACTCTTCCCGTTATTGTAGATCAGTGCATTTTCCTTCAAACATTCAGCCATAGCATCTTCTGGGGGATCTGTGAGCCTGACCATCTTTTTCTTTTTGGGTTCCTCAGACTGCTATGTTTGTTCCTGGCTATGTATGCCCAGCTCTGTCTCCTCAGACTGGGAGTCAGCATCTGGCAGGGCTGACTGTGTGCTGATTGCTGACTGTGTGCTGACTGCATGGTGTCTGATGACTCTGTCGTGCCTGATGACTGTGTGGTGGCTGATGACTGTATGGGGACTGATGGATGTGTGGTGACTGTAAGGCTCTCCTGTGTCAGGTTCCTGTGTTGACTCAGTTTCTGTAGTAGAATTAGTTTACTGTTCAGTCACTGGTGCTTCAGATTCCTCTGGCTGTGAGGGCCTCTTTTTCTTATGGAAGCCTGGTCTCTTCTCTATGATTATATTAGACGTGTCATAGTAGTGTGGGGAAATATGACTAGGGCTGAAGACAAAGGGAGAACAATGAGGAATCCACCAAGAACAATGAATTACTATTATTGGATATTCACTGGCAAACATCTCCACTGTATGACCTGGGTATAACATATTGTAATGGACAAAACCCCAATACCTTTGCTTGATGTAACACATGATTGTCATGCAGCCTCATGATATAATATCATACAGTCAAACATTGATGTTTAGTACATCTGTTTGATGTAACATTATGTAGTCAAACTTTTACATGTCTAACATTTGCAACATGTAGTTGAACTTTGACATTTAAAACATAAGCTTCACCATATACTCTGATTTTTACTTGTAAAATTGTGGAATGATTCAATATTACACAATGAGACTTTTTGGTTTAAAACATATACATGGTACAACACCATATGGTAAAAATTTATCTTTAAAACATCAGCACAATGCAACACCTTATTATCAAGTGCTTATGTCTGCTTAATGTGTCAAACGTTCACATTTGAAAAACTGGCATGATGCAACACTTTATTTTCAAATGTTTACATTGATAACATCTGCATGACACAACGCTATATAGGCATGCATGATGCAAAACATTATTTTTAAAAGTTTACATTTAACACATCTGCATGACACAACACTATATAGCCAAAAAGTAATAGAGCACCATTTCAGCATATGTAACTTAAGATAGATCTTTCCAAGTATAAACACATACTAAACACAGATTTAAAGTCTCTACAATGGGCAAAGGATTGTAATAATATAAACTCTGTATTTTTAGTTCAGTAATAAAAGTAAATAAAAGCTGAAATATGATTACCTGATGGTTTACTAGGGCTCCTCCAATACAGACAAATCCAAGCTTCAACAAGATAGACAGAGACCAAAGCAAGTGTACTGCAATCAAATACAAACTGCTGCGTACTTTTTCAAACCATATAAAACTATACATGTTGATGCATATTCCAACCATTGCAAACATTACAACACCAGCATGATACAAAGCCAAAAAGTCATCAGCATGGTCCACCAGTTTACACAGCTGCTGATGCTTTTGCCGCATTGTTTCAAAATTTGAAAAAATCTGAAAGTTATTCTGCTTTTGTTGCCTCCTGAAGCAAGCATTAAATCTCTTGAATTCTTGGTATAGAATCTTGCATGTGATATATTGCAGTGCAATGGGAAATATCCAAGCTGCACTCAAAAATATGAGTATTGGGATAAATACCCCATACACCACATTAATATGTGCCATGGATTTATCAAAGGGTGCCAGCCAAGATTCATACATATTTGTAAAGCATAGTAAGTAGACAGTAGCTGCAATGTTCCAGATTACCAAGAAGTAGCAAACAATGCTGTAGAGGTAAGCATTTTTACGACAAAACCTGAGACAGAAAGGTTCATTGTCAGTCAAGTGTAACTTCTGCCATTCCAAGAAAAATTCTGGAAGACAGCTGTAACAATGAGATGCTCTGAGGCAAACTACCACATTATTGAAACACAGTAATGTCCATGCCCAAAATATGATCTTGCTGAGGAATTCTAGGCTAAATCCACTTCCTTCACCAAATGCTGAGTAATACCTCAGATGATTTAATATGATCAGAAGAGTAATCAAGTAAGCATAACATTGTGACAGAGTTACATCTGTCCAGGACCATTTTTTGGTATTTTTGGTGCCAGCATCTGTTATTTCAAGATGAAACTTCTTTCTATGATGTAAGCCAAAGATTTTAAGGCTGATAAAAAACGGCTGCAGTGATTTGTAGAGGTCTGTAGAAGTGTATAACTCATATATGTCTACCCCCTCATCCAAATCAACCATGGATACTTCTTTCACAGGAGTAATATAATTGTTCATTTTAGCTGACACAGTTGCTATTTCTGTCATTTTAGTCCATACATAACTTTTCAGTGGAGTATGTTCTGGCTATTTTGGGCATAAAAACCATAGCTAGTTGCATTACATTCAAACTTTCTAACAATACTATCCATTGAGAGACTACCACAATGCCCATTTATCCTGATAATAACGAACTAAACCTCACTGTGTTCCATTTGTACCCTTCCATCTATCAAAGCAGTAATAGTCATAAACGTAATTGTAATGACTTCCAATGTATCTAAATCCCCTACCACACTGTCCTATCTGACAAGAATACCGAATACAGAATTCAGTTACATGAATTGGTTTATTCCGCCATCATGGATTGCTCTAATATTCCACATGTACCACTTCTCTAATGAGCATTTATTCCCTAAATGTCTAACCTCTGAAGTTATCAGGAAAAAATGGGTTTATGTGTTATGAATCATATATTGAATATTTTCCATATGTTTATCATCCAAATAAAAAGGTGATAAAAATGTGTACACAATATTAAACCCATTTAAAGAAACAAGTGGGAACTAGCGCCAAAGTAAAAGTGCTTGCACCTAAGAAGAAAAGTGCTTGCACCTGCACCAAGTGAAAACTAGAAGTGCAATTGCACTTTCCAAAAGGTAGCATACAACCCCAGTATCAGATGAAAAAGTTCAGTTGGCTTTCAAAAAGCAAGATGTAATTACATTTTGAGACCATACCATAGCATATAGTAAATACGTATACTTTAACCAAACAAAATTCTGTTTTATTATTGTCTCATTTTTAAAATGCTAGACAGAAAAAGTAAAAAAAAAATTTCTGTGTCATGCTTCGTGTTTTATGTCTCCTGTGAACTTGTATGTGTACCCATAATATTACTGCTCTTTTTGTATTTTATTGTGTGACGGTTCATGATGGTTCAGTAGTATCACACAAGCCTTTGCGATCAGAGTTCAAATCCTTGCCTGGCCTGACCTCAAGTGGGAAAACTGACAGTTGCTTGCTGTTGGTAATTTAATTGTATGTACTTGTTTCCTCCAACTACCCTCTAACTACCCATCACAATATATCTGATACAAAGGTATTAGGCGTAGTAAAAAAAACAGTAAATCAATACATTTTACTGTATTTTTACAATCCTCAGTGTTGTCTGCATCCATGCATTTTCTTCTCAGATTCTGATTTGCTGATGAAGCAAAGCTGTAGCTACACATTTTGGGCAGGGTCTCCTATATGGTCAGTAATTATACCTCTGTGTTGCCTGCCATATGTTACCACAGGGCTGTTACGATACCTTCATCCACGTTTGGTCATTTCTTTGTGCATTTATTTCATGTGCCACTTTGAACTGGAGACAATCTTATAATCTGATCTAAGCATGCATTTTTATAATGGATCAAGTGATGTGTGAAAGCCCATTAAAACAAGTCATTGAAGTCAACAGAAACTAGCACTACCCACCTATGATCTATTAGTCAGTGTGCAGCCCGTTGCTTTCCCATCATTAATTATTCAGAATGGGCCATTGTTGTCCAATGCACAAAAATGCTGATGTTTGTAGTGTTGCTTATGTCAGAACAGCAGTTAAAAAGAACTTTCATTTTGAAAATATGCACTAATGGTGTGTGCTGTTGTAACAAATCAAATTAATTAGTTCTGTGGAATTCCTTTGAAAGAAATATTAAGTGGGGTACTTGTGTGACAATGTCATAAATGCATTTTATAGGGACTTTTTGTTAAAGAACTAGTTTAGTGTCAAGTGATAAAAAACAAGAGACAAAAACAAAACCATATTGATTAATCTGCCACACTCGACACTGCATTTATTCAGGATGTCATTTTGATACAGAAAATGGTTTTTATCATTTTCACTCACAAAGTAAATGTTTCTTACTTGTGATTGGATCGCCTAATTGTCAGACAAAAATAAAAAGGTAAAAATAAATTTATCTACCATAGATTGCTCATTAGTCAGTGTTAACTAAGTCTTACAGATACAGGTAATGTATTTTAATCATTTTTGTAAATGTTCATTGTAATTAGGGGAACTATATCAAATAAGTTTTCTAATTCTTTAAATCTCCGAAAATTTATGATTGTTCTTATTTTATCAACATAAAAACAAATTGTGTGGCCACTTAGATACCAAAGATCACTGGTTATTTAATTAGAATCTTTTATTTCATTTTATATATAGTCCACGGGTTAGATATGACCCATGCACCCCCCCCCCTCACAACTTGACGTTATCATATTTTCCTGAATCTTTGTCACCCTGGGTAATGAAATAGAGAGGTAACATTGAATAAACTGGGATATACATGGTGTTCTGGCCATATTTAACAGCATACCTTATTATAGACCAATTCACAACAGACATTGCTCACATATTTGAGCATATTTCAATTTATATTTTACCTTCTTATACATGAGTAATCACAACAAGTAAGGTATCACCTGAAAGAGCCCTTTTATAGTGGTAGTTAAAATAATAAGGCAACAGTAAATGTTGATCAATTGTCAACTTTATATATTAGAAAAACATGGAGGAAAAATCACAGATAATGCAGCAACCAATTAGGTATTGTTATAGTTATTCCATTATTGTGAAGTGGATATCTGCCATTTCAACACTGTTAACCTGAACAGGTTTACAAATTAAATCCAAGTTATCAACGAGAGATGCAGTCCTTTGTTTGTACAGGAGATCTTGCATTGTGCACACAAATACACATACAAATGTATCTGATCCCATTAACATTGTTTCAGTTTGACAAAGATATGGACTCAACAACTGGTATATTACCTGGTGAGAGAGACTGCAGAAAACAATACACTTGACAAGAGTGTCATCTTCCAAAATACCCCTCTTCCAGATCTGCCTTTTGTTATCCAGTGCTTGTCATCTTAATTTTACACTGGCAGGGAATTATGCACGATAGAATACTTGAGGAAGTTTTTGTTATTCTTTCATTCAAATAAGAAAGCTAATAAGGTGGGTATTCCCAACTTAATACTTCTGGTGTACTTTCAAAATCTTTATCGTGTATACTCTTTTTAAATACATGTATATCATAAGTCAAAGTTCAAACACTATAAGATTCAAAGCAATTTAAGTTTAAGTTCAGGGTATTTTCAATTAGACTTCTTTTTTAAAATCTGAGTATGCTTGATAAGCTTTCAACAAGGCCTAAATTTATTTTTGTGTTATTTAAGTCGTCTGTTTATGTGGTATAGCTTGGCCAGTTCTTGTCTGATCACCTAAGTTAAGCAGCACTGAGCTTGGTTAGTTTATGTCAGGGAATGATCTGGAAAATTGGATATTCTATAGTTTCAACTTTCATTATCATCGCCTGTAACAACTTCTGACATTCAAAATAAACAATGTCCACGCTGTGTGTTGTGGTGTACAGCTGAGGGAACATATTTAGACAAATGGTCTTGACAATCCAAACCAATCAGCATACAACCAGTATCACTCAACAGAAACAGCACTCTTGTCAATAAAGAATGATATTTATTTATCATTATCTAAGTGAGTTGGTACTGCTCCACACGTCATCAGCTTTAAACACCATTAATCACAATACCCTTCTCAGTGGGTTGTCACCTTGGTTTGGTGTGCATAGATCAATGCTCAAATTGTGCACTTATTACTTTGTCTTTACTACCAGTCCATCAAAATTAAATAATTGTTTTCGGATCTGTGTAAATTTAATTTGATGCTCAATAGGAATCTGTTTTGGGCCCCATGTTATTTTCTATGTATACCACTCCTCTTTTGAGGGTGAACAATTAATATAAAAACATCAAATATTACAAATTCAAAACTCACAAATTTATATCAACCTTATTTAAAATAATTTTTCCTTTATATTTATAAAATTAAAGGAGTGTCTTGGTGATGTTCAGAAGTGGATATCAGTGACAGCCCAACAGACTTAGTGCATACTTCCTTGTCAGATACTTGGAAACCTGGGGCTGATTTCACAAAGGGACTTAGACTTAGCCAAGTTTTTGGCTAAGTCAGGGACTTAAATCTAAGACTTTGGTCTTAGCTAGGTCTAGGACTTAAATGGATTTCACAAAGAGTAGCTTAGCTAAGTCCAAGCTTATCATATAACCACAGTGGTTTTCTGTATCATTATATCCTTCATTTGATGCATTTTATCCAAGGATAAGTGCTGTTTTGCAATGGAAAACCTTGTTACCACGAACAAACTTCCCAAAGACTGCTTTAGTGATGTGTTCTGTATAATTCGAGTTCATTTACAGCCATTTCAAATTTTGAAATGGAGAAAAGTTTATGGCGGCCATATTTAAGTCCTCTTTACAAAATTTAAGCCCACTACCTCCCAGACTTAAGGTTAAGTCCACTGACTTAGCAATTTCATGGACTTAGCTGCTTTGTGAAATCCACTGAGTCTAAGACCAGAGATTTAGCATTCTGTTGACTAAATGTAAGACCAAAGTCTCAAATTTAAGTCTAAGTCTGGTCTTAAGTCTATTTGTGAAATCGGCCCCATATCAGTTTTTAATCTTGTCATTAGAAACTGGGGTGTTCTGTTTCATTCTGCCTTTTCCTTCTGAAGTCATGTCGAACCGGTCTGTAGGTCTTATTTGTTATATCTAAGGCACAGTTGGTTAGACAGTACCTCTGTCATAAAACTGAAATCATGACAGCAAATGCTTTGGTTAGTTGCTGTCTTGTTTGTTGCAGAACTCTCTTCAGAGGCCCTTTGCTGTTTAACTTGCATAAGTTGCCTTGTATTCAGAATATTTCTCTTGCCAGGGTGGTCACTAGCAATCAGGTATGTGCATGGAGCACGCATCAATAGAACTTTACACTGGCTCCCCACTGAACATTTTGGAAATTGTTACACTGGTGTATGTTTTCCTTCAAACAGAATATCCTAAATATCTCAGCTCATACTTATCTCTTCCCGTAATACTAGAAGAAGTCAGCCTTACAGATTGATTTACAGATTCCTTCTCTTTGTCCATCCACCGACAGACCATAGAAATATTTTAACCATAATTTTGCTTATGAGCTATCTTCTTTTTGGAACTAGTTGGGTGACATCCAATTACCTCCCTTACATCCTTTAAATCAAAAACAAATCAACAAATCCACCTTAGTTTATGTCTTTCCCGGTGTTTCCATTGTTACTAACCCCTTCCATGATCCACAATATCTGATTTTTTGTCTCTGCCTAAGAGGGCTGTTCCACTATTGTGATCACCCTCCCAGTTCAAGTTAAGATCCCAAATATTTTCCATTTGGGAGGTGGTTCTTTTTCATCTTAATGATCTTAAAGGCATCGTAAACCCATCATGTACCAAAGTTACAGAACTTTCCCAGTTCTTTCTGATTGGATGTATTAGTAAGCCCACCGGAAAAAGTTTAAAATATCGTAAACTGCTCCCTATCCATACAAAATCCCTAATGGGGTTCCACCTTGGCAAGATGACTGCAAACCTAGCTCCCGACTGGAAAAAATGAAAATATTCAGGAGTATGTTTTATTGGGTGTCTTCCACTGGAACCGATCCAGTAACCAACTCTACGATTGTAGGGTCGGTAGCAAAAGTGGTGGAATTGGGGATGAGAACCACAAAAAGGCGCGCAAGCCTGTAGATAGACTGTGGGTCCAGTGGTTCATGCTCTGATGCACAGATTTTCTACAGAAGCAATTTAAGGGAGAAGATCGAGGATGGCAGCTTGGGGCTTCCTGCACCTGAACCCCTGGGGGAGGGAGGGCCACACTTGCACTACTTTTTGCTGGGTGACGACGCCTTTGCCTTGATGCCATGGATGGTCAAATCTTACAGCAGAAGGCACCTGATAAGGGAATAAAGAATAGCCAGCTACAGGATCTTCAGAGGCAGAAGGTTGGTTGAAAAAGCCTTTGGCATCTTAGTGAATAGCTTCAGGGTAATACTGGGCACCATGGAGCAAAGTCCACAGGTTATCAGAGACATTGTGTTTATGTGTGTGGTGTTGCACAACTTGCTGAGTACACACCGGGGAGGGGGGTGGGGCTGGCATCTATCAGTCCTTTTCAGGACTAACCAATTATTCCAAGAACTTTTATTTGAGCTGGTGCTACTAAAACTTCCAACAAATTTCCAAAGAAAATCCAATTCATTTACAACAAAATTTCAAAACTTTTAAAGTTCCAAATCTGCCAAATATCTTAGGAGATACTAAAAAGTTTATGCATTGAATGTTGCTAAGGAGCTTGACAGCCTCGTTTCTAAATGTCTGAAAGTCTTTCTCCTATAATCCCTCCACCTCTGATGCCAGGTAGTTGCATAAGTCTGTATGTGTTGTCTCCTGCTTTTGCCCGAGGAATGATGACAGCATGCTTCTTATCTGCGTGAATTGGTCCAGGAGCTGCTGGTCGACTGAAGAGTGCCCTGAAGCTGCAGTGGGTCTCATGATTTGTTGAGGCTGTAATGTGGTGTCTGTTGACCGCATGCTGATCTCCATACTGTCTGCGTCAGTAAAAGCTCTGGAGATGTTGTGTGCTGTAGTAGCTGAAGCACTGGCTCCCCGGGCCTGTGATTTGGAGGCTGACGACTTGCCCCTTGCATCTGATGTGTGCCCTCAGGAATCCAAACTTGCTCCCAACCCTCGAAAAATACCTAGTTACCGACAGGTTGGCTCCAGTGGAACACCTCTGTAACATAGGTTTAAGATATCATCCTGATAGCTTTATGATTAATGCAGAGATTGCCACACATAGGTTCCTAAAAAGTTTATAATAGGTTTATGAACCTTAAACATCGACTTAAGATGAAAAGCAATATTTCCAGCAATATTACAGTTTACTAACATCAAGCATACTATCCTATAAAAGTAAGCATTTCTGTGACAAAATTTCAAGCAAAAATGGCGGTTTCTAGTGAATGTATTTTCTGCCATTCAAAATGGCGTTAGAAAGCAGTTTCAGTTTCAGATACTCTTAAGCAAACAATCACATTATTTACACAAAGTAAAATTCATGAACAAAATATGACTTTGCTAAAGAACTGCACATAGTAACTGGTAATATCTCAGATAATTCAGCATGACAACAGCTAAAAGTATGCCGCCTAACAGCACAATGTTATACTTTACTTTTGGTTCCAGTTCTGCCGTCTGGTAAAACCTATAACTGTGGAACATACCCCCTGTAGCATGACTGGAGCATAAGATTTTGTGGGCCAGCAGAAATTTTATCTTGGTTAAACGTAAAGGTCAAACAGTCTGCTTTATGATGTGGTGTTCTGTTTCATCTTCATTGATACATTATGGTAGTTTCTTTGATTAATTATACTTTCAAACATATCTGTCCTGGAAATTTGTCCTTGATTCTGTGGAGTGCGAGCGTCTTTTAAGTTGATTATGTCATTGCTCTCTATTTTATTGATAGAGTACATAAATACAAAACAGAATATAACAGGATGTTGTTTTACACTCTCTATTAAGGTTACACAGAAAGCCAGATCACAAGACAAAATGAGGCATATTGACAATGCTGTCTCTGATATTTGACTAGGCTCTGTAGTTCATTATCTCAAGTAAATGCTCAAGACAATTACCCCTGCAATTAGATAAGAGGAGCAAGCTCAAAGAGGCTGACCCAAATGTAAAAATCTTCCCTATTGGACATTAGCAACACCGAATGTTTGCATTTCATTAACCATTAAGTAAACATTTATATTACAAATCATGTTTCAAACCTCCATATCAACCTAGGTCAGTCTGTCTAATGACATTATAATTTTGCAGCAGTTTCTATATTATTTGTGACAGTACTATACTTCCACAATTTGTTTTAATTTTAGATTTTTATATTTACCAGGTATAATTTACTCACTGAACAGCATTTAACTTTATCAATTCAAACAACAAACTTTGCAAATAAAAAAGTCTGCTTTTGTGCTTAAAGCAGCCTGCAAGTAGCAATAATCCACAAATATTAAGGAACTGAGAGTATTGAGAATGGTGGAATTCATTGCATTTGCAATGGTGAAATTCTTGCATTCATATATTTGTACTTTTATATTTTCATCTAAAATAAATTAACATAGATAAATATAATTTCATTTACGTGGCCATAATTTTTTTTTATTTTTTTGGCTTTCTTTTTATTATTTTTTACAAAACTGTTCAATTCAGTGAAATAGAATGATACCAAATAACCTAAAATATCTTCTGGAACACATATCTTATCTCACTTGCAGAAGCTTGCGCATCACATAAAACCTTTTACTGTTTGAAAATTGACAGGTATACTTAATTTTCAAACATTTCAAATTTTGAAGTTGACAAACTTTTTATGGCATCCATATTTAGGTCTTTTTATACAAAAGTTAAGCCCACTCATAGGCAGACTTAACTTTAAGTCCAAGACTAAGCCAAAGTGTAAACTTTGCTGCTTTGTGAAATCCGCTATGTCTCACAGCACAGATTAATAGCCTAAATCTTGACTTTGAGTCTAAATCTGGATTAAGTCTTTTGGTGAAACCATCCCCTGAAGTGTTAATTTGGTAGAGTTTGAACTCAAGAATAAGACCACATAATGCCTTGTTATAACACCAATTCATTTGTAAATTTATAAGGTTCTTTAAAATATAATAATACCCTTGGTCTATATTGGTCTCGCAAACTACAATATCGATGACTAGCTACAATGATTATTTACTATTTAGGGCGTGTCCTAAATTCAAAAGTTCTGTGCTTGTATAACAAGTACAACTAGAATGAATTTGGCATCAATGAATGCATGAACCATTGTTTAATGTAGACCAATCTTTTGGAATAAATGAGTACATTAGTCTCTTGTATAAATGACATTAGCCTTTTTGAAACTGCGATATAGAATTTATTCTTGCCCACAGATTTTTTATACTTGCTTTCTTGTAACAATATGTGTAAACAATATAGCATAATGTATCTTAAAAAGCTTCAATGCAAGTATCATTGCAAAAAATACATTATGTATTGTAAGTGTGCTGGCACACTCACCCAAAAGAAACCAAACTGTAGTGTGTAGCATAAGCCAGTCAGAGTCACAGTGTTTTTGTTTTATTACACGTTGGTGTTGCTATTCATCATGCGTTCCTTTCAGCAGTAAGGACAGCCATGTTTCTACAAGCCAAGATTAATATTATGACTGCAAGTACCTTCATTAAAAAATGACATGTTTTTCTTTCTTTTCTTGTGGTAAGTTACAAGAGTTTTCAAGAACTATCTGTACCAGACTAAGCATATTTAGGTACTCTTTATGGAGTCACGAAACGACAACCTATCTTGCTCCATCTGATGCATGGAGGAAACATAACCTTTATATATAGCAAGCCTGGGTAAAGATTAGTCATAAAAGCCAAGGATTTTCTTGGCTTCACCCCATGTGAATCCTTCTTTTCGCAAACTTCATGTGTTGTTCAAGAATGGAAATATCTGGTGCTTAAAATTACGCCAGATATCTTGGACATGACCTTACCTTGCCCAAGTTCTTGGCCATTTCCTTGGCCATAGTGTTCCTTCCTTTTGTGTTTATGGTTATACATCCTCAATTGGTGGGGAAAATTTCAGCTGAATTTTTTTTTATTTTGGATAAGATTTATTTTGTTCTTTGGTCATCTTGAGTCAAATTCAGCTGACCAAAAAAAATCGTCTTAAATTTGAGACAAAGCTCAAGGCTTTGCAAAGACTTTCATTAATTTAGCCACAAATTTACCTTTCATTAACTTAGCCACTGAATTATTGTACTATTTGAACTGTACTATTCATACTGTAGGAAATATGCTGTTTAAATACTTATTAGGTACTCCATCTATGCATCCAGAATTGCTATCTATAATTGGCAAAAACTATGAGAGGAAGGATAATCAGTTCTTCTCACTTAGTCTACAAGTTCTGATAAAGATAAAGCAAAAGTGAGATACACTTTCACAACCGGCCACTCATGACCCTATTTTAGCGAAATCAACAAGTGTGAAATTCATGGGGGTTACTGCATATGCACACTTAGTAGAGTTTGAAATTTTGTGAATGTCATCCCTATAATAATTATTTCTTTTAAATATAACATTGACATTGTTCAGCTGATGAAACCGTACATGGATGCATTTTGAATAATCTCTGTATAATTACAGCCGGTTGATGTTGCAGCTGGAGCAGCAGTAGAGAACTGTACTTCAAAGTAGGTAATCAGAAGACCAATGATTTGAAATACAGAAAATGAACATTACTCAGTAAACTGTAAAGATTTGCACACACACCTAGGAGATCCAATATGATACAAGCCCTCTTTACACTGTAAACTAGAGTGATAAAAATTAAAACACATGACCAGAAATTTAAAAAAGACTGGCGTCAGTGTGATAAGACAAGGCAATTCACGTACCTTTAATTATCAGATTGGATCATCATTAATTTCATGGGCCATCCCCATGCACTTGGGGATAACATTTGAAGACATCTTTTGAAAGTAATAGTCTGGTGGCCAAAGTGGATATTTCAGGTTGAACGAAAAGCGTTATAATGACGTCATCAGCTCACAGGTAAAACTTCTAGCTTGAAGTTTTACAACGTGGAGGAGGTGTTTTGAAGTTCATCAAAACTGATAAAGTAAAACTGGTTTTCTAGCTTTTATAACAGACTATATACACGAATATTGCAGAAAAGTAGGAGTTCAATATGCGTTTAAACCTTATTTATATAAAAAATTAAATCAGGACAACCTTTCCCCTTTAAAAAGTGCTGTTTAAAAAATCTTGTAAAACCTTGGTATTTCTGTATAAAACTATGGCCTATGAAGGTGCCAACTATTTAATATTGGTATGGGTGTGGGCATGGAAGAGTTTTCACGTGTTTTGCATGTTTGATGAAACTGTATGTTAGTGTTGGCATTTTTGCTGTGGGTTTTCTTACCATATGTGTTTCACTTATTAAGAAGATGATTGTGAAAGTGCAGTGTTTTTGTCATTTGTGAATTAACAAAATTATAAATATAAAAAAGTGAATAGTTAGTCCCTTCACTCTCATCACCACCAAACGTGTATTTTAATGTGGGTGTTCCACCACACGACTAAGGCTCCCGATTAAGGGTTTTTGAGGGTCGGTTTCAGAAATATGCTTAGTCCCAGGCGTCCTGTAAGGGTCGGTTGTGGTCGGTTGGGGCCGTGTGAAATATCAAACATGTTTGATATTTCTCCCGACCCCAACCGATTATTTTTTCCCGCCATAAACAAAATGTACAGTCCCAGGCTTCCTCAGGCCTCCTCAGACCAAAATTACACAGTCCTATGCTGTCCCAGGCCGCCTGCGACCCTTAGTCCCCGACCCTTAGTCCCAGACCTCTATCACTTAGTCCCAGGCTTCCTGCGACCCTTAGTCCCATTGCCAAACAAAAATCGGCGATCCTGGTCTGCGGACGCCTGGGGACGCCTCAGGACACCTTGTGGGGACGGGACTTAATCCTGGGTTAGTCGGGGCTTAGTCCCAGGAGGCCTGAGGCGTCCTGGGACCCAGTCGGTTTGTCTACGACTAGAAAAATGGCTTAATCGGTTCTTAGTCCCAGACCAGTTGGGGACAGTCTGGGGCCTCCTGGGGCGTCCTGAGGCCGATCTGTAGTTAATCCCAGACCTTCATACCGATTCTGTCTTCCACCCCATTGGTCAATTTTTTTCCATTTTTTCCAAGACTACCCACGATTAAGGGTCCCAGACAGGATCGGGGCTTAATCCTTTGGTGGAACAGGGGCATAACTGAAAAGCCCCTCAACTGGAACCTGTACCTGTAGTTATAGTTTTGGCGTACAGGTCATCACGTGTACGGGTATTTTAAACTCTCTAATAATAGTTATTTTCTCTTCAGATTATATACCCTTGCGGTCCCCATAATAACATCCAGTACAATGTGGACATATCACCCTTGGGCAATTTTAGATATATTTTTTTTAAACTGGCCGCCATAATAACTTATATTTCCATATAAGCCCATATTTTTGGGCTTTGCTTTATACATGTCTATTAGTTAAGGGCCAGAACCTTCTTTTTAGCCAATGAATTGGATAAAATAATTATTTAGCAATTAGATAAAATGTTGTGTGCTAGTGATCAAAAATTTAAAACCCAATATGGCCGCCATACTTTTATCAAATTTTTAGGGAAAAATCTATAACATCTTCCGTAGTAGTGGAAATAATGTGAGGTGACTAATCCAAGATGTTCTTTAACAAAATTTATTCAAAGTTATTAATTATATTTTAATCAAAGGGTGTGATAAATCATATTTTCAAAAATAGGAAGCAGTGCTAGCAAAACTATGCCTCTTATTTTCATTTATTGCAAGATTATAATTTCAAAGCTCTCTCAGAATGGTAGTTATATTAACTTGTGACAGTTCAATGAAAACAAAAGAAAAGAAACTGAAAAAAGTAGATATATTAAAGTAAATGGATGTCACAAAAGATAAAATAGCAAGTAAACATATTTTCATTTAAAAAGGACAAATAGTATATGGATATCCAAAGTCTGCACTGTGCCACCATATGGCAACCTGCATGTGGACTCTGGCAACATTAAGTGTATATAATCTTGAGATGTTAGTGATAAAGTTGTCTGCCCTGTGTGAAACCATGGAACATGAAACTTTGATGACCAGAGCTTTTGTATAGCCTCTGTCATAGACCTGCAGGAATAAGGATTGAGGAAATGGATGTCACAAAAAGTCTTACCAGAGAGTGTGATATGGTTGTTCATCAGATCAGATGACAACAATGAGCCTGGCATCACACTTCTGTAGTGAACCAGTTTGTTAAACAGAAACTACTGAACTAGATGAGACAGTTCTCTGATGGTTTGTACGAGTAGTTTCTTTTATGTTTTCATCATTATACCTATCAAATATAAGATACACATATGTGGAGAAAAGTATTTTATGTGTCATGAAATTGTCAAAGAAGTCTTGATCAGTCTTACCAGTTGTAGGCAATGAGACTATTCTTAATACTGTACAATCATTTAGGAATATTTCATCTGCAGCAACACTTTTTGAGGATATTTTGACTTGGAGTCAGAGTCTTAGTGGTGAGACATAGTTTATGGTTCTGGTAATAGTTAATAGGATAAAATATTTTTCTTTTTGAAATCTTTCATGTCATTGCTTTGGCATATACAGCTTCCCCACTAAGAACATCGTGCTCACCAACTCGAATATGTTTTGGATTGAAGACATTATTCCTACTATTCAACTATATCCTTCAGGAAAAGTTTCAGGCCGACCCTTTTCAAATTCCATCATCTGTTTCTGACCAAGTTCAAAGTATTGTCAATACTTACAGTCAATTCAGTGATGATCTGACCAATTCCAATATTCACTGAGGATCCCTGTGTTCATTCTCAGTCAGGGGTCAATGGAGGCCTTTTGATGGAGCTTCTGACAACTATCCCAGCTAGCTGAGTATTTTTCCTTTGACCAACCAATCCATTACCCAAGTATGATCCTCTGTATCCAGGAACAAGAAATAACTGATTAATCTCATACCATCAGATCTGATTGACCACCCTACCATACTCTCTGTTGAAAATTTGTGTCATCGGGTTCCCCAATACCTGTATAAATTGAGTAAGGGAAAGATACAAACTGGTCAGATATAAGAATAACACATGATAAAGCAGATCATATTCACCAAATCATATAAAGTATTCAAGGTGTTACTTGTCGTTGTGACACAGTAGATTTTCATCTTCTGCCATTTTGTTTTTACAAAAGTCATCTGAGGTGACCCTAAGGTGACCCTAATGATGGGACCTACATCTTGAGGTCAAAGCACAATCGATATTGACAAAAGTTTGACAAGATCTGCAGACATGTTGAGCAATCTATTACATTCCCATAGACTGAGTGGATGGGACACTGTTGCCAAGTATTAAGGGATTGAAAAAGGAACAGTGCTGAAAGTTATTTCTGTTCACATTCACAATGCAGATGATGTAAGAAATATTTCTAAAACAGTGGATGCTGCTGCAGTACAAGCTCATCATTTATGCTTACATGTCATGCTCAGTGTGACTGCATGTCCATGACAGAGGCTCTTCAAAATCCCTGGTCATCAGAATGTATGTTGTATGGGTTCAAACCCAAAGCTGGCATCTTTACCACCAACATGTCAAGCTTTTGCACTAAATGTTGCCAGAGCCCATTTGACGGTGCCATATGGAGACACAGTGTTGATTCTTCTTAACAAATGCTAGAGACCCAGCACAACATGGTTTAAAAATAGAGGAAACATCACTTGTTCCAGTTTCTCTGCCTCCCGATATCCCCATAGCACCGTGAAAAATTTTGCATGTATGAAGCTAATCAACCAATCTGCTGGAGACCAAAACCTGTGAACATGAACTCATGACTGAGAGTGACAAAGATAGCATTGACAAATATAAAATTTCTTCAGATGATTAATATTTATCCAATATCCTGCTTCTTAATAAATTTACACATTTTCAGTTTTATTTCGTTTCACACAACTGTCACAGGCTAAAGTGATTTAACTAACTATCTGAGAAAGTTTTTGGATTAAAATCTTCCAAAGAATAAAAATGAGGCACTGAAGTACTACCTTCTGGTTTTTGAAAACATTTGATTTGTCATGGTCTTAGATTAAAATAATATTAATTATTTTATGCACTTTTTGTTAAGGCTGTTGCCAGGTGGTCGATATTCGCAATCAGGGTTGATTTGGGGAGATCTTTAAGCACTTTCTGGTCCACTCGAAGGTGTTATATACTTTTTGCTGAAAATTTATTTGGCGGCCACAATGGATCTTAAATTTTTGATAAAAACACACATTTTGTCTAATTGCTTAATAATTGTTTGTCCAATTTATTGACTAAAAAGAACATTGTGGCCTTAAACTAATACACATGTATAAAGCAAAACCCCAAAATATGGCAAATATAAGTGATTATGGCGGCCATTTTGAAAAACGTGAACATCTAAAATTGCCAAAGGGTGAGATCTCCACATCATACTGGATGTTATTAAAGGACCCCATGGGTACATAATCTGCTGAAAAAACTATTACTGGCACTTTTCATTCAACACCTTTGGCTGCCAGACTATAATATTAGTTTTTATTTGGGCTGTCATGTCTAAGATTACATTAGGATTTTAATGTAATCCATAATTTGCCAAGAGTTGTATTTGAACCCATAACTGCCGGAGTTTAACAGGACATGAGCAATATTTGGCACCATCTCTCATCAGTTTCACCACTTTAAAACACAAATAAAACACACTTTAACAATAGAACTCAATCGCAATATCCTTAAATGGGCTGTGCTTACATGACCTCAGAAGGAGGTAATCTCCTGCCCCATCGCAAGATCAAATACTTTACAGGTTTAAAGTGGATCAAGCCTAGAACAATTTGTGCTTACTATCAGGATAGTTGGCTTGTTAATTACAAACATCTTCATAGTGGTCAGTGTTATTTGCCTAGAAGACATTCGTGATTGGAACATCTTTAGCTATGTAAATATATACATTGATATTTATTTATTTGGGGTTTTACCTCACTTTCAACACTGTACAGGTCATATCACGACGGGTTACTAAGTTGGGAGGGCAGAGGAAACCAGTATATACAGTTGGTCAAGGTTCTGTACTGTAAACTGCCGACCAACGGCAAGCAACTACCAGCTTTCCCACTTGAGGTCGGGCTGGGAACCGAACCGTGATCTCAGAGGTGGGAGGTGAGAGTGTTACCACTCTGCCACCGTGGCCCTGATATACATTGATAAATATATCAAATAAACATACTACGATCAGTGTAAGTGTTTAATGCCTGAAGAGGCCATGTGTATTTCAAAGTGTTTTATTATTTTCTGGGTACAAAGAAAAATAATGCATATAAAGGAAAGGTGTAATTTAAACAGGTGTTGAAGTTTAAAAGTGATGTCATACAAAACTGTTAAGTGTAATGTTAAAAGGTACTGGGAATGTTAAATCTTTCTACTCACCTGGGAAAATCCTGTTTGTGTTATATTTTCTAAGTTAAAGTCATACAACCAATTATGTACTGCATGGGCCTAAATAATATTGTTTTTTTATACATGAATATGCTACATGTATTTAATCATGATGAAAGCTTTGGCATATTTATACAATATCAAAATAAATATATAAATTTTAAAAATAACTTTCTAAGAATATGAACTGTTGTAGGTGATACATCAATTTTTATATGATAAAATGATTAATAAGTCTGGCTTTTAATTATTAGGATCAGTTTTTTGTAGTTGTAACTTAGAAGCTGGCTCATTATAGCATCTGGCCGGCATCTGGCACCTCGACTCTCCTTATTAGAAATAATTTTTGTTAACTAGCGCACTGAGTTCCCCTTAGTGGGGAAGATATTGCGCATGCAAAGCAGTAGATTAGATTAGATTAGATCCGGGTGCTGGGTAGTTCAGCCCTGGGTTACCCTATTCCTGGTTTGACAAGATATTGGTACATAACTGTGTCCTAGTTTTTTTATTGGTCAGTGTGTGGTCACCTTGAGGTCTGACCAAACATTCGGCCATTTCAAACACAGAGGTGACAGGGGTGACAAAGAAATTTCAAGAAACCAGATTTTACAAGTTATTTACCATATTTTAGGGCTTTTAGCTTTTATTGTTTACTTTTACTGACTCCACTCGTCAGTACAATTTGCGTTCCAGTGGTCAACAAACAGTCCAGTTACCTGTTGAATTGCACATGACGGAGGACAGTACTTCCATGAAGGATCTTCTGGCATCATAGAAAGCTTCAGTATCTGGGCAAGCCCATGTATAAAGAATTATGTTGAGTTTAAGTTTATTTTTCATTTTTGCATAAAGTATACTGAAAATAACTTGAGAAATTTCATTCAAATTTTGTATATATGTGTAACTTGCCATGGATAAGTCCTATACATTAAGATGACCTTAAACTCCCCCAGTTTTGACAGAATAAAATTCACTGTAAGTATGGCAAATTTGAAGGGTATTTCAAATACTATGTAATTCAAGGCATGTTGAAGTTGTGGATGTAACAAACCACCGCTGCCGCCGCAGTATGTAGAGAGATTTCCCTGTTACCACTCTAACAAAAAAAAATATTACAGCTAGACTTCTCAAATTTGCAGGATATATTCATAACCATAAAATCTTGCCTGGGAATATTTTTGAAAAAACAAGATGGCCGCCAAGGGCGTTTTTTTACTTTCAGCAAGTAGTTTTGTTGGCCCTCTAGAGCAAAGGGTATTATAGGTAGAGATCTCAAATTCGTAGGATATGTTCATCATTACAAAATTTTGATATTAAAAAAATATTTTTAGCCTCATTTTGAAAAAAAGATGGCTGCCACGGGCGTTTCTTTGTCAGTCATGATAAGTGCTTATATCTCCCTTATTATTCGTCTTACAGGTTTGGTATGTAAAGCCAACCAACAGGAAATCACGGGCTGGAAATCTTCTGATGTGGTAAGATTTAACCTTAAACGTGCTTATAACTCGCTTTTTATTAGTCCTAGAGGTTTGCAATGTAAAACCAACCTATAAGAAATCATGAGCTAGGATTGAGGATGAGCTAGCTACCTTGGGCCCCTCCTTCAAGGTCAAATGAGAATAGCCAAATTTAAAAGTGCCTATAACTCGCTTATTTTTGGTCCTAGAGGTTTGCAATGTGAAACCAACTCATAGGAAATCATGAGCAAGGAATCTTCTGATGTGGTCAGTTTTGACCTTGGGGCCCTCCTTCAATGTCAAACGAGGATAGCCAAACTTAAAAGTGCTTATAACTCGCTTATTATTGGTCATAGAGGTTTACAATGTGAAACCAACCTATAGGAAATCATGAGCTAGGAATCTTCTGAAGTGGTCAGATTTGACCTTGGGCCCTTCCTTCAAGGTCAAACGAGGTTAGCCAATAGTGCTATCAATAGTGCTTATGACTCAATTATTAAAACGCTGTTTATCTTCAAAACCATGTTACTTGTCTTTTGACTGTGGATACATCTTGCATCTGGCCACAGATGCATCATTTATCTAGTTTACTCTATGTAACCACAGAAGTGTTATCTGTTTTCATTGAAAAATTGTTTAAATTTTGCAGATAAATATTATTGAAATTTATATAGGGAATCACATTTTATAATAAAATATGTTCAAGTAGTGATTACAACCACCAAATACTAATCCAGCTTCAGGTCCTTGGTAGATAATTAATCTTTTGAAGTTACATCAAACATTAATCTGTTTCAGTTATCAAATCTTACAATTGCAATTTATTTTAGATTATAACATAATCGAACTTTTCATGTTACATCAAAGATAAAACTGCTTGAATGATCAAATCTTGTTATATATTCCTTATCACATCAAATCAATAATCATTTAATTAGGTTCGTTTTTAGTTAGATTTTTTTCTTGAAAATCCAAAATATTAGAGTCTATTACGTAGTTTGTAATGTGAAATTCTTTTAATAATACTTTTTAAAAGAGGGAAGAGGGATTCTTTGGGCCACTAAGCAAAAGCAAATTGTACAGGTAGATTTAAAAATTGTGTAGGAAATCTACAAATCTATTTTGAAGATGACAGAAATCCAAAGCCACTTTCTCATAGCATTTGACGTACAGTACCATTGACAGCTAGCGGCACACTTCAGAGATGTGGATCCAGGAGAAAATCCCTCACCGGAATCACTCTGTGGAGAAAAGCCCTCAGGAGAAATCCCCTCAAATTTCTCTGGTGGAAAAATCCCTCAGCCAGTTTTGTAACCTGTGGAGAAAAGCCCTCAATCCTTTTTGGGGGGTATGTGGAGAAAATCCCTCAATTTTCTAAAAAGCCCTCAATTTCTTACAACAGTATGTAATATATATAAATGTATTGAATTATATTAAATGTATCAATATGCGCCTTAGAGTCTGTCACTTCGGCAGAGATTAAGCGCTATAAAAGTTGAATTGGAATTGGAATTGAATGTAAATGTATTAGATTATTTGTATATAAATATATTAAAACATGTAATATAATAATATACTAAATCAATCAATTTATAAAATCTACTAAATTATGTTTAGAGTTATTGTTATGAACTTTAAAGAAGGCAATGAAAGGCCAATAAAGGGAACCATCTTTTTGGAAACATGCTCAGGATTGCCCTGAGTGCTATAATGCGTGTATAAATAAAAGTCATGTTATAAGTGTTAGAAGTGCTACAATTTGTGTAATATGTAAATGTTATGTCACCATTGTTAGAATTATTGCTATGAATTAAATAAAAAACTGAATGTTAATGTTTACTTATTTGAGGGTTTTTTAAAAGAAAATTGAGGGCTTTTCTCCACATACCCCAAAAAAGAGTGAGGGCTTTTCTCCACAGGCTGCCAAACTGGGTGAGGGTTTTCTCCACATGAGAAATTTGAGGGGTTTTCTCCTGAGGTCTTTTCTCCACAGAGCGATTCTGGTGAGGGCTTTTTCCCGTCAAGATCTCTAGTAAAAGGATTTTTTTCACAAATTATTTTCATAAGGATTCCATTATAAAATGTGAAACTTTATATCCTAGTTTTAAAGCTTTTGTTTTTTTGTTTTGGTCCAGTTTCTTTTTGGGTAAATTTTTTGTCCGTTTTTTTTGTCCTGTACGTAGAAATTAGTTGAACTCCCGTTTTTCTTATTACAATATTCTTACAGGTAAGTTTTTTAAATGTGCTTCTTAAATTACTTAAGGTAAGGTTTCCATTAGTAAAATATTTTCAGTTTTATTGTTATTAACATTAATAAAAATCAAAATACAATAATGATTAAATAATTGGACAAAGTAATAACGGGGTTGCTATTGGTCCGTGTAATTCATTTGTAAATGGTATATGATTTTCAATGCAACATCTTGGGATTTTCAATGAGTTTGCCAACACATAAGGGACCTTTCATCTTTCTGAGGAAATCTGCATCCATCTGCATTGTATATTGTTATTAAAGTTTTTTATAACTTAGAAATACCATCATATATCCGGGGTTTAAACTTTGGGATTTTGTCCACCCCATGAAGAATGCTATAGGGTGTTGTCCTCCGACATTATCCGTTTTATCAAATGTACATCCATGTAATTACCCTTGCTTAAGGCTCAAATTTGAATGGCATCTTTTTCAAACATGCACTCAGATATTTGGTATTCATAAAGCACTCATACATGTTATGAGATAGAAGCTTATCAGACAGACTTTCTCTTAGCAGTATGCTGCTCTAAAAGTCAGTACATGTATGAGTGCATTATATAAACTGAAACTCCATTATCTGAACTAAAAAGTTTTCTTATCTGCAAAGAAACTTGAGCCTTCAGCAAGGCTACCATGTAATCAGAAGATGTATATTCATTTTCAAAGGTTTTAATTGACTTGCAACTGTAGGATGCCAGATATTCTCTCTTGGAGCTAATGCTGCTGTTATAACAGCATAGTGAATGGAATTACAGCCAATCAAAGCCATACAATATATTTTCCTTCAAGCATGTATAACAGACAGCTAATCATTCAAAAATTTATTTGGAAAACAAGCAGTTTTATTCTCAAATCACTGCTATTTCCAGTGTCCTACTTTTATGCCCATCAGGCAAAATGCCCATCAAGTGAATCCCATCCAGAAAATTGCCCATCAGCTAGAGTGATGGTTAGTAAAATTGCCCATCATTTCTTTTCAAAATTTCTGTACAACATATAATTTAACTATTTATTTATGAAAATCTGATGTAAGGTAATGATAAACTATTTACAATTGACTCAGCCTTTTTCAGGGATTTGATTATTTCCACCTTTCTTGCAATAACCGAATCGTCATATGGCAACAGGATGAGACAGTAGATATTCCTTGTACAAGTTTGGGGCATTTATAATCTTTATAGACCAGTTATAACTTATACAAAAAGTACAAAAAGACAAAAAAGTACAAAAGACAAGTATTAAAAGACTTGTACAAAAACGACACCAGTTATAACTTGTACAAATATTTTATGTCCCGAGGAGTTTGTGGCAAAAACGGGGCAGTTTACATGGTTATTCATGGTCAATGATTTGTGTCCAGAGAAACACTATTGCTAATAAACCTGATTTTTTTAAAAAAATTGATGTTAGCTAAATTTCTCTTTTAAAAGATAAACTGATTTTACATTTCTAAAAGAATACACTAAATGAAAAATCATCTTTGGAAGCTAATACATAAGGTAATGTGTGAAATGCATTGATTGCAATTAGTTTTTGTTGTTTTGTGTTACAGGCCAATGTTGTACGAAAGAAGCCATCTTTTCTATTGCTGTGGCTTCCTACTTTGTTCCCCATTGCTTTGGCTATGGGTTCAGCTTTGTATTATCTAAAACATAATCCCGTCTAACATGAATAAAAGAGGGGTTTAAAAGTGTAATTACTTTTTTCTGTATATATGTATTGTGTTCCAAAATATGTCATGGCTTCTGCATCCAAGGAGGTCTTATATAATCCCAGAGAAAATGTGATTATCATTCGTAAGTCTTGTGATTGTAGCAGGAAACATTTCAATCTAACTAAGTCAAACAGTAAAAACAAGTGTTGAAAAAGACATATAAAACTTTTTTGTTATAAATTGATTAAGAGCGACGACAGCAATCAAAAATGTTTCGACAGTTGAGAGATTGCTCTAATGTAAGTTACTTGGGGTTAAATTTAAATATTTCATAAATTTAACTATTCTCAGCGAAATGTGAAAGTAACTACACATATTTTACTAAAATTTTCTCAAAATTTTTAAAAGAATATGCTAACCTTCAACATTCCTTAATCCACGAGCTTACTGGCTTTATTTTCAGTGAACTTACTATTAGTAGTAGTAGTTTTACTGCTACTAACATTCTATTTTATTTTTCATTAAATCATTCTTCATTTGGGATGGATGACTATGGGAGTGTTGATTATACTCTGTCCTATTGTAGTAATACAAATATACTCGTTGTTCAGACTGTTAACATAGGACAGACCCAGATTTTGTTCTATGATGGGGTAAATTAATTTATAGAAAGTACTGCGACATTATTGGAAAAGATGTATTCTTGATTACATCTTTTGTGATCAATTTAAAGTAAAGTTTACATTTGACTTCTAATATATAGTGAAGGATCCATTTAAAATGACCGCAGAACTATTACCACTCAGTTTGATTTTACTAGTTTCCTTAAATCAGCGAATACACATGTTTAATGAGGAATTTAGAGAATTTCTAAATGTACTAATCCACACGTGGCTGAATCAGCTGATTTCTGTGTAACCGTCTGATTTGTGTCATTTATTTGCAATTGCAATTCAATCCATGAATTTTTATGGTATACTTCATCTAGAAATTCAACCACATCTACTTAATGTAAGATTATATGAGACATGTCAGTGGGCGATTTTTGTATATTTACTAATACACACGTAGCTTAATCAGCTGATTTCTGTGTAACTGTCTGATTTGTGTCATTTACTTAAATTACAATTCAATCTATGAATCTTTTATGGTACACTTCATCTAAAAATTCAACCTCATCATTTACTTAATGTACGATTTCGAAAAATGTCTGATGAAGATAAACTTAGTATTATTCTGAAGTCAAATGATAAGGAACTTGTAAGTTTTATTTGTGATTCATGGAAGATTAGACAAAATGTTACTACCAAGTGATTAAATTTTAGGTTATATTAATATTGATTTATGCACTCTTTTGTTGAGAAAAACATGCTTAGTTATATATTGTGTTTTCCTTTACTAGTAGGTATAATGTTAAACTCTTGCAAATAATTAGATATTATTATCTGTATTTTGTTCTTTTAGTATGTCAAAGACTGTAAAATATTGTCCATTCACATATTCACTATTATGAAGTATTACTTACAAAAGTGACATATAAGTCCATTGGGGCTGGGCAAATTGTTTACTGTCTTATTTGATTATGTATTTGCATGTCACAATAATAAATAAATTCTATTTATTATATGAGACATGTCAGTACTGCATGTAAGATATGTACACAAACATGACTAAAGTAATGTTTCTGATTTCAGGACGGTGTACCTACCTTTATTCAGCCTGGTGCACGTTTCAGTCAGAGCCCAGGTCCATCTGCAGCTGACCAACAACGAGTAGCGGCCTATCAGACAATCCAAACAGAAAACCCAGGACCATCTTCAAACCAGAATGTGTATTCTTGTCAAACATCACCTGCTAATTATGTACAGACCCCTCACTATCCAACCCAGATGACACATACTTCACCACAAGAGCAGTACTGTCCCGATCAATCTGTGTATCAGACTCCGACAAGCAATTATACAGAGTGGACAGATGCAGCAAGTTCTACACGCAGAAAGGCGGCCAGAGTGAGGTCCTGTATGTCAGAGTCCGCCATGAGATTCCGCAGGTCTCTCTTTTCGGATCCCAGAGAAGTTTATCTGGCTGAGGGTCATGGAGACATGGTAGAACATATGGTCAGCCAGTTGCATGAACAAGACCATGAGAAGGCCAATGCTGTTGATAATGACATTGGGGAGATGTTTCCTAAGGACAAAGGAGATGCCATTGAAGAGATGGTTGAGGATGAATTGCTTGCTATCCTGCCTGATGTGACTACTAGTCATATCAACAGCCCATTTGATATATTTAATATGTCTTCATTCATCAAACAGAAATCAGGTGGAATGAGAGAAACACCAGCAGTAGACAGACAATCATTACGCCAAAGTCAGAAATCCACGCCAGATAAAAACCAAGAGTCACTGATGAGACAAAGTGGAACTCCTGTGTGGTCTTCTGCAGAAGTCAGGTGTCCAAAACCTTGTAACCTCTTGGACCTTATCGAAGGAACCACCCAAGGCTCTAGTAACAAGAGTTCCAATGATGGGGAGATGGTGTGGACAGAAGATGCGACTGATTCAAGCAGTGACCCAAACTTACAGACCCAGCTCTTCAGACCACTAAAACACTCCTTGAGATCAGCATCAAGTAGCAGCTGCTCCAGATCACAGGAGAGTGTAGGATATGTTAGGGAGGTTTTGTGCAAGCAGAGGAAAACACACATACGTGAGAAGGTCAAGTACAGCGAGGAACAGATAGAGGCTCTGGAGAGGGCCTTTGTGGAGGACCCATTTTGTCCAGTGGGGAGAAAGAAGAGTCTGGCCAGGCAGCTCAATCTAGACCCAGAGGATGTACTGGTGAGTTGTGGAAATGGTTTCTCAATATGTGTCTGAGCTGTAACTTACCAGTAGTTGTGGACCATTTTCATTAAATGGCATCTTGTATGTACCTACCTAAATTCGTCGGATTTGATCTTCTTTCAAAATATTTAAATGTTCTAGCGTGACGTAAAATGATGACATTATATATTACATAATGTGCTACACAATGCCTTGTTTTATTATTGTTTATTCTTATTTCTACATTTCAGAAGTGGATGAAGAACGCACGCGCACGCCTGAGGTACAGGCTGTCCAGAGAAGAGAAAGCACTGGTACCTCTAGACACGGCTCATGTGGCCAACAAACTGAGAGGAGTGAAAGGCTTGCCCTGAATTAAGACATCTTAAAAAGACACTGCTTACATAGGTCATTATATAATTAACTGAAAGTACAAATTGTTCACACAATTATTTCTTGTTCATATGAAATGAAATTATAATCTTTACAATCACTTTTGAGATTCTGCATTTTATTGTAAGCAGTGCACCAATGTGCTTATACTACAAGAGTGCTTAATGTATATAAATGTATTGTGATCATAATGTACAGATTCAAGTATTCAAGTAAATGGAACGGTTTCATAATGTTACCCCATACTGCTATGGGATAAGCAATGAAAAAGTTTACCAATGTGTTACAAGAGTGCTTAATGTATATGAATGTATTGTGATCATAATGTACAGATTCAAGTATTCAAGTAAATGGAACGGTTACATAATTTTACCCCATACTGCTATGGTATTGTCTTTGTTTACGCATATTTTGTTACTATTGACCAATTGTGCTTACATTTGTGTTAATGTATATATAAATAAATATAATGAGAAATGTGTAAATTATATATTGTTGAATAACGGGTTCATGATACCATCATAATGTACACAGTAAGTATTGAGGTTGATTGGATGGCCATACGATGTTCCATGATTAAATCCAATCCATTGTATTCCATTGCATACTGTAATTGTTGCAAATAAATTCGTTGTAATGTCTCTTGTATTCATATCCTTTTTGTGATCCAATCACTCATAGACCAACCACGCTGGCTCAAAACAACACTTGTGAACCTAGTAGTTGGTTGGTTACTAGGTCTTAAATCTAGCTGCAACGCAATACACAACCGAGTGACTAGTTCCACAAAGAACAAATACAAAGATACAGGTATCACTATCACAGTCACAATACTTGTACAATAAAGACAGCAACCGTATGGGTTTTGACACTCACAATGGATAGTATTTTTAATTTTATTCTTCCTATTCATCCTTAAGACCGTTTTCCATATACAAAGCATCAGCAAATAAGTTGAAGATTTAGATTGAAGATCTCAGATTTATTTAGTGAAACAGGATGGCTTTCATTATCTAAAAGAAGAGAAATACAGGTTTTAAAGATGATGTGCAAACTAAAGTCCTTCATGTTTATCAAATATCGTGCCTCCAATTATAAGAGAACTTCCTCCACAAGTTGGTAGGTTAAGGCAGAATAAAGACAAATTGTGGGACTTCCCCACAAGAACATGTTTGAAGCTTCTTGATAATCTCTTTCCAGCAATTGGCACAAAGCTGTGGAATGCTCTCCCTCCAAAACTCAAATCACTGAACTCAATAGACTCATTTAAATGAGAACTATATAAATTGTATTTCCCTGACAGTTTAAAACATAAATTTCATCAGAAGTTATTTGGTCATGGAAATCGTTCAATGAATATTTTTCATTCTTGTTTAAGAATGGGATGTAGCAAGCTTAATGCACACCTAAAAAACAACCTCCATGTAATTGACCACGAATCTTGCAGATGTGGGTACCCAACAGAGGATATACAGCATTTCTTTTTTTCTTGCCCATTGTATGACACTCTAAGTGCGAGCTTAATAAATACTGTTCAGGCTGTAATTAATGTAGATGTATCAGCTGACTTGTTATTATTTGGCAGTTAATTACAACTTAAGTGTAGAAAAAACTCTGAGTATTATAGATGCAGTCTATTTATTTCTCAACAAATCTAGGCGATTCTTGAATGATTAATGCCACCAACTAACCAGTTCTGTGCTCGTTCATCTCTACCGTTTCAACCATCACATGTTCCAGTTGTAAAACTTTCATTCAGCAAAAGGACTTAATATAATTGTACCTTTACAATTGTTGTCCAGTTGCAAATAAATATGTTTAAATAAGTTGAAGGTGTCTGAATCATATTCTGGTGTTTAGACATTTCACCCTGAAAGCTACAAATAAGGTAAATGCATAAATAGAATGTTATCCTTCTGAATAACTAATGATCAAATAGTAGCATTAATGTTAATCATTTAATCATTTTATAATCATATGAAATGGATATCATTAAAGGCACTAAAATGTACAAATTTAAACACAGTATTTTAAACTTTATTCTTCCTATTCTTTTTAAGAACATTTTCTATACACAAAGCATTAGCTGTAGCTGTCCAAGTCCTATTCTGGTGTGAAAGCAGCAACTTAACACATGGGGTAGAATGAGGTTCTGCAATACTAAATTCTGATGGTTTCATTAAAGGAAGTCATGGACAAACTGACTTGGATATTTAAGGAACACTACAACAATTAGACATCAATTAAATGGTACATTATTACTAAAGTTGAGGTCTCAAAAATACCACAAATAACATTAGCTTAAGTATTCGTCATTCAGCTGCCAATTTTTTTGTAACATGGGCTGGGCCAAACCAGTGCCTTTTCAAGATTGGAAAGTTCTTCATTTCGGCTCCCAAAATACAAAGGTGATACTTTCATTGCACTCTTGGTATAGAATAAAATAAAATTTATTTATTATAGTGATATGCAAATACATTTGACAATAATCAAATAAGACAGTAAACAATTTGCCTGCTGAGTGAGCCCCAATGGACTTATATGTCACTTTTGTAAGTAATACTTCATAATAGTGGTTGCTATAAGAATTATAAATGGACAATATTTTACAGTCTTTGACATACTAAAAGAACAAAATACAGATAATAATATCTAATTATTTGCAAGAGTTTAACAATATACCTACTAGTAAAGGAAAACACAATATATAACTAATCATGTTTTTCTCAACAAAAGAATGCATAAATCAATATTAATATAACCTAAAATTTAATCACTTGGCAGTAACATTTTGTCTAATCTTCCATGAATCACAAATAAAACTTACAAGTTCCTTATCATGTGACTTCAGAATAATACTAAGTTTATCTTCATCAGACATTTTTGGAAAATTTGGAAAATGTTTCTCAATTATGTTATACAAATTATGTCTTGGGATCTCATATGCACTGCATTTACATAAAAAATGGGTCTCATTTTCAATGTCACCTGTGTTACAAATTAAACAAGTTCTTTCTTCAACATTTAATTTTCTGAAACTTTCAGTATCTGGATCTTTTTTCAATTGATATCTTCCTGTTTCAATTCTTAGAGGTAAAACGCCTGTTCGAAATTGGTATAACACCCTTTTATTATTGTTTTACCACTAATTCAAGTTTTTTTTTCAAAACTAGAAATTGGGACCTGGCTATCCCAAGTTTGACCATTTTGTACACATTAAAAACATTTGCTCAGCCAAATGAGGAAGCAGTTCTGAATTTTCCATAATTGGAAATGGCAAAAAGAATGATCTTGAACCCTCTGAAAAGATGAAGAAGATGTGGAAGACAGCAAAATTTGATCTGATTACATAAACACATCCTTGTATTGAAATGCTGGATGAAAGAATGGAACAACGCCGTTTCGCAAAAGGATGCCTTTTAATTTCCATGACTTTTTATGAATTTTCCAAAACCTGGAATCAATTTCCATGACTTTTCCAGACCTGGAAAAAATAATGGAATTCTATGACTTTTCCAGGTTTTCCATGACTGGATACAACCTGTCAAAGTTTAGCTTATGATGCACATACAACGTGGAATGATTTGCTTGATGACATCAGTTCTGCTACCTCTCTTACTTTCTTCAAATCAAAATCAAATTTCTACCTATTCTACAAAGCTTATCCGCCATGGCTTTCCTCATTCCCTGGTGTCTCTATGGCTACTGACCCCTTTATGTCCTCCAACATCTGATTTAGGACTCTATGGATATGTTGTGCCTTAGATTTATTTAGTGTTTGACATCAGACCTAATACCTTATCAGTTATATTATGATGGGTAGTTGGAAGGGCGGAGGAAACCAGTACAGACAGTTGGTCAAGGTTCTGAACTGTAAACTGTTGAGCAACAACAAACAACTACCGGCTATTCCATACGAGGTAAGACTGGGATTCGAAAACTGACCTCAGAGGTGGGAGTTGAGTGTGTTACCACTGCACTACCGCAGCCCCTGTTGTCCCTTAGAATCTGCAGTTTTAAGAAATTAAGAGCAATAAAAGTTGAATTATAGATAAATAGTTCAATATTGGCTAAAAACAAAGAGAAAAGAACAAAATCAGTGTTTAATTTCATGAATAAATGTACAAGAGAAAATTAAGTAAACAAATACAAAGTATTTTATTGAACAAAACATAGCACTGATATTTACATGGGTAAATGACAAAATCTCTTTAATACATTATGTTTGAAATAATCTACTTTAAATATCTACAATCACTTGCAAATAAAACATGTCCATAAAGATGGAGTTTGTAATATGTGTCACATGTTATGTATTTTCATTATTTCTTGGTGTCCCTTAATACAGATATGTTACACTGATTTTATTTATACAAGTCACACATATCTCTAAAACTTTTCCCGCCACCCACCCAGCCTCCCATCTGGACACTATGGGTGATAACATATTAGGGCTGTGGGGTAAAAATTAAAGTTTTATACTCACAAGTGTTCTATGCTAATTAAGGATGTGTTCATAAGTGATTTTTTTTTGTAAAAAAGTAAAATTACTTTTTAACCTAAATATGGCACTATGATGCTTATTATAGAAGCAAAATGGTGGGTGATAAATGTACTTTAACCCTTTAAAAGTATACTTTAGTTTTCTCTGATAAGTTTTCTAGCATATCCACAAAATAGCTGAATACAATCATGATAAAAGAGTGAAAACACATAACAAACCGACATGTGTCAGTGAATACACCTTTCTGTTAAAAACTAGATGTTTAATTCTGAAAATCTGGAGTAAAGTAATTGTCCTTGCTGGCAAAGAACTCCTCTCCAAATGTTAAATACATATGAAATCAATAAATTTCCACAGAATAAAACTGTTCTCAATGTGGAAAGTTCTTCTCTGTACACTCATAAAAATCAACAATATCACATAAAAACAAAGTCAAGTTTGCAAATAATCTAATCTAATATCATACTCTTATTGTGCTTAATCTCAGTACTGGTGGATCATAAGGTGCAGAAACAGGATCATTGTTCGTCATTCAGTCATTGAATGTGCACGGGTAGTAACTTGTTAACCAGTGCAAGAACTCAGACTAAACAGATTTCAATGAACTACTGAAGTAAAATGAGTAAAATATATTCAAATTTACACAAATATATAACCAATACAACTTAACCAAACATACTAAGGCTTTTCTCACACTTCCCCTCACTTCAAACCCCATGTTATTTTTTGCCAGTTTCATGATTACTTAACCTCTGTGGGAAATTCTCAAGATTTGTTTACATAATATTATGGCTAATATTTTGATTTTTTTTACAGGTCAATGCAAAAAAAATAACAAAATATGGTTCTAACCAGTGTTGTCATATGAGAAACATACTTCAGATGGGTTATTTGGAATTTCCAGTGAGTTGAAAGTTCACGAATAAATGTTTGGTTTCTTCAAATGGTTGGCCAAATACAAAATAAGACTTACTATTTCAGCCCTATTCCTTATTATGCGGGTCAAAATATTCTCAAAATACAGAATTTTTTTTTCAAACTTCCAAATAGGTTTGGAATATAGTGCCTCACCATAATAATTACACTCAAAGACTAAATGAATGTTGAACACAATTTAGACAGCCATTCTTCATTTCTACTGGTTTGATGTTTTAATGTCCAACACATGGATTTGCACCGACTTGTATTGGTGTTATGATTTGTTAGAAAACCCCTCTTTACTCTTCCAAGCCATGTTTAACCCGTGTGCTAATTTAGAACTTGTGCTAAATTACACCATGTAACACTGGATCAGTATTTTATCAGTCACTGTTCTATTTCAGAAATACACCCATCAGGTTAGTATTTATTGTAATAATAATAATACTAGTAATATAATACTATAATATAATAATAAAACAGCACTGCATTACTGAAACATCCTTTAACAATTTATAGGATTTATAAGAATTTAAAAAGGAAAACTATTTATCTCTATAAAACTATTTAGACCATAACTGTTCCTCATTGTCGATTATGTTCTCACACATGATTATTTTCAACAACAAACTACAATATGCAAAGAGTTTCAATTACACAAAGCAAACTGAAAGTGAAAATAAGCCCACACAGAGGGTGGCAGTGACTGCTGGCCACCAGACATGGCACTAGGGAATACAGTTTGATGTTGACAGCTGACAGGCAAGGTCAGAAATTGATGAAATGGGTTGTGGCTAATGTATGAAAACAACTTGTCAACTGAGAATTTTTTTTCACTCAGTGCACAGTCCAAGTCAGTATCATAATATACAGGCATAAGTACTGTTAAAGGAAAAAATCTATTAAATTTTTTTTTCCATCTTGTTTTCCATCCGGATTTCAGGATGCATGTCAATGGAAGAATCCCCATAAGGATCTTTTACTCACTTCTACCATAAAGGAATTCTGCTTATCACAAATATAATGAAAAGGCTTTGACTATAGTGAATTTTACTACTTTAAATTAACGTGTGTACTGTACAAGGAGAAATTTTAGCAAGACCAAACGTTCACTAATACTTCATTTTTAAGAACTTAACTAGAATTAATTATCACTAATGGCTGGTTTCTACTTAAGACATTAATACAGATTTAAAATTTTACTAGGAATTAATTTTCACTCTTCTAGCTCATCAGCTAAAAGAGCGAAAATTAATGTCCAGGAAAAATTTTAACTTATGTAGTATTTTACGCAGGTATATTAAGTGGGTATCCTCAAATGGTGAATGTCACATACCACAGCAAATGTCACATGTCTCACAAAAATATCCAACTTCCTTCACACAATCCATGTACTGTTTATTTTATTCCCCTCAATACTGATCCAGTATTTGTGGACTTGAACTCAAATCAGTTTGAGGCATGCCGTAGCTTCCAGATGATTGGTTTATATGAGCCAGACAGGGCTCTGGCAAAGGGTGTTCCCAGATGTGAGTATACTCGTTTTTTCGCAATGCTCCAGATGGTTTTGGTGTTGAAGGCTCTTGAACTGACTGTCGGATCTTGTATTTTGGTTCTTCATAAATCTGTCTATCTTGTCTGCACTCGTAGCTGTAGTTTGTGTTATTTTTGTTCTTCAGTTTGTACCTGAAATAATGAAAATAAAAACAGACCATTAAAACACTTGCTATGTGAATTACATATTTGGAATCTATATTCTAAACAGATATTCCAGAGCAATCTTCCCAGATAAGATTTCTGAGGGTCACTTTTTGCCAGGATACAAGTTGTTATACTGTTGCATTAGTTATATGCCGTAATAGTGGTTATCTTTACAAGAAAATTATTTCACTAATTTTAAGGGGCTCAATGAAATTAATCTTTGTTAATGTTAATTAATTTTCAACTCAAGGAGATATTATAATATACAGTATACTTTCACCTTGATGATTCATGAGTTTTAAAATTTTATTTATTGGTTTATTTCACTGCCAGCTATTCTATTTTGCAGCAATTTTAAACTTTTTTTGTAAACTATAAACATTAAAGCATCATTTTATCCTTTGGAAAGTGAAAATAGGTGCTCTTATATCCATGTAAAATGGTATAACTCGAATTAACAAGACCCTCGAATCAGGGATACTTGACTATGAAGAATCTTATGGGTATTCATGCTAACAGGCTGAAATAAACAAATGGTTAACACACAGTACTTACCACCTCAAGAAAACCAGTCCGATTCCTATAATGATGAGACTGAGGATGAAGGCGATACCAATGATAACCAGGATGGCCATACCTGCAAAGAGAAGTCAAGTTACCAATTAAGCCTTCATTTACATTTCCTATTTACCAAAATGGGGATGAAAGTGTTAATCTATGGCTAATGCAGCACAAGATAACTAGACCAACAGGAGATGGATGCGTTCTGGAACGTGATATATTATATAGTGTGAATTAGTTTCAAATGTTGGCACAAACTGGAGACCCGGCAGTTTGTGGTCCAGTAAAATGTGACTTTTCTGATGCTAAGGGTTGTGGTGGTTTTAAACTCACTGAGACTATTGTGGTACCAACCAAAAATAAACAGTTAAACCCTATTTAGGGGAATCTCAAGGGACTACATCCTGTTTATCCAGGATCCCTAGATTACAAGGTAAAATTCAGTGGACAAGGCATACTTATAAACTCAGACTAGTGAAACTCATTTACGCAGAAGTCCATGTGTCTATATTGGGTCCTGGTAGTAATCATTCTAGTAGACTCTACCATTATGTGGTTTAATAAAAGGTCATTATTATTGTGGTCAAAAGAAAAAAAAAGACCCAAAAAGGGAAGAGTAACTAGTTCTGAAGTTTAATAAAGACTACTATTTCCACCTTGTAGTGTAACCCCTTTAAAGAGAATTATGCTTAAGTCAAATCCCCTTTTAAATAGAAATAGTAACCACAGCCCTTTTATCTGGAAATTTTCTGTCTTTTGGAAATCCTGGAAACCGTAAGAATTTTTCTGGTCCTCTAAGACTTCTGTCGACACGTTTGCAATGTACTTGGATACTTGAGTGTAATGTAAGTACTGCTCTGACAAATTAGATAAGCAGTACCAGTGTAATTTGTATATGGCTCCTACTTCAATAGGACAAAAACATCTTTTGACATGACCATCAGTAAATTGAGTTATGTTCCTTTATAGTTTCATTTCTGCCCAAATGGATTGGTAATTGGGTAAAAAGTATTACATTTTTTTTAGTAATTGGCTAAATTTATAATACACGATATGTTTCTGGGACATTTTTCTGCTCAAGTGAAAAGCACTATGAGTAACTTGTTATCTGTTTTTTGGAATGTTTTGGCTAATAAACAAAATATAACAGTGGAATCCTGATGAGTTGCATCTGTAGGAAATACAAACATATCACTGCTTGACAAGAACATCGATGCGGCTCATGGTGGCAGCTAGCATTTTTTTATATATATTTTTGTGGTAAATAAATTACCACAGATAATATAATTTATTTAAATTACCATAATTTCCTTATTTATTTACCAATTTTAAAAATTCTGTATCTACCCTATTCAGTTTAACAAGAAAGATAGTAAATAACCTTAAATATTTGTTCAAAAACATGTATATGGCCAATCTTGCTAATATACAGAGACAAGGCACAATTAAATAACATACATTGCAATAATTACATATCTATTTATTGGTTACATACATGCAGTCATTTTCATTTTTCATTTATGAGTTTTGGATTCAAATGGAATAATTAAATAACAATGAAAAAGTAGTGAAAATTTATGAAATGCAAACATATAAAACAACATCAGAGATGCCCATACCCCACAGCCTGGGGAAATATTTTTCAACACCACGAGATATAGAAGTAGTGAAACAGTACACAGATTGCAAGACTTTCTGAGCACTGCATGTAAAGATTAAATATTAAAACAAGACAATTCAGTAAACTAAAAGTTATGCAGCTGTAAAATTTCTTAACTGCAAATAGCTGTCAATGAAAATATCACAATTATGTATGGTTGAATTATGGTTTGAATGTTTTGAATATTACCCATACATACAGATGAGGCAATACATGCTTATATGTGGAGTTGGGGCAAAACCTGTGAATCACTTGATGCAATACCATCTGTTACAATGGGAAGTTGCAAAAGTAAAACCCTTAATGAATTCTAATATGACTTTAACAGTGCTTAATCTACATCAAAAGACACCCAAAGGTGCAACAACCAAGATTCAAGTAAAAAGATATGAGAGAAATAAAACATTATCACATATCCCTGTATAGAGATAAAATAGCATCAGATATGCAAGATCAAAGGTCAAATCAAGGTCATACCATGATGTTGCACACCTATAACCCCCGACCAATGTCCCTACCAAATATTAACTTCCTACACCTTATGGTTTCCGAAATATAGCCCGGACAAGACATTATAGGTCAAGGTCACTACGGCAAGGTCAAATCAAGGTCACACCATGACTTTTTACATCTACACACCCTAGCCAATGTCCCTACCAAGTATCAACTTCCCACATCTTGTGGTTTCCGAGATATAGCCTGGCCAAGATTTTATAGGTCAAGGTCACTACAGCAAGGTCAAAGATCAAATCAAGGTCACGCCATGACGTTGCACACCTACACCTCCTAGCCAATGTCCCAACCAAGTATCAACTTGTTACACCTTATGGTTGCCGAGATATAGCCCGGACAAGATTTTATAGATCAAGGTCACTACAACAAGGTAAAAGGGTCAAATCAAGGTCACACCATGACGTTTTACATCTACACATCCTAGCCAATGTCCCTACCAAGTATCAACTTCCCACACCTTGTGGTTTCCGAGATATAGCCTGGACCAGATTTTATAGGTCAAGGTCACTATGGCAAGGTCAAATCAAGGTCACGCCATGACGTTGCACACCCACACGTCCTAACCAATGTCCCTACCAAGTATCAACTTCCTACACCTTATCGTTTCCGAGATATAGCCCAGACAAGATTTTATAGGTCAAGGTCACTACGTCAAGTTCAAAGGTCAAATCAAGGTCACACCATGATGATGCATACCTACACCCCCTAACTAATGTCCCTACCAAGTATCAACTTCCTACCCCTTACGGTTTCTGAGATATGGCCCGGACAAGATTTTCAAACTCAAGGTCACTACGGCAAGGTCAAAGGTCAAATTAAGGTCACACTATGACGTTGCACACCTACACCCCCTAATCAATGTCCCTACCAAGTATAAACTTCATACACCTTATGGTTGCCGAGATATAGCCCGGACAAGATTTTATAGGTCAAGGTCACTACGGCAAGGTCAAAGGCCAAATCAAGGTCATACCATGACGTTGCACACCTACAACCCCTAACCAATGTCCCTACCAAGTATCAACTTCATACACCTTATGGTTTCCGAGATTTAGCCCAGACAAGATTTTATAGGGCAAGGTCACTACGGCAAGGTCAAAGATCAAATCAAGGTCACACCATGACGTTGCACACCTACACCCCTAACTAATGTCCCTACCAAGTATCAACTTCCTACACCTTACGGTTTCTGAGATATGGCCCGGACAAGATTTTTAAACTCAAGGTCACTACAGCAAGGTCAAAGGTCAAATTAAGGTCACACTATGACGTTGCACACCTACACCCCCTAACCATGTCCCTACCAAGTATCAACTTCCTACACCTTATGGTTTCTGAGATACAGGCTGGAGAAACTTTTTCCCACCACCCGCCCCTCCCCCCCCCCCCCCCCCCCCATCCGGACACCTGGGTGAAAACAATACCCCGACAGCCCTTAAGGGCTGTGGGGTAAAAACAGCAGCTCACTTATATCTTGACGTGTTAAGAATTTTGTCTCTCATTATTTACATAATCAAAATTAAGCATTTGATCTTTACAATATTAAAAGCAAATAGATCACACTTGATACCGTACTTATGTTCACAAAATATAGACTGTTTTATAGCTAATAAATATTGAAAGATAGATTATATATTTACAGATGCAGATTCAGATTCGTGGCTGTATGATTCTACTTTTCCAGTCACGAACAAAACTTTTACAATAAACTTTCTCATCCAGATATTGATCCTTTATTGTTAAGATTCTTCTCACATACTATGAACCCAATCAACAAATTCAGATAAAAGGGCAGAGTGATGTATTGTGTAATTGAGTGGTATGACCTACATCAGTATGCAGAGCACAGGGAACCCTCTTTTATTGGTTCACAGTAACCAATCACAGACCAGCACTTTGATATCTAAATGGTGTGGTTTAAAGGGCTGGTCTCACTTTGAAAATGTGGGTACACATGTAAATGCAAGCGTAGTAGAAATCACACCCCAAATTGCATACTGTTGTAAATTAAAGTTGTGACACCTTGATGAGAATGCAGTTCTATGTAGAAATTTTAGCTAAAAGAAAAAAATACTAATTCTTTATTTTTAAGCAATCTACTAGAATGAATTTTCTCCAATAGGTAGGTTTTTCTTGAGATATCATTATAAATTTAAAATTTCACTAGCAATTAAGTTTCACTTTCCAAAGGATCAAAGTTGGGGTTTTATGTCCCATTGAACAGCCAGTGTCATATTGGGACAGGTCCTCAGCATTGTCACTTATGGGAGTTGGATCCACACAGAGGTGTCAACCTCTTTGAAATATCCAAATGTATTGGCTAAAATACCTAAAATTAATGACCAGTGAAAATTTCAACTTATACAATACTTTTTCGAAGGCTTCATTGTCCTTATAAATGACTACAATTTATGCAGGCGTTTCACTGGAGCCGACCCTACAACCGACCTTACGACTCTATGGTCAGTTGCAAAAGTCAGGGACAAAAATCCACAAAAAATGACGGGAAATTTTTGTGTTAGTTTCAACTCCCTGACAAGACGCGATACATCCAGGCTTGTCTGGATCTAGAGCCTGACCTGACATGGGGTCTGGATATTTTCTACAGGACTGGACTGGAAACTACTAAGACAAGCCCTAAATCCCTAACAGAGAAGCCGTATCAAGTCCCAACAACCCGTACTGACAGACAGGATTGAAGAAATGTACAGAATCACCATGACCAGACTTGTAGTCGGTATTGCCATTACAGTTTTTGATAATTTTTTGGGAAAAAAGGGGATCAAGTGTCAACCAAAAAACAAATCTGAAACTAGGTCAAGGCTGAATATTTGGATCCTATCACATGACCAGAATGTCCAAATGCACATTTTTGTTATTTTAATTATTGTTTTCAGGTTCTGATTTAATATTATATAAGAAATAAATCAATGCACTCTGCTTCAGGCTGTGACCAAAAAAGCCACTTAAATGAAAGTTTGCATTAAAAATGAAATATCCTGCTCAAACAAGCAGAGGGAGATGTGCTTCTGACCACATCTCACATAACAATGAAAACCCTCTTGCTCGTTGCTGCCTTTTATACTCCAATTTCGGACCTCTGGGAAAGACACCTTCAATTTTTGTTATGTGTGATCAATTTCTCTATATATTTTTACCAAATAATTTCGAGCCTCTGGGGAAGACCCTATTATGGACGTAAAGGTAAACATGCAGTAGTTATGGTCACGTGATGGGATCCAAATATTTACAACTGACCTAGTTTTAGATTTGTTGATTGGTCAACACGTGATCCTATTTTTTCCAGAAATTGCTCTGTTGAAATAGAGTGAGAATTATTAATTATGATTATTAAGTGACCAAATAAAACACTCTTTCACGTTTCTTAATCACTTACAGCATACATGTGTACCTTTACTATATGTTAACTTCAAAATTATGATCATTTGCACTGTTTTATTTCATTCATGACATAACATTTTGTCATATTTTCACTTCACATCAAAGGACAAGCTGGCGTCACAATAGGACAAGACTGGAAGTGATAAGGACAAGACTGGAAGTGATAAGGACAAGACTGGAAGTGATAAGACAAGACGGGCAGTGACTAGAACAAGTCAGTTACCAGGTGGGCAGAGCCATGATCTGGAACAAGAGTCGGGTAGGGTTGGGGAAATATATGCGACATGCCGGGAAAATAAAACCAACCCTTACAGACTAAGTAAACATTACTCCTAACCCTCGAAAAATGCTTAGTTACTGACAGGTCGGCTTCAGTGGAACACCCGTATTAGATTACACATTATATTAACAGTCTTGGAATCCATAATGTTAGGTGGAGCCTCAACAGATGAGTGGAAAACCAGTTTGGCATTTAATCAAATGAGACAGGGGATTAAGGATTCGCCAAAAGTAAATGTTTTATAAAGCGAACATGTTTGGATACTGAGATTTTTATGTGACTGATATTAAAAGATTTTGCAAAAAGAAAAAAAATTCTTATTTGTCTGTGAAGTGGTATTCATTATCTCATACAAAAGGCACTTTTCATTCAGCCATCTGATAATGCAAACTGCCACTCAGCTGTGTCTGAGGAGGATTAGTTGTGTACATAGTTGTCAGCCTTATGAAAGATTTCATTTTTTATTGTACTATCTGAGGTGTATCATTAGTATTTCTACAAGCAACAGATACATTACAGTAATAGTTTACAGGGAGACTTTGCATTTTTCCCTTGAGCTTACAGCCAAGTTGTACATGTTTGAAAATGTACCCAGGAATAAAGCTGGGGAGCATATGGGAGCTGCTGAGGAAAATACACCACAGTAAGAACTGGGAGCAAATCCTACTATCATACCAGAGACCCAGGAGGCTTAGGGGGGCAGAAGGATGAGACGGGCAGTAGGCCCTGACCCAGAGGAGGGGTGAGACAAATACCCTGTTCACACTACAATCTGTGTTGACAAGGATTTAGGGTTGAAGCAGTTTGAAGAAGATTAATCTCAATCTGAGTAGAGTGTTCACACTACAGAGTCTAATCTGGTCTGAGTACAGTAAAACCTCTTAAATTAAATATATGTTATGTATTCTTTAATAAAAATTATTTTTTCTAATGTTTATAACTGTATCAAAGATTCTAACTTCCTATTGTTTTATAATACAATTACAGTAATTAATTTATTAAATGATTCTAATAAATCGAACACAACTTTAAGCGTTTAACTAATTGCAATTGTTTGGAAGATGTCTGCTCATTCATTTATCATGTTATATTTATGAACTTATTTTATGCTAAAATACAATCATGTAATCACACAACACTAATTTTGGTGTCATTTGCTTCAATTAGTTCCTCTTGCTAACAAAATATTAGGGTAGATATATAGGCACATTAGTATTAGGTTAAGTAATTGCTGTAAGGTACTACATGTAAGTCAATTATTTACATTACCAGAGCACTTAACCCTTGTCAACCCAGATTCAGAGAGTTCACTCTACAAAGAGGGTTGAACCAATCTGCTTCAAACTGCTTCAATCCACCTCTTGAGCAGGGTTGAGATTTATACTTGTCAACATGGATTATAAGTGTTCACACCCAACCCCCAATCTGCCTGAATTTTTGTCGACCCATGCTGAATCCCTAGTCTGAATGCCAGGATTAGGAGGCTGGGACACCAGAGAGAAGGTTTTGCTAGGATTGTGAAAGATGTTGAGGTTACTGTTGTCCATGACCCAAAAGAATGGAAAAATGAGGACTGTATATTTCAGTGACTATAATTGAGACACCATTATAGACTTCTTGATGGACTATGAGTGCTTGTACAAGAAGGATCCATTGAGTAAGGACACTAAAAATATACATACTGTTGGTGAACTTCTCTGAGAGAAAGGAACTAGATCCAAGAGGTCAAAAAGTGGGTACAGTCACAGCAAACCACGTACAGAAAGTTAATCCAGAGCATTCCAGGTACCACTTAAACTCTCACAGAGGTAGATAAAGGTCACATTTGATCTTTTTAAAGTCACACATTCTGAGGTATCAGTTAACAAGAAAACACAATCTAGGAAAGGAGCTGCAGCAGCAATATTGTCACTAACATGGGTAACCTGTCTTGGATTGGCAGACTAGATGTCTCACATATATCCCCTTCAATCGATAAAGTTCAGAAGATGGCTTCACTCATGAGATCAGAGCTGCCTTAGCCACAAAAGATATAGAGGGGTTCCTTAGGAAGTTCTCCAAGGATAAGGCAGACACTCCACAATGAAGCATGTATGAACTGGTCAACATTGCAGCTAGATAAGGTGAATGAGTAAGACTTTGCCACAATTGAAGTAGTAACTTTCAACCTTGTCACATGGTTGCAGGGAGTAATGATGGCTTAGATACTGTTTTTGGAATATTTGGTTGGCCCTCCCTAACATGGGCTTTCTGTTTTTTGGATAGGTTATGTTTCAACTGAAAGTATATATATTCTGTCCATCTGCCAAAGTACCCCCCAGCATTCATTCATTCACCAATGATTTCTTCTTATGGAATGGTTGGATCTTCCTTTAGATCTGGATACTCTGGTGCTATACTGGTTGCCATATCTTTATCCCATGTTATTGTGTAGAATGACACATCATGGCTATAGTAGTTGGTGGCTCCTGTTACATGGCAGACAGGAAGACTTGAAAATTCTTAACTAGTGTGCCAAATCCATTCTCTACCACCCATCTTCTTCTGAATATTCTGTAATGGTGGCCGTGTTCATTTAAGTCCATGCCATTTCTTGGCAAAAGTCTCAGGAGTTAATTGTCTTCAGTGCAAAGGCATTATCCCCTAGGTGGAAGTAGTTAATTAGGTAGGGGGCGATCAGAGATTTAATGTGGAAAACATCAACAGACTAATCTTTAAAGTTGCCCTTCAGTTCTGGGGAGTCTTATGTTTATTTGATTCCTACCTTTTTATGTTCCACAAGGTCTCAATATACAGGACTAACTTCCTAGATTTCCTTGTGAGGAGTTTGCATCATTAAAAAAAAAAAAACCTATTTTCTCACTCACAAGTGGAATCTGTCATTGCCATACCCACAGGGATTGGTTTTCAAGTGTAACCATGGTACCCTAGCCTTTGCTTTGAGAGACGTCTTAGTTAACTCACATCACAATACCCAATCAACCCCACAACCCCCATACCTGATTATACCCCTTAAGGATAACTCAGATGGACTATATGTAGTCATAAGTGGACCAGGTATCCAATATGAAACTTACAATGTGGTCATTCATCAATGAAATACCACATATGAATCAACTTTCAGATTATTATCCACTCAAGGAAAATCACCCTTACCTTTTGAACCATACAGTAACACTATTGATGCGTCTGATGAGTCTCTCCAGTGAAACCATGTTCAATTTTTAACACTTTTACTACATCTCAAAGTATTAAGTGATTTACAAATACCTACTGATGTCATCAGTCAATGGTCATTGAGATCACAGTCATAATGACATCACATCACAGTGACATCACAATCTCCTTGACAACAACTATTTGTCCAACCAAGAAATTAAATTCACTGGACCAGGGCATTTTCTCTATGGTTACCATCATTGATGACCCAATAAAGGGCATTTAAAACACAGTCAGCTACTGATTAGACATGTTTGGAAGTATTCGGCCAGATTCTTGCCTCATTTTACTAAATTATTATTTGATTCCTACCTATGGCTTGAAATGCATTTGGGACATTCCATCTGTTCATCAATACAGCGTCTTTGGCACCAAGTCTTGTAGCATGGTTTAGCAGACCACAGCTCCACTTTACTACTCTTGTAGGATTGCCTAACAGTGTTTCTGGATAAACTTATGTATGTTGAACCAGTCACCCGAAAACTGTACTGTGAGGAGGTTCAAGTCTCCCCAGTGGCCAGATAGCTCAGTGTGACTGCCAACATCCGACAGCACCTTGTGGCCTTCTGAACCTTGTGGACTTGTGCCTTCCAATCCTAGGACCAACTCTCCTCTCTTATTCTTCAAAGAGTCCAGGGATGACTTGAAAAAGTTCCTGCATGACCAGGCATTACTTTTCTCTAACACTGACATGTTAAGTGCCTCCCTTCTCCAGAATAAAGGCCTGTTATCCAGAATCTAGATCTTGCTCTTCTAGGTTCATGTTCTCTCCTCTTTCGTAGATGTGTCACCGTAAGTTTTTAATGCCTTTTAAATTAGGATCATTCATAACAGGGTCATTTTTATAGGGTTAGATCTTTTGAGAAGAAAGTAGCAAAGGGATCTAAATGGTATAAAATATTTTATTTTAAACATGTTTCAATACATTTCAAAGTTTTGCCTTATGACACACATTCTGCTCCTCTAATGATATCCAATATGATCAAAGAAAAAACATTATAAATATGAGTCAGTCTCTCTTCATCATTCATAATAAAGTCATTCCAGTTAAAAAGGAAATTCTTTTGCTAATCCACCACACAACACCCCCTGCCAGTATTTTACCCTTCAACACTAACCCAAGACCCACCCCTCATATTCACCCCCCCCCGTTTACCCCCCACATTCGATCCACAAAATGACACATTTCTCCAAAAAAATAAATCCTCCAGCCATTGGCAGTCTCAGTCCTGTTTGCAATGTGTGACTTAAAAGGATTATATTGTTCACTGCTTTGATCCAATTTTCACAGCACAACAAAGAAACACCAAAAAAACTGTCCACACACATTACAAATCAAACAGGACAAATCCATTCCAAACGAGAAAGTGGGAGGGGGGGGGGGGCAGATTTTGAGAGGGGTAGCTAAAGAAAATGTCCTCCGGGAGTTAACACAATTTGCTTCACTGCATAGATAAGGCATGAGATTGGACCAAAAAAAAAAGAACAGCATTTTTTATCCTTGGCTATGGGGATTTCACACGCCTACAGATGAACAGATACATGTTCAGAGTATATCTGATGAAACATCACTTAACGTGTCCTTATGAAACATCACTGATTCACCAAACATAGCTGAATATGTCCATATTTAAAGTTTAAGCTAAGACAATGCAAATATAGGTAATTTAATTCTATATGTACTCCTGATGTTATAAAATGTGTCATCATGTAGTCAAAACAAGGCCTTAATTGTAATCATGTAGCCTCAACATATAAGAACAGCAATGAAATGTGACAATAGATCAAAATTGGCCCTGTTTCAGGTATACAACCCCTGTAGTTTATATTATGGCAGCTTCAAAAAATATCCATATTTACCATGTCTGCAGATTTTATGCTTTGTTTAGGGGCACAAGGACACATTAATCTTTTCTAATGAAGCAATGGGGGGCACCTTGACAGTGAGATAGGGTTTAACATGGATGACAGTTTTGTACGAGGGTAGCTGCAGAAAGAAACGGAAAAGAGACAAAGATCTTTGAAGTCAGAGATGAATAATGAATCATTGAGTGTGTTTGTGTGATGTTTGGCTCTCACAGATTATTAGATTATCACTTTCATTCTTGAAATGAGATTACTTAGATTATTGTTGTTAACTTGTGTGAACCTACTGATGTAAATTTAATGTGGGAGATGATATAATTTCGTATAAATTCTCACTTCTGTTGGCCTTCATGATTTCTAATAAAATACCGTGAAGTGCCCCACAAATAACTAGAAAGCACTAATAGAGCACACAACTCCACAAGGGGGCATTTTCGAAAATTCAGAACTTTTCAATTGTATCCAGAATATGATATGGATCTTTCAGAAAATGTTATCATTTCTACATTTGGTCAGGTTCTATCTAAATAAAACAAATTCATGAAGTCCCACTTATTATTTTTGGAGTATTGTCCAAAAACGTCAATATCATTGAAAACAGGATGTCTGAAAATTTGGGATATTTTGTAATCAAATTATAACCTGAATCTTTACTAAAATGTAATCATTTCATCCTTTGAACAGGTCATATCCACATAAAAAATTTATAAAGAAATGTTTATTTCTTTTGGAATAATCGAAAACACAGCCAAACAGACAAACAAACACACCCTAAAACAAAACATTCATAAGAGATAAAACCATAATCCTGTCAGTTTATGTGGAAAGCCCTCAGTGGAATAGTGGTTATCAGGTTGTTTAAATACAGTTCATGACAAAACGTGGAAAATACAAACATTTTTTCCCTCAATTTCCTAAACAGCTAAAATTCAAAACGAACCTTGTATGAATTTGTGTGATTGTTAAGTAATGGGGTTGTAAACCTTGTAATTGTAGAGGTGTAATTTTGGCAGACATTCTTGAAACCTATTCCTCTTTTAGTGTGTACTGTTCCAGTAAAAATGGAATCAACTCCGTCTGTAACCTGCACAAAGTAGGGTTCAATTTGTCAAAATGGATAATTTCCTGTTAAAATATAAGGCATACAGTAACCCAGAAATGTCAAAGCACTACAAAGGTGAGTTTTAATCTTCTGGAACACCGATGTTATGGCATCCAAAATACCACTGGAAAATTTATAAAAAGCTGGTTCACACAAGCAACATGGGCAAAATTTGTTTTGGTCTACATGTGAGCTGCAAAGCAATCAGCAGAAACACAAGTAGTGAATTATAGTAGTGCACACTTTATGAAAATCTGGAGACAAAAATAAAAATAATAAAGTGCTCTGAAGAAGCATCAGCCTTAGCGAGTGCTCGTGCTTAAAAATGTGTCAAAGTAAACTGTGTTTGTACCGTGACAAGTGACATAAATCCCAGTAGATACTAATTATGGCTGTTCTGAGTTCTCCAATGCATCGAATAAATACAAACTCAATTGAGGCATTTTCTATATATTCATGAAAAAAATGACAATATTTCAAGTACTTCTTCCAAAAAAGGGTAACAATACAGGGGTGCTGGAGTACAGAAACTGCTACTTCTTTTACCGCTTACGGCTAAGGCCACATCCTTCCTTATGGTCACATCTGTATGTATTTGGTTACCATGTGGGGAGACTCTTCACCCCTCAACGTTTTATAAAAAGGGTCACAAACTTGAAACATCTTTTAAGGTGTGTCTAATGTGGATGGAGATGTCCTACTGAAATAAGAATCCCACCAAACGGGTCCTAACAGAATACAAAGCAGACTTAACCGAAACCAAAAGCAGACAAGTCCATTTAGTTGTAGCTTGTGACCCCAGAACAGATGGTGTGACCTATGTGTTATATCTAGGGCCAGATTCATTAAGATGCACAGTGATTTTTATGGACATATTGCTAGCATTTTACTGACAAACAAAATCTCAGCTAAGTATTGTAAGCCTTATACAAGTTGAGCACAAACTCAAAATTGAGACAAAAGTCATCTGCCCAGTTTTGGGTGAGATTTTAGAGGTTTCAAGAATCTGGCCTTAGTTTCAGAGTCTTGATTATTAATAAGAGAACTCAGAGAGTGCATACATCCGACAAAGGCAAAAATCCTTTTAAAAAAAGTCTTGGATCCATAATTAGTTTTTGACCATTTCCAAATTAAAATCTGTTCTATGTTAGAGCAAGACCCACCTGTGAAAATTTGATGTAAATATGTAAAGTAGTTTTTTCTTTGTAATCTTGTAAACAAACAAACAAATAAACAGACAGAATTCAATAATAACATAATTTACTTGGCAGACGTAATGACCCTTCGTTTCAGATGTTTCAGTTGTTTATATTAATAGTTATAATAATGCTTATAACAAAAACCAGATTGTCACAAACTCACCATGTGGCAGGCTGGATTCATTCTTTAGCTTGTTGGCAGCCATCTTGGCAGCCTCCAAATCTACAGATAAACATATGAATATATTAATCATCTTTATTCGTACTTAGTGGTACAGTTACAATTAAATGGTTTACATTTTTCAATATAAATATAGGAAATGAAATTTAAATATATAAAGTTGATACTAACATTTAAAAAAACAAAACAAAAATAGAGCAGTGAGAGAAAACTATCTATACACAAAGATTATTTTATGTACAAAAGAATTCCAACATTACGTTGCATTCTGCAACGCTCAGGAAATCATTGTTTTCCCTAATAAATAACAATTCTTTGATGCTTTGAATACACATTTGATCATTAATGTCATAAGTTTCATATTATTCTTTCTCATAAGTGTGTAGCATACTTGTTACAGTGCTATATGAATCTTTATCAGATTTAGATGCAATCACATTACATTTACTCCAGATATGATTAATTACAAACCATTGACCTCCTTCCAGAGAGTACAAGCTGGCCACAGAGTTTAACAACTGGATTACTACTTCTTAATACATATTCATAAAACTGTAAAAACCTTTTGTGTACCTGGGCATCTATGGAAATATCATTAACCAATACGTGGAGGTACTTACTGTGAGTTTTGTAGGGCAAACCTAGTAACTGACATATACATTTTCTCCAGGTTGTAAAGAATCTATTGATACAATTGCCTGATAGATTCCATAAAACACATCCATACAAATCCATACAAGAAGTTTTAAATAGGCAATAGGCATATGCAATGAACCCTTTAAAGTTTCTACTTTACCACAACTGCCAGACAATAGCAAAACTTTAATTTTAATGAAAAATGCCATCTGTGTGCCTGATATTTAATTTTAAAGGAATTCTACTGAAGATAGATCTACATGAAGTTGTTCACCTGTACACTGAAGCAGAAAGCCAGGTACCTGATATTCATTGTGCACCCATACTTTATGAACAGCATTTGGCAATGACAAATATTTGATAAATTTTTAATTACCTGTATAATTCATATGTCTGAGGTGCCTTTCTTCAAGTATGTATATAAAATGCAAACTTTTAATACTCAAATATCCATTGCAAGTGCGGCTCAAACTAATCTCTCATTTATTAGTTATCACAATTTATGTCAGTTAATTTCAGCCATTTTTTTTTCAAAAATCAATTTTTGATTTATATGAGCTGTGGAGGAAAAATAATGGTTAAGCTACTAACAGTTTAAATTACACACAAAACATTCAAATATCTGTTAAATACTATGACCAATTTTTAGGAATTTTTCTTTGTGATCAGCCTTACTGTATATAATTGGAACCTGTTTAATAGAATCTCAAGTAACTCAAAAATACATGAAGTACATGTGTACTTTTTACCATAATGTTACAATTACAGTTATTTATTTACAAAATACATATTTCATTATAGGTACTGATGATTGAAATATTGTTCAAATATAACTGGCTTTGAAAATCTTTATAAATCAAAACTACAGTAACCCAAAAATACTTCTGCTTTACTAGGATATTAAGAACAGGGCACCTTACAACTCAAAACACTCTCTGATGGCAAAATATTTACTTAAATTTTAAGAGAGGACTATTACAAGAAAAACGTTTCTGTATAAACATCTTAGGGGAAACTGCATTTGGTTTGAATGGTAGATGGTTTGGAAAGTTTTAGAGACAATTCATGAAAATGTTAAATAAAATAAAACTAGAGGATCGCTCGCAAAAAAAAGATAATGTTTTTGCATAGCAAAAACAAAGCGTCCCGAAAAGGATATAAAGGTGAGTGCTAAAGTATTAAGAAAATGCTTCATTTCTAGCCTTATACTGTTGTGGCAACCAAAGTCAGTGCAGTCTGCTCTATCTAGCATGGTTTTCAAGATATAAGCATTTTTGTGTTTTGCAAAAAATTCTAAAATTCAAAATGTCCACTATATTTGGCGAGACAAAAATATTTTGAAAATTGGCATGGCTACTCTGCAGAGATACCCAGCAGGTCAAAAATTTTGTTGAGTTCGCTCCATCTAGTACGGTTTTCGAGATATAAGCATTTTTGTGTTTTGCAAAAACTTTGAAAATTCAAAATGGCCACCATTTTTGGGGAGACAAAATTTTTTGACAAGACCACTGCCGCCGTGTGTATCTCCCGCCGAGCATTAAAGGAGAAGAAATAGCTTTTCCAAAATATTCACAATTTATCATTTTTGTGTGTGAAAGCTCTTCCAAAAGTAGGTGAATGAGTTATTTGAGAAAAATTGGCTCTCCCACAAGTAGATGAATGAGTATTTGATAAAAATTGGGTATCCGCAATACTTTTACAGATAATTAGCATTTACTCATTTTGAGTAGGTGAATAATTAGCTATGGGTCTGAAACTTCACAGAGTGAAAGCTCTCCCAAAAGTAGGTGAATGAGTTATTTGAGAAAAATTGGCTATCTGCAATACTTTTAGAGATAATTCGCATTTACTCATTTTGAGTAGGTGAGTAATTATCTACGGGTCTGAAACTTCACCATGTGAAAGCTCTCCCACAAGTAGATGAATGAGTTATTTGATAAAAATTGGGTATCCGCAATACTTTTACAGATAATTAGCATTTACTCATTTTGAGTACGTGAATAATTAGCTATGGGTCTGAAACTTCACGGAGTGAAAGCTCTCCCAAAAGTAGGTGAATGAGTTATTTGAGAAAAATTGGCTATCTGCAATACTTTTAGAGATAATTCGCATTTACTCATTTTGAGTAGGTGAGTAATTAGCTATGGGTCTGAAACTTCACCATATGAAAGCTCTTCCAAAAGTAGATGAATGAGTTATTTGAGAAAAATTGGTTATCTGCAATATTTTTAAGAGATAATTCGCATTTACTCATATTGAGTAGGTGAGTAATTATCTACGGGTCTGAAACTTCACCATGTGAAAGCTCTCCCAAAAGTACATGAATGAGTTATTTGATAAAAATTGGGTATCCGCAATAGTTTTTGAGATAATTAGCATTTACTCATTTTGATTAGGTGAGTAATTAGCTAGGGGTCTGAAACTTCACTGAGTGAAAGCTCTTTGGGATAGCTGCTCTACAGAGATACCCTGAAGATCAAAAATTTCGTCGAAATCGCTCTATGTAGCACGGTTTTCGAGATATTAGCATTTTTGTGTTTTGCAATTTTTGCGCAAAAATTCGAAAATTAAAAATGGCCGCCATTTTTGGCAAGACAATTTTTTTTTTTGAAAATTGGTATGGCTACTCTGCAGAGATACCCTGTGGGTCAAAAATTTCGTCGAAATCGCTCTATCTAGCACGGCTTTCGAGATATAAGCATTTTTATGTTTTGCAATTTTTTGAAAAATTCGAAAATTCAAAATGGCCGCCATTTTTTGCGAGAAAATTTTTTTTTGAAAATTGGCATGGCTACGCTGCAGAGATACCCTGTGGGTCAAAAATTTTGTCAAAATTGCTCTATCTAGCAGGGTTATCGAGATATAAGCATTTTTATGTTTTGCAATTTTTGCGAAAAATTCGAAAATTCAAAATGGCCGCCATTTTTGGCGAGACAAAATTTTGTTGAAAATAGCCATGGATACTCTGCAGACATACCCTGTGGGTCAAAAATTTCGTCGAAATCGCTCTATCTAGTACGGTTTTCAAGATACAAGCATTTTTATGTTTTGCAATTTTTGCGAAAAATTCGAAAATTCAAAATGGCCGCCATTTTTGGCGAGAGAAAATTTTTTTGAAAATTGAGATAACTACTCTGGAAAGATACCCTATGGCTCAAAAATTTCGTCGAAATCGCTCTATCTAGCATGGTTTTCGAGATATAAGCATTTTTGTGTTTTCCTTATTTGGAAAATTCATAATGATTAATTAATCATTAATTACTCAGCCATTTCTTAACCAATCAATGCCAAAATCTAATGATTTCCAGATTTTAATAGAATGAATGTATTTGCCAAGTTTCAGGTGAATTGATAAAATTCCTTTCAAGTTATCATCCAGACAAGCTTCCCCATCGAAAAAAGACATTTTTGGTCATGTGACCTCTCTGATTGGTTGAAATGTCACTGCAGCATATTCAAAAAAAATCCCCAAGGCTACTGCCTAAACCTGCCAAATTTGAAAAGAATCCGCCTAACGGTTACAGAGTTATAAGGAAAACAAAATGCGGAGCCGGTGGAGCCTGAAGGTCTCCCATACCCAAACAAGCGTCCCTTGCGGGACGCTTAATAAAAAGACTGGGACGACAGTTATTAAATTAACTATTTCCACAACAGGAGTTTTGTTACTACTGTTCTGATTTGAAGCAAGTGTTGCAAAATAATATTTTATGTACTGACTGTTATACAGAGGCCAGTGCTATCCATAGCTGACTATAATATTCCAATATCAAATGCAAACATGCATGTTTATCAGAATCTTAACCATGATTTTGCTTGCCATTGTTAAATGTTCAACCATGGCTGCTTTGATTACTTTTTAACAATGGCTGAGCAATGTAATAATTTTCATTCATGCAAAAATGGCCCAACTATGATTCAATAATAGCTTTTACTCTTGGTGTTAACAAACGGCGAATAAAAGTACACGGGTGGTCACTGAGATAAACGGTCATAGAGATAAACGGTCTTCAGAAATTCTCACAGAAAATGGTTAAACGGTTTAAACAACAATATAAGGCAAACCAAATGTCATGGAAAGCATTGTTTACATCTATTTTGTTATTTAGTTTGTGCGATTTTGCTATTTACACTATTTAAATTTGAAAACTTTGAAGACTGTTTATCTCTGTGACCGTTTATCTTAGTGACCACCCGTGTACAAGAACAGATGTTTTGTAAGGTGTGGTGATTAGTGATTACTGGCCTCTCTTTATAATAAAATATAAGCAACCTGAAAAAGAAAATCTGGTAAACCATTTATTAAACATGGCAAAATATTAGATACACACTACAAAAATGTTGTGGGTGAATATAAGTGTGGATGGCACAATGAATAAAACAAGATTCTGAACCCCTAGGAGCAATAAAAAGGGAAATATAAGGCCTTCTTAATAAGATAACCCTATTTGACATTAAACATGTGATATGGTGACCATTTTGTTTTCAAACAGGGCTAAAATTATCATCACGTTAGCTCTCCTACCCATATATATTTTGTGCAAATTTGATGAAGCTAGCTGCAATATGTCAAGATTTAGAGAATCTTAATGATTTTCAAACAATCAGCTATAGCAGGGATTTTGCTTTTCAAAATGAGGCCAACATTTTTCACAGGCAAAACCGTTGCAAGCCATGACTTCCTATGGGCTGTTTTCACATTCTGAAGCCCTAGGACCAACAATAAGTAAGATATAAGGACCTGTTAGTATCATGACCCCACTTGCCATGAAGCAGGGGTCAAAGGTCAAATTCAACACTTGGAAAAGAGTTTTGGGCCATGATTGCCAATAAGTTTTCACATTGTGAAGCCCTAGGAGCAATGATAAGGGAGATATAAGGCCTTTTTAATAAGATAACCCTATTTGGTACTGAACGTGTGATATGGCAGCCATTTTATTTTCAAAACCAGGCCAAATTGCCATCAGGCTAGCTTTCCTAGCCATGTGTTTTTTGTGCATATTTGATGAAGCTAGCTGCAATATTTCAAGATTTAGAGTATCTTAATGATTTTCAAGCAATCAGCTATGGCGGCAATTCTATTTTTTCAAAATGAGGCCAAAATGTTCCACAGACATATTTTCACAGTCAGAAACATTCACTTCAAATTTGGTGCAGATATGTCTATAAATGAATGAAATGTAAAGGTTTATGTAACAATTAATGTACCAAACTGGTGGACACATGCACGTGCTCACACATACAGAATGCATTTTATAATCTCCCTGCCATGGTCTGTGGGCGCTGGTGGGAGATAATAATGGCAACGGACTCTTCTTGCAGAACATTTGGACCTAATGCCCCTGTTCCACCAAAGGATTAAGCCCCGATCCTGTCGGCGACCCTTAATCGTGCACAGTCGGTTGAAAAAAGACAAAAATGGGCGGGAATACTGGGTCGGTTTCAAAGTCTGGGATTAAGAACAGATCGTCCCCGGGACGCCTCAGGACACCTCAGGACGCCTCAGGCGGCCGCAGACAGTCCCCGACTGGTCTGGGACTAAGAACCGACTAAGCCAGTTTTCGGGTCGGTTTCAACCACGATCCTGTCGGACACAAACCGACTGGGTCCCAGGACGCCTCAGGCCTCCTGGGACTAAGAGCCGACTAACACACGATTAACTACCGGCGTCCTCAGGCGTCCTCAGGCCTCCTCAGGCCTCCCCAGACCACGATCCCCGATTATTGTTTTTCAAAGTTGCTGGATTTTCTGGGTATATATATATAAAATTTGCGATCTAATCATCATTGCTTTTCTAGGAACACACCAGGATGCCACCTTTTAATGGAAGACAGATTCAACAACAACTTAGGGCTTTTTTGGTTTTTATTCACTTACAAATAATCATGTATTTCCATTTTTTACGTCAAGCACAGCAACCACCACCACCACCACCAGCACCACCAGCACCCATACAGAGACCCAGAAGAAGGCACAACATGTGGGTCAGGCCATGGCTACTGCAGAGAGAGGAGAGGGGGGCCTACCACAACATTATGGCTGATCTTTATGCCACAGATATTCCAGGATTCACCAACTACATGAGGATGACCCCAGAATTCTTTGAAATGATGAAGACCAGACTGGAACCACGTCTAGCCAGGCAGGCCACCAACTACAGAGCTCCTATCAGTGTTGGGGAGAAGTTAGCCCTCACCATCAGATATCTGGCCACTGGAGAGTCATACACATCATTATCCTGTCAGTTCAGGGTTGGCAGATCCACCATTTCCAAGTTTCTACCAGAGGTCTGCAGGGCCATCCAGGATGAGTTCACCAGAGAGTACCTCAAATGTCCTACTACTCCAGATGAGTGGAAAGAACTGGAAAGGGAATTCAGGATCAGGTGGAATGTTCCACATGCCCTGGGAGCCCTGGATGGAAAGCATGTGGCCCTGAAGAAACCCAAGAACTCTGGAGCCCTCTACCACAACTACAAGGGGTTCTTTTCCATTGTCATGTTGGCCTTGGTAGATGGGCAGTACAAATTCAGATGGGTGGATGTGGGTACAGAAGGGTCTTGCTCAGATGCCCAGATATTTAATGCCTCTCAGCTGAAGAGGAGGATTGAAGATGGCAGGATAGGCTTCCCTGACCCAGCTCCTATAACACAGGGTGGTACAGATGTCCCCTACTTCATTTTGGCAGATGATGCCTTTGCCCTGAAGACCTGGCTCATGAAACCCTATGGCAGAAGGCTGTTAACAAGGGAGGAAAGGATTGCCAACTACAGAATATCAAGGGGCAGGAGAGTTGTGGAGAACGCTTTTGGCATCCTTGTGTCAAGATTTAGAGTCATGAGGACCACCATTGAACTACCCCCAGAAACAGTTAGAGAAGTGGTCATGACCTGTGTGGTTCTGCACAATATACTCAGAAGCCAGTATCAAGGTCAACCTGCTGGTCAGCAGCCTGGGGGGGATGATGATGATGATGATGATGTGCCTGGTGATTGTGGATTGATTGGTGGTGCTGCTGGTGGTGGCCAAGACAGAAACCCTGCTAGAGAGGCCAAAAGACAGAGGGATTACCTGAAGGACTACTTCAATAATGAGGGAGCGGTGGCCTGGCAAGATGGCAGAATATAAGTCCTGTTGCAGTAAACAGTCCTTTTCAGGACTAACTATAACAGTCCTTTTCAGGACTACCAAATATTCCAAAAACAATTAATCAGCTATGTGGACAAACAGACAAACCCCATGCCAAACATAACTTGTTGAGATGGACAAACAGACAAACCCCATGCCAAACATAACTTGTTGAGACGGACAAACAGACAAACCCCATGCCAAGCATAACTTCTTGAGACGGACAAACAGACAAACCCCATGCCAAGCATAACTTCTTGAGACGGACAAACAGACAAACCCCATGCCAAGCATAACTTCTTGAGACGGACAAACAGACAAACCCCATGCCAAGCATAACTTCTTGAGACGGACAAACAGACAAACCCCATGCCAAGCATAACTTCTTGAGACGGACAAACAGACAAACCCCATGCCAAGCATAACTTCTTGAGACGGACAAACAGACAAACACAACTTACTCACCCAACAAACAGACAAACCCACTCTTAAACAAAAGCCAAACACAAAGTCACACATAATATCCTAAATTAAATTATTATTTCATATATTTTCAAATCCACATCCTAATTTAAACATTTTCCTTTTTTCATGGCTGGGAAACTTATTTGTAGCAGAAATTTTTTTATGGAAATATTCAATTTTAAATATTCATTTCTAATCACAAAAATTTGGAAAATATAACCATGGAACTAGTTTTGCTTTCAATAATGGGGGATTGTGTTTGCTAAATACTTTGTCAGTTCGTTGGCATGGGTTCTATTTACTTTTGGGTTTGTGTGTTTGTTGGTTACTGGGGTTGGGTTTTTTGGGGTAGTTGGGTATTAGGTTTGGTACTGGGTTTGTTATTTGGGGGTTATGTTTGGTATTGGGTTTGTCTGTTTGTGGGTTGGTAAGTATGTAATTATGCCTTTTAACTCTAGGGAAGGTGCAAGTGTTGGACTTTTCAATTACAGATTTTAAACTATCCCATGGATTTTAATCTAAAAATGGGCTGATTAATGGCCATATTGGGAGTTACTTTTAATATTTTTTTTATGTGGCCTTTTTGGTTATGTGTAGTACCATGGGTTATTTGTTTCATGTTTGGGGTGGTGTAAGTGTTGGACTTTAATTTTTTTTTTCTTGTGATAAGTATTTGTACTGAACTTTTTTGTTTTGGGAGGGGAATTGGAAGAACACGTAGCTGAATAATTGTTTTTGGATGATTTGGTGGCCCTGAAAAGGGCCTGGCAGGTCAAACACCCGCCCTGACTGGATGGCTACTGAGGAGGCTGCTGCTGCTGTTGAGGCGGTGCTGAAGTGGTGATAGTAAAGAGCTGCTGCTGCGGTTGTTGCTGCTGCTGCTGAGGCTGCTCGACGATCTGTGTTGATGTCAGATCTGGTAGCTGGCTTAAGATTCCACTCAGATTGTGTCTGCTCCCTTCGTCCTGTACAGTTAGGACAGATGTCGGGTTGCTGAAGCCAATGGGGCTTGGTGTATAGTACACAAAACTGCTGCTAGCTGCTGCTTGAGTAGAACTTGACGCCTGTGGAGTGGTTGTTGGCAGTAGGCCGACCCTCTGGGACTCCGTGGTAACAGTGGCTGATCTTCTGGGCAATGGCTGACGTCTGCGGTTACTCTTAATATTTTCGATATCTCTGAATATCTTGCCCTTTAATTCTTTGAATTCTTCTTGAGTCATCTTTTCGGCCTCTGATGCCACGTAGTCAAAGAAAGGCTGCCTGTCTGACTTCTGATGCATAAAACCTGAGATAAGTGTCCTCATCTGCTCAAAGTGTTCGAGAATCTTGGAGTCTGTAGTTGAAACGGGTGTTGATGTAATGATGGACTGACTCCTCTCCCTCAGGACACTTGACTCGAGGTGTTCTGTGTCAGTAGTTGACCCACGTGATTCGTCCTGCTTGCTGGTATTTGGACTGGCCTCAAAACCTGAACTTCTATTGGCCCCCTTTCTTCTGATGTGGGTTTTAAGAAAACCCATCTGTTGGTAGACCCAGGACTGTCTCTTGGTCATCTCCCTCGGGGCTTGGCCAGATTGGAGCTTAGACAGCTTTCCATAACGGGTTCGCTGGGACTCAAACCACCTTCTCACATCAAAGGGCTGGAGCTTAAGTTCTGCAGATATTTCTGCCCAGAGAGCCTCTCTTCTGTTCCTGTCGTGGAAACGTGAATGTTCCTTGTCATACAGTTCAGGGTGCAGCTTGACGAATTCTACAATGGAAACTTCATCACTGTCTGTAAAAGTGGCACACACCCTGGCTCTCTTGGCTGAAGAATGGCACTCCGGATCTTCCTCACACCTCTCTTCTTCTTCTGCCACAGCTTCCCCAATAGCTGGATCTTCCTGAATCTCCTCCTCCTCTCTCCTCTCACTTCCTTCTTCTGTAATAACCTCACTCCTCTCCTCTACTTGACTTTCCTTCTCCCTCTCATCCATCTTTTTCCTTCCTCTCTTCCCTCCTTTCTCTTTTCTCATGATCCAGTCGACAAAATAATAAAAAAATAGTAAAATGTGTCTCCTAACTGTGAAATTTGCCTTAAGCTCAAGTATATAAAATGTAAAATAAAAACTGAAAACCCCTACAAATCAGTGACACACGTCTCTCAGTAGCCAAACAGTCAGTAACAACGACAATGTGTGCGCGGTCGCTTATATAGTCCCAGACCTGCTCATTGCCTCGTTTTAATTTCCAACGCGCGGAAAACAGTCGGTTCTTAATCGGTTGTTAGTCCCAGGCCGCCTGGGGCGTCCTCAGGCCGCCGCAGACTGAAAATGCGTGGTCCCAGGCGTCCTGGGGAGGCCGGTTTGGATCGGTTAGGGTCGGTTACCCTTAGTCGGTTCTTAGTCCCAGACCTTGATTTTTGGGTCGCAGGACACCGCAGACGGTCTGAGGCTTCCGGGGACTAATGCAACCGACTCACTTTCAGACGCATGAAATTCATACGCATCATATTTGAGTCTGGGATTAAGAACCGGCCTCCTGGGACTAAGCTACGGAGGTCTGGGACTAAGGGTCGCAGGACGCCTGGGACAACAACCGACTCTGTAAATTTGGGTCTGAGGAGGCCTGAGGACGCCTGGGACTGGACATTTTGTTGACGGCGGGAAATAGGAATCGGTTGTAGTCGTGTGAAATATCAAACATGTTTGATTTTTCACACGGCCCCAACCGACCACAACCGACCCTTACAGAAGGTCTGGGACTAAGCAAATATTTCAAACCGACCCCCAAAAACCCTTAATCGGGAGCCTTAGTCGTGTGGTGGAACACCCACATTAAGCAGAAATAATTGAAATATGATCTGATGATTGATTAGACAATAAATAATGTGTAAAAACAAATAATTACAACTTACAATCTTGAGAAAAGTTCTAGTTACCACTACTTTCAGCATTTATTTCTTAGATATCTAGTAGTTTTAACTTTTTGTGTTTTGTCTATGTTACATGTTTTGTGTTTTTAGTGACTGTCTGTGTGTCCCTTCATGTTAATAATAGTTTAAATGGGGAAAGTCATATTATTCACATTTAGCTTTCATGTATGTGTTGTGTGCATCGTGTATATTTCAAAAAGCAGCTGTCCACCCACACATTGATTTGTGTATAATGAATAATGTAAGGTCCTGATGGGATGGGAGGTTTGTCACCCTCGCCATCCAGGTGCCAATGATTTGTGTGTCAAATGTGTTTTGTTAAAAAAGGTTTTATAGAGCTTAAAATGTAAGCTACCTTGCATTTAGGGCCACAATATGAACTCAGGACCACATAAGTAAAAGGGAGGCTTGCTATCAATGTCTCCCACCCCTAAGGTTTATATTATAAAATAACTACCATACTTACATCTGGTGCAGTTTCCAATGACCCCTTTCCACCGCTGACCGTGACAATGTAGATGCCAGGTCTGTTGTGTCTCATGACAGCCAATCACAGCCACCTTGTCATCTCGACGCACCCAGGCATGTTTCTGTGGGATCAGGTCCGGGCAGCCCACAGCTGGAATAGAAAAAAGGTGAATATTAAACACTCTGTCAGCTCAACGATGTACTTTAACTGCACTCTTTTAAGTAATATAAGTAACTGTTGCACTGGTAACTTTTTGTAATAAGTCGTTAAGTCACAAACATTTGGTCTAATGAAAAATTTTAAGCTTTTGGATTAGTTGGAGACCAGTACTACTCACTAGTGTAACTGAACCATTGTCATTTCATGAAAAACAAAGTTTTTCTTATAATCTGAGCCCATAATTAAATCATTGGTAAGTCAAATTTCAAGGTACCAAAATATACTTCTACTAAACCAGGATTTCGAATAAACAGGCCAAACCTTCAAAGCACCAACATCTACTTAAATGGACAATCTAGGTATCAGAGTTCTAAAAGATTTCAAACTGTATTTCAGGTGATATTAGATTATATACAACTTTCTTGTATGTTATGTTTTACAAAATTTGATATAACAGAAAAACATAAAAAGGTGTGTAAGAGCAGAAGTGCCTTAATAAATTGATTATTCAATCACTGTGTCCAGTTGATAATGGTAAATCAAAAATGTTCTTATCTCAATTTATTGACTGTCTGGATAAACTGAGATAATCTATGGGTTCAGGCAGACAATATCTCAATAAATCAGAATAAATATCTCATCTTATCAAGCCAGTAAACTGACCATTGAAAAAATTAAGTGTGGTCCTACCAATCACTATTCCATACAAATAATTACATAAACTGTATCATGACACACTGATATTAATTCAAGAAATTTTTTTGAGATATTCACAGATTATCAATAACAGGAAATGACATGAGCGTGATATTTACATTGAACTTTGTGTAAATTGCCTGATCAAAATGACATTGAAATGGTAATAAAACTTTTGTTTCATCATGATAAGGAAATGGCATTGTATAAAATATCCAGCCTTCGCAGGCGACAACCCCAGCTCACACAACAAAAATCTGAACATCATCAAACAAACATTGGAAAATTTCGAGATGATTTTAATGCTAGTATTGAGGGAAGGAAATGAAATAAACGTGTCCTAAATTTTGGGTGGAAATAAGTACAGGGGTTTGGTTTGTAGAATTCCCCAAAAATTAAAAAAATGCAAAGTATCACAGTAAGTGATTATGCCCACCCCAAATCAGCTTGAGTTCCTCTTGGGATAAACAACTCCTGAAAATTTGCAGATAAAATTAGTATAGTTTACCGCTTGCCGTGAAATAAGTTGTGTGCCACTTATGGCAGGAACTAGTCTACACTGCAGTGACATCACTTCAATACAATCAACATACAGAAATTTTTTTACTTCAAAATTAGGCCTCCCATACAAGTAATTACAGTTTAAAGGTTTCCTGACATCATTGTTAAGTTTGGGAGATGTATATTCTAAAGATCCAGGACATCCAGTCTGACATAGACAGTTCATGTTGGTCTTACAAACTACCAGGTCAAGAAATATTGTATAATCAAGTTGTGCTATCATACACCTTACCCTCTATCCAGCCAGGCTGTGCATCATAAAATAAATAGAAAATAACAGAAACAATAGCAAATTAAGAAGGGCTAGTTTTCCTATGGTATTGGGAGTGACAAAAACGTATTCCTTGATATTTTAATCTTTACCAAAACTCCTGCAATGTTTATGCAAGGACAAGTTTTTACACATTATCTCTGTACTCTCCTATGAGAACTCTGAGAAATGTTTTTTTTTTTTAAGTGAGAACTCCATTCTTCTTTTCTGAATCAGTTGGGATGAATCAGTTTTTCTTTCATAATAACATTGATCAATTATAGCTAAAAACAGTTCAGACCACAGATTAACCCTAATATCATTGTGTGTAATAGCTCACTGGAATTAATTGCAATTTTGTAGGCTCAAGCACAGTAAACCATGTAACTGACATTAATAAAATCATTGTGCTGTATGTTATTGTAGCATTTTTAAGGGAAGAATTTCGGAGAGGTTTATGAAATATTAATAGGCTGTCAGTACAAGGCTTTACACACTCAAAATTGTTGCAAATTAGTCTGTTGCAAGTCCCTGTATTAGCTAAACGTAAAATCTGCTGAGAACCAGTGATTTACCATATTTCACTGTGTAAATGCCTACTGCCTAATAGAAATGTGTCCCAACCTCCACTTTGCCAATCTGGGATTTTGAAAAAAAGATGCATTTTAGTGCACCCCCAATCAAATAATCGCTAATAGGAAATGAAGAAAATCAAAACTAAACATGGCAGTTTTGGTCAACAATGCCTTAAAATCTACAAAAATATGAGATAAAAGTGTACAAATTGTTCAGATTAAAGGTTTGTTTCTAATATTTTAAATTCTCCAATGGTTATATATGATGACAACTGAGATGCAGGTTGTAAATTATATATTTATTACCCATTGCTACCGGTCACTGGAGTTGTTTTCATTCTGTAATAAAAGCCCCTCACCTTTTAAAAATGTATCACCCCCATGACATTTATTTGGTGAAATACAGTAATTCAAATGCTCACACTCAATAATATGTTTGTATGTACCTTTCAAAAATATTAATTAAAAACATGCCTGGCATTCAGACTAGTGACTGAACTCGAGTTGATACAGATTGAAACAGATTGGGGATTAGGTGTGAAGGCTCTCAATCCCGGCAGACAAGGGTAAATCTCTACCCTGCTCAATAGGTGGATTGAAGCAGATTGGTTCAACCTTCTTTGTGGTGTGAACTTTGTCAAACTAGGTTGACAAGGGTTCAAGTGTGTTGCTACTGTAATTAACTTACTTGCTGCCTAGAAGAATTTGCTTTACTTAAAACTATTATGTACTTTAATCTACTGTCAGTAGGAGGAACTAACTGAAACAGTAAGGCCTGATGAAGTGATTGTTGTATGATATAAAAATAGCATCAGAGATGCCCATAACATACAGAAATATTTTTAACACCATGAGATATAGAAGTACTGTATCAGTACAAAGTTCAGGATACTTTCAGAGCACTGTCAGTTATATAAAGGTCCAAACAATGTTTAAATAGAGAAAAAAATGTCTAAGAGAAAGATAATGCATGTCAAGATGAAGTATTAAAACAAGAAAAATCAATAACAAGATGACAGCATTAATCAGTAAACTTAACATTACGACACTCTTCATCTACATCTGGCATGTTTTGAATATTACCATGTATACAGAAGTGGTAACACATTCAATGAATGCTTACGTGTGGTGTTGGAGCAAAATCTGTGGCTCACTTGATAAAATTCCATCTGTTACAGTGCAACAAGATTTTAAAGGTCAAGGCAACTACAACAAGGTCAAATCAAAGTCACACCATGATGCTGCACACCTACACCCCCTACCCAATGTCCCTACCAAGTATCAACTTCCTACACCTTACGGTTTCCGAGATATAACCGAGATATAATCAAGATTTTATAGGTCAAGATCAAAGGTCAAATCAAGGTCAGACCATAACGTTGCACACCTACAACCCCGAACCAATGTCCCTAGTAATTATTAACTTCCTACACCTCACGGTTTCCGAGATATAGCCCGAACAAGATTTTATAGGTCAAGGTCACTATGGCAAGGTCAAATCAAGGTAAGACCATGACGTTGCAGACCTACACCCCCTAACCAATGTTCCTACCAAGTATCAACTTCCTACACCTTACAGATTCCGAGATATAGCCCGGGCAATATTTTATGGGTTAAGATCAGTACAGCAAGGTCAAAGGTCAAATCATGGTCAGACCATGACGTTGCACACCTACACCCCTTAACCAATGTCCCTACCTAGTATCAACTTGCTACACCTTACAGTTTTCGAGATATAGCCCAGACAAGATTTTATAGGTCAAGGTCACTATGGCAAGGTCAAAGGTCAAATCAAGGTCAGACCATGACGCTGCACACCTACACCCCCTAACCAATGTCCCTACCAAGTATCAACTTCCTACACCTTACGGTTTCCGAGATATAGCCCGGACAAGATTTTCAAACTCAAGGTCACTATGGCAAGGCCAAAGGTCAAATCAAGGTCAGACCATGACGTTGCTCACCTACACATCCTAACCAATGTCCCTACTAAGTATCAACTTCCTACACCTTACGGTTTCTGAGATACAGCCTGGACAAGTTGTTTCCCGCCACCCACCTGCCTGCCCATCCGGACACTGTGGGTGAAAACAATACCCCAACAGCCCTTAAAGGCTGTGGGGTAAAAACAATTGCAATTGGGCATAAATATTGACTTGTTGTCTAATTTAGGTTGTCTCATTTAACATGGTTTACAGTACTCAGATTTAGGAAACTTCTTAATCCAGATTAAACTCTGTAGTAGAGACACTCAACAAAAATTGAGATAAATCTGGTTACATCTGCTTCAACCCTTAATTCTTGTCATTGCGGCATGTAGTGTGACCAGGGTATTAGTAAGCTAAGATAAGAAACAGCAAATCTAACATTTTACAAGATGCTAATGAATTGTGCAGACTCAACTACATGTGTTATTTTCAATACTAACCCATAACTCCGATAATAAAGTGATATTTTCTGTCCTTCTTCTGTGGCACTCTCAAATGAACCGTATGCCCTTGTGATGAGTAAATGTTTCGAATACGTTCCCTCCCACCACATATTGTGGTTTGGTGGCTGTTTTTGGAACTATCCATCAAGCTGCCATACTGGAAGTCAATCCCACAATTCTTGATGACATCTTTTCCGTACCCAAAGTCAATGAGGGTTACATTTAGTGTTTGTCCCTGTTGGGCCTCTAAGATATAAGGGTCAGCCTCGTTTCCGCAACCCATTTTGTCAGAAGCCAGGCTTGTAATGTTCACTTGTCGGGAATAGACAGGGATTTTTATTGGACTCTTGCAGTTTGATTGATGTGGGATTTCAGCTACAAATATATACAGAAGTACATTGAACATGATTAATAATCTATATTTGTCAAGTATCTCTGTCTGGTTGATAACTAACATGTGTTTTGTAACATGATTTTAGAATAATTACTTCAGGAATCTTAATATGGCCTAAGGTGATTAAATACTATAAGTATAATTTAATTTTCAAAATCCAAAATATAAAAATACAAATAATGTGAGCAATACTAATTGTGACAGAAATAAGGAAAAAAATTAATTAAGAATGATTTTGAGTACCAAGACTATTCAGTACCATAATGGGTACTGACGCTGAATTTGCTACATCTCTCAACATTAGCAAAGTCAGTGCCATTTTGTAATATGCTAGCTGTATTAGGAATGTACCAGATATCAGATAAATCCCTTTAATAGTTAAGGATAAATGGCCTAGTATTGTTGCCAAAGTATTGCCTTAATATGTTGTCAGATAACACAACACAATAAGCATTTTTGAGTATATGATAGCACACATACACAACACAATACAATTTTCAGAGTACATGATGGCACACATCCATCTGCCAATAAGGAGAAACTATGAAAATCTATCAGGCACTTGGTGTGCTGACATTAAAGCAATAACTCAAATCTATGACTCACCTGATACACATGAATACGAGGCCTCCAGATAAAATCGGAGCTGCCGATCACAAGGCACTGCATTATCTAGGCGGGTATGAGGTATGACCACCTCACAGCTGTGTTGTCCTGAACACATTTCCTCCATCACGTGGTGTACATCCTGTGAACATAGCTGACGGCTGGATTTTACACAGCTACTGTCACTACGCTTCCGGCCGTACACTGCACTGTCAATAATCACCACCCCTTGACTGCCACAGTCAGCTTGAAAGACGGAGCCTGAACAGTAGTCCAATCTCACGCCTACATAGGAAATGATTACAGTGAGCATTATACTTCACTAGGGTACACATGAGTCATAATTGAGGATTATCTATAATACTTCATGGTTTTCATTTGGAAGAATAGTTTGCACATCCCTTATAATGGATCCAGATTTACTACTTGAAATTCTGTATTCTGTAACTTCAGATATTTCAGCTAATAACCCTGGATAGTAAAACTTAATCCCCAGAAAAAATTTAAATCTGTATTAACATCTCAAGTTTAAACTAGCCTTATCAATGAAAAATAATTCTTATGAATTTCTTAAAAATGAAGAATTGTTGAAGTTTTTTTCAAGCTACAATTTAAACTTGTACAGTAGATCTATTGTTAAAATTTCAAACGGCAATGAATCCTAAATGTATCTGGTGGTCTACTTTGTTATACGTTTCACCCTCACTGTGGGTATTGCGACCAACATGACTAGAAATTCAGTCAAACAGAGAATCACTCAAGGAGGGTGAAGCTAAAGTTACTCATGCATATTGTTTTCAATGTACTAGTATTAAAATATTGATTCTGTGTGAGGGTGCATAAAACTGTGTACACAATACTCCCCACAAGTCAGTGCAAAACTATATTTGGGGACAACATATGCTAAAATGAAAACACTATTTATTTATTTAGGGTTTTATGTCACTTTCAACACTGTACAGGTCATATCATGACGGGTAGTTGGAAGGGCAGAGGAAACCAGTACATACAGTTCATCAGGGTTCTGTAACTTCTGTACTGTAAACTGCCGACCAACGGCAAGCAATGACCAGCTTTCCCACTTGAGGCCGTGCCTGGAATTGAACCCCGGCCTCAGAGGTGGGAGGTGAGAGTGTTACCACTCTTCCACCATGGCCCCAGAAAAATGAAAACAAAAAAAAGTTTTTGCTTTACACATGCAACATCTTCCTCACAAGGGGAAACTAACTGGGCGTTCACACTATGAAATGAACTCGGGTTGACACAGATTGAACCAGATTGGAGACTAGTCTGAACACTCACAATCCGGGTTGACAAGGGTAAATCTCAACCCCACTCAAGAGGTGAATTGAAGCAGATTGAAGCAGATTGGTTCAACCCTCTTTGTAGTGTGAACTCTCTCAGTCCGGGTTGACAAGGGTTGAGTGTGTTGGTACTGTAACTAATTGTCTTACTACCTTGAAGTAATTGCTTAATTTAATATATCTATATACCATAATCTTTTGTTATGCAGGAGCCGTTAATTAACACAAAAGCTACCAGGATGGATTGTTGTGTGATTTCTGTATAATTGCAATTTGACTTAAAATGTTTGATTTTTTGTAATAGTAATAGTGTAGTTTAACAACCAGAAAAATTTCAAACAATTGTAATTGGGCTGTTGCTGAATAAGTGGCACAATCTTTAACTATAACATTAACGTTAAATAACTTAATAAAGTTTTTTACTTCATGATAGATAACATAACATTGGGATTTTTAACAACATGGAAAATATATCCCATTTAAACAATATACATGTATTACATGAATTTAAATTTAGGGGCTTTACAGTATCCAGTTTTTGAGACTTTTCAATCCAGATTTAAACTCTGTAGTGTGGACACTCAACTCGGATTGAGATCAATCTGCTTCAACCTTCAATCCTTGTTAATCCGGATTGTAGTCTTGAACCCCACCTAAGTGGGTTAAACCAGCAAAAGAATGGGCAAGCAAGTGACAGTTGATGGCTGCACAGTGATGACCTCCTGGGATGCATCTCACATCTACTGGTATCAAAATATAAACACACTCAGACTGAGAGGTAAAAAATATACAAATTAATTCAAAGGTCAACACACACAAAATTATTTTCCAATCTCACACTTTCAGGGGTATTACATTTTCAGTTAAAATCTTGTATTATACACTCTGCAAGTAGAATGCCCTGTTTAGTATAAATAAATAACACATCTATGAATTGCCCTTTCCCATTGACATATATTGTTATCCCCAATTCCTGGTAAATTAGCACTATTTTTTCTGGAATATTTAGCGCCAACATAACCATATCTACAAAAATACTACAATTTTTTTTTAGGTTGGGACTCCAAACCTGACTCCACTTAAACATGGGATACACTTCCACTGGTTGTACACATACAGAGTTACATAAAATGTAAAATTTTACAAAATAGCCAATCTACGTTACAAACTATTACAATTATTTGCCAATTAAATTTATAACTGTATTAAATATGTGTTTGTACTTTAACATCAACAGTTCAAATTAAATTTTTCATATATTCCATGCCTTGAGCCATTGAAAGCACACATTAAATGGTTTAAGCCATTGAATCTGTACACTCCACAGCTCAGCTATTGAACATACAAATTCCATGATTTACTCATTGGATGTATACATTCAGTGACTTGATCCATTGAAGGTATACATTCAATAGTTGTCAACATTCAGTACAAAACATAAAGTTATATTTTTGCTGTGGATTTTACAATTACCGGTACTGTATTTAAATACACATATCTATAGATATTACGCATGTATATTTTATTTATTTAGTCCTGTACAAGAAAATATAAGTAATAATACAATATTTGTGAGAAGTAGTTTTTGGTTTATTCCCACGGTTTCTATGGGTTCTATAAGAGTTTGTTTTCATTAAAACCATACCTTCACTAGGATGTGCATGATTAGCACAATTTAGCCTAAAATAACATGGAAGTAACATGATTGGCTCTTAATCTGTACTCCATTTAGCAATAAAGGTATAATTTCCTCTGGCCAATTTGAGAGAATTCCTGTGTGTTCTCACCTAATTTGCAGCAAGTGTCTTTCCATTACCTAGCTCATTATTTCAATCTGTCCTTAAACACAATGAAAGCTGCAATGAAATGAGCATCTAGGAAAACAACCCATCAGGACGTGTGTTCATTATGGCGTAATGTCCCCAAGATATCTGCTTACTACTACCTTTACATGAGAACACAAACAATGTCTCTTATAGTAGAACTCTATAGAGTAACTAGAACAATCTCTTATGGAGAGGTAAATAGAGTAAGAAATCTAAAATTCGCCACATATCTGAAATTCGCCACATGTGACAATACTAATAAAATAAATGAATTGTGGTGAGATTTGTTGAATGTATAGTAAATTAAGGCTTTTTGAACTGAAAAATACCAATTGTGAGACAAAAACATCATTTTCTTCATAAAATTAACTAAGGTCTTAGAGGTGGCGAATTTTAGATTCCTGACGAATTTTAGATTTCTTAATCTATCTAGTTCTTAGAGGGTCTTTTCCAGCTAAATGTATACTGTTAGCTGAAATTTCTGGTGAGGCAAAAATATATTTCTGATTTGTATAGATTCGTTGAACTCTGTGTTTACATGCACAGTGCATATGTGTAAATTACATTTCATATAGAAATTTACTGAGTATAAAGGCACTCTCTTCAGTGATCTGTAGAGTAATGAATATAATATTCACCACCCTTAAAATTCTAGGAATAAATGGTGTTGTGTCTTAAAATTGGTATTTTTTAGTTTAGAAAGCCTTAATCTACTTATACATGCAACAAATTTTGCCTCCATTTATTTATCTATTTATTATTTTTTTTGGTATTTCAACAGGTGGTGAATTTTAGATTTTTTACTCTGTTAGTTTTTTTCTTATCTTTTATTTTTGTCAGTTTAATTCATTGCAGTTACAAATGATTGGGAGTTGTGCTATGATATCCTATAGTATAAATGAAGGCACATTTTGTAATCTAACTGTAAGTAGAACTCCCTGATAAGTAGAAATACTACTGGGTCCTTTGGTGGCCTTTTTTCCATTTACTTTTAATTTTGTTTTCAGGAAATCCTGATTGGTAAAGCATTTATCGGTCACTTTTCAATCTTGTAAACTGTGTTCACAGCACATAATGACAAACAACTTTATACCTACAATTACTTCCATGAATGAAAATAATCTGATATAGCTTTTCTGATCCTTTAAATTTAAATTTTGAAAATGGCTATTTAATTATAAAATTCTAAAAAAAAATTAAGTACTTCCGAGATTATTTTCTTGAATAAACTATGGGTAGAGCTCCAAAGGGGCAATTTTCCAAATGGGCAATTATCCAATATACACTGGGAAAATGAGTATCTAATTGAAATGTTACCCAGTGGGGGCTGCAATCCTTGGAAATACCTGACTCATGTAAGCTATCTATCTCCCTATTTACTACTCAGCAAGACTGTTGAAATGTTTTTGACTGTTTTTTTTAAGGTTAGTTAAAGAAAAAAACCTAAGAGCATTTTTCTCCGTGTCAGGAGGTGATGTAAGTTTTGTTGGATTGGTACTTTTACTACATCTTCAATAACTATAACTGCAAGAATGGCATCAGAGATCAGGATGCACATTTAAATTTGGGTATCTATTTTATCTGAATCTTTGGTGGATTTCTCCATTTATTCCCAAATACAATTTTGTTAGAGTTCATAACACTGAATGTATGGATAAAATATCAGATGATGGAGTTTCACTATGCTTGGACCAGTTGATATTTATTTACAATTTAAGCAACATGAACCAGATAAGACTTGTACTGGTTAAACACAAATCATAGAGAAATCAAATAAAACTCTCCCATCCAAGCTTCTAGCATACGAATATTCAATTTTATGAACTCCTTTCCAATCTTCCAAGTTTGTACCTCTCCGACACTTTTTGACTGAAATATATCATTTATTTGATGACTTTTACAATCCAAACAAAACATCACTCTCCATGCATATTAAAATAACAGAGGTTCTAATGTACAAATGTTTCACAAACACAAGCTACTTATGGATCCAGATTCACATCTATTTGAATCTGATGATATTCTTAAAATATTACCTTCAATTCTTTGTGAAAGAAGAAATTTGGCTGCTGGTATTACATGCTATGAAAATATCACATAGCCATAGGAGATGGTCTTTAAGTATCTCTTGCACAGTAGGCCCACGCATCATAACCCAGTTCATTTTCTCTGGTATTACAGGTCCAACACAGATATAATAAGACGTAAATAACTGCACAGTAAGAACAGATAGCCAGTGAAATAATCAGACCTCTGGTCTGGCAAGTCTTTGTTTTGAGGAATAAATATGTATTACACCTCAAACACAGACATTATCAGTTATGATTTGGAGAACTGCAAGAAAAAAAGAGTAGTTAGGGAAGGGGTAGGCTGAATGTGTTTGTAGATAAAAATAGAAGTACCTTTTCAATATGGCATAACAATGTACATTTAAAAAAATATACACTTTTCTTCCATATTTTCATCTACCCAGTTAATCTGTGAACAGATAAGAGTGAACAGGCTCTGACCATTGCAGACATGTCTTCTCTGACTTCACAAATATTCTATCTTACAAAGGATTTTGGGATCTAACTTTCTATATTAATTTCTACCAAAATCAAGCAATATGTTTGTGCATTTAATAGCCATAGAAAGGCTAGGTTTTGAACAGATGACTCCAGAGGAACTTTGCTGACAACATTAGTGATTACATACACACAGCCCCACAGAGACAGGAAACTGTTTGGGAGGAAGGGTCAGCTATGAGGGTTTCACATTCTCAGGATAAAAGGAGACATTACCAGTACATTTCTTGTTCACTAGTTCAGATAATCCTAGCTGAGCCTCACCCTTTCAGCAGAAGTTTGTTGAGTAGAATTCCCTTATAAATAGAATAAAAAATCAGATTTTTGCAGAGAAGTGTGATTCAGGCTTAAAAGACAAATGTGGGAGTTACGAGTGCAACTAATCAAAGAAAGTTATCACTCGGGTGCATAGGTGAAACAGGGATCTGTGTGGGTTGGCTGGAACAGAGAACTGAGACACGGGTTCAAGGGAGGGAAAAAGATGAGAGGACAGGGGGAGTTATAAGTGCAGCTAATCAAAGAAAGTTATCACCAGGGTTCAGAGGTGAAAGAAGGGGGATTCCACTGAACTGCCACTCAGATAGTAATCATCATTAAATGGGGAGAAAGAAATGGAGAACAAAAAACTATAGAAAAGATGAAAAAAAAGGCCTTCAGCTGAATGCTGTACTTCTCTGGATTGTATTTTTTTGACTGAGAAACTTTAACAATATTTTTAACACTATAATTTCAGAGGTGTTGGTTGTGGGTCAAAAGAAGAATTGTCATAGGAAAATGCACTGAAATATCAAAGAGTTACTTGAACATTTTGTGAAATGCAGTGAAAAAATGACACAAAATAGAAAGAAATGACAAGTCCTTTGATTTCTTCTTCCGATATTTTTACTGAGGTATCTTGGATTTATGATTGAACAGAAAAATGTGTCTGATACATTTAGAATCTATGTGAAAAGAGTTCAACATTATTCACACAAAATGTAAACCCCTTTATCTCAACTGGAGGAGAAAAGCCCAATGTAGAAAATTCCTTTGGGATAAAAGTCACTTTTTTGTGGCACCTGTGAAGAAAAAGGACTTTTCTTGAGGCCTCCAAAAATCAGGTGTAGAGCTTTCTCTGCAGATGCCCAAAATTAGGTGGCTTTTCTTAAAAAGGGATTTTCTCCATAGGGGTTTTCTCTATCATCCAGGGCAGGGCGTTGACTTTTTTCAGCACTAGCTGGCAGGGAAAGTGGCATTCAGATTTCACTTACCCTGACATAAAATCTACTTACCCATACTTTGTTGTTCCACAGATTATTATTAAGCATGCCTTGAGAGTTGAGGTTAAAAACTACATTTTAATAGGGTTTTCAAGATGATATGTTGCCGGTCATTTATGTCATGTTAATAGGGCTAAAGTTGCCCCCCAGTAGGCAACCTTAACAATAGGACTCGTGTATCAGACTGAAAAAAATATTTAGACAAGACTAAACAATAAAAAAGAAGAAAAAAAAGTAATATTTTACCCAATTTAGTTACTTGCCATACAAGCAAGTGAAGCACAAAATCCACTTGCCCTGACTGGAAATTCACTGGGCAAGCAGGCAAATTTTAACGTCAATCCCTGGGTGATCACCCTGTTTCAATTATCTTCAGTACATCACTTACATTTCTCCATTTTCAAAGTTCCAGATTCCATATGCAAATAGAAGTTTCTGTCTTTTGGAGCCATATTCACTAAACCGCCTTCATTTTAAGGTCCCTTTTGGATAAAAAACTCCTTTGATAAGGTGACCTTAAATACACTTAGTAAGCAAACCTTATATACAGGATCCTTTTTTAAAGCAGTGTTACCAACACTGCTGCCTAACTTGGTGAAGCAACCCCCTAGTCCATTGAATATTACATATGCAGTGCTGGGTGGTGTGACACAGCTAAAGCCTCTCTTACATCCCATCATACATGTATACACACGTAAGGGTGCTACAAATATTGCTGAAAAATACGAGTTTAGTCTGGTAGTGGGGTATAGTAGAGATTCACACATGCAAACAAGGTGACTTCTCAAAACAAGAGTGTCACTTCTTAAATATCCAAGAACATACTACGACTAGCTACAAAGTCAAAGTTGGGGGTTCTATGTCCCGTTCAACAGTCAGGGTCATATTGGGACAGATCCTCAGCATTGCCACTTGCCAACCACTAGGCAACTGAGGAATTGGGACTAGCTACAGGCTGCACAGTGGGTTTATATACATGCAAGGCACACGTGAGTGTATCATACATCACGTGCAAACACTGCAAGTAAAACATGTAAGACACTTGTAGTCATTGGGAGCACCTACAACCTTGACTTAGGCACTTGCAGATCCCTTATGTGTCACTTAAGTCTCTCGTAAATTACCCTTGAGACATGGATGTGTGTGTAGATACACTGCAAGCATGCAGAAAATAATTTGCATGCCAATTTTCATTGTGGGGTCTTCCACTCCCTCGACATTCTGTTATAAAATTGAACGTGTAGCTTTAGTGTCCCTTGCAAATTAGCCCATTTTTCCCCCTATGTGTGCATATGATGGGATGTAAGAGATGCTTAAATAAACATAGAAATAACCTAAATAATACACTGCTGCACATATAAGTGACACTAATTTATTTTAATGTAGATATGCATTAATCTGGAAAGTTAAGGGGAAAAAATAGCATCAGAGATGCCCGTACCCCACAGGCTGGGGAAATAGATTTCAACACCATGAGCTATAGAAGTAGTGAAACAGTACAAAGATCAGGATACTTTTAGAGCAGTGTCAGTTATATAAAGCTCCAAATAATGTTTCACTACCTTGAGAAAATAACATCTAAAAGAAAGAAAATGTATGTAAAGATAAAGTATTAAAACAATACAACCCAATAGCAAGATGACAGCATTAACCAGTAAACTAAAAAAATATGAAGCTGTAAAATTTATTAATTGGAGAATAGCTGTCAATGGAAATAGCACAATTATGCATATAATAATCAGTTACAACAATCCATATCTTTGTCATAAGAGAAAGATGTCTCAAATATGGCAGGTGAACACACTTTGGCAGAGCAAAATGGTCACACCATGTTGCACACCTACAACCCCTAAGCAATATCCCTACCAAGTATCAACTTCCTACACCTTACGGTTTCCAAGATATAGCCCAGAAAAGATTTTATAGGTCAAGGTCACTATAGCAAGGTCAAAGGTCAAATCAAGGTCACAACATGACATTGCACACCTACACCCCCTAACTAATGTTCCTACCAAGTATCAACTTCCTACACCTTACGATTTCCAAGATATGGCCCGGACAAGATTTTATAGGGCAAGGTCAAAGGTCACACCATAACGTTGCACACCTACACCCCCTAACCAATGTCCCTACCAAGTATCAACTTCCTACACCTTACCATTTCCGAGATATAGGCCAGACAAGATTTTATAGGTCAAGGTTACTACAGCAAGGTCAAAGGTCAAATCAAGGTCTGACCATGACGTTGCACACCTACACTTCCTAACCAATGTCCCTGCCAAGTATCAACTTCCTACACCTTACGGTTTCTGAGATACAGCTGGGACAAATTTTTTCTCGCCCTTAAGGGCTGCGGGGTAAAAAAACTGGATTTCTCACTAAGGAAAGCATAAAGAATGTAAAAGTTAAGAATTTTAAGAATCCAAGATTTCCTAAATTTTTAAGA